>OY856374.1:8954431-10214431 GCA_963693495.1 Malacosoma neustria
CAAAATAAAATTGGATTGAAGGTAAAGTTTATACCTTATGGAAACCTTCATGCATAGTTTTAGAGTTTAAATTGAATTTCTCCGTTTGGTGTAGAGCTTTCGTTAGAAGTTATAACGTTGCAACAGTTTATTTTGGTCGATTTGTATCCGAGAATTATACGTTTGAACTCTGCGATACAGGTTTTCTACAAGCTACTATTGATATATTGATTGAGAAAACACCTTTTACTTACAGTAGTGTTTACCCATACACCATTTTTCTTAGTTTTGATTTCATATTTTATTGGTTTATCGTTTATTTCTCAAAACAATTTCGTCCACTCACAGAGAAAAATGCTTAAAACTAAAATAATCAACAAATTTATTTATTTATATTTTACAATCAAGTTCATGAATATTCATTCAATTTTCATCACATAGGAATATCATTAAGTTTAGAATCAATTGCAATTTTATCACTGGTTCAATTGCCATCTCGCGGCCGGGATATGGAAATTTCGATTACATCCTTACAGCAATTTCAACAAAAGCTTGTGAATATATTAGCTTAGCTTCGTTTCGTTATATCTTTAACTTCGTTTCCATTTTTATTCAACGACTATTAAATACTTTATATACATATATCTAACGAATCAAAATAAGTCTTCGTTAAAATAATTGAATAATAAAATAAACTTTGCAAATAAGTAACAAAATAACGACGGCAAAAGTAAACTAAGCATTTTCCTTAAATTTTAATGAGTTTGCAAAACAAATAATGAGCCATCAAGAAAGATCGGAAGACCGGATAAGATGTTGAAATTTTATGGTGGATTGTCGGTGTTTTAATGCGCATAAGTACGCATTTGAGATCTTTTTATTAAATAAAACATATTTTGATAAAACTAATCAAAATTTTTGTATGTGCTTAATTTTATAAAATATAAACATTTGAAATTACAATAAGCAGAAAGGAAACATTTAAAATGGGTTTGTAGAGTTGAAAAATGAGAAAAGTTTTTATTGAGATTATGTGCTATATTTTTTTAAGGCTATCAAATGTACTGGCTTTATGGACATCTTCATATCTATGTAGGTATAAGTAGTATTAACTCTACCTAAATTAAATTTGGAATAATAAGTGACTAGAATGAATCGGATATCTGTATGATGAATTTTAAATATTTAATTTTAATCCTCTTTTGTAAGGAGTGCGATTTAGCGCTAGGTATTTAATGAAGTAACGAATTATTGAAGTTATTTATTGAGTTACATTTAACTAATAATACATAACAGCAAAGAGGTTATTACACTGGATGTGTATCCAGACGTGAAGAATTTGATTTTCAGCGTGTAACCCCATAGGTAATTTTTTTATATAATTTTTATGTATATAATTGCTAGACCTACAATTCGTCTTGGAGAAGCATGACGACTATACCGTCGGTTTCTAGTTTTCAGTTTACAGTTCTCAGTTATGTACTGTCATTTTTTTAACGAGTACGTAATTATAACCAAACTTAGCAATCATAGATAGCAAGCTTTTAAAATAAGAAAATATATTCAGACCACGATTGATTTGAGTCGGTTTATCTCCGTTAATATTAAGTAGGCATAGTAAAAAAATCAGTGTTTTTATAAGTAAGTCCCAAGAAATCGTGTTAGCTATTATAATTATATTGCAAATAAGTCTTAAAGCCTTTATTGCTGAAATGTATTTGCGTATTCTAAAATATCAGCATCGCATGACGTAGCTAGCTTATGAGCATCATACGAGGGTAACGAACCAACTGAGATCGAGCAGGTCTCATTTAGGGCCATAATTCACAATATTAATAATATGTTTTACATACCGCAGCTCTTCAGAAAGCGACAAATGTATTGTATGAAAATTGTGTACTTTTCCGTGAAAATTTCCGCGTCACACAGATATTTATTTAGATTCGAAACTAATATTAAAACATCTTAAAACAGAGATCTTTGTGCGCTATGTCAGCTAGAATAATCTTAAAATTTATGTTATTTTCAGTAAAATGCAAACAAACTGCAGTAAAATATTCTTTTTGTTATAAAAGTTTTTATATTGAAACACACAAACCAATTTAAATCAAAATTATATAAATATTTTGCTGTAAATTTAGACTTGTTAAATTGAAAGGTTAATATTGAGGATTGCTTTTAGTATGTAAAGCGATTGGAAGATTTGAAAACGCCCGTGGTTTCAATTTTCATTTGAATTCTGATTGAATTTTGGCGAATTGAAGCCGAGGTCAAAATATGAATTTCACATCACTTTGCGTATTTGTTTTTATTAACACAGAGATAAAATGAGGAGCGCCATATTTCAAAATACAGTAAACTGGTATAAGTAAGTCTAATTTATAAAATAGTTCACATAACTAGTATAATTACTTGAGAAACCTGGAGTTCATTGCTTCCAAAAATGGAAATTACTAGCATTCACAAACTATCTGTTATGACATCTCTTTGATTAAATATTAAATAAACACTATTCACTATATAATTTTTTACGCAAAATATTTACCCCGTGTATTATTGAAATAATTTCAAAGTAACAGTTTGCCACTATAGTTGGTTTGCTTATAAATTTAACAAGAAACAAACTCCGTTTAACTTTATGTTACAGCTGTATGTAAGGAATATTTAGAAATAAATGAGTGAAACAGTTGTGCAAAAATAGTTTGAAAATAATAAAATATAGTATTTATATATTGCCAAACATTAATAAATATACTTTAATAAACAATAGGAGAGGTATGCTAAAGAAAAGATGGACGGATTGTTTAAAAGATGATATGGCAAAAAAGGTATAAATGTTCAGATGACGACAATGACAATAGAGGAGAGTAGAAAGAGAGAACGTGTTGTGTCGATTCCACATATCTGGGATAAGAGCAGGAGGAAGAAGATAAACACCCATACTTAGGCGGCAATCGAACACATGACCCTCGTAGACATTCCGACATGTTAAAACCTCTACACAGGTCATCTAGATAGTTTTACATTGTTAAAATATTTTCTCTCGCTTTAATTTCTTGCACAAATCCAGCCAATGACTAGCGATTCGTTACCAGAATCGATTTACTAAAATTCTTAAGGTGTACCTTAAGAATTTTAAGGCAATTTTAATACTGGGCGAAGGTTGTAACCTTCGCCCAGTTTTTAATTGAATTTATCATTGATGTTATAAACGTTTCCCGATCCCCCGGATCCTGCTTTCATAATGAAGATTAATAAAGAACCGAGATTAAAATTTGTTTTTCTGGCCGGAAACGTGATTAACGGATTTGTGGAAGGTTTTGGAGTGACAATTTCATTTACTTAATTAAAGAGACTTTAAGTTATAAGTATAATAAGTTTAAATAACTACATTTAATCCTTTTTACCAAAATCTACGCTAATATTTTCAAAAGAAAATTGTTTATTATCGCTAAACTTGAAAAGTTTAAATATAAGTTTGATTATAAAATACTGATAGTAAATTGTTATTTTTTTAAATTACTAGCATTATCTCACATGCAAATTAAGTTCAAAAACTTGTAATCGAGGTGATCCACGTCGTTCGTACATTATTAGCAAAGCGGATTCGAATCCACGACTTCTTGGTCGTTGAGGTTAGATTTATAAACTTTAAACTCTACAGTTTCGACTTTTGTAAGATTTAAGAATACCTTTATTAAATTGAATAGATAATTCAGGATACGGCCATATGGCCGTATCCTAAATTACATATATACCTAGTCAGGTCATAAGTATTGTCACACAGTAAAAACTTTTCTTTTAGAATGCTGGCCACAAAAAAGTTTATTGAATTCGAATTTCGAATTGTTCATGAAAATAAAAATGTATACTTTTAGAATTTTACTCATTTTTAAATATGGAGTGGACGCTTAAAGAAGACCCTGTTGCAGTTATTGCGTTGCATCGTTGCGGTTACGCGCCAATTCAAATTTTTAACATACTGAAAAATTTGAATATAACCAAAAGATTCGTTTATCGTACCATCAAACGATACAATGAAGATTCTAGTGTAGATGACAGGTCAAGAAGTGGTCGCCCTCGGTCTGTTAGGACTCCAGCAGTGATAAAAGCTGTGAAGGCACGAATTCAAAGAAATCCCAAACGTAAGCAGAAACTGTTGGCCCTTCAGATGGGGTTAAGCAGAACCACGGTGAAAAGGGTGTTAAATGAAGACTTAGGGCTTCGGGCATATCGAAGAAAAACAGGACATCGTTTGAATGCTCGTCTAATGGACCTGAGACTGAAGAGATGCCGCGCTTTGTTGAAGCGGTACGCGGGAAAAAAATATCGGGAAATTATTTTTTCGGATGAAAAAATGTTTACCGTAGAAGAGAGCTACAAAAAAACAAAATGATAAGGTGTAGTACACTACACAGTAGTGAAGAAGCGAGCAACCGTATTCCGCGTGTCCAACGAGGTCATTTTCCATCCTCGCTCATGGTATGGTTGGGAGTTTCTTATTGGGGCTTAACAGAGGTACATTTTTGTGAGAAAGGTGTAAAAACGAATGCTGTTGTGTATCAAAATACAGTCCTGACGAACCTTGTGGAACCTGTTTCTCATACCATGTTCAATAACAGGCACTGGATATTCCAACAAGATTCGGCGCCAGCTCATAGAGCGAAGAGCACACAAGACTGGCTGGCGGCGCGTGAAATCGACTTCATCCGGCACGAAGACTGGCCCTCCTCCAGTCCAGATTTGAATCCGTTAGATTACAAGATATGGCAACACTTGGAGGAAAAGGCGTGCTCAAAGCCTCATCCCAATTTGGAGTCACTCAAGACATCCTTGATTAAGGCAGCCGCCGATATTGACATGGACCTCGTTCGTGCTGCGATAGACGACTGGCCGCGCAGATTGAAGGCCTGTATTCAAAATTACGGAGGTCATTTTAAATAAACTTTAATGTCATAAGAATCTATGTTTTGTTAAGTTCATTTTGGTATATGAATGGTTACATAATGAATAAACTTGTTACAATTATTTTACATTAAACATGTGACAGAATTTATGACCTGACTAGGTACATATGTACAGACAAGGAGATTTATATTTGATCTTAAATAATTATAGTAAAAATAATAAATGATGGTAAATTTTAAATGTCATTTTGCATTATAAAATTTTATAAATAAATATATTGTACTTGTTTGGGTGTGTTGTTGTTAATTGTATGCCTGTCAAAGAGCTCTACAGTACAAATAAGCTGACGGACTCATAAACTGCATCAAAGTTCAGGATTACTTTGAAATGATTTTTTTTAATAAGTATGAAACTTTCTATACAGATATAAATTGAAACCTCTAGATTGGTTCGTGAACTTTAAAACAGCGTAGGGTCATATCCTTATCCTCCTGCACTACGCAATGGATTTTACACGGCGAAACGCTTGCTTACTGAAAAGATAAGTAAATACTAATATAAGTTGCCCAGTACCCATAATAAAAATACTCTACTGTTTGCTTTGGGGATGGTGCCGCGTCAAATATCACAGTACCCCCGCGGTCAGCCTGTCTTAAAAGGCGACAAAACAACCCTAGCTACGTGGTAGTGCCCAAGCCCGTTTGGATGGCAACCACATAATAATCTTGTGTTATGTTCCGGCATTAGTGACCCAGGTTCTTGTACTCCTATTGGACAACAATGTGTTCGCGGTGCCTCTAGTGTCGCAAACATCCACAAGTGGGCCATTAGCCTGTCTGCTGTTCTTAAGCAATAAAAAAACATATTAATTATTTTCATGAAATTCTCAAACACGATTCTTTGTTTCAGTATTCGACGCATCGGGTCAGTACAGTCCGAATGTGTTGTTCGGGAATGAATATTGGCTGGGCTCATTGGACGCCTGCAAGGATCTGCAATTGGCGCAGTACTACGACCAGACACCGCCCTTTCCCACTACATTCTACGTTGCCAGAATCAACCTGACCATAGACAATGAGCACCTACCTCAAGTAAACATTTCTTTTTTACAATGAAAGCTATACATTTGAGAATCGTTTTGGTTCTCCTTCATTTCGAATTAAGAATTATATAAGTTTTATCGATATTATATTATTCTCCGGTTTTTTTAATTGCTGAGGAACAGCAGATAGGCTGATAGCCCACTTAATAGTAAGTTACCGTCGCCTACGGATGTTTGCGACGCTAGGTGCACCGTCCCGTAGGGCTACAGGAACCTGGGTTACGCATGCTGTAACACAAGGTTATTATTACGGCATACTGAAGATCAAGAGTAGTTGCCATCCAGACGAACTTGGAGCCCTAACACGCAGCTAGGATGAGTTGTTTTGTCGCCTTTTACAACAGGTCGACCCCAGCCGCAGAGGTTTTTTTCTCTGCCCCTGCACGGATAATCACCACTTCACATCAAACATCACACGGAAGCTCCTTCAGATCTTAATTTTATTGATTTTTGTTTTACATAAAATTTACGTATAAAGATTTTAAATTGACATTCTAATTACCATCAAGTTATCATCATAAATAGTCTCCCTTCTTATTTTATAATAAATTATCGATACTTTCGAAAGCTATTAATATAATTCAGTGATTGAATACGCTGCCATCCACGTAATGGTACTGAAACCTGATCACTTATGCTGGAACACAAGGTATGGTGGCATATTTAAAAACCAGAGGTGGATGCCTTCTAGACGGGATTGGAGCCCTACCACCTAGCTGGGGTTGTTTAGTCACCTTTTACGATAGTTCGGCCACAGAAGTCAGTTTTCTGTCTCCGTACCTGCACTGATAATAAGTACCAGTACGTTGTCAGGATCAATCTGACCATAGACAACGAGCTGTTATTACTCTACAGCTGTTTATTACCTATAGTTATTATGTACACTTAATTATTTATTTCAAGTTTAAATTCTAAAATAAATTTACTTATTAGCACATTCAAATATATGTTTTTATATTTAATTTTCAATTAAACTTAACTTGCAACAAAGGTGAGGTTAAGGCGAAAGTAACTCTTTGCAAGTTGTCCTAAAAACTTTAAATAATTTGACGTAAAAGTACCATTCAAGACTAAAACTCGAGGGACTTGATATAATTTAAACTGGGAGAATTTCGTACTTGCTCATCTTATGCAACTAAATAGACCAAACTTAAATTCAAAGTAAATCTCTGAACTTTGGAACATGTTACATGCACCTCTCTTAGCTTAGGCTTCGCGTTTAGGGAAAACGATTTTTTATCTAAGAGAGATCCCAGCGAATGGTTCCAATAGTATTGGAGCACCGATTTTATTTTTATTCGGCCTATAGGGGCTACTACAGTTCTATATATTTACTTGGAGATATTGTATATGCCCGTAATTTTCTGCAATGTTTGGTATTTTTCATCCATTTATGCATATATAATTACGCCAACGTCTGATATTGTTATTATAATACTAAACTTAAAGGTTCAAAACCAATAATAAGAGTACAAAATGTACATATATTTTTATAATAGTAATTCAGATAGTAAAGTATGTCGATAATTTTATTGATGTTGGTAATAATACTAATGAACATATCCCGGCTTTCAAATTTGTAACTTGGGCTGCAACCAGAGCAACGCATTTGGAAGAGTAATACGAAAGTAGAAATAATCCTAACAAATATTAATTTTATTTTATTATATTAATAACTAGAAATAATCCTAACTAATATAATAAATTCGAAAGTGAGCTTGTTTGTGTATTTGATTGTCTGTTACGTTTTCACGCCTAAACCGCTGAACCAATTTTGATAAATTTCGGTATAGCCATAGATTGGACCTTAGAGAAGAACATAGGTTACTTTTTTTAATTCATATGACAGAACAACGTTTGCCGAGTCAATTACTTTCTAATAAAATAGTTTTAACATTAATTGATTTAAATGTATTGTTCCAAAATGATTACTGAAAATAAAATATTAACAAAATAAACTATATATTTAGAGTAGATTGATGCTGGTCGGTGAATGTGTGCCAGCGTCATGTAGCAAGGATTCTCTGTCTGACCTCCTGGGCGCGGCTGAGGTGGCTGCTTCCAGACAATCAACAGCCAGTGGCTTTACGGCTCACTTCCGAACAATTCACGTTCGTCCTGTTCCTGGTACATACGATTTGTTTGCTGACATTAAACTACAGATCCTTGCGTAAGTATTACAATAATAAATCTTTTTATTTTAATAAATTTATTTCATAAAACACATCATTCTATTATATAAATACTAAACAAAACAATAGGCGACCTTATTGCTAAATGCATGCTCTATCAGGCAACTTTAGTATGGATAAGAAATTGAGTTAAAAACAAGGAAATAAATAAAAAATAGGCCGTCTTTTTCTGCTTTTGCCCGTAGGTCACCTCTAAATTAAATCTAAATAAAACCTGAATTTATTTTCTTATAATGTACCTACTAAAGATACGACTTCGAGAACGGCCAGTCTGTCTATTACATTTAATTTCCTCCAACAAAAAGACATGCAGTTAGATTCGGCATGTGAAAATCAATAGTGAATTATTGTCTCCAAATAATACTAAGACTTATTCAATCCAAAAACATGTAATAAAAATTTTAAATAACTAGTAAACGGCGCTCACTGCAGGTACATTAGCTTACGTTGGTCTTCACAATTTTTCAACGTAGTTGTAAATTACAAGTGTCGTTACTCAATGAAACCACTTAATGGGCCTTTCGAAAGAACAACGCTGTTTTTTATGTGTGAACAAAAAAACTAGCATATGCTGAGATAGGTCGCGAATTTAGGACGAGAATCCTTATTGTATGTATTTTTTGTAATAATATCCGTATTCTAAATAAATCTTTCCTTTCTTCATAACACATACACGTTAATAAATGAGCGTTTTAGATTCAACTGACTTAAAGAAGAACAAAAAAGCATGTTGCAAACTTAAAGTTGCTTAACAATATAAAGTATGTATGAATACTAACATGTTCTAACTTCTTCAACTCTACCAGCAGTCAAGATAGTTTAACTTAGTTTATAATAGCTATAATATGTTAAAGTCTAATATTTACTTGTAAATTAGATAAACACAAACTGTACCCGCCGTCGCCTGTAATCTCAGTCTCTTAATGAGCTACCTAAAGCATATAATTTAATTTAATCATGACTGTATAATGAAATTTGGTGTTTTATATATTCAGGTACTAAATTAATGTGAAATATTTTTTCAATTAAAAATAAAGCAAATAAATTTATTTTGACAAGAAAAGCTTTGCATAAATGTGTAATAGACAATTACTGCAATATAAAACTATAAAAATGGAAACTTTACCTATGGTTACAGGAATGGAAAAAAAATGAGTGTGTGGGCACAAAAAATTTTTATAATAGCCTACGCAGTTTACAAAGACTGAAGAGAGAATAAGTCTATTCATTATTACAGATAACATTGATCCAATTTTTCAATTATTTATAGAATGTGAAAAAAAATTAGGAAATTAACATTGTTGGATATCTGCATATTTGTATATTTTTTACTATAATGAAAAGGAAAACAGTTACTGATTACTTGTTAAATATTATTTTAGTCATTTAAAACCCAAACCTAAACTCTAAAAACCTTAGAATGACGAAATAATTTAAGAAAGTAGGCGTTATATTATTTTTTACTAATAATTAGGCCATAGTACAAAAAGAAAATAGTTTATAACTAGACTATTGAAATGAACACAATATACTATGTCTAAATGAGTGTAATATGTTTATATTATATTTGCTGTTATCAAAATGTTATTAGCCTTATGGAAACAGTATTCATTATTTAAAATGATACAGACCGAAAATATGTGGTCCCAAACAATTTAATCAATAATGTAAAGAAGGTCGTTAAGAGACAAATGGCTCATTTTCTGTACTAATGGAACAAATTTTCTTACGACGTCTCATGGAGCACTTACTATGTTTAATTACTTTGTATTTAGGAAAAAATACTTATACATATCATTTTGGTCTGAATATCTCATTTATTCGTTTAATGAACTTTATACTACAACTTTAAATTTAATAGTAATTATAATTAAATAGCAAGTATTCTAGTCATGTATTAACAAAAGCAAAAACAAAATTTTAACAAAAAAACAGCCTCCAAAAAAAAACTATTCCAAAACAAATTAATATGCACTAAAAAGTAAAAAATAATTGCATATTCTTCTATAACTTAATAATCAACTTACTTTTTCTACTCATCAATATGTAGGTACGATCTATATTACGATAATATAATGTAGTTACAATTATTGTTATTATTAGAGTCTAAATATTATTACAAAATTTAAGAGTTCCGTTACTTTGTCATGGATCCCATAATCAGAACCTAACCAAACTCTCATCAAACTACTCTTGAAGTACATCCTATCCAATAAAAAATGAATCGTCGAAATCGGTGGCGTGATATTGAGTTATTCGTCCATTTGTCGCGCACATACTTAATGCAAATTTAAGACTTATATGGTATTCTCATGGATGCCATTGTCAGAACTGGACCAAATTGAAATGGGACCACACGGGAAGCACCAGCTTTCATATAAAAAAGAATCATCAAAATCGGTTCGCCCAGTCGAAAGTTCTGAGGTAACAAACATAAAAAAATGCAGACGAATTGATAACCTCCTCCTTTTTTGAAGTCGGTTAAAAATAATAATGAGAATTGCTTCTTCTTTTTACTGGCATTTCAACATCTTTTATCTTTTACGTTGCTGTCTTTCTATGACATCCTTTCCTTGAACAAACAGGTACAAGAAAATAAAGTAACAAGATTTGGCTAAAATTTGTTTTATTACGACAGTCAACTGACCTTGACACGACAAACCTTGCCTGAGAACATTTTCAGTTGTTTAACATTAACACCTAACACGTGAAATTGACATAAACCCCAAAAAAGCTTTTGCGTTCCTATGCGTGCCTCACTGGCTCGAGTATGTTTTTTTTTATTGCTGAGAAACAGTAGACTGGCTGGCGGCCCACTTAGAATAGTATAAAGCAGTTACTGTCGCCTATAGATGTTTGCGGCGTTACGGGCACCGAGAATATGCTGCTGTCCCATAGGCGTACAAGAACCTGAGTTACTAATCGGAACACAACACATGGTTATTATGGCGGCATACTTATAGACCAAGGGTGGTAGTCATCCAAACGGGCTTGGGGCCCTATCACGTAGCTACGGTTGTTTTGTCGCCTTTTACGACAGGCTGACCCCAGCCGCAGGGGTTAGTATTCTTACTCCGCCCTTGCATGGAGCAAAAATTTATATCTATCTACCTAGTCAGGTCATAAATTCTGTCACATGTTTAATGTAAAATAATTGTAACAAGTTTATTCATTATGTAACCATTCATATACCAAAATGAACTTAACAAAACATAGATTCTTATGACATTAAAGTTTATTCAAAATGACCTCCGTGATTTTGAATACAAGCCTTCAATCTGCGCGGCCAGTCGTCTATCGCAGCACGAACGAGGTCCATGTCAATATCGGCGGCTACCTTAATCAAGGATGTCTTGAGTGACTCCAAATTGGGATGAGGCTTTGAGCACGCCTTTTCCTCCAAGTGTTGCCATATCTTGTAATCTAACGGATTCAAATCTGGACTGGAGGAGGGCCAGTCTTCGTGCCGGATGAAGTCGATTTCACGCGCCGCCAGCCAGTCTTGTGTGCTCTTCGCTCTATGAGCTGGCGCCGAATCTTGTTGGAATACCCAGTGCCTGTTATTGAACATGGTATGAGAAACAGGTTCCACAAGGTTCGTCAGGACTGTATTTTGATACACAACAGCATTCGTTTTTACACCTTTCTCACAAAAATGTACCTCTGTTAAGCCCCAATAAGAAACTCCCAACCATACCATGAGCGAGGATGGAAAATGACCTCGTTGGACACGCGGAATACGGTTGCTCGCTTCTTCACTACTGTGTGCGTACACCTTATCATTTTGTTTGTTGTAGCTCTCTTCTACGGTAAACATTTTTTCATCCGAAAAAAGAATTTCCCGATATTTTTTTCCCGCGTACCGCTTCAACAAAGCGCGGCATCTCTTCAGTCTCAGGTCCATTAGACGAGCATTCAAACGATGTCCTGTTTTTCTTCGATATGCCCGAAGCCCTAAGTCTTCATTTAACACCCTTTTCACCGTGGTTCTGCTTAACCCCATCTGAAGGGCCAACAGTTTCTGCTTACGTTTGGGATTTCTTTGAATTCGTGCCTTCACAGCTTTTATCACTGCTGGAGTCCTAACAGACCGAGGGCGACCACTTCTTGACCTGTCATCTACACTAGAGTCTTCATTGTATCGTTTGATGGTACGATAAACGAATCTTTTGTTTATATTCAAATTTTTCAGTATGTTAAAAATTTGAATTGGCGCGTAACCGCAACGATGCAACGCAATAACTGCAACACGGTCTTCTTTAAGCGTCCACTCCATATTTAAAAATGAGTAAAATTCTAAAAGTATACCTTTTTTATTTTCATGAACAATTCGAAATTCGAATTCAATAAACTTTTTTGTGGCCAGCATTCTAAAAGAAAAGTTTTTACTGTGTGACAATACTTATGACCTGACTAGGTATAAAACTCGCCGATGTATCTCACTCTTCCAAGGCTTTCGTGTCTTGGCAGTGACATCCTCAAAACAATACATAGACACAGACAGTGTAGGTATGCTCTAAAAGCATACCATAAAGTAAATCGCATACACTACAGATTTACCTACCTTTTGAATATTAGTATGGTAAAACAAAGACGTGTTTCAGGTCAGCTGTGATCCTGGTAGCGCTGCTAATGCTGGCGGCGTCTTTATACGAAGGATATCTGGAGCGGAAGTACCGTATGGCATCTGAGAACAAAGATTTGGAATTGGCTAACGACGACAACCAAAAACAAACTGTTGGTACTTTCTTTTATCTTTATTTTTGTAGGGTAGTCTTTAAAACTTATAAATAGCTTTAAATTATAATCCGGATCTTCCTCCTATGTCAAGTAGATACTCACTATAATTTTAAAAACAAAACCTCTGGTAATGTGGCTTAAGTTGTTAAATCCGCGATTAAATGAAAATCTTTGGATTTTAATGTAAGTGAACAAATATAAGTATTATACAATTAAATTATTTATTGACAAGGAGCTGGTATAAGAAAGACTTGCGATGCCTTATATGCCACATCAGAATGGTTAAAGTGAACGTGAGAATTGAACCTTAGTTGAAGCTGCTCATGCAATGATGCTTGCTCATGTAGATCTACCCGTTGCCACATGGGCAGAGTTAGTGAACACTGCTGCATATGTCTTAAACAGCACTAGCCCGAAAAAGACAAATCACGACTTTAACATAAGTACCTGCGTTACATATACGGTATAGTTCTGGGGATTACGCGGGTTAAATAAAAATGACCCAGAAGTTACAAGACGAAACTAATATTTTAGTTTCGTTCTATAACTAACTTAACATTTATACCCGAAAAAAGTATGAAATACTTTTTCATAATATGTTCATAATGAACGTGAACGTCTTAATCCTCCTCCTTAATCCTCTGTATTAATTTTAATAGACAAATGCTACATTTCAAGATTATAAATAATTTCCTACTATGTGTATTTTTTTAAAAGAAAATAAATAAAATTTATTTAATATTACATACAATATCTAGATGTGCATGTTTGTCATATGGGCAAAACTGCGTTCCAAATTTTTTAGAGGTTTCTTCTAAGAAATTCACTTTAAGAAACGTGATAATTATCAATTAGACATACATTTTTTATTTCGACCATTTATTTTATAACAAACATTTCTTATTGCAATAAGAAATAAAATTCTGAACAAATTAAAATTATTATTGTGCGCAGTGGGAAATTGTTTTTGACGGTGTGTTAAGAAATGTTTTGACGCAACTTCGCCGATCATAAGAAAATTGTGTATAAAGCAATCAATTACTAAATTGCAAAATAAGTTTTTAAAATTACTTTATTCGATCAGTTTTGTTTGTCTTGGTTAAATAATCCTATAAAAAAACCCTGACAGGTTATTTTAGGGTTTTCAAATGAATTACGCTAAAAGCCCTGTATTTATAGCAATTATAGCCTAATCCAGGCTTTTATTAGATTTGGTTGATCTTAGGTTTCAGAATTCTTCATAACTTTAAAGCGAAAAGTGTCACACATTCGTAATATTTATATATATTATTTGTATATATATATATATATATATATATATATATATATATATATATATATATATATATATATATATATATAACTATAACAACATCCGTTGTGTAACGACTTTTGCACCGCAGTGCACTTGCGAGGGTCACGGCTTTAATTCCCTACAAAAACCTAATTACAAAATAAATTATATAAATAATATATCAGTGGTTTATAAATTAATATATTAGTAAGTACGGATCAAAAATGTAACATTTAAGCGGTACCAGAACACTCGTTTCTATGGGATTAATTTAAATACGAAGTAGTTTATCATATCATAATAATAATTATAAAGGACAGAGAGTGAAACTGGGGATTTATACTGCCTTTTTTATTTTTATATTTTTATTATATGTACTATTTAAGTAAAACTAATAATTTAATTCCCTCGCTATCTCAGATGATAGTCGACTTAGAAGCCGACTCTTCCACCTTGAATTTCTTCGGCGGCCTTTTTTTTATTAGACAGGCTGACGGCCTACTTAGAATTTAGCAGTTACCATCACCAATGGGTGTTTGTAACGCCAGTGGCATCGCGGACACGCTGCTGTCCCATAAGGTTAAAGTGTGCCTCTATTAAATATCTATGAAAGTCTTTTAATCCGGAACATATCTGTCCATTAAAAGGTTATGTATTGAAACTACATCGTATATTTGCATTTCTTTATTTTAATATTTTCATCAGTATAACTCCCGTTGTGTTCTTAACAAATTAAAAAGCAAGAGTAATTAAATCACTATCGTATAATTTAAATTTTAGATTCTCTCTAGAAAAAATCATTATAACTACTTTTTAGTCAACGATGAACATAAAATGTGCTTACAACTCAGCGAAAATGTTTTGTCAATAATAGTTGTGAAAAGATTTTAACAAATATAAAAAAATTCAAATCAAATTTCAATTTTCATGAATAATTCTACACCACGAATCTAAAAAAGATGTAAAATAGTGCACGCTACAGAATTGAATCAATAAAGGAATCAGTGATGCGTCAGAACGCGGCATCGTCCAAATAATTGAATGATTCAGTTCAATTAAATTAATTTTCACGCTTTATATTTTATACTAGCTGTGCCCGCGACTCCGTCCGCGTGGAATAGTGACTTTGGGCAGAATTTTTTGGATATCTTATGATTTATTTTGGATTACACTTACTTAAATTGGAAATTTAACCTACATGTCCAGCCTAAGTTGAACCCTATTTCATATGATTGATGATATAAATCTGAGGTCAACTTAAATTGGAAAATAAATTTCTGAAACTTATCATTTTTAACAAAACTATTCTTTTTTTCTAAAATAAAAATAGCCTAAGTTACTCCTTGGTACACCAGCTATCTGCCAGTGAAAGTCCCGTCAAAATCGGTGCAACCATTTCAGAGATTAGCCGGAACAAACAGACAGACAGACAAAGATTGTAAAAAAATTTGTTTTGGTATATGTACCGTGTATACGTCCGAATGTACTTAGTAAAAAGCGGTTATATTAATATTACAAACAGACCCTCCAATTTGATTTATTTGTATGTATGTATGTGTAGATATATACTCAAATGAACATAGAACTATGACGTATCTTGTTATAATTCTTAACGTTTTAAGTCTGATGATATCACAACAAAGTCAGGGATCGTAATTGAATATTCTCGCAAAATATATTTTTTGCTATGGAGTTCTTTTTTTGAGTCTCGTTATACAAGAATGACTATTTCGTAATTACCTGTGTCTTAGCAGTAGAAATAATACGACTGCTGTGGTGTATACGACATGTCTAACCATCATCTTTCGTGACATTACTAGCCGATCAAGTCCACTCCACTGGGCGAAAACAGGCAGTTGGAAATCGAAAAAAAAAATTAGAAAGGGTCGATGGAATTCTAACAATCTACGAAAAATTCCGCGTCGAATTGTAGTATAAACGAATGTATAACAAGAACACACGAAAGAAGTTTTACGAACGATACCAAATTATTCCAGTATATTTATGTCATGCATTGACCATAATCACGAATGAAAAATAGCAACCTTATCATATAATGACAATGTCTTCAGATGGATCCTGAGTTAGGAAGGGAAAACATAGTTCTTAGCGTTAAGCTTCATAAACAAAATGTTGCTTTTATAATCCACAATACACTTTGATGGCTCTGTTTTTAATAGCGCCTATACTCATAAAGTATAGTGTTATTTAACAAATTGTTTGGGTCTTTTCATATAAAATAGAAATAGCGTTAAAAGTTGAAAATAATTTCTTGAAAATAGCTGTAACCACAAACCACTGAAATAAACCTAACCTGATCTAAAACATAACTTATCACTATACCATAAGGGTCATTAAAGTTCAAAGTTGAACGTGGGCCTGTTGCAAGGGTTGCACCTGAGCCTAATCTTCCCCTCCATCATATCATCGCCAGCCATTTATCATCCTATATCGCGTTCTAAATTACGCGTAGCAAGGCCTGATCTCCATTAAGAACTCGTTTACCACCAGTAATCGATTTGGTTATAACTAACCCTTTACTGAAGCTTTTTTTATTGGTGAGCAACGATATTTTGCTGAGAGAGCTGAACAGCGGATATTTGCGATACTAAAAGCAGCACTGATGAAGAATGAAGCAAGGGTTGTTTTGTACCCTTTTACGACAGGCCGACCCCGGCCGCAGGGATTACTGTTCTTACTCCGCCCCTGCACGGACTCTAGAATTATTAATATTGATTCTCATACATATCACTTCATTATAGCCGCCTTTCTTCAGAAAAAAAATTTAATCCAGAAATAATATAATATGACAGAATAAACATAAAATACCTATCGTAGTGTGACGAAAAACAGTCTCTCAAAGTCGGTTCTTGCTCCATGAAAACACCGAGTATTTCAGTATTATGGCTTATAATAATTATTATAAAACGTTGTAAATTACAAAGGCGGTGTCATAACATTAATCTTAATAAAAGACAGGGTAACGTTATCAAGGTGTCACCCTAAATTAATGAAGTGGAACAGCTTCGTAGATGTTGGAAAATTTTAGGCGCTTTTAATATTAGAGAAATTTCTAGAATAATTTTCTGTTGTTATTCCCCGTTACTCAGTAGAAAGTATTAATATTAAATAACAATTTGTACTGATGTTCATAATTAAATTATTTTTGTTTCGTGTAATTCTAGTTCCTGTTTTTAATATATAAATTCACTGCGGGAATTATTACGGATAGTATACAAATTCAGGTGACTTTAATTTAGACTATTTCAATTCGATTAATATTCGATTTAAATTTAGACAAATTCAATTCAACAGTTAGTTATGTTTTGAGATTTCCCAAATAGAGATAAATAAATAAAATTGCACATGTTAATTAATGCACATGCACTATAATTTAAGGGATGTCATTCGGCCTCTTGAATAAACAATAAAATATCCAATACAATTTTAAAATAATTTTATTTAACTGTTTAGGAATTTTTAGGTTGTACTTACTCTTAATATTGACATATTCAATGTATTAACATTTTTAATAATAATCATATTTTAAATGTATATGATTATATAGCTTGTAAAAGATGTAAACTGTTTTTCGAAAATATTTATCATTAATTTGTTTGGAAATTATTTGGCTTGTTACAGAGCGTGATGTAAAAATTCATTTTATAGATTGTGCGTTGTTTTGTTATAAAAAACTGTGTATAAAACACTTTTTTTGTAATAACAACTTATCTTTGTAATAAAACATTCAGTTAAGATGGATATACGAGCATCCCACTAGAGTCAAAATATGAGGCAATTTATGTATCTACCATATACGACTACTTACTGGCAATCAGTACTAATCACGTAATAAATTTCGCAGAGTAATAGCAGCGTGCCGCAGAGCGATACGAGACCTCCCATATCTAACAATGGCGACAGGGAACTTCGACGGGAAACACGCGGTTTGTATTTAATTAAGCATTACTTAAGTGATTACACCACGCCCATTTATACCAGCTAATGAAATAAAAACATTTATGCAAATGCCGAATGATATTATATGTTAAATGGATTATTTTTAATCGCTTAGTTGATTAATTAGTAATAATAAAAGGAGAGGGTATAGAAAAAGATAATTATAATATGTATCTCTTTTTTTACGACCCACTTAGAATTTAGTAGTTACCGTCGCCTATGGGTGTTTGCAATGCCAGTGGCATCGCGAACATGCTGCTTTCCTATACGGGTATAGGAACTTGGGTCACTAATGCCGGAACACAACACAAGATTATTATGGCAGCATATTTAAGACCAAAGGTGGTCACCATCCGGACGAACTATAACCCTACCACGTAGATGGGTTGTTTTTTCGCCTTTTACAACAGGCCGACCCCAGCCACAGAGGTCAGTATTCTTTCTCCGTAATATCCAAATATTAAAATCTTAACATTAGGCAATTATGTCATTGCCATAGAGCAATAATCAAAAGTTGATACTCCGATCCTCTAGAAAGGCTCTGAGTGATGACCGGGGCTTTTAGTGCGTATGCCACTGTAACCACCCTAGCTATGTTTAGATACGTGGTTTCAGTAATAGTTCCTTCCAGTCGCAAATTCGATATACAACTGAAGAGACGCAGTTTTCCCGAATAAAAGAAAACAATCACGTCGTCGTCAGTGGTTAACTACTTCTATTATTATTATATACTTCTATACTATTATTTTCTATTTATTATTATTTATTTACTTGTATAATGAATTTCTTATTACTTTCAAGCCAGTGTTCTTCATTTTTAAGTACGGTGTTGCTTGTAGTAGTTGTAAATATCTGCGCTGATCTGTGACAATTCCGTATATTTTTAAAAGACAGTTACCTGCTCCAAATCTTTAGTCAGAGTAAAATAATCTTACTAGAAACCCTTAAATTTAGACTAAAACAGTAAATTCAATAATTCCATATATACCAGGGGAGGCTGATAAGTTCGCGGCCTAAGGTACTTAATGATGACTAATTATATTGTTTCTCGTATCACTAATTGCAGGACTCAGTGGTAGTATAAAAACAACCCATAATCAAATTTTATATCATAATTGAATTATCTGTTGAAAAACGAACATCACCATGTCATCCAAATTCGAAATTTAATAAAAGTACCGTGCCGTGATAAAAAAGAAAATACGCCGATAAACATTTTTAAAGAAATGTCAGAGGTTTTTCAGAATTCTGCACCTTCATATACAATGGAGCAAAAATGTGCCCGCTCATTTCAAAAAGGACGAAAGAGCTGCGAAAATGATGCCCGCGCAGGCCGCCCGTCACGGTAGTGACCGACGAAAATGTTCATAAAGTAGAAAAATTAGTTCTGGTTGACAGAAGAATTTAATAATGGTAGATAGCTGAAGAACTTTAAACTAGCAAATAACGAGTTAGAGAAGTTTTACATCAAACATTACACGCGAACAAAAATTGCACGCACTGGGTATCGAGAATGCTCACACCGCTCGACAAACAACGACGACTCGATAGCTGCAAGGATTTTCTGGCACTAGCTGACAATAAAATTGACAAAATTTTTGATCGTCACCGTGGGTGAAACATAGATTTGCTAGTACCTATGATCCGCAATCCAAACAAGAGTCAATGCAATGGATCAGAAAAAAAGAAAGGCCGCCGAAGAAATTCAAGGTGGAAGAGTCCGCGTCTAAACTAATGGCGACTATCATCTGGGATAGCGAGGGAATTTTATTAATAGATTTCCTTACAAAAGAGACCACAATGAACGGTCAATATTATGCCAATTTAATAATTCAGGCTCGTGAGGTTGTTGTGCAGAAACGACGCGGAAACCTAGCGCGCTGAGTATTATTTTTGCAAGACAACGCGTCGGTTCACATCGTGCGTGTTGCGAGACAGACCTGGAAAGACACGGGGTTTTCAGAAATTGACCACCCACTGTACAGTCCAGATCTGGTACCTAGCTTTTTCCTGTTTCCTAAATTGAAAAAGACTTACGGGGCCGGAGATTTTTGGATAATATTTAAATGAAAGCTGCCATAGATCTTCAATTTGAGGACAAAGAAAAATAATATTTTTTGAGTGGTTTAATGGCATTGTGTGCCAATTTGAGAAGTTGAGAATTTGAGAAGAAGAAATACATCAATTTCACTCGAGGGAGAAACTATATTAAGAAAATAAAAAATATACATCAAAATTTTTATTTCATTAAGTAGCCTTAGGATACGAACTTATCACCCGCTCCTACATACGCAGTATACTATGCTAAAATTAGTATCGTAAAATAAAATTAACATACTTCGAATGTAAAATGGCATACCTGGCAAATTTGTATTTGTTGCCTCTATACTCCCATGAATTTAAGATGTCTTTAAGACTTAAATTAGATGACTTAATAAATGTGTGACCGTCGTTATGTTGTAATTCAACCCAGAGGTTCTCAATCATTTTTTTGTAATGTCCTTTTGTTTGTCTCTTTAAATGAGTATACTGTCCCATTTCCCTTTCAAAGTTGAGTTTCCAGTAATTTTTATAAAAAACATTTCTCAAAGATTTTACGGTAAAATATCTATCTTAGCTTATTAAAAAGAAAGAAAATTATTGAACGTATATTTTATTACATTATAACGAATTTTAGTTAATACATTATTTATAGTTATAATTTTAGTTATTACTTCCAAAATAATTATTAACTCGTCATAAATTATGTTGTCAAGCACTGGGCATCGGGTAGACCACTTGCGGAAACAATGATCGAAACCCTCCGAGTCCTGACTTAGACAAGTTTGAGAGCAGCTACGTACCAATACTTCCCAACTTTCGTACAACTCTTATTTAATTAAAGCTTCATTTTACTACTATGAGTTCCATTACATTGGAATCCTCATTCATTTACATAACCATTATTTTTAATTAGAAAATGGCTTTTATATATTAGTAATATGGGTCATTTTACTGCATTCAAATCATTTATGTGTTATTTTCTTATTTATTTACTACTACGGCGGGAATAGCCCGCCCGCTTTGCTGATCGAATAACAGAAAAAAGTAAATCGAATAAATATGAGAAGTATTCGTACGCATGCGCGCTACACCGTTTGCCCCACTTCTCCTCGGCAAGAAAACACACATCACTGAACACGTAATGCTTATAAATTTCGATTTTTTCTTAAAACTTTAATAACTTTATATTAAAGTGTCTAAGAAATAAAACTTAGAAAATTTAATTCAAATCTATCCAATAGTTTCACCGTGATACGCAGACCTAAAGGTCAAAGGTAAATGATAAATCATTTTATTTATATAGAATATAACTAATTAGCGACATCCGTGACGAGGATACAATTCCTCTACTGAGTGTGGGTATTTATAATTTTACAAAAAAAGGAATATATTATATAAGTAGTATTTATATCAAATGTCTAGTTTTCGTAATACAAGCGCCCTGCTGGTGGCTTTTGTTGGTTTCAGAGGGTACTGTGTGAAATTTCCCAGTATATTTATTTATTTACATTCAATTTTGTAATTGTAATTAAAAATTAGAAATGAGTATATTAGGGAAAGTTGGAAAATAGCGCCGTAAAAGATAATATGGTAAAAAAGGTGTGAATATTCAGATGACAGCTTAGAATGGAAGGAGATAACATGTTGTGCCGACCCCACATAGCTTGGGATAAAGACAGGAAGAAGAAGAATTCACTTTTGTCGGGGGAGTTTCTTTCGCCGTTTCTTCTCCCCCAGCTATAAGCACTCCGAAACGGTAGTAGATTAGTATAGGATCGGCTTCACCGGTGGAGCCGATAGTCCCCAAATAAAGTATTCTTGCCATTCGTGGCTGCCCAGTGCCCTTCGTTTATTCCCCATGCAGCGTTCGAGCCGGGAACGCGCCTCACAGGAGACGCGCCCCGAGCACGTTGCCACGGCTGATCGACCCCGCTACCACGGGGTCGGAATGCCTTTTCCGCCCGTTGTCGCTGTCGTTTGTCGTCTGAGATTTATTAAACGATATTTAAATATGTACAACAAAAAGTTTTATCACTGAAAGAGTAAAAAGTGAACAGAGTGAAAAGATTTTCTTCAAATTCAATTGCAGCCTAAATTAAATTATGATTCTCTAATATTATATAAATTACCTAATAGAAAACGAATACATTGTTCATGAACTTCATTGTAAAATATAGAATCTACATACAATTAACCTTAATCCGTTAAGCTGTCCATGAAAAAGATGACAAATACAAACAGACATAACTTATATAAAATTCGTATTTCTATTTTTATATCAACTTAAAATATACCATATATGTTAGGGGGAGCGAAGTAAGCCCACAAGAAGTCACACGTATCATGTGTGTCAAAGTACCTCAATAATGTTTACTTAATATTAGCCCCGCAAAATGTTACACTGAATGGCACGTTTAACCCAAATTATTTGATTCGCTGTGTGGATGTTTGGTTACAG
This sequence comes from Malacosoma neustria, assembly GCA_963693495.1. Classification (NCBI taxonomy): domain Eukaryota; kingdom Metazoa; phylum Arthropoda; class Insecta; order Lepidoptera; family Lasiocampidae; genus Malacosoma; species Malacosoma neustria. Next base: position 8,977,108 of record OY856374.1, read on the forward strand.
AGTAATGTGCTAAATGGAACAGTTTTTTTACAAAGGGTTTCCCATAAGGGCGGGTACGAGGGTGTTAACTAAAAATAATTTGTATTATTCTTTAATAGGTTTATGGTCGGAATTGCTTTTGTCATTTTCGATATTATCAAATGGACGAACGATACTCAGCACTGAGAAGCCCAGCGATGGAGCTCTCACATGCTTACACGGAATGAGGTATGTATAATAATTTGACATTATATGATGATATAAAACAGGATAGCTAACAGAAATAATAAGGTCACCCCATTTCTCAGATGTCTCATAAAGCGACGAATATGTTACTACTTTAGCTCGTTCATAGGCATTAAAGGTAAGGCATTCGGTATTATATTTCAGAGTTGCAAGTATTACGTGGATCAATAAGTCCCACGACTGACACATAGATGGCGTTGTCAACAAAAGTTCCGTATAATTTTTCATGAGTGCCAAACTTCAAAATATACCTGTCAAAATTTCATAACATTCTGATGTTTGGTCCACGAGTTACAGTGATTTAAGTGACGCTAGTCTTGGTATTCTCAAAACAATGGATTCGAAACAATTTTATGTGTTCATTTATCATTGCTTTTTGATGAAAAAACATAGTGCAAGCTCAGAAATGGCTTGAAAAGTACTACGGGGACTCTGCTCTATCAAAAACAACCATTTGTCGGTGGGATGCTGAGTTTAAACGTGGTCGTACAGACACTGAAGATGCTGAACGCTCCAGCCGACAAATGAGGTGGTTACAACGAAAACCATCAACAAAGTCCACCAAATTGTTTTTGAAAACCGTAAATTAAAATTGCGTGAGACAGCTGACACCTTAAAGATATCATATCGGCAGTGTGTACGCTATTTTGCATGAACATTTGTCTCTGAGGAAGCTGTTGTCAAAGTGGGTGCCGCATTTGCTCACAGTGGATCAAAAACGACAACGTGTCATTGATTCCGAGCACTGTTTGGAGCTGTTTCGCTAAAATTAACCAAATTTTTTGCATCGGTATGTGACAATAGACGAAATCTGGATCCATTACTACACTCCGGAGTCAAAGTGGTCGTCAGCCGAGTGGACTGCAGTCGGTGAGAAGCGTCTACAGCGGCCTAAAACGCAAATGTGGGCCGGTAAGGTTATGGCCTCAATATTTTGGGATGCTCATGAGTTTTGTTCATCGACTACCTTGAAAAAGGTAAGATGATCAATAACGAACGTTACATTGGCCAATTGATGCGTTTGAATAACGAAATCGTTGAGAAACGGCTCCAAATGAAGAATAAAAAGTGCTCTTTCACCAAGACAATGCACCGTATGACGAAATCATCATTTGACGAAATTCATCGTGTGACGAAATCACATGAATTGCTTCCACACCCACCATATTCACCGGATCTGACCCCCAGCGACTACTACCTGTTTGCAGACCTCAAAAAAAATGCTCTAAGAAAAGAGATTCTACTTCAACGAGGAAGTCATCGCTGAAACGAACGCTTATTTCGAGGCCAAAGATAAATCGTTCTACAAGAAAGGTATTGAAATCTTAAAGAAGCGCTGGACTGATTGTGTTGCTCTTGAAGGAGACTATGTTGATGAATAAAGTAGAGTTTTGCCAAAAAAAAGTGTTTTTCTTAATTAGTCTCGGGACTTATTAATCTACTATTATAAACAAACTACAGTTAGAAATTGTATAATAAAAAGAAAATTTTGTCATATTCCGTGTATAAGAAAATTGAGAAAATAGAAGCTAATGACAAAGTTTGACGTAAAAAAGACACATAAAACATCCATAACAACATTTACTTAAGTCCTTAAATTAAAAGATTTCTAGATATATCGACTGTATAGTCGACTAAAAAAAATTATAAACAGTAGAATGGTACAGAGACTGCATAAAATAAATGCTATGATATTATCTATTTTGAGAAATGACTAGAAGTAAGTTAATATTGCAATAAAGACTAATATTAAAATATCATATTTAAAATAGCTTTAATACTCTGGGGCCGTGGGGTCCACAAGCCTTTATCGAGATCTGTACGTAAGACGCTTGATAGAGGTCTCACGGCCTCAAAAAGCTGGTTTGTATTTAGGGCAAAGGATAAGTGTTTCCATCCAATGCGGTAATGCAGCTAGCGTTTTGGGAACGTTTCCGACCGAAAGCGATTTGGAATCAATTTATTATTTATAGTTTTCGCGTTTTTGGTTTATTTATTTTTTTCATTTATTTTTGTAATATAATGTCGTTTTAAAATTAATTTAAGCATATGTCAAGAGATTAATTTTTTATTTGAAACTTGTATAGAATTACGTAAGAAGTATTACATATAAGAAAAAATATATTAGAGATATACTAGATACATTAAAATTAATAAAGTATTTAAGACTTTAAAGATTAAGAATTTAGGAACAAACTTTTCTATCTATCTCGCAAAGTTCACAAATTCATTGGAGCGCACGATTCCGCGGTTGAATAAATTTATATTACTTATTGATATTGGTGGTACGCGGCTTCAAAACATATATCTCACAGTATTTATTTAGATAAAGTGGATTATTTCTATGTGTATTTGTTACTCATGTCACGTTTTGAAGTCAAGAATGCAATTATTTATGTTTCAACGACAAAATGTGTCTTAAAAGAAAGTTTATATTTGGCGAACGAAATAAAATAAAAATCAAATGGCTGTTAAAAATTGGTTTATTAATTATCAAAGTATAGTATTTTGGGAATTTATTTCTTACAAACTACATCCATAAATATAAACCCTCACATTTACGGCATTCATGTACGGTAAAATTTCTAATGACAGCTCAGCAGGTCGACCCCATGATGGCTTCGATTTCGAAGCAAATACTTTCTTTCGAATGTATCAAACAAGGTTTGAGATAACCACAATGAAAAGAGTCCTTAAGAGTTAAATTAGTACTGAGTGGAGGCACCTTCTGGAGATCTGTTTGCCTGGAAAATTTTCATATAATCTTGATAGAGATGTATTTGATATGTGTAAGATTCCTGCTGGAAGGTGTCAAAAGAAATATAGTATACATTTGCTTAGCTGGCAGCGCAAACGCATCTAATCTGAGGGGCGCATAGTAAAATTGTATGAACAATGAAGAGAAATGTAAAATATTCACATAATATTGCATGATAATGGATAAGATTGTAGAGATCGCTTCCAAATAAGCCGTCTAATGATCTTTACTTGTTTGGGCAATGATTCCCATAGTAATGATATTGTTCAATCTCATTCGATTCCCCCAATCTCATCCCCCAGCCCTGTAAGGTACTGAAGGGAGCCTTCCTTTTTTTGTCTATGACCTATAAGAATTATTCAAAATCCATAAACGAGCTAACTAATATAAACTCACGTCACGTTTCTATTTTTTCAGATTTATGTCAGTTATATGGGTTATCATGGTGCACACATATCTGACGATATTCTACGTAGCCGAAAACAAAACTATGCGGGTGATAACTGAGCGAAATTTTTTGTACCAGTCCGTTGGAAACGCTTCCTACTGCGTTGACACTTTCTTCGTTATTAGGTTTGTTTTGTTTTCCTCGTATGATATCGAAACACCCAATACTTAATAAAAAAAGATTAAATTAGACAAATGTTAAAATATCATTAAACTTTTTTTTGTTTTAAACTGATACGATTTTTGATAAAGCTACCTTTAATTATTGAAAGAAAGAAAAATTTATTAGTCAAAAAGCAACGTGTGTACATTAAAAACAACACACAATCACACAAACACAATAAAGTAAATTTGTAACAAGGTTGAGTCAGCATAATGCTCCTTCACTAACACATTGCTGGATAATTGCATAATTATTAGGATGACACGAAAAGCGTACCGTCTGCTCAGAAGCAAAAGAGGGTATAATCAGATTTACCGCTACGATAAGTAAAATCAAAGAGCCTTTACACTATAATAATTTTGTGTACTTTACGATTTCTTTTTACACAATTTTTGATACACAATTTTTTTAGACTTATGCGAAATAAGCTATATCAAAGTAGCATTTATTTACTTAATGTATATGAAAGTGTATTAAATACAAGTAACAAATTTAAAAAAAACGTTTTAAATGCGTATAACAGTTTAAGTACCTTAAAATACTCATTAATTATTACATTGATGACAATGAAACTCATTTTTAAAATTGTTATCCTCATTCTCGATGAATTTTTCAGTGGTATTTTAGTAACCATCCTGTTCTTAAGGACTGAGGACAAAAAGGAGGCTAAAAATACTGTACGTCCAAATAAGCAAGATTATAACAAAACTGTGAATGGATTCACAAACTCCGGGTTATCTTTGTCTGTTATCAGCCAAGATTCGTTTAAGGAAGATTTGTTCGACACACCGAAGACAAGGGTGTACTCGATGGCGGAATTCCTCGGATTAATAAAGAGTTTCTTTGTTTTATTCTGCTACCGGGTATGTAAGCATTATCTAATAAGTATGCGTAACCTCGTATAAAACAGTAGAAAACTCCTGTCTATATTACATTTACTGGATAGTTACAAGAAAAAAAATAACTACCAAAATATAGTAGTAACATGGGCATGGATATAAATGTAAAGGATATCTCTTACATTTTCAACAGCCAGATGCTACATCCATTTTGGCGAGATTAACGTAAAATCATAAGACAGCTTCAGTTAAGAATCAAATTTAGCTACATCTTCTATCTCTTTTCTTGTAATGGTAATCAACCATATTGATAATGAAAAGGAAGTGTCAGAAAAGGTCATATAAACGCATCTTACTTCAAAAGCAAAGCGCAAGCTTCGAATGCAAACGAAAAGTAACATGGAAGAGTACCGATCTCTTGCAAGCTGGAGTAATTGATAAACATTTTTTTAAATACCTACTTCAGCTTTTTTACCGTGGATACGTAACTCTGGACTGGTTAGATATTAGTACTTACCCACTTAATAAGTAAGCAGTAAGCAGTTACAGTTGCATATGAATGCTTACGACGCCAGGGGCGCCACTAACACGGTAATGTCCTCGTAGCGAACTGGAATCTTGGTCACTTATGACGGAACCCAACACAAGGTTATTATGGCGACATATTTAGAGACCAGGAGTGATCGCCATCTTGGAACCCTAGCCGGGGTTGTTTTATCGCCTTTTAGGACAGGGTGCCCTGGGCCGCAATGGTCAGTATTCTTACAACGCCTTTGCATGGAGAAAGAGTCCGTATGCAAAATGAATAAGATCAAACATGCCATTAATACTTACTTTGATACAGATAGTGAGACTGACCCCTGGATATGCCTTTGTGATTGGATTAAACGAGGTTGCCTTGCGGTACACCCATGACAAATCGGTCTTCGAGCCGGCCATCTTCGACCACATCACCTGCGACAAGTACTGGTGGCGAAACCTGCTGTATATCAACAATCTCTTCCCCCAGAGCGAAATGTGTATGGTCTGGTCTTGGTATATGGCAAATGATACACAGTTTTACGTCATCGGGATTATACTGCTTTTAATTTCCGTGAAGTGAGTGTTTGATTAATTGATGATGAATTAATTGAATGATGTAACGTGTGATAGATACACTCGTTATAGTCATACATGTTATAGCTATATTACTGAAAACATTAGTAACAATATTCTTATGGCCTTTGAAACTAGATCGAACCGGCTATTTATGTGGGGAACAAAAGCCGCCAGTCATTCCGGCAGGTTGGATAGACTTAAACAGTGCTGGCTTGACGTCGTAAAGGGTGATATTCATGCCAATAGACTCACTGCCATGGATGCCGAAGACCGTGCGAAGTGAAGAAGAAAAAGTGCTACTAGCTGAGAAGCGTTATATGGAGGATCACTGACTTTTATCTATATAAAAATAAGATAATTTATTTTTATGTGGATTTACGACATTTATTTCTGCCAGAGTCAACCCTGAAAGTTATTCAGCAGCCGAGGTTAATTTGAGTCTTTTCAGAAACAAGGGCGTGTCTTTGCACGCCGTTACTATTCAACATTCATCTCCGAATTTTACTCATTCCTCGTAGTAACTTTCTAATTAGTTTAACATAGCTTGCATGTTGGAATTCGTGGCACAGTGAATCAATGCCACAAGGAATGTTGCTCAAGTCAGTACGAAATTTTGTATTATTTTTAACCCTTTATATTATTTAATCATGCATGAGTATAAGCATGTTTATCAGGCATTGGATAATTAGTAATTGACAACCGTATAGATGACAACAAGACGACATTGCTAAAGATCTTTACTCCTCCATAAAAAGGAGAATAAATACCTTAATCTAAACAGCTTTGATATCACTTGAACTGGGTACAAAACTTTTTCAGCAAGTATTACCTTTTTTACAGACATTTAAAATTCGCAACAATATCCCTAATAGTAGTGATGATCAGCTCGTGGGTGACAACAATCTATATATCCGTGTCACATCAGTACAAAGCCAGGATACAGGAGCCTTTTGAAATGTTTGACCTGCTTTATGATAAGCCCTGGTCTAGAATTGGACCTTATTTAATAGGTAAAGTACATATTACGTATTTTTTAATGTTCATCAATTTTTATAATTTTTTGTAATAATCTCTCTGAATATTGGAATTAATAAAATTAAATGTTATAAGATCTTAGTTATAAAGTGAATTGATTTTTATCTTTGCCAACCATAATTAACGACCGTAAGAAATCGAAATGAAAAGTTCAAGAAGCGAGCAAGAAACGCTTTTTAAATTTGGTTTGCAAATGGCATTTACGTCTTATTTTTTATAAATATTAAATTTATTATTATTTATATTATTATTTATTTGTAATAAATAATATAAAATTGCATTCTATACACAAATTTTTTTTTCGAGTTTACCTTTAATGAGTAAACGTCATATTAAATTATTACAAAATTATGTAAAGCACAAACGGCCTAGGCCTGCATACTTGTTAAATGAGCTTACACAGGGTCATATTTTTATTTGTGATTATAATTTATCATATAGGTTAAATATGTTAATTAATTTAATTGTACTATCAATGCCAAAACTATTTAAATACATAATAAATGATCTTACATTATTGTTGGTTTACATTCATTCTTAAATTACACTAATTAGATTCTAAAAGACGATGAATAGAAAACTATTTTAAAATACACATGATTTTTCTCACATGATGGAATTATTAGGAGATTAGAGAGATGGATTTATTAGGACCTTATTTTCTAAATTGTTGTTTTTAGTTTTGCTTTTTAGCAGGAACGCATAAAGTTTGCAATTAGTTCATCCAGTGGTATACTTAATAGCAATCCCTTTGATATGAAACATTCGTACACTGTATAAAGAGCTTAGAAGCAGACGAATTAGCTTGTTAGTAATATTTATTACCAATGGAGATATACTGACGTTGAATAAAAACATCGTGTAGATAGTAAATAGATATATAGAGAACAGCTCACATGTTTAACAATTGTACAATTCTCTTATGGGAAAATCGATTCCAGGTCGTTTATAATATTATAATCTACCATTATTTATATGATAATATTATCTCGATACAGACTACCTAATCAGATTTATAAATTGTATGATATTAATAAAAAAAACTCTTCGTCTATGTTCGAATAAAGTTTATCTATTCTTTAAGGCACAACTATCCTTGTGTGAATTGGAACCGAATGTAATCCTAGAAAATCGTCGCTTTTACTGCCTTTTATCGAACCTTTTCGAATAGAGTGTTCGCCATCCGCACAGTTGCCTTTTCAAGAATTACTAAAATCGTAAAGTGTTTGACAAAAACTGGATTAGTCCACTGATATATTGAGTAACTCGACTTACATCTGCAGCCCTTCCCTCTAAATGTATTTAGGGTTTCAATTGAAGATTTGTATTATTGATGTTTGAATAGAAATTAAAGTAAAAACGAAACTATTTGATTCTTTAGCTTTTAAAATTGAAGGGCGAAATATAATTATTGAAGAAATTTAATATGGTTATGCAATGCCAGGGTTATAAGATGAGAAATTTAGCAAAAAAAGGCAGACAATTGCCCGATTCAGATAGTAAGTAGACACTGTCGCCTATTAATATCACCCTACTATCAACCAGGAAAAGTTAATACACCCCCTGTTTAAAAGATTATAAAATTGATCAATTATAGTTGCTTTGAAATTGGTAATATATTGTTATTTGTTATATTTTGTAAGTTCCTGAAACGCAATAAGTAAATTCAGATTTGTATAAGAAATGAGATTCACATCAATACTAAAAATACAAAAGTTCCGAAACCTAAAACTACTCCGTTTCAAAAAGTGGGATTTATTACTGAATGAACTTCTAAAAATTCTAAAATCTATAAAAGTTATTCTTTATAATAAAATTCAGATTTCGAAACTTGTGTTTGTCAAATTGTGGTCTGCTAAAATTTTGGATATTTATATATATTTCATTACATTCTATTGTTACACTTATTATTAAATAGAATCCAATCTTATAGTAAAATTCCTATATAAAATTGTTACAGGAATGATGGTGGGATGGTACCTCCATAAAACTAGGTGTCAGACGAAACTCCCATACTGGGTGGTGGCAATAGGCTGGCCGAGTGCCCTGGCAATAATCGGGAGTCTCATATTTAGCATGGTTGATGGATACTTCGAAGTTTGGCCAACTGCATTCTACACTAGTGTTGGACACACTGGTAAGAATTTTATAGTGCTTACAATTTTGCAAAATTGAGTTTGTAATATGTATAAGAGCATATAAAGAACATTCTAGAACTGACGTCATTTCTTAGTCATATAAAATATTATTATTATATATACTATTTGTGTCCTCAATCTAGATATGACCTACACGGACGAACCTTCTATAGAACTAACTCGATATATAAAGAAAATTGAAATTTCTAAAATACGGTCAACACGAAGCGGATCAAACGGATGCAGAACTGAAAATAGAATCAGCAATCTCAGAACCGTCGGGGGCGGTGGCCATAGTATCCGGCGGGCAAGCTTTTGTTGCCAATCATAGTGAAGCTCTGAAATAGCAAACTTCAAATACATACTTATTTCATTTTATGTACACAATTGTAACTTTATTTATTCTTTTATAGTGAACATATACACTCTTGTAGTACATACATAGATATTAACAAATTCGATATGGAATGAGCATTTTCGTATATTTAAATCAAGGTCAGACAGTATTCACTAAATTAAAAAACAAATTTAGCCGTATCTATTCCAACGCTATCGTGCCTTCTTGACCTTTAAGATACAAGTCCTCGTAAGTCAAAGACGCTGAAAAGTTTATCTGGTCACAACGTTGGAACCTTGGCCTTAAAGTTCAAATTACGGATGCAAACAGGATATGACTATAAGTTTATTCGTTTAGCTTATCTATATAATATTGTCTTTTTTTATTACTGAGTAAGCAGTTACCGTTGTCTATGGGTGTTTGTGACGCTAAGAGCACCGTGAACACGCTACTGTCTTATAGGGGTACAGGAATCTGGATCACTAATGCCGGAACATTATTATTATTATTTCGAAAGGTGGCTACGCTAGTTTGTTCAAACGTAGCATCACTGCGTCCAATTTAATGAACTATTGTTATCGCCACATTTACTATAGCTCATTGGCAAAGCCTGCCTCGTTGATGTAACGAAACAGTTTTTTGCCGGAACATAACACAGGTTATTATGACGGCATACTTATAGATCAAGGGTGGGTGCCATTCAAACGGGCTTAGGGCCCTACCACGTAGCTAGAGTTGTTTTATCGCCTTTAACGACTAGCCGACTCTGGCCAGAGAGGTGTTAGTATTCTTACTCCGCCCCTGCATGGAGAAAACTGCACTGCCTTTCATATTTATGACATAAATTATGATTATGTGACAGTTTATAATAATTTATTATTACAAACCCTAGTGCATAGTTATAACAACGGAATATTTCAGCGTGGGGAGTAGCCGTGGCGTGGGTGGCAATTTCCTGCTGTTGCGGTTACGGCGGTCTCGTGAACTCGGCGCTGTCGTACCGCGGTTTGCTCCCTCTCAGCCGCCTCACATACTGCGCTTACCTCATTCACCCGACTATTATGATGTACACATCTTTCCTCCTTGATGGGCCTTATCATATGCAGAACTCTACTATTGTAAGTATATGTAGTCTGTATCACTATTCATCATAATTTTATCGCTATGTTTCTATTGATAAAATCGCTTTTCTTGCTGGTTATGTATAGTCTTCTCATTTTTGCAGCTTTTAAAATCTATTGGCTGTCTATGCACGTTCTTTTGATGATTAATTAAGGATATGTTGTTATATTATCTAGTAATAACGTCATTATCGACTCTACTTATGCTAATATTCATTTTAGTTTCGTTCCCATTTGTATATTATTGTATACATTGCTTCAAGCTTTCGCTTTCACTTCGGATTCCTGAATATTGCTGAATGTTACCTGTTAAGTATGTCTTTTTGTGGTATTTGTTTTATTTTTATAAGGGAGACAACCCTAACTGACTAACCTCGAAATGAATTTATTTTTGTTCTGCCTTAACTATTTAAACGAATTCTGAATAATTAATCACAATAGTTAATTATATTAAACACAGAATATTAAAAAGAAAGATAATTTTTTTACTAACATTTTGACATTTAACACAAGATTTTGAAAACTTGCCTTTTTAAAGGAAATGGTCATACTTTCCAGCAATCTTCAATTATCTTAAATAAAACATCATTACTTAAAATATAAGTAACGACTCATCCCTTGAGTCGTAAATTTAAATTCAAGACGTTGAATAAAAATAAATTAATTCAACGTAGATGGAAGCTTTTCGGAGTATAAGATTAAATTGCATTCGTTTTAGCATCGTGGCCATAAATCTTTCACTACGTTCGATGTCAATGGCTAACGAGAAATGTGGATTGTGAAGGAACGTAGGGCGAAACAAAAACATGCAAATGAGAGATAAAAATTTCATACCATCGTTGACCTGTATAAATATACCCTAAAAGTACTGCGGCACCACAAACACTTGTATTTTCGTACCCTCTTGAAAAGTATTGGAATTTTATTTCAATAGCGCTCCCTCGTCATTATTTTGGTATTGACGGACCTTTCCATAAACCGACGGGAAAACGTTTCATAGAAACGACTTTATTTCGACTGAAATTGATACCTTTGTTGTTTCGTACAAATAACATTATTTATCTCAATTTCGTTAAATTATATGTACATATTTATCATCATATAAGTAACATAGTTGTTAGCACATAATAACAAGTATAGAGGCTTAATTATAAATCAAAATAAACAATATTTTGTTTTGAATGGATCTAGATAAATAAAGAAGCAATAAATAATGTTTTATTTAAGGCAATTTTTTTAATTAAAAAATGCACTAATGGAGACGGTAGTTACTGGAAAGTATCTATTTTAACATATAAAAACATTATTTCTGTGATATAGTACACGTTCATATACATATAAGTGTACAAACTACAGTAGTACCTAGTCAGGTCATAAGTATTGTCACACAGTAAAAACTTTTCTTTTAGAATGCTGGCCACAAAAAAGTTTATTGAATTCGAATTTCGAATTGTTCATGAAAATAAAAATGTATAACTTTTAGAATTTTACTCATTTTTAAATATGGAGTGGACGCTTAAAGAAGACCGTGTTGCAGTTATTGCGTTGCATCGTTGCGGTTACGCGCCAATTCAAATTTTTAACATACTGAAAAATTTGAATATTACCAAAAGATTCGTTTATCGTACCATCAAACGATACAATGAAGACTCTAGTGTAGATGACAGGTCAAGAAGTGGTCGCCCTCGGTCTGTTAGGACTCCAGCAGTGATAAAAGCTGTGAAGGCACGAATTCAAAGAAATCCCAAACGTAAGCAGAAACTGTTGGCCCTTCAGATGGGGTTAAGCAGAACCACGGTGAAAAGGGTGTTAAATGAAGACTTAGGGCTTCGGGCATATCGAAGAAAAACAGTACATCGTTTGAATGCTCGTCTAATGGACCTGAGACTGAAGAGATGCCGCGCTTTGTTGAAGCGGTACGCGGGAAAAAAATATCGGGAAATTCTTTTTTCGGATGAAAAAATGTTTACCGTAGATGAGAGCTACAACAAACAAAATGATAAGGTGTACGCACACAGTAGTGAAGAAGCGAGCAACCGTATTCCGCGGGTCCAACGAGGTCATTTTCCATCCTCGCTCATGGTATGGTTGGGAGTTTCTTATTGGGGCTTAACAGAGGTACATTTTTGTGAGAAAGGTGTAAAAACGAATGCTGTTGTGTATCAAAATACAGTCCTGACGAACCTTGTGGAACCTGTTTCTCATACCATGTTCAATAACAGGCACTGGGTATTCCAACAAAATTCGGCGCCAGCTCATAGAGCGAAGAGCACACAAGACTGGCTGGCGGCGCGTGAAATCGACTTCATCCAGCACGAAGACTGGCCCTCCTCCAGTCCAGATTTGAATCCGTTAGATTACAAGATATGGCAACACTTGGAGGAAAAGGCGTGCTCAAAGCCTCATCCCAATTTGGAGTCACTCAAGACATCCTTGATTAAGGCAGCCGCCGATATTGACATGGACCTCGTTCGTGCTGCGATAGACGACTGGCCGCGCAAATTGAAGGCTTGTATTCAAAATCACGGAGGTCATTTTGAATAAACTTTAATGTCATAAGAATCTATGTTTTGTTAAGTTCATTTTGGTATATGAATGGTTACATAATGAATAAACTTGTTACAATTATTTTACATTAAGCATGTGACAGAATTTATGACCTGACTAGGTATATATACTAGCTCATATAAATTTAAAAATCAAAAAACGGAAAAATATATTTAAGCACAGAATAATAACTTTTATGTTAACTATAATACAACAAGATAAGGAAACACTCAAAATTATCAAAATTCTAGTGGAAATTTATAATGATATACATGAAAAAGAAGTAAATTTTTATCCGTGCAGGGGCGGAGAAAGAATACTAACCTCTGTGGCCGGGGTCGGCCTGTCGTAAAAGGTGACAAAACAACCCACCCTAGCTACGTGGTAGGGCCTCAAGCCCGTCTGGATGGCGACCACCTTTGGTCTTAAGTATGCCGCCATAATAACGTTGTGTTGTGTTCCGGTATTAGTGACCCAAGTTCCTGTACCCTTATGGGACAGCAGCGTGTTCGCGATGCCACTGGCGTTGCAAACACCCATAGGCGACGGTAACTGCTAAATTCTAAGCGGGCCGTCAGCCTGTCTGCTGTCCTACAACATTAAAAAAAATCTAAATAAAAATGGTGTGCTTTTACCCTGAAGACTGCGAGCAATTTGCAGTCCGATTGTCCAATGTTAGTGGCCCCTTGTCCAACAACGTGCTGTGAAGATCTACCTATGTGCTATCCCTGCTTGCCACGATGTCCTTCGCCGAAGGTTATGTATTATTGTGAAAAGAAGCCGCGAGTTTCAAGGCCTCTAATTTGCACCCTGCACACCCAAACCGACACTCGGATGTTGTTTACTCAAGAAGAAACCAACAAAAGTGTCGTTTGAGGATATATTTAGTCTAGAAATTTCGCGACCTACTTTCAATGTGAAACGAGAAAAAAAATTTAAATAAAAAGGATGACATATTTTTAAAACTAAGCCACAATTACTATTACAATATGTAACATGTTTTGTCGACCCCATATAATGTGGGATAAGGGCAGGAGGAAGAAGATGATAAGGAAATACTCCCATCCTCCTTTCTCCAATATTTTTCAATTTAAACATCACTAGTTGAATAGGTTAAGACTTACAATCAATAAATCGAAATACAAATCACTTTCTCTCACTTAGACCAGAGTCTATCACAAGCTTATCAATTATAACTTCAATTTGCAGTTCAAATACAAAGTAATGTACTACTTATTTTGTAAACTTACAAGCACATTATATTATTATATATATATATATATATATATATATATATATATATATATATATATATATATATATATATATATATATATATTACATGTCTGTACATTTACATGTACAGATATGTAAATGTTTAATTGCTACTCCAATTAGGATAATGCTCCAAATTTGGGCTAAACAAATGTCATATTCAATTAGTACTAGCTATATTTGTATGACAAGGCCAGCGCTCGCAAGCAAACTGTTATGACCTACATTTCTATCCGAAATATCAACCCCAGCCACCGACAATCCGATAACGTATTATTGCGGTCGTGTCATAAAAGGTAACTTCGGCTACCTTCGGTGTACAAATTGACATTAATAACTTATAAAGACCCTTGTTACTAAATTATGCAGAGTTGGCTTAGCAACTTTAGCGTCGGGAATATTCCAGGGAACAGGGAATGTGTTTTTATGTTTATTAAGAAAACAAAGTGTCAAAGAAAGTTGCTAATGGAACCCACATCAGCGACACTTTCAATATGGATACAGAAACATCGTATTCAACTTTTATCATTAATCATGAGTTTGATTACTCGTTCGGAATAAAGTTCTTCAATATTCTAGAACTCTTTTTAGAGAATCAAATAATTTTGCGCATGTAACCAATTGAAGAAAAAAGCCGTGTTTAATATAATAGTTTACAAAGTAGAATCTTAATTGTAAATTAGTAATAGTTCCTCAATATTTAATATTATTGTATAAACACTGGCAGTTAGATATTTTTGTCATCTGGTCGCAACTCACTAAAACATTAAGGCAATCTAGTTCCTAGGACGTCGTAAAAAGCTGTAAATGGATTAATGCTAACCCACAGAAGTCCTTAATGGTTGGGTTTTGTCTTGAAACAACTGTTTTCTAACGAAAACAAAATGAGCTTAATCGTAATAAAAATATGTTTACTAAAATTATATACCTATATTTTTATATTATATGCTGTTATTTTGTTATGTCCTATTATATAAAGTATCGCGAGTTTGTCAATGTTATTTTAGAGCCGTAATAAATAAACGACAAACAAACGTTTGCTCTAGGCGAGGAGCAAAATAGACTCGCGAATATTACAAAGGGTGGAATGATATTAAATCACAAACAGGTACTTGTTCGGTTTTGCTTTTATTCTTTCCTATTCATAAAATTGGCCGTGTAATCTCCTCTTAACAGAAAAGTAGGGCCAATTCATCTTTTCTAGAAAGTCATAATATTAAAGAAATAGCTTTTTCTGCTAGTTACCTTGGCAATGAAAGTAGAAAGATAGCTTGCTGCGTATGAGCTGTTAAAATAGTTTGGGAAATCGAACAGAAGTTAGTCTTATAAAACATAAACTGTACCGAATCTATTTACTTCTTGTGTGACACGGTGTGATGCAAAAAGTCATACGCAAATTTCTAGCTTACACGAGTAGCCTAGCTTACATTAGGTGCCCTCGATCATTCGCATATCGTGAACTTCAATGTAAAAGCTTCTTATTGATCTTAATATCTATCTATCTATCTTATAATAATTATACTCTCTCTCCATCCTCGATACAACAGACATAATAAATTGTTCAGAAGTATTTGGTCACCTTGTCTGCTACAATATATCTGATGGCGACTGTACCTTATTTTCTGTAGACAAACCCTAGGGATTATCTACAACGGTTTTTTCGGTGCGGCGATTACTAGTCCTTAGTGGACTGTATTAAATATTCGGGAGAAGGCTCCGTTGAAAGAAAACGATGTTTTATTTCATGATCTGCAGGCGAATGCGGTCCGGGCGGCGGATCCAGAGAGGGGTTTTTCTTCCTGAGGCCTTCTTCTTTACTTTCATATATTGCACCCTTAGAATCTAAGATTGCACCCTTCCAGCAGCCTATCCTCTCAACAATAACTGCGCCGCCGAACCAGATTCTTTGCTTTTCGCCGCGCGTAATTTCGCCCTAACTCGCTCCGCACCGCCGTCATATAAAAAGCGCGTGGGCGAGGAAGGCCGAAATCAAATCACACATGACAATTATTCATGTCATGTGTGTATTCGTGTATTCAACACGTAGAATACATGTGTTGCGGGGGGATTCTTTCGCCGTTTCTTCTCCCCCAGCTATAAGCACTCCAAAACGGTAGTAAATTAGAATAGGATCGGCTTCACCGGTGAAGCCGATAGTCAACAAATTAATAATATTCTTGCCATTCGTGGCTGTCCTCAATTGTCCCCGTGCAGCGGTCGAACCGGAAACGCACCTCACAGGAGACACGTGTCCGAGCACGCTGCCACGGCTGATCGACCCCGCTCCCACGGGGTTGGAATGCCTTAACGTCCGTAGTCGCTGTCAAGTCGTCTGAGAAACAACAGCCTTAAAAAAGAAAAAAATGGCTGAAATCATTTACACCCCCATTTTTGCGGAGCACGGTACCTTCATTTTAGCTTATTCGCGGAAGAGTAAGCGGGGGTGTGTGCCCCTGTTGAACCACCTGCACCTTACCTGACCCATAATAATGTCAGGGATCGATCCGGGACTTACTGCTGGAAGGGAACAACCCTTATAAGGCAACTAACTTAAATCTATTTGGTTAATTTGCGCCCATTATATTTCCTAAGGTACGTGTTAGCCATATTATTCCCCTACGTACCGATAATAGTGTACATAGATCTAACACGTCCCCGAATAAAACACATAAAAATTCATAGTTTTATTTTCCTAAAATCACGTAAATAGCAATAAATCGGTCAGTTTTACAAATTTACATTTTTGGGGCTGTCGTCGTGGTATTGCCGTCGGCTAGCTCATACTTGATATTTACAATTTTGTTTGTCGTAAATATTTTCTGCATTTATGCAACCCAAAAATGTGTAATAGGTTCCTCTATAAATAACATATTGTACTTAGTTGTAATTTTAATTAGTTAAATTAGTTTAATTAGCCGAGTTAGAATACTAATCCTTGCGGCCGAGGTCAGCCTGTCGTAAAAGGTGACAAAGCAAACCTAATTACGCGGTAGAGCCCCAGGTCCGTCTGGATGGCAACCACCCCTGGTGCATAATTACGTCGCTATAAACTTGTGTTGCTTTCCGGCATTAGTAACTCCGGTTCGTGTACTCCTATTAAACATACCGTGTTCGCGGCGGTGATCTAGTGATGTAAACATCCATAGGCGACGGTAATTGTTTACTATATAGTGGGCATTATAGTACCGAAATGCTTAGTATATTAAATCGTCAAGTTGGTTCCAGATTTAGGTATTTTGGCACGACTTGCCAAAATCACGCACCATTTAACGTTCCTGTATAACAATCATAAGACAAAGAAATATGGCCTTCAGAGCCAGTTTATGAGTAGCGACGTACTTATCGTTAGCTATAATTCACAGTCGCTTTCTCCAGTTTATATAGGCTTCTACACATTAATATTCTGAATCTTTACCGTTCTAAGCCACACTTTGTTTATTATACTCGGTAAACCATTAATTATCAAGCAAGGCTAGTAGTGAATACACTATTATTTATAGTAAACTTGTGTAGTGGCATTTTGAAAAAATGTCCATTACTGTAACACTAATAAATTATCTATCTGTACTTTGTTATACGTTTACTATCATTTTTAGGTTTTGCTACTTCGCTAGATTATTTGCTTTATTTTGATTTAAGATACTAGGGCTGGTAAACATTATATTTATAATTTCTAATATATTTTTGTGTATTAACCAAAAAATATTTATTATATTCTTTAGAATTATATTTTACTATACTCGGAATTTGTTGTCTATGGGATTCACATTAAAACATGCAAATTTTTGTATGAATTATTTAAAAGTCGCAAAAAGGCTGTATTACAGCCCTGTGAAGTTATCTTTTTGTCAATAACACTGTATATCTTATATTTCAGCTCGCAATATACGCTGGTTACGCAGTAATGGCGTTTTTGGCATCATTTGCAATCTCTCTCGCATTCGAGGCTCCGGCAGTGAGGCTTCTGAAAATTATAAATGGAACTGGAAGAAGAAAAAACATTTCGTAAACTGTGCTCCGTGTGTACACCGTGTTACATAAGAGATTTCTAGAATACATATGTAAATAAGGCTCTATATAGACGATTTATTGAAGACAAAGCTTTAGGTCAAAATATTAATTAAGATAGTCATGAATTATGATTGTCATTCACATTGTTTAGTTAAGTAATTGTAAATTATATTTATGGATTTTTGTAGTCGTTCAGAAAGGTAAGATTTTTAAACGGCAAGAGGAGTGCTCTGTGAAAATGGGAAACTAGTAACTATGCAGGGTAGAGGAGTAAAATCTCATATATGGGAGAAGTTGAAAAAGTATCCAGCTGTAAATTAGAGTTCAAAAACCCGACAGAATGAAGCTAGTGTAACTACAGTGAGTGATGTGAAAGTAGCTATTCTGGACGAATTGAAGTATGTCGAGTTAAAAATTTAATATCTTTTGTGACTAGAGTAGTTAATGATAGTATTGAAAACCTAGTAGCGTAGTAAATATAATCCAAAAAATTTATACTGATTTATACTGATTGTAGCTCTACCTTAATTTAATACATTTCGACAGGCACTTTCAAACACACAGACAGTTCTATTTTCCTCTACCCTCCATACTAGTAACCAAGGTATTGTTTTAACAGCTAAAAAGGCGTTGATTTTAGCTTACCCTTATCTTTTTATCCAGGTTATATAGACCGGAAAGTTACACATAAACTTTTATACCGACTAGCGATTGTACTTTACTCCACCTACAAGCTTATGATCTTAGCAGATTACCTAATAAAAATTAGCAACGCAGTAAACTTTAATAGCATGTTTGAAGGTTAGGAATAAAAGGATTGTAAGACTCTTGTGGTAATAGAAACTTTTTATTCATTTATAAAAACTTATTTACGTGAATTGCTTTATTGTACGACATCTTTAGTTCATCGTCGCCTTTGTTCAGTTAAATCGAAATTTGATTTTGAAATCGGCCATCTTTGTAAGAGAGTTGGCCATTAGGTTAATGTTGTTTAAATTGCACAATCACGGGACAAATTGGTCAGCACTTCGTCACACTTTGTCTTCGCCGACAAATTGGTATACGCAAAGACATGTGTTTCACCACAACTCTTTGACCCAGTTAACTATTAACACTGAAGGTGAATTACGTCTGATGCGCTCGAACTTTTTATACCTTTATAACTGCAGCGTACCATATTTATAAAATTTCATAACTTTGTACTTTACAAAGATGAGATGTAATATTTTGGTATGAGTTATTTCTTAATTTCATAACTAAAGTGATTCAAAATTTCAGTTTTTAATATATTTTGTATTTGGCGACACTTACTATGACAAATGGTCTCTTTAAAAAGCTTTTTTCAAATCATTCAAATACTTCATAGTAAGTGGAAATCAAACCCACAGATTGAACGAGAGCTCATACACAGCCTCTGTGTAAAAGATATCATCATAATGAAATTAATATAGTTTCTATAAATCTCAAATTATTTATTCGTGGATTCTCGACTGATCTTTTCAGACTAACTAAAATTTCAAGGTTTTCTAAATTTAATATGAAATGTAAAAATAATTTTATCAAATGGATAGCAGATTGGATACCAGAAAAAATACAAAATCCAATATTCTAAAAGTTAAAAGTAAACAAAAAAGTTAAAAGGAAATGTTAATAAATCTCAATAAGGCGTAAAGCTCCGTATGTCGCAAAATAACATTCTCCCGCTTGCACAAACATAAGTATAAAAGTTTTGGCGTCCCTTTTACATCCAAGTAATGCATGTAAGTTAAAATCGATAGAGTACTCTACCGTTCATATGTTAAAAGGTTTTCTTGAAAATGTATTTTATAGACAGTTGGAATGCATATAGTCATTCACTGTGGATATACAAAAATATTGCAAAGCAGTTTTCAAAAATTTTAGTTTTGAATCTGGACTTGTTATATATTTTCTAGACACAAGTAATTTTTGAAACGGTTTATGAGTCATGTTTGTATTAATATGTTTTCTCATTTCACTCGCTTTACTAATTATCACGATTCAGTCGGTTATTCTAGATTTTTTTCAAGCATTCACTCTGATTGATCCATTGTTTTCGTTAATCAGTGCTTTCGTGATGCGATCTTGGCTAAAGAACTTCTGAAAATCTTGATAAAACCAATTACATTCCACTCAAATTAAGGAAGAACATTATGTAAATATATCCACTTATAATTTTAATATTGTAAATATTAAATATAAATTTAAATTGACTTAACGTTGTTATTTAATCATTAATATTATTTGCTATGGTTCATAACTGTCACGAGGGGTTGTGGAGATCCAAATGAGGTTAGGACAACAATGGCTTGCTTACCGTTATTGGCTCTATCAGGGCTGGATGAATCCGCAAACGTAATTGAGAGCTTTATAACAATGCAGGCAGTGGGTCATAACTTAGTTCATTGTGAACGTGGTTTTTAATGGTGAGTTGGGTAAGTTTGAAATAGAAAGCAAAGTTTAAACGAGTCTCTAATTTGTTATCAAGCTATAGTTAATTGTATGTTACAGATATTTGTTTATATTGTTATTTACAATATATGTCGTCGTTGTTCACAGCAGAACCTATGTCTCCCCAAGTTTGCTTCACAAATCCCTGACTTTTCCCACACAACCCAATTGGCAGTCTTGTATAGATCATCAGTCTATCGAGTTTGGGGGAGTCCTATATTTTGTTTATCGAGACGCGGTCTCCACTATATATCGAATGCAAAATTTTCAGGACTCTCAATCATCATCCAAGTTTTAACTACCAATAAGTATACCTTATCCAAAAATACGCAGCATAGCACATTTAATTTGCATTTGGGAAAATTTCTTAATTCAATGATTCTGCAAGTCAGTTTTAGACAAATAAATACTTGAACTCAGTTGTACAATTCAAAAATCTTTTTGATGGCACCCTACCCTTCCATTTGACGAAGGTCTCCACGGGGTACGGATGCCCCGGAGGGACCTGTTTCATGCGTTAGACATTAACACACCATGGTGCTATCATTATACGAGATACGGTGGCGTACGCTGTCGCCGTGTGCCCTACGTAGTGCGAGGAGCGCCGCACCGTCATTGCCTATACTGGACAACACCGTTCTATTCCATGACTGAGAGCGAAACCAGATGAACCGCTGATGCCTCTTTCTGTGAGGTATTAATTTTCATTAAAGCAGCGGTGGAGTGAGAAAGGTAACTAACAGGAAAGTTTCCCTCTTGCCAACGCAAGACTCGACGAGGTAAATCTGAGCTGCAAGCGGCCTCGGAGGGAGGATCAGTCGCCCGCACCTACACGGCGAAAAAGAGGTCTTATCCCTAGTGAGGGTAACTCCAAAAAAAGTACATAATTATTTTTAAAAAATCTCTACACTTCGTGAAAATCTGTATCGCAGAACTTTTCTCACAAATACAGTTGACAGATACACACCATACCAAAACATAAATATTATACAAATAATTAGTCCTCTATAGGAAAAGAACTTGCAAGGGAATAGAACTAGATACGATCGTACGTGGTCTCGCACGTTCGTATTATTAAGTTATAAGGTAGCGATACTTAGTAACACCCGTATGGCGGCGTGTACATTTTGACTAAGAATCTCGTTCTACATCCATTACTTAAGGCTGACACCTCGTTTCACTACAAACGAAAAAGAACAAAATGAAAACATCCTGCCTTCATATTAAAGACAAATGTTTTAAGCAAACTATTTTCTAGACAATCTTTTAAAATCTTCTTAGACGCAATTGAATGGAATGGCATTTAGTTTTCTTGAAGCAGCAAATGCGATGAGATTAGATACGTGATCTTTTGTGAGAGACGTGCCTATAAAGAAACGAGCGATGTCGCACAATCGATCCATAATGTCTATTCGGGATTTTCATATTCTGTTTTGTGCGACACCAGTCACCCGTATTGCGGTTACGGTGATAAGAGAAACATGGCTCCATCTCACCATAATGTTTGCTGAAACAACTGACGTGTATTGTTTGTGATTTTATCCCTTATGTAAAGTATTGGTTGTATGGTATTTTCAGACATCAAATATAAATCCTTTCATTATAATTACAGTAAACAATTGATATACTTCAATAGCTAATACTGTCTATAATATTTCCGGTAGTTTTAGGTATTTTTGGCCAATAATTTTGGAGGGTATTCTTTAAAATAATCCATTCGCCTGAGATACTGTCGAGTACGGGAACGTTAAAATAATTCTTCACGTCTTTACGAAAAATGGTACAAGAAAATAAATGGAATATTAATAACATCTTAAAAGCACCCTAGAGGGATGGACAGTTTACCCGCTACTTGTCCAAGACAAATAGGCTGGTTGCACTTACCAGTGATTTCGATATGCAGGTGTCTTCACGTTGTTTTCCTTCATCACATGTATGTATACTACATCACATGTATACTATTGTACATGCCAGCATGCACATTAGGCGAAAAAACTGCATAAACCATGTGCGTGGAATTCAATCCCCTGACGTCTACATTGGTGAGATGTGTGTGATTGGTGTGAGTTCACACTTTGTCTCCCCAAACCCTAAAGGAATACTTGGTGCCATTTCTTTGTTACCTGTGAACTACAAGAAATATAAAAATTAACATGTATCGATATATATGTATAATGCCGTACAATTAAAAATGAATCGAATAGGCTTTATTATTTTTTTTTTTTGGATAAGATTAGAAAATTTATTAGCATTTATACAGCTTTAAATATATTTGTCATATTTTTTTCTTACAAAAAGCATACACAAAGTGCTCGCAAAACAAATGATTAAATAAATTTATGTCAGCAAAGATAAACTAAGCTGGTGAAAACCTGGAAATCCACGGTTGCACTGCATTAGGAGCCAGTGACATGGACAAACGATAAGACACCCTTTTGTTTCGCAATGAATCTCAGTTCACTTCGCTATCCCGGGAATTAGGTATGCAAATACGGTGTAGTACGTTATGAGTAATGTGACATACTTACATAGTATACATAATATAGACATGCTATACCTACACATTCATCAACAAACGACTTACGTTGTCTTTTCAATAAATAGACATCAATTTTATTTATTAGAAGCATTCATTATATATCCATTAAGACAATATTTTGCCAATATAATATTAGAAGTTTGACCTCGATGACGCAATTGCTTTCGCATTTTGGAACGCTTGAATTTATAAAAAATGTATTTAAGCAGTGTAGTCGTCTAACAACAGTGCTCTGGTTCATACTCTTGGATTAGATGGCTCTATATGAATTTCTGTATATTTAATTATTTATTAAAAGCCGAGACCTAAATCTTAACAGCGCATGACCTTCTTTCACTTTATAAAGGATACGCTTTAATAGAAGCCCAAATCAAGATCTCAAAGTTCTTTAGCAACGATAACACTGTATACAGTTTTTAATACTTCAATTTCTATAATATTGTTATAATAAAGATTTTTATGCACAGCCAAACCAGAACAAACGACCTTCATACTAGACAATTATTACATCCTGAGAAAAAATCAATTGTATACATTCAGACTGCAGTCATTTCGCACCCGTACCGCGAATTTTGCATATATATATATATATATATATATATATATATATATATATATATATATATATATATATATATATATATATATATATATATATATATATTTAGAAAACGTTCAATGAAAGTAATAAAATAGGCTCCTCTACGAAATGTAGCTCCCATTACAGCTCGTAGAATGTGCACCAGATGTTTGCACGACGTTATTACGTGGTGCATACGTCGCGCCATGAATTATAATAGGAATATATTTCTAGATTTCTTAGCTGAGCCTTACTAATTCAAGCACTACAAAAGATTTAATACAACTAAATATAAAATTTGTAAAAAAAATTTTTCTTATTGTGTATTATTTCGTCAGCGTAAGTTTGTGTATGTAATAATCAATAGTCTGATAGTATGACAGCGAGGTGTTGTGGAACTTATCCATTACTTACTTTATATACGTGTATGAAAATATTTTAACAAAAAATGCAAAACAATAAACAAATAAACTGATGAAGTGGCCGTTAACAAAAATACTTTTGTTTATAACATGAAATCGTCATTCTGAAATAATTTATATAAAATATATACTCGTATGTGATCAAAAATAATGAAAAATAATATTAAAATTAAAGACTTAATTCAAAAACATACAATAAGAGGGTAAACATATGGTCCTTCGAGTCGGATTTCAACCAGTGACATATGGATTAGTGGTTTATGGTTATAATATTAACAATTAAAGATAAAAGGTTTTAATTTACAAACGCAAAGGGTTAAAAATGAACACAGAACATTTTTACACAAATATATCTGAAACATAAGATACTCCAATACTAAATGACTTTTCAATACGTTATAAGAATTGTAATAACATCAAGATAGTAATTTTATACATTTACTTGGAAAACAAGCAACAAGAGAACTAGTTTGTAAATCATATATTCGCACAATGCTTTCAGAATGAGAAACCATTTAGTTGTTGTTTAACCCAGCCACTGTATTGGTAAAGTTTATTCTTTATTTCTTAACTGAACCGGATAAAGTGGCTTCGCTCTAATGGCCTCTGAGTAGAACAACATGTTTGTTCAAATATGCTCTAAATTGGAAAACTATTTCAGCACCGAGAAGGCAAGAGAACATTGATTTTATTTTTTCATTGTTATCTTTATTACGTTTATTGGTTAAATAAAACGGTAATTTTAGTCTGGTTTATTCATAAAATTTTATTTTATTTCTAGCACGCGTAAATTACTCTCATATTATGTAATTAGGTAGCTTAATGCTATTACACTTGAAAACCAAATTAGAGATCCCGGGTT
Source organism: Malacosoma neustria (assembly GCA_963693495.1). Lineage (NCBI taxonomy): Eukaryota > Metazoa > Arthropoda > Insecta > Lepidoptera > Lasiocampidae > Malacosoma > Malacosoma neustria. The sequence goes on from OY856374.1 coordinate 9,001,974, forward strand.
TGAATCCCATGGAAGCACGCACTGCTTAGACAATTTTTCTCGCCTTATGTGCCTATTATGAGCGTAATACTGGCACCCTTTGTATATGGCATAGTTACTATATGCCGACAGTGAAGGAAAACATAGTGAGGAAACCACCTTGAACAAGAGTGGTGGATATTCCCTCTAAGGTGAGACCCGAGCCCAGTAGTGAGCTTATATGTAATTTGAAATATGCTGTCAATATATTCAATTTGGCATATGCTGACATTATATGTAATTTGACATTTGTTGTCATTATATGAATTTGATATATGCTGCCACTATATGTAATTTTTCATATGCTGTCACTATATGTAATTTGACATGCTATCATTATACGTAATTTGACATTTGTTGTCATTATATGAATTTGACATATGCTGCCACTATATGTAATTTGACATATGCTATCATTATATGTAATTTGACATTTGTTGTCATTATATGAATTGGAGATATGCTGCCACTATATGTAATTTTTCATATGCTGTCACTATATGTAATTTAACATACGCTATCATTATATGTAATTTGGCATTTTTTGTCATTATATGAATTTGACATATGCTGCCACTATATGTAATTTTTCATATGCTGTCACTATATGTAATTTGACATTTTTTGTCATTATATGAATTTGAGATAAGCTGCCATTGTATGTAATTTTTCATATGCTGTCACTATATGAGGCTATCAACGCAAAAGTGGTGTAACCCCAGACTACTTATTATGAGATAATGAGGAATTAAAATTTGGTTGAATTGTTTTTTAACCTTGTTTCTTTTGTGAACATTAATTTAAACTATTTTTAATTAACTTTATAAAAAGAACCTCTAAATTTATAATATTTGTGTACCTTTGTGATAATTAAGCTTAAAATTTAAAAAAAAATGTGGTTTACACCACTTCTGCACTTATGATATTTTGGTTTAATTTTAAATAATAAACAGGTTACACCATATATAGACAAATTTAATAAGAACACAATCAAAATAGCATAACAAGGGTTTTTCTTCATCTGTCTCATCATAATACGCTACATCCCTGACACTGTTTGAACTATTTAGATTGTTATAATTGGTATTGGTTTTTAGTATATGGCTCCAATGCTTTTGGCACTGATTTTGCCAAGATTGTTATAAAAAGTGTGATGAACTTATTGTCATTATATGAATTTGGCATATGCTGCCACTGTATGTAATTTTTCATACTTCTTCTTCTTCTTTCTTTGTACTTATGGCTCCAATGCATTTGGCATTGATTTTGCCAATGTCTATGTTATTAAAAAAAGTGACAGGTTAAATGTAGCAATAGTATTTATTTTTCATATGCTTTCACTATATTTAATTTGACATATGCTATTATTATATGTAATTTGACATTTGTTGTCATTATATGAATTTGACATAATATGTTGCCACTAATGTAATGCAGTTCATAAACTGCAACAATTCAAAAGATCTTTCTTCTTTTTTTCAGCGATTGTTGGTTTTTCCAGTGCATCTAGGTGTGCTACGGTCACTGATTGACGTTTTTTTACACTGACTTCATTAAAGAGGACTTCTTCATTATTAGAATACTTGTAAAAAAATTAAAATTGATGAAGTTTATGGAATTTCAACCACTGAATTTTCAACCATTCTACCTTGTTACTAACAAGCGAAATTTTTCGGTTTGTTATATTTTTTTCCAGTGATTTAGAGGAAAAATAATCCCTACCTGTCATTCTTATTGTTTTAAATGGTTGTTTTTTGCGAGCCTTTATAATTACTTCGAGCCAGTTCTCTGGAATGTATATTTCTCTGAAAAATTTTTTATTCTTCTCTATTAGGCCAAAATCTTGGTCGCATGGTAAGTATGAATGCCAACTGACCAAAAATTTATGATCTATTTCTTCAATAGTAAAGTCCGGATGAGATGCTACATAGGTACTGACAGAACAGCTTACACTACTCTTGCACTATAGCCTGTGCAAAAACTATGTTTCTAGCGCCATCTGATTTTGGATACAAAAAGGTGGCTTACTCGACTATTGTACTGAACATTTATATTGTAAAGAACATATCTTACACCAGAACCGTAACCAAAGTAAATTGTGGTTTACACCACTTTTGCGCTGATAGCCTCATATGTAATTTGACATAATATGCTGCCACTAATGTAATTTTTCATATGCTGTCACTATATATAATTTGACATATGCTATCATTATATGTAATTTGACATTTGTTGTCATTATATGAATTTGGCATATGCTGCCACTGTATGTAATTTTTCATATGCTGTCACTATATTTAATTTGACATATGCTATCATTATATGTAATTTGACATTTGTTGTCATTATATGAATTTGACATAATATGTTGCCACTAATGTAATTTTTCATATGCTGTCACTATATGTAATTTGACATATGCTATCATTATAATATGTAATTTGACGACAACGTTACAACTAACCCCCACGTCGGAATTACTGCGGAGGTTATACGTTTGATTCCTGTCTCGATTCTGGGATGTATAGTATATTTGTATTTACAAAAAAGAAGTATACAAGTAGTTATACCAGTTGTTCAAAGACTATTCTGCTTACGTTGGGACTAGCTGACGCTATATGCATTATCCTCTTCTCTCCATGCAGGGGCGGAGTTTGAATACTAACCTCTGCGGCCGGAATCGGCCTGTTGTAAAAGGCAACAAAACAACCCTAGCTGCTTGGTAGGGCCCCAAGCCCATCTGGATGGCATCCACCCTTGGTCTAAAAGTATATCACCATAATAATCTTGTCTTGTGTTCCGGCATTAGTGAACCAGGTTCCTGTAAGATATCAGCGTGTTAGCGCTGCCCCTGGCGTCGCAAACATCCAAACATCCATTTCTTGAATATTTATTATTCGTTCAAATGCTCAGATTTTAAGGACTTGAGGCTAATATCCGATAACTGGCACGGAAAACTTCATTCTCACATCAGTAATGGTTAATTTACGCCTGCTAAAGACATTTTCTTTCTAGGGTTCCATACATAAAGTGCACTAACGGAAACACTATTATTAAGCCGATGTCCGTCCATCCATTAGTCTGTCAGCGGGGTGTATCTTTATCCTGATAAGTACAGAATAACTAAACTATGTACAGAATAAATAAAATAATATTTAGAGAACTCCAATTTATTTTTAAGTATTCAATTGTTATCTATATATTAATACGTGAAGCGAAAACTTTGTAACCCTTTTTACGACAACTGCGCGGACGGAAGAGTATAAAATTTGGCACAGTTAAATTTTATGTGGAGGAGAAGTGCAAACAGCTATTTTTTGCCTAAAATCCCCTCGGGGGAGGATCCGCCGCCCGGATCATTGCCGCGAAGCTGAGGACTGCGTGCTGTTCCTCGGGCTCCTCAACTACTTAAGACAGACAAAGGAGAGCGTCGGCGGGACGAAACCCTGACTACAAACTTAGGGCCTCTTCTATGTTTGTAGCGCTAACTATTAAGGCAGCCTGTCTGCAAAAAAAATAAGGTTGAGCTCTAAATTGAGCTATGCTCGTTCACACTTCACGGATCATATGGTCATTTTACATTGAAATAGTTTTACAGTGAAAGATTTCGTTGGAATATAAATATTAAATATAGAAACAACTAGAACATTCCATTTTCTTTAGGACAATAAAACAAGACGCTTCAAAAAAGAAAATAAATTTATTTTACGATTGTCGAAAAGTGATTTTTTTTTATAGCTTTTGCTTATCCAGATTTCTCAGTATTTACCTTTTAATAAGTCTTTATAGTATCCATTATTAGTAATGAGGACAATAAGAGTATATATTGATTATATATGTATATAAAATAGTTTTTTTTCCATGCAGGGGCGGAACAGAAATACCTACGCCTGCGGATAAAGCCTGTCATAAGAGGCAATTAAACAACCAGGTGGTAGCGCTCCAAGTTCGACTGGATGGCTACCAACCCTTGTTTTAAAACATGCCCCCATAATTACCTTTTTTTGTGTTACGGCGCTAGTAAACCAGGTTCCAAATCTTCTTTGATGTTGGCAGTGCGTTGACAATACATCTATTGGCGACAATAAACACTTTCTAACAGGTGAACCGTTTGTCTATCTACTGATGTCAGCTATAAAAAAATAAGCAATAAAAATGATTTTAAAATGTATATAAACTTTATTCAGTGAACTGCCGCTTCAATATAGAACATTATTAAATTTGTGCTTAAATAATTACTGACGATGTCATAGAATTATACTAAATATCCAAGTCTCTGAACATTATTTTCTGATATTGGATTGAATCCTGTACCTCAAATTCAACATTACAAAGAGTTAGAATTTTTTACTTGTTAATAATTATTTAAAAAGTAAAATTTTATAATAACTAAGGCCTATAAAGCCCGTGGAAAGCATTAGTAGAAAGGAGATTCGTAGAGAAATATATGTCACTGAGCTGAAAGACGTTACAAAACCTGAAATTTATAACACCTAGCGGATGACATCTAGCGAAGTAGTGATAAGAATTGAGAACAGTTAGTATCAGAGACTACATCTTAGCAAGCATATAAAACAGTAAGTACAATGGTGGCCTAAATAATGTCAGGTAGTAAGTACGACAGCATGTCAAATTAAGAAGATATCGTAGTATTTAGATAGAAAATATATATCAGCAGATTTTTGTAAGCACATGTTGACATAATACTGTATCTATGAGAGGCTAAGTTATTAAACATTTAAGGATACATAAATGTCTTCTAGTTTAAGCGTTAATCCGATTTCTGACAAAATTTCCTTAAAAAAAAATAAAATAAAAAGTTAATATTTCGAGAACTAAATGGTAATAAGTGAAAGACGGATGTGTGTAATAAAACTAAAAGATTTAAAAATAAAACTAATATAATACATTAGAAGTAAATATATAATAAATAAATAAGAAGAAAGAAACGCTTCCTATTTTATATTTCAATATCTCACATATATTAAAGAAATTTACACGAATTACAGTTTATATTACCTTAATTGATTTGCGACCTCCGCTGTTGCTGATATCTTGTGGGATTTACATGATCCAATTTTCCGCAGCTGACTTGGCCTGTTCTCATTTCCATTTCGAAATGTATCTCGATAATTGAATAATGCCAACTATAATATCATACTAAAAGATGATTTGATATTAAAAACCAACGGTTTAAATAATTATTAAATAAAGTATTATTGAGTAAAATACTCGTAATACTTGGTTAAATATTTACTGCTGTTATTAGTCATTGAAACTATATACAGCTTCGAAGCGCTTGTATTTTAAACGAACAAATAAAAAGAAGATACTTTATTTAGTCAATAAACAATTTTACATAAAAATTTACAATACATAGAAAATTACTACAGTATAAAAGAAATGGATGCTCTTGTCCCTTAGTAAGGAACCCTAGATAGCAAACTTATTAGGAAGCATATAATTTAAAAAATTGGAGAATTACAAGGCATACATAAAGAAAATGTGTAACTAACTAGGTAGAAAATTATAATATCATAGCTAAAATTAATTAAGTTATTTACTTAAAAGACAAGTGACAATGCAGCATATGACTTCAGGTAGCTTTTTAAAGAGTAAGGAGATTATAGTTGAACAACCTGCACAACAAAGAAAGTGATGTGGCGTGTACCACACCATAAAGAAAATGGGATAAAAGGTTTAAAAATGTAAAGGAATCTTCTTCAATAGCATAGTAATGAACACGTACAAAAAAATTTTTGCGATAACAGATTTACAACAGTCCAAGCCACGGAAGTTTCTAAAACTCCGTGCAGGGGCGGAGAAAGAATGACTCTGCGGAAAACTCTGCGACCGGGTTCAGCTTGTCGTAAAAGGTGACAAAACAACCCACCCTAGCTACGTGGTAGGACCCCAAGTCCGTCTGGATGGCGACCACCTTTGGTCTTAAGTATGCCGCCATAATAACTTTGTGTTGTGTTACGGCATTAGTGACCCAAGTTCCTGTAGTCTTATGGGACAGCAGCTTTTTTGCGATGCCACTGGAGTTGCAAATACCCATAGGCAATGGTGACTACTAAATTCTAAGTGGGCCGTTAACCTGTCTGTTGACCTACAGCAATAAAAAAAATTCGACAACAACAGGTTAAAAAATATTTAGTCATCTAAATTTGACGAAACAGTGAAGGTTCTGCTGCCTTTTCTACGTAAAATAACATTATATTACAAACGTTCATAATAGTGTGCCGCCCTTTTAAACTATAATAGATGTAGGTCATTGACCTCTTGACAAGGGTAGACACCCTTAGGTGCAAAAGTGTAAAATGAAACACGGCTCGTAGCACGCCAACGTAGCGTTAAGAATGCATGACGCGCTAAAAATTTTGGAAGTGATTAATTAATAGAAAACGACTACCATATGGTGCGAAATGGATGCTCTTGTCACTTAGTAAGAAAACCTACGAAACAACTTGTCAGGAATTAATTAGGAATCATTTAATAAAAAAATTAGGAGAATTACAAGGCATACATGAAGAAAACCTTTATGCAATAATAATACGACAGAAAGTTATAAACGCAATATAGTTGTATTGCATTTATGCATCAGCTTATAAAGCCCGCGGAAAATATAAATGTAAATCAATACATTCTTATTACACTTTGTAGTGTTGTGAAAGACAAACGATCGACTCGATAGTAGGTAGTACGTTCATCTATAAACACTTAAACAATAGAAACATTAACAACGTGATGACGGTCTCGAAGAGGAAATGGAATCTGGTTTCCTAGTACCGGAACCTAACACAAGGTCATTATGGCGACATGTTTTAAAACCAGGGGTGGTTGCCATCCAGTCGTCCTCCGTACTCTGTCCCTGCACGAGCAAAATATTACATAACATTAGAAATTATTTTGTTTTAAGTATGTGAACTAATTTCTGATTTATTATGAGTGATATGCTTGCCTATGGACACACTACCTGGGATACTGAAGACCGTGTGAAGTGAAGAAAGAAACGTTAGAAAGCGGACCCCGGAAACCGAAGCGGAAGTTTGAATTGCAACCGGAACTTAACGCTAAGATGATGATGATGTGAACTGACTCCATTCATTATATTCCTATGACGCCTAGATTAAACAAATGGCATCTACATTATATCTACAACCCGAACGGTTCTGTCGTCACTTTCGATCTAACCCAAAGTCTTTCCAATGGCCTTTATTTCTTTAGTATTTGCTGCCAGGTTTGTTTGTTATGAACTTCGTATTGAACATAAACTAAATTATAATAATAAATAAATATACGGTAACCGGCGAGGTAGGGCGACGACTTGCGATAAATGGTTGGCAAAGATCTGATGCAACGAGCCCAAGATAGGGCTCTATGACAAGCCTTGGGAAAGGACTATGTCCAGCAGTGGGCTTTGGTGATGATGATGATACTGTGACAATTTACACCGCGCCATCTAATCCCGAAGTAAGCGGTAGAGCGCTTATGTTATAGGTGTAATACGTATCTCGTATTTATTCAGTGCTCAGTACCATACAACTAATAATACAGCTAATAAGCAAATAGATTACGTACACGAATACATATACTTAGGACAGTTGATATCTACTAAGGACGGCATAGAAAAAAAAATAGAAGAATAGCTAACACATGGAAACGATATTGGTTATTCAACGAAGTAATGAAAAACAAAGAAATGCCAATGAAGAGTTGAAGTTAAAAGAAAGGACCGAGAAAAACTTATAAACATAAAAATTAAAACTAAATTCATATCATAAATGCATACGTAACTTACAAACAGCTGAAGTGGAGATGGACAGGACGTATGATTAGAGAGAAGAAAGAAAAATGTTCAAGAATTATAACCGAATGGTACCCATTAGATAGTAAAAGGAACAGAGGCAGACAGACTAAGAGATGGGAAGATGACCTCATAAAAGTAGCTGGACCAACATGGACTCGTACAATAAGGAACAGGACTGAATGGAGGCCGGAGGAGACCTTTGTCGGAAGACAAGTTGTACCTAATTAATTACGGTTTGCCGATATTACATTATTATTATTTTTGGGACAGCAGCGTGTTCGCGATGCCACTGGCGTTGCAAACACCCATAGGCGAAGGTAACTGCTAAATTCTAAGCGGGCCGTCAGCCTGTCTGCTGTTCTACAGCAATAAAAAAAAATATTATCAAAAAAAATGAAATAAATGTTAATAAAAATAACAATTGTCAAGTAAAACATGTAATTTAGGAACTAAGTGCAACAATAAGGGTTTTTATTTGTATTATTATTTCGTATGACTATGTATTCGTATTTAAAATAATAGAACTTAAAAAGCATTTTTAGCCGGATTATATAAATGATCCGGGTGCCCAATGCGGATGGTAGCGTTTTAGCGGTGTTTCTGGCGTCATTGGGACTTTTGTAGAGAATTTAATTCTGAAGAAAAACCTATCTTTAGGCAGCGTGATACCATAAAATACCGCTAAGCTATAAAATTATTTTTGAAGTGAAGCTTCTATACGGACATTCGGGCCGCTCGCATATAGACGGTCTCGCGCCGCCAGTCTATCCGTGCTAAGCGTCAGATTTTACCGATACACAAAATCGTCAGGCCTAATACCGTTACGTGAACTGCTGCGTGCGCACGGCATTTGCCTCCCCACCGCAGTGTGCGTCGTCTTCACCTTATGAAATTGTTTTAGTCATTAATAAGTATTATATGACTACAACAAACATAGACGTTAACGACTGTTTATCGAATGGTTCTATGGGTAAATTAGTATACGATATTAGTATACGACATTGAATACGATGAAAATAATGAAATTAATAGTTTGGTTAGAATTCATTGAAGATAAAGTTGGAAAAAAATAAGGTTAAAAACAGCAGCAGATAGAGGTACATAGAATCTTAACAGGATAGCTGTGCCAATTAACAAGAAAATTTGTACTATACCATTAAATAGAAGCACTATAATTATTGTGAAATAAATCTTGGTCATAGCGTTAAAGATATTATAAATTTCATTGCAAGATCACTAATGATTTATTCAGAATATGGAATAAAATTTACGGGAAGTAATGAACATACTATGCCAATTATTTTAGGTGGAGATTTCAATTGCAATTTTAAAGATGAAAAATCTAAGTCGTTGGTTGATTTCCTTTCAGAAAAATTTAATTTAAGGATTGAAAAAATTCAATCAAAAACTTTTGTTTCATATTTTAGTTACCATCAACCAATAGTTACTTTCGTCCAATATAAGAATGAGAATAGTGGTGTAAAAATAACTGAATGCACTTCTGATGAACATACAGATAATAATGTTTTGTGAATGGTTCCATAATTTTATCTTAAAACACATATACGACTATATATGAATGAATAACTAATATGTGAATGCAATAAATCTTACTATGCAAAAACTGCAGGATTCAAATTATTTTCATATTTGTATTACTTGAAGTAAAAAAAACAACAGTGCCGTCTAGAGACGCCCGAAAGAAGCGAAGTTTTATAGTATAAATCGTAGGAACTAAGCGTTAAAAATAATGAAAAAAGACATGAGGGGAACAATACCTTGAAAAAATATAAAAACTGAATACTTGGAAAAATAAATACATTAAAATAAAATAGAGGCCTAAAACGCAAAGCCAACAGCATTCTTAAAATGATTTCAGCCCGCTACGATTGTGCTATTCAGAAGCATTGGATAGCTATTGTAACGGGGAAAATATAGTGTTGATTAATTAATCACCTACTAACAATTTTAACTTACTGTTAAGAATTTTTTATATAACTAACCCACTAATAACTTATGGATAAAAAAATGTCTGAAATAAATGATTATTATTATTAAAGCTTCAGCGGAGCTCTCTTGACGATTAGAAGAAAAAAATTCCACTTACAAATATTCAATCCCGATAGCGTGCAAAGCTTTATTTCTGAGCCCGATGTCCATCCACTATTGAGTATTGTCATAAGCAAAACCTAAGCGTATATTTTCCAATCGTTACTAAATATGTGATAGTACCAAGTTTATACAACTTCTCGTATTCTTATGCTTAAGCGATACTATAACATTAAGGAAAATGTCGTTTGTTGTTGAACAAACTTGTTAGTAGGCAAAAAGCTTTAGGGAAGTCCTCTCTGTTTACTCACATGCTCTACAATTTTAATCTGTCAACAGTACATAAGTGAATGTGTGCTTGTTGATATAAGACACAGTATTACGTAGGGACAGTGCGGAAACTTCGTGTAGAAGGATGGGGCGACGATTCAGTAAGTCTAGAGCCTAATTGAGGACTAAGTAATATGATGTGTATGTGCGTTTTACAACTCTTGACGTTGGACATTGTAATCATTTTCTATTTAGTATTTTTTTATTAAAAATTACAGAGTCGACAAACTTTTTTTTGCTATGACGAGTGGACGAAATTTGTAGTATAGTTAAGGGATTGTATTGGGCGAGGCGTATAAGTAATGAGGTCAGAATAGTGGGGGGGACTTTGATTCGGGACGCCACGAGGAGCGGATCAGGGAAATTACGATTCGAAGAGAGTAACAACAGCCGGAGACTAACTCCAGGCATCGCGTCCCGTGATATTTGTTTCTTTCTATATAGAGAAATGATTATGGTGGTTTGCTTTGTGTTGGACCTGAATGTGGCCAGTTCTGATCCTTCACAGCGTATGTTGCTTTGTCTATTTTCTATTTTGCGATCCGCGATATTTTTAATACGTTAAATTTATTAGAATCAGTGTTGTTTTTCATTCCGCGATTTAATGCAAGACAGAAGACAAGGAGAGTAAACCTCCAAAACACATACCTAATTATTTATATCAAGAAAAAGACTTTCAATACTTGTATTCTCTCATGCATGATATACGGCTGCGAAACATGAGCATTAACGGACAAACACAAAAACTAGCTAATACATAAAGAGCAATGGAAATAAGCATTTTGGGAGTCAGACTTAGTGATAATATCAGTAATTTAACTTAACCTTGGGCCAAACTGGATCTGAGTCGCAGATGACAGATCTCAATTGAGGGAGCTGGAGGAGGCCTATGCCAAGAGGCACACCAAATTGCGAGACATTATATAGTAACAAATCATATATAAATACTTTTTTTTGGATATTGCAGCACTTTCGGGAATAACAAGGCTTTATTATTATTATTCAAATTACTTAAATACGTTTTTCTTAAGTAAAATTATTATTACGATTGGTCGTTACTGATCACAGTCAACTAATACGGATACTATTAGGTAAAGACCTATGAAATTGCCGTTTTGTATGAAAAAATGTAAACTAATTTTTTTCATGTATTTTTAATTGTATTAATCGAAGTAATCACCCATGCAATCAATGCATCTTTGCCAACGCAGTGGCAGTTTATTGATGCCCTTCTTAAAGAAATCAGCTGGACGGGAGGCAATAAATTCTTCAAAAGCATTTTGTACTGCCTCTCGGGTATTGAATTTTTTTCCCGCCAAGAAGTTATCCAAATTCTGGAAAAAATAGTAGCCTGTAGGCGCAAGGTCTGGTGAGTAGGGCGGATGACGGAGAACTTCCAACCCCAGTTCTTGCAACTTGGAGACCGTCTGCTGTGCAGTATGAGGTCGGACGTTGTCGTGCAGCAGTGGAGCAGCGGAGACGAGCGATTGACCAATGCTGGTTGAGGAAGTGCCAGCTTCTCCATCATTGTGTTCAGTTCTTCACAGTACACATCTGCAGTAATGCTTACCTCGTTTGGTATGAAGCTGTGATGAATCACACCGGCGTTAGACCACCAAACAGTGACCATCACTTTTCTAAGGGTAAGTTTTTGTTTAGGGCATTGTTTAGCTGCTGTACCAGGATCCAACCAACTTGCTGAGCGCTTGCGGTTATCAATCAGAATCCATTTTTCATCGCAGGTAACAATGTGGTTCAAAATTCCTTCATTTGTGTGTCTGTTGAGCAGTGCAAGGCACGTCTCGACGCGTACTTCGCGCTGGCGATCATTGAGTTCGTGGGGCACCCATTTGTCAAGCTTTTTTACCTTGCCAATTTGACGCAAATGGACCAATATTGTTTTGACGCTAACATCGAAAGCTGCTGCTAATTCAGCCGTAGATTGTGTATCATCAGCTTTCACAATCGCCTTTAATTGGTCATTGTTGAACAAAATCTTCGGACGACCGCGAGGTTCATTTTTCAGGTCGAAATTCCCAGAACGGAAGCGAGCAAACCAATAACAGATGGTGCGTTGGTTTGTAGTGTTAGCTCCGTAAACGTCGTTGATGTTGCGTGCCGCATGTGCCGCGTTGCTGCCACGACGGTACTCATATTCCATAATTACTCGAATTTTTAACGTATCCATGATGACGAAAAAGATTGAAATGCGATGAAAATGTAACACTAATAAATAAAGAAATGACTACTTTGGAAAAAGAATTCCATGTTTTTAAAATAAAATTAATTTGAAATTAGAATTCTTAGCCAAACAAAAATAATTTTGATTTAAAATGGCCAGTACTGCAGAGCGGTAATTTCATAGGTAAAGACCTTTGGTGACCGGGTTCAGTGTTTCAGAGGGTCACCATTTGGGTTATAAATGAAACAACACCAGGGATGGTTTAGCTGAATCAATACGGAAGCCGTATTGAGTACTGATCCCGTACTGAATAATTTATTTCAAAATTCGTGCTCTTTAGGATCGTCGACCAATCAGAAGCGTTTAAAAAGTAAACAAATGCAGATGTTTTATACGACACAAATTCTTGGAAATTAAATATTTCAACCATGGCTTGACAACAGGATTATCGTTTCTTCGAAATTTGGTCGAGTCCTCGTCCCGCACTGCCGCCTCCTCAGGCGACGTTGATACGCGCGTTCGCGCCGTTGCGGTCATTCCTGGCTGAGACGTTGCGCAGTGAGCGTGTGGTCGCGTTGTCGATTTAATATGTACGTTGTTATTATTATCGCCCGAAGTGTCTTCCGAGAAATGTAATGAAGTTGAGGGCGATGCTTCGTGGATGGTACATATGCGACGTGGCCGACGATTATGTATGATGACTTTTCAGAGCTTCCCTGTTCCTTATTAATATGATATGGTGGCTACAGACCTATTAATACGGATTAGGTAACCTCCCAACTTTTAAAAAGACATATTGTGCTTCCTTCTTGTCAGCTAGCAGAAGGATTAATCCTTCTGGATACTGTCCTACTCTTTTATCCTGAATCATACAACCTTCTTCTTCTTCCTTCTGCCCTTATCCCACATTATATGGGGTCGCCACAACATGTTCTCTTCTTCCATTCTCCTCTGTTAGCAGTCATCCAAACATTCGCACCCTTTTTTGAAATATCATCTTTTACGCAATCCATTTTTTTTGTCTACCTCTACTCCTGTATCCATCCACTCTCATTTTTATCATTTTCCTTGTTATATAGCATTCTTCCCAGCGTATTACATGGCCAAACCACGCTAGTCTATTACTTTTAAGTTTTTCAATAACGTTATAACGTAAAACTGTTATGTACAATGTAGCTTCGCCCATAAATAAATAGTGAGTAGAAACGAGCATTTAGAACAGTTGAAGTAATAATTACAAGTTGCTAGTACTCGTACGAGTAATAATGTGAATTAAAAAACTTTCAAAGCTTTCAACCGAAGCCCGCCCATGTAGGACATTTCTCATTTAACTTTTGAGTATAAAGCTGCACTATAAGTCCAACCTGTAAACCACTACGTACCCGGCTCAAGCTCTATCAACTTGAGCTATATCTTAAGTTTCTTAAGTTTTGAAGAATCTTTTCGCCCCCAAGTGTATCCAGCGAACTTGTATGATGAAAAGCAAAGTGTGCTTTCGGCTATATAAAGTTGGTAAGTTAAACAGAGTGCTAAAGTTTGCTTTGAACATAGTATATTTTATGATATTCAATTAACCCTCGTCAAATATTTTTAAAGCTCATAAAACTTTGTATTAAATAAAGATAATATTGTTTAGCCTACTTATATTTTCATATAATTACTTGCGGCGTATTTTTTATATTGAAGTATGTTTGGGCTGGCTGGTATGTTTACTTGTTTGGGCTTTCGGGTGGTATCGCTAGACGTAATGTTTAAAAAAGCGGTTCTCTGTATTAAGGCATGAGTCTCTATTGTGTAAATTGTGTAAAATTGAGACGCATTGCAAAAGAATTCTGTATATTTTAAATAAAATTAAATGTTAAATAATATGTTTAAGTGGTAAACTACTCTTACATTCACTTGCTAGTGCTCCTACTCCTATATTCAATTTGTTAAGGCCGCTAATATTATTAAAAACTTCGCTCAATATATTCGTAATACGCAGTCATTCGATAACACCTTATATGCCGTCTTCTTCACACATGTATATCTTATGACACTATCCTTATACCTATTTCTAACCAAGAGATGGCGTGCTGCCGTGACGTATGTGTTTCAGTGTGAGTTAAACCGTTAAAATACCTAGTCAGGTCATAAATTCTGTCACATGTTTAATGTAAAATAATTGTAACAAGTTTATTCATTATGTAACCATTCATATACCAAAATGAACTTAACAAAACATAGATTCTTATGACATTAAAGTTTATTCAAAATGACCTCCGTGATTTTGAATACAAGCCTTCAATCTGCGCGGCCAGTCGTCTATCGCAGCACGAACGAGGTCCATGTCAATATCGGCGGCTGCCTTAATCAAGGATGTCTTGAGTGACTCCAAATTGGGATGAGGCTTTGAGCACGCCTTTTCCTCCAAGTGTTGCCATATCTTGTAATCTAACGAATTCAAATCTGGACTGGAGGAGGGCCAGTCTTCGTGCCGGATGAAGTCGATTTCACGCGCCGCCAGCCAGTCTTGTGTGCTCTTCGCTCTATGAGCTGGCGCCGAATCTTGTTGGAATACCCAGTGCCTGTTATTGAACATGGTATGAGAAACAGGTTCCACAAGGTTCGTCAGGACTGTATTTTGATACACAACAGCATTCGTTTTTACACCTTTCTCACAAAAATGTACCTCTGTTAAGCCCCAATAAGAAACTCCCAACCATACCATGATCGAGGATGGAAAATGACCTCGTTGGACACGCGGAATACGGTTGCTCGCTTCTTCACTACTGTGTGCGTACACCTTATCATTTTGTTTGTTGTAGCTCTCTTCTACGGTAAACATTTTTTCATCCGAAAAAAGAATTTCCCGATATTTTTTTCCCGCGTACCGCTTCAACAAAGCGCGGCATCTCTTCAGTCTCAGGTCCATTAGACGAGCATTCAAACGATGTCCTGTTTTTCTTCGATATGCCCGAAGCCCTAAGTCTTCATTTAACACCCTTTTCACCGTGGTTCTGCTTAACCCCATCTGAAGGGCCAACAGTTTCTGCTTACGTTTGGGATTTCTTTGAATTCGTGCCTTCACAGCTTTTATCACTGCTGGAGTCCTAACAGACCGAGGGCGACCACTTCTTGACCTGTCATCTACACTAGAGTCTTCATTGTATCGTTTGATGGTACGATAAACGAATCTTTTGGTTATATTCAAATTTTTCAGTATGTTAAAAATTTGAATTGGCGCGTAACCGCAACGATGCAACGCAATAACTGCAACACGGTCTTCTTTAAGCGTCCACTCCATATTTAAAAATGAGTAAAATTGCTAAAAGTATACATTTTTATTTTCATGAACAATTCGAAATTCGAATTCAATAAACTTTTTTGTGGCCAGCATTCTAAAAGAAAAGTTTTTACTGTGTGACAATACTTATGACCTGACTAGGTATTTACATAGTCCCTGTGCGCACGCGCCTTTTATGTAATTTAAGAATAATTCCTTGTTATTTTCGGATTAATAACATTACTGTAATTATGTACTACATGCTAGTGATTTAAAGAACAAAAGGGTGGACAGCGGCAATAGGAGAAAAGAAGACCCCTCGAGTTCGGCGAGTCCCTTCAATTCCTGCCCTCTATCAATAGGGTGTTTTCGCATGACGACGGAGTTTCAAAATTTACCCAAACCAGCGCCAACACAATTTGTTCTTCACACTAGTAACGATAACATCAAATTCACCTTTTCGTCCATAATGGGACGCACTGTATCAATTATCTACTACATTCTCCCAAGGGATGAAAGCCTTCGACAGCGAGCTCAAAAAAGGTACTTCATCGTCACATAATCTTAATACTCTTGCAGTTAAATTTAGTTCTTTCAAGACATTTGTTTGTCCATAATAACCTTGATGATATTATAGACAAGGAATTGTTTTGGCGGCCAACATCTCGGAATTAAGTCGCAGACTGTTTGTATCCTATAGCTCTCTCAGGAGACTCTAAAATTTTCTTCCGATTGCCACAAAGATTTCGCTTGCACTGTCAATTTTGCTCCCTATCCTTGACTACGCTGATGTAGGTCTTAATCTTACCCAAGATAAATTAATCCAGCTTGAGCGCCTTCAAAACGTGTGTATAAGGTTCATATTTGGTTTGAAAAAAATATGACATGTTTCTGAATATCGTAGTAAGCTCAAGTGGTTGCCAATCTTGCTTCTCCGGAGTGGTCACATTCTCAGTTTGCTTTATAATGTACTATTTATTCCATCTACCCCTCCTTATCTAAAGGAATGCTTTAAATTTCTTTATAAAACTGATTCCCGTTCTTTGCTCTCGTCTGAATATCTCATAATACAGACGCCTGCACACACACACTTCATCATTTTATTTTAATTCCTTCGTTGTATATGCCGTCCATCTTTGGAACTTATTACCCGTGGATGTCAGAAAAGCTAATAAATCACTTCCTATCTTCAAAAATATGGTCAAAGAACATTACCTCAATAATTAAATTCTTTTGTCGCATGTATGAGTATTAATGTAATTTTATTGTTTGTCATTACTTTTTATTGCTTTTCCTATTTTTTTTTTGTATACATTGTTATATTATTAATGTGCACCGCCATTATATATTTCTTTACGCGATCCTAGTTAGATTGTCTGGAATAAATTGCTTATTGGCGATAAGACCGCCGGTTGTTCCATTTTTTAGTAACATTTGATTTTAAGCAGTTTTTATTATTTGGTCAAGAATAAAGAGTTTCTATCTATCTATCTAATATTTATTTTTTACTGTTAATCGTAGATAGATAGAGGAGGTCAAAATGTCATCTAATATGCTATTCTATATATATATTATTAATATGGTTCTAAGAAACTCCGCTCAAAGCATAATTATTACCTACATGAGATACAAAGTGAAAGAAATAAGATCAACAACATGAAAACGTAGCTGATCAAGGCTGTATCAAAAACAGAAAATCTACTTTATGACATCACTCGTCTTTATTACATTAAATCAGTTTATAGCTTTAGTTTTTATTAATAAAGCCATAAATTACTTAAAAGAAAACTGTATTAATATATCTATATAAGAAGACACAAATGAAACCATAATTAATTTATCAATAACTTAATTATGGTTTCAATTTCAAGGTCAACCTTGAAATTACTTAATTCTATTCCATGGCTATTAAGATAACTCAATAATAAAATCCCGAGAACGGACAGGGGTATAAATGTAAACACCATAATCATTCAATTACGAATAAACGAAGAAGTTTAAGAATAAATTATATAATTGTAACCGGTTCATTACGTAACGCGTTATGGCGCCAGTCTGTCTGGCTTCCCTTTCCCTTACGCATACGGCAGCGATAGGCAGGCTCTTCCTCTCTCACTCTAACCCACAGCGCTATATCTATGCGAATTGCGACTTTATTACAATGAAATACAATTGTTTTTTTTTTCTTTATGAATAATCTACATAGAGATTTTGAAACAGTTTTTGGAAAAATTGTAAATTCGTAAACTATATCCGTGCAGGGGCGGAAAAAGAATACTAACCTCTGCGGCTGGGGTCGGCCTGTCGTAAAAGGCGATAAAACAACCCACCCTAGTTAAGTGGTAGGGCCTCAAAGCCCGTCTGGATGGCGACCACCTTTGGTCTTAAGTATGCCGCCATAATAACCTTGTGTTTTGTTCCGGCATTAGTGAGCCAAGTTCCTGTACTCTTATGGGACAGCAGCATGTTCGCAATGCCACTGGCGTTGCAAACACCCATAGGCGACGGTAACTGCTAAATTCTAAGCGGGCCGTCAGCCTATCTGCTGTCCTACAGCAATAAAAAAAACTTAAATTATTTTTGGTTTTATTAATAAATAACCTTTCCTCATATTAATATACATAAAATTTAAGTAATAACCTAAGCTTTTCTCAAGTTTAACAATTTCAATATCAAATAGTTAAACTTAGAATAGTTTAAGTTATTACTTCTGTCAGGCGTCCCGAGACACATACGTTTTTTTAGAAGTGTTGTTTCAGCGGACGATTAGCATAGAGTCACCTCATTGCAATTCGTAAAATTGTGACATATGAATACACTGTGACAAGTCTCACAGCGCCACCTAGTTACAAAGTAAGCTGCAGAGTCCTTGTGTTATGGGTACTAGACGACTGACTACATATACACTTTTTTTGTAAATAAATGCATATTATACATAACCTACAAAGGGTAATCGCAATGACCTGACCGTCCGACGCGCGTTAACCCTTGAGTCACGGAGGTCCTTGAGTTAATGGGTTTCCATTTCTGCTAGCTAACTATTAAATTTTTCCTTCCGAGACTAGACTCTACTCCTGGAAAAACTTGTCCCATTCTATTCTTTTGCCTTTTTGGTCAAGAAAAGGAATTATCACAAAGGGACAATGACTCAAAGCTAAAATATTGCTCTGTGACAGTAATGAATAGCACACCGCAGGCTCTGAGCTTTAGATGTAACCGAAATGAAACGGCCATTTACGGCCATGTAACATCTATGTATAGCTTAGAAATAAGTATTTAAATAAGAAATCTTAATTATCACATTTTTATTTCTGTTTCATATTTCATTTTGCAAGCGAACTAAAGACCGGTGTGACATTCTTACGAGTAAGATTGTGCTAATTGCTCAGCTGCTACCGCTGCAAAAAAGCGCCCCAAGTGTTAATTAAGGACATTTTTGCTCCGGTAATGGGGGAGCAAGTCTTTTCATTACAGGGAGCGTGCATTGCAACCATCTCAGTGTTGCTATGAGTTGCAATATTCCCTATATATAACAATAAATCTGGTAAAATCTACTATATTTAGTAAGATATAAGTTTCAAATCAACCAATAATTGTCAAGTGCTGAAGTTAGGCCTCCCCAAGTTTGCTCCGTAAATCCCGCTTCCTTATTTTTCCTAGTTGGGGCAACTATTCGGTCCATTAGGCTGGAGGGACGTCCTACACTATATTTCTCGTTTCTGCGACAGACGTGACCGACCCATTGCCACTTCGGCTTGCATATTTTGCGAAATATGAAAGCCTTTTGTAAAATTAATGTATAATATATAACAAAAGGGCAAACGTCTTAAAACCTGAGAGCTAATTTCAATATTATTTAATAAACTTGTTTATTCACAACAAGTATTGTATTAAATTACTATAAAAAAACAACGCAAAGAATGGGCAGTTAAATTTTTTTTTAATTTTAGACGTAACTGACTAAATATACTTGGAATATTATTAATAAACATAACAATTATTTTTGCACTAGTATTAAATCTGAATAATTATATCTATACTACTATTATAAAGAGGAAAGATTTGATTGTATGTTTGTTTGTTTGTTTGCATTGAATAGGCTCCGAAACTACTGACCCGATTTAAAAAATTCTTTCACTGTTGGGAAGCTACACTATCTCCGGGTGACATAGGCTATATTATATTTTCGAAAAAATTAGGGATCCTTACTAAAACTCCAATAATGTAACCCAAGGTGTAAAAAAATTACCTAAAATATTATTTAAATCGCGTGCGCTGCGAAAACTATTGATGATAGAATAAAATAATGTACTACGACTTTGCAGAACACATCATTATTTACAAAAAGTGTCGCGATAGCATATGTCTAACTATTATAGTTATGCCACAATAAGTGTTCTTTTATTTTAAAAATTTAATTGAAATGCCGCCCATAGAAAAGGCTCTTTATTTGTATCTTGGTATTAATCCTTATCAAAATAAATTACTTCATATTCAAAACTGCTTCAATACCTTTATACAACTTTTTGAATTATTCAATTCGGATATTCCATTCGAAAGATATCACGAGTTTAAAAATGTAAGTATTAGAAAAATGTTGCGTGGTAGCTGCGCACCCTGTTCGGCTAGCTAGGCAGCACCTTATGCAATGTAGGCGTGCGTCACTGGGGTTTTTACAAAAATATAAAAAAAACTTATTAAAAAACAACGAAAAATAAATAAAAAATAATAACAAAAAAATCATTAAAATAAAATTTCATAGAAATAATAATATTCAAACTTTTTTTATAATTTTATTTTTTTAGTAACCTGACGCAAATAGAAGGGTTTGCCCTCAAGGGCGCTCCTCTGTCTGAGGAGTGCACGGGTGTGCGTACCCAAGGTGCCCGAACATCCGTCGCTTTACTCCCCTCTCCGTCCGAGGCGACAGAGGCCTTCCTACCTTTCTTCCCGTCTACCTCCTACATCCTTTCCAACTTAACTCTCTGTTTGTGGCGTGGTCCCCGGTGGGATGGTTGCGAATACTGATTGGGACCCCCAATGAATGGGATTGCCCTGGGCCCTGATTTGGTAGTCGAAACCATGCCTATTTCGACTGCGCCTGCACAGAGAGTGTTCCCAGGGCGGGAATTGCATCCTCGCTGTCGGTTGGTCTTGCTGGGCCGGCTACAACGTCAGGCGACTCTCTGGTTTTTCTGGAGTGTCGTCTGGTAGTCGTACTCACGCCTGACTAGCACGCGACGGGGATGCGAGTCCCGTCCGGAATTGGCCGCGGACCTGTCGCTCCCGGCCCTGGTTCTGTCCATGGTCGGGGGCGATCCTGGATGGACGGCCGTCACCTCCTTTTGCGAGGCAGTAGTGATGCACTCCACCACACCAAGGACAGGCACAGGTGGAAGAACATTATAAAAGAGAAACTGGGTTCTTATAAGGGGAATCACGACCCTCAGTAATGAGGTACACGACTCAAGGAGGAGGAGTGTCTGCAAGGGAGGTGGCGGAATGGGAGCGGAAGTCCGCCACCGCCCTCTTAATTTTGGGGGTGGGTCACCCCTAACATTTAGGGGGATGAAAAATAGATGTTGGCCGATTCTCAGACCTACTCAATATGCTCACAAAATTTCATGAGAATCGGTCAAGCCGTTTCGGAGGAGTATGGCAACGAAAACTGTGACATTTTATATATATATATATATATATATATATATATATATATATATATATATATATATATATATATATATATATATATATATATATATATATATATATATATATATATATATATATATATATATATATATAATATCACAACTTTAATTATATATATTGGGTGTGTGTGTGTGTGTGATATGTATAATTATATCTTAGTTCTTAATGTATAATTTTGTGATGTATACCTACTATGGGAGCATTCAAGTATCACGTAACGAATTTGGGGGAAGGTCTTGTAAAACTTTACGGCGCGTTACATGGTGGGAGGGGGGTCAAAAATCTCCAAAAATTGCGTTACGTAATACTTGAACGCTCCATATATTAATATTAAGTAATACAATATAATCACTATATAAATATCAGCAATATTGGCACTGGCAACTGTACCCGTCACGAACCGCCGTGAAAGACGGCTCTCTGAATATAAATTGATTATGCTTCATTACATTGAAGAAATGCTTAATATACGTTACCGTGAATGAACGAAATTCTACGCTTATTAAGATACAGCATTTAACGATAATATCTACCAAGGGAAAATTGGCAGAGAGTGGTTATTATATATTTTGTAATGGTTGTCTGTTTCTATGTGAAATGGATATAATGAGCTAGCATGGTTAAACTAGTTTATTACCGTATTTCCGATTTTCTCTTATACACTTGTGCACACATGTCTTAGAATATATTCTGCCATTTTACTTTCTTAACTACATCACTACTAATTACCAATTACAACTTACTTTCATGAATCGTGGACGTAACATTTAAAACAAACAAATTTATATTTTATTAAATTTCAATCATACATACATCTAGAATTCTAGATGACACTACAACATAGTATACACATTATTATTACACTTTCGCTATGAGTAAGTAAAATTATTAAAGTAATTAAACAAATATGGTAATTGAAGGATATTTAATTAATGTGTCCTTTTCGTGTGTCATGCCACACATATACTAAAATTTTGATCACAACTATGGCGTAAATAACAATACAATTAGAAAGAAACACGAAATTTGACTCGTCGTTAATATATACGATACAGTTTTTTAAACTCCTATATCTATCAACGAATTAATTTGTTGTTAAGTCGTCGAATTACGTCGTTAAAAAGAACGGAATAAAATGACGTACCTAAATAAAAAACGACAGGTCTATACCGGTGTGCGGCTGCCCGGCTGCTGAAACTTTCAGTCAATAAATCACCTTCGAACATGAAATACGCAGGTGTGTGTGCAATTTTTCATTTTGTCATTTTGTTATATGTATGTCAACCAACATTGATAGATCTAAACTTCTTCGTCTTGCCTATGTATCGCACAAAATGTCTTTATCCTTCTATTCTCCTCTGATTGCCGTCATCTCAACATTCCCACCTTTCCCGCTATATCATTTTTTACACAATCTATCTTTCTTTGCCTACCCCTCCCCCGTATCCATCCATTCTGTTTTTTAGCATTTTACTTGCCATATGTCGCTACACCCCTCGCATTATACACCACACTAGTCTGTTACTTTTTACTTTATCAATATAATACTTGCGTTATTTTCGAGCTTCCCTTAGTATATTCATTTCTGATTTTATCCATTTTTGTAGCTCAATAACAGGTAACATCCTGTCGTCCTTCTCCTTTGTTGGCCACTGATTGACCTCCACATATGTTATATACATATATACATGTTACATACCACAACATTTACATTACACCATACGCAGATAAAATTATAAATATATAATAAATATTAATTAATGTAATCCTAAACAGCTTACTGACTTATTTTCTTCTCCAGTTTCAATTCTCTTCACTCTTCGTCGCAATTATTTCTTTTTTGTTTTGGAGAAAGAAGAATTGTTATTAAGAATTATTAAATTATTATATAATACACCATCTGCCAAGCAAAACTGCAAGAAGCGCGTGTGTAATTCTCAACTGACGATTTGCCTATATTTTGTGAGCACTAAATATCCCACTAAAAATCTCTACCGAAGTTGAAAGTTTCTCAAAAGTGGCGCAAAGCGGGCCTCATGAAACTAGAGTATAAAATATGGACGGTACAAGGATAGTCAATACTCCAGGCTTTGCGCGAATCCGCTGTTTAAATTTTTCTCACAAAGTCCAAAGCCAAATTACAGACTACATACATTTACCCAGAGGTAGCTACTTCGCACTTTAGTCACCGAAGTTTTTCGCCGATCTTTGGGGAAGAGTGCCAGTGCAGACTACTTACTGCAGAAGTACATGACCGTAAGGGCCTTTGCCTCAAAGTTCAAGGACCTGGCTGAAAGGAAGCAAGTCTATAGGATTGACCAATACTATGATATTTTGTATTTTCGTATTTTAAGATAGAAAGAACTGATGACTTTAAAGTAAAAGTGTCACTGAAGCTTGGAAGTTCTACCTAGTACCTAATAGTAATCAAGATCGCAATTTGAGTTGCGAATTGAAAGCTCCTTATGCAACCGAGACAAACGTTTGAAGAAGAATAAGAATATTTGCTATTTTCTTTTTTCTTGAACGATAAGAACACATTTTAATAAACATTAAATCTCCAATATAGAGAAAATATTGTTTGGAACGAACTACGCGTGTTGTACAATTGGAACCAGATGGTCAATTACTGGGAAACGAATAGGAATTCTCCGTTCCATTTCTATTCAATAGAATCACAAACGATAGGAGGTTTCCAAAGGTATTTGTTGTGTCGTCCCAACTAACTAGAATAATAGAGTCACCCCAAGCATATCTTGTTAGTAAAAGAAAAAAAATTACTGCTTTGGTCAATGAATGAATCGATCACAAACATTGTATCGGTTCTTTAATATAAATTAATCTTAATCATAATCTTTTAATTCTTCTGTACGTTAGTATGAGACTGAACTCTTCCTAAATGGCTGGACGATTTTGATGAAATTTTTATATGTATTCAAATAGATTCAAAAATGTTTTAAATTAACGAAACAGTCCACTACATGTTTTTTAAGTTTGAAATATTTCAGATTTGAGATGTGGTCATGACAGCGTCTATCGGGTTTCCTAGTATATATTGAAATAAGTACTACTACTGTATAAATCCTGTAAACAAAATAAGTTTCGTATTTACTGTGTAACTATAATATTTCCAAGTTCTATTTGCCCAAAATTAAATTCCTAAACGAGTGATGGTACCTTTAAACATGGTCACAGATAGTAAAGAAAAAACAGCCAGTTTTTGCGTTCAAGTTTGAGAGTCAGACTGCTATCGCCCAGACCCTTACATTTTTTTTATTGCTGTAGGACAGCAGACACGCTGACGTCCCACTTAGAATTTAGTAGTTACCGTCGCCTCGCGAACACGCTGCTGTCCCATAAGGGTACAGGAATTTGGGTCACTAATTCCGGAACACAACAATGTTATTATGGCGGGATATTTAAGACCAAAGGTGGTCGCCATCCAGACGGGCTTGGGCCCTACCATGTAGCTAGGGTGGGTGGTTTAGTCACCTTTTACGACAGGCCGACTGTACGGATAAAAACACTTCGAATAATGCAGAATAATAATAAAAATACAAGAATGTAATCAACTGATAGAAGTGAAAATCTATTATTATGAAATGTTTATTAAGCTATAATAACCATTTATAGCAATAGTGACTTCTACTGATTTGTCGTAATAGTGTAACAAACAGTGTTACAGTGACTCGTTGACTATATCCCTCTCACTCTCTTAGTCGACTCAAGCTGACTTTACCGGAACGAACGATACTTAGTTGAGTGACGGCTCAATCTCATAGACCCACAAAAAGAATTTTTCAGCGCATCTTTAAAGCGCAATAAGTTTTTGAGTGAATGATCTTCAAGTAGATTATTTGAGAGTTTAAAGTAAAGCCCATTTTCTCAAACTAAGTATTTTGTGGTAGAACCCCTTGTCTTTAAACAATGCACAGGTATTAGAAGCACCCTGATTGGTTCAATGTATACAGCCTTTGATTATGAGTATTATTTATGAGGCACTACAACGATATAAGTACATATACGTCGTAATTGGTTGTCATTTATATGAGATTTCTATTACTAACTTCACAAGAGCTGTTTTACAAAGATACTTAACACTTCACACACTGTCAACATTTAAGTATATTGATAGGTTAATATTTAACTTTGGTAAATAATTTCTCCGTGCAGGGGCGGAGTAAAAATAGTAACCTCTGCGGCCGGGGTCGGCCTATCGTAAAAGGTGACAAAACCACAGCAATAAAAAAATATACAGATATTAATTAATCTCGATTTGATGACCTCAGTGGTGCAATGTCTAATGCATGTCAAACACCGTTGAAACGCCTGCGGCAGTAATAGGTTCCCTAATTATATGTGTTTATTTACAAAAACAAGTATACATATATGTAAGTATATTAGTTGGTAAACCATAAATCAAGCGCTCTGTTCTAAGCTTAGGGACTAGAAGGCATTGTGTGAACTACGAGTATCCTAGTATGCTTATATATATATAAGCATACTAGGATACTCGTATACTTATATATATATATTATATATATATATATATATATATATCCTAGTATGCTTATATGTATATTCATTTGTGACAATTTATAGATATTCAAGAATATATTTAAAGACGAGTACAAATTTTTGCTCCTATTTTAACTTTTTTACTTCGTTTTTTTGCATTCTTGGATGAGTCTAGAGCAGAATTTATATAAATTTACACAAATCTGTTTCATATATTTGTTCCTGGTTAGTTTCTTGGGAAAGTAAAAGAATAGTTGTGGCCAATTTAGTTTTAACAGAAGCAACTACCAACCGTAACGGATTTCGGTAGATTACAAAATCATCTATTCATCCTAAGGACCAAATAGCCTAGTGTTACCGCTTGGTACCCTATGGTCATTTCTGTTCAATACAAAAAAACAAATTAGGAAGAATTCAAGCAAACCCGAATAGGCATTTAAACCCCTTTAATATCTTTCCACCCTCTTTTGTTATATTCGGGAGTCCATTTCCCTCCTCGCCTAAAGCAAGGAAACATTTATTTATTACGGCCCAAAAAGAACATTGCCCAACTCGCAATCCTTAAACAATTTCAAACAAGAACGTGTTCTCATAATAAAAGTATCTTAATATGAAATATATCAAAAAAAGGAAATAAACAAAACTTAGTAACTGCTTTCAACTGAAAACGGTAAACTTACCGTATTCAGCGATGCGATAAAGCGCTCATCTTTATTTAGCTTATCAAAAGACGACGCTGTTACATAAAATCATGAACAACATATTTTTCTTCTTTTAAAATTTTATCAAGCGGAAATAAAGAACCCGATATAAAGTTGAAAGTTGTAAACGAAATGCATTCAACAGATGTTGCTTTTTTCAACAATCGATTTGAGTGAAAATCATTTTGTTATATTTTTTGTCACCTTTAGTTTAAGAGTAGGCACAATCAAATAATGAATATACAATTATATTAAAAAGACTCCTTTGTAAAAGAGTTGCTTTTGGGTAGGTTCGAAGTAACCTAACCTAACCTAACCTAACCTAACCTTTCGTTTAACAAACAATTGCGCCATAAAAACGAAATACAAAATATCGATACATCCTCATTTCTTCCTTCTAATAAAACAAATTAAGTACAATGCAAATGCTACTTGAGAACAGTCTTACTGCTTAACCTAGCCGTACAGTGCGAATGACATCCGACTATGCAAACAATTCCGCAAATCCAAAGGAGTTGATAAGAGAAGCGGACCTATTACGAACATTGTCAAATGTAAATAATGAAAAATTTAATATTTTATCGTAATTTGACACAACGCCACCTGATCCCAAAGTATGCAGCAGAGCACTTGTGTTATGGCTATTATACTAGTGATGTACTACGTATATACTTTTGTAAATAAATACATATTATAAACAAACATCCAGATTCAGGTCGCGAATTGTATCCGAGTCATCATCTCGAACGATCAAGATCGAATGATTCCTTTCCTTTTTATCTTTGAATTAGCAAAATATGTGAATTAGCAATAATTCATTAGTTTTACTATCCACAAGGTAAGTAATGCTCTGTTACTAGTTTAATCCTGCGGTACTCATTGAAGATTTCTTTTTTTTTTGTTCTCTACTAATATCATATTAATATTTTCATATTCTAATATTCTAGAATTCTAATATTCTTTTAATATTCTAGAACCTCTTGGATCATGGAGTAAATTTTAAATTTTAAACGTTGTTGGAATCTTTTATGATGCTTGTGGCTGATGCTTTAATACTTTACAAGCTTTTCAGTTTCAAATAACACTCCATAGAACTGGGGCGCAACACTGCAATTCTTCACGGTCGCTGCACTACAGCTCTAAAAATAAATTTGCATTTTATTGCTATATACAAATAAATACATATGTAAACAGGTTGGTGTTGTTTATATTTAATACTAGCGGCCCGCCCCAGCTTCGCACGGGTATTTAACAAAAATTTCAAAATTAAAAATTATATACACACACATAAACCCTTCTATTTGCGTCAGGTTACTAAAAAAATAAAATTATAAAGAAAGTTTGAATATTATTATTTCTATGAACTTTTATTTTAATGATTTTTTTGTTATTATATTTTATTTTTAAAAAGAGTTTGATTCATCCCATATTCAAAGAAGGAGATCCAAACGAAATCAATAATTATCGTCCCATATCACTGCTGCCTGTACTTTCAAAAATCTTTGAAAAATTTTTAAACAAAAATTTGATGAAGTACTTAGAAGCTAATAAATTACTAGCCGATAGTCAATTCGGCTTTCGCGAAGGCAAGTGTACAGAGGATGCAGTCCAACACTTGATTAACCAAGTAACGTCTCTTGTTGATAGTAAGAAAAAGGTAATAGGTGTCTTTCTTGACCTTAAAAAAGCGTTTGATACTGTCTCAGTGCCCATACTCCTTAGGAAAATGGAAAGGCTAGGCATACGCGGTTTACCTCTCAAAATATTCCAAAGTTACCTTGATGATAGATCGCAAGTAGTACAAATAGATAATCATTATAGTAAACATCAAAACATGCTTTTTGGATTGCCTCAGGGTAGTATACTCGGGCCAACCCTATTCTTGATCTATATTAATGATTTATCTCACTTGAAGCTTAATAACGGCTTTTTAGTTAGCTTCGCAGATGATACGGCCTTGGTTTTTCATGGAGACACATGGGAAAACGTCCATTTACTGGCTGAACAAGGTATAGCCTCTGTCTACAAATGGTTGAACCAGAATCTTCTAACACTAAACCTAAATAAAACTAATTACATGAACTTTTCTATCACAAACCCACCCAGCTCTGCGTTGAAGTATAATTTAAAAGTACATACATGTAATTCTGTAGAGTCTGAGCATTGTAGGTGTTTAGAAATTCGTGAAACTAGAGAAACTAGGTATTTAGGCGTTATTGTGGATGACTTATGTAAATGGCATAAACATACTGAGCTTGTCACTTCCAGAGTTCGAAAGCTGATCTGGGTATTTAGAAGACTTCGATACATTGCATCTAAAGACTTACTTTTAATTATTTTTAAAGCTATGGGTTTGTCCATCATACAATACTGCATTTCTGTTTGGGGTGGCTCATATACACTCCATCTTATTAAACTTGAAAGGGCACTGAGATGTGTTTTGAAAGTAATGTTCTTTAAGCCCTTTAGGTTTCCTACTTTTCAATTGTTTAATGAATATAAAGTACTTTCTGTAAGACAAATATATGTATCTCACATTGTATTGAAACAACACAAAATAACACCCTTGAATAAAACTTTACCCCATAAGAGAAGAATAGATAAAGTGTGTGTTACTATTCCCACACGTACAAAATATTTACAGCATCAATCTTGTTATATGAGTATATTTCTGTACAATAAAATAAACAAAATATTACATATTCACGAATTAAATAAATTACAATGTAAAAAGAAAGTAAATAAGTGGCTACTCAACTTAGACTATGAGGAAACAGAAAGATTTTTGAGTGTATGAATTATTAACACACGCACACGTACGCGCGCGTACACACACACACACACACACACGCACACGCACGCACGCACGCACGCACGCACTCACACACACACACACACACACACTCTCTCTCACACATGCATGCACCTTTAGAATAAGAACATAGAAATAAGAAATAAGCTTAGTTTTACGTAAATTCATAGATTATATTGTATCAATCGGAATCGGGTCCCCAAGATACAGGTCAACCTAGTTTGGGGACCAATGATGTTATGGATTGTTATGGATTTTTATATAAGTCAATAAACAATTTATTTATTTATTTTTCGTTATTTTTAATAAGTATTTTTTTTCTAATTTTTGTAAAAACCCCAGTGACGCACGCCTACACTGCATAAGGTGCTTGCTGCCTAGCTAGCCGAACAGGGTGAGCGGCTACCACGCAACATTTTTCTAATACTTACATTTTTAAACTCGTGATATCTTTCGAATGGAATATCCGAATTGAATAATTCAAAAAGTTATATAAAGGTATTGAAGCAGTATTGAGTATGAAGTAATTTATTTTGATAAGGATTAATACCAAGATACAAATAAAGAGCCTTTCCTAGGGGCGCCATTTCAATTAAATTTTTAAAATAAAAGAACACTTATTGTGGCATAACTATAATAGACATATGCTGTCGCGAGACTTTTTGTAAATAATGATGTGTTCTGCAAAGTCATAGTACATTATTTTATTCTATCATCAATAGTTTTCGCAGCGCACGTGATTTAAATAATATTTTAGTTAATTTTTTTACACCTTGGGTTACATTACTGGTGTTTTAGTAAGGATCCCTAATTTTTTTAAAAATATAATATATCCCCGGGTGACATAGGCCTATGGTGTAGCTTCCCAACAGTGAAAGATTTTTTTATATCGGGTCAGTAGTTTCGGAGCCTATTCAATGCAAACAAACAAACAATCAAATCTTTCCTCCTCTTTATAATAGTAAGTAAAGTATAGATAATTAGATATAGATAATATGACATGTAAGCAAGGCATGGTACGTGTTAATTAAAATTACTTTAGCCTTATCATACATGTGTCGTCGTGTGTCCTTGGGTATTGACTGACTGAATCGTCATTCAAAATACTACTACAATTGAATGGCATAAATCAATAGTTATCGCACTTTCAATATTATGTTCATAGAATTCCGATTTACTGAAATCGAAATTCGCCTTCATTAAAGTAATAGGTTTTAGTTCGGAGTATCTAAAAATGGAAATTACCTTTACAAACTATATAACTGACAAAGATCAAACCGCGCAGTCTGCAAATGAGAGTCGACTCATCGAGAAGTGGTGGGGGTAGAAAATAGCACGCGAGTTGTTGTTATTCAAACTGACAAAAATACAGTCGTAGATAAGCGTTTCTTCTCCGCACTTCGTTAGCAACGCTTTCCGAAACGATAGTAGATTACTATAGAATCTATTCTAATCTAGAATCTATTCGCGACTTAGATACTATAGAAGTCGCGTGACCCCTAGTTTCTAGCCTTCCAAGGCTTGCTCTTTTTCCGTCCCCATACAGTCGAGCCGAGGTCGTACCTCACAGAAGCACGCTGCCACGGCTGACCGACCCCGGCCCCGCGTGGTCGGAATACCTTTTGCCCGTTTTTACTGTTACGTTGTCTGAGACCAACAGCTTCAACCCATTCAAATAAAAAATAGTTAGCCTCGGCTTAACCGTACTATATTACGACTCTGGATTATTATCCGAATTCTACTGGATGTGATAGCTATTTTAACCTGAGTAATAAATTAGTTAACGCTTGTTGCTCATGGATTGTGTCAGTTATTGCTATTTGTTTGAGTTTAAGACGGGAAAGCTTGTTGCTTGCGTTTTTCAAGATTTTACTCTCAAAAATTAAGACGAAAAAAAAATTCTCTTTCTCCAAGCATATCCCGGCTGCATTCACTGTTATTGCTTTTACTGCGGAGTCGCTGTTAAGTGTTGTCATAAGGCAAAACTAAATCACTCCTCCCAGTCACTGAATTTCCTTTTTTTAGAGCAAGTAATCCGAAAATAGCGATAATTGTGCACACGCGCCGGCGCACTATTCCTATTCAGCCCCGCGTCCCATCCCCCAGTCCCCCGCGTTCTCACTATTCGAAATATTCGAATTCGAACGGAGTCACTGACACGAAACAGACATATTTATGCTCCGCTCGAATACACAGCGTACATTGCAACCAACACCTGACTTCACTTTCAATAGGAACACCTTCGTGTAATTGTGTCAACACATTAAAATACAGCGGGGATCATTGATTTACTAAACACTCGTATACTTAAGCGTCAATGGTTTGGATCGTTGTACTAAAAATTCTAATTTATATAAAAGTTATCGGACTTTTATTTTGTCTCAAGACTAAGCAAAACACGAATAAAGAGTACTGATTTGGTCAAAATATAAGGCTATACATAAAATCTTATACAGTGATAACATCACACACAGCCCTTAAATCAAATTATATGGATGTGACAACGTGGCTTAGTCAGGCGAAGCGAAGCGTCGGTGTCGGGTCATCGAGGCCCTTATCAGATGTCCCTTCGCCAACCTTCCTTGTTAGGGGCTATATTTACACCTAACACGTATTCTGTAACGTTTTAGTGGAACAATTAGGTTGGAGAAATAATAGTTTGTGGAGGATTCGATTATAGGAAAATAATATTAGTTTATATACACATATCAGACATGTATTACATGACCATATTGATATAATAAAATAATAAATATATTAGGACAATTCACACAACGCCATCTAGCCCCAAACTAAGTAGCATAGCACTTGTGTTAATAACTAATATACTACATATACACTTTTTTGTCGTCAATAAAAGAGTAGACAAGTTCGAATATAACGCCTGTATATATGGCCTGGTATTTTTCTTTAAATAAATTAATAAACCGTCTAACATAAATAATATTGAGCTCTTGATTAGGCATTAATTGAATATCTACAATATCTGAGAAACTAATAATAAAAATTAAGCACTGATTTTGTAAACTTAAAGTCGTAAACTTATTAGATTATGCACATTATGCTTTCTTTTGTAGATTCTGCGAATTTTTTATAGACTTGTTTATTATATAAAGGTTTATTATATTATATTTCATGTAACAAAATGGTGAATATATTTTTTTAAATGAAATATTTTCGATTCAATATCCATCCATTAAGTTAATATCCAGAAGTTATGACTCCTTCGGTTGATAGACCTATATTTATATCCCAGAATAACAGTATAGCCGACAAAGCCAAAGCGTTGTTCCAGAGAATTTTTTTTTACATTTTTATACTTTTTTCTACATTTTGGGTGAGAGTTATGTAAATTGAAAAAAATTAAAAAAAATCTTTATTAAAGTATTTGAATGATTTATTCGAAATCAGATGTCACCATCAACTCTTAGCTACACTGATTTATGACAAAATATTTTTCAGTGTATGGTCAGCAGAATAAATAAATGCATAAAATAATGTAGCATATAAATTTGCATATCTAAACAATTCTAAAATTGTTTTCTGAAGATATATGGGTATTTCGACAGTAAATAAATATAACTAAAAGTTTTTTAAAACCATCTACAAGGCCTGATAGGATTCATTGCGGAAATTAAGGATGGTTGCAACTTGAACTCTTGAGTAATAGATACTTTTTTAAGATAAGTTTTTATTTTATTCTCTATTTATTGACCGATTATTAGAAACAAAGATCTAGATAATATTTTTATTAGCAGCAAATAGTTATTGCATTTTCATATATCAATAGGAGAAAAATCAAAAACCAATAACTAATTAAACCAATAACCAATAATAATTGTATCCGTGCAGGGGCGGAAAAAGAATGCGGCCGGGGTCGGTCTGTCGTAAAAGACGACAAAACAACCCACCGTAGCTACGTGGTAGGGCCTCAAGCCCGTCTGGATGGCCACCACCTTTGGTCTTAAGTATGCCGCCATAATAATCTTGTGTTGTGTTCCGGCATTAGTGACCCAAATTCCTGTACCCTTATAGGACAGCAGCGTGATCGCGATGCCACTGGTGTTGCAAACACCCATAGGCGACGGTACTATGCGGGCCGACAGCCTGTCTGTCGTCGTACAGCAATAAAAAAACTCTTAATGAAAAACTATGAATCGTGAAAAACAGTCTGCTACAGTGCCAATTCTATCCAATTGTATCAATTTGAACCCTTATGTTTTAATATTTATACATTTAAGAGCATAAAAATTTTATGCTCTTAATCTAACTGAATAGTTATCTGTATATAATATCACATATGTACATCTGTACGGTTTCCATGAATATTAAATTATCCAAGGCGTACAAAAGCTTCTCCTTTATTCAAAACTACTCCGGGATTAATATTAAAGCAGCATATTAAATTCGATTCGACCACAATCTTCAACTCAAAGTGCGTTCACAATGAGAACAAGATTCAAGATCTCAAATATTATAATCAGAACATTAATCTGGATATTTACTCGTTTAGAAACATTGATACTAATATTACAAATTTGAAATTAAATGAATTAATATTCTGTTACCATTTACATGGTGTCAATCTAGTCTCAAAATAAGTAGTAAGGCTTGTTTTTTTTTAATGCTGTAGGACAGCAGACAGTACCGTCATTGACAGTTATGGGAGTTTGCAACGCCAGTGGCATCGCGAACACGCTGCTGTCCCATAAGGGTACAGGAACTTGGGTCACTAACACCGGAATACAACACAAGGTTATTATGGCGTCATACTTAAGACCAAAGGTAAATGGCAGTAGATCGCGAGGGCGTTCGCCGTTGCGATGGACGGACCAAATTAAGTCTATGACACACACATTCCTAAACGACTGCGCAAGACAGGCTTCAGCTAGGGACAAATGGCGCGCGGTGGTGAAGCGCTGCCGGGCGTCTTGCGTGACCACGACTGCTCTGTCAAGAGTATTCGACTGAGAAGAAGACTTAAGACCAAAGGTGGTCGCCATCCAGACGGCCAATCTGTATCCATCCACCTTCATTCCTAGTACATGGCATCATTTCCTTAGCATATATAATCATACCACGCAGCTGACTTTTTAGTTTGTCCATTATTAGCGTTATTTTCAACTTCCTTTAATATACCATTTATAATTTTCCGTCATACATAACGAATATTGCTATGTAATGTTATGTAACTTTTTTTCCAATTAAATTTGCTGCACTCGTTTGCGGCGACAAATAGAGCCTTTCGCTGATTGGGGGAGCTGCGCGTGACATGGGTCGGGTATATTTTGTTCGTGGCCCCCACACTCGCCGTCACTACCTCACCGCCATAGCAGCACTCGGAAGAACAGGAGACTCGTTGAATTGTTATTATTTTCTCGATATTAAAGTAAATATTTTTCTTTAATAATTTATAATTTGCTTTTTGGAACACACATTTTTAAATACTGTACATTCTTCTCTCTAAATAAAGTATATTCCTTACAAATTATATAATACTAGCTGACCCGGCAAACGTTGTTCTGCCATAAAAATAATAAAATGTCAAAAAATAAAAAATAAAATTTAGGGGTGGACTACCCCTAACATTTAGGGGGATGAAAAATAGATGTTGGCCGATTCTCATAGATACCGGATAAGCACAAAAATCACTAACTCAATTTAGTTATCTGCCTACTGCCTACCCCCTAAGAACGATGGCGTGATTATTTATAGCCTATGACCATTTCTAGGTTATCATCTATCACCATACCAAATTTCATCAAAATCCGTTCAGCCGTTTAGGCGTGAAAGAGGAACAGACAGACAGACAGACAGAGTTACTTTCGCATTTATAATATTAGTATGGATTTCATCGTATCATTCGTTTTTCAAAATACGCACTAAATTTCATAATAAAAACAAACGTTATGCTTCAAACATTGGAAAATGTCCCAACTTCGTTCATGACTGAACGAAGGCATGCTCAAGCAGCGAACTGGTCAGTAGCGGTCTTTTACTAAATTGTGCTAAAATACGTAAGATTTGCTTTTCTTATACTAAAATAAACAGGTTTTAACAGAATCCACTGCCTTCTGACCTCTGATTCGGAAAGGAAAACTTTGTTACAGAGACCCGTCCGTTTCTAATGGTAGTAGAGCATACCAGCTGGCAGATATAGTCATATACTTTTAGTCCTCGAAGGTGGTACTGTATACGAACACATGGTGGTAGAACCATCCAAAAGCTATCAGCTTTCCGATTCTCGAAAATTAAAGATGAATATCAAAATAAATTGAATTTAAAATGTGAATATTTCGTCATAAAAATACCTATCCACCGAGGCGTGAAACGAGGTGGAACGTAATCTTATCGTTGTTCCGGGATTTATATCTGCTGCTTCAATAATTCAGTCAGCGCGCTTTATTAAAACGAAAACTAAGTAAGATTACCTACTAAACAATTTACATTTTAATAAGGTTTTACTCATTTTTATGCAAAGGAACCTATTTATATTTGAGGATCAGCAGACAGGCTGACAGCCCATTTAATAGTAAGCAGTTACTACTACGCCACCAGGATGTTTACGACGCCAAGGGGACTGCTAACACGCTGCCGTCCGCGTACGGAACTAGACCTTGAATCACTTATGTCGTAATACAACACAAGGTTACCATAACAGTATATTTAGATAACATTAGCGGTTGTAGTTCAGGCGGGCTTGGAGCTCTACCACCTGCTAGAGTTGTTTTGGCGCCTTTAACGACGCCCCCGGCTGCAGCGGTCAGTGTTCTTATTCCGCCCCTGCACGCAGGAAATTATTATGACTGTTTTTGACTTTACACACTGACAAAATGTCTATAGATGGGTGAGTTTTAACACATCTGACACCGACACTTGCAGCTGTATAGATTTAAAGAACTTACTTCTCACAAGAACTTCACAGCTCGCTTGAAATGAAATTAACATTGCATTGATCAACATACAGCAGCATATGATGTTTTAATGTTAATCTCATTTCAAGCGAGCTATAAATATGCTACATTAGATCTGATATGTCTTTACAATATAGGTATAATAGTTTTAGTGTATTAAGTATTAAGTGTTGTTAGTTTAGTTAACTAGTATTAAATAGTGTTATTATTAAAAATTGTTAATTACAAATTGTTTGTGTTTCTGTTTGAATGTGTTAAATTTTACAGCTTCAAACATAATACTTTTTGTCCATAGTGTGTTCGTGGAAAGCTAAGCTGAAGTGTTTTCTTTTTCCTAATATTGTATTTATACGAGTATATTCTGCTAGTAAATTGGAGATTAGATTGTATTTTCTTTGTTATTATTTTATTTATTAATATGCCTGTATGTTTGTTAATATGAATAGTTGAGATATATTAAATAATTTAGTTTTCTGGTATAATTGCTTTGTAGGTGTTAGATAATCCAAATGGAATAATAGTTTATTTTATTTTGAGTGGTTTGCAATGATTTCATATTTGTTTTTGCAGCTGTTCCCCAAATTTCTATTAAGTATCCTAGATGAGATTTTACCAATGAATTGTAAATGATACAGCGAACTTTATAAGGCATACAATTAATAATTTTCCTTAGTGCTCCTAATACTGGGGTAAGTTTAAACCTTAGATGTTCAATATGTGGTCTTCAGGTGAGGTTGTCGTCCAGCCATAGCCATAAATCTTTAGCATACGAGTATTTAAGTAAATATGAATAAACATATTAAGTGTTAAATAAACTGTGTAAAACCAAAATAAAAACAATGTGCATTCAAAAGTTCCTAGAAATTAACAGCGCGTGCTCCAGTGCCATAAAATACCTCCTTATATTTCGGTGCTCGTACTAAAAGCAAAACATTCGAGTTATTTACGGCAACGAAACACGTTAAACGTAAACACGCTAAATATTTTGTGGGTTGTTACACGTTTAAAACTAATAAATTACTGTAGGAGTTGTTTTAAATTAAACCTAACACGTACTAATAAAATATGAATAAGTATGATAAGGTTTATGTACAATAAATGGTTATTAACGAGTCCTGACTCCCTAGTGTCAAGAAAAAATATGTAATTTATAAAAAAAATAACATTTATTACAATAGTTGTATTTCTAAATCTTTAGGATAAATTTTATGTATCATCGCTGATGATTGATCTCTAAGTCCTGTTTTCATATAATAAATACTGAAGTTTACAATTTGTAGAGTTGTACAGATTCAGCATAATTTATTTGTATTCACAAATGAAAAAAAAATGCACAGATGTTACATAAAAATGTTAATATAATTTTTCTGTTCTGACAAAAATGTTCTAATATTATTCAATTAATTATTGTCTGCTACCAGCATACAAATTGAAAACCATGTTTTGAAAAACATTGCAAAACAATAACTAAAAAGCAAAAAGCCAGATTATAAGTTTGGAAGTGATAACTTCTTATGGGAGGGTAAACCGTAACGCGTTACGTCAGTCAGTCAGTCTGGCTTCCCTTTCTCTCACGCATACGGCAGCGGTAGGTACGCTCCTCCTCTCTCACTCTAACCCACAGTGCTAGATCTATTCGAATTGAGACTTTATTACAATGAAATACAGTTGTTTTTTTCTTTATAAAGAATCTAAATTAGGGAATAATTTAATTTCATATAATTTTGAAGCAGTTTTTGGAAAAATTGGAAATTCGTAAACTTTAGTTATTTTTGAATTATTTTTTGGTTTTATTAATAAATAACCTTCCCTTACATTATCATATTAATATACATAAAATGTAAGTAATAACTTAAGCTTTTCTCAAGTTAAACAATTTCAATATTAAATAGTTCAACTTAGATTAGTTTAATTTACCACTTCTCTCGGGCGTCCCGAGACGCACACGTTTTTTTTATTTTATTTAACACGCTTTTTATTAACTTTATATGTATGTTAATTAATATGTAACGGAAACTTTGAACATGATTTTGACCCTCTTCAAAACGTCGGATTAACTCGAAATTTGGCATACTTATCAAGGACCTATGACAATACAATAATTTGTATCATTATCCTTACCAGGACCCGAATTAATGAATTTTCGAACCGGTTCTCGTCCGATCACCGAAGTAAAGCAGCGTTGGGTGCGGTCAGTTCTTGGATCCCGTTTGGGCGGAGCACCTGACGGCCAAAAGTGCTGCGTTGCTGCGAAAACCGCTGCGCACACTGGCTGTTCTGGAAGGTCGGCTCTTGGCGTCGCTCTATCGGTGGCGCCAGGAAGGCTTCGTCCGGGGTTCTTGCCCCACGCCTCGTGAAATCGAGGTTAAGCGGGTGGAGCTCCGGGAAAATCTCACGGCAGTTTGGAAGGAAAGACTTGCGCAACCCAGTGTGGGCCAAAGCACCATCGCAACGGTGCGGCCCGCCCTGCAAAACTGGCTTGACAGGCGTTACGGCACTTTGTCGTTTCACATGACATAGGTACTCTCGGGGCACGGCTGCTTCAGGCGATACCTGTGTCGCATCGCTCAAAAGGAACAAACGACAGAGTACCACCACTGTGACGCCGGCGACAAGGACACAGCACTCCACACCTTCGAAGTGTGTCCCGCGCATGGGCATTGGAGCACCGAGACCTCGTCAACACCATCGGTCTTGACTTCTCACACCAACCATCATCCTAGCGATGGTCGGGGGCCAAGCGGGACGGGAGGCTATCACCTCCTTCTACGAAGTAGTCATGTCCGCGAAAGAGGCGGCGAAGAGGGAGAGGGAGCGCGCTAAGCTTCTCTCCCGCTCATGCAGGGCCACTAGTCGCCGTAGATTGGCGACAGACCTCCGGCTGCCGTAGTGATCGGTCATGGGCGCGGCCCCCTGGGAAAGGGCCGCAGCCCGCAAACACATGGTTGAGAAAGGGAGAACGCGGGTGTTCCACGTGCCCAGCTCACATCTTTGTGATGAAGAAGATGCCGGGGCTCGTTACGCCCTCGGATTTGAAAAGGCCCACAAAAGCGGGTTGGCGCCCGTCGGGGCCGCGTTCTGATTAACCCGTCACGTCTCGCGGCCTCGACACTTAGGGCGTGTGAAGGAACACCAGGGTGGTTTTAGTGGGTATACCAGCGACGCGCGTCCCCCAGCCTAGAGAAGGGGACGTACGGGCGCATAGCATGGGAAGTCTCACACTACCCCGCCACTCATTCCCACGCACCGAGTTGTGCATCATGCATTTCCACCTCCCAAAAAAAAAAGTAGGAATATTATGGGATAATATATTTACATAACTATGTATTTAAATAACTATGTACATAATTAATGCAACGGTCCCTATTAATCATTGCAGTTTTTTTAATTATACATTTTAACATAATATGTTGTTATTGTATCGCATATAAATTCATTATATACTAACAATATAAATTGTCTATCTCATTTTTATTTTCTATCTCTATTGCATCTAGTATAAACAAACAATCCACGACAATTTATTTTTATAATTAATCTCTCCTTTATAATTTAAAATATTTATTATAATATATATCTCACAACTAAGCTCTCTGCACTCTTTTAAATTATAAGTTTATAATATAATAATAATCGTAATTAAAATAATAATAAATAAAAATTTCTTTATTGACACATGTTTTACATAATTATAAACTTATTCTAGCACTAACACCTAAACTAGGCACGGCCTGTCCCTTAGGTATTAGTTCCTTCCAGTGACTTCAACATTATTGTTATAATAATAGATTATAAATTTTTACAACTACCTTCTTATATAAAATTAAATGAGTAAGACACGATCGATATGGTTTGGTTACATAAAGTGAGGACTTAAGCAAATAAAAATTTTATGTACAATTAACATTTTATAATTTTGAAGTGTTCATTAAACAAAGATTTCCTTTAATATTTGATATGATATATGCTATATAGTACCTAGTCAGGTCATAAGTATTGTCACACAGTAAAAACTTTTCTTTTAGAATGCTGGCCACAAAAAAGTTTATTGAATTCGAATCTCGAATTGTTCATGAAAATAAAAATGTATACTTTTATAATTTTACTCATTTTTTAAATATGGAGTGGACGCTTAAAGAAGACCGTGTTGCAGTTATTGCGTTGCATCGTTGCGGTTACGCGCCAATTCAAATTTTTAACATACTGAAAAATTTGAATATAACCAAAAGATTCATTTATCGTACCATCAAACGATACAATGAAGACTCTAGTGTAGATGACAGGTCAAGAAGTGGTCGCCCTCGGTCTGTTAGGACTCCAGCAGTGATAAAAGCTGTGAAGGCACGAATTCAAAGAAATCCCAAACGTAAGCAGAAACTGTTGGCCCTTCAGATGGGGTTAAGCAGAACCACGGTGAAAAGGGTGTTAAATGAAGACTTAGGGCTTCGGGCATATCGAAGAAAAACAGGACATCGTTTGAATGCTCGTCTAATGGACCTGAGACTGAAGAGATGCCGCGCTTTGTTGAAGCGGTACGCGGGAAAAAAATATCGGGAAATTCTTTTTTCGGATGAAAAAATGTTTACCGTAGAAGAGAGCTACAACAAACAAAATGATAAGGTGTACGCACACAGTAGTGAAGAAGCGAGCAACCGTATTCCGCGTGTCCAACGAGGTCATTTTCCATCCTCGCTCATGGTATGGTTGGGAGTTTCTTATTGGGGCTTAACAGAGGTACATTTTTGTGAGAAAGGTGTAAAAACGAATGCTGTTGTGTATCAAAATACAGTCCTGACGAACCTTGTGGAACCTGTTTCTCATACCATGTTCAATAACAGGCACTGGGTATTCCAACAAGATTCGGCGCCAGCTCATAGAGCGAAGAGCACACAAGACTGGCTGGCGGCGCGTGAAATCGACTTCATCCGGCACGAAGACTGGCCCTCCTCCAGTCCAGATTTGAATCCGTTAGATTACAAGATATGGCAACACTTGGAGGAAAAGGCGTGTTCAAAGCCTCATCCCAATTTGGAGTCACTCAAGACATCCTTGATTAAGGCAGC
This sequence comes from Malacosoma neustria, assembly GCA_963693495.1. Classification (NCBI taxonomy): domain Eukaryota; kingdom Metazoa; phylum Arthropoda; class Insecta; order Lepidoptera; family Lasiocampidae; genus Malacosoma; species Malacosoma neustria. The sequence goes on from OY856374.1 coordinate 9,043,351, forward strand.
CGCCGATATTGACATGGACCTCGTTCGTGCTGCGATAGAGGACTGGCCGCGCAGATTGAAGGCTTGTATTCAAAATCACGGAGGTCATTTTGAATAAACTTTAATGTCATAAGAATCTATGTTTTGTTAAGTTCATTTTGGTATATAAATGGTTACATAATGAATAAACTTGTTACAATTATTTTACATTAAACATGTGACAGAATTTATGACCTGACTAGGTATATACGATAAATACCCCATTCATATTATATTATACAAAAGTAAATTACTAATAGATATAAATTGAAACAGCAACAAATTTTATTATTATATAGTTATAAATTAAATAGTTTAAAATAAATATGCATATTGAAGAATAAATAGAAAATGAGTAAATTAATACTTTGTACACATCACATGTATTTTTAACATTTAGTTTGTTAGGTTCCATTTTTAGACCATTATTTTAAAAAGATTTTCAGTGTCCTCATACGTTTTGGTTTTTAGCCATTTTGTCACAATTAATTTGCAGTTACTTTTATTTTGTGAATATATTTCTACAACTTTATTTATTTTATTGTAAATAAGGGGACCAAGATACATTTGGAATTTTTTAATAAAAGCAGACCGAAAAGATGAGATGGGACATACATGATGTTTACGACGTGTAATAAATAAGTGTATCCTCGGGGACTCGGAAAATATATTTTATATCGTATTATATTGTTTAGTTTTATAGTTGCAAAATGCTTAAATTTGAATAAAAAACTGCTCAGTCTATATTTAAGCTTAAATTTAATATATGTTTTTATTTTTATACTTATCATAGAGCTTTAATGTGTAATCGAAAAAGATTAAAATTAAGGATTTATATGAGATGTTCAAGAAATGACGAAACTGAGATTGGATAGTAACTAATTTAAACACACAACTTTTTTAACCGATTCTCTTTTTAAAATTCCAAAATGTTTTTACTAAATAAATTGAACACTCCAAATATAAATTAGAAACAATATATCATGTTTCTGTTTGCCATAATCCCTTAGTATAAAACGATACAATATAGAACTCCCGCAATTTGTAAAATAAATTAATATTTGTCAAGAACTTGGGGCCACCGCACCCTTCGGTGTAACAAGAGCTGACCGTGAATCTTCATCCAATCTTTTATTTAAATTTATGCTGACAAAAATTATTTATTTGAAAAATGAAGAATTTTGACGCCTTCTACTATTTTACGTATTTTCTTTTATTTGCCTCCCATACTTTAGGCACTGATTTGCCAATATCAAAGTATTATCGAATATTATGATTAGAAAATGTAGGTGGCGAAAGAGCATAATAAAAAGTTTACGTATTTAATTATCTTTATAATACAACTTTGACATGTACCAGACATGCCTTTTAAGTTTTGTCGTTTGAAGAAAAAAACACAACTAGAACCTTAAAGTACTTTATATTGTTTTTCAAAGTATTCACCACGTAGCTTATTACACTTTTCCATTTGCTCAAACCAGTTAATATAACATTTATTCCACTCTAAAGTGGGAATGTTAAACAGTTTCTTTTTGTTTCGTAAATATTTATGTCGCATTTACCTATTATTCAACCGGCGACTTCGTTGTTTTACTTTGAAAGTCACGCAGAATATTTTAAATTTGAATAAAGTGATGCTGTTGTTTAATTAACCCTATTCAAATAAATAAATTTATCATTAACATTAATATGAGAATAAGAGAACTACTTATTTGTGTTTGTAGATATGCTGAGTATACGATAATGAGTTATCTTTGTCATAATTGAAAATATTACAACACATCGTTTGAGCAATAAATCATAGTTTTATATTGGCACACGAACTCATGTGTAATTTATGTATATATTTATTTGTATAGTTTATATACCTCAGTCATATAATTGTGCAACAGACATTTAATGCAATCCCATACATATATTATTATATATTATATTGTAGGATATATTATTTAGACATATTTAATTTTGATTGCCCTTTGAAAATTTAACTTTTCTTAATCATTTAATCTCTCTGAATGTTAGAACTGAACACAATCGTAGTAGTCTCTCCAAACTGCAGAGCAGTTTGTCGGTGGGAAAAACGCTCGTTGTTGTTCACTTGTTGCACTATCAACAATGGCTAGAGCGTTAAGAGGCGTTAGAGCCTTAGAGACTCAAATTATCTTTATCTGACAGATCTTTATCCAGCTAGAAGACATCCTGGTAAACTATGGATGTAATCGTCGTATAAAAACTAAGCCACACCATTTCTCCGTTTTGCAAGGTAAACTTAGCTAGTAATCAGTATAAATTATTTGGAATAATAAAGAAGAAGAGCGTAAAATAAAAATTAAACCGCCAAAAAAACTGAAAAGCAAAAAATAATAAACCTTTTTTTATTTACCTTAATAACTAAGTTCTTAAAGTAATGTAAGTATACCTAAGTAATTTTGTATCGAGATAGGAAGGCTAATGTCGTTGACCTCGCGGCCGCTTTTAAAACAGATATGAAAACGCAAACATTGAACCTAACATCTCATGTTCGATGAAGGTCGATCGAATATTATAAATAAAAGCAGTAGCTAAGATTGTGCACAAATCATTACCTTAGAACGCGTTACGATCACTCCAAAGAAAATTAAATAAGGCAGACTTTTACTAAAGTATAGCAATATATTCTGGCTTAATTTTTACGATAAATCGATTTAATTCGGTTTGCGCAATCCGATGCAGTGTACTGAATTAATTTGACAGATTCCAAACGTTATTAGTTCTTTTCAATATTGGATCCCCCAATTTGGAGTCAGTGTTCTTATTCTTGAGGGATAGTCATTCGACACCTCAATCTGAAAAGAAAAATTTAATTAATTTAATTTAAATAATCTATTTACTTTTACTCCCTCTAGAAAAGTATTAAGTCAGATTATCCAGACCTATAAAAAGGTAAAACAGCCAAGCGTGTAAAGTCTAATAGAGAAGATACATAGAATTTATGCCGTGTAAATTCCAGAGATTCACTTTCATTCAGTTCTACAGCTACTTTAAAAATGGCGAAAAAAACGTCGATATGGTTATTCAAAGGACCTGCTATTAGTCGGCTACCTATGAACGAATATATATGTTTATATACGTACAGACTCTGTTACCAAAGTATTTATTAAAAAAAACGATAGAAAAAGAGAAAATAAAGGGTGATAGGAACACGAATAGATCAAAACCAATACTTAAACATGATTCCGCAATAATAAAATGTACCAGAAAATTTTATGTTTACTCAGGTTCATTTAGGGTGAACTATAAAACTAAAGCTATTAAACTGTTTTAGTGTTACGATATTTCGCTGAATACGACTTTGATAATGAAGTGCGAGGGCCTTTAGCGATAATGGGCTAAGTAATTGATGCTTTAGGGCTGGAGCCTGAAACAATAAAGTGGCTGCTTTGTCAACATTTACTTAGTGAACCATTCTAATTTCCATGAATCTCAAGTGATCCCGATCAAATGAGAATAAGAATACATAATCTCTTACCTGAAAAGGTTTTTCTTAAGGTAATAGGCGGTAGTTATAAAAAATTAAACTCTACTACATTTATTCTATTATTTTGCTTGTTTTTATAATATGTAAGAAGAGCACCGACTCAAGAAGGTACGCAGAAATACTTCCGTATGAATAAATATTTTACAGAGTCTGGTCACATAAATAAAATAGGGTTACAACCGCAACAATTTAAATTTATTTTCACGAAGTCAACCATTGCCCTCCCAACTGTGAAAATAAAATCTGAATGATGCAATTTCTTGGCTGGTCACGAGTTACCAAAAGAAGTAATAACATAATCATTCTGTTACCTTGTACAGGTACATCTCTATTTTATTTTATTGTACCAGGTACTGTACTCTTACACTTTAAAAAGTATTTGCATTCCTAACATTTTATATTCAAAAGATTAATTTATTTGAATACATATAGTATGGCTATATTAAAAAAATAGAAAGTAATAATATATTTATGGAAAAAAGTCAATAAGTAACATTAATAAATGCGTTGTTGTTCTAAAATATATTATATTTATTATTCTTAATATTAAATACATTATTACGACAGTAAATATGTACTAAAATTATGAACTTAATATGAAATTAAATGTACAAACCAAATTTGAAACTTATAATCTTACTTAGATTACAAAGTAAAATAAGAAAATAAAATTATGGTCCCAAAAATATACATTATCGCGTTGAGTTTCAATATCATTACACTCTTCGAAATTCATACCAGTTTTTGGTCAAGTGAGACCTGGTGAATGCGTTTATAGACCTTGAGACGACAGGTCTCTCCGATCCACTATCTTGAAGCCAAAGGTCATAAATGCATACTTAAACTCGCGAATTCTTCAAACTTATAAATTTAGTTCTGTTCTTAAGGTTATGACTCCAATACCTCTAGCATCGATTTTGCCAGTATCGGAGTTACAAAAGTGACAGATTATAATAAAATAATAATAATATAATAAAAACTTATAAATTTTATAATAAAAGAAACAACGCTAAAATTATAGTTGCTAAGTGACACTTACTGCCATTTTTAAATTTTTCAAGAACAAATAGTCTTAAGAATAAAAAAAAGTTAGTACTAGGAAAAGTACAAATAGGTGTTTTTAATGATATAAAATTAGCTCCATTAATAGCTTATTTTTCTCCCTACAAAGGCGGTAAGATTACTGTCCCCTATGACCGGGAGCGACTTGTCGTAAAAGGCGACAAAACTACTTTAGATCATAGGGCTCCAAGCCATACTGGATGGCAACCACCCTTGGTTTTAAAACATGCCACCATAATGACCTTATGTTGTGTTCTGGCACTAGTAAACCAGGTTCTACTTTCTCTTCGAGGCTGATAGCGCGTTGGTAATTCCTCTATTGTTGTAAATGTAAAAAAAATACAGCTTTTATAATTACATGAGAAAACTTTTGGAAAGCGCAGTAAGTCAAGGAATCAAAAATATAGAATAAAATTTTAAAACTATCACAGGACGTTTATAATAAGCTTTAGTTTTAGCGAATTATCAGCTTATTTTCCAAATAAAATAAATGTCCTCGTCACAAAATAAGGATTTTTTTTAATGCAGACAGCAGACAGGCTGATGACCCAGTTAGAATTTAGCAGTTACCGTCGCCTATGGGTGTTTGCAACGCCAGTGGCATCGCGAACACGCTGCTGTCGTATAAGGGTACAGGATGGATATAAATCATAAAATATTTTTCACTTAACTTACGAATAACATATTACTTAGTTCACAATAAATTTATATCACGGCAAGCTTTGCAAACAAATTTGCCCATTAATTACTACCTTTTATTGTCACTGTTGTAGTGTGTGGTGTCGCACCAGAATAGCACCACCCCATCTCCTCCCGTGGGTGTCGTAAGAGACGACTAAGGGATAGAAAGAACGGAAGATGGGCAGCAGCATCTTTCCGTGAGAGCATCACCAACTGCGAATACTGCGATCGCCAACCCGCCTGCCAAGCGTGGCGATTATGGCAAAACCCCCCCCTAAAATGACAGATACACACAGGCCCCGGCCCCTAGTCCCCGGCGGCCCCGTTCGTGGTGGTCACGGTAGCAGCCACATAAGCGACGGGGCAGGGGGTGCGAAGAATCCCCGGGTTCGGATTCGCCTCCAAGAACGACGACCTTTGGCCCTGGCAACATACAATGTCAAGACACTGCGGACCAACGAGAAGTTGGAGGAACTGGAGGAAGTTTTGAGCAGACTGCGATGGGATGTTGTGGGGTTATCTGAAGTCCGAAGACAGGGAGAGGACTCAATAATCCTAAATTCCGGAAATCTGCTCTACTTCCGGGAGGGCGACCAACTGTCCCAAGGTGGTGTCGGGTTTCTCGTTCACAAGTCTCTTGTGAACAACGTTACTGAGGTGGGGAGTGTTTCGACTAGGGTAGCGTACCTAATACTCAAAATTACCAAACGGTATTCGTTGAAGGTCATTCAGGTTTACGCTCCGACTTCGACACATCCTGACGAGGAGGTGGAAGCCATGTATGAGGACATCTCAACAGCCATCCACACTTCTAAAACCCACTTTAACGTTGTCATGGGAGACTTCAACGCAAAATTGGGGAAACGTAGCGGCGATGAGTTGAGAGTGGGGCAATTTGGGTTCGGAAATCGGAACACCCGAGGCCAGATGCTGGCCGACTTCATGGAGAAGGAGGACCTGTATATGATGAACTCCTTCTTCATGAAGCCAGAACAACGCAAATGGACTTGGATTAGTCCCGATGGTGCCACCAAAAATGAGATTGACTTCATTATGTCGACCAAAAGACAGATATTCAATGATGTCTCTGTGATCAATTCGGTGAAAACTGGGAGTGATCACCGCTTAGTAAGAGGCACATTGAATATCAATCCAAAATTGGAGAGGTCTCGACTGGTGAAGTCTACGCTCCGACCTGCACCCATACAGATCCAAAACCCGGTAAACTTTCAACTCGAATTGCAAAACCGCTTCGAATGCCTCGGTGACTGCGTTGACGTGGACGAGTATAATAACAGGTTCGTGGAAGCTGTTCAAACGGCCGGGTCTAAATTCTTCAAGGCCAGCCGTTCAAAAAGAACCGGAAAAATCTCAGATTCTACTCTCAAATTGATGGATGTGAGACGTCAAATGACCCTTCAGTCCCCGGACGATGCTTCCCAGTATAGGCAGCTAAATAGACAGATCTCCAAGTCCTTGACTCGCGATATCCGCCGCCATAACACAGACTGTGTAAAGGCGGCTATAGAGCGTAACAAGGGCTCTAAAGTATTCGCACGAGACTTGTCTATTGGGCAGAGCCAACTGACGAAACTGAAGACCGACGACGGCAGGGTCGTTTCGTCTAAACCCGAACTTTTGAGGGAAGTCGAGAAGTTCTACGGACAGCTATACACGACCACACGGGCACCTGTTAACAACAAGGCTAAAGACCCAAGAGCCAAATTAACCCGACACTACACCGTAGATATCCCAGACGTCAGTCTGTACGAGATTAGTGTGGCCCTTAAACAGCTTAAAAACAACAAGGCGCCGGGTGATGATGGAATTACAGCCGAGCTTCTGAGAGCTGGTGGTACTCCTGTGCTTAAAATCCTCCAGAAGCTATTTAATTCCGTCATCCTCGATGGCAAAACGCCGCAGGCCTGGCACGGAAGTATAGTGGTGCTGTTCTTCAAAAAGGGCGACAAAACCCTTTTGAAGAACTTTAGACCGATATCACTTCTGAGCCATGTTTACAAGCTGTTTTCAAGGGTCATCACGAATCGTCTCGCGCGCAGATTTGACGACTTCCAGCCTCCCGAACAAGCCGGATTCCGAAAAGGTTTTAGCACCATAGACCACATACATACGCTGCGGCAGGTTATACAGAAGACGGAGGAGTATAACCAGCCACTATGCTTGGCGTTCGTGGACTATGAGAAAGCCTTTGATTCGATCGAGACCTGGGCGGTGCTTCAGTCTCTCCAGAGGTGCCACATTGATTATCGATACATCAAAGCGTTGAAGTGTTTGTATGAAAACGCCACCATGTCAGTCCGTCTCCAGGATCAGAACTCGAAGCCTATCCGACTGCAGCGGGGAGTCAGACAAGGCGATGTCATATCGCCGATGCTGTTCACTGCTGCGTTGGAAGATGTTTTCAAGCTTCTGGACTGGAACGGACTGGGCATCAACATTAACGGTGAGTACATCACTCACCTTAGATTCGCAGATGATATCGTAATCATGGCTGAAACCATGGAAGACTTAAGCCATATGCTTGATGGCCTCAATACAGCTTCCCAAGGAGTAGGTCTCAAAATGAACATGGACAAGACGAAGATCATGTCTAATGTCCATGTCGCACCTACCCCCGTAACAGTTGGGAACTGTACTTTCGAAATTGTTGACGAATACGTCTACTTGGGTCAAACGATCCAGTTAGGCAAGTCCAATTTCGCGAAAGAGGTCACTCGTCGAATCCAACTCGGATGGGCAGCGTTCGGGAAGCTCCGTAAAATCTTTTCGTCCCAAATACCGCAGTGTCTCAAGACGAAGGTTTTTAACCAATGTGTGTTGCCAGTGATGACATACAGAACGCAGACGTGGTCGCTAACTATGGGCCTTATGAGAAAGCTCATGGTCGCTCAGAGAGCAATGGAGAGGGCTATGCTCGGAGTTTCCCTGCGAGATCGAATCAGAAATGAGGAGATTCGCAGGAGAACCAAAGTAACCGACATAGCCCGGATGATTGAAAACTGAAGTGGCAGTGGGCTGGGCACATAGCTCGAAGGACTGATGGCCGTTGGGGCAGAAAAGTCCTCGAATGGCGACCGCGTACCGGAAGACGCAGTGTTGGTAGGCCCCCCACAAGATGGACCGATGATCTGGTCAAGATCGCCGGGATAGGTTGGATGAGGGCAGCGCAGGACCGATCATCGTGGAGATCTTTGGGGGAGGCCTTTGTCCAGCAGTGGGCGTCTTCCGGCTGAAATGATGAAGCTTATAATTATTCAATTCGTTGAATATTATTAATATTAAACGCAAATTGTACGAAAATCGCTGAATTGAACCGATATTCTCAGAATTTTCTTTGTAAGTATTAATGTGGATTATATTGAAAGCTTCAATAGTAAATAGTTTATTTTATAATAATAACCTTTGCATATTTTTCGTTTATGGATAAAAGGGGTCCAAGTAGAACTTTCGAGGCTTTTATCAACACCACACAACAACAACTTTACAACTGTAGTACCGTCCACCGTTATATCGTTATATATTGTTTCGGCATATTGGTCCAGGATGTGCATTGAAGAAAGTGACATGCAGTATTTTCACCCTGTAACATTACTCATTGATAGACCCCTGGCTCCGAAGAGACTTACCTTGTGAAACCGAGATTTATCACTGGGATTATTATGAAGATTTTTGCTATTCATCACAGGTAAAGCTTATAATTTATTAAATATTGATATTGAATATTTTATGGTCTATATAACGCAAAAAATATATAGTGTGAAGATGCACACAGTTATCTAGGTAAATATAGCCGGTCCTTTGAATGCGTCAGGCGTTTCCACAGAATCCAGGCAAGACCATCTTGATTGTAGATTATACACGTCAAGGTGAATTTACTATGAGCGACGTGTCAAGCCTTTGAAACCTTTGAGAACTTCCAATACTAGCTGAAGCTGCTCATCATACAACTTGGTGATTTGAACATATATGGTTTCCATTTTTAAACAACTTAAAACAGCTTGTCCAATCAAGATTTCTATAAAATTTTACCTTCTAAATTATGAATCCTGAATTGTATGGACTGTTTCAGCCAAGTATCTAGAATAAATAAAGTACGTAGTAGCCAAATTGTATCCTCACTAGAAGCGTGAGCTGAAAGTTACAGGTTCAAGTATTGCAATGTCACGCATTATGTATTTTTGCAACGTACTGACGAATGCAAACACCATGAGGAAATCCGTCAATCCTTCAACAAGCGGTAGATAGACCGGTCATTCCCTATAGGGGAAGGCCCGAGCCTGATGTGGTTTTTATATAATATACTTTTTCTTCGACCTCCCGGCGTTTTGTTTATGTTTAAATAATGTTTTAAGACCTAAATATCATAATTTAAAAATTTCTGGAATTACATATATCTTGTATTACTATAATAAAAATCTTGTTTTTATTTTCTTTGCTAAAATATAAATTCTATATGGGAGGTAAGAGAAAATTATTGAATGTTATAAAAATAAAATCGTCACTATTGATTTCCGATTAACTGTGGCCTTTATCAGCAAATTGCAGGCAGACCATCCGCGCACATAGTGCGCCTTAACCACAACACCCCATTTAACATTTTCACCATAACATAGATCCAGGTCAAATTGAATTTACGAGGTGATACGACACTAATAAATTGAAAAATATAAAATACTTTTAGTTCAACTAAAACACTAACCGTAATGTCGCGGATTAGGCTGGAGTTTTATAATCCAAAATTTATAATCATTGTTATAAATTCTTCTAGCAGGGACGGAGTAAAAATACTAACCTCTGCGGCCGGAATCGGCCTGTCATAAAAGGCGACAAAACAACCTTAGCTAAGTAGTAAAGCTCCAAACCTGTCTGGATGGTAACCATCGTGATCAACGCCAGGGCTGGACATATATGCCCCCATAATAACCTTGTGTTGTGTTCTAGCATAAGTGACCAGGTTCCAGTTCCCCTACGCAGACGACATTGTGTTATCGGTAAATCTAGCGCCACTGATAATCATAATCGATGGTAACTGCTTAATAATAAGTGGGCCGTCAGCCGATCTGCTGTCATACAGCAATAAAAAATATTCCATATACTCCCTCAAAATAAATCATCTTCAATCGCATACTTTTTTTTATTGCTGTAGGACAGATAACAGGCTTTCGACCCACATAGAATTAGCAGTTACCGTCGCGTGTGGGTGTTTGTAACGCCAGTGGCATCGCGAACACGCTGCTGTCTCATAAGGGTACAGGAACTTGGGTCACTAATTCTGAAATACAACACAAAGTTATTATGGCGACATACTTAAGACCAAAGGTGATCGCCATCCAGACAGGCTTGACGGCCCTATCACGGTTGTTTTGGAGCCTTTTACAACAGGCCGACCCCGGCCGCAGAAGTCAGTTTTTTTCTCCGCCCCTGCAAGAAGAATTTATACTTAAAAAATTTGGATATATAATTAACTGACAGTTACGTGTTAGTAACCCAAAAAGTAACTACCCAACATTCCATTAATTAGCCTATTTTATATTCCTATTTATTATACCTCTGTTACTTTCCTCCTTAAACAACATCTAGTTTCGAAATATATCAAAAAAGTATCAAACTATAATGGAAATGTTGGACGCAATGCTCAAACTTTGCACATCATCAGCCCTTACTGCCCCCAGGGGAGATTCAAAGGGCGAGTAAGTGAAACAAGTACTTTAGTTAGGTTATAAATTTTGCATTACAAAGTTGTATATAGTCATTGATTCCCAAGTGATTTGTATAGCACTATGATATCAGAACCCCACAAACACATTTGTAAATTTGAACGGAATAGTGTCTAACATCATACGAATATCTGACACACTATATTTATGTGGGTAGTTATATAGTATACTTTTCGTTTTTAGAATTGCAAATAGAAAAATACAGCATATTTACTCATATATAGCATTTCATACAAGCATATTCGATTATTATTTTGAATAAAAATATGGAAAAACGAGTGTTTTCCGCCGCGTTTTAAGTCATATTAAATTACAAGTGGAGGTGTGTTATTGAATAATCATCAGTGTATGCGTAAAAAGTATTCTAAAGTTATGAATTTATAATATCAATTAAATTTAACATATAATTATGAACATCTTTTTATTTTGTATCAATGAGAATTACTTCTTCAAATTGAAAACGCGAAAACAATTTAAATGCCCCAAATTCATGTTTCCTCAAACGTAAGCGGAGAACGAACCGAGTGTGCATTAGTTTAATCCGTTTCGTTCGTTGAAACAAGACTAAAAATAGATGAGGGAAATAACAGCTCCAAGTTTGTATAGCAATAAACACGTACCAACATCGGGCGGGTAACGGCCACTTCGCCCGTGCCTCTTCGAACGTAAAATGAGGTTTGCCTACGTCACAAAATATTTGAGAGTGCGGAAGTGGTAGTCCCTATTTAGAGCAACGCGAGCATGTCATACAAGGCTACGGAGGATGACGCCGCTGCCGCTGAATGTTCTCTGAACTTATTTAGAACTTTCACTATACACCTTAAACTAAGAAGAAATACGTATTAAGTTTTTATCCGTGCAGGGGCGGAAAAAGAATACTAACCTCTGTGGCCGGGGTCGGCCTGTCGTAAAAGCCGACAAAACAACCCACCCTAGCTACGTGGTAGGGCCTCAAGCCCGTCTGGATGGCGACCACCTTTGGTCTTAAGTATGCCGCCATAATAACCTTATGTTGTGTTCCAGCATTAGTGACCCAAGTTCCTGTACCCTTATGGGACAGCAGCATGTTCGCGATGCCACTGGCGTTGCAAACACCCATAGGCGACGGTAGCTGCTAAATTCTAAGCGGGCCGTCAGCCTGTCTGCTGTCCTACAGCAATAAAAAAAGTTCTGCAATAAGGGGCCTAGTCTCAACATTCCACTGATTTTTAAAGGTCGACACTGTTCTTCCGCGTAAAACTAGACAGAGTTCTTTGGATGGACTTTAGCGCAGGGCAGCCGTGTCGGTACCAAGAATTCGGTATTTTCTGCTTTCTAGATAGCAGATCATGAGTGCAAAAAGCATTGTCACATCTTGGATTTCGCTACAATATTGTGTGATAAATGTCATCGTTAGAACTTCTTCCTTTAATCCCGTGTTCTGTGCTTACGTTCATACCGCCAGAACGGCTTCGATATTTCATTGTATACTGTCTGAGCTGAATCTTCAACCAAGTAGGAATAACCCCAATAACTTCCGACAGTTTGAAACATTATTTTGATGTAGAACATATACGATTAGTTTGTGTACGAAAAGTGAATCGACATTCAAACATGTATTGCAATGAGCAATGTTCAGAAATAAACAAGATATTTAAATATCTGTCTACTCACTTGTACGAGTACTGTATTTCTTACTGCTTGTATGTAAATATAAATAACAACATATATAACAATAATTTAATGTATAATAATTGAACACTGTTTTATTGAAAGTATTTTTCATCTTTAGCCTCTGCTTTTCCCCATCTTTTGAGGCTATCCGCCCAGTTTCTGATAAATTCATATGATGCAATGCAGACAGACTATGTACCATCGACAGGAACAAGTGGTAATCGAAAGGAACAATGTCTGGTGAATACGGCGGGTGAGACAGGACTTCTCAATTAAGTGTTTTCAAGAAACTTTTACGGACGCCGCAATATACGCTAGTTATCCGTGCAGGGGCGGAGAAAGAATACTAACCTCCGCGGCCGGAGTCGGCCTGTCGTAGAAGGCGACAAAACAATCCACTCTAGCTGCGTGGTAGGGTCTCAAGCCCGTCTGGATGGCGACCACCCTTGGTATTAAGTATGCCGCCATAATAACCTTGTGTTGTGTTCCGGCATTAGTGACCCAAGTTCCTGTACCCTTATGTGACAGCAGCATGTTCGCGATGCCACTGGCGTTGCAAACGCCCATAGGCGACGGTAACTATTAAATTATAAGCGCGCCGTCAGCCTGCCTGCTGTCCTACAGCAATAAAAAAAACTAAATTCAAATGTATCATAAGTTTAACTTATATTTTAAACGCTATATCTTTATCGAATTCTTTTTAATTTTGTCCTAAAACATCTAATGAATAGATGATAAAATATTTTGGAATTTTCCTAAAGTTTTCATTACTTAAAAGATGAAAATCTTGGTAATTAACATTTTATAAGCTTGAGGCGATGCCCCAAAATAACATTCAAAAGGAAAAAGAGGCTTTGAAAGCACATTTTTTGCTTTCCTATACAGCACACAATTAGCCAGCCCCCTGGCTATACAGAAAAAACAATTACTAGCCACGCTTGTTAGGAAAGTGCAGCTCATAGTAAAATCTTTCCTATACCGATCTCTCTACTAACCTTCGTGTAGTTAGTGTTGTGAAGTTAGCGTGCTCTTGTAGTATACATGATTATTTTGTGGAATACAATACCTGTCTTTGCTTTATTTTCCAATAATTTAAGATATACCTTAAGCTTATTCGCATGCACAGACTTACAACCTAGGTCATGTCATGTGACTTGACAGCAGAATAAACCCTGTCTATGTAAATATCTGGTGCTGTCTGACGCGAGTTCTTGTAGCAGTAATTATAGACTTATATTGAAGGACCTGCAAGCTATGCAGCCTTAGTTAAAAATAAGCATACAGACTGTTCATCTCGTTTCTAGCGTGTTAGAAAAGTATCAAATAGATTCTTATTCTCAGCCATCATTCTAGTGATGATCGGGAACCAAACTAGATGGAACGCCTTCGCCTTCTCTGTGAGATAAAAGTGTCCTTAAAGGAGATGGCAGAGAGGGAGCAGAAGCGAGCTAGGCTTCCCTTCCATTGATACAGAACCTCTTCTTCCCGGAAGAAAACCTCCAGCCACCATGGCACGTGGCTGAAAGGGGGACGCGTGTCGGTGTTCCGCAAGCCTAGCTCTGCCCTCCGTGAGACAGAAGATTCCGGGGCCCATCATACCCTGGCTTGAAGCAGGTGCAGCCTACCAATCGTCATGACTCGTGACCCTGAGTTCTAGACTAACGAAGAAACACCAGGGTAGTTCTAGTGACAGAGAGAGAGAAACAAGGACGCACGGGCACATTGCACAGGGAGTCGGACACTACCCCGCCGTACGTACCCATTTCTAACAGGCAGTAATTTGAAATAACTGAAGATCGTTTCCCATAAAGTTCTTCGTTCAATTTTTTAAATTTATACGCCAAATATTTTTTAATAATAATAAATCTGTGCAGAGGCGGAGAAAGAATATTAACCTCTGCAGCCCGGGTCGGCCTGTCGTAAATGGCGACTAAACCAAGCTAGGTGGTAGAGTTCCAAGCCCGTCTGGATGGCAACTACCCCTGGTTTATAAATATGCTGAAATAATAACCCTGTGTGTTCAGGCATAAATTCAGGACCACGTTCCAGTACGACTATGTGGATAGCAGCGTGTTAACAGTGTCCCTGGCGTAGTCACCCATAGGCGATGGTAACTGCTAAATTCTAAGTGGACCGGTTGTCTGCTGTCCTACAGCAATAAAAAAATCTAAACACTGACATGGATTAGTTAAAACAGATTAATTATCACTAACGCTTTACCATAATCTATTATACCCTATTTGGTGACGTTCTGAGCTCAGTATCGGATTGCATTACAGAGCAATATCCGTTACGCCTTGTTATAGACAATCTGACAATACTCGCAATTCGATTAATCTCTGCTCGAATTAATTAACTGAAGCTCTACAAAGACCCACGAAATTTAATCAAGGTGGATTTGTAATATTTTATGGATGTTCAACTGTAACTAACATTCTAATTAAGAACATTGTTCTATTACTTTACTGATAACATTGTTTCCGTGATTATTGGAAAAATTACATTTAATTAAAAGTTAATACGGAGAAGGAACTACACAACACCAGATCACAATAGCTGATGCCAACCACCTACGTCTATCTGCAAACGTTAAATGCAATTTACATATACGTACACGAGATCTCTAATTTGCTACATTTATTAAATAAGTATAATTTTAATATGGTTACTATTGTTACTACATTGTCTCATTATATTCGTTTTATTTAATTTCATTATTTAGTTTAGTTATGTAACTTATTGATTTTGTATTTTGTGACTATGTATGGAACCTGGTTTCCGAAATAAATTATTATTATTAAAACTATGATTGATACATAACTATCGCCTGTTTTCATTACTATTCAATCATCATCATCATCTCAGCGTAGTATCCCGGTTGCAACCCAAACTTCCGTTTCGGTGCCCGGGGTCCGCTTTCCGACTTATTCTACTCCACTTCGCATGGTCTTCAGCATCCCTGGTAGTGAGCCCATTGGTACGCATATCACCCATTACGACGTCAAGCCAGCACTTTTTGGGTGTACCCCTCCTGCCGGGGCCTGGCGGAGGTGACATGGCCAGACATTTGTTTCCCACATAAGCATCCGGTTGCCGTAAAACGTGGCCGTATCGACGGAGGCCACGTTAGGCTTTCATTGCTATTCAATGCCACTAGCATAATTTATTGTCATCCGCCAATCATTGTCGAATGGACGTAGGCCTCAATAAGTTTGCGCCACAAATCTTGGTTCCATGTTTTACCCATACAGCCCCGACGGCAACTTTACGCAGGACATTGGCCCATCGGGCTAGTTGCGCCCTATACTGCGTTTGCCTAGACGCGGTCTCCACTCTAGGACTCGTTTGCTTTAACACCCATCGGTCCTGTGACAGACATAACCTAATTTAATAACGTAGCTGTTTCCACTTCAGCTTGCATATTTTGCTAGCTATATCGATTACTTCGGTTCTCCTATTGATATCCTAATTTAGTAATATGTCCGTATGGACAAACATGGTGTTTCTTGTATAAGAAACACCCAACATAGCCACTGAGTGACTTGAAATTTGTGAACCATTCAATAAACATAAACTATTAACATCTCAAAATTCACATCAAATCGATAAATACGTAGAAGAAAAATTATTTATACCCCTTTAGTTAAGAATAATATTAAATAATCTGAATATTAAAATTATATGAGCATTTTATAGCCAAAATTTAACATTTTGTTAATAAATCACCACGCAACTCGATTCCAATATCTTGCAGCAAATCCCATGACACCAATTATATTTTTAAGCATAAATTTATACTAATAACTAGTACACACAACATCGAAGATAGCTATAATGTAATATTACATAATGTACGCTTCAAGTAGCTCAATTAAAACATATCATTACAATTATCAGCTTGATTACGTAATATCATTATAAGCGTATCGAAACACAAGCGTATTCGCGATCATACAAAATGGTCGCAATTATCTTCACAGTGTCACAATTTATTTTATTATTTATTATAATATCTTTAACTGTATTATATCTATATTTGCGTTGGAATTATGATTATTGGAAAGTACGCGGAGTACCCTACCAGCAGCCTTCGATTTTATTCGGAAATGTCGGATTCTTTCTGAGGAATAGTTTCTCGGACTACTTTTATGAACTAGGCAAGAAATATAAGCAGGACTACGTTGGGATATTTTTGGGATGGAAACCTACTTTAGTGATCCAATCGCCGGAGCTTGCGAAAAGAATTCTTATTACAGATAATGTTTATTTTCAAGATAGATATTGTTACGCACCTAACGAGTCTGATCCTTTGGGGTCTCTTAATTTGTTTCTCGTAAAGGTATGTATTTTTTAATGTATCATTACCTTAAGGGTAAATTTTACACAATTATCTACTATGCAAAGCATTTCATTCATCAGATAATATAAATTTGTAATATTAAGTCTTCAGTAATATAATAATTAAAAACAAATTCCGGATCATTATCAACTTAAAGTCTGTCATAATAATCTTCTTCTTTTTATAAGTCTTTCATTGCAGATCCATCTAACCTTCCTAACGTAACCTTACCTTCGGAAGTCGATGTTCGCTACGAAGCATTATAAAAGAGCTAAACTTCTGCTCCATTAGTTCCGTTAGTGCCCTTTAATGATACTTTTTTTATAAGGAAAGAGTTACGTATACGTGTGGCCAAATCAAGTTTTTATAGGGAGTAACTACAACCTGATCGTCCATCCATACATTTAAAACTAAAAAATGGTGTCCTTCTTTTGCTTTATATGAACCAGCAATAAAACATATCTTGTTGCCTAGCTGTGATATGCTACTTTGATTATTATTTTAAGCCTGGTCTAGATTAAACTTTTCCATGACAGTGATATCTAAAATATATGCAAGCAACTGATGACCACATATAGCCAAGATTGGTCCACGAAGCCAAGATAGGCCAACGTAGAACTACTGTGAAGCCACACCACATAAGGATGTACGCTCCCACGGCTCAAACCACGTCACCGAGGGGTTCTTATCCCCTGACTTCACACCGGAGTCATAATCATCATCTTAACGTCAAATCTCGGTTGCAACCAAAATTTCTGCTTCAATGACGGGCGTCCGCTTTTCGATTTTTTCTTTTTGAATTTACACTGGAGTAAAGAGTGCTAACTCGACACCCTAAAACTTCCCCAACAAAACATTGTATTATGTGTATAAATGTACATTATTTATACAAATATCCTTAAAAAAATTCTTGATATACATTTATACAATAGTGCGGAAATAACATTTTAATTAATAAAAAACCGTGGGCAACATTGCTAACGACTATTAATCTAACACTCTAGCAACGCATCTTTGATGCTCAATAAAATATTCCGATAAAGAAAAAAGTTTATATTACAGAACCCAATTTGGAGTAAAGTAAGAAAAGAACTATCGACATTGTTCACGTCGAAAAAATTAAAAATGGTCACGGAATTGATGAACGTCAATTCTACGGAGTTGGTGCACA
This sequence comes from Malacosoma neustria, assembly GCA_963693495.1. Lineage (NCBI taxonomy): Eukaryota > Metazoa > Arthropoda > Insecta > Lepidoptera > Lasiocampidae > Malacosoma > Malacosoma neustria. The sequence goes on from OY856374.1 coordinate 9,061,530, forward strand.
AAATTCAGCGGGACTATATTGATAAACAAGAAAAAGTGAATCTAAAGGTACAGTTTCGTTTCGTTTTTACACGCTTTATATTAGCTTCACTTGTATGTTTGTATGTTTGTAATTATTTGTTTGTAACCGACTCCTTTGGGGGCGATTTTGAACCACTTTATACGGCCAGATTTCATTCAAACTTTGTAGATAGATCGAGGGCCGATGACAATGCAATAATCTGTATAGTTTGTATCATTATCCTTACCAGGATCTTCAGGGTTATTGAATTTTCGGTTCTCGTCCAATCACCGAAGTTAAGGAGCGTCGGGCGCGGTCAGTACTTGGATGGGTGACCGCGTAAAAAAATCGCGTGACGGTGGATTTTTGTTCTTTTTTATTCTTTTTTATATGTTTTATATTAACTTGACCTGTATGTAATGGAATTTTTCGGAATTTGACTCGATTTTTACTTACTTTCATCATCATCATCTTTATGTTAAATCCCAGTTGCAGCCCAAACTCTCGCTTCGGCGCCCGGGGTCCGCTTTCCGACTTTTTCTTCTCCACTTCGCACGGTCTTCAGCATCCCTGATAGTGAGCCCATTGGCACGCATAGCACCCTTTATGACGTCAAGCCAGCACTTTTTGGGTCTACACCTCCTGCCAGGGCCCGGCGGAGGCAGCATGGCCAGACATTTGTTTCCCACGTAAGCATCCGGTTGCCGTAAAACGTGGCCGTACTAACAGAGCTGACACTCTTGTAATTTATCCGCAATGTCACGGACATGAAGACTGCCGCGAACGCGAGAGTTCCTAACGCGGTCCTTCCGCGTCACTCCACACATCCACCGCAGCATATTCATCTCCGTGACACGCAGTTCTTGCTTGTGTTGCTCTAACACCGGCCACGCTTCACAGCCGTATAAAAGGACAGGCCTAATGATGGTCTTATAGACTTGTCCCTTCAACTTTACCGGCATTTTGGGGTTACAGATGACACCAGTTACCTCACGCCATTTGGCCCACGCGGCAGCAATGCGTGCCTTGACGTGGCAATCGATGTCACCAGACGCTTGAAATACAGATCCCAAGTATTCGACTTGGTCGGTGGGCTTGACCGTGTCGCCGCCTATGTGTACGGGTGGGGAATCTGTGGAGTTACAGGCTAAGTACTCGGTCTTCGCCACATTAAGCTGCAGGCCACCGTTCTCAAGCGACTCCTTCCATGCCTTCACGCGTCGTACCAGCCTACGATCGATTTTTACTTACTTTGAACAATAAAATCAAAATTTGCCGAAACGCCATCTGGAGCATAATTAATAACATTGCCAGAAGATAGCGTTAAATTAATAATAACCTAGCCGGAAGATGGCGTTAAATTAATAAAAATATTTAATTTTACCGATTGGATATTGACAACAAATATATTATATTATCACGCTTTTATTTTATAGTTAATGAAACTAAAAAGATAAAAATAAATTATAGTTAAAAAAAACTAAAAACACGCTTTTATAAAAAATCAAACTAAAAGGTAAAAAATAATCTATATCTATACAAATAAATAAAATTGGAGGGTCTGTTTGTAATATTAAAATAACCGCTTTTTACTAAGTGCATTCGGACGTATACACGGTACATATACTAAAGCAACATTTTTTAAAAATTTTGTCTGTCTGTCTGTCTGTTTGTTCCGGCTAATCTCTGAAATGGCTGCACCAATTTTGACGTTACTTTCACTGACAGATAGCTCATGTATCAAGGAATAACTTAGGCTATTTTTATTTTAGAAAAAAAAATAGTTTTTGTTAAAAATGATAAGTTTCGAAACTTTAATACCCAATTTAAGTTGACCTCAGATTTATATCATCAATCATATGAAATAGGGTTCAGCTTAGGCTGGACATTGTAGGTTCGAACGTACGTATTCCGGAGGCGCATGGCGTAACAGTTGCATTCGATAATACTGACTGTTTGCATAGTTCATTTATATTTTAGGGTTTATAGGGTTTGTAATCCAAAGTAAACCATAAGATATATCCAAAAAATTCTGCCCAAAGTCAATATTCAACGCGGACGGAGTCGCGGGCACAGCTAGTTTTCAATAAATTTAAATGAAGGATAGTGGGATTAACAAAAAAATTAATGTTATTGTAAAAAAGCGTGGGGTGCTTTTTAAGATATTTTCAAAATAACAATTGACAACAAGCACCCCACACTTTTTTACAATAAAATTCATTCCCACTATCCTTAATTTAAATTTATTGAAAATTATTTTTTACCTTTTAGTTTGATTTTTTATAAAATCGTGTTTTTAGTTTTTATTTTATTTTTTGCTATAACATCTTGTTTTTTCACAGACACTGTTTCTGGAACAAAATACCTAAAACTGGAATAAATGGCTACATTTGATTTTTACTGACTACCTCTAAGCGTAACGGCTAACGCACATCGGTACGCTTGTGGAGGTCATGGGTTCGATTCCCGTCTCGCTTCTGGATGTGTATGTATAATATGTATTTACTTACAAAAGAAAAGTAGATATGTAGTATATCTATTGTCTAGTACCCATAACACAAGTGCTATGCTACTTAGTTTGAGACTAGATGGCGTTATATGCAATGTCCCAATATATTTATATTTATTTATTACTAGCTGTGCCCGCGACTCCGTCCGCGAGGAACAGTGACTTTGGGCAGCATTTTATTGATATATGTTATGATTTATTTTAGATTACAAACCCTATAATACCTAAAATATAAATAAATGATATATCCAAACTGCGTTCGAATCTACAATGTCCAGCCTGAGCTGAACCCTATTTTATATGATTGATAATATAAATCTGAGGTCAACTTAGATTTTTTAAAATCCGTCACTGATCACTTTTAACTAAAACCATTCTTTTTTCTAAAATAAAAGTAGCCTAAGTTACTTTTTGTTACATCAGCTATCTGCCAGTGAAAGTCCCGTCAAAATCGGTCCAGCCGTTTCAGAGATTATCCGGAACAAACAGACAGTCAGACACAGACAGACAGAGAGACAAAAATTGTATAAAATGTTGTTTTGGTATATGTACCGTGTATAAATCCAAATGCAGTTAGTTAAAAGCGGTTAATTTAATATTACAAACAGACCCTCCAATTTTATTTATTTGTATAGATTTACTGGGGTGACCGCAGTACGACCCTCAAAATTCTGAAAAGAATACCGACTGAAACCAACTGCTGTCCGTAAATTCGGAAAAATGCCTTTCATCATACAACTTCATTACTTATTTATATCTGCTAATTCTTAAGAAGGTCTTAAGAAAGTAATTTTCTCATGGAAAACATAATACTTTTTACATCTATGTTGGTTAAAGCGTATATGGGTATTTTTTACTGGTTTTAATATTTCGTTAATCTCTTACTGATACTACATAGTATTAATATTTTAGTAATATTTTAGAAGCTGTTTTCTATGTACACTTCGGATACTGTGGGTTATTCAGTTTTCGGAATTCGCGTGAGTGCTTTAAATGACTCTCCTTCCCCTCTCTGGGTGATCACCAACCATATGGTGAAATGGACATTCTGGAGAGGACTTGAATTCACGGCTATCTTTTTTTTGCCTGCTCTAGCAAAACTTTTAAGGTTTAGTAGACTTTTTTGATGTTCAAATTACACTTATTTTATTATGAGTATAGGTTACACACATACTATTTTCCAAGCTATATTAGAGAAAAAAGGCGAAGCATAAATTGGATTTTCTTTACACTTTGAATAACTGACGTTGGAAACCGTCGGGAATTCTGAAATATGTTATTTATTCTACTACTACCAACCTAGCATTGCAAAGGGATTATTACCCTCTGCAATGCTTAGCTATTACTAACATTAGTAAGTATTAGGATTGTGTTGGATAGATAGATAGATAAGTCTTTATTGCTTATATTTGTAATAAAATTTATATCTAGGACAACACAATAAAACTAGACATTAAAATAAGTAATAACAAAATAATAATAATAAAAGGTGATCTTATCGCTTAAAGCGTTCTCTTCCAGATAACCCAGCTGGAAGGAATTAAAGGAAGTAATATGGCAATGTGTTACATACTTATCGATCAGATCAAATAATAGCACACTCACTGAGTTTGTCCAAAATCTGGACATATTTAAATATAATTTTCAGTCAGACAAGGAAAGAAGATTGGACTGCAAAGCAGTTGTCTTGTTTTATAATCAACAATTAATTCTATTGCCATTTTCACATCTAGCTAACATTATTTTGCAGTTGATGATTTCAAATTATACGGTTTATTTATTTTAATAAAATAATAAGATTTATATAAAATTTTCAGGTTAAAATTTTTCTCAGCGCCTGCTTCTGATTACATAAGAAAGTTGTTTTGGGAAGTGGTGAAGGAACGCAAGATTACTGGAGAAAGTGACGATAAAGATTTAGTCAATTTTTTGATTAAACTCAAATCAAATCTAAAGCTTCCCGTTGATATTAATTCTGGTGAGGGATAGATTTAAAAGTCATATATAAGATTATTATGTAACAATACTCGTATGTATAAATAAATACTGGATTTCTATGTAGGTGGCCTCCATGGCCGACAGGGTAGCAACCACACTTGGCTTCTAAATATGCCGCCATAATAACCTTGTGTTGTGTAGTATAAGTACCAGTATAAGTGACCCAGGTTCCACTTCCCCTTCGCAGACAGCAGTGTGTTCGCGATGCCCTTGACTGTAACCGCTAACTACTGTACTCGTATAGTGGGCTGCTAACCTGCCTGCTGTACCAAAAAAATCCCATAAATTTGGATTATTTAATGTGATATATTCATATATTATTTAACCCCAGTTGTGCGGTAAACTTCTATTTTGACACAAGTTTTCTTGATTTTTATATAAATTTCGCAAGAGATTTAGACTCATCCCTCATAAACCTTCATATCATTCAGTATTTCCATAGATAATGTAATCCATAAATGCGGCCTATATTGTTCTGCCATATAAATTGAAAAAAGTAGCTCATATCCTTCTCCAAGGTCCAATCTATCTCTATACCGAAACTCATCAAAGTTGATTCAGCGATTTAGATGTGAAAACGTAACAGACAGACAGACAGACAGAGTTATTTTCACATTTATAATATTAGTATGGATGTACCACTTTAATAAAAAAACCTTGTAAGTCTGTTAGTTCATATTAAAATATTTTACAATATTTCATCAGATTTTAATATAATAATTATAATCTATACGAATAAATAAAATTGGAGTGTCTGTTTGAAATATTAAAATAACCACTTTTTACTAAGTGCATTCGGACGTATACACGGTACATATACCAAAACAACATTTTTTTCAATTTTTGTCTGTCTGTCTGTCTGTTTGTTCCAGCTAATCTGTGAAATGGCTGAACCGATTTTGAAGGGACTTTCACTGGCAGATAGCTAATGTAATAAGGAGTGACTTAGGCTACGTTTATTTTAGAAAAAAAAAATAGTTTTAGTTAAAAATGATCATTCCAATTTAAGTTGACCTCAGATTTATATCATCAATCATATGAAATAGGGTTTAGCTTAGGCTGCACTTTGTAGGTTCGAACGCAAGTATTCGGAGGCGCATGGCGTAACAGTTTCATTCAATAACACTGACTGTTTTCATATTTCATTTATTTATATTTTAGGGTTTATAACGTTTGTAATCCAAAATAAACCATAAGATGTATCCAAAAAATGCTGCCCAAAGTCACTATTCCACGCGGACGGAGTCGTGGGCACAGCTAGTTATACAGAATTGTCTTCATCTTGTTTTGACATGTATTGAAATAGTTATTAATGTTTTGCAAAAGATATGAAAATACCAAACTTAGTATCTATATTAATGTAATCAATCATTTATCGTAGTCAGGAATTCATGATTATGATAACGCCTATTTTAAATGAACATATGTATTACCACAGTCAGGTGGTTATGTAAATAATTAAATTAGCAGCACTTCATCATCATCATTCCAACGTAAAATCTTGGTTGCATCCTAAACCTCCGCTTAGGTGCCCGAGATCCGCTTTCCGACTTTTTCTACTCCACTTCGCACGGTCTTCAGCATCCCTGGTAGTGAGTCGATTGGTACGCATATCACCCTTTACGACTTCAAGCCAGCACTTTTTCGGACTATCCTGCCGGGGCCCGGCAGAGGCGACATGGCCAAATATTTGTTCCTCACGTAAGTAGCCGGTTGCCGCAAAACGTGGCCGTACCAACGAAGCCGACACTCCTGCAATTTATCCGCATTGTCACGGACAAGAAGACTGTTGTGAATGCGGGAGTTCCTAACGCGGTCCTTCCGCCTTATCCCTCACATCCACCGATTTGAAATTAGCTACATTTATTCCAGCCATTTTGTAACTGTTTGCACAATAAAAACAAGTTTTACGGCAGAATACCGACGAACAAAGACTATTTACATCTTTTTAAATATTGCCATGTTACACTCTAAAGCGAAGGATCAGTTGAATGATTAAATGCTTGTAAAATGAAAAACATAGCTTTTTAACAGCCGGTAACGTCTGTCGTTCCTCATACCAGGCGTATTGACAGATTATTAACATAGGCTATATAGATATTCTAGTTTTTTTTTTAATTTTATTTCTTAGCAATTATGTTAAGCAAGGAATACTATCTGAACAAAGCAATACTGGATGAGTCGAAGATTGGTTCCTTTTTTGTTCAGCTGTTAAATATATACTTATTACAACAGTACTACGTCACATATACCCCTTAATATAAAATATATTACTGACTTTTTTTGTTCCAGACTTAGGAGATGATCTTTTACTAGCACAAGTGGCCGTATTCATACTTGGCTCGATTGAAACATCTTCTACTGCGCTCACATATTGCTTGAATGAGCTAGCACACAATCCTGAAAAACAGGTATACTTTGATTAATAGGTAACATCAAGGTCATTTTCAACATAGAATGCTAAATTAACTCTTAAATTTGAACAATACATAAAATGTTAGCTATACAGTAATCCCCCCTATATCACTGTGAATTGGTTCCACGTTATAGGAAACGCGCTGTAGGAGTATTCTCGTATAACGCGCTTGTATGACCGCAAATAACGCGTTATGTACAAATGATTCACGTTTAACTTTTCTCGTTAAAGGGGATTTAAATCAGATATTAAGATAAAACTATGTTATGAACGAAATATTTGCGTTTTATTAAAATTAAACTACGAACATTTTAAGGTACGCAAAATTAATTATGAACTGTATAAATCATTATAAATTTCACAGTACATACAGAAATATAACGTGTGAAATCACCGCGTTATATGGGGGAATATCCGTGTTATACAAGGGACTGAAATCGCGTAATATGAAAATGCGTTATAGGAGTAACGTGTTATTATAGGATTGCTGTACTTATAAATTTTATTTTTATTCTAATTAATTAAAATAATTTTTTAAAAAGATCTATATTGAGAGGCAGAAGTGAAATGAAATTTATATTTCGTATGACGTGGTATATAAAATAGCTACATCTTAGGCTTAATTTCGTCTGTTCATCATGTTAAACACCGTTCATTACCCACAGAGCGTACAAAAATCAGGAGTAATGTTATATAAATTATTAACGGATTTGTTTTGGATCTGACAACATCGGTTAATCTGCTAAAAGCTTTATCTTCATAGTAATTAGAAGTTTATGGAAAATGTTTTTATTGCCAATATTTACAATTACTACATTTGTATTACGAGTAGACGTTTAGGTAACTGCCTAATATCGATCGCACAAACTAATGGCGGTCGTCGGAACACTCGACTCGCACCCACTCGACACCAGGCTTTGTATTTGCTAAGAACAAGGATTCGCAAATCAACAACCATAAAAAATTAAAAGGTTGTCTGTACGTACTACGAGTATAATATCAGTTGTTAATTTTCCATGGTTTAAGACATTTAAAATACCATCAAAGTTATGACGATACACATAACAAGAATATATAAAAAACAGTCAAACATATTAACATAATTTTTTTACAGATAAGAACGAATAATATACAATATTAATATCTTTTTGGGTATACTATCTAGCTGATAATTTAGTAGTTAATATCTTTTAATGCCTTATCAAGCTATTTATAAGACTGTTTTAAGACTTGTAAGTTATAAGACCTAAGAACAAGTTGATACTAAATATATTTTCCTGTGGCCGGGGTAGGTATGTCATGAAAGGCGACAAGATAATCCCAACTAGGTAGTGGGGCTTCAAGCCTGACAAGGCAACCAGCCCTGGTCTTTAAATATGCGGCTATAATAACCTTGTTTTGTGTTCCGGCATGAGTGACTCAGATTCCAGTTCCCCTACGCGAACGGGGTGTTGGCAATGCTCCTGGCGTTGCAAACGTCTATAAATGACGGTATCTGTTTACTATTAAGTAGACCGTCAGCCTGGCTTTATTGTGTATCAATAAATAAAACTACAAAGTAATGTATTATTTCTCAACAGGACAAACTTTACAATGAGATCAACGACGCGATACACAAAAAGGGCAAATCTGTATTGGAGTATGAAGATTTATTAGAATTAAAATACCTTTCCGCATGTATTTACGGTAGGTAAATTTAGTAAAAGAGACATATTGGAATTTGTATTTCATTGAAGAATCGTTTTATCAAATTTGGCTAAAAAGGTTTGGTTCGTCGTTCGCCAAGGTCTTAGTATTGCAACGCATGACGCTGAAGACCTTAATATAGAAATATAATAAAATCTCAGACAAATCAATAATATACTGGCAACATTCACATAACGCCAGTTAGTCCCAAAGTAGCACTTGTGTTATGGGTACTATACAATTGAAATACTATATATTTACTTTTTTTTTATAAATAAATACAAATTACACATAAATAACCAGACGAGAAGGCAATCGATCCCGTGACTTCCACAAGCGTCCTGGAGTGCGTTAGCCGCTACAAAACGGAGGTATTCAATGAAACGTTTGGTGTTCAGAAAATAAAAAAGAATATTATTGCAGAAACAATGCGTCTATACCCTCCAGTCCCACACATGGACAGATTATGCAGCAAGGCGTATAAATTAAACGATCAATTAACGATTGAAGCGGGAACTCCCGTGATGGTGAATGTGCAAGCAATCCATCACGACGAGCGCCATTACGCCGACCCCGAGCAGTGGCGTCCCGAGAGATTCCCCGACACTATGGCTGACAATGATAATCAACAATTCACCTTCCTGCCGTTCGGAGAAGGGCCCCGTTTCTGTATAGGTTCGTATGTCAATGTGTCCCAAACTCCCCGAGTGTGAATGACATTTATTATTAAACTGATCGACTGAAAGTGTCCCATCGAAATATAGGGCTTTTTGCCCTCTAATATTTACTTGAGGGAGTTTTATATTCTTACGAGTGTCCATATTTTATATTTATATATGTTTTTATGACGTTTCGTAGAATGATAATGAATTTATAATTTAAAATAACAGTCATTCAGCCCTGTAAGACGATACATATGGTATACCATATTATATTTAAGTTGCTATCTTAGGGTTCATGTTTAGAATATTAAGTATTGGATGTGATTCAAGGGCTAAAGTTATCTCTCATTCATAAACTGAATTGTAATTCGCAACCGATTGAGAATACGTGACGTAAGCCATTATTTCAAATGATTTTTTTTTAATCAAATCTATGAATATACTTTACTTTGAAAATGGGGGGATGTCCAGCCTACTTTTAAGTAGTGGATTGTGAATGCATGCATTTTTTACACTAATATCTGACTTTTTAATCTCATATCAAAAACTCTTCTATTGTTTAGGTCACGTCGAGTTATAAAATGGAACCATCTTAATCATCTCGTATAATGGATTAATAATATAATTCAAAATGGACATGCCAATTTAAAAAAAAAAACTATACTTTTAATTCCTTTATTTTATTTCTTTGTTTTCTATGAAAAAGTGTTCAACACAAAAAAATATTCAATGAACGGAATACTTTAATTAACATGTTCAACATTTGTTTACGACAGTCCAATATCCGTTTCTCATTTACATCATTCCTTACAATTGTTCGGAGCTCGAAAGGTACTTGCAGGCCGCTACCTTGAAATTCTTGCATGCGAAATCCCATCCGAGAATTCATGAGAATTCCAAAATAAATGCTCTCAAATACAATCCGTAAACATTTCCAGGTATTTGAATAACAATACGACAACGACGGCGACTATTCCCGTTAGGAGGTGATAGGGGTGACTATTTGCGTGAATTTTAACCCCCATATGCATTATGCAAAAATGAACTATTTTTGAGTTATAATGTTTTTTAGCTTTTTTCAAAATAAGGCTTTTGACTTGTAAAAGTGTTGTGAAAGTGCAACATCAAAAAATTTTTTTTTAAAAATATCCATTTATATCTCATTTTTTCTTCTGATTTATAAAAACGAATCGACACTGATTATTTATCAATATTAAAGCAAATATTACCGGTCCAAATTTAAAAATGCGAGATGAAAAACGATAATATTTTAATATTTTATTCAGATTTTTTTCCACTAAAATGTCTTATAAACAAAAAAATCGTTATGAAACTTGACTTGCAGATTATTTTAAAACATAACCGTTTTCTTAGCTCTCAAACAATGCATTATACAATTAGGAACTTATTTCAAAGAAACTGAAAAAAAATTATCACAAAGGAAGCAGACGGAAATTCGTGTTCGAACTAAACTTAAGGTCATTCTTTAAAATTACTATAAAATTAATTAAAAACAATACCCAATGCAAATAAAACAAAAAATACAAATTTAAAATAAAATTTAGAACCAGTAACAGTTTAGTAGTAATAACAATTAATAATTAATAATAAGTAACAATTAAGACATTTTGTGATTGTGACCAACGCACACACACTAATATTATTTAAATGTACTTAACTTTTCTAGTAACTTTGTAAAATATTTGAAAAATTATGGGCATCGATTATAAGTAGATTACTGTATATTTTGCAAATAAACTATTATTTTAGTAAAATAGTCACGGTGTCAAATATGATATCCCAGTGAAATTAATAATATCAAATATAATTTGAACTTTATTTTCCAGGAAAACGTTACGGGCTGATGCAAATCCGCACGGCGTTAGCTCAAATGATCCACAAATACAAAATACTACCAGATGAAAACGAGCCGCGTATTCCTAAATCAGATCCGTATAGCGTTATTTTGGCTCCAATAACTGGTGGCAGTGTCAAATTTGTTGCTCGATAAAACAGAAATTGAATTGTTAAGTACGTTATGCAGTTTACCGGCTTGCTGGAATATATGTTTTAATTTTTTTGTAAATTTGTTTTTTTTTTTGTAAACGTATATTTACACCATCAACGTCATCCAAGCCTTCAATACCCTAGCATGTTAAGCTATCAACTTGGAGGATATTGAGTTTTTTTTAATAAGGCACAAATACTGCTCGCTTTTTGCGTCATTGCTTTTCAAAGACTGGCCCTTATTGTTTCAACACAGTCATCATGAGGCAATGATGGTTACTACGATTCAAAAGGGTTCAGGAAACTTATATTGAATTCATTCAAGACATGTTTCGTGATTTCGTAGTTTGGATCGCTTTTGGTGACATAAACCTTTCCCCATCTCCGTCACAATATAAATACACCAAGGATTCGTCCTTAGTCCGTTCCTGTTCAGTGTAGTATTAGAAGTCATATTCCAGAGAAAACTCAAATAATTATCAACGGGAGCTCTCGTATGCTAGGCAAGGTTAACTGGTCTTGCCTGCCTTGTTTTAAATTTGATGGTAAATTTCTACTTATAAGTAAAAAAATTAGAAACCTCGGTATCATATTGGACAGGGAGTTGTCCTGGCGGCCCCATATCACCAAACTAAGTCAGTGTCTTTTTTTCTTCATTCTTCTGTCTAATCCCTCTCTATCTATTTTTTTTTTGGCGGTTGATAAATTTCTTACCCACTACCACCAAGGTAAAACTGAGTCTTTATTACTTCCAATTCTTGATTATACTGACGTCAACTATTTGGATTTGACACACGAACACCTCAATAAACTTGAACGCCTCAAAACTTATGTATAAGATTCATATTTGGGTTACGCAAATATGACCATATCTGTAATTTTCGCAAAAAGTAAGCTTTTGTGGTTACCAAATTGTTTTCGCCGGGATATATTTTCTTTATAGTATTTTATGTATTTCTAGTACTTCTTTTTACTTAAAAGAGCGGTTTAAATTTCATTCTCGTGCTCAAAATTTGTGTGTTTTCACTAGAATTTACAGTTACACATAATTCTTCTTTTTTTTTAAACTCTTTCACATTAAAAGCTATCTGACTTTGGAATGAGATACCCATTACTATCAGATAATCTAAAACATGACCCATATTTAAAAGTAACGTGTAATGGTACTATTTGTCTTTGCAGTATAGTGATATATAGTGTATATGATAGTGTCCGACCGAAACTGGTTTTCCGGCCGAAACCGAAACCGAATATTCGGCCGTGGGTTCAGTTTCGGCCGAAACCGAAACCGAAACTCACGTGGTCAAGTATAAAATTCCTTAAAATACTGAAATTTGGTGCATTTTACCCATTATTATTTAAAATTAGGACATAAAACGGAAACACAGTATATTAATTTTGTTATAATCAATGTTTGTTGTTTATTTAATATATTATAAAAAATATTAATAATATTTTTATTATTTTTTCAAATTAAGTTCTCATAGCAAAATGTTATCAATAATCAAATCACTAATTGTTACTGTTTCATTAAATACTAAGTATTGGTATTTTGAAATCTTATTAATTAATACTTTGGTTAGTATTTGTACTTAGAAGAATCATCAATCTCTTTTAGGTATACGTCTTAAATAAAAATAATAATTACTAAAATTATAAGTACACTCTTAGTTCCAGTCTCAACAAAGATAATCTAATCGCACATTTAGAATTAACAAAGATACCTAGATCAAAATTAGTAGGACAGTTTATTTAGTGTAGTAAATGTAAGTAACTCACTACTAAACTACATTAAACATTTAAATTGAAAACAGTTATAAAATCAAATAAAAAAAACTTCTAAATATCTTATATTTAGGGTTACTTCTTTGGTTTTTCGTATTATTAATATTCATAATTAAAATGTTTTATATTGTACGCCAAGAAAAGCAGTTTGTCTATGTTTCCGCCACGTAAATTATTGTGACGATCCGAGTATATTTGATAGAAATCAGTTTCGGTTTCGGCAAAAGTTTCGGTCAATTTTGCCCGAAACCGAAACTGCCGCCGAAACTTGATTTTTGGCCGAAACTCGGCCGAAACCGAAACCGAACTTTCGGTCGGATACTAGTATATGAGTGTGTTAGTATTTATTTATTTAAACTGTTAATTATGTTTGTATAATCATGAAATTTGTGTATTGGTTACCCCACCAGCAACTTTTATAAATTATTTGTTTACTCTACTGGGTTGTGTGGAAGAGATCGCTTTTAGCGATAAGGCCGCCCATTGAGCAATATTGTTAACAATAAGATTTTAATGTAAACTAATTTTTTTATACAATAAAGTGTTATCTATCTATCTATATTGAACAGCATTAGAGACGCACATGAGCAGCCACCGTGGTTATTCATATATGCTGAAGATATTGCACTAGGACGGGGGTATGGTATTGTTAGCTTAGGAAAGACCGCAGAGGAATCGCTTGAAAACGGCGATCTGGTGACACTTTAGGTTAACTTCAACTTAAGTTGAAACTTAATGTTAACTTGTAATTCGTAATAATCGTAAACCTGTCAAACTACTAACATATGTATTTTATAAAAAATAAAGTTGAAGAATACTAATTTGATCTAATCTTTGTAATACGAACACATTAAATTTATAGACAACCCCACCATATGTAAACAAAATATTTTATGAAAACTAAGATTGTGTATTGATTGTTTTCTCCGCCCTGCACGAGATTTCGTGCTGATACCGAAAACCATTGAGGGCATTTTCACGTGATATCCACTCAGCTTCTTGGAAAAACCTATAAGATAAAATGACGAAAGATTGTATAGGCTCATTTTATAACATTGTCAGTAGTTTTGGTCCGCTTTAATATGGTTCCGTTTTTTTATGAATAATAAAAACCAAACAGTATCTATGAAAACAATCATACTCACTCATAATATAAATTTTGTAAGAAGTCTTTCAACTTGACGACTTAAAATATTAACAATAAAAAATCTGACCAAGATTTATATTGCAAAAAATACGTGAATATACGTACACAATTCATAAAGCGCCATCTCGCTTCAAAGTAAGCAGCGGAGCGCATATGTTCTGGTTACTAGACAACTGATTGAAGTTATTGGTAAAAAATTAACAAACAAAAGAGGATATTGCTCGTGGGTGGTCCACAACGTCAACGTGATCTTACCGCGGTCCAAACACAAGGCGGTGAAAAACGGCACAGTTTTTAGTTAATTGGGTTCATGAGGTTTTCCTCTTAAAAGGACTATAATATTAAGAACAACAACTTTCCTATAAATTATTTCCAAACTTTCATATATAATTTTTTTATTGCTGTAGGACAGCAGACAGGCTGACGGCCTGCTTAGAATTTAGCAGTTACCGTCGCCTACGGGTGTTTGCAACGCCAGTGGCAACGGAAACACGCTGCTGTCCCATAAGGGTACAGGAACTTGGGTCACTAATGTCGGACACAACACAAGGTACTTATGGCGGCATACTCAAGACCAAAGGTGGTATTATTATATTATAAAGGTATATTTGCTAAAATTTTACTTTCAGGATGCCAAACTTTATATAAATAGTAATATTAGTATTTCATTAATATACTGCGAAACACGTAGTGCCTATGCCGTCAATGCACGCTACGAGCTACGCTAACGTAGATAATCCACCCTTGCATCACGCGTCGCAATGATCCATCTGAAGCGTTTAATTTGGGGACATTTATTTGAGCGCAGCTAATCAACAAAAGACGTTTGTTTGCATAAAGCGATATAATTCATTTTTTATTTCTTTCTTTGTTTTAATAAAAATCCTGAGGATTTTCAAACTAACATTTGGAAGAACAGTATTAGCCGAGGTCAGTAGATTTAAAAATATCAAATGTAAAACCATTACTAGATTCACTCTTCAAAAATATTTTTTTACTACAATAACTATATGTTAATATATAATTTAGAATATCTATATATCCATAAATTTGATCTACTGATCTCATGGGGGGGGGGGGGGGTTTATGGACTTAACTTCAAATGCAAAAGCAAAGTATATGAGTTGTATATCTGTAGCTATGCTTAATACTTTTGGATTTGACGATGCTTGTGAATTATTATTACCAGAGTACATTTATAAAAAAACTTGCTAATAATGTTAAATGTACATATATCGGTTCAATAAACAGAATTTATAGAAAGTTTTCTATAAATTTCAATTATATTACAGAAAACTTTCTAGTAATTTTGATCAATAATATAATATAATATATTAACATATGTAATATAATAGTAATTGTGATATTATCTAAAAATATAAATCTGTCTTTTTAACACGCTTTTATTAACTATAACCTGTATAGAAATAAAAAGAGAATTTTAGCAATATGTCCCTAAATATTGCATGACGTTATCTAATTTTATACTTTCCCGTCTTTGAATGGACCTCAGAAAATGTATTAACAAGTAAATATACATCTTTTGTTACTATACAAACAAAAGAAAAAAAATATACATTTCCGTAATTTGCCTTTATTCTGTTGCTCTGTTTCTTGTAAGTTATTTTTACAAAACCCATGTAAGAAAAATGAACATTGAACTAAACTTAAAAGAAGTGATTCAATCATTAAAATAATTTGATTGTACATGAATAATTGCAACTCGGAATAAAAAAAATTAAACAATATATTTTATGTGATTTATTTGTTTACATAAAACCATGTAAGTTCTATGTAAAAATCTTTTTTTTATACCGGGGAAATCTGTTACAGTCTCCACCAGCCTCCAGGGGAAGGCCAGTGGGGTATGTGGCATTACCTCCCGGGGGGCTGTCTACTCCCCTCGTGCGGACTGGGGGCAAAAACCGCCAGTCCTGCCCCACTAAAACCCCAGTCGTCAATCTTGGCCTTAGAGGGGGCTTTGCATGATCACCTTTTTGGCATTGCTCTGCTGAGCTCCCAGCCAGACGTCTGCAATGAGGGTGTCCCGAGTGACAGATCCCGCTGCCTACGGTCACACTAGACCTGCCGGTGACCAGACACGGAGTGTCCAGTCGGGGTAGGGCACCCTCCGTATCATTGCCTTCGCCGGGAGTCCCCCCGGAGCATCCAGCTGGTCACTCTTATACGAGAGCAACCGGCAACATCTTCTCAGGGTAGGAAGAGGTGCGCGTAGCATCTCCTTCTACGGTTCATCCTACGACGATGAATCGGTGGAGCCGCTATGTCCTCCTCCCTCACACGCTCGATGGCCTAATTCTGCCGCATGACGCTTTCGGCGAAGGAGACCACCGCGTTCCAGTTCCTCTCACTGCGGAGCAATTGACCTACGATTTCCTGCAGCGAGAGGTCACCTCCTAACACACTCTGCAGATTGAAGCGCTGGGGCCCCCAAGCAGCGCACTCCGACACCATGTTCTACGGTTTCTACTGCCGCGCTGCATTCTCAACAGGCCGGGTTCGACTCCCGCCCTGCAATCTGGTACAGGTACTTGCTGAAACAACTATGGCCGGTCAGTACCTGCACCAGCCTGTATGTCAGGCTCCCGCTTGACCGCGAGATCCATTCCGACAAGTAGGGACGGATTGCCTCAACTCGGCCCGGCTTGGGAGAACCCACAATCCTCAACCAAGACTGGGTCAAGGCCTCCTGGGCGAGATCCCTGACCCGTCGCGACTCTTCTGGGCACAGCCGGAGTCCCCTCCGTATATCTCCGAAAGGACAACCACCCGCAGCTCCCAGGGCGAGTTGGCTGCCAGGAGTGCAGCCGCCCACCAGGACACTGTACGTTAGGCCCAAATGGTCCTCACATCTATGACCCTCTGAGATCTTCTCAAGAGGGCCCTGCTACGAGATTTGAGGTGGTCTGTCCAGACGGACGCACCGTCGACTGCCATGCCCCGCACGATGCCAGTGTACAACCTTCTTAAGGCCGTGCCTGGCCCCCCCACATTGGGCAGGAGTCTGCCCAGGGCGGCAGCGGCCGATACCAGCCTCGGGGACAATTAAGCAAAATGTGGACCGAAGCTCTACCTAGGGTCTAGTGCAAGCCCCAAATATTTCATTTGGGGCTTCACTTCGACCGCTGCGCCCCGGAGCACGATGCGTGCGTCTTGGGGTGGTCTCCTTCTACGTCCATACAGGGCCTCCGTCTTTTCTACGGAGACCCTCAGACCGCAAGACTCAATTCAGTCCACCACCAGCGATGTGCTGATTGTGGCCCTCCGGACTGCATCCTCATAGGACTCACCCCGAGTTGTGACGAGGGTATCGTCCGCATAACACAACACCCTCGTATCGGGCGTGACTGAATGGCAGATGAACTGGCAAGAGAGGGCTCAACTAATGATTTTATGGGTACAGAACCATCTGTAGGTATTCCGACTAGCCTCGTGAAAGCCACATTCAGGGATTTTGCAGCCCGCAGTCAACAACAACACTGGCTGACTAGAATCGGTCTGGAACACTCCAAAAAATTTTTGGGATCCACTTACAAAGCACGAGGATCCATCTGGAACATGAGCAGGGGGGTAAATAAGCGTATTTACTCCCTACAATAGCCCCCAAGCAATTAACGACTTGCTTGGGGCCTTTACTGGGCACTTTGGAACCAATAACATGCTCATGAAGATGGGTCTAACGGCGACACCCATGTGCAGGTTATATGGGGAACATACAGAACGCATGGAACACCTACTGTGTACATACGATGCATTGGCCAGGAGGCGAATGAATCTTTTGGGGGTAGGATATCCGACACCGGAAGACTACAGGCTCCTATCTCCATATCTCATTGTTAGGCTCATGAAGCAAATTTTCAATGAGATTGGAGAGGAGTGATTGCTATCTAGGGGAACACAAAAGATCCCATTGGGTCGAAGTGTCCGAGATATTTCTCGGCCCCGAAACAAGATAAGATCGGGCGTGACTGGGCATCGTAGGACTCAGCCGTACCCGATATTTCACAGGAGTGGTCCCAATACCGACCCCTGCGGAACCCCGCACGCAACTCACCTCCTTCGGACCTGACCGTGGCCATCTTCCCAGACTATAAAACAGTCCCCAAGTCATGCCTCCAACAACCTTCGTATATACAAAGGCACTCCATGGAGCCGGAGCACCTCCAGTATCGTCTCGAACGGAACGCTGTTGCTCCGCCTCTTCTGATATGCCCTACAGGGTGGTGAGCGCATCCAGCATGGAGCATCCCACCCTGAATCCGTACTGCACGTTGATGTGAGAGAGCGTCCGTGAGTGCCGAATGCCACTCGGATGCGAGGCACAGAGCGGCATCAAGCACCTCCAGCTAGACCGACACACAACCGACCCGAACTAAGATGCGAGAGTTGGGAAAGGATATGGAAAGTAGACGGAAAGAAAGGACTCCGTAGCCTCGAACGGGAAAGGGAGCGAAGCGGTGGATGCTCGGGCACCTCAGACAGAGGAACGACCCTGAGGGGTCTGTGTTAAAACCTATTCCAACCTTTATTAATAAAGACCTATCTTGATAATGTAAAGTTAATTTTGCTTTCACTTTTTTAAAAGAACTCATATAAGAAAATTTATAAGTCACTTAAGCACGTTTTGGAAGCAAAATGAACTTGCATTATTAATTTCTTGTTAAATTTTATCCCAAAAAACGGATGGTTGTATAACTGAAACCATCCGAGTCTTTATTATTATCAAAGTTGCTTTCCAGTAGCATAGTTGCTTTACGGTCTTTGTGTACTCTGTATAATCGGTATATATTTTATAATTACGTTATAATATGTTCATTTAAGTACTTTATGTCAGCCTTTCTAGGGTCTTTTTCTTAATCCAACAAACAAAATAAACCAAGAGACATCCAAGTCATTAGCCGGTTGGTGTAATGATGATGTTAAATGCAACTTTAAAAGTGTGTCTAACTACTAACTAATCTGCTCAATAATTTTAATATCTATAGAACTCCGCTGGTTTAATCAACGTCTATCCTTAACCTTTATAATAATTTATCTTACGGTAGACCGGTTTCGTTAGCCCATTTCTCTTTTAACTTGTTTCTATACCGAACTCCTATATCTATTTATTATGATATAGCAAATAATTGCTATTGAGCAATATCTCATTTTCCTGGAATATTTCTTTCTATCTTCTCCCATATTTTTCCCTGTCACCCCAATGTCTTATTTTTCAATGGAAGATAGTGATCTTCCTCTTTTGGAAGTCGATAACATACCGGAGGTGATATTGGTTTACCAACCACTATGATCGTAAGTTGATCGTCCACTACTCAGTCGTTTTTGGTGGTACTCTTAGTAGGCTGTAAACACGATCAATTCGGAGTATTTTACGACTATCTTGGAAAAATATGGGAAATACTTATTAATAGCCACCTGTTCTTATTTCTATGGCCAGATATATCCAAATCGAATTCGTGCGTTCCAATACAAAATATTACTGAATTTCAATTGGATTTTTTTACTTATAATATTAACATAGTGTAAATATTCAATCATTAGATATTTTTGAATGAAAAATCTATAGCGACGGGTCAAATCCGTGGTGTGTACCATCCCGTGTATATTTGATCTGTTTCAAACGTCGGTAAATATTAAATCTACTTTCTTAGCAAACGCTCGTCCTCAATTTAAGGACTTGGTTATTTCTATCTTTCTTTTTCTTTCTTTTTAGTCTCCTTCAACCATTTTGGTGTAGGCCTCCTCCAACTTTTTCCACTCGGCGCGACATTGAGCTTTCTGGATCCAATTGGAACCAGCGACCCTCTTTATGTCGTCTTTCCAGCGCATCTGTGGTCTTCCTTGAGGGCGCTTATTCCCCCACGGTCTCCACTCAAGGAGTCGCTTGGACCAAGACTCTTTCTTTCAGGCAACATGGCCAGCCCACCTCCATTTTAGGTGACTTACTCGTGTTGTTACGTCTGCGACTTTGCTTTGTTCTCGAAGCCATTTGTTAGTTTTTCGGTCTATCAGTGTCACTCCTACCAGCTTTCTCTCAACTGCCCTCTGGGCCACTTGTAATCTATTTATGATATCTTTGGTGAACACCCAGGTTTCGGCGCCGTAAGTAAGCACCGGCAGGATGCACTGATAATCTAGCTTTACGTTCTGCAGAGATTTTCATCTTAAAAGCAAAGTCGAGTTTCGAGTAGGCTGCCCACATAAGCCTTATGTAAGCCTTATTTCAAGTCATCAAAACTAATTCCGTTGTCAATAGTAATAACGTAACAATATCGGTGCTTATTTTTAAATAAAGTCACTTTTTTCTTGAAAAAAGTTCTTAATATTTTATTTTTCATTGTACCACATTTATTTCCTGTCGTAAACTTACTTTATGCATATTTTTATAAATAAACCCGATAAACCCTTTGAACATATATTTGGGTTTGTGAGAATCGGAAAAGCGTCAATCAACCGTGTCGCGAGACCAACTCGTACGACGCAATAAATTCTTCTGTCCGGTGATACTAATACCGCTGTCGCACGGAACCATTCTTCTTCGGTGTTTATGCAAGCGGACTATTTGAATTGTTTGGATGAATACTGATGTATTAAATTTACTATGAGGATTTATTTTTAGTGAAAAATAACCTTTTAATAGTAGCTTGAGTTCATATTTTCATTTGCATTTCTATAAACTCTGTGATAAAGCTTGTACAAATTGTTATTTGCATAAAAACTATGTCAAATGTTATTTAAACGTGTTGCTAGGAAAATTCTCACCGCTTGTGCTTAAAAAACTTAAAAACAGCTTAACATGATGATATGTTTTTGACCATAATTTTATCTATAACATACCATTTTTTTAAATGTTGGTATGTTATAGGTACTATAGAATTATTTTAATACATACTATAGAACTCATTAAATAAATAACGATTTAACTTTGACATATTTAAAAATCGTGAAATGTTGTTAATCATTAATACTAGTTTTATTCAGGCAATTTAACGACATTTGTCGCGTAACGGATTTCACACGTCATGATGCCTGTGGGGGACGATTCCCGACCCCATATAAAAATTATTAGATTTTATTTACAAAATCAAAGGATATTAATGGTACTCATAACACAGCGCTCTGTTGCTTTCTTGGGGACTAGATGGCGCTGTGTGAATGGTCACAGTCATCATCATCATCCCAGCGTTAAATCCCGGTTACAACCTAAACTTCCGCTTCAGAGCGCGGAGTCCGCTTGGTGTTGTGTGAATGGTTACAGTATACTTATTAATTGCAACATGTCAATGAGCTGGTTTATATAACATATGTAAAAAAAACTTTAAAAACTCCTTTCTTGTGAAAAACTAATTTACATAGAATGACAGGCCAAACTGAAGTGGCAGCGGGCTGGACATATAGCACGAAGGACAGATGGCCGTTGGAGCAGAAAAGTCCTCGAATGGCGACCGCGTACTGGAAGACGCAATGTTGGTAGGCCCCCCACAAGATGGACCGATGATCTGGTCAAGATCGCCGGAATAGGTTGGATGAGGGCAGCTCAAGACCGATCGTCGTGGAGATCTTTGGGGGAGGCCTTTCTCCAACAGTGGGCGTCTTCCGGCTGTGATGATGATGATGATGACAGGCCATTTTGGACTCCGTGAATACTCACAAAAAGAAACCGCTGTTCTCTTATCCTACCGGCGCCGATGGGCAGTTAACTGGGTTAATAACGTGGCCTGGGCACCTTTTTATTATTCCTGAGGAACAGCAGACAGGCTTACTGATGTTTTTACTATGGCGGCATACTTAAAACCAAAGGTGGTTGCCATCCAGGCGGGCTTGGGCTAGGGTCCCTACCACGTAGCTCTAGGGTGGATTGTTTTGTCGCCTTTTATGACAAGCTGACCCCAGCCGTAGATGTTAGTATTCTTACTCCGCCCCTGCACGGATAAAAATCTCAAACCTCAAAAGACCCAGTCGCGAGAGCTATAAATCATTGTATTAAAGTTAATATTACAATAAAAATAGAGCGTAAAAATAGCGAACCAATGAACATAAAATAAATATCCCTATGGTTTTGGTGACATAAAAATAAAATATCTGGCGTCATTTCCAGCATATCCATAAAAATTGGTACTTTACAAAATAAACGTTTATTTAAAAATATTATAAAATAAACGTTTATAGCATCTCAAAAAAAAATTTAAATACGGCCTGGCCAATTTTGGATTTCCCAATTGAAAAGACATTTACTAATTGGTATTAAATTTAGTCTAGTTTAACGCCAGCTGACACCCGTCTCTGCTTCTTAACTGGGTGGAAATATAAAAACCAGCCTAATGGCTTGGGAATAAAAAATGGATTTTAAACTAAATTAAAAGCGCAAATTTATTTTCATTTGATGATCCCTACCAAATGTATATCGTAAGAATACACAAGAGTATAATATCGTTAACATTCTAATCCATCAAACAATCGCATTTGCGTCCATTGGTCATTGAAAATATTCAAATTCTAATTAAAATTTATCAAGAAAACTAAGAAAAAAGCTCCGAAAAAGATTACGTTACTTATTAAAATAGAGTTAATACCTGCTAATTTAAAAATAGAACTCGATTTTAAAACAATAATTTCAGTTTTCGTTTACCCAAAAAGATTTGCCCAAAATAGCAGCCAAGTAGAGACGGTGGGTCGTTGGGCGAATGCACCGACCGATACGGCAATTTCAGTTTCAGTAGGCCAGCTTCCACTGGCTTCCAGTCCACCGACAGAAGTGCTGCGGAGAGGCCGTGTCTCGCAGTAACATTTCCCGTAAATTCCAACGATACGCGATGGATTGTGCCGTATTTCTGTAATAGAAGATAGGTTGTGGTACACATTTTAAAATTCGTGATTTTACAATGGGTGTATAGTTTTTATCGGTAAGTTCTAAAAATTAAAATCTAGTTACTTACAATACCACAGTCAGTGTATACTGAATACACTGACTGTAGTAAGTTTTAAAAAGTGTATATAATAGTGAACCAATTAGTGTTTTGTGCGAGCTTGCGAGTTCATTAGCAACTACTCGCGAGATTATCTCGAACCCTTTGCAGGCTTTTGTAATTTACACTAATTTAGGCGTAATCTCAGTTTAGTTTCTCACGGTGTATTGTTTTAGGTTTTAACTGTTATTGGGATCGGGCGGATTAAATATTCGTATTAACAAAGAACTATTTGACTGTATAATGTACGTAGATAGCTTACAGGTTCGTAATTGTAGACTCTATACCTACGTAGTACAGAATATTTGTATGATTTGGTTTTTTGATCTGGACGTGGTTCTGGTCTGGATATACGTATTCTTCAATTTTGTAAAGAAAAAGCCTGCAATATAATTTTATACCTGTACAGTAAAAATATCTATTAAAATATATGATATTTGATTGAAATTTAAAAGGAAACCTACTTTGCGTGTCTTATACATATTTCCAATAGTATTATTTTAAAAAATTCGTTTATAAATTGTGCACAATCCGTAAGTTCAATAGCTTAGTGTACATATGTATATAGTAGTAACCCTAAGACATACGTTTCTTGACTGGTTACAAAAATAAATCCAATGCAAAAGCTTTAGCTATTTTCTAAACAAGAATTTGGAATGTATTTTTATATTAAATATTTAATTCCTTACGGTCGGTCAAGTTTAGTACTATCGTCAGGCATAAGACCACTTTCCTTATCGAAGACCATAAAAACGGATGGCCTCATGCAGTTCACCTAAATTCTCAGAAAACCACGAAGTTACAGAAATTCATATCATGAGAAATAAAGACTTTTGACAATACATAAATAAATGGAATACCAATAGTCTACACTATACATTGATTATTGTGTATTATGAAACAAAAGCTAAACTCGTTACTTACTGTCGATATTCACGACATGCCTCAAATCAATCCCTACAGTTAAAAAAGTGGATCGATCAAAATACTTTCGTCTCGAACTTCTTTTTACTGATAAAAAAATACAATTAAATAGAACAAACGAAATGACAATTTCAACGCACACATTTTAAAGAAACTACGCAAGTAGTCACATATACATATTTAACGTATGCAGATGTGATCTTCAACTTTAGCTATCATAGTTTGGGGGACGTCTTTTCAGGTTATAAAGAGGAAGCTTTGTGGTCCATAAAGCATCATCCTTATGACTTCATCCTTTTTACAAAATGTACAATACTTAGACTTTAGCTAAAGTATATCAAAATACCATTTTTGAAAATCCACAATAAATACAAAAGTACTAAGACTCACAAAATAGAATCTATCTTAATTCGGAACGAAACGAATCTATCTAAATCCAGTTTGTAAAAAACAATTTGAATTTAGAAGCTGAAGACTGACGTACGAATTATTGTCAGTTTTAGAAGACGTTGCCTGTTATAGATCACATACTGAATTCCAGTTTTAATAAATTTATAAAGGAATAACAAAATATTTTATAAATACAGAGCGCACAACCTTCTTAATTTGTTCAGCTATATCTATAAGCGAAATACCACTCATCATGAAATCTAAAACTATAGTTGTATACACCCTAACTTGAAATTTAGCATAGTTACTAATTTTGCGATATCATGTCTGCTAGTATATATCTACTATAAATAATATTTGTAAATAATACATTACAAAAATCACATTTATATCTGTAACAGAAGCTATAGCCGGAGTACGTAAATAACAATTTGCTATAGCTATATATTAATCAATGTTATTTTTTAAATACTAATATCACAAGAAAAAATCTGCGAAGCAACGAACTGTAAATCACCCCGTAAATATTCAAGCGGAAGTTTTATGACAGACATGATTGACACATTACTGATGAGCTAAGAAGATAACATGTTCTAAAGTAGAGATCGCACGTGGCAAACATATGCTACAAAAAGTAACCAAGCCTTATGTGAAATGCAAAGATGATTAATAACGACAAACGTTGTTCTGTGATATAAATTAAAATAAAGCAAAACTTAATTACATTAAGTCCTATTTCACCTCCTTCAAGTTGAATTTTCACGTCAATAAGTAGTCTATGACCTTCTCCAAGGTCCCATCTAGCTTTATATCGAAATTGGTTCAGCAGTTTAAAACGTAACAAACAGACAGACAGAGTTATTATCTCTTTTATAATATTAGTATGGAATTGTAGTTCGCTGTCGGATTAGGAATTGCTATTTCTTGAGATTAGATATGTTTGATATTCATATTGGAAAATCCGTTTGCAACAAATAAATTTTCCGAAAACAGGTTAAAAGTGCAGTTGCTAAGCTAAAAGAAAACTGGTTGAACAATACCTAAGTTTCACTTAGATACATAATTAAGTAGATACCTCGAATCCGGGACGCCCCATATCGAATTGTGAATCCAAATGACACCGTTTTATGGCCAAATAAGAATTTGTTAAACAAAATAGACTTATTTACGAATACGAATAAACGATACGAATAATACGAACTAATTTACGAATAAGGTATAAAATAGGTTTTAACTCGTTTTTTATTGTCAATTAACTTTTTTATAACGAGTTTACATTGTTTAAGTTAATTGGAATAATAATCAGCATTTGTAATAATTAAATGACGACCTCCGTAGCGCAACGGGATTCTCGTTGCGAGTCAGAGTGTATTCGAGTGCAAAATTTCAAAACACAGTAAGGGAGAAAAATGAGGACCTGGATCGGATAACACATATGATATCCGATAAAATGCAAACCAGGTTTATATTTGAAAGGTTTTTCAGGGTCCAGATTCCAACAAGAATGGAATGGACAAAGGGGCCAGATCCACCGGAACATAATAGTCTGATATGGTACACTGATGGATCCAAAATGGAATCAGGTACAGGGGCGGGAGTATACGCGAAAGACTATAAATGTAGTAAAAGCTTGGGAAAAATGGCAAATGTATTCGAGGCTGAAACATATGCCATAATAAACTGTGCTCAGGAGAACATAGATAGAGGCACCAAAGGCAAATTTATATATATTCTCAGTGACAGTCAAGCTGCAATCAAGGCCATCGCTTCCTTCAAAGTTGACTCCAGGCTTGTCCTGGATGCCATTCAAACTTTAAATAGGCTTGGAAGGCATAACAGGGTAAGATTAATGTGGGTCCCGGAACACGAATGAATTCATGGCAATGAAATGGCAGATGAACTGGCAAGAGAGGGCTCAACTAATGATTTTATGGGTCCAGAACCATGTGTAGGCATTCCGACTAGCCTCGTGAAGGCCACATTCAGGGATTTGGCGACCGCAGTCAAGACGAGGATCCATCTGGAATATAAGCAGAGGGCAAATACGCTACTTGCTTGGAGCCTTTACTGGTCACTTTAGAACCAATAACATGCTCCAATGGAACCAATAACCAATAGATGGGTCTAACCGCGACACCCATGTGCAGGTTGTATGGGGAACATACAGAACGCATGGAACACCTACTGTGTACATGCGATGCATTGGCCAGGAGGCGAATGAATCTTTTGGGGGTAGAATATCCAACACCGGAAGACTACAGGCTCCTATCTCCATATCTCATTGTTAGGCTCATGAAGCAAATCTTCAATGAGATTGGAGAGGAGTGATTGCTATCTAGGGGAACACAAAAGATCCCATTGGGTCGAAGTGTCCGAGATATTTCTCGGCCCCGAAACAAGATAAGATAAGGGAGAAAAATAACTAAATCGTTTTTTTTTTATATTTCGTTCAAGTTTTGTGAATATGATCTAATCGATTTTTTTTGTCAGTTACTAACTGTTGAAATTAGGCAGCCATTATAAATACGAGGGTGGTCTGAAAAGTTTCCGACCTAACAAATATACAAGACATTTTATCAGAATTTATTTTTTATTTTTCAACATAGTCTCCTTGTAACTCTACACACTTCTCCCAGCGATGCTCCTATCTTTGTAACCCGTTCAAATAGTACTCGGCGTTTTTCTCTTCAAAATAATTGTTCACGAAGGTGATTGCCTCTTTATTTAATGAAAATCACTATCCTCCAAGCGCTCTTTTTAGATGAAGAAGTCGCTTGGGGCTAGATCTGGTGAGTAAGGTGGATGGTCAAGCAGTTCAAACCGTAATTCGGGGATTTTCGCCATGGCAACCGCTGAGGTGTGAGACGGTGCGTTGTCTTGGTGAAACAAGTTCTGCCTTCAGCTTGTCAAGTAATGATGCGTAGTATGCTCCTGTAACGGTTTTTCCTTTTTGAAGATAATCGATTAAAATAACTCCAAGACTATCCTAAAAAACAGTCGACATCACTTTGACAGACAGTATAATGGTGTATCCAAGTTTCATCTACAGTAATTAGTCGGCACCAACATAGCATTGGAAATGTTCATTCGAACACGTTTTTGGTCTAACGTGAGCAAACGTGGCACCCAACGTGCGGACAGCTTTTTCATGTCTAAATATATAAAATAAATAAATATATAAATATCTAAAAAAATTATGATAAAAATGTCTATTAATATATGACAAACACGATCTTTTGACATGTTCATAACCAGCAGAGGTTATGAATCTCTCTCACTTTAATTCGGCGATCGTCTAGCACCATTTGGAGAATTTTGGCGATATTTTCGACGGTAGTTACAGTTTTTGGATGTCCCGAACGTTCATCGTCACCCAAGTATTTACGGCCCCGTTTAAATTCAGCTGCCCAAAATTTCACTGTGTTAAATTATGGAGCAGAGTCCCCATACATAAAATCCAACTCATATTTGATTTGTGTAGGCGTATTGCCTTCCAAAAACAAATATTTAATGACAGCTCGATACTCGATTTTGTCCATTTTCATAAAAACACTCACTTCAACTCACTCAAACGACTGTTACATAACAACTGCGCGTCCAAAATGGCTGAAACTTTGGTGAGTAACTGTCAACAGATGAACAACGATTCTCACTAGATTTTATTTACGAGTGCTGCTATCTTCATGTTGAGGTCGGAAACTTTCAGACCACCCTCGTAATGTTTATTAATTTACAAAACAAAATTATACAAGTAGTATATCAGTCGTATAATACCCATAACACAAGTGCGCTGCTGCTTACTTTGAGTCTATTAGGTGGTCACAGTATATTTATATAATTTTAAACTAATTATTTCAATACAAGTATTAATTTGAACTAAGGTTAACTTAATACAGGTCGATATGAGCTGTAATGCCGAAAATCATCATTCATAATTTATTTTAGTTACGCCTTTGCCTTAAAATTAAAAAATATCAAAGAGTGTTTTATATAATAATTAAAATAAGACTGCAAATGCCTTACGTTAAAGTTTTTGAAACAAAATAAATATACTTCCACCCATTAAATCTTAGTTTTATCAAGCATTACGCATTGAAATATCTAACATATTTAATTTTCCATGTTCAATGTCGGTTTTAAAAGCTTTCGAAATATTTCGTGGCCTAAAAACGAGATATTCAATCAATAAATCGAGTCACATCTCGGTAGGCTCCAAACTTTTTCAATAAAGGTTATTTCTAACCAAAATATCGTACTACTTTTTAACTGAAAGTACTTTGCTCGACAACATTAAGCGGTTAACCCTGGACACTGGATTTCGCAGTTACATACATATCAACAACACTTCTTCACACTGTATGAGGCTCAATAACCCTAAAATTAAAAGCATATTTACTATACAATGGATATTTCCAGAAATAAGCTTTAATTAAATTCGGTATACATTATAAGCCTGTTAGTTATTACATTAGTGTTGTGCAAAAAAGTGGGTGGTGACCACCTTTGGTCTTAAATATGCCGCCATAATAACCTTGTGCTGTGTTCCGGCATTAGTGACCGAAGTTCCTGTACTCTTACCTGTCAACTTACAACCTGTCTGCTGTCCTACAGCAATAAAAAAAACTAAGTTAAATGATAGTTAAAAGCGTATGCCTATAATTCATGTTTAACGAAAATCATAATATTTGTGAATTACTTGGCGGTCAAATGGTAGAAGACCAACCAAGAGGTTATAGGTTCAAATCGCACGTTTGCATGCATCGGTTAGGCAGTTTTTCCTTTCAAATATGCATAATGTAATTGCCATGAAGCGACAGTAAAGGAATACCGAGGAAACCTGCATGCTGAGATCAACAGTATATGTAACCCGGGTTTTTATCTGTGCAGGGGCGGAGAAAGAATACTAACCTCTGCGGCTGGGGTCGGCCTGTCGTAAAAGGCGACAAAACAGCCCACCCTAGCTACATGGTAGGGCTCCAAGCCCGTCTGGATGGCGACCACCTTTGGTCTTAAGTATGCCGCCATAATAACATTGTGTTGTGTTCCGGTATTAGTTTCCCAAGTTCCTGTACACTTATGGGACAGCAGCGTGTTCGCGATGCCACTGGCGTTGTAAACACCTATAGGTGAAGGTAACTGCTAAATTCTAAGCGGGCCGTCGGTCTGTCTGCTGTCCTACAGCAATAAAAAAAACCGTTAAACCGCCTTAGACAAGTGTAGCAAGTATGCGGTCCGTTCTTTCCAAGGGAAGGCTCGAAAATAGCAGAGCCTCGTTTTATACTTATATACCATATGTTTTTTGTACTAACGTTATTTACAATCCGTGTGATGAAAAAAACATAAAAGTTATCCAAAATCACTTTCTTCTAAACATATATCCAGTTGTTAATTAATTAAATTAAGTTGTTTATTAAAATATCATTTGAGATCATTCGAAGTCTATATTTTGTTTTGGTGCTCTTTTATGAATAGACGCACGCAGTTAAAGGCAAATTTATGAAATAGTTGTCGTTAAATTTAACTTTTACAAAATGACTGCCATCTGGTTACCCTATATCGTAATCTAGCTTTCATTTGGGGCTTTTGGAGACGCTATAGGAATGTAAAGTGGCGATCCTCTTCTTTTACCATAAAGGCATTTTAATTCAAGATGATAAAGAAATTTTGTACGTAGAAATGATATACGTTATTTATAAATAAAACAAAAATTTTATTATTTTAATTATGTAATAAAATAGCTCATCGCTAACAGCGATCAATTTCAGCCAATTTCCGTTCAAATTGTGAGAGAAGGATAAAATCCAAGAACACTTTTAACTAGCAATTCGCAAACAATGAAATCAATCAAACAGAGAAATTGTATTAAAATCGATACTAAAGAAACAAAGAAGTGAAATGCTTGACATTTGTGATATAAATATAAATGATAATAATATTTTGCCAAATTCTAAGTGATCTGTCAGCCTGTCTGCTGTCGTACAACAATAAAAAAAATGTCAAATGCCATAAATTCGTACAGTAAGTGACTATATAATTATCTCGTACATATTTAATGATACTTAATGGTTGAAATATAGAGCTGCTAATTACATTTGACTGTGAACAGCTACTTAGCAGTAAGTGGAACTCCGTATTTCCATTTGTACATATACAGAAGGACCGATTTTTACTTTAATTCTATTTTTCTTTTTTATGTAATGTCATTTCGTCTTATACTTTTTACAATATACATATATACGTTTCCCAACTAATAACCTGTCTGTGGTCGAATTTTGGATTTTAATGATATACCAACAGTCGAAATTAATTGCGTGCTTTTTTTTATTAAGCAAGAACAAAGTTGTTTAAGTTAGTTTTTACAGAGATAAATTGTTGTTTGATTGTTCCAAAAGGAAACAGAAAGAAACAGTGGTCTCTGCCTGGCTGTGAAATAGTAGAAGAAGAAATTGTTTTCTTTTAAGACCCAGTAATAGGGTGACCTCTTTCCTGTCTGGATTATTCTCGTTGCCTGGAATCACAGGGATAATTCATAAAAAATGGACCGCTTCAAAAAGCATTTTAGTATATTATTATGTTTTTATCTAGTGTTTATTTTTAAAACATGATACATTCCCCGCGCATTTACAGTCATTTCGAGTTTACTTTTCATCTCCAAATGCGGTTCAAGGATACTATACTCTTTGGATTTATTTAACCGCCGCGAGTATTTCATTTATGGAAAATACATTATAATTGATTGTTTACTATTTTCCAACAACAAAATTGATATATTAGCTTTATAGAAAATTTAAGCGGCGTTTTAATATATGTCCTAATATTTTGGCAGAAATTAACGTAGTTTGACACTTCACTGAATTAGAGCAACGAAATTTACTGAATATTTCCTATAAAAGTTCAAATTTCATTAATTAACTATTTAAACATTTATTTGTTGCCGAATCTTTTTTTCAGGCTTCTCTTATAATAAAGAACTTAAACGCAATATTATTCTGTAAGTTATCATCATTGGGCTGCAACTAAGATGTAACGCTTAGATTGCTTATCTAAGCGTTACATCTTAGTTGCAGCCCAAACTTCGCTTTAGTGTCCGGGATCCGCTTTTTGGCCTCCAGTTCGTACGATCTTTAGCATCCCTAGCGACTATAAGGTCTCGCATAGCATTATAACATCAAGCCAGCTCTTTTTGGACCTTTCCCTCTTGCAGGTGGAAATGTATAGACATATTTATGTTCCTCGTGTAAGTAACCGTTTACCGTAAAACGTGTCCATATCACCGAAGGCATTTTTTTTGCAAATGCTACGTTTACTTAATACAATCCAAATTCGTTCATTTATTCATTTATTTAGCTGTAAAAATATGAGTGCACTAACATCAACTTTTGATTCTTTAATTGTGCTCTGTTTCACTGACTTTCACTATATAATGTGCATTATTATAAATAATTTATGTATTGGGAAACAAATTAACAAAAAATCAACCGACAAGAAACACATTTCCAAATTTACTCAAAAACACAATACAAAATGTTTATTTGTAAGAAGCATGGTAGAACACAAAAGATCCCATTGGGTCGAAGTGTCCGAGATAACTCTCGGCCCCAAAATAAAATAAGATAAGAAGCATGGTAAATACACAGGTGATTTATTCAAATTTATAAATGAACAACATATTTCGCCATTTCTGGCATACAAATTTGTTTAAAAAGCCCTCCCATAATGACCGCGATAAAGCGCTATACAGAACTGATTAAAAACAAATCCGTCCCTTTTATAGGAGCGTGATGTAGTGATGGCAATTTATGCGAAGTCATTACAACACGAAAGTAATTTGCATTTTAGGGACAAGATGACGCGGACTACTGTCAACCCGCTGATGATGGAGCGCTTCGCGAGCACAAGCGCCCCCAACACAACGCCTGGAACGGTTCCCGTGAAGCCCAACCCTAACGGAAACAAACGGCCTACTCCCATCATCATTTATCCTACAGGTACTTAATTTTCACAATTACGTAAGCATATTTCCAGCTTAATTTTTTACAATCTTTCTCAATATTTTATACGTTATATCCGTTTTTTCATTAATTATTGGAGACAGCATTTTTGAGGATACCAATAGCAGAAATTTGACTAAATAGACAAATAACTAAGTATGTTGTGAGCCAGTATTCTCCCGTCTTAAGGTTTGTTCGTATAAGATGGACTGAGTATTCTAGGACGTCTCTAGAGATTTCTTGTTTCAGCTCATAAGCAAAAATAGCTTGGTTTGGAGATTTATATAAATCGTCGTGCGATTGTGTCCAATAGGTTTTGTTAAATACCATATATATTTCAAAAAAAGAAATACTGTAATCTCTTCTAAAAATTGCTCGTATCAAAATAATATTTAAAGTGTTCGCAACATTAGGCGAAATCAACGAGGTTTTGGCATATTCCTCTCGAATATGTTTATTTAAACAATATTATCATATTTTTGAACGTAAAAGGTAAAAATTAAAATATAAAATAAATATAGTCAACATTTTCACCGGCGTTTTCCGTATAATGGTATATTCTAAAAATCGCAGATGTATATAAAAATCCTTTTAGCAAATTATATCAACCTCCATTCAGCTCTTGGCTGTATTTTAGATGTGAGAAGATAAAAATTTGATGTGTACACATTTACATTTATGCATTGTAAAACTTACTCACTGGTATTCAAATATTTGCCAACGTTTCGAGAAGAGACGCTAAAACAAAGTTGTCAGCGATCCCTTCCTTGTTCGTACCCTGTTTGATGTCGATATATTCTTGTAAAATGAACAGCAGAAAAACATATTTCGAAAAACAATATTTTCATTAATTTATATTATCGTTTCTGTCTAAGTTGAGAATACCTAAATCCAATTTCTTCAGAAAACGCAAAAGAATTAGGTCTCACAATCAATTTCGTTTCACTCAATCACTGGCAGCTGGTATTTGTGGCGTACTTTGTTTACATTATCATATAAAATGTATTTTGTATGACAGCCCGTAAAGGTGAGTTTTCGCTCAAATGTTTTGTCACTTTGTAAATTTATATATGAAAATATCACGCCGCTAAGTGAGTGGTGCATATTATTATACTAGATTGTTTTGTTGTTGATTATACATAGTGTACTAGAGCAATTACACCAAAGAAAGTTCTAAATCCCATATACACGTACATATTTCCTGTGCACGTGGCTTCGCTTGCATAGATTATTGTCAGCGATAATGAGAAGAAACGTGAGTGCAAGCGACCTAAGACAATTTTAAATGGAAAACTAACTGTTCGCTTAAAATAAAATGAGGAGCTTAAGAAAATAGCCTAATTACATTATTAAACTACCTAGCACTGGAAGTATATTGCGACTGATGATCTTCTTGGTGTAACGGCTAACACAGTTCGGTACATTTGCGGAGGGGAGGTCACGGGTTCGATTCCCATCTGGCTTCTGGGTGTTTATGTGTATATTTTCTTTTCCACGTATAATTATCGAACCCGCACTACCTTTGTTTCCCGCACCGCGGCTACCGTCTTTCGAGGCCGAAGCCGCACTATTCCTTTTACGGGTTCGCCAAACCCAAAGAAATAAGAGACCAAGAAAGAGTAAGAAAAGACCACTTTCTGGAATACGATAATCTCAGGACCATTTCATGACAGTATTCTTTGAATCATGGTATCACCCTGTTTACAGAAATAACTTCAACATGACTCCATTACACACATAAAACAGACTCAAATTATGTCTATTTTCGGCAATGGATTAGTGTTGCTAACCAACGCGATAATACCCCCAGCGTGTCGCTAACGTAACCAGCTGATAGCGTTTTGGGACCTCTAATTTTGTGTTAAGGGGGCGTCCATAAATTACGTGAGGTGTTTAAGGGGGGGAGGGGGTCGAGTCAAATCTCATCTAATCTTACGTTGGAGAGTGGGGGGGGGTCTCGGCAAATATCACGCAATTTTTTTTTCTGATTGAAACAAAAAAATTATACTATTTTGGTCCATTTAATCCAGATTGTACATGCTTAAGATTTAATCTTGAGCGTAATCGCGTAATACGATTAAGATCATTCACTAATTCGTTCGAAAGAAAATTTTTATTACACTTATAATTAAACTCTCAGCAATATTGATTACTAGTCTTAACTAGTCGTAAATAAAAGCACGAAGCAAATTTTTTTATTCTTTTTACAATAACAATCCAACGCGTTAACGTAAGAAACCCACATTTTGAAAAATCTCACTTGAGATTGGGGGATGGAGGAGGGGGTTGAATAAAATCTCACGACATCTCACCAGGAGGGGAGGGAGGGACAGAAAATTTAAAAAAATACCTCATGTAATTTATGAACGCCCCCTAATTGAATTTCGACATATATGTTTTAATTTATGTACATAATATTTCACGCATTGATAATAATTTTTGTTACAGTGACTCCAGAGTCAATAGTGATACCTATAGTATCGTGCATATTTGGATTTCCACTTCTGGCGTTAACCGTGATATGCTGTTTAAGACGAAGAGCTAAATTAGCCAGGTAAATCCTATTCCTGTGGACCTGTTACTCAAATAAAGGGAATGATAAATAGTACAAAAATTTATGGCACGGAATTATCTTTATTTCTCTCCCCGAGCAGGAGCGGAGTAAGAAAACTGACCCCTGTGGCAGGGGTAGGCCTGTGGTATAAGACAACTAAGACTAAACAGCCCTAGTTAGACCTTAGGGCTCCAAAACCGTCTGGATGGCAACCGCCCTTGGTTTCTAAATATACCGCCATAATAACCTTGTGTTCCTGCATAGCTGACCACGATTCAGTATCTGTTTCAATGCCCCTGGCGTCCTAATCATCCATAGGTGATGGTAACTGCTAATTAAGGGATATGTCACCATGTCTGCTGCCCTACAGCAATAAAAAATATATAGATATCAATGTGTTTTGGTATGTATATTTAAAAAACAGTGTTGGCAAATAGTTTAATAATAATAATTACACCGTCCTATTACTGGACTTCGAATTCCTCTAGATAGTATGAAGAAAAAATCTATCATTTTTGTTCAAGATGGATTGATGGATGGATGGATATTTGGTCAAAACATATTTTAAAATATTTTTCGTTATTTTCAGCAAATGCTAATTAGGTCAGAAATACTACCTAAAAGGTGAAGTAATGATGATATTAAATTCAATTTATTATAACCGAAATTCAATTCAAATCAATGTCCTCTTAAGAGTGAGTCCTAAAAATTATCATTTACAGCCGTGTGTTACCTAAAGAATAAGTTTGTTGAAGAAACGTATTTATGAATTCAAATTGTTCTCTTACCCATGAGTATGGAGATTCTACCCTCTAGGTAAGGAAAACTAGCTCAGTGTTTGAGAAAGTGTCCGTCGAAATATACGATAAATTAAGATGGCACTTCAAAAGCATCAGTGTAAATTTTAGAGGACTGAGAATGTACACTGGCGCGATTATGACGTATTTTTGACGTATTTTACGATTAACAGCGTACAACGGGAATTTTTCAATGTTTCCCCAATAGAAGATAGATAGATAGATAGATAGATAACGCTTTATTTATCACCAAAATTACAAATTACAGCACATGAGTGCGCAGATAATAAATTATATAGTAAATATATACGCATTATATTTAAATAGCCCGGTAAAAGTGCCACCCTGCACATCCAAATCGACACTCGGATGTTGTTTATTCAAGAAGAAACTAATAAAAGTATTGCTTGAGGATATATTAGATGATTGACAACGAAATTTCCTTTGAAATTCAATATGAAACGAGAAAAATAATTTTAATAAAAAGGATGACAGATTTTTTCCCAAAAAGGGGTTAACGTCAGACAGGCGGCCGGTTAAAACTAAGCCACAACTATTACAACATGTAACATGGTGTGCCGGCTCCATATAATGTGGGATACGGGCAGGAGGAAGCAGGAGAGCACGGTACAAGAATGAAATCCTTGATCGCGTGGTGATGATGATTCTTGATTTCGATTTGCGAAAACCGTAACGCCACGGAAGTCACCAGAAATTTTAAGGGCCATTGCCCTACTTGTAAAAGTACTATATGTGTTGCAAGATTATATTCTGGGCCACGATTCAAGTATTAGCACTGCTAAAATATGCTATAATAAAGTAATTCTGTAGTAAGCATAAGGCTTCTTCATTCTTTTTTAATTTTTCATTAGAGAGGCTTGGAGCCAGTAATGACACTTCAAAGAAAATATTATATTAATAATATGAAAATATAAAAATCAAGTATTAAAATGTTCTTCAAAATATTTACAAAATATATTTCTAGCTATTTCTTTGGGCATATTAAATTGCTAGAGCCTTTATAACTATATTTAGAAAATAGAATTTAGTAAATGTTCACATTACAAACTACGCTTAAGTTGCTCAAGATGTCTAGATCTCAACCATAAAATATCCTACTTATATATGTATTTCTGAGAATAACATAACACAGTAGCGTAATGCTTTACAATCCGCTTATCTCGAATCTTGAAGACGCTCCGTTGGGTACGATGGACTACACGGAAATTTACTGGCATCTGAGAGTAAACCTTTCTGAGAAAATTGATAAACATAAATATGTGCTTATTTCTTAAAAGCAAAATCTCATCAATCAACGAGACAACAATAGTCCGGGGCAGGACTAATATACTCAAGATACTCAATTAAGCTCCATTATATTATAAACTAATATCGGAAAAGTTTGTTTTTTATATTAATCGCAAATATATTGTAAATAAGAATTTAGATCGCTACCATATGAAGCATAATTATTAATAAAATTAAGTGTAATTTAATTTTTTATTATTCTGAAACAATAGACAGACTGAGGGCCCACTTAATAATAAGCAGTTACTGTCACCTATGGATGTTTGCGACGCGTAGGGAACTGAAACTTAGGTAACTTATGCTCACA
This sequence comes from Malacosoma neustria, assembly GCA_963693495.1. NCBI lineage: Eukaryota > Metazoa > Arthropoda > Insecta > Lepidoptera > Lasiocampidae > Malacosoma > Malacosoma neustria. The sequence goes on from OY856374.1 coordinate 9,098,998, forward strand.
ACACACGTTTATTATGGTGGTATACTTAGAGACTAGATTGGTTGGCATCCAGTCCGGCTTATAACGCTACCTAGCTGGGGTGTTTTGTCGCCTTTAACGACAGGCTTTCCTGGCCGCAGAGGTCCGTGTTTTTACTCCGCCCGGAGAGAACTATTAATTTTAGTTTTATCATTTATGGTTGATATTACAGCATTAACAATACTATGATAGCAATTTAGTAAGGTGGTCTAACAACCATTTCAATTATAATTCTTTCTAACTGTAAGGTGTGAACCGAATCTTTTCACAAGCTTTTAAAGACATCAAACTTATACGGGTCCCAATTTTTTCACATTGAACCATATATATATATAAGAGGATTTGTAATTAATGATCATATTTTAGAGAACGTGCACGAAGACGTAACTGCGAACTGGACAGAGGAGAACTCTCGGTGGTACGTTTATCTCCAATCAAAGCGAAACCTCGTGCTGTGAGTCTAGTTCGATCGCCACGGCCGCCGCCTAACTTAGAATTGGATACGGTGCTCGAAGAACGGTCCGATCCGGAACAAACTACTTTATCACAGGTAGAGTTTTTAAGGTACATTTATGCCTAAAAATACAGTTCTTTTCAGAAGGTAATTTTTGAACAATACTAAAAGTATTTATAATGATTGAAAAACTTAAACCAAAATTTGTTTGTTTTATTTCACTGATCTATCTTAACCATTTTGTTCACCCTCCTCGTTTATTAGTGATATCTATTTCCCATAAACTCATTTGTCCTTTTATCCAGTTCGCCTTTAAGATTTAAACTAAAAAAGTTTGTTTACATTATGAAATTGTAATAAATAAATAAATGTATTATTTGCAGCTGATTTTGACGAAGAAAATAGTAAAAAATAAATTTTCTTTTACATACTTAATTGCAAACGAGGGACGTTTACTTTTAGCAGGAATCAGGATATATTAAAGTCGCTACGTTATAATTTCCCGCCTTGCCATACCTATTAGTGTTTCTTGTTTTTATTTATCAAATGGAATTATTAAACGGAAAACAGAAGCCGTAGCTCAATTTTTATGAATCGACGACGATTTTAGAACGACGTAAGTCGTAAGCCTTTAATTTGTTACTTTGCATTTCTTACCCAGCTTTAGGGCGACCCACACGTTATTTACAGTGGTCACTTCCCATGATGGTATGCAGTGCAGTTTTTCTTACCTAATGTGCATAGTATAAACGGAATGTTTTTCTTAGCGATGGTTAAGGAAAATATTGTATCCTAACCATGATCACTAGCATGTTTATCCAACCACTCTTTTGTCTTTGACGTACGTGGCAGATATACTGCCTATTCCCTAGAGGTAGGTTGAAACAGCAGTTAGGCGTTATGGGTTATTATTAAAAACTAAAAATGAAATACGGATCCCAGACAGCCCTCTTCTGTCTGTCCTTATCCCAAACTATGCGGGTTCGAAAAGACAGTCACTTCTTACACAGACCTTTAAACATATTTGGAGATTTTAGAAAGGTTATTATAATAATTCTTAGTAGTATAAAAAAGATTTCATAACTCATACATGTAACACAATATTAATTTACTAATAGAATAAATAAAAATAATTCATATATTGTGATTAATAGTAATACAACAATAATAAATTAATTAAAATAATTCTAAAGTCATCTATCTAGTTATAAGAAATATTTGTTAATATTTTTGAATCTATACTTCTTTTTCATTGAGTAACAATAACGATCGAGTTATAAACTGTTTTAATTATGTAAAAATATATACAGCCATGCAAAACAGGCTTGTAAACAAGATCTTAATAATAAGTATAGTCGCAAAACAAAAACAACACGTAAAAACACATAATCATCGTACATACGGTTTAACTTCGACAATACACGCTTTTGAACTCCATTTCCAGTATAAATGGATCGCTAAACTTTTCTCTCGTCATAATAATGCTCTTACAAAAAGTTCAAAGCATCAAACTTCGTGTTTGAAAACAGATACAGAAAACATATTTAATACATAACATCTCAACAATGAGCACATCATTATCTTACTCGTCTGCAGGCTTCTTGCCAAACTTACCCCCTTTTGATATGCTACCGCTATGTCTACTTGTGATTCTATGTGAGGAAACTACTAGTGTATAAGATAGGAAAGTAATATGTGCCTCTAATCATTCTTTTTTGAATTAATTGACTACTAAATTCTGCGATTAATTTCCTTTTCTATAGTACTGATTCATTGGATTTCATTTCCTTCAATTGCTTTTTTGTACCGGGCTTCTAATGGCCATTTATGTATGGTGATACAAAATCATTCGAATGTAACAGTTCAAGATTATTGGAACAATTATGCAAGTTTACATTCGGCTAACGTTTTTCGCATTCCTAATATAATGTGTAATATAGAATATTTATCACATCTGCCTAAGATTTCCTTATATCTTCACCTATTTTACTATTTTCTTGCTATTTTACTAACATAGTATCAAAACTTTTTAATAGTTTTCAGCGTGATTTAATCTTACCATTCTTGACGAATTTGTTTTCATCCTTAAAATTCCACTTAGTGATTTAGTAGTTAACATGGAAAGAACAGAGTTACTGTAAAAAAAATTATATTTCCGTCCAAAATGTCGAATATTTAGACCGCACAATAAGTTTATCCATTTTAACGCTACAATACGAAATAAAAATCTTATATAAACAAATTATCAAATTGAAACTATGTCCTAAAGAGAACCTTTCGCCTTACCCTCATATTTTATTAATATATTTTTTTAATTTAGTATTATTTTGACTATGAGATTCGTGAAACCTTATAGCTCAATATTACTAACAGAACGTAACCAACAAATTTAATTTTTAACTATTTTCTAAATTGCCATAAAATAATTTAAATTCTGGTCTTTCGTTCTTCTTCTTACATTCTTCGACCTTACATACATACAATACTTTCAACTCTTGATTTACGCCAATGATAGGGCAACGTTTCTGCGGTTCCCTTTTTTGATACTTCCTTTTCCTTGAACAATTCCTTGAACAAACAGCCACAAGAACGAAGGAAAAAAAAGAAAACGTAACAGCCCTTTCCTTGCTATTTGTGAATTAAGAGAAATATTAAGAGAAATATTCCACTTATCGCTCTTTATAACTCCCTAGGCGGTATAAAGAGTAGCCCTTTTTCATTGCTACGCAGTATTCTGTAGTAATTACCTAGTTTGTTTATCTCAGCAACCATCATTCGTAGTTTAACTTAACTCGAATTTGGTAAGATGGATATGTATACCTTTTTACACTAATAAAACTCTTTAGTTTGCTTAAGAGTACGTATTTAAATATAATCAGGTTATCTACCCCTGGTTATATGGGTGAATACAAAATGACAGCGGCAAAACTATAATTTTTTTGCTGTAGGACAGCAGACAGCCTGACGGCCCGCTTAGGATTTAGCAGTTACCATCGCCTATGGGTGTTTGCAACGCCAATGGCATCGCGAACACGCTGCTGTCCCATCCTTATGGGACCCTTGTACAGGAACTTGCTTCACTGAAACACAACAGAAAGTTATTATGGTGGCCTACTTAAGACCAAAGTTGGTCGCCATCCAGACGGGTTTGAGGCCCTACCACGTAGCTAGGGTGGATTGTTTTGTCACCTTTTACGACAGGCCGACTCCGGCCGCAAAGGTCAGTATTCTTTCTCCGCCCCTGCACGGATAAAAAAATTTCAGCAGCATGCTTACAAATATTTTTCGTATTTATTTTCGTACTGAAAGAATAGTGATTTCTAAAGATGCACAGTCATTTCGCATTACTAAGTATGCATACGAAACATGAGTCTAAAATATCGTTTTCCTTTTGACTGGAAACGAATAAGCTCTCTCAAACCTGACATCACCGACGTCTACATATAGAGCTAACTACTGTCACTGCATTTAGGGAGCTGAGATTGAAAATTAAATAGAATCCTTTTGTTTCCAATCGTTTTGTCGCAGCTACTTGAAAAACTTTTAATTCATAGTCTAGGGAAAGCGGTTGACTATTGTTACAAAGAATACCTACGCGCATTTTTGTTTCCACAATCTTCCTTTAGACTTCCTTTTTTTATGCACATGCAAAGCATAAAAAATAGTTTTTATACATATACAAACTATACATATATTTTTTTATTGCTGTAGGATAGCAGACAGGCTGACGGCCCACTTAGAATTTAGCAGTTACCGTCGCCTATGGGTGTTTGCAACGCCAGTGGCATCGCGAACACGCTGGTGTCCCATAAGGGTACAGGAACTTGGGTCACTAATGTCGGAACACAACACGAAGTTATTATGGCGGCATACTTAAGACCAAAGATGGTCGCCATCCAGACTGGCTTGGATCCCTACCACGTTCGCCTTTTACGACAGGCTGACTCTGGCCGCAGAGGCCAGTATTCTTTCTACGCCCCTGCACGGATATATGTGACTTAGTTATCCATTTTTATCCCGAGGAAACCTATTTTATCAGTTATCAGTGCTGAGTGTAACTTCAGGAGAAAGCCGACGCAAATACCTGAGGTTCATCACACTTATATACTGCAACCACTTGCTTGCTTGCAAGTAAAATTCAGTGATTGTTGCGTGGAAAACCCCTGGTTTTCATATGAACTTTCGTAGGAGGTAGCAGAATGGAGTTTTGATTATTGCTCCGCGATGCACCCGGCGTGGCTAACATGCATGTGAAAATACACTAAGCATACCCCGTCGTGTGAGAACGTTTGACAGGGTAGTGTGGGACTCCCCATTCAATAACCTCTTGGTTAAGGGATGCAGGTTGTTCACGGGATGCAGTTCTTAGGGCTTCGAAAGCCTATCGATTAAATTGTTCTCTCTTATTCTTCTCACAGGGAACCCAGCCACGTTGCCAATTAAAATACGACCATATATTTTACGCACGCAAATACTTACTCGTATTATATTATAATATTATTATATTAAATTTCACGTAGTGATGAAATATATCAAATCTTGAAATTAATATTCATCAGTTAAAGATGAGATAGTATTAATTATGCATATATCGACATTGATTCAAGGCTTGGGTCAACATTTGCTTAGCGTTTGAATATGTTTTGTAAACGTTTACTGGTTTATTTTTTGGTATTATTGCATACTTATATTAAAAATAAAATCTCTTTTGCATAATTAAATGTTCTGATTATGTTTTAATAACTTAAAAAACATCGTTATCTGTATCTAGAGCTCAATCAAATTAATATTGTCTAAACAGTAATTAAGAAATGTATATAAATATTGAAAACAATTAAATTTATGTAATTAATTAAATTAAAAATAGTCATGTATATGTCTCATTTATACCAGGTGGAAGTGACCCCAGACAGAGAAGTCGGTACGATAATATTTGGGGCGGTAGGTGCGATGGGCACTGCGGCAGCGGCGGCCGTCTGCGCCCGAGATAGCTAGCGTCGGGGCTCGGCGCAGCTGGGCGCCCGCTCGCCTCTCTGGGCAGCACTCACCAGCCAGCCCTTAGACGAAGACGAGGCAGATGAGGACGACCAAGCTGACGATAGCTAACAACTAGACGAGCGCTCGGTAGCCGACATCGGCGAGCGCATGAAACTCTTCTTAGATATACCCCTTAGATTTTAGCCAATGTGACCAAATCTACCACGCCAAAAATATCATACATTAATTGTAATGGATATATTTTATTAAATAAAAGTTGTACCTCCGCACATTACGTTTAAATACACTTAAAAGTGTCTCTTCCGGGGCCGGGGGCGACATGTCGTTAAAGGCGGCAAAACAACCCTAGCGGTAGGGCTCCAACCCCGACTGGATAGCAACCGCCCCTGGATTTTAAACATGCCGCCATAATGACTTTGTGTTGTGTTCTGGCACTAGTTAACCAAGTTCTAATTTCTCTTCGAGGCTGGCAGCGTGTTGTTAATGCCTCTGGAGTGGCAATCGTCTATAGGCGATGATTACCACCTATCATCGGGTGGGCCGTTTGCTTGTCTGCCAATATCTGCTATAACAAAAGTAACAGACCTTATGTGACTAATGTAATATTCATTAACACTTCGTAATAAAAGCTTATTAAATTATGTCACGGCTGCCATTCTCTTGTACTTGTAATTGTTGTTGTAAAGAAAATAGATGAACCTTTCAATTAAATAAAATTGTGTACAAAAATTATTACTGATATCACTAAATTAAGTTCATGCACTACATGCCTAATAATGTAATTTAATGTAAAAAAATAATAGTTAATAGGCACTCTGCCTATTTTTTATTCGAATAATATTATTTTAATATCCCTTTTTTTGTCTTATACTAAATAATAATAATAGTAATAAAGCTTTAAGCCTCAGTTTTACACATTTCATTAGCTAATTTTTTTATTAATGAATGACTAATGATGAATAAAAATTCAATTAGAAAGAGGCACTATTTTAAATCGTCATGATTTTAGAGTAGAAAATATAATTTTATGTAATATAAAAAAGATAACCACCTAGGACTTTCGACACATTTATAGCTGAACTAATATAGAATTAAAAGAGCAATGAATTTATAAATTTAACGGAAATTGTTATAGTTATTAGATTAGAAAGACCAATTCAACAAGTATAAGATAAACAACAAAGATAAGGTAACATATAAGATTTCAATAATATAGTGCAGTTCTATCAACTTGAACAATCAGTAGGTGATTGCGGTATTTTTATTTCGGAAATAGATGATCGGGAACAGATTGGATGTGATTAGGGGGTTACAGAAATGCCACTCATAACACAGCTCTCGCATAAACATCAGGGCTTTATATTTGGAATTATGCGACTGAAATACTCAGCTTTATCGATACCCCATTATATTCATATATTTATCGTCTATCGGTCTTGAATAATAAGAATATTCATTTTATACATTTTAATACCGTAATCAGACTCTAATCTAGAGCCGTGTTTATGAACTGTTTATCCTTTAAACCTTCAAATAAGCTCAATCTTTTGCGAGTTCAATTCCGCAGTATATAGACTCGAATCTCGAGCTCGTTGAAAGTCAAGTCAGTAGACCGGATCTAATAGTAATATAATAGTTTAAATAACGGCTTAGTAGTTGTTTTCTTGTAGCAACTAAGTATTTTTAAAAATAGATAGTTTTTGTTTTTAATCATTAGATCAAACAATAGGTATTAGGGATGGTGTAATAAATTATAGTTCTCTGAGCACATAGTATCTGATGCACTGTCAGTAACATAGAACAGTTAACTCAATAGTCAGTTCAGTCGATCCAAACTGTGAATGTGTGTTGTGTGAGACATGGAATTATAATTGGACTTGCTCGTGTTGTCCATAAGCCTAAAGGGGTAAGGAGGTTATTCAGAGCTTCCGATTGAATATAATTTAGAACATGTGAATCTAGTTAGTTTTAATACTAATTATTTATTGTACACATGCTAATCTCTGGTTTATTTATTTAACAATGATCACACAGCACATAATTCAAAATTGCATAATAATACATAACTAACAGGGCCAAAAAGACCATATAATATGGCTTGTATATTGTAAGAGAATACGTTAATTTTTGTATTAAATGCATAAACACCTTTCTCAAAATTAATAAAATATAAAAAAAATTGTATGTAATACAAGTCTTATAAGAGTATATTAGTAGTTTTGTAAAGGGTAAATAAGTAGTGCACATTTTATAAAAGAAAAATGATTTATTTTGAAATATTCAACGAGTTCTGTATCTACTAAATTTAAAAAGTATGCAATTTGAATATAAATACTTAAAGTAAAGGATAATTTTGAATCAAACTTATTTGCAAGTCAATAGAATTTTAACGAAACAAATATTCACGAAAGAGACTATGAGACAACGTTAACCATCGGTGCCAGTGAAGCATAAGGGTTAACCCTGCGAAACTATATGTAGAACAGGACGATGGACACGCTCGTCAACATAATCTTGTCAGTTTATTGGTTCTTCTCGGGCGTAGTGCTACCATTTTGAATACAAAAGCAATTGTCAAATTCCTAACGTTCAATGTTCTCGCCAAGTCACTGTGTTTTGTTCCTCAGGAGGGCGGAGCGATGCTATTGTAATTTAATCCAAGAAGAATAATGATATTTACACATAAAGGTGTCTTTCAATGCATTTAGCATATAGCTTGACATGTTAAATGTTTTATTACTTTAGTAAATTCGATCTAAATTATCCTTTACTTCTAATTCTAATATTTAACATACAGTCGGCTAATAATCAGAATGCGTAACTCCACAAAATATCTAAATAAGACTTTTAAATTTACCTAGATGGCTAGTAGAGTATTTTTCGTATGTTCTACAAAAATATGCCTAATTTGTTATGAATGACAGTATTATAAGTAAAATAATTCCCCTGTATAGCAAAAACAAAGTTTTTACTTGCTCCTGTAAAGCTCCAAATGGAGTTACCCATTCTGATAATCAAACCAACAATATATAACATTAATAAACTACGTATACAAAACTGTATCTCTTAATCAGATATCAATAAAATCGAAATGGTTTATGTTGTGTTATTTCTGGAAAGTTCCAATCATTTTACGACTGCACCTTGACCGGCTAACCTTGTTCAGGGTCCGATTTGAAATACTAATAATATTTGCTAATAAATATTTGCATCATGATCTTTCGATCATCGTAATTTTATGATTTGGAGTTTGCAAAAGCAATAATTTCATGTTAACAAAAATATTTTACGATAAGTAAAAGGTAAACGACAACTATACGTTTGTAATAAATGTCGCTATGAATACATTGTACGATAGCATTTTAAATAAGAATCCAACGACTAGTAAAATATCCAATTGTGAGAATATTTCGCAATTAACATCTTAATTTAAAACTAAAAGAAGGATTTGATTTAGTTGGGCGGCTGTCGTTTCGTTAGATTTTCTCGATGATCATCCCCCAGTGTTTGAAGAAGAAAGTCTTCGAACAATGCACCGTAGTAATACCGTAGTATACTTACGGGGCCGAATGTAGATATTTACGGCGACATTATCTCGCCCTTAAATTTGAAGTCATTCAGCGAGCTATCTTTGATGTTTCATACTGATGATGCAACAAATGTTCAATGATGATTTAATACATACAATCTCGTTTTAGTATAGGAGTGTAATAGTTGTGTAATTATTTTTATAATCGTAACTAATATTTTAAATGCTAAAGTGAGTTTGTTTGTCTGTTACGCTTTCACGCTTAAACCGCTGAACCAATTTTGATGAATTTCGGTATATTCATAGATTGGACCTTGGAGAAGGACATAGGCTACTTTTTGTCGCGAAAATGTAACTCAAAGGGGGGTGAAGTAGGGGTGTACATAATTAAATTCTGTTTTTTGGAACGAAGTTCCTTATCGCGCGTTGTGAAAGGGGGCTAGACGGAAAAAATTCTCACGAAAAGTTGTAACGACACTTTTTGCTATAGTAAGCTATGCGGCGTGCGCATGTTTCTCTGTCTGTCTCTCTCTCTCTCTCTTATAGAAAGCAAGCCAGATATTTTCATTTCTATTTCGCATTGAACAGTGTGGTGTCGCCACGATTATTTTTGTTGAGTGTATACAGGTTTTTTGTACATAATAAATAATAAAAAATAATAATAATGAATCCTGACAGTGTTTCTGCACAAGTTCCGGATATTGCTAATGGAGTTAGGTTAGTTACTGATTAAGTTTATATTACATTATATTTGTTATAATAATAAAAAAATTATTATTATAACTTAAAAAAAAATTAATACAATTCCTTTACTAATTAATCGAAAAGAACTTCGTTCCATCCGGGTGTCCCTTGACACCTCTCAAGTTTTTTTTATTAATATGGCAGAACAATGTTTGTCGTGTCAACTAGATATTTTACATATTTTATATTATATTATATTCATTACTTTTTTTAGATTAATTCATTAGTTTATATATTTTATAAGATTTATATTCAGCCATGTATTCGCTTTTGTTCTCTTTTGTTTTCTACTTTAATTCGTTTTTTACTTTTTTCTAAAAATGAGTAATCGCATCATCACTTTGTATCTGGTGTAATAGCGATCAAACGCGATCCATTTATAAAATATCATAAGTAGATACAACGGATTTCACAACATCCACAAAAAGAACATTAATAATACGCACAAAATATTTATAGACAAAGCTAAACCGGTTATCGAATAATTTAAATAGGCAATCTGTTATTGTGTGATTTCCACACAACTGGGGCTATTCCGCACCCAAGAGCCCGCGTGATTTGCGAACGATGACGCCCCGTAGCGCTCCGACCTTGTGACTCAATCGACATCACGTGAGGCAGGTGAAAAAATTGCTAAAGGTATTTGCTACATTCATCGTCTTCTACGCGATTCGTCCCGATTTTACCCTTCGGTATGTGATAGCCAAGATATATTAAATTTAAAACCAACATACAGGTAATGGGTTCGATTTCCACGATAGCATGCACTGCTTGGACAGTTTTTCTCGTTTAATGTATAAATTATACAATTTGTCACGTACCGATGTTCATAGAAAAGATAATGAGTAAGCCTGTATGCTGAGAACACCGGTATGTGTAACTTTTCAATCCACCTCGGACAGGAGTGGTGGGTACATTATCCGTTTTCTGTAGGCTAATAACAGTTAACGCCTTCTTTCTTCGCCATATTCTGCAACTGCTCCTATCTAGTACAAAATAGCACAATCATCATCATCATCATCTAAGCGGTCCCGGTTGCAACCCAAACTTTCGTTTCGGTGCCCGGGGTCCGCTTTCCGACTTTTTCTACTCCACTTCGCACGGTCTTCAGCATCCCTGGTATTGAGCCCATTGGCACGCATATCACCCCTTACGACGTCAAGCCAGCACTTTTTGGGTCTACCCCTCCTGCCGGGGCCCGGCGGAGGCGGCATGGCCAGACATTTGTTTCCCACGTAATCATCCGGTTGCCGTAAAACGTGGCCGTACCAACGGAGCCGACACTCCTGCAGTTTATCCGCAATGTCACGGACATGAAGACTGCCGCGAATGCGGGAGTTCCTAACGCGGTCCTTCCGCGTCACTCCACACATCCACCGCAGCATATTCATCTCCGTGACACGCAGTTCTTGCTTGTGTCGCTCTAGCACCGGCCACGCTTCACATCCGTATAAAAGGACAGGCCTAATGATGGTCTTATAAACCTGTCCCTTCAACTTTACCGGCATCTTGGGGTCACAAATGACACCAGTTACCTCACGCCATTTGGCCCACGCGGCAGCAATGCGTGCCTTGACGTCCCAATCGATGTCACCAGACACATGAAACACAGATCCCAGGTATTTCACTTGGTCCGTGCGCTCGACCGTGTCGCCGCCTATGCGTACGGGTGTGGGATCTGTGGAGTTACAGGCCAAGTACTCGGTCTTCGCCACATTGAGCTTCAAACCACCGTTCTCAAGCGACTCCTTCCACGCCTTCACACGTCGCACCAGCCTACCCCTGTCCGAGTCTGCCAGCGCGATATCATCAGCATACATAAGCAGCCACGGGGGCTGCTCATGTGATTTTCTGATGCTGTCTGACAATACGTCTAATACCACGCTAAACAGAAACGGACTAAGGACGGATCCTTGGTGCACCCCGACGGTGATGGCGAAAGGTTTTGTGTCGCCAACAGCGGTCCGAACTACAGAATCGGAGTCACGGTACATGTCTTGGATGATGTCAATATAGGCCTCTGGAACCCTTTTAGATCGCAATGCCCACCAGATTATCGCGCGAGGAATACAGTCGAAGGCCTTCTGCAAGTCAAGAAACAGGCAATGCAGAGGCGTATTCTTCATCCTGTATTTCTCCGCGACAGTCCTTAGGGCAAAAATCGGATCCATAGTCCCATGACCAGGGCGAAACCCATACTGACATCCCGAGACAGTGCACTCCTGCCGAATCCGAGAGTCGATAACCCTCTCGAGGAGCTTCATGGTGTGGGACATGACCTTAATCCCCCTGTAATTACCGCACTCCTGCACCGACCCCTTGCCTTTGAAGACTGGAGTAATGATACTCAGTCTCCATTGGCTCGGGATCGTACCGGTGAGGAGTGTCCGGTTAAAGAGGTCAGTTAAGATGCCCACACCACGAGAGCCCATCGCCTTCCAGGCTTCGATGGGGACTCCATCGGATCCAACAGCTTTCCGATTCTTCATGCGGCGAAGACAATTCTGGACCTCTGCAGGCGTTACCAGTGGCACTAGTCCTTGATTCGGAGGAAGATCTGGCGGCTGCACCTCTTTGTGCTGCGTGTTCAGCAGCTCGTGGAAATATGAACGCCATCTCTCCTTCACCGCGAGGTCCTCGCATAGCAGGTTGCCCACAGGGTCTTTTACACAGCGGCACTTGGAAATATCCTGTGCCGCTTTGACCCTGGAGCGCGCCAACTTATAAATGAGCCTCTGCCCCTCAGACGATTCCAACTTGTCGTATAGTGGTTTTAAGTGGTCTCGTCTGGCTCTGGCTACAGCTCTCTTAGTGGCGCGCTTGGCAGACCTATATGCGTCGCGATCTTCAGGAGATCTGGACGCTTGCCACTTCTTAAAGAGGGCTTTCTTCGCTCTAGTCTCCCTCTGGACTGTGTCGTTCCACCACCAAGTCTCCTTGTCACATTTGCGACCACCCTTAGACACACCAAGCACCTCCCTCGCCGACCCAAGGATAGCCGCCTGAATCCTGTCCCAGTAAGCTTGAACCGGTTCGCCCTCACCACCGGCGCACTTGTCGCCGATGGCAGAGGCGAGCTCCTGGGACTTGACTTCATCAAGCAGCCACCACCTGATTCGACGCTGAAGGCGATCGACACGTTTGCCTTTGGGCTTCACGCAGAGGTCCATGACAAGAAGACTGTGTTGTGCAGTGAGACTCTCACCGGGTATGACCTTGCAGTTGGCTACTTTGCTGATGTGGTGTCTCCTAGTGAGTAGGAAGTCGATTTGGGTAGCATTCCTCCCGCTCTTGTAGGTGATGAGATGCTCGGGTCTCTTTTTGAAGTACGTGTTCACGATGGCAAGGTCGGCAGCCGCACACGTATTGAGGATATCCTCCCCTTCCGCGTTGCGGCTACCATACCCAAATCCACCGTGAACACGCTCAAATTCCCCACATTCATCACCCACATGACCGTTTAGATCACCGCCCAAAACGATCCCATGTGACAATGGAATCCCACGAAGCACTTCTCCGAGTAGGTTCCAAAACGCTATCTTATCGGCGTCGCTACAACCGGCCTGTGGCGCGTAGGCGCTTATCAAGTGGGTGACTACCCCACCAACAAGCACCCTCACAACCATAAGCCGATCGCTACAGCGCTTCACCTCTAAAATGTCGTCCTGGAGCTCCTCCGAGAGCACTATGGCGACCCCATTTTCCCCACCAGGTGCACCCGTGTAGATCAGTTTGTAGCCATTCCCAATGAACCGGGATCTGCTGGCCTTCCACCGAGTCTCCTGCAGGAACGCCACGGCCACCCTCCGCCTGGAGAGTACATCGGCCAACTCTCTCGCGCGTCCAGTCAGCGTGCCAATATTCCAAGTTGCGAAGCGGAGTTTCCTTTTGGATGGGGCTAGTGTCTTTAGCCGTGCTCGCCCACGGCACGGCAGCCCTAGTCCACTTGTCACAGGAGTCGGGCGAAGTTCCTGCGCGTCGTTATGCGGCGACGCCCTATCCGTGACAATTCCCTTTCTTGTTTCGACCATGTTGTTTGGCTAGGTTTTGGTTTTTACGGGAGCGACTGCCGTCTGACCTCCCAACCCCTAGAGGAAAACCGAGAGGTGCACTTCCTTTGCCGCATGCAAGCTGGCAAAGGAGTAGTCCATCAGTCGCCTTTTACGACTCCCTTGGAATGACCTGGGGTGACCCTATTCTTTTTACTGGCCGGGGTCACACGGCGAACAAAAATAGAATAAAAATAGAAAATAGCACAATATTGATAAATAAAGCGTCTTTGGATTAATGTGATTTTATTCGTGCAAGGACGCCTCCTCCACCTCCCAACCGTATCTGAATAATCTGAATAGTACACTCCCCTTGCTATGTTTGTAAGCTAGCAAACGCAGTAAACTGATCGAAAAAGATTATTTTCAAAACGAATTACAAATGTTACAAAACAAATTTCAAAACGGATTGCTGCTTAAAAATCATAAATTAAAATCATGCTTTTGAAAAATCTGATTAAGGAAACGTTTGGTTTGATTAATTTTGCTTTATGCAAATCAATCTGTCAACAAATTCCATTTTGTCTTTTGTCACCCTAGAAAAGAGATGTGTTAGGCCAATTCTTATATCTGGCCGATGTCGTACTGAAAACGGATTTGCTACAGATTTTCCAAAAAATTTACCTTAGTTTACGTACTGGTAGGTACTAAATTCATATGAATTCTAGTAACTATTACCCTATCTTAATTTTGCTTGAACAACTTCGAACGCCAGGAAGGTATCTTAAATAACGTCTCTACTTTCCAAGCAAAAGGGACAGATACAAATATCTTAAACCCAAGATATTAATATCTTAAAAACCAGCCGCCCATACGAATATTTTATAAAAGTGCTTGAAAAAAAATCTTGTAGTGTCCCGAACTGCTCTGGCGAAACGCGCAGCAACTCTACGGACAAATGAAATGCGTACGGACGCATTTCACTGCTGTGTTCACTCTTTACTAGGGGATGAGTCTCACTGGCATACGCACTAAAAGCAACCCAGGTTTCCTTTGGTCGTCCAGAGACTGCGACTCATATGAAGTTAAGGCCCAAATTTAATACTAGATTGAAATTAACTAGACCTAGAAGGAGAGATCATTGGGCTATATTGATCAATTTACTAATATAGTACCTGGATGACCGAGCTTTGCTCGGTATTTTTCGGCTTCGTGAAGTTAGATTGTTTATAAGCGTTTTTTTCCAAGATTGTTTAGGCATTTTTAAGTGAACACGTGCATTAAGAAGACACGAATAATATAAATAAACAATTGATTTTCTTAGTCTAACCTCAAAGCAAACACTCATTGACTTCGCGTTACTTAACAACGCCATCTGCTGGAATAGCTTTAGTGTTGTTGTGTCGTTAAAGCAATTTAAAAAAAATAGTATTATTATTCGCCGATAGATGTCAGGAAGAGTCATTTTTCAGTTTAAATTGGGACTACACAAACGCCACCTTTTTGTTATTTTTCTTCCAATAAAAAAAGCGAATATATATATATATATATATATATATATATATATATATATATATATATATATATATATATATATATATATATATATATATACCTAGTCAGGTCATAAGTATTGTCACACAGTAAAAACTTTTCTTTTAGAATGCTGGCCACAAAAAAGTTTATTGAATTAGAATTTCGAATTGTTCATGAAAATAAAAATGTATAACTTTTAGAATTTTACTCATTTTTAAATATGGAGTGGACGCTTAAAGAAGACCGTGTTGCAGTTATTGCGTTGTATCGTTGCGGTTACGCGCCAATTCAAATTTTTAACATACTGAAAAATTTGAATATTACCAAAAGATTCGTTTATCGTACCATCAAACGATACAATGAAGACTCGAGTGTAGATGACAGGTCAAGAAGTGGTCGCCCTCGGTCTGTTAGGACTCCAGCAGTGATAAAAGCTGTGAAGGCACGAATTCAAAGAAATCCCAAACGTAAGCAGAAACTGTTGGCCCTTCAGATGGGGTTAAGCAGAACCACGGTGAAAAGGGTGTTAAATGAAGACTTAGGGCTTCGGGCATATCGAAGAAAAACAGGACATCGTTTGAATGCTCGTCTAATGGACCTGAGACTGAAGAGATGCCGCGCTTTGTTGAAGCGGTACGCGGGAAAAAATATCGGGAAATTCTTTTTTCGGATGAAAAAATGTTTACCGTAGAAGAGAGCTACAACAAACAAAATGATAAGGTGTACGCACACAGTAGTGAAGAAGCGAGCAACCGTATTCCGCGTGTCCAACGAGGTCATTTTCCATCCTCGCTCATGGTATGGTTGGGAGTTTCTTATTGGGGCTTAACAGAGGTACATTTTTGTGAGAAAGGTGTAAAAACGAATGCTGTTGTGTATCAAAATACAGTCCTGACGAACCTTGTGGAACCTGTTTCTCATACCATGTTCAATAACAGGCACTGGGTATTCCAACAAGATTCGGCGCCAGCTCATAGAGCGAAGAGCACACAAGACTGGCTGGCGGCGCGTGAAATCGACTTCATCCGGCACGAAGACTGGCCCTCCTCCAGTCCAGATTTGAATCCGTTAGATTAAAAGATATGGCAACACTTGGAGGAAAAGGCGTGCTCAAAGCCTCATCCCAATTTGGAGTCACTCAAGACATCCTTGATTAAGGCAGCCGCCGATATTGACATGGACCTCGTTCGTGCTGCGATAGACGACTGGCCGCGCAGATTGAAGGCTTGTATTCAAAATCACGGAGGTCATTTTGAATAAACTTTAATGTCATAAGAATCTATGTTTTGTTGAGTTCATTTTGGTATATGAATGGTTACATAATGAATAAACTTGCTACAATTATTTTACATTAAACATGTGACAGAATTTATGACCTGACTAGGTATATATATATATATATATATATATATATATATATATATATATATATATATATATATATATATATATATATATATATATATATATATATATATATATATATATATATATATATATAAGAATTACTCGTTTAAAGATATAAGATTTAAAAGCTGCTTTTAGGTGCAACTGATAAAAAGAACACGTCTTAGTTTTAAGTATCGAATAAAACATAACTATATATGTTTTATCCAATCCAATAACTAATGCAGAATTTTGATTGCACTCTTCAATTTTAAATTTGACATGGCTGAGTGGTTCAATGAATATCATATATTATTCACGTACCGCACGTTAGTGAATACATATTAAATAGTATGTATTTACCGCAGCTTTGCACGTACTACTGTAATTCATAACATGATGTGTTTAACATGTATTTATGTAGCCGCCGAAATTTATTAGAAGACTTGTAATAGAACCTTATTTAAAAAAATGTTATCTACATCTTTTTGAATGCCTTTGCAAGGCAAGCAGAATATCGTGTGACCAGACGTGGAAAAAAGGATATCGGACCCATAGTGAATGCTCACAAGTTAAAACTTTTATGGAAATAGACCACTTAGGCCGACTTGCACAACCAATCACTAAACCGATTTAGCGCTAAATTTATTTAAATCGTCATTCTGTCCCTGTCAAATGTTGTCAATGAGACAGGGACAGAATGACGATTTAAATAAGTTTAGCGCTAAATCGGTTTAGTGATTGGTTGTGCAAGTCGGCCTTAGTTACCAACTTAGCATTAGGTGTTGGAATTAATTCGTAGCGTTTCTTTACTAAAAAAAATATTTATTACCAATGAAAAACTTAATCGAACTTAATCGTTAAGAATAATTAATTTGATTAAAACATAAATTTATCATTGGGAAAATTTAATAATACAAATAATATGTATGACAATCTAATACTTAGTGAAAAATAGACAATTGTATTTTGTTGTTATATTTTTATTACTATCATTTCTTGTATTGTAATTTTTAATTCTCATTCTTCCTATTTTACTTTTTATTATAGTCCATTTTCTAATAATAATGTATAATTTTAATTATTAATATTGTGTCCACTAGTTTGCAGTGTCAGAAGATGACCCTCTAAGTTTTAAGTGCTATATGTGTAAGATGTTATTGTAAACACTTAGATGTGCAAATAAATAAATATTTGAATATTTGAAAAATAAAAAAAGTACACTAATGAAAGTATTTCCCACCGCTTTCAACTACTTTTGACCATATTTCGGGCAGGATACGAATACCGTGTACAGTAGAACGCCTCGTCTTTTAATGCAATTCACGAATCGACCCCTTTTGACACTCTTCATAAGAAGTGAGCTTTTGCTCAGACAGACAATGAGCTATAGAACGAAACAAATGATAATCTGAAGGATACAGCAGGTCCGATAAGACTTTCCATTTAAGTGTTTTTATGTGCGTTTGTAACTGTTTTGCGACGTGGGGAAGAAAAGTTCGCACATCGTAAAACCGGTTAGTTTCTACGTGGTAGGGCCTCACGCCCGTCTTGATGCCGACCACTTTTGGTCTTAAGTGTGCCGCCATAATAACTTTGTGTTGTGTTCCGGCATTAGTGACCTAAGTTCCTGTACCCTTATGGGACAGCAGCGTGTTCGCGAAACCATTAGCGTTGCAAAAACCCATAGGCGACGGTAACTGCTAAATTCTAACTGGGCCGTCAGCCTGTATGCTGTCCTACAGTAATAAAAAAAACACCCCTCCGATTTTGCTTTGCCACTGATGTTGATGTTTGGCTGGGCTTAACCCACAATTATCTGCACTTCGGATTGTCGTAATGTATCCATGTCAAAAGCCACCTCTCAATGTTCCTTGGTTTCATTTCATACAATGTGCCTCCTTCTGGATTATGCCTAAAGTTTTGAGATATTTTCCTACCGTTGATAAGTCAACTTCCAATGATATAGACGCTTCTTGAAGTGTTTGAGATAAGTTTTCATTGAGCAATACTTCCAACTCTTTATCTTTAAATTTTTTCTGTTGGCCAGGTCGCTCCTTGTCTTCCAACTCGAAATCACCAGCTTTGAAACGTGCAAACTACTTCCGACATGTTTGCTCAGCTAGAGAATGTTCACTATACACTTCCACTAAAATACGATGAGCTTAAGCAGCACTTTTATTCATAATAAAATTATAAAGTAAAACTCCCCGCAAAAACACTTTATTCGGCACAAATGTTAATATATTTCATAAATTAAAAAGTATTCTTGATTACGATTCAAAGAGAGGTTATGTACAGCAAATAACGTTCAATGAGCTGTTTCAAAATGAATACATAACTGTCGGTAACAACGAAATACTGTCCTTCCTACGACATCTCTCATAAAACGCTACGAATTGATTCCAACACCTAATAATATAGGTACGTGTTAGCTAAATGTGGCACTCATAGATTCACTCAGAGGTTGAACCCCTCGATACTCGATAGCACAGCTTTTTTCGCATATAGAGTATAGCATGAGCATATTATAACATAACTGCCATATACCGACAGTGAACGAAAATATCATGAGAATACTCGCATACCGAAAGCAGTATAAAATGGCAATCCACCTAAGACGAGCGTGGCGAATATACTCTCGGTTTTCTCTAAGGGAACGATTGAACCCAGCTGTAAGTTAAATTGTCTATTGCACATTTTACAGCAAGTTCGGGGACGAACAGTAAATTTAAAAGAAAATGCTAAAAGCGAATCAAACTTTTACAGTTTTCACTGGATCCACGAAACGAATAAAAATAAAAATTTTGAAGTGTGTCGCTTCGCTTAATTTTACGGTGCAATGCTCTCGTCATAGCATTGCAATAGTAACGAAATAAATATTAGTAAATGTTTACCGTTCCATTTCTATTATTATACACTTCTCATCAAAAAAATCGAAACACCCCTGAAGTTTGGTTTTGATGAGTTTTACTGTACTTCTTTAGCTATTGTGTTTTGTTCAACGGGTTCAACGGTTTTATCCTTTAAGAAGACATTGTTAAATGTTAGAAACAAAGATGTAAACTGTAAAGATGTAAGGACTGATGTTTAAAGTTGTTATTATAAAACATTTGTACTTTCTCACTGACTCAGGAATAACGTACACTGACGGACTCATAAACTGCATCAAAGTAATAGACAACTTTGAAATAAATATTTTAACCAAGTATGCAAACTTTCTATACAGATTTAAATTGAAACCTCTAGATTGGTTCATGAACTTTAAAACAGCGTAGGGTCATATCCTTAAGTTTAAGTTTGTGTACTGGAAAGGACCTTAAGACTTTTTTGAAGAAAAACAGAAATTGGTTTAATTAAAAAATTGGTTTTAACAATAGACACAAACTTTATGCAAGGGTTTATTTATGTTTTAATAAGGTGTATTACCTCCACGTGCCCTTATTACGGATTCTAATCGGTTCCGCATAGATTTTATTAGGGTTATTAAAAGATCTTGCGGAATATTGTCCCATTCTTCTGAAAGTGCTGTACTTAGTGCTGCCACTGTCGTGGGCAAAGGGTTTCTCGCATATACAGCTCTTTTTAAATTGTCTCAAACATGCTCAATGGGATTAAGATCCGGTCTGCGTGCTGGCCAATTCATTGTACGTATCCCAACCTCTTCGCAATATTGCCGAACTAACTTGTGCAGTAGCGTGCGGCCGACCATTATCCTGCATTAAAGTAAAATTTTCGCCTATGGATCCCATGTAAGGCACCACGTGATCTTCTAAGTTCTCTGTTATGTAGCGATGTGCAATCAAACCCCCTCTATTACCGTTTTGACGGACCATGTCTATGAACACAAGTTCTGTTCGCCCGTTCATCGATATGCCACCCCAGACCATACACGAACCGCCTCCAAAAGGAACACGCTCGTCAATGCAACTTTGAGCATATCGCTCCCTACGTCGAATTAAATCGAATTAAGTCGAGTTAAATTTCTACCAATCGTTCATTGATCCAAGCCCTCCCGCACCAATACTACAATTTGAGCCGCTTGTTCGGACGAAGTATCCATATTATGGTTCAAAAACTCTCGATGAGTTAAAAAACTAACCCAACAATTCTGCTGGTAACAATAATTCAATTGACAAAAGAATAAAAAATCAATGAGAATCAATGAAACTTTGCTATAAATAACACGCAAATCTGATACTACGAGTAACTTTTCTTTTCCCGGTGTTCACTACTTCGCGGATCTCGGATAAATAAATCAGGATACCTTGATAGTGTGGTATATTTGTATCGGATCTTGACGTGATCTCAATACCCAAACTCAAACTCAATAAAAATATATTCGTTCACAGCACATATCCCACCGACGGCAGATCTTGCCAACGCAATGCAGAAAGTACGTATAAATGAATAACGCCATCTATTGGAAAAAAAACTAAAACCACAAAACATATTCTCTTTGAACAAATTGACTGCGAACACCCGGCTACATTCATTTGTTTTACTGCAGTTCTGTTTTTAAATTTTCCTTTTTTTTTGAGATTAATAGCCAGTCTCTCCATATTTATATAATTTGATCTAAAAAGTTTGCATACTTATTAAAAAAAATCATTTCAAAGTAATCCTGAACTTTGATGCAGTTCATGAGTCCGTCAGTATATATGTAACTCAGTTTTCAATTTGTATATTATAATTAATCTTAAAAATCTCTTAAAATCCACACACACACACACACACACACACGCGCGCGCGCGCGCACGCACGCACACACACACACACACACACACACACACACACACACACACAAACCTTATATATATAAGATTTTGTATCCTTTTGTTTCTTGGTGTTTTTTTTCTTTTCTTTTTTGTTTGTATGATTTGAGAGGGCACTAGTTTCCAAGACACAGACTAATGTCTAGTTTGGAGACTAGGGTTCATTGACTTAATATAATAAGGTGTTACAATAAAGATTTATTATTATTATTATTATTTATTATTATTAATGTATACTATATCTATAATGTATACTCAGTTTTTTCCTTTTCAATTTGTGAGTTACTGTCTAATTTAATTAGTTATTATGTACTTGTTATTGTCATAATGAGGCTTAAATTCAGGGAAGGTGTTGAATGTAATATTGTAATTTTGAATTTCGCGCCTATTTATGCAATTGCGCTTTGTAACATATAGCTGTCATTCTCTATTCCGTGACATCAAGCGACCGTGTATTACTTATTGCATTTCGTGCTAGTTTTATAATAAATAGTTGATAAAACCTGAGCTACGTCATTTAATTTAACACTGACACAATATACCAGTCATCTAGCTCAGACGTGACTCGATGTCTACCAGATCCTGGACGGCGAGAAAACATACTAGTCTCTCGATAACTCTGATACACTCTACTGACAGCAGAGAGGCTTAGATGCAATCGTGCATCCACAACTCGCTGACTATGCCCTGCATCCAGCAACGCCACAACTTGGGTGGCTTTGTGGGTGAGGTATCCATATTTATTAAGAAAAGATATCTTTGATAGGATGTCACATCATCATCATCATCATCTAAGCGTAGTATCCCGGTTGCAACCTAAACTTCCGTTTCGGTGCCCGGGGTCCGCTTTCCGATTCTTTCTACTCCACTTCGCACGGTCTTCAGCATCCCTGGTAGTGAGCCCATTGGTACGCATATCACCCTTTACGACTTCCAGCACTTGTGCCAGGATGTCACAGAGCTTAGTTAATAATTATATTATACTCAACTCTGCTCAGAGCTCAGTTAAAAAAAACGATAATTTGTGCAAAAAAATGTAATTAAGTGCAAAAATTACGACGGAATACACATTGATTACAATTTTTGAATTGAATTTAAATTAATTCAATTATTGTAAAAAATTCGAAAAAATAAATTCATATTTTACTATATAGACTATACTGCCAGCTATTTATTGTTGTATTTTTTTAATGATATCCATCTTCTTTTCATTTAAATGCTGCCTGAATAATACTTGCAGTAATGTTTCGATTGTTTTGATGAGAAGTATAAAGGGTGTCTCAGTAAGAGTGCACTTTTTAAAATTGGATTTTTTTTCATGCAAGTGTCAATTCTGAAATTGGCAGCCACGTTAAAACCGCCGCGCCGTACAAAAATAGACTCACAATATTAGCATTTTTTTCATATAACTATATTTTTAAAAGAAAAGTAGAGTATTTACTTAAAACGAAAATATTATTTATTGGATCTAGGGACAAGGCCGAGCCGTCAGCTGGTGGTAATTTAAATTGCGTGTCGCACCGGCCGCGCGAGACCTATACAACCGGCCGTGCGTGGATGACCACAATGCATAATATAGAATAACATTTATCCTGAAACAATTTATAATTTGTGAGTATTTTATCACAAAGTTGAACTGTATAAACTGTGTTTAAAAATCAATTGTCTGTGGAATATCGTGCATTGTGTTTTGTTTATGACTGAAAATTGGACCAAGGTAAGGAATTTAAATTATTTTTAATTTAACCAAATATTCTATTATAAATAGATATCAATTAAAGACAAAAATGATTCAAATATAAAAAGGATCCACTTAATGTGATTATTAAAATATTTTATTGATTCATTTAACTAAATCACCGACATATTACTCAATATCAGATTAATCAAACATTTAAAATGTCACAATTATAGGTGACAACGTGTTCAAAAAATAAATCGCGAAGATATGAGAAGAAATAAGTAATATACAGAACAATAATAAATACAATTTATCCTAATATTCCTATTTTGCCTTGATAAGTAAATAAAAATAAAATAAATGTTTCAAACAGTAATTAATAAATGTTTATAAATTTTATAATACTCTAATTATCAAAAATGTCAAGCAAGTGGATTTTAATTTAAAATTGTATAAGTGAATTTATCAGGGTGTCCGAGTATACTCAGGAAATCAGTGGAGGGTAGCTGAATATAAAATTACCCTAGCACACAAACACAAGTACTATTGGATTCTTTCTAACAATTCTAAGAATTTTGTGTTGTGTGTTTCATTGCTGTGAGGAAGTGAATTTATCAATATTAAGTTAAAAGTGACTTTTACAATTTTCCGTGCAGGGGCGGAGAAAGAATACCTCTGCGGCCGTGGTCAGCCAGTCGTTAAAGGCGACAAAACAACTCCCCCTAGCTACGTGGTAGGGCCCCAAGCTCGTCTGGATGGCGACCACCTTTGGTCTAAAGTATGCCGCCATAATAACCTTGTGTTGTGTTTCAGCATTAGTGACCCAAGTTCCTGTACCGTTATGGGATAGCAGCGTGTTCGCGATGCCACTGGCGTTGCAAACCCATAGGCAACGGTAACTGCTAAATTCTAAGCGGATCGTCAGCCTCTCTGCTGTCCCATAGCAATAAAAAAAATTAAATATGTATTAACTAAAAAGTAAACTTGCAGTTGAAATTTCAATATGAATAAATTCTAATATAATGTAACATTGATACATGCCACTGTAACTATGCTTATCAATCAAAACAATACCCGCCTGTTAGTAAATAAAAACAAAAAATAAACCGCTGTTGACTGTACTCTGTTGAAAATTAATCTGTACTTTGTATTAATACCAGCTTCTAATTTAATTCAAACAAATTTACGATTGTGCTAGATTTACAATCAGAACCGCCCCTAAAATAACCGTTTCTTTGAAATATGACACAGTTGATCTGATTCTGACCCGTTGTAAATATCTAGAACTAAATTCAAATCGACCGAAAAACTTTCATAAATATTACTTAATAAAATTTAATTCTTATTATGCAACTGTACAATTTAGTTTAAAAAGGGCACTGCGTTCTTATTAGAATACGTATAATTATCATTCTGTCTCTATAAAGAATCGATAATGATCAAAATCTTAGGAACAGAGAATTTAGTTCTAAATCTGAATCCTGACTTCACTCACTCCACTTAGTCCACTTCAAACAGACTTAAAAGGATTCCAGGTGTTAGAACCATATGTTCCCCAACACCGCAAGAAAAAATTTAAACATGCCGTATATATGCAAAAAAAAATACATTTTGGATCAATTACGATCACCGTTCACAAGGAAAAAAACCTTGAGTAATATATAAGCCTTATTTTATAACTTAAAAATCATACTCCGTTTAACAATTCGCCCATTATTAATTGTCTAAATGTAAGCAATCAAACGTCAATTTTTGAAATAAGTATGCCGAAATCAGTACATGCTAATTCCAAAATGCAGTAATGACCTTCGGAACTGGTCATCGCGTAAATCAAATTTGCGTAACTTCTTATCACGCGGTCAAAGTCACTATGTTTGGTCGTAAGGTCATATATATTTACCAATCTAGTAGCTAGTCTATATAAATTGAGCAAATATTTGCTTTAACTCATTCATATTATTCGCCCAATGACTCATATTTACAATTAAGCACTGGATGTACTGAAAAATTCATGTTATAATATCTTAACACAATCATCAGTATTTTAGCATTAAGGTCCCTTTATCGTTCCTCTGATTGTAAATTATCTTATATCTTTAAACGAGCAATTCATATATATATATATATATATATATATATATATATATATATATATATATATATATATATATATATATATATATATATATATATATATATAATTGGAATCTCGGAATCGGCTCCAACAATTTTCATGAAATTTAGTATACAGGGGGTTTCGGGGGCGATAAATCGATCTAGCTAGGAATCATTTCTAGAAAATGTCAAAAGGTGGCGTTTGAGTAGTCCCAATTTAAACTGAAAAATGACTCTTCCTGACATCTATCGGCGAATAATAATATTTTATTTTAAATTGCTTTAACGACACAACAACACTAAAGCTATTCCAGCAGATGGCGTTGTTAAGTAACACGAAGTCAATGAGTGTTTGCTTTGAGGTTAGACTAAGAAAATCAATTGTTAATTTCCAAAAAACACAATTTCTAAAAAAAAAATACCGAGCAAAGCTCGGTCATCCGGATATTGTTTTATCAAAAATAAATATGATTTGATTTGCAAACTAGATGTCGGCTTTGTAGACCAGTCAGCTATTGGTGATATTTTTCCAGCCTGTGTGTTTTAGCGTGTTTCTTTTCTGACTTTGGATTTAGCCAGATAAATTATTTCTTAAACCGTTCCATAAGATAAAATCGTAATGAATAGACAAAAATGGGAGAGTGCAATCGAATTAACATTCGTTTCCATTAATATAAGAATGTGTATATTTGGACACAAGGACGTCGCCAGCTTATGACTAGGGGGGGGGGGGGCAATGGAGCAATATTATGGAGGATAAAAAATATGAACGACTGGTACAGTCGAAAGCATGAAGCGTTACACGTTGAAAGTCTGCCTCGATGACGATTGTAATAAGAACGGTTCCAAATTCAATGTAAATAATATCAATAAAACTTCACAAGCCCTCGACAGCACAATAACTAAATCAAACTTTGATCTCTAGGGGGGGCAACTGCCCCCCCCCCCTGCCCCCCTTGGCGATGCCCTTGTTTGGACACGAAAACGAAGTGGACAATAAAGGCATCTTGGAAGTGACGGAACAAGATCACTAAAGGAAATTTTTAGACCCATATTTAAAAAATTACCTAAATAATTCGCATATCAAATTACATTTATATGTAATAAAACAGTGTACAGTTAGTTAGTGGAGTGACAAAACAAAAGGATGCTAACGTCAAAATTTTAAGATACCCTAATTTTGCGTCAGGGTGTCTTGTTAAACCAGATATGTGTTAGTCCTAATATTTTGTCAAGACAAGCACAAAATGACCAGGCATTCGACATGCCTTAAATTCTTACAAGGACATGTAAGATCAGAAAGTAACCATACAGCGTAATGTAGGTTTTTATCGAGTTCAAAATTGCAAAATCTGCAAATATTTAATGTAATTTATTCATTTTGAAGCAATCTGACAACAAAACCCGTTTATATTTTAATAGTTTTTAAAGTATAAACTTTGTTTAATAATTATATTAAACAAAGCAGTTTAAACCATATTATTTGTTTTAATAATAAACAATTAGGATAACTTAAGTGCCCAAGGAAGATGCATCGTGACGCAAGTAAGTGCTAGATGCATTGCTAGAAGTAGCTTAGCTTATCTAAAATAGCACAGCACTTCATACATATAGGTATAACATATAGGTATTTCAAATAATTTCCATAATCATAATGTCTAGATTGAACTTTTGTCTTCATCAGACTGATGAAGATTTGATATTTTTTAAATTTATATTCTGTTAAATAAAGTCAACTCTAATGGTTCAGGTCATTGGTGTTCTAAAGATAAGCTAATTGTAAATAGGAACAGTTTAACTTTTATTTTAAATAAATAAATCGATAAAATAGAATCGAAACTGTGGAACACATTTGCGAGATATTTCAAACTTATGTGTCCGTTAACAGTTAGAGTACTTGGGAGCTAAGCTGCTTAGATGTCAGTAATATAACTATATAAGTTAAGCATATATTATGTTTTATAAAATAAGTTAGTCAAACACTTCCACGGCAGTCGATAATAAATTCCATAGACTACAATTCCAAAACGAATGTTTTTTTTCATAATATTTTTCAATAACATGTTCCGTAATAGTAATGGTGGATGAATTAATCTAAATTGGTGTATTTTTATCAAAAAAAAACACATTTCAATCATTCTTTTTAAAAAGTTGGCTCTTAAATAAAATTTATCATTACAACATACTACATAAATATAAATTCTAGTTAACCTTATAAAATAAGTTGATTTTCCAGATTTTAAAGCTTGATTACTTACCATTGGACGGTAACTTGGGTACACTTCCTATTTCGTTATACGAGTATAAAATTGTAAACTAGCCTTTAAATTATACTCTACTATATGTCTGGATACTTAAACATTATGAAACTTGAATTTATGTAGAAGTTAAGGCGCTGTCATTTGTACTAGATTAAATCTGATGTGGTAATAACTAATTTTTTATAAGAGGTTACTTCACGAAAATTATAAATAAAGTTTTTGTAAATACGTTTCAATTTTTAATAATAAATATTATGTGACAATTCACACAGCGCCATCTAAAGCCTACTACATAGCGTAGCACTTTCATTTCACTTGTATTACGGGTACTAGACAACTGACATACTGACCTTTGTTTTAAGTGTTACTTAAATACATATTATACATATTTATGTATGTATGTATGTAAGTGGGTATTTACCCAGATGCGAGACAGGATCGAACCCGTGCCCTCCGCAAACGTACCGAAGTGCGTTAGCCATTACACCACAGAGGTCGTCAAATTATTTGAACAAAACTATAAATGATATCAGTATATATAGTTATTTCAAACAGTATATATTTTTTTCAAAATTGTCGACTGTTTCGGTATTACAAAATGCATCATCATCATCTTAGCGATGAATCCCGGTTGAAGCCCAAACTCTCGCTTCGGCGCCCGGGGTCCGCTTTCCGACGTTTTCTTCTCCACTTCGCACGATCTTCGGCATCCCTGGTGGTCAGTCCATTGGCACGCATATCAACCCCTACGACGTCAAGCCAGCACTTTTTGGGTCTACCCCTCCTGAAGGGGCCCACCGGTGGCGGCATGGCCAGACATTTGTTCCCCACATAAGTAGCCGGTTGCCGTAAAACGTGGCCATACCAGGGCGACACTCCTGCAATTTATCCGCTATATCACGGACATGAAGGGTGACGCGATTGCGAGAGTTCCTAACGCGGTCCTTCCGCTTTACTCCACACATCCACCGCAGCATATTCATCTCCGTGACTCGCAGTGCCTGCTTGTGTCGCTCCAACACCGGCCACGCTTCACATTCGTATAAAAGGACAGGCCTAATGATGATCTTATATACCTGTCCCTTCAATTTAACAGGTATTTTAAGGTCACAGATGACACCAGTCACCTCACGCCATTTGGCCCACGCGTCAGCAATGTGTGCCTTAACGTCCCAGGTATTTTACCTGTTCCGTGCGCTTGACTGTGTCGCCGCCTATGCGCACGGGTGTGGGATCAGTGGAGTTGCAGGCCAAGTACTCGGTCTTCGCCACGTTGAGTTTCAGACCGCCGTTCTCAAGCGATTCCTTCCATGCCTTCATACGTCCCACCAATCTACCCCTGTCCGAATCTGCCAGCTCGATATCATCAGCATATAAGCAACCATGGGGGCTGCTCATGTGAGTTTCTGATGCTGTCTGACAATACGACCACGCTGAACAGAAACGGACTAAGGCCGGATCCCTGGTGTACTCCGACAGTGATGGGGAAGGATTTTGTCGAGAATTGAGAGGTCGTCTAATTATTTGAACAAAACTATAAATGATATCAATATATATAGTTATTTCAAACAGTATATATTTTTCTCAAAATTTTCGACTGTTTCGGTACTACAAAATGCATCAAGTACAATATTCAAAGTTAGTTAGTTAGACTAAATTATTATAATAGTTGCCAAGAGAACCGGAAACATTTAAAAGCTTGTCAAAAATCAAAGACAATTCGCATTCAACCTCTTACATAAATTCGTTTCGAATTTGTATGACTATGAAAAAAGTACTTGACTTGATTTAAATGTAATTAAATAATAACTAACCCTAATATCATACTCTTTGCTCAGTAAATCCTCAATACCTTGATGTAAATAGGCGTAAAATACCTTATTTTTAGGCCGTACAATTTTGAATTATTCATTCTTTTCACACCAAGTTAAAGTCTACCTGACAAATCGCTTAAAGCCTAATAAAAATATGTTCAAATTACATAGTTTATCTATACTGTAATTCATGTATTATTAAAAAAATCTAAAACTATTGACCTCTAAAACAAAGAAAAACCAACACAAAAACCTGAGAAATCATTACCTGATTTTTTATGGTACTCGTCACAGTGACTAACACATATTGGTGAGCACTATGAACAAATGCTGAATTCCATTGGTCCAAACGAAACATATTTGTCTCTTATCGTCCTCTTAGCTCTAATGCGCCAACATACTAATGCATACTGCACGATTGACATAACTTGCTCGTCGGATGCATAATTAACGCAAATACTGCGAGCTGTTCAGTTATGGTAGTTGAGTAAACTTAGTTGATATCGGACTTGAGACTAAGAATCTCTTAAATAGTACCATTATTTATGAAAACTATTAACAATTAAACGAATAATTAGGATTATTAATAAAGGAATACCTTGATTATTTCGAAGAAGCTTGGTATGGAGATTATATTTTTCCATGACCATTTGAAACTAAAAGAGAACATTCAACTGACGAGATAGAACGATGACTTATGAAAAAATATTAAAATTAAAGGAAAGGGAAATCTGAGATAGATAAAAATGGGAAAGAGATAAACTATTCAACAAAGAAAGGAAAAGAAAGATATTAAATCGGACACGAAGAACTTTCATTTGCCATAACAAACACGATTAGCTTTTCTCTTTGATCTAACTTAATAAAAAAGTAATTTGGCTCCAACGTAGTCCAAAATTTTGATTAAAAACTACTTTAAACGTATTATACAATTCATCTTTCCCTGTTGACTTAAATGATCTTGAATGACTTGATGAATCAACACATATATTTCCATAATATCATAAATATCCACAAACACATAAAAAAAAATTGTTAACACCATAAAGTTACTCGATTTAACGACAAACTCCCTAAAGCGTCAAAATCACTTCAGCTCTAGTTAGTTTATTTTCTATACAATGATACACTCTATGACGCACTACACCACTCGCAACGGCGAATACTTAGACAAAACTTAATATTTTCACATTTGCATAAATTTCTTCAATATTTTGTGTCTTTACTTATATAATATACTATACAGACATACTTATATGTATACACACGTGTATCAAGCAAGGGAGTAAATCATTCCAAAAGAGAGTTAGGTCAACTTAGTAATATACCGACGGCCGAAAGTGCGTTGCTAAGAAAACAGCAGCGCACGCTGGCCATTAAGGCCACCAGGAGATACCGTACGGTGTCCTTCGAGGCGGCCTCCCTCCTCGCCGGATCCATGCCGTGGGATCTCGAAGCTCGGCTCTTGGTGTCGCTGTACCGGTGGTGTCGGGAAGCCACCGCCCGGGGTTCTCGCTCCACGCCTCGTGAAATCGAAGTAAAGCGGGTGGAGCTCCGGGACGATCTCGATTTGGAAAGAAAGACTTACGCATTCCAGTGCGGGCCAAAACACCATCGCAGCGGTACGGCCCGCCCTACAACAATGGCTTGGCAGGCGTCACGGCACTCTGTCGTTTCACGTGACACAGGTGCTCTCGGGGCACGGCTGCTTCTGGCGGTACCTGTGTCGCATCGCTCAGAAAGAGCAAACAACAGAGTGCCACCACTGTGACACCGGCAACGAGGACACGGCGTTGCACACCCTCCAAGTTTGCCCCGCATGGGCATTGGAGCACCGAAACCTCGTCGCTGACCTCTCGCTCCCGGCTATCATCTTAGCGATGGTCTGGAGCCAGGCAGGATGGGATGCCGTCGTCTCCTTTTGCGAAACAATTACGTCCGCGAAGGAGGCGGCGGAGAGGGAGAAGAAGCGCGCCAGACTCCCTTCTCGCTCATGCAGGGCCACTTATCGCCGGAGATTAGCGACAGACGTTCGGCTACAGTGAACGGTCGCGAGCACGGCCCCCTAGGAAAGGGCTGCAGCTCGCACACATGGCCGAGAAAGGAGCGCGTGCGGGTGTTCCGCGCGCTCAGCTCACCCCTGCGTGAGAAAGAAAATACCTGGGTTCAGCATACCCCAGCTTTGAAGATGCCCGTGAAAGTACGCCAACACCAATCGGGGCCACGGTCTGACTGATTCGTCGCGTCCTACGGTCTCGGCACTCAAGGCACGCGATCCTTCGCGTGCCTTGTTCCTACACCGGAATTGTTTAAGTGGGTATACCAGCGACGTGCGTCCCCCAGCGTAGAGAGGAGGACGTACGGGTGCATTGCACGGGGAGT
The DNA here is from genome assembly GCA_963693495.1 of Malacosoma neustria. Taxonomy (NCBI): domain Eukaryota; kingdom Metazoa; phylum Arthropoda; class Insecta; order Lepidoptera; family Lasiocampidae; genus Malacosoma; species Malacosoma neustria. The sequence continues at coordinate 9,130,680 of OY856374.1, forward strand.
CCCACACTACCCCGCCACCAGTTCCCACGCGGCGGGGTGTGCGGCAAGCATTTCCACCTTCCAAAAAAAGAACTTAGTAATTCAATATGAAGTTAAACAAACTGCACTTGTTAAAACATTTTACCGATTTGAAACGCGTTTATTTGACTCTTTGACTACTTTAATTTACATAATAATGTTTTGTATGAAAATGTATTGTTGCATACGTTTATTCTCACATAGAGCATATAATGAGAATCGGATGTCAACCTAGCCACGGTCATACAAGAGGAGCACAAAGCCTTCGCAGATTAGGTTACGGTCAATATAATTTTCGTGTAGTGTACATATATTAGAGTTGCGGTTACACTTACTTATACTTGGAAGTGTAAGGATCTTTAGGGTCTAAACCAATTTCAACACTACTATTACCTACTTAAGAACGATTCTGATCTAAAATTTCCTTTTGGAATTTTTGAGAGTCTGGCGACGGTTGCTCAGATATTGTATAGTGAAATATTTTACAATTATTTCAAAGATCAAAAAGAATTCCAAACTCACAAAAACGCAACGCAAGGGTGGATTGCGGAATCCAAAGTAAAAGTTTAGATGCAAACAATATTTATCACTTGATGATATTTGCATATAAGCATTTGATAAACAGACAGAGGTATTAACATCAATGCTGAGCGCCTTACTCATCTCCGATTTGCGGATGACATAGTCATTTTTGCGGAAAACCTGGAGCACTTATCAGCTATGATCGGAGAGCTTTATGATGCATCAGTGATTGTTGGACTAAAGTTTGGTAAACTGTCCGAAGTGTTCAAAAGCACAAGCATTCCCATTAACCTCAAGCGTCGGACCTTTGAACAATGCGCCCTACCAGTCATGGTCTATGGAGCCGAGTCATGGACGCTGACAAAGCAGGTGATACACAAGCTTCAAGTCACCCAAAGAACCATGGAACGGGCTATGTTAGGTATCTCTCTACGTGATCGAATCAGGAACACAGAGATCCGGAAGAGAACGAAATTGGTCGACATAGCCCAATTGATCGCTAGCAGAAAATGGAAGTGGGCAGGCCATATATGCCGTAGACAGGACAACAAGTGAGGTATTCGGGTGCTTGAGTGGAGGCCTAGAGTAGGGCATAGAAATATAGGCAGGCTACCGATGCGTTGGACCGACGGCATTGTTAGAGTGGCCGGTAAGGACTGAATGCGAAAGGCGCTGAACCGAGAAGAATGGCGTGCATTAGAAGAGACCTACACTCAGCATTGGGTGGTGAAAGGTTGAAAAAGAAGAAGAAAGATTTGATAAACGTTATATTTATAAAATGCTAGCAATAAATGTTACTCCATACTATCCTATAATCTACTCCGTACTGCTCAATTTATTATTTAACCGAGCTAAATCCAAAGGAGCACAACACATGATAAGAATGATATCGTAAATATATTAAAAACCCATCGTTTGTAAACCGTCACTTTACATGTATTCAAGTAAACGAAACATGGTGTAAAGAATTTTTCGGATAATTTATTAAATAAATCCAGTATTTATGTCTATTACATAGTACCTATTATATTTCGCCCTCTATGTGTATACTGGAGATATATAGAACTAAATCACGAAAAATAATAAGTAATTGTTAAAGGTCACTCAATTATTTTATATAATTACTGTCCACACTTGTACCCTTACACGAAAAAAATACAGTAAATATTATTTACACAATATATGTATGTATAATATTTAACAACTCCATCCTATTATTCTGATAGAACGCGTTACGCCTCACTAAATTTAATACTTTAGAGAACACTATTAAAATTTATCAACTACCTATCGTGCCAAAAATAAAAAAGTATATTTTTTATTTACTGGATTTTACATCCGGTAAAATAAATATGCAAGCAAACATTTCTCTATAGTTTATCTTCTTGGCTCACGTATGCAAAACATTACAAAATATGAAGATGTTAATAATAAAAATATAATATAAATTATTTGTGCGGCGAACAAATAAAAAATGTACACTACAATACAAAAACATATTATATACGTTGTAATTTATCTATAGTAATATACAGATTTTTTTTATTTCAGAAGTACGCATAATGCGTTGGACTGTCTACTTATTTTATGTAGCAGTTGCGAGCGCTACTGACACAAGTAGACTATTTGATTTCTGGACAGATTTATTTCGACCATTTCCTCGAAACCCTAACGAAGGCTTCATACCAGATTACAGTCCTGAAGATCAGGAAGAATTCGACTTTATCGTAGTGGGAGCTGGATCGGCTGGATGCGCCATTGCTAATCGCCTTACAGAAATAAAACAATGGAATGTTCTCCTCATAGAAGCCGGGGGCAACGAAAACTTTTTCTCCGATATACCTATATTTGCATCATTTTTGTCTCTGACTCATATGAACTGGGGATATGTGTCGGAACCAGAGCGAAGGGCGTGTCACGATTTAAGAGGCAAAGTATGTTTCCTGCCCCGAGGCAAAGTACTCGGCGGCAGCAGCGTATTAAACTTTTTAATATATCAAAGAGGTCATCCTGACGATTATAACGATTGGGCCAAAATGGGCAACGATGGTTGGAGTTATTCAGAAATACTTCCATATTTCAAAAAATCCGAAAACATTCAAATAAGTAATTTGAAAAACTCGTCATATCATGGAGTAGGCGGATATTTAGACATCGACTACTCGCCGTTTCACTCTCCGTTACAAACTGCATTTAAAAAAGCTGGCGAAGAATTAGGATATGAATGGAATGATCCGAATGGAGAAAATGTCATAGGATTCTCCAAACCTCAAGCAACTCTGAGAAAAGGTAGGAGATGCAGTTCATCTAAAGCCTTCTTGGAACCAATACGTTTCAGGAAAAACTTGAAAGTATCTAAATATTCAACTGTAACAAAACTTTTGATTAATGATCACACAAAATATGCTTATGGCGTTGAATTTTTGAAACGGAACGTGAGGTATACTTTTTTGTGATTTATGTTCCCAATTTCTCCCCTGAAGCGATACAAGCTTTAAAAGTGTCTCTTTTTATAGGCGGAGGGTTCTCGCTCGTCGCGAAGTTATTTTGGCGGCTGGATCTATTGGATCAGCACAGTTATTGATGTTATCAGGAATCGGCCCTAAGGAACATTTAGAAGAAATGGGTATACACGTCACAGCCGATCTCCCTGTTGGATACAATCTCCAAGATCACGTCACTTTCTCCGGCAACGCGTTTATAATCAATGAAACAAAAGTTTGTGTGAATGACGTAAGTCGCTTTTAGTGCCTAGATCGATAATAAGTTAGATGAAGCCAACAACTTAGCGAAGCGAAAAGTTTTATGAAGTTTAAAAATAAGTTTAAAAGCTCTTTATCTGTCCATAACATGAGTATAGCATTCATTTTAATCGATGTCGGCTTTTCTGGATGCGTGGCTCCTTTCTCTATAATGTGAAATATATTTATTGTAAATCCTAGCCCTGTCAAAAGTTTTGTTATAAATAAAAATGCATTATAATGAGTTTTTTGTATCTATTAAGTGTGTATAAATCCGAAAGACGTTACAAACGATGAATTCAAACCGTGCGGATTATATTTGATTCTAATATTATTATTACTTCACATAGTACGTATGTACTCAAGTATGTTTCCAACTAGTGAAAATAATAACGGTAAATTTTTCGTGTCGTACAGAGCGCCTAATGGATTACCTAGTAGTCAGACAACAAAGAAATGCCAAAATTAATTGTTTCTGTTCGCACAAACCATCATTTAGCAGCTCAGAAATGAAGTGATTTTTTATAGCCACAACAGCGAGTGATGGTTGGTATATGGGTCAGTAGTAGAAACAGACGTCTGATAGCTCTTGAAGAGCGTATTCCGTCTCCGTACCCGCTATGAGCAAAACAATACTGTAATACTATTTTACATAATATTGTATATTGGGTGTACAAATTAATTCGGTCCGTTTTTTGTTGTTAAAAATATATTTATTTTTAAATCAAAATAAATTAATAGAATAATCAAAGTATTGTCCATCGTTGATTACTACTTTTTCCCATCTCGCAGACAATTTTCGAAGTCCATCTCGAAAAAATGATTCGTCTTTCGAGGCAATCCAACTTCCTATCCAATTTTCTATTTCTGCAAAAGAAGTGAACCGGTGACCTGCCAAGTCGTGCTGCATCCGTCGGAATAACCAGTAATCCGAAGGAGCAAGGTCCGAAGAATACGGCGGGTGTGGTAAAATATCCCACTTGAGTGTTTCTAAATATTTTTTGACGACGTTTGCGACATGAGGTCGAGCGTTGTCGTGCAAAAGAATAACTTTATCATGTCTTTGTTCGTATTCCGGCCGCTTTTCACGTAATGCACGGCTCAATCGAATTAATTGTAGCCTATACCGATCGCCCGTAATAGATTCGCCAGGTTGTAGCAACTCATAGTACACAACACCTTTTTGGTCCCACCAAATACACAGCATGACTTTTGAACTCAAATTTTGCTTTGCTGTTGATGTCGAGGTCGATGGTAACGATTCACCAGGCTTAGCGTAGTATTTTTTTCTTGGAATTATCGTAGAATATCCATTTCTCATCTCCAGTAACAATTCGATGTAAAAAACCCTTTGTTTTTTGCCTTTGAATCAACTGCTCGCAAGTGAAAAATCGCTTTTCAACGTCTCTTGGTTTCAATTCATGAGGAACCCAGTATACCTGTTTTTGAATCATTCCTATGGACTTTAATCGTACAGAAACTGCTTGTTGAGTCACTCCTAAACTATCTGCAAGCTCCTCTTGTGTTTGACTTCGATCTTCATCGAGTAATGCCTCCAATTCTTCGTCCTCGAATTTTTTTGGTTGTCCGGGTCTAGGCTTATCTTCAACGCTGAAATCGCCATCCTTAAAACGTCGGAACCATTCCCTACATGATTTATCAGTTGGAGCATTATCACCATAAACTTCCACAAGCATTCGATGCGCTTCCGCTGCACTTTTCTTCCAATTGAAGCAAAAAATTAAAACCTCCCGCAGATGCTGCTTAGTTAACACAAAATTTGACATATTCAAAAAAATTAAAAACAAGTTCTTTTACGAAATTTGAAGTGATGGGAACGGAATGTTATTGACAGATGTCTAACCTCTCTGAAACCACCGAGATCAACTTTCACAATAAAACATTCATTACAGCCAGAGCCATCTTTTTAAAACGGACCGAACTAATTTGTACACCTAATATATTAATTAATTACTAACCACGACAAAAATACGTGAAATACGTGAATAATAAACGCGTTCCAAATATAAATTAGCGTTTTAAAATTTAACATTAATTATTTTTATACGTGTCAGATTATAATATAATACGCATTATGCTACCGGCACGCTATGATGGCCGTTTTGACGTTTGTCCACTCCATGAAGTTTCGTATTAATTAGTAATTACATTTGAAGGAGCAAATTGCTGTTCTTTATTGTCAATAACTGCACGTCGCTATCTATATAAATAAAAATGGATCTTCGAAATGTATGTACGCTCATCACTTTCAAATGACTGCACCAAATTGGATGATTCTTTGTTTTAAACTTTCGTTATTGTTAGGACAAGGTTTGTATAACATGAAAATTATAATATAAAAAAGTATTTTATATTAATTATTATAATGTTATTATTAAAACATAATCGTACTCATGATAGCAGATCAAGTGACAGTTAACTTCAAACTGTGACAAGTGACTTCAAACTGATACATCAATGCTTCAAAGTGTTTCGTGTATTTAGAGTTTTATCATAGTGATATTCATTATTATCGATAAGAAAATGCCAGCAGTGAGGCGTCAAAATATAGGCCGTTGCACGCGCGACGCAAGACGCGTTCAGAATCTTCGAAGCAATGAAACCGAAGAAGAGCTGTGTTATGGGTACTACATTACTGATACACTACATATGTAGTTTTTTTTAGTAAGTAAATACATATTGCCATGCAGACGGGCTTGAGGCCCTAACACGTAGGTAGGTTGTTTTGTCGCCTTTTACGATAGGCCGACCCTGGCCGCAGAGGTTAATATTCTTCCTCCGGATATCCGCACGGATGTCTACATGGAGGGTAGATTTTAAAAAAATCCACTATACCCATTCATCCGCGCATCCCTCTCATATCCATCCCCCGTAGTCACGACATAATATTCACAGTTTTGTGCTGTTATTAATAACACCCGTATCCGAGAAATCTATCGATTTGTTACGTTTCAACCACTGGACCAATTTCAATGAATTTCGGGATAGAGATTGTTTTGATCTCGGGGAAGGACATCGGCTACTTTTTTTATTTATATGGCAGAACAACGTTTGTGTTTCAAATGTAATTACTAATTAATACGAAACTTCATGAGTAGACAAACATCAAAAGGCATAGCGTGCCGGTATTATAGTTGATGTTCATTATTTTCGATTATTGGATTCAGATTTAAGGACATTAATGACTCTGACGATAGAGATTTAATGAGTCAATCAAATTTTAGGCTACAGCTGCTTCGCCTGTATCGGCGGCCGCATACATGGCCGGTTATGGACCGCTGACTTTGCCTGGTGGAGCTGCAGGACTGGCCTTCATTAAAACTAAATTATCCAATGACTATGCAATAAATAGGCCGGATATTGAACTAGTAATGGGAGCTGGCTCCTTAGCTGGAGATTTGATTGGGATATTGCGAACTTTACTCGGTATGTTTATTCTATTCTCAAAAAAATATTGTCAGTTAGTCTTATTGACCTATGCTTATTCTTTTTCTTTTATTTTTTATTAGAGTAAAATTTCAATCACTTTTTAGGTTGGGCCATCTCTTGATGTTTTCTTTTTTTAGTGTATAATAACAATACTAAACTAAATAATAATAATTTATAAAAATAATGTTTCAAGCCGCGTAATATATAAATAAAAATAGGCATTAGTTACTTATCAAAATTAGGGTTGCCTGGAAGAAATTGCTCTAAGCGATAAGGCCACCCATTGTTCAGTAGCTTGTAAGTTTATTTCATTTTCTTGTATATATATTTAAGGTGAACAATAAAGAGTTTTCATTCATTCATTTCATTCAAATCACAGTGTCTTATCGCCGAAGTACTGGTAGACAATTCGGGGATAAGAAATCTTTTAGATAAAACTGCTGCTAGTTCAATTAATGTTAGTAAATAGCTAGGATTTTTTTATATCTCTGAAATAGCAGACAGACTGACAGCTCACTATACAATAGTTAGCAATTACCGTCACTGGATGTTTACACCTCCAGTGTCACTACAAACACGCTACCCACCGCATAGCGGAACTGAACTGAAGATTATTATGGCGGTATAGTTAAAAACCAGGGTGGTCGCCACACAGACTAGCTTAGAGCCCTACCACCTAGCTAGGGTTGCTTGGTCGCCTGTAATGACAGACTGACCCTCGCTGCAGGGGTCAGTAATCTTACTACGCCATTGCACGGAGAAATTTTTAAAATAGAATGATAAAATGTATTGATAAATTTGCATGTTTTAGGTGTAACAGACGAATGGTACTGGAAAGTATATGGAACTTTGCCGCCTGAAGTTAAACAAAGGACTTTTAGCATCAATCCTGTTCTAATAAGGCCAAAGAGCATTGGCCGACTGATGTTGAGGAGCGCGAATTTTTCAGACCACCCGAAAATAAATCCTAATTACTTTGATGACATTAATGATTTACTTATTATGGTAGAAGGAGTTAGAATGGTAAATTATAAATTTATACACCTAAGAATAATTTTGATGAATAACAAATTACTTAAAATATACCGCAAAAAATCTCTTTTTAAAATGTAACCCATGTGATCAGGGACGGAGTTAGAGGTCTGGAGGCCTCGGGGCAGCAAAGGAGTGGAGGCCCCCTGGCTTCAAATTATTTACCAAATAAAATGAACAATTTTTTTCAGTCAAGTTTTTCAATAAATAATTTATTATGAAACCAAATAGATTCTTTTAATATTTAACAAACATACATAAATATAATCGGAAACAAGAATTATCTAGATATTATCGGAATTTGAAAGATATTTTAGTCTCTTTTCTGGAAGCCCCGGGGCTGTCGCCCTGTTTGCCCTCCCCTGAATCCGACCCTCCATGTGATTTTTTTTAATGTGGGTTACATTGAACTCATATAAGGTGCCATGAAATTGGTTCCTTCCAAACATGTTCAAAGTCTATATCTATGCCATAACACAGAGTATATTATGTATACTGAGATTATGATAATTTTTGTTCTTGGTCATGCCAAATAAACTTACCTGCTGAAGTGGATTTAACTAAAAGCTCTATATTCTATTTGCAAGTATTATACGGCTATTATATTATTATAATTATAAGGCTATTATGTATTAAAGTGTTATTATTTCTACTTTAATACATTACTTTCAAAGTAAATCTGTCTATTTGTTACGTTTTCACGCTTACCACATTAAACGCCATGTCGGTCACTGGTGACCGACACTTAGTTTGCGGCAATTTTTTTTCTATCTCTGGGCATTTATAAAGAAAATGTGGGAGATGAAATTATGTTCTTTCGGTGGCCACAAGAAAAAATATAATAATATCTTGAAAATTATTAACCTCACAAACAAATATGTTTATCTATACATATCTATGTACTAAACCTGCAACAGCAGATCACCACATACTCATCAAAATGCTTGGCACTTAATATGTTAAACTGCTAAAACAATTTTGATGAATTTAGGTATATAGGAAATTGAACCTTGGAAAAATACATAGGCTACTTTTTATCGCGAAAATGTAACTCGAAGGGGGTGAAATAGGCGTGAACGTAATTAAGTTCTTTTTTTTTAATTTACATGGCAGAACAACGTTTGCCTGGCCAACTAGTATCTTATATTTTTTACTCAAACCAGATTCGAAATCACGACCATTTTTCTCGTGAATTCGACCACAGGTATCTAAAAATTTACGCTTTCAAAATAATAAAAACTAAAAAGTAATTTAAAATTATGTTCTTGTAGGTAGAAAAAGTAATTGGAACAAAAGCATTTCAACGGTTCAGTGCACGGCTACACGACACGCCTTTTCCGGGCTGTGAAAAGCTCGAGTTCGATTCGGACGAGTATTGGAAATGTGCGATCATGCAAACATCCATTACACTGGACCACCAGGTAAGCTTGCTCTGCGTCTATTGAATTTATACAATGAAAGATATTTACAAGATACGATTATAGACAGATAGACCAACTAAACCTAACAATATTACATTGGAGACAATGGGCGGCCTTATCGCTTTAAGATTATGCATATAAATCTTTTATGAAGAATACTAGTACAAAAATATCGTGCATTTATTGATTGTTTAGTGATTATCTTATTGATAGAAATGCTTGGTTGACCAGCTGAGTGCAAGACCGCTAATTGCAATGACTGATGTTGCCAATAATGAAACTTTATATATAACTAGCTGTGCCCGCGACTCTGTCCGCGTGGAATAGTGACTTTGGGCAGCATTTTTTTGATATATCTTTTGGTTTATTTTGCATTACAAACCCTAAAATATAAATAAATGAAATATGCAAACAGTCAGTGTTATCGAATGCAACTGTTACGCCATGCGCCTCCGGAATACGTGCGTTCGAACCTACAAAGTCCAGCCTAAGCTAAACCCTATTTCATATGATTGATGATATAAATCTGAGGTTAACTTAAATTAGAAATAAAACCTATAAAGTCCAGCCTAAGCTGAACCCTATTTCATATGGTTGATGATATAAATCGGAGGTCTAGTTAAATTGGTAATAAAAAATTTCCGAAACTGATAATTTTTAGCTAAAACTATTTTTTTTTTCTAAAATAAAAGCCTAAGATACTCCTTGTTACATCAGCTATCTGCCAGTGAAAGTCCCGTCAAAATCGGTGCAGCCATTTCAGAGATTAGCCGGAACAAACAGACAAAATATGTAAAAAATGTTGTTTTAGTATATGTACCGTGTATACGTGCGAATGCACTTAGTAAAAATCGGTTATTTTAATATTACAAACAAACCCTCCAATTTTATTTATTTGTATAGATGGAAATAATGTTATTATGGACCTGCAATAACACCCTATTTATTTAGGCCTATATTGAAGAAATAATATTTGATTGGTTGATTGAAAAGATATAGTTAGAACTTATTAGTATTCAAAAAAGATCCCGGTAAGTGGAAAAGTTTAAACTGATACCGGTTATTACTTTTATGAAAGGTTAGAGTTTAAAAAACTATTTTATACTTGCATTATGAATCACATCGATGTAAATAAATTTTTTAACAATAATAACAAATATTAGTTTACATTTCTAAAAATATCTTTGAATTTATTATTCACTAGCCGACCCGGCAAACGTTGTTCTGCCAAAAGCAAAAGATTTTCGCAAAAAAGTAGTCTATGTTCTTCTCTAAGGTCCAATCTATCTCAATACCGAAATTCATCAAAATTGGTTTAGCGGTTTAGGAGTGAAAACGTAACAGACAGACAGAGTTACTTTCACATTTATAATATTATTGTACCTTTTGTATATAAGATAGAATGGACGCTACACAATACGTTGTAGTATATGGAATATAAACAATAATTGATTTTGCAATTAATTAATAAAAAAATACGTAATAAAAACTATCATATTAAGGTACGCCAGCAAAACACACATTTAAAAGAAAATCGTGTGAATCGGTTAGATAGTTTCGAAGTTCATCGTGAACAACGTGACACGACAATTATATTATAATAGATTTGTAAATCACCAATAAGATATTAAAATTATATGAAATTTCATCATTTTAAAGGGAGTTTTAGTAAATACTAGGTAGTATTACTAAATTAAACAAGATAACTTAGCGCATTAATTTGAAAGTTAAGTACATTTACTAATTTGTCAAATACTGTGTACTTCTACAAATTTTTACTTAATACAGCCTTTGGTGACAGAAAATGTCAGTCGCACAACAGCAAACAGTATCTGGTATGGCCTGACACAAACCAGACACCAATTTTTAAAATGTATCCTGACCATAATAACGTATGAAACTTTTTTTATTGCTGAAGAACAGCAGACAGGCTGACGGCCCACTTAACAGTAAGCAGTTACCGTTGCCTATGGATGTTTGCGACGCTAAGGGCACCGCGAACACGCTGCTGTTCCATAAGGGTACTGGACCCTGGGTCACAAATGCCGGAACAAAACACAAGGTCATTATGGTGGCATACTTAAAAGACCAAGGGTGGTTGACATCCAGACAGGCTTGGAGCTCTACCACGTAGCCGGATGGGCTGCTTTGTCGCCTTTTACGACAGGCCGACCCCGGCCGTAGGGGTTAGTATTCTTAATCCGCCCCTGCACAGATTACTTACTGGAACTTTACGCTCCGTACGTTCACGCTTTGGAAATTTACAGATGTCTAGATTCTAACGGCTTGATTAATCGTCAAGTTCAGAGTCACCAAACGAGCTATGGAGGAACCTATGATCGGAATCTCTCTAATGATAGGATCCGAAAAAAAATGGTGATGAGTGTTGTCGTGTCCACACATGCACTACCGACAACCGTTGAATTAAACTATTTGTAGAGCGAAGACCGCGTCTTGACAAAGACAGTGGACGCTCTCCAACCGGTGGATCGATGACATTAAAAAAGTTAGCTAGCCGGTAGTGGCTGGATGAGAACCTATACTATATATAATTTTTGGTGAGGCTTGTGTCAGACGTTTGGCAACGTAACGCTGTTGATGATGATGATGAGTTTAAAAGTAACAGCTTAGTATATGTAAGCAAAATTAAACTAAATAGTCATGATGATCAAATATTATCTTTCCGTTTCAGGTAGGAACATGTAAAATGGCGCCGAGTGGTGATCCCACAGGTGTCGTTTCACCAAGGCTCCTTGTACACGGAATAAATGGCCTTCGGATAGCCGATGCTTCAATAATACCCAAAATCCCAGCCTCTCATACACACGCGCCTGTAGTAATGATCGCAGAAAAAGCTGCTGACATGATCAAAGAAGATTGGGGCGTACTGCCTGAGAAAACTTAAAAGTTTATGAAACTCATGTCTAACTACGTAGAGGTTATCTGGTCCTAAGTACAATTAAATTTCTTTAGAAGGTAACCACAAAAGAATGTCTACTGGATAGTTTTATTGTTGTCGTATACCAAAAATTATTTTTTAAATTGTTAAATATAAAATCACTTCGTAAATGTTGTTTTATTTTCTAATCTATAAACCTTTGTTTAATAATAAATATTTAATTCGTTTGACTGATAATTTTTTTTATATAGCTTCAGGAGTTTAGCAGACAGGCACGCTGCTAAACTAGGCGGCCAACCACCCTTAAGCAGGCGGTCACCGCCGCCTATGGACGTTTGCATCACCAGAGGCTTTACTAACGCGCCGCCGGTCTCTAAGAAATTTATAACGCCTTTTTTGAAAAGCTCCATATCTGATCGCGATGGGAAAACCTCAGACGGAATCTCATTCTAAATCCGGAGAGTACGCAACAAGAACGTTCTCAAGAAACATTTCGTAACAGAAAGTAGAGGCTCCAGGAAATGGGGATGAACACCCAGCCGATAGCGGGCAGTGAAAGACGACGAGAGCACCATTCTAAATAGTTCTTCAGAACACTCCCCGTTGTACAGACGGTAGAATACGCAGAGACGCAAAGTCTCTCCGAAGTCCAAGCGTGTCTAGACCGTCTGTGAGTATGAGATCAGCAACACTGACACGCCGATGCTCCAGCCCATAAATGTAAGCAGCAGAACATGTGTGACCTGACCTGTGCTTTGCATAGCACAAGCCATTTCCTTGCAGTGAAATACTGCTTGGACTGGGGTTTTCTTGGCAGAGAATACCCAAACTTGAGTCTTCAAAGGGTTGAATTGGACAAGGTTTTGTCGTCTCCATTCATAGACTCTCTAAAGAGTTCACTTCTCCAGGCACAAGTCTGACTCTACTATATTCCAAAACTGCAGCAGGGAGGTTTACACGACCAGTGTAACGTCCATCGCCGGTGCTATCATCTATATAGCAATGAATGCCATACATGCATATCACTGATATTCAGAATAAATTATGATAGCACACAACCCTGGCAAACATTAGCATTGATGGACTTTACAATAGAACAGCAACCGTCGAGAACGACTTTGATGCTGCACCCAGCGAGAAAGCTGTATAGCCAGGTTCGAAGCTTCTCGGGTATCATATAAGATGAAAGCTTCGCGAGAAGAGCCCTATGCCAGATTCAGTCGAAGGTCTTAGCGATGTCTAGGCTTCAGCTCAATGGTGGGTGATATAAACCAGCAGATCCCCAGCAGACCGAGCATGCTGATAGCTTGTTATTTTTATTTTATATCTATAAAATAAAAATAACAGCACCGCTAATAATGTTTGCTACAGCCTTATAAACCGTCATTAAATATATCTATATTTAATGACGGTTTATAAGGTTGTAGCAAACATCAGTGAGACAAATTGTGTTTCCAGTATATGAATGAATCTGATGGATATGTCTAGAGGTACTAGTAGAACTACATGGTCTACTGGAAGGAACTCCCGAATCTCCGCCAATCCTCACGTCTGTGACATTGCGAAAGAGTCACCTCGTATACAAATCTTCTAGTATACCGTCGAAAAAGTATTCGCTTGAAATATAAGTCAATAAATGTACATGGTGTGCCTAAGAAATACGCAGTGGAGAAAGTATTAAATATTGTGCCAATTCACACAGTGCCATCTAGTACCAAAACAAGCAACAGCACATTTGTGTTTTGGATTGGACCTTTTTTTAGTTGTTTGTAAAGCTCGATGAACATGCTACGCGCTTGGGTGCTCGCGGCGAGATAGTATGGTACTCCCGTGTAATGCACTCGTAGGCCTCCACAGTTTCCAAGGGGATGCACGTCACTGATACACCCACTAGAACTATCCCAGTATTCTTCTCGTGTCAGCCGCGATAAGTGTACCTACCTCGGCTATCTTCGGTCTCCCACTAAGGTGACAGGAGTGCGCGAAACACTACTGACCCACACCGTCTCCTACCCGCGGTGTTGTGACTCCCCACGAGTCCCCACGCTGAGAGACCGAGTTACCGGGGTCTACGGCGCCACCGCTAGACCTAGCAGAAAGATCTACTGCAGCATTTCGCAGTCTCCTCCCCAAACATGAACGCCACTCTAAAGTTGGCGGCGACGTCCTCGACCCATTTACTAACTAGGGGATTATGCTTCCAACCATAGCACTTATTAAAGCCGGAAGGGATAGGTCCGGACCCACTACGCCGTTAAGAGTACGAAGCGTACGCAGCGCCATGTTCTCGACGCTTATGTCGCGAGGGTGGCACCCTAACGTAGACTCGCGTCGGGCCACTCGAGCAGGCATCGACTGAAGCATCCATGCCTGTTGATGTCTTATTACCGGCTTGTCAGTGTGCCGTGCAGTACTTGTACTGTGTAGACAATTTTTTAATCTTCCTATATTAATACCTCGCAATACTTCAGCCAATGTAGTCATTTCTTAATCACTAAAGTATGTATATTAACTAAACGCAAATAATCCTCACTTTCAAAATTATCGACTATTGTGGAGAATCGTATGCTTGGATAGACGCGAATTCTAAGCTATAAAAGATCTAGTGCACTAGGAAATTAATGTATCTCTTTAATTAAGAGACAATCTCCTTTATTTGATATAAAAGATTAGTATTAGAAAAAAACAGCATTTACTAGGAAACGGTGATAGCTCACAACATTCAATAATCAATCCTTTTGATTTCAAATAACATTTTACACTTTTTGGTTTGTAATTTTGAGGTTTTTCGCTATAGACCCTTGGGTGCCGATGCGAATTTGAATTGCAACCGTGATTTAATGCTATTTATTTACAGAATGTAGGTAGTTAATATTTTAGAATTTCCATAGATTGTGTACAAGATTTTATTTAAATTATTCTTAAATATGCTAAGAAAGGGACTGAAAATGGAACATTTTGATTGGCATTAAAATAATATTTATTAACTAAATTACAACGTTGAACAACTAAGAAATAACAAGATCAATCTTAATCAGGAGATTGGCCAGTTTTTGTTTTTCTATTAAGTTTTTTGTAAAGAAACGCAAGACGTTTCTGAATCTCCTTCCACTTTGTGGGCCTCAATTGAGGAGTACCTGATTTAGCCCACATTTTCTTCTTTCTTAACAAAATCTGAAACCACACAATACATTGCAAAATATTAAAACCAACCTTCTTCAATATGTTTTATTAAATTAACATAAACTTTGGGAAATATATATGGATTAATAAATAGTGTTATACATAAATAAAAGCTTTAAGATAAATAATATTAATAGTTATACATAATTATAAGCTTATAGCACAATGGCTGTTTGGTTGTATTTGGCGTTCTGTGCTTTCTTTGAATGATGTAGCATTCATAACTTCGTGCTTTATCTACATATGATAAATAAATAAAATAATACTAAATAGATACAAACATGATATTCTTGCCCACTGACTCCCCTGATCCAGGACGGGACATGGTACAATGTTTTAACAGGATGTATCTCTCCTGTACCTAGTATGTCTATGTAGTCGTTCTGACCAAAGAGGGCCTTGCGGTCTGCCCACGCATTTGATGGTCTACAACAAATAAAAATAATGAAACAAATTACATCCCTTCCTTATTAAATACCATAAACCTTTGACATGGGAGTGATAGGAGTGTGAAGAAATATAAATACAATGTAAATATAAGCCATTACAAAAAAACTATTCATGAATATTTCGGACTATATAATGTTTTTCTTCAATGAAAAACTCAGTTGACGAATGCCCTAGGGGGTTCATCGGCTAAATGAGACTCCAGCAAACATTTTCACACTGTTGTAACATTCTTTCTTCTTAATGCACAACAGATAGATTGGCTCGCCAATCTTACGGTCTAGGCCTATGTAACTCTTGTACCATGGTTTGCATATAACATATTGAGGTAACACAAGAATCAATGTATTTTTGTATATTGGCCATTTAAATTAGTAACAGATTTATTGGAAAGCATTGAATAGTCGATTTAAACTTTGAAGAGCTAATGGCATAAACCACGATTGTATTCTCTAGAGGCTCGCTAATCGAATTTGTAATAGTATATATTCCGTTGTAAATTGACAGAGTTAAAAACAAGTTACCTTATTATATTAAACCTACTAAAATGATCAAATGATCGCTCATCGCTATTTGATTTTACTACATTTATGAAAAAATATATTGAATATATTAATAAGCTTTTTGCCAAATACTCTTCGTTTCACATCGAAAATTTCACTGACATGACGATAGAATGTGAAATTTGGCACCGTTAAAGTTTATATGTAGGAGTGCACAAAGGTAATTTTTTTAATTAATACTTATATATTAAGTAAACTCTCTTGTTTTACTACATGTATTAAACACACCACAATGCATTTGTCACATATACATCTTTAATTTATTGTAAAGTAATATGGTCAAACAAAGAAGAGATTAATATTGATTACAAAGAAATGCGTAACACTGTGAAGGGAATTAGAATTTAAAATCTTTTTTTTAATTCACACAGCGCCATCTAGTCCCAAACTAACATACACAACCAGTCTAGTTATTATTTATATCTATATATTACTGCTTGCATTCTAGAAAAATAATCAATAAATCTCTTTATATGGATGTCTTCATGTAAACATTGGCCTTAGGTTCGAAAATCATGTAGCCCTTTCAATGAGATCTTGTTTTTATATGCTAAAAATTCTATATAGGATAAGGCCTTATCTAAACCAAAGTCTGAGAATTCAACTGGTAGAGCTGGTTGTTTTTTTTATCACAATTAAATTATGTGGATATTGTTACTGGTCCCTGATTCCTGAATAGAACTCAAAGACTTATTCAGACAGTTCAAAATGCTTGTGCTCGGTTCTGCTTTGAAATCCTGTTTAGAGGTTTATGTATTTCTTAATAGCTGTTTGTTACTTAAAATGAAGCATGGTCTGAAACTTCATTTAGCATGCTTGCTGTTTGGTGTGATCAAAAATGAAGCTCCAACATATTTATTCAATAAGCTGTCACGGGCGGGTAAATAAAATCTGCTTGCACGCGTCAATGTGCAATACAGCTAGTGACTCAGCACCAACATACAGTCACCTTTAGGGAGAGCTTTAGGTATTCAGCAACCAAATGCTGGAATAATATATTGTCACCTATAAGAAGTCAATGTTCAATAACAGCTTCAGAGTCAAATTAAAAGTGTTCCTGTATGACCATCAGAGGAAACAAGCAGATCTTGTGTTGGATACAAGTGATCTCTAGAATACCTAGTCAGGTCATAAGTATTGTCACACAGTAAAAACTTTTCTTTTAGAATGCTGGCCACAAAAAAGTTTATTGAATTAGAATTTCGAATTGTTCATGAAAATAAAAATGTATAACTTTTAGAATTATACTCATTTTTAAATATGGAGTGGACGCTTAAAGAAGACCGTGTTGCAGTTATTGCGTTGCATTGTTGCGGTTACGCGCCAATTCAAATTTTTAACATACTGAAAAATTTGAATATAACCAAAAGATTCGTTTATCGTACCATCAAACGATACAATGAAGACTCTAGTGTAGATGACAGGTCAAGAAGTGGTCGCCCTCGGTCTGTTAGGACTCCAGCAGTGATAAAAGCTGTGAAGGCACGAATTCAAAGAAATTCCAAACGTAAGCAGAAACTGTTGGCCCTTCAGATGGGGTTAAGCAGAACCACGGTGAAAAGGGTGTTAAATGAAGACTTAGGGCTTCGGGCATATCGAAGAAAAACAGGACGTCGTTTGAATGCTCGTCTAATGGACCTGAGACTGAAGAGATGCCGCGCTTTGTTGAAGCGGTACGTGGGAAAAAAATATCGGGAAATTCTTTTTTCGGATGAAAAAATGTTTACCGTAGAAGAGAGCTACAACAAACAAAATGATAAGGTGTACGCACACAGTAGTGAAGAAGCGAGCAACCGTATTCCGCGTGTCCAACGAGGTCATTTTCCATCCTCGCTCATGGTATGGTTGGGAGTTTCTTATTGGGGCTTAACAGAGGTACATTTTTGTGAGAAAGGTGTAAAAATAAATGCTGTTGTGTATCAAAATACAGTCCTGACGAACCTTGTGGAACCTGTTTCTCATACCATGTTCAATAACAGGCACTGGGTATTCCAACAAGATTCGGCGCCAGCTCATAGAGCGAAGAGCACACAAGACTGGCTGGCGGCGCGTGAAATCGACTTCATCCGGCACGAAGACTGGCCCTCCTCCAGTCCAGATTTGAATCCGTTAGATTACAAGATATGACAACACTTGGAGGAAAAGGCGTGCTCAAAGCCTCATCCCAATTTGGAGTCACTCAAGACATCCTTGATTAAGGCAGCCGCCGATATTGACATGGACCTCGTTCGTGCTGCGATAGACGACTGGCCGCGCAGATTGAAGGCCTGTATTCAAAATCACGGAGGTCATTTTGAATAAACTTTAATGTCATAAGAATCTATGTTTTGTTAAGTTCATTTTGGTATATGAATGGTTACATAATGAATAAACTTGTTACAATTATTTTACATTAAACATGTGACAGAATTTATGACCTGACTAGGTATATATAGTATAAATATCGCTTAATGGGTCTAGTGAAAGACCAGCTCTGGTTTTATACAAAACCAGCAATGCTGAGCTAGGAACCATTTAGGACTTCATTGATTGTCATTATTTTAATATTTGTATATTTTATGTGATGATATATTTCCTGCAAAATAAATGTAATTAACTTTCATATAAATTAACAATTAGGGATGTGGAAAAGATGTTGAATGAATGTAATCCCTTTACCTGTATTCAGGAATAGGCAATTGTTTGCCTTGTGACCTTGGTAGTAGACCACCTGACCAAATTTTCTCTTTATAACCATAACGTGCAATAAGTCGTGTTTTATCAGCATGATATCTTGTCCTGAAAAAACATGGAATTTAAAAAATATTTTCAACAATAGTTAGTACATTTTGAACAATATGATTACTTCTTGTGTTCTTTATAAAAAAAACACTACAACAATTCACACAGCACCATCTAATCCCAAAATAAACACCAGAGTTCTTGTGTTACAGGTACTAAACAACTGATATACCACACACACCTTTTTTTTTAAATAAATACATTTTATACATAAACAGACTCGAGAAGGGAATCAAATCCACGTCCTACGTGCAAAACTGCAGGGCCATGGAGATGGTATACACGAGTTATTGGATTCTACTTTCCATGTCTAATTTATTACTAAAAAGATAATGATATAAAATGAAAATTATTAAACGCTCCCTGAACATTTCAAGTAAAAACGGCTTTACAGTAGACTTTATAAAGAACATTTATATTTATTGATACAAAAATTAAAAATAAAACTAACCTTACTATATTGATAGCGGGCCTCCAAAATGTGTTGAGAACTGAAGATCCTAACCAGTTCATAGTGTTTATTACTAATATAATATATAATTTAATACTATATGTAATTATATTAAATATTAGTTAAATTATTTACTTTCAATAACAACATAGAAAATTTTCAAGACCTTCTATTCTATTCTTGTTAATTTTGGCTCCAACGCTTTAGGCATTGATTTTGCCAATGTCGGCGTAAGAGAAGATTTGACCAGTGTTTATTGCGAGAGATAATAAGGATAGGTATTAATTTTGCTAAAAGTATTCTGAAGACCTGGTGATAACGCAATATACAAATGATAAATTGACTATATTATAAACATATATCATTTAACAGCAAAAATTTACTTAGAATATATATAAAAATAGAATCAGTTAGCGTTAAAAGGAAATTTACATTAATAGGTCGAGGAAAGTCTTTAGGTAAGATATCATAAAGAGGGTGGGTAATTTTCGGGCATTCAAAGAAGATGTGTTGAAGGGTTCCCTCAGCTAGACCACATTCGCATATAGAATGATCTCGGATTCTGATTTTGGCTAAGAAAACAGGTGAGCAACAATGTCCGATTCTAATTCGAATGATGGTAGTTATGACTCTTTTCGGCAATTTACGGAACTTAAAATACCAAGGTTTACTTGGAATAGTCGGTTGAAGGCTTCTATAGTGCTTTCCTATCGCTTGACAAGTGAGATTCCAGAGATTGTTCCATTGGTCCCACATATGAGGTTTTCTAAGAGAACGGAGGTCTCTAGGGAAACATTTACTATACTTTGTTGTACCTGTGAGGATGGCATCTTTAGCATACAAATCAACAATTTCGTTGTCCTTAATGCCTGAATGACCAGGTATCCAGACCATAACAATGTCTAGACCCGCGGATTGGCAACGATAGAGGGCTTGTCTAATATTCAAAGATGTAACATAGTTTTCCTTAGCGTGAAAAGGGCGTTTTAATAAATCATTGAGGCAACTCAGAGAATCTGTAGCGATAATAGACTTTTTAATATTATGGGATTCTATGTAAAGAATGGCTTCTAGTAGAGCAATTGATTCACTAGTGAAAATAGAGGAAAAGGGAGGAATTTTGAAATTGAGTACGATCTTATATTTAGGAATCCATACTGCTGCTCCGGCAAAACCTGAAGATGTTAATTTAGAGGCATCTGTAAATATCTGAAGATAATCCGGCCAATGTTCTTGAGTAAAGTTGCAGAAACGTTGGTTAGCATCGGGGGAGCTTTTGGAAATTCCTAAGTCAGTAAAAATTTTAGGAGATAAGAGTAGGCTTTTGTAGTTAATTTCAAATAAGGGTGATGTATGAGTTTGATGAATGCTTGGGCAAATATTAAGGAGTTTTTGGAAAGAATTAAATAAAAGCGGAAGACCTTTATGAGACCAATAAGAAGATGAAGTTAGTCGAGAAAGAATGTTAAGGGACTCAAGTTTCAAGACCTTCGTACTTCGTTCATTCGTTCAGATCAGATCAGATCAGTTGTCATTACTCATTCAGTGTGACCATCTCAAAATTTATAATCCTGCCTTAGATTGAATAGAATCCTGCCAAATCCTGCCAAAGTTTATAATGAAAATGCCAAAATAATGCCAGTATAATAATAATATTTTTTTATTGATATTGTTAATATGAAATGTCGATCATATATCACAATAAAGATTATATTCATCGCTACATGTCTTTAGTCATCCGTTTGACCATTTTTTGGTTGGTTGAAACGAAACACATTTCTTGAAAAATGTAGTAACCTACAACAACATTACTATATGAAAAAACACGTATAAAGTCTCGCAATAGTAAGAGTATTTTAGTCAGAAGTTGCTGTTATTACTTTATTCTTGCTCTCACTCTGCCCTGTACGCTCTTTCATACTTTCGCTTCATTTTACCAAAACACACTCAAGTTATATATTTATACTCCATAAAGTCGTGTACTCAGAATAAAAGACAAAAGTTATATGAATAATAATAAGGTTGATTTGATTGAAATGTACATACAACATTGCAAAAAGAATTTACACTCTAATATCAATTTTATAGTTATAGACCGTATAGATGAATCATTAGAGTTCACAATTAAGTGTCACACAAAAATTCTAAGAGAGGTTTAAGGGAATACCTGTAACTAAAGAAGTAGTATTGCCATAATTAACATTTTATCTCAATACTGCCAAATACTGCCGAATTTTTAAAAACTGTCACACATCCTGCCACAGCCTAAAATATGGGCTCAATCCTGCCAAAATGGCAGGAAACTGTCACATATGGTCACACTGTACTCATTACTCAAGTTGTCATGTCAATGTCAGACAGTCTAGGACAGTGTCTCCATAAGTATTAAAAATTGAGAGTTACCGTGTTGCAAGGGTGAAACAGTGTTGCCAACTTAGCCCTTTCGGGGCTAGATCTAGCCCTTTTTCTGTCTGTTTAGCCTCCATAATTATGATTTAGCCCCTAGCCCCTAATTTAGCCCTAAATTATCATATCGCAATAAACATAATCATAGACACACAGAACGAAACGAAATGAAATTTTAACAGAAAAGCGTAGCAAAAACTAAAAAACTAAACGCGCTTACTTTCATTATATATGGGGATTCCCCGTATCTACTATATCGTTCTAGTCTCCTGTTTTACATCCATTTCATTCAGTATTTGGTTTCATTCTATTTGGAATTTTGATTGTGTTATATTATGAGAATTTATGTGAAAGTAAATTTTTATGTTAGTGACAATGGACGTTCCAGCAAAAAAGAAAACTAAGTACGCACAACATTATAGAGCAGAATGGGAGAAAGAGCCATCTATATATCAGATAGCCATCTATATATCGTATAGTTATCAGATACTTTAGTACTTCCATGAATAAAATAATGACAACTTTTCTGGCAATTTCGGAGTTAGAAACTGCTGATGCGAGAGGTATTGTCAGTGCAATAGTGAAAACAATTGAAGACATTGGTTTAAAACTTCAGAATATGGTAGGGCTGGGAACCGACAATGCTAGTGTCATGGTAGGCATAAATAATGGAGTTTACCAAATATTAATATGTTTATATAATATTTGTACACAGTAGGTAATAAATTATACTAAAAATCAACTATTTCTATTAACTTTTATTAATTATTTAGCAATTTAGCCCTTATTTAAATTTTTTTGGCAAATCTAGCCCTTTTTGAGGTTCGATTTAGCCCTTAAACCTGATACTGAGTTGGCAACACTGGGGTAAAAATACGGTGTTTTTTAAAAAAAATAAGGTGTATCAGCTAAAAGTGTACCGTTTAATTGCCGAGTCATTTTTCAACGAATATAAAACATTATGAACCAAATCAAGTCCAATTTTAATAAATTACTAAGAATATTAAAAAGAAACATACAATATTAAAATTAATGTACTGCTAGCATGTCTGAACGCTCATTTAAGAAACTTATACATGAGTTACAAAGTGAACAAATTGCTATATACTCATCTTTGGAATTTTTTTCTTCTTTCAGTTTACACCATTCAACTTTAAACTTTTGTTTATAATGCTTCCTTTTCATTCCAATTCTAGCTGTTTTGATAGAACAAGTTGGTCTTGTGTCGCTATCAAAACTTTCAGCTTCATTGAACCAATATTAAGCTACTATTATCACAACTTACTCACACACAATAATAAAACAAATATTAAACTTAAAATCGAAAAAACCTCTAAGACTTATAATTTACGTATATTCAAACAACAAAAGCTTGAAACAGTAGATTTCTGTTTGTTTATGCGTATTCTAGAAAACACAACGTCATTTATTCATCACACTTAGGATTTTGATAATTACATTTCACTCCTTCCTGAATGCTTGATTAGGATCTAAAATAGTTTGCCAATGTTTGGTAGTTTATAGCTGAGTATGAGGAAGGAGATTATATTCGGGGATTCCAAACAAAAAAGAGCAGTGTTGCCATTACGAAAGATGTTAAGTTGACTGAGATTTGTTTTACGCAGTATGTGATGATTGATGAATTAATATTGATAACTTAATTGTAATGATATTACGGTGACTTATGACACGGTGAAATATTATCATTAGAACATTACATACTACAAATTACCATAGCACATCTCTAAGTGCTTAAAAGCCAAGTAAAAGTTAAATAAAAAAATATTAAAACAAAATGGCTGGTCTTCATCAATTTGCATAAAAAATAAGTTATGAAAGTAAGGTTTTTACGGGAAATCTTTCAATAGTATGTATTTATGTGGAATAAACTTTATTTTTCCTCAAATCATAGAGCGTCTTTTACCGTTGAAGTGTCATAAATGTATAACAAAAAAGATAAAGATGTTTGTATTGTTGACCCTTGTTTGTTTATTCTCTTTTCTATTGTTTTTATAAAATAAATTGTGTAATATTTTTTATTACTTCAGTAATTACTGCAAGTATTGGTATTTTAATCCTCAAATTTCATTATTATGGTGTTAGAGTGTTAAAACTTGGCGCGTAATTGCGTTGTTTGTTTACAGTGGTTTTTGTGACCATAGTTTTAATAGGTGAGTTTAATGATTAAACTTAAAAAAAATATATGTTGTTATTTTCAGATTCGTGTTAAAATATGTCTAAACGGGAGATTGACCGAAACGAAAGGAAGTTGGATCCAAGTGATTATGAAAATTTTATTTCACAACACAACCTTATTGACTCGATGCGATCTAAACAGCAAGAGTTACCCAGTTTACCCGGTTTCTCAAATGCTGAAACGCAAACTAAACCAGGAGATATTAAAGGGCAATCAGTTCAATCAGGGTTAGGAGCATGGCATTACAATCCTTGGTGGATGCTGGCCAGTACATCACGAAGTGTTCCTTCACAAGATGATTTCTCTGATAATGATCAAGCCAAAGTGAAAGAAGAACCCACTGGACCGGGAACACCTGATGGAGATCCTCTACAAGCTGAATTGGAACACTTTCAAACAGAAACAACCTCCCCTCCAGCTGGAATTGACTCATTCTGTGATGACTGTTCTGATCCCTTCTGTGACTCAAGTACAGCAATATGTCGCAAACTGTTCCATTGCCCCCATTGCAGAAAAAGTTATCCGACCATACTAGAATTTAACACACATCTAACTGGTGTTCATCCAGCTCAGAAACCTTTTCGTTGTCAAATATGTTTGGAACCCTTCTATAAGAAAGCACAGCTAAGAAGACATTTGGATGCAACTCACACCAGGAAGGATGTAAATAAGTGTTCAGTGTGTTCAAAATATATTAAAGATAAGAGCAATCTACGTAAACATATGCAGGTTCACACGGGTAGAGTGCCTCAAAAACAATTTAAGTGTGACCTGTGTAACAACAAGCGATACATGTCCCTGGACAGACTAAATAACCACAAAGTGGTGTGCACTGGGGAAAAGGTCCTTAAGTACTGTGACATGTGCACTAAAGTGTTTGACAATTCTCGGTCATTAAATAGCCACAAAAAAGTTCATGCCAGAGAGCTAAAGTGTGATAATTGTGGTGAACAACTTCGCTCTTTGGAGCAATTTACAAATCATAAAATGATTTGTCAAAGTGTAACATCTGACACAGGGAGCAATCCTCCTGGGGGTGCAGGGTCATCAATAAATAGATGCTGCCAACAGCCAGGACTTTGTGAACATGATAAACCTGCATACTTGAATATTCCTGGGTATGCAGCTGGGCGTTTGCTCGATGCCACTCTCTCATCACTGAAATCAGAGTTGAACTGATATTGTAGCAGCTAACTGTTATAGATTTGAAACATTCAAGTTTGAACCATTTTTAAACAAAACTACCAAATACATGAATGACAGTAATAATTTTTCACAATTGAGAATTTCACAAGACTGATGCTAATATCCCGCCTCACGACTTGCTTTATTATTACCATTTAAATTTAAGGTTTAGTTGTAGGTATACCTTTAGGGTAAGATCATAACTATTTGAACATATTTTGATACTGAGAGAAATGTTATATGATTGGGATATGCTCAAATTGTTGTACATGTTTTTATTTAGAATGATAAATAATTAACTTCTATCTTCTATAGAGTGGAAATCACATCAAGTTATATTTTTTTTTTTTTACTTTTGATATAAAACACCTTGACTGATTAAT
This sequence comes from Malacosoma neustria, assembly GCA_963693495.1. NCBI lineage: Eukaryota > Metazoa > Arthropoda > Insecta > Lepidoptera > Lasiocampidae > Malacosoma > Malacosoma neustria. The sequence continues at coordinate 9,156,359 of OY856374.1, forward strand.
AATAATGTGAAGATGCAGTATTACATATATTAAACTTTTTTTTCTATTTTGATACAATATTTAATAATTTTTAGGGTTTTGGCAGTAAAATGAAGACTATATTAACATATTTGCTATTACTCCTGTATGTTTTAACTCCAAAGACATATTCTATGATCAGTAAACATTATTGAAATGTTTTAATATTAGTGTACACATATATATTATATTTATTTGAGGAACATAGATTAAGGAAACTGTGAAGTGCAATGAATTGGCAAAGCCTTGGTCATGTTGAGGTTAATGGAAATAATTGTTGTTTTTTTCTTTATGCAATATTTATTATTCGAGTGTTATACACTGAAAAAATTCTGCAATATATTTACATTTTTAAATGTAATGTTATATACTTATTATGTTGAGAAATTTTTTATAGGGGGACATATTTTTGTATTGAAAAATGAGGCTACTGACAAATTTTGTCAACCCTTATCAAGTGCTAAAAGAATATTAGTTGTGCGCCTGTCAGATTACATTATTATACATATATTTTGATAATTTTTTTATTTATGTTAATGTATTTCTGTTTGGAATCTTTTTTATAACTTATAATTTGTTGCTATTTACAATTGTTTTAAACACTTATTCTTATTTCTCTATATAACAGTTAAGTTTAGATTTATATAATTATTTTTAAGATAGTGTTGTTATATTTTCTGATTTAATATATTTTAATTTCATCATTTTATACTGGATTTTAAAGTATATTTTTTATTATTATTATTTTACTTGAAAGAGGCTAGATTTTAATTACAAGAAAAGTATAATAATGGCATAGCGATGTATGATGGGAACCAGATAATAATTTATATTTATTATTAATGATGAGACTTAATCATTTTTTTTATATATGAAATAGAGAGACATGTGAACTGTACTTCATTATTAAAAAATAATATCATGACATCACCCATATTATCACAGTATTTTATAGCTAATTTTTGATAGTGAATATAATCAGATTCTACTATTGGAATATCAAACAGCAGGCACCCTCGTACAAACTAGGCACGTTCCAAATGTGCTTATGACAACATTTAAATGGAGGTGAGGGTTCCAAAGTGAAATAGTCAATGATACTGCATAGAATCATTGAAAAGAAGATAACAATATGATAGTGTTTGTAAAATCTGTATTATTTTTATATATTATAATTTTGTTAATAAGTTAGGTTTAGAATGAACTATTTTGTGAAGAACAAAATAAGGGAAACGCCCATTTATCTAATATGTACTTTGAATTCTTGATGAATTGGATCCAGTGCAATTGCCAAGATATGTGTTCAAGATCACTTTCCAAATATTTTTTTTTTTGATAACACTTTTAAAATATATAATCTATATTTTAATAGATTGAGATAAAATTCAAATAAGACAGATCATGTAATTTTAAAAATATATTTTAATATCAACTTTCTAACTAAAAATATATTTTAATATTCCTACGCAATATTTAGCATAGGGTGGTCGCTATGACACATTGGGTACCGAATGATACAGCGGGAATGTGACAATAATATTAACCCTGCATTATAGATAATAAGTATACAGAGGCGATTTTGTCTCGATTTTCATATCGCCAATTTTTATACTAAATGGACTACTACTGTGTTGTATCATTGTACATTTTTACATTATACGATTCGGTGCCCATCTTCAAATATTCCATCGTGTGTTAAACTAATTTTCTTATCTGACTGCACTAAAGCTTCCTAAATAATAATCATAGGTATTAACGCAAATTATATACTTTAGGCACCTTTCTTGTGCCATTTAATAAAAAAGGCTTATAAAAGTCAGTGACCTTATATAGTTGGCACTTAAATTAGCCGCCTAATTATATTTAATCTTTAAAACCACCGAGAAACAATCTGTTTAATCATTTAAATTTATATATTTTAAATTATAATTTAGGTATTAGCTGACTACAACTATACAAATAAACTTTTATAATCTTCTGTACATTTTGTACCAAAACTAGATTAAACGTAAATTATATACAGTGACCCAAAACTCAACTATAAGCTGGCTGTAGGCCCGATTATGAGAAACCATAAAAAATTGGCCATAGTTTTTGCTAGGAATTTCTTTTTTTCATAAATCACGAAAATATATCTATGGTATTATATTATGGCAGTATATATATATATATATATATATATATATATATATATATATATATATATATATATATATATACTAATATTATAAATGCGAAAGTAACTCTGTCTGTCTGTCTGTTCCTCTTTCACGCCTAAACGGCTGAACGGATTTTGATGAAATTTGGTATGGTGATAGATGATAACCTAGAAATGGTCATAGGCTATAAATAATCTCGCCATCGTTCTTAGGGGGTAGGCAGTAGGCAGATAACTAAATTGAGTTAGTGATTTTTAGTCGTTTTTGTTAAATAAAATATGGCGGTACGAAGTTCGCCGGGTCAGCTAGTATATATATATATATATATATATATATATATATATATATATATATATATATATATATATATTGTATTGAAATGTTTGTTTAAGTAAAGCAACTGCAAAAAAAATTTATACAAGAGATTAAAAAAAAACACTTTTTATGTTCTCATAATCGGGCCTACCCTGTACTTATCATTGAGTTTTGGGACACCTGTATAAAGTCTATAATATTTAATATGACCTATGATACTATGACATATATTCAGATTAACATTTTACTATATATGTGCTATATTATTTTTTATATTCAGTATTGCAATTGAAAAGTACGTGTATTTTTGTTTATCTTTGTTTTACCCTTTATTGTACCTTAAACCTTTGACTGATTCTATTTTTCGTTTGTAATGATATTATTTGTATATGTACTGTGAGAGTGTTTCCAGTTTGTGCCATGTCAGATTAAACAAATGATATCAGTATTTTAAAATTGTTCTGAGGATTATGATGTAATTACATAACAAAAAACGATTACATTTTAATGTTAAATGAGTAGTACCGGGTAGCACAATGGTAATTTACATTTAGGGCCGAGTCCAGCGGCCGGCAGCGTCGCGGCGAGTACTTTCAGTGTGAAATAATTTTAAACTTTATTTACATAATTATAAGATCAATATCGCTGAAAAGGTCGCGACGCAGCCGCCGCCCGCTCGCGGTGCAGTGAACAGCCGCGCGCCACGTGCGTCTTGTCGATGGTTCTGTCAGCGGCGACACAAGGCCGCAAAAAGTTTGGAATTCTCCCATCAGTCGTCGTTTCTTCCATAAGTCATGGACCCGTATATCCCTTTTTTTTCTTTTTGTTTCTTTCTTCGTTCTTCTTCCGCAATAAGTGCTTAATAACCAATTCCATCATGTTCACTCCATGATGACACAACAATACACGAGTATCGTTGCCGAATGAAGAAACTAAATTAGTCAAGAGGAGACTAGGCGCGCGAGGCCGGCGGGGGAGGTTAATCTAGAGGTCCCGGGTTCAGATTGCAGTGTGTCATGCACTGCTTAAGCAGTTTTCTGCCCTAAATGTGCATATTATAGCATAATTGCCATGCACCGATGGTGAAGGACAACATCGCGATGAAACCTGAATACCCAGATCACCGGTATGTGTAACCCGCCCAGATGGGCTAGTATAATACAGATGCATTATACTAGCACAGCGGATATAGCGTCCGTTCTCTCTAGGGGATTTGTATTATACACTGACGGACTCATAAACTGCATCAAAGTAATAGACGACTGAAATAAATATTTTAACCAACTAAGCAAACTTTCTATACAGATATAAATTGAAACCTCTAGATTGGTTCATGAACTTTAAAACAGCGTAGGGTCATATCCTTAAGTTTAAGTTTGTGTACTGAAAAAGACCTTAAGACTTTTTTGAAGAAAAAACAGAAACTTAAGGAAAATTGGTTCCATTAAAAAATTGGTTTTAACAATAGACACAAACTTTATGCAAGGGTTTATTTATGTTTTAATAATGTGTATTACCTCCACGTGCCCTTATTACGGATTCTAATCGGTTCCGCATAGATTTTATTAGGGTTATTAAAAGATCTTGCGGAATATTGTCCCATTCTTCTGAAAGTGCTATTCTTAGTGCTGCCACTGTCGTGGGCAAAGGATTTCTCGCATATACAGCTCTTTTTAAATTGTCCCAAACATGCTCAATGGGATAAAGATCCGGGCTGCGTGCTGGCCAATTCATTGTACGTATCCCAACCTCTTCGCAATATTGTCGAACTTGTGCAGCAGCGTGCGGCCGGTAATTATCCTGCATTAAAGTAAAATTTTCGCCTATGAATCCCATGTAACGCACCACGTGATCTTCTAAGACCTTTGGTATGTAGCGATATGCAGTCAAACCCCCTCTATTACCGTTTTGACGGACCATGTCTATGAACACAAGTTCTGTTCGCCCGTTCATCGATATGCCACCCCAGACTATACACGAACCGCCTCCAAAAGGAACACGCTCCTCAATGGAACTTTGAGCATATCGCTCCCCACGTCGACGATAGACTCTTCTACGACCATCTCGTCCGTGAACAATACGGAGGCCCATTGTTCTTCTGTCCAATTCAGGTGATCACGCGCAAATCTTAAGCGAGCGTGTCTGTCAGCTACAGACAACTTTGGACCATTTGCTGGTCTAAAAGGGGTGATATCCGCTTCCTTTAACCTTCTTCTTGTTGTTCGTGTACTCACGTTTACTCCACGCACTTCATTAAGCTCTGTTTTGATGTTAACTGACGTGAGGAAACGATTTCGCAGGGAAATTGTAACAATAAATCGGTCATCACGACCGGTGGTTGCTCGAGTCCTGCCTGTACCACGTCTCCTTCTGTAAGAACCTGTCTCCACAAACTTTCTGTATATTCTAGAAACCGTAGACTGGTTTAAATTTAAATTTCTACCAATCGTTCGTTGATCCAAGCCCTCCCGCACCAATGCTAAAATATAACCCTAATAAAATCTATGCGGAACCGATTAGAATCCGTAATAAGGGCACGTGGAGGTAATACACCTTATTAAAACATAAATAAACCCTTGCATAAAGTTTGTCTATTGTTAAAACCAATTTTTTAATTAAACCAATTTTCCTTACATTTCTGTTTTTTCTTCAAAAAAGTCTTAAGGTCCTTTCCAGTACACAAACTTAAACTTAAGGATATGACCCTACGCTGTTTTAAAGTTCACGAACCAATCTAGAGGTTTCAATTTAAATCTGTATAGAAAGTTTGCATACTTATTAAAAAAAATCATTTCAAAGTAATCCTGAACTTTGATGCAGTTTATGAGTCCGTCAGTTTATATACAAATATCAAGTTTTATTTTTACAAATGCACTCCATCACAGGTTACATAGAATTTAATGAATAGTGTACCCCATTCTATAAAATGATCAACAAGTCAGCTAAACTGGAAACCCTACATAGTCGTTTTTATTAGAGTTGTGTATCTCTTAATGCACCTAGATTTAAGAAAAAATGTGTTCATATGAATTTAGTTAATTATCATAGTATAGTCCATGTATTAGAGTAGTTTACTGTAAAACAGTGTAATTCAGTACCGAAATAACTGCAATATCCGTATTACTATTTTTTCAATTATTCCGGTCCATAAGGCCATCAGCAATAAACTATTTTGTAGCTTTGATTGGTTGTAGAACAAGTTTCCAAGCTGAAGTATTACAGATATAAGCGCATACATTTACTTATTCTGAATAAATTTTTTCCTTTCTGTTTAAATGTTTTTTATTATAAATCATGTGCTGCCAGTGCAATGGCGTAGCAAGGGGCATCATGCCCCTGGCGCTACTCACCAAGGGGCGCCAAATTGTCCGCAAAACAAAAAAAACATGGGTAATTTTTATTATAATTGATTTCTGGAAAATATATTTTAAATTTAGTGCTAGTGTAATATAATAAATGTTAATTTGTAAATAAAAAGGAACACCAATAGTCTAAATCAAACTGTAATAATATATTCATAATAAAAATGGCACGTCTTTTCTAATTTCTTCTTTGAACTAATTCTAGATGATCATAGTTATACATTTCAAAAAATAGACTTGTTTTCTCAACTTCATTTTTTGTCCAAATTTAAAGCCTAGTTGGAGCCTATGACTATTTATTAATTTGCGAGTATATTTTACACAATATATATGGTTTTCGAATGGGGGGGGGGCTAGAAAGTTATTGTGTCCCGGGCGCGAGTTAAGCTCGCTACGCCACTGTGCAGTGGAAAGGCATTCTATCTCCACACAAGGACCCTTTTGCTCTATTGATCCTGTGACGTCTTATACAGTATCATGCAATTGCTGAAGTTATTGATTTAACATTTAAAGTCCATTGTACATTACATTAACAGTCCGCAATAAAAGGAAATGTCATAAAAATACTTTAGATTTTAACAGTAAAAGGAGTTTGATATTTAAAATATTCATTAATTTCAAATTTAGTACAAATTAATGTCTTAAATTACTACTCGTCCTCTCTTGACTGATGTTTTGACTTTCTTAGTCTTCTTCTCCTTTTTCTTCTTGCTAATGTTCTCCTTCCTCTTCTTTTGCCGTTCTTCTTTCTTCTGTTCAACATTGTTGATTCTGGTCTCCCATTGCTTTTTACTTTGTTTTTTCTTTTGCTCCTGTAATAAGCATAAATGTATGTAAACATATGTAAATAAACATTCATTTTTTCTAGATACTAACAAAGGTTTTTATAACTTCAACCAGAAACGAACTCCAATTCCTAAAAAGCTTCTAAACTGTGTTCACAATGTTTTAGGTTCTTTTACAAGGTTGGTTTTAAGTTATATCAAACATGATACAAAAAGTTCCTCTTTAACACAAGAGACTGAAACGAAATTTATATCATTTTTAATTACTTAACATACATGTTTGAAGTGGTAACCTCTGATTGAATCTGAAGTTCCGTAGTGGGAATAACCAATTAAAAGAATAGGAGTTGATACTCCTATTTGGCTGATGCCAATACCTAGAGTATCATGAAGACAAATAATAGTTCCATTTCATTTCCTTTACACAGTCATTTCCTGACTAAAGTGGTTGGTCAGACGGCAATCACTTTTATAAAAATCAAACAGTCACTTCTATTTTCTTATCTTTGCACAAAAGAATGAAGACCATTAAGTTATGGTTCAGAAGGGACCAATATTCCTACCACATTGCTGGTTTAGACTTCTTACAGAAATTACTGTATGAAGTATGCCAACTTCATTCCAAGTTGAACTTGAAATCATACTCATTAGGTAGTTATACTCCTTGTTGGCGATGGTTACTTAAAAAAAATTATTCTAATTATCTCTGACTTCCTCCCCTCACATGCAAAAAGGCAAATTCTTAGATGTTAATATCATAAATAGGTGAGATATTTATAGCATCAAAAGGATGTAAAAAAAAACAGTATTGAAAAGGGGATATCAGAATTTAAAATGAAAGCATTTTCATTGACACTGACTGATTTTCACAAGTAAAAGTGAAAAATTATGTATAATATATAACTAAAATTACCATTTTTTTAATAGATTTCTTGAGAAGTGTTGGGTCATCTTTTACTTTCTGTCCTTCTGCTTTCTGTAATAAGGTTTTCCAAGCCAATTTCTCTTTTAAGTCTTTTACTTTATCACTGTTATCAGTTTTCTCCATTTGTCGGAACTTTTCCTCTTGTTGTTTCATGTTTTCTAATATCTTTTTCGGATCCTTTTCTTTTTTATTTATTTTTGCTATTGAAACAAAATTATGTATGAAATGTATATTAAATATGAAGCTTTGAAAATAACATCAAATTCTAATACTTATTAACATTGATATTAATAAGTGTTCTATAATTAAGTTTCCAAGACCAGGGAGCAGGAAGCTGTATAAGTTTTTGGGAAGCTCTGGTGGCCAGAAACATCTTTATAGAATGGTGAATGATAGAGAAAAGAATGCAAAGGATATAACTCACATGAAATGTATAAAAGATAATAGTGGAAAAGTCTTAACATACAATGAAGAAATAAAGAACAAAAAAAGAGAAAAATTATTTCTATGAATTGATGAATGAAGACAATGTCTGGAGTGGAATGTTAGAGAAGGCACCCATTAACATGGGTGTTGTAAAAGAAGGTATGGCTGAGGTTAGATTGGCTGTAGATAGTATACAAAATGGCAAGTCTGTAGGACTGCATGAAATATCAGTAGAAGTATGGAAGATCTTGAAAGCAGTTGAATGGAAGTGGCTGTGTTTATTCTGCAATAAGCTGTTGCAAGATGAGGTGATCCCCGATAAATGGTGCAATAGCATGCACAAGCGTACTAGTGCCCATTTTTAAGTACAAGGGTGATGTACAGGTTTGTAACATTTATAGAGGAAAAGTAAAGCTCATGTTGCAAATTATGAAGATGTTGGAGAAAGTAATTGCAAGGCGACTATGTGAAGAGACCGAAATAAGTTAGAATCAATTTGGTTTCATTCCCAGATGGGAGACAACAGATGCCATATTCACACTTCGCCAACTGTACAAAAAATACAGAAGTGTACATAAAAACCTGCACATGGTATTTATACACCAAAAAGGGATATGAACAGGTTTTGTGGTGGGCAATGAAAGCGAAAGGAGTGCCTGTGAAGTACTTGCATCTTATTCATGTTATGTACGATAGAGCTATATACGATAAGTTCAGTGTTGGGGTAGGATTACACCAGGGATTGGCTCTTAGCTCTTGTGTTCTCCTGGTGGTAGATGCAATAACATCAGGAATACAGGAAGAGGCACCTTGGTGTATGCTGTTTGCTGATAACACTGTGCTGGTTAGAGAAAATGCTCACGAGGTCTAGAGCAGATTGATTGGCAGGAGTGATTGGAGGGTGTTATGTTGACGATAAGTAGAACCAAAACTGGACATCTATTTTGTGACTGGTAGAATTTCCACCTTTACCCCGATTACCTTAGGAGGTGTGTCACTGCCAGTACTTCCAGTACCTCAGTTCGGCTCGGACAAGTGTGAGTTCACCATAATAGAGGAGAGAATGTGTTCGGCCGACCCCACATAGTTTGGGATAAGGGCAGGAAGAAGAAGTGTTCTATAATTCAGAAATTAAATAATCTATAAACAAGTGCTTTTCTACTTTTGGACTATGTTGTGTACACAGTATATTTATACATAAAAAAATTACTCAAAATCTTACCTTTACCACCAACATTAGCAAAATCAAATTTAGAGAAGACCAGTTTCCCGTCAGTATTAAAAACTGGTTTCGGAGCACTCATATTTGGCTTTACTTCATTTTTAACATTATCTTTGAAATCACTATCCACCACTGGCTTGACTTTAGACTTATTCATTCTTTCTCTTTTTTTAATTTTCTTGTTTAATTTACTACTTAAACTCTTCTTGACAAGCTTTCTTTTGAGATTAAAATTATTTTGTGATTTCAATTTTTCCAATTTCTCTTCTAGTTCAGCTATATTTCGAGCTCTTTTGGGTAAGTCCGTGTCGTCATTGGCTCTCGGATTATTATTTACTATTTCTACATCCATATCTTCATCTTCACCTAAATCAAAAGAATAATCATCGCTTAAAAAGCAAATTCACTGAAGCATCTTTAAAAACAGAAAATTATTGGATAGTGCGTTTACCTTTAGCCTGTAAAGGAATCGACAAAACTGAAAAGACATTCTTCAGAAAATTAAACTCTCTACTTAATTCTGCCTTTAGCTGTTTATTTCCAGCTTTTTTCTGCAACATCGTTGAAGAAGGAAACTGAAAAGAATTTATAACAATTTAAAATGTTCATAAATTAATATAACACATTAACTTAATCGTAGACTTTATGTTTTTACCTACCACGCCTTACTTATAATGTAACTCTACTCTAACTGTAATAATATTAGGTAAAGACTATTTAAAAATATTTACAGGACATAACATAACCTCATTAGTCCTTCTAAATTACATTTACAATTTACTTGTTTTTTATGTGAGCACAAATGACACGTGTTTTTGACTTTGACAATAAAATTAGAAGATAAGGTTTATGAAATATGAACATAGTTTGACACTGGGAAGTTCGCAAGCTGCGACATGCCAAAAAAGACAAAAAAAAGAACTACATAACACTACTTATCAGTGTGACCAGATTTAGTAGATTTCTACTTTTTTGGTAGATTTTGAGGTACTGGCAACAGAATTTAGTATGTAAAAATTATTTGGTATATTTTAGCAGAATTAAAGCTTTTCAGTTATTCTAGTACTTTCTTGGCATATTGGATAAATGCGGGGTATTCCCCTTTCATCGAATGGATTGGAACTATTTAATTTTTATCCTATTCGTTACCATTCGTACCGTGAGAATAGTCTGATAGACTAGTGGGAACTCTTATAATGAGAATTTTTATAATCGAGTTTAAAATGAAACGTAAATCTAGACAAGGATATCGCGATGAATGTAAATCTAAGGTAAACACTACGAATGCTCATTGTAAAGCATACAACTGTGAAGTACTAAATAGAGTGGCGTTTTTCAAGGAACACATTGCTACATCAAAGCATATAAAAATATGAAAGGATATTCCAGCATCTCTCAGGTAGCAAGTTACTTACGTTAGTGGAATTTAATTCTTAGTTATTTATTCTTGTTATGACTTTTTTTAATATTTTCAACTTACGCAGCTTTATTACCTACGCATTTACATAACATTTACTATACTGTAGTGATTAAAGATGAGGCGTATTTACGGTACCAGGTTTTAAAACCAGGTTTTCACTTCGAAGTACGGCGCCCTGGTACGAGCAAAAAATACTTTAAGTTCAAAGTATTTTTTATTTATACGATTTTGCTCCTTATTCGTCACGGAACACGGGTTGAATTCCTATGCAAGTATTTTCAAATTTGAACAGCGCGGCGTCTCAAGCAGTACGTACGGCTCGGCGCGTTGAGTTTCAAGTATTTTTAAAACCTGGTTTTTGACCCTGGTATTTTTCCGTACCCGTACTTAGAAGCCCTGGTATTAAATTTTGCAAGTATGTCTCATCGCTAGTAGTGATCTGTGATCATGTCAATGTCAACCATATATGTCATCTATCAAAGACAATGTCATTGGAGTTGGACACGGCCTGTTCGTTATGATTCGAATACAATGGTCGACACGTAGCCTGCTTAAGTTATAATTTATTATCTCGCCCATCCCGCTCTGCCAATCCTGTAATACAACGAAACTCAAAAGATATACAACTGTTTATTCATGTTAAATGCTATGTAAAAAATGTTAAAGGACTCAAAACAGCTTTATGACAATGTTACCCAACATAAAGACGAAGAATCTTAGCTTTAAGTTTCATTTTTTTTTATTAAATTTGTATTTAGAATTTTATTAAAAAAAACCATTGGTTTCTTTAATTAATGGTGGTTTCTTTGTTATTTTTATTATTTTATAGTTTAATGGAGAAAACATTCATGTTTTTACGTTGTAACACAACAGCAAAAAATATACATTTTTTTGTATTTTCTCGTTCTCTTTTGGTAGAATTCAGTAGCTTTTAACATCCACAAGCAGTAGATTCGTCAAATGAAATCTGGTCACACTGCTACTTATTTACAATTTATGTATGTACCTAGATAAAATTAATCTAAGATATATACAGTTTACAAAGTAAATTAAATAATTTTTATATATAGTACTCTGATAAAGCAAAATGCGTTTCCTAATAAAGATCCGAAAATACTCTACAAGTATACCTAGTAATGCCAGTTTTATGGAAGAAATGCAAAAGAATTTTATTGCAACAAATTCATTTCAAAGAATGCTGTTATCTTGGGGTTCGGCGGCAATTTCGTTGTTAAATCCCCACAGAGGAGATATGATTGCTTGTTTAGGGGAGGTAACAGGCGAGAGCTCTTTGAAATATATGCGGAATAAAATGCTTGATACTGCCGAAGGAGCGGAAATATTAAAAGAAATGCCTAGGATAAGTTCGACATCGGTTTGTTTTGAGCGGCTATCCCAAATGCCAGAGAATACAGTCGGTCGTGTTTATGCCGACTTCATGAGTGATAATAACATTACGGCAGATTCTAGACTCCCTGTTCAGTTTATAGCTGATCCGGAATTGGCCTATGTTATGCAACGATACCGAGAAGTCCATGATTTGGTTCATGCTACTTTGTTTATGAAAACAAATATGTTGGGAGAGGTAAGATAATCCATCAATGCAGACTTTGTCCCCCAAGAGAATGGTGTTTAGGAAAACAAACAAAATAGTGCTCTTGTGTCTAAAAAATATTAGAATAAAACTGGTATGAAGCCATAGCCATATACGGTAAAATTAATGTTTATAAAATGGTAGTCATCATTCTGTTTCTTATTTTGTACTTAACGAAGTGATAACACAATTTCCAATTTGAGCTATAGTATGTACATAGTTGATATGTACCTGCTTTAACATGTACCTGTATTTGCCTGGAGGGTAGACAGAAATATAAATGTGTGACTTACCAATTCTATATTTAAAAAATGTAAGAAAAATAATATAATTAGTATAAAGCTATTGGAGAGACTAGTTGCTCACTGAGATACAGTATTCATTGAATCAGGGGCTTGTGTGATTTCTGAAGAACTAAAGCAAATATGTACATGTATGTTAGTATTTTGTTGTATCTTGGCATATATAATGTTACATCATACTTCATCAAGAATTGATATTGCAGGTAACTATAAAATGGGTTGAAGGAATTCAAACAAAGCTTCCAATGTGTATTAGTGGAGGTATATGGGGAGCAGCCAGACTAAGGCCTAAACATCGTCAGTTGTACCTAAATCACTACTTGCCATGGGCAATCAGAACTGGATATAATGCTAAATTTATGCAAGGTACTTCAGTTTATTGTTTATGATTGATGATTATGATTTAAAATGGCTAATGTTTAAGACTAATAATTGGCTGTTGTTATTGTTGTTTTTAAATGAAAATATTATTATTCAAATATAAACAATGCAATATGTTCAAGGACCAAAATATAATTAAAGTAATAATTTTTATGAAACTACTTAGAACTATTTTCTAAAAATGTATGCAGAGATAGAAAAACGTATACACATGAGGTTTCTATGTCGTGTTATGAGTAATTTTTTGTAAAATATAATATATTTTACAAATATGAGCTGTAATAAATAAAAAAACTCAATGAAATCACTAATTTTTCCAGGTATTTTCTTTGAAAAACGATGGGATCAAGACATTGACGATTTTCACAAGGAAATGAATATTGAAAGGTTCATCAAAAAATAAGTTTCTGAAGATTAACTTATCAATAAAATGCAAATACCATGTTTTTGCTCACATTATTATAGTTTATGTTCTAAAGTAGCTGCATCACAATTGGTCAAATAAAATTGATCATTAAAACCATTTTTTTTTAGAATGTTAGGTATTTACATTTATAGTTCTTTTTATACACTCTTAATATCCGTAAATAAATTATTTTAATTATAAATAGACAGTTATAAAAGCTTGGAAAGGAATTATAATAAAGTATTAATATTTTTTATAACCAATTTAAAACTGGAATAAACACTGTAACCATAGTGTGCATTAGCAATTTGTGATAATATATTAAGTTAATAAGTGATAAATTGTAAATAAAATGTAATATACATTTTTGATGTTCGTAATTAAACCTCCCGCCCTATATCTAAAGAATTAGCATAGTCCACAGTAATTAAGTTTTCTGTATAGATAATAAATAAAAAAACTGGTTTGGACAAAAAAACAGGATCCTGTTATATTCTGGATTAGAAATAGGAATTATCAAATTAACCGAAAAAATAGCTGTATTGAACATACCTCATACAGAGATACAACAGCATACCTTACTGTTTGGATAAACTTTGAATGCCAGGAGAATGAAATACTTAGGTATTTTTATTAATGAACTAGCTGTGCCCGCGACTTCGTCCGCGTGGAATAGTGACTTTATAAATTATAGCCTATGTTTTATTCCGATGTTAGCTATATTATTGTAAAGTTTCATTAAAATCCATTCAGTCGTTTTTGCGTGAAAGAGTACCAAACCTACATTCTTAGAAACTCGCGTTTATAATATTAGTAGGATGTGTTATTCTGATGTATAAGCTATATTATTGTAAAGTTTCATTAAAATCCATTCAGTAGTTTTTGCGTGAAAGAGTAACAAACCTACATTCTTAGAAACTATCGCGTTTATAATATTAGTAGGGTGTGTTATTCTGATGTATAAGCTATATTATTGTAGTTTCATTAAAATCCGTTCAGTAGTTTTTACGTGAAAGAGTAACAAACCTACATTCTTAGAAACTTTTGCGTTTATAATATTAGTAGGATGTGTTATTCTGATGTATAAACTATATTATTGTAGTTTCATTAAAAACCATTCAGTAGTTTTTACGTGAAAGAGTAACAAACCTACATTCTTAGAAACTTTCGCGTTTATAATATTAGTAGGATGTTTTATTCTGATGTATGTACAAGCTATATTATTGTAAAGTTTCATTAAAATCCATTCAGTAGTTTTTACGTAAAAGAGTCACAAACGTACACTCTTACAAACTTTCGCGTTTATAATATTAGTAGGATTACGATAACTTATTAATTCTGTATTTCACGTAAGAAATATAAATAGCGTGTCGTATACATACGATCATTTTCTAGACGCTGATCTCTAGATTCCAAATTTTCTTGAATCCTATCGGCGCGCTTTATATACCCGCGCAGGCGTGTAGAACCTACAATGTCCAGCCTAAGCAAAATTGCAATATAAAATTTTCGAAACTTATCATTTTCAATAAAAAAAAAATTCTAAAATAAAAATAGCCTAAGTTACTCCTTGTTACATCAGCTATCTGCCAGTGAAAGTCCCGTCAAAATCGGGGCAGCCATTTCAGAGATCAGTCGGAACAAACAGACACAGACAAAAAATGTTGTTTTGGTATATGTACCGTGTATACGTCCGAATGCTTAGTTAAAAGCGGTTATTTTAATATTACAAACAGACCCTCCAATTTCATTTATTTGTATAGATTGAACCATTAATTAAATATTGTCTTGCTATGTAATGTAATCTGGCCCCCATGGCATAGCGGCTATCCGGTACACTTGCGGAGATCATGGGTTCGATTCTCGTCTCGCATCTGAGTGTTTATGTATAATATGTATTTATTTACAGAAAAAAGCATATAGGTATGTAGTTTATCAGTTGTCTAGTTCACATAACACAAGTGCGTATTAGCGATGCCCCTAGCGTTGGAAATACTCATAGGCGACGGTAACTGCTAAATTCTAATAAAAAAAATCTGTTCAGCATACATAGGTATCAAGAAAATTATCATAATTAGAAAATGCAGGAAATCAAAACAAAAACAAGTTTAAAAAAATATAATCTTATATTTGTGCTTATAAGGTAATCATAGTAGCATTTCGGAGCTGCAGCCGTTGGAATTATGGAGTGATGTAGTGCGGTCGGCGACCTCCACCACCCACTCGTACCACACCCGTCGGGAGTCCACGCAGCGCCAGAATTTGGCCTTTATTACATCGCCCTTTTGTACTCGTAATGGTGTCTAGAAACGGAATATTTACTTAGTGACAGACCAATACAAATTTACGTTTAATATCGCTGTGGGTGTTAATGAAAATTGAAAACAAACCTATGCAGTAAAATTTTATATAACTAGCTGATCCGACGAACATTTTTCTGCTAGATAAATTAAATAAAAAAACATTTTGTAGTGAACTGAATTGTTAATAATGTAATCCATTCTCTAATCCAATTGAACACATAAAAATTAGATGAAAAGGGCCAGCCGTTTAGGAGGAATTCAGGCACATACACATCACACCTACACACAGATAAACCAATTTAGGGACTATGCTAGTGGATAAGGGGACAGTTGTTTTAATATATAGTATAGTCTGTTGCAGGGGAAGTTTATATTATAATACAGCGATTAAAGCTACCCTGCTCAAATAAAAATTTCTGCTCATCTGGAGGCAATAGCAAAATTGTACATTAAAAAAATAAGATTTTAATATCTTTTATTTACATTTAATTCCCAATTAATTGAAATTATGCCAATTTACCTTTACTTTTAGAGTACCAATTATATAAGTAGGAATAACTTTTTTTATGGCTGTAGAAAAGCAGACAGGCTGACGGCCCACTTAGAATTTAGTAGTTACCGTCGCCTATGGGTGTTTGCAACGCCAGTGGCATCGCGAACACGCTGCTGTCCTATAAGGGTACAGGAACTTGGATCACTAATGCCGAAACACAATGCAAGGTTATTATGGCGGCATACTTAAGACCAAAGGTGGTCACCATCCAGATGGGCTTGAGGCCCTACCACGTAGCTAGGGTGGGTTGTTTTGTCGCCTTTTACGACAGGCAGACCCCGGCCGCAGAGATTAGTAGTCTATCTTCTAACTATATTTAAGATGAACACAAATTATTCATTTTGGTCTAAATGATAAATAACTAACCTTTATTGGTATAAAAACTGGGAACCAGGATATCATTCCTGGACTATGTGTTGAGGGTAGTATACTAATCATTTCTTCTCCAAATAGTTTACTGTCAAAATATCCTCCAAAGCCATGCATAACATTCTCCTGCTGTACTTCCCACGACAGGGTCGTTGATCGCCTGTTGTCAGTTAAAGGTAAGCCTCTGTAATCTGTCATCTCTTGACCCTCGTGATCTTTTGTACCCTGGGCAGGGTGATCAAATGTGAATACCGTCTGGAATGTAAAATAGATAACTACCAATACCCATTTCATTTTATTAGAACAATTGAACACAGGTGTGCAGTCCGTCTTAAATGAATGAAACATCAAAAATCTATATAGGTATAAGTATTTTAACTCAGTTGAGTGGTTACACTTTTTTTTATTGCTTTAGGACAGCGGACAGGCTGAGTCCCACTTAGAATTTAACAGTTATCATCACCTATGGGTGATTGCAATGCCAGTGGCATTGCGAACACGTTGATGTCCCATAAGGATACAGGAACTTGGGTCACTAATTCCGGAACACAACATAGTTATTATGGCGACATTCTTAAGATCAAAGGTGGTTGCCATCCAGACAGGCTTGGGGCCCTACCACGTAGGGTGGGTACCCTACCCTAGGATGGGTTGTTTTGTCGCCTTTTATGATAGGCCGCAGAGGTCAGTATTCTTTCTCCGCCCTTGGATGGATAAAAACACTTGCGAGTTTATAGTGCACTATTGTAACAAGACTAAATTTCTATACACCTTTTTTATATTTTATTATTTTTTTATCTTTTATATTGATCCACCGCGACACTGCCTGTTACTGAGCAATTAGTCATAACACTACATTTAGTACTAATATGCTAGCAGATGTCCAAACAAATTATTTTAAAAATATATTAAATGAACAACTATAAAGTGGAGATGAGTATATTAATTTCAATTTAAAATCACCTACATTAGATCGAATTTAACGAAAAACGACTATTAATAAACCTTTGCAATATCGCAAATTATAAGAGGAGATGCTGCCCCTTTTTTATCCTGGATAAAACTGAACCGCATAAATTCTGCAACTCCGGAGGGAGAACCAAAAACTCCACCCTGCTACTGGGATCACTTGACAGGCTAGCAATAGATAACCAAGACGGTCGCGCTGGAATACCTACTTAAATACGTACCCCCCAAGTCGCAAGATCGACTTTTGGTAATTGATCTGCAATGCCTCTGTAGTGAGATGCTGCACCAAGTGAATCCTACTCAGTTTGAAGCTGCTCAGAAGGATAAATGACTCTCTTATTTTAAGTCTATTAAAATTAACTTGTTTACCTTTGGCTCACCAATATCACTTTTATTTTGCATATAAACTACCCATAATGTTTCAAAGTTTTTGTCTTTTTGGTTACAATTATTCAATGCAGTAGCTTTGGCCGCTGCCCATAATCGCGCTGATGAGATGGGATTTACATAGGAGTTGTATTGGCAGGGGATAGAAATTCCACCTGGCTTCAGCAAACCCGCTGCTCCGTCCAAACATTCTGGTGATAATTCATTATCACCCCATGACCCTAAAATATTAATATATTTATGGATAGTTTAAGATCACTAACTGCCAATTTTAGAACTCAATTAAGAAAGAAAATTGGATTGGTTACTTAGTTTAATTAATTACACTCAGCAAATATTATGATGTTATTTGCTGTAATTCTTTCAAACTTATTATAACATTTGACGTTAAAGGAGTTAGTAGCCAAAGAAGCTTGTTCGCTTAAAAGATCACAACTATTCACTTAATTATTTAAATTGAATATGCTGCATAATGTAAAGCAACAATATTAACCAATATTTAACACAAGCTCTATGGAGTTTGGCACTTTGACAATGGACTTTAAACATTTACAAAACTTATATTTTAATGTCAAAAAGCATCACAAATTCTTCAAGTTCCAAGAATATGTATGTATTAATATATATAATAATAAACTTATTTGTGAGCATGAATAAGTAAAATATTGTGTATAATATTATCAAATTAATAATGTGAGTTGCATGAATCTGTTTTCTATGAATCAACTTTTGTTCTTCTCTAGTCTTTCTAACTCTGCCTTTTAATCAGTATATCATCACCTCATAAGTTTGAAATTGTAGCAGTGGAACAGCAGATAGGCTGACCCCACATAACAGTAAACAGTTTCGATGCCTATGAATGTTTGCGGCGCCAGGAGCATCGCAAGACGCTACTGTCCGCATAGAAGACCTGAAACCTGTTCACTTATGTCACAACACAAGGTTATTATAGCGATTTCTTCAAACATAAGGGGGTAGTCGCCATCTAGACGGGCTTGAAGCCCTTACAAGTTGAATCTCAGAAGTCGGTTCCAGAAGTCTGTTTTCAGAATTATGATTCCCAACTTTCCATGGTTTAGGAATTCCAAAGTTAGTCCATCATCTTCTTTCCTATTTCTATATCAGTAGGGATTAAAGTGTGCAGCAGTGTAGCAGTGGAAAAACTACCATAAGTGATAGACTGGAGGGTGTTGGTCACGACCCTCAGACATGAGGACTACGACTCGAGGAGTAGGAGGGATTAAAGTAAAAAATATACCTCACCCAATAATTCAGAGACAATAATGTCAGCTTTCGGAGATAAATTTAAATATCTCATATCACCTGGAACCACTATTACATTACGATTACTAAACACTTCCCGCATTTGTGCTGTCAACACTACCACTGCACATGGATTCTTTTCAACTGCGATTACCTGTAAAAAAAATTGAATTAATTCAAATCTCATTGTAAGCCTTTATTTGCATGATTAGAACAAAACGAAAGACATTGTAAACCAGAATGTTATACAAAAAAGTAAATTCCTCTAATCAAAAAGTAAATTATAACAATTAAAGTGTTGGCAACACTAAGTGATATTTTTGATGTTCTAATGATTCAATAGTTTGTATTGAATTGATGCATAAATGGGTGAAAGAAACATATTCAATAGTTGGGTAAATTTGTAGCTCCTAATTATTAACCATTTTAGTGCCATTGATTTTTACTAATATGTACTTAAGTTTAGAAATGCCAAAGAAATCTTTTGTTTTTGATGTCATTTACCCTTGTCTTAAAAAAACTGTACCAAAAATTATCCAATTCTAATAATTTTTTCGGTGTTTTATTAATAAAAACTTGTATAAGGATAATAAAATACAAAAACATTATGGAAATATATATTGTGAACAAAAATTATAACAAATATGGGTGCTTTATCGCACAGACTCCATGGAGCCCCTTCTTACAGCGGACACTCCGTATCAGAAAAATTATTATTATCATCACTATCACTCAAAATTTGCATTATGCGGTGTAAGGGCCTGGCCACAGTTTCTGGCGGTGCGTCGGGAGGCGCGGCGAGCGGCGTGATTTGCGGTGGTATGCCACAGCTAGACTAGTTGCGACCGCGGCGGCATCAGCGGTGCACGTATTTAGAGAACGGCTAAACCATTAAAATGCCCCTATCAAAAGTGGCACGATATTCCCTTGAAACAAGAGCATTCTTAGCTGAAGATATTATTCAGTCAAAAATAGGAGCGCACCCAGTTAACCAGAAAAGGAGCGAACTTGGCGAATTTCATACTCTTTATTATAAATATAGGAACTATCCCGATAAATTTTTTGAATATACGCGGGCAAGCATAGAAACTTGATTATTATTCGGCCACATACACGAAGACTAAAGCTAAAGTTAAAAAAAATAAAAAATAAAAAAACAATTCCAGTTTGAAATTGTTGTTTTATTTCGTCCCAATTTTTTTTATAACATGCCTATATTTATGATGTGTATGTTTTGACATCCATATTGCTGGTCTACTCAGTATTTCACTAATAAATTGTTCCATATCCATTATTTATTGGCTCAACGCGCGATAAAAACAAAATTATTTGTTTCGGTCGCGCGATGCCTGAATGCGTCCACCGATGCCGCCGCGCGCGCCGCTCTGAGCTGTGGCCGCCTCGATATTGAATATTGATTATTACATTTGTTTCACTTGCACATCGCGCAGCTCGTCGCCGCCGGGTGCACCGCGCCTCTTGCCGCACCGCAAGTCGCGCCGCCGGTAGCTGTGGCATACTTTATAGGTTGTCTACCATTTGTTTTCGCCGCTCACCGCTTGCCGCGCCTCACGACGCGCCGCAATCCGCACCGCTCTTGGCTGTGGCCAGGAGGTAAGTGTACCACAATGTCACTCCCACTTAGACTTGTGTAAGTAATGCGAGTAATGTATTACGCGTAATATTACCCGACCGCGTACTGTAGTATCACACATTACTCGACTAAATTAAACATCACCCATCACACTAAACATTACGCGCTGTCCGCGCGGCATATCATTGCACAGTACGAAAGTACGAATTGCAATTCATGACTTACGTTGACGTTCGGCAATGTTCGGTATATCTCAGATGCTCGAAACTCGAGGTTGCCACATGACCGTGCCCCATCCATTGTTATATCTTCCGCCCCGGGGTCCCTTTCACAAAACTATTCATTTTGCATTGTAACACCAACGTGTTATGTTTTTTATGTTTAATATGAATGAAGCTATTTATTTAAGTGTTTTGTTTATTATTATTCAACTATGGTGTAGAATTACGATACGCTGAATACAGAGGTAGCGCGTATTTGAGCACCACTTGTGTTTATACGATCATAATTCAAAAATTAAAGCGATGACATAGAGATTTTTTATTGTAAATTACAAAGATTATATATTACATTAGGATAAAAAATAAAACCATACACCTGTCCATACAAAATAATTTTTTTCAAGCCCGTTCATTTTGCATGAAAATCTGGCGGCGCAAGCCGTAATTATAGATACACTTTACCTGTCACAAATACCACATTTAGGCATACAATTAAAATAATTCTATATAACTAGTCTCATATTCTTACAAAATAAACAAAAATCAATAGCGTTTACCATTACTTAATGTATGTATAATAAGTAAAAAAAGGTATATTTATAAAAAAAAGTTTACATGTAAAATTATGTTTAAGAATGAATGTATAATCTGTACATAAAAACACGCAATCATTGTATAAATTAGTAATAATTTTTTTTCATGTCACCTCAAGACGCACATCGTCGATCAGTAATATCACTACGAAACATCACATCGCTCGATGCCATGCCATTACAATATCACAGAAGTGATACTGTGGAGTGATAGTGCGCTGTAGCATACCGCGACATGCTGACATTACGCGTGATGTTTGAAGTGTAGTGCGCTGTCGCATAGCGCGACATGGCGACATCACGCGTGATGTTTGAAGTGATGGTAAAATGTAATATTACTCGGAACGAAATGTAATGACATATCACATCACTTCATGATGCACTGTTTTGCGCATGTCCCACTATTACTTTCTTCACAACTTGAAGAACGATCATTTTCACTTGAATTATTTTTGTATTCAGACATTATGGGTTAAAAAATTTGAAGTTTATGTAACACGTAGAAAAATAAAAATATTAACGATGCGTGCGAGCGACTTCCCCTACAGCGAACTAAACAGCAACTGATTTCACGTCACTCACGTGGCGATTACACGCGCGCGATGGCGCTCGACGGCACTCTAACGGTTAACATATACTCAAAAATTTCCCTATATGTACTTCAATTCCACTATACTTTTAAAGCAAAAATATCTCAAAATATTCAAGGAAAAAATATTTTTATAGGCCAGTAGGATCTGGATCAATCTTGATTTTTTTTTATTAGCAGGTCTTGATATTGTTCACTGTCTTGCTACCCCAATATAAAATTATAATTTAACTTAAATACATATATAAATTATCATCTATAAATATATATTTATAGATTTTAGACATTTTCGTCAGTAAACTCTTAATTGTATTTTTAATATTAATCTTTGACTGATTTGATATTAAATATATTTTATAGATTTAATGTTAAACAACTACCTACTATGATAGTAAATGTTGTGTGCAACTATAATTGGCATACATGTATGAACTTTATTATTGTAATTATTATATAAATTGAATTTGGTGTACAGAATTACCTTGACATTAGTATTAGTGATATCAGCAGCATTGAGGGTCGCCCTAACAAGAGGTCCTCTACCTGCACCAAGGACCATTACTGTGATTAAATTGCTATCCTGTGCACTGTCCCCTTGTCCATTCTCTTTCTCTGTTTGTTTTGAATTGTCCAACACATCTTCAACTGTGATATTATTTTTACTCTGAAACATTTGAATAAGTAATATTTATGTCAAACAAATTTTTCAGATACACCGAATAGGATGATTTTTCTGTCATTTATAACATATACATATATGTATATAACATGGTTTGGGAATGCAATAAAGTTTAAAAGAATTTATATTTATTTATATATACAAGCACAATACCACTAAACTCAAGATCTCTAAAACTGATTAACTTAAAATAAGTAAACACTCCTCAAATAATGAAATAAATGTAATTTGATTTATATAGCACAACAATGTTTGTCAGGTGAGCTAGTCAAAAATTATTATCATGAGGTATTTACTTAATCAAATACAAGTTACAAGAGGATATTAATAAAATCAAAATTAGTTTACATGGTCGTCCATTTTTTCTGCAGCTCTCTTCTTTTGTAAATTGTTTAAAGCTTGAACAATGGCTTTTTGGTATTGGTTATATTTGATTGGGTCTTTTTCAAACACATTGTAAGTATGGGTATCCAAATTATCTGCCAGGGGCTGAAGAGGTGTTTGCAGGTAGTCTTCCCAACTAAAATTAAATCAAAATGTTGTATTAATATTGTTTGAAATTAAGAAGCATTCCTGTTACTGTTTAATCAATCGATATTATTTTTAAAATGTACTAATTTTAAAGAAACATAAATATAAAAAGAGAATATTCAATAAAAATCAGAGAACATATAAAGGAAAAAGTTTGCCAGCTCACTTAGTGATTTTTACATAAACTATAGGAAGAAAATTATTGGTCCTTGAGAAATTAATATTGTAATTTTAAAATAATAATATTGAATAGTTTAATGTTGCTTATAATTTGCCTCCCTTTCCAAAGGGGATAGTAAGCATAACCACCATATTTATACAAAGCAGACTAATGTACCACATGCCAGTTAGTTATCTTAATGTAAAATTGCTATAGAGCATGGCTTGTTCTTAGTATTTTTGTATCTTATTATTATGGTGACTAAAATATTTCTTACCCCCTAGCATAACAAAGCATTGGATCATTATTCGGATCTGGCCTTCTCTTCCACACCCTGTAAAGGTACTGCAGGTAGAATTCAATGTTGGACCTCCTTGCCCCACTGACTATCACCTGGGCTTCATGTTCCACCATATTCACAACCAGTTGCTGGTGCGGTTTAGACAATATTGGATATCTATCAAGCCAAAAAATCAGATATGTATTCATTTCACTTTTGATAATCACTTAAAATATCTATTTTATCTTGCTCATCTTTTGTTTCATTTAAACTGCTGTAGAACAGCAGATAGGCTGAAGATCCTCTAACAGTAAGTAGCGACACCAGGTATGCCAATAACATGCTGCTGCCTGCATTGAGGAACTAAACTGTGGTATTAAATTATGGATGAAATAGCAGTTTTAACAGATTTTAATGGGTAAATGAGTAAATGCATATTTCACATGCTAGTACTAAAGCACTGCAAAAAAAGAGTTTATTTATTTGGGACTTAAATTTTTTTAATAATCACATAATGTAAAGACTAAACTCATTTTTTATAGACTAGCAGTTTGAGGGAAACATATATTGCCAGTGATATACTGAATACAATACAGGAAAAAGACCCCGAGGTTGCAGCCCTACAAGATGGTCCGACCAAGTGGCCAAAAAGCTGGGCACACGAATCACAGATGCCCTAAACCACGCCAAAGATAGAGCAGTGGAAGCGGTGCTGTTGTGATATCAGTCGGGAGCATCACGACGCTCAGCAGTGATCTAAAGATTAGAGCAGAAGGACACTGAATACAAAGAGAAGCAATAATTATAAAAATACAAAGCAGTAAAAGCAGCACTTTCTAATGCAATTGTGTGTAAAATATAATTTTTTAAACCAAGAGAGTTATAATAACCTCATCGAGCCACAACCTGCAACCTTGTCCTCCAGGGCAATAACCAGCACAAGGCTGATTGGTTCCCATAACAGTAGAATTAAACTAATTAATGTATTTACCATAATAAATCATTTCTTTAATGTAGCATGTTGACACCTCTAAAGAATGCTATGCCAACTTTAAAAAATACATTTACAGGAGAGACTTCTGTAGAAAAAATTTCATCAATTGCTATAATAGTAGTTATTTTAATGAAATGTGAAAAGTGTTTTTTTGCTTAACAGAAAATACCTACAATTCGCAAGTTGGCTTAATATTCCTTGAAGGTGTTGATATAAGACAATAAAAGTAAAAATATAGCTGCTATATATACCCTTTTTTATTATTATGAAATATAGATGTAGGCAGAATAATAGCTCTGATAGGTTCTCCACACCATCTATCAATTATTTCCTGTGAAGGTAAATCTGCTGATATTTTCAATACAACTCCAACTTTCTTATCCCAGTTAAGTCGCTCATGAAACTTGGACCACCAACGCCAAGGTTCATTCCAAGCCTCTTCATTGTCTTTGCCTTCTCTAGAGCACTGCTTAAGAATTCTATTACATACCATTGGCACTTCGGTCCATATCATTGTGGGATGATGACTATAAAAAAAAATATCTTTAGAATAAAAGTAGTGGATGATTCTCTAAAAATAATGACAAAAGATTTACCTAGTTGCATTAAAATTTAGAAGTATTCTTGCTAAGTTATTACTATTTTGCCCTTGTAGAGTCAGCATAACCGCTGCAACGCCAAGTCCTCGACAATATTGCAACTCTTCCATAAGGCAATCTTCATGACGTTGTTGAACAATTGGGGAAGCAGAATCAACATCTAAGTATGGTGAGACTTTCCCTACTATTCTACTAGTCCAATCTTGAGGAGACAATATCATATCTGATCTTGTGAACCCACCAACCACACCGGCATTTGCATGGTGTTGTCGCCGAAAACGTGGATGAACAATTGGAGAAACTATGAAAGAATAGCTAATTCTTAACGCTTCTGTTACGCATGCTTGAAGATCTGGAGTAATTATATATTCTAATCCACAAGATATGTCTTGTTGAGTCATATTTTTAAACTAATATCTTTAAGTTTTGAGAATTGTTTTTACAACTTTTCGGAAAAAAGAAAAAACAGGCCTCCGTCATCCATCACTCGCTCAAGGCCACGCGCTATTAGGGCCAGTGTTGCCACATTCCAAAATCCAATTCGATAAATCTGAATCAAAAGGTCAAAAATCTGTTTAAAATCTGTATGGGAACAATTAGCTATATTACTATGTAAACTGACAAAATAAAGACTATCATAAATAAAATATATTTCTTACTTTTTGCACATATTTTAATTCGTTTTAAATATCAAATTGTTATCGATATTAAACTTATAACATGGCTCGTTATTGAGTAATTATTTGGTTAAAATTAATCCCTCCATCGTTTCAGTGTCTAAATGGTTTCTTGTTTTATTTCTAATCAAGTTTATTGCAGAAAATATCCTGACAAATTACATTCGGGAATTCCCCTTCCGTAAGCCATTAATTTTGCCTAGAAGTCGACAAGGGTTCACCTCTATCAACAGAAAAAAATTCAAAACATAATTAACTTTTATTACACAATAAAAATGATACTTAATTATTAGTTTTATCAAAAAATACGTCCTCATCCTAAAATCTGTATAGATATAAAAGTTAAGCCATTCGTGGTCAAAAATCTGTATAGATACAGATAAATCTGTATATATGGCAACACTGATTAGAGATAAAAATAAATCATCGATGTTTTCAAACATCGATTTATCGTTCATAAAAACCGATGTTTTAACATCGATGTTGAAACTAAAACTGCGACGATACATCGATGTTCAAGAACGATGTTTTAACGTACGTAGACATAACGCGCCATCTTGAGCTCTATCTGTGATCTACATAGATTACCTGTCTTAATCGCAAGCGTACATTTATCAATCTATTAGAGTCAAGCTATTAGATTATTATTTTCGGTTTATAAAGAAGTGTTTATAATCAAGGATTAATGTTTAAATTGGTCATTACAAGATTACGAGGTTGTTTTCATAAATTCATAATATTGATATCAACCTATAAAAATTGTTTCATATAATTAACAGATGAGGGTATATTTTCTAATCCCGGATCTTATATTATTACTAGTAACGGGGATTCCCTGTGTATGTAGGTAGGGTTACCATAACTTAAATGGTTTTCTCCCAATAATTGATTCTATGAAAGAAAATCGTTTGTAAATGATTATCGTGATAATCGATTATTGATAATCAATTCCGCACACCACTAGTCCGTTTATGAAATTTTAAAAAGTATTGGCATGAAGATAAATAGGTATGTTTTATATGGATTGTCGGTTGAACGTCAAACGCGTCGGTTGTCTATTTGGTTTGAAAATTTAATTTTATATTATCTTACTCCTTTAGATCAGAAGTTTAGCTCATTTTATTTATCTGTACTTTCCTTGCATTTGGTTTCTTGAATTTCTTAATATCTCTGTTCTGTGCTAGCTGATGGACGGAATCCCCCCGCCCGGCTTGCCGGGCGGTGGTGCTTTCATTTCTCCTTCATCCCCGGCAGCCTATGTAAGCATAGATAACGAGGATGAAATGGATATTGAGAGAGGCCGTTTTAAAGAGAGGAGACGAGAGAAAAGATGCAAACATAGAAAAAAACATAAATCATCCTATGAAAATAATTACTCATGCAATAGCGAACGCTCACGCTCATCCTCTCGTTCGCATAGCATTCCGGACACTAACATCCCTGCTGGCCAGCGGACTCCGCCTAATAATTTTACAACTTTGCCTTCACAGATCCCTGTTATTACAGCTACCCCTCCTGCCGCACTCATTATTGATGCCCCAGTTCCTCAAGCGTCCCAGTCCGTCAACTCACAATCCCAGGAGGTATTTACCCCTATTGGCAGGCAAGTATATGATATAAACG
This sequence comes from Malacosoma neustria, assembly GCA_963693495.1. Classification (NCBI taxonomy): domain Eukaryota; kingdom Metazoa; phylum Arthropoda; class Insecta; order Lepidoptera; family Lasiocampidae; genus Malacosoma; species Malacosoma neustria. The sequence continues at coordinate 9,184,058 of OY856374.1, forward strand.
ATAAGGGTCCCTTCATTGTACATGTCCAGCGTTCTGAAGAGTCTCCTAATTCTGGCACTACCTTACATCCAGTTAATTTTGGGAGATTTCTACATAAGAGAATCCGTGAATTTCCTAATGTAATTGAAGGCACTTTGAAGAGCATCGGTAGGAACCGTATTTCAATTAATTTCTATTCAGTCTCTGACGCTAACAAATTTATTGAATCCCCTACTCTATCTTCCCATAAATACAAGGCTTTCATCTCTACATTTAATGTTACAAGAATGGGTATAGTAAAAAGTGTTCCAAACGATCTTACTCCCGAAGATTTAATAGAACTTATTAAGGTCCCCGTAGGCTGTGGCAGACCATTAAAAGTTCGCAGATTTAATTATAAAAAGCATTCTTCCGATGGCTCCTTCCAGTGGGTCCCTTCTGAAACAGTTCTCATTACATTCGATGGTCAGGTCCTCCCTAATAAGATATTCCTATGCTTCACGTCTCTCTCAGTTGAACAATATACATATCCTACAATCCAGTGCTTTCATTGCTGTAGATATGGCCACACTAAGGATAAATGCCGTTCGAGTCCCCGATGCTTCCGTTGTGGTAAGGACCACGCAGGAGATAATTGCTCAGCCCCTGAAGATGCTACTACTTGTATAATTTGCCCTCCTGGCCCATTTAATAACCATTTAGCGACCAGCAAGTCCTGCCCAGAATATAACAGACAATGTAATATTAAAAGTACTATGGCCACTGAAAACATTTCGTACGTTGAGGCCTCTAAACTCCACGCTCAATCTAAATCATCGTACGCTAACGTTGCTGCTAGTATTTCACCAATCCACTCCAAAGAATCAACTTCTTATACTAAAACTGTTTACTCATCACCTCGCCCACGTCCCACTCTCCACTCCGGATATGATAAAAATGCCCACAACACTATTACTCGATCCCCTCCCTCACTACTCCCTAATGGCAATGCCCTACAAAACGCCCCCACTCTAGCTAACAACGAAAAATTAATCTTGGATCTAATTAATCTTTTAAAGTCAATCATAAAAATTTTCTCTTCTCCCCAATCTTCTTTGATGTCCTCCGCTGCCCCTCTTTTGAATTCTGTCCTATCTTCCCTTATACATAATGGATCAAGTAATCCTTCAATGGAACTCTAGAAGTATTTTAAATAAAAAACATGATTTAATTTTCCTAATCAATAAATATAAACCTTTTTTGGTAGCCATATCTGAGACTTGGCTTAAATCAAATTCAATTTTTAATCTTAAAGGTTATTGTGCTATTTTAGACTCTAAACATGATGGCCATGATGGTTGTGCGTTATTTATAAAAGACCATTTAAATTTCACACCTTTGGCGCTCCCAAAGGATCTCTATTCTAATTTATATGCTGTGGCTGTCCGTACTCAGAACCTTACATTTCTATCTTTATATATTCCTTACCCTTCTCGTGGTTTATTGAACAAACTTCGGGAACTTATTGAACTTCTCCCCCATCCTATTTTAATTATGGGTGACTTTAACTGTCATCACCCTGTATGGGGTTGTGGCAAACAGGATCGTGTTGGTGACCAGCTTTTAAACATAATTGATTCATGCAACCTCTGCATTCTCAACACTGGCTCCCCCACACGTCGCCCTCGTCCGGACGAGGCGCCAAGCGCTGTTGATATCACTTTATGCTCCCCCGTTTTGGCTAGCTCCCTTTCCTGGAGCGTTCTTAACAACTCCTTTGGCAGTGATCACTTCCCCTTAATTATAGACTTTCCCTTGATGTCAACCAGCAAACCTCCTGCTGCTAAACCATTATTAAATTATATTCTGGACAAGGACGGATGGGCCACATTCCGTTCTACACTTGATACCGCTGGCATAAACCTGCCTCATATCACTGCTAATAGCATTTCCAACTGTGTAGCTTGCTTGAGTCAAGTGTTTTTATCTGCTGCTGATGCGGCCTTTCGTACTAAAAATAGTGCTTGTGATAAAATTGCTTCTCCTCCATGGTGGGATAGAGAATGTACGGAGGCTATTAAAAGTAGGAACAACGCGGTTTCCACCTACAACCAAAATTTAACGATTTCGAATTATATTGAACTCAATAAAGCAATTGCTAAGTCAAAATTATTGTTTCGCTCCAAAAAAAAAGAGGGTTGGAAATCATTTTGTTCGTCCTTAAACCCGCATTCTCCTTCCACCATGGTGTGGAGAAGTATTAAAAATTTCCGTAGCTCCCGTGTTTCCCAAGCCCGCCCTTGCCCGGCCTCCCACTCGTGGGCTATAAGCTACATGGATTTATTAGCCCCTCAATTTGTTCCTATTTTTTCCGAACTCCCGACCCTCTCTTCTCCTCCATGTTCTCATCTGTTAGACCTCCCTTTTAGCATGATTGAATTAAAAAATGTCCTCTCCTCCGTTAAAGATTCGGCCCCAGGTCAAGACGGTATACCCTATTCCTTTTTTTCTAATGCTGGTGACTATATTCTAAATTACTATCTTAAACTAGTTAATGTTATGTTTGATAAAGGTGAGGTTCCCTCTGCTTGGAAAACCCAACTGATAATCCCAATCCTCAAACCTGGTAAGGATGCTGAAGACCCTAGATCATACCGTCCTATTGCTCTCTCATCAGTTTGCGCTAAAATCCTAGAGCATCTCATAAAAAATAGGATTGAATGGTTTTTAGAATCGAATAACCTCCTTTCTAAATCTCAATATGGTTTTCGCAAGGGTTATAGCACTATAGACAACCTGTCTATAATCACTTCTGATATTCGTCTCTCGTTCACCCGTAATGAATCTATAGTTGCAGCATTCTTGGACGTTTCAGCTGCTTATGACAACGTTCAGATCCCCCTCCTCAGGGATAAGCTCTTTAATCTTTCTCTTCCGGGTAAGCTGTGTAGTATCATTATTAATATGCTATCGGAAAGGCACATCATCTTTAGGTGCAATGATATTACAGTTTGTCCTTAAAGGCTTATCTGGAAGGGCTTACCTCAAGGTTCTGTACTCAGCCCCCTTCTTTATAACGTATATACTTCTGACTTAGATTCATCTGTGGGCTCTTGCCGTATCCTACAATATGCCGATGACATTGTTTTGTATTCTGCTAATATTAATATTGTCTCTGCAGCTAACACCGTCTCTCATGGAGTTGATTGTCTTAACTCATGGCTCTCTAGTCATGGTTTAGACCTTTCTCCTTCTAAGTCTAAGGTTGTAATCTTCTCTAGGAAAAGAAAAATTCCCGATATCTTTATAAATATTAACGGCTCTAATCTTGAAATTTCCCCCTCTGTTAGGTTTCTGGGAGTAACTCTGGATTCAAAACTATCAGGCTCTGATCACTTTAATTCTATTGTCACCAAGTGTGAGAGAAACCTAAATATCCTCAGATGTTTATCGGGTGTTTGGTGGGGTGCCCATCCTTTCTCTCTGAGGCTACTTTACAACGCGATTATCCGCAGCAATCTTGATTATGGCACATTCTTATTGGTTCCGGGCAATCTATATGGTCTTAAAAGGCTGGACTTAATTCAATCCAAAGCCCTCCGAATCATTTGTGGAGCTATGAAATCTAGCCCTGTCAATGCTCTCCAAGTTGAATGCGTTGACCCCCCCCTACATCTAAGACGTCAATTCTTATCTGACCGGTTCCTGTTTCGCTGTGTTCAATTCTCCAACCACCCTATTTTTCCAAAACTTCAACTTCTTCATAAATACTATAGCTCTTCCCGTTTCTGGCGTAATAAACTTCCTCCGTGTCTGGTTGTTAGCCATCAGCGTTTACGCTCCATTAAAGATCCCACTCTCAAGTTCCCTAAACTTCCTCCATTCTCCTTCAACTACAACACAATCATCTCCCAACCTCGTATTATCCTTGATTTCGACATCATTAAACGTGACCATCATGCTAATGAGTATTTCCGTGGTCTCTTAAAAAGGGATTGGCAAGGTTGGCACTCAATCTTTACCGATGCTTCTAAACTTTCTCCTGTGGGTTGTGTAGGAATGGGTGTTTATCACTCTCAATTTAACATCGTTCAAAAAATTAAAAGTCCTCCCGAAACAACAGTCTTCACTGGGGAATGCTTGGCTTTATTGGAGGGAATCAGGTACTGTCTAATGTTCAAATTAAAACGTTGTCTTATTTTTTCCGACTCTCGTAGCGCCCTCCAAGCTCTATCTGGCAATCCATTCCACTCCAAAAATCATCTCATTTTCGAAATTAAGGAAGCCCTACTAGAGTGTTCTTCAAAGAGTCTTGAAATTTGCTTGGTGTGGATTCCAGGTCACTCTGGGATTGTGGGCAACGAACGGGCTGACCAAGCTGCTAAAGATGCGGTAGTATGCGGTGACAAAGTTCCTTTTAAAAACTATCCCCATGATTTGGTTTCTCTTCCTTCTTCTTCCCTCTCTCATTCATGGTCTACACTTTGGAAAAAAACTAGTTTGTCCTGTGGAGCGGCTTTTGCTGCTCTCCAACCGAATATTCCTAGTAAACCATGGTTCTCGAAAATCCACCTTGATAAATTCTCTTCTTCGTCGATTATTCGGTTGAGGATCGGCCACTGCTGCTCCCCGGTTCACCTTGCTAAATTACGCATTAAAGACTCTTCCCTTTGTGAGTGTGGCCTTGAGGAAGGTAATCTAGATCACATTTTTTTCCAATGTCCAAACTATGATCATTCTCTTTTCCTAAATTCTCTGACTTCCTTTAAAATCCCCTTCCCTTCCAAAATGTCCATCCTTTTGCAGTCCAGGGACCCTAAAATTTTTCAATGTTTGGCATCTTTTCTTAAATATAACAAAATTAAATTATAATATGTTCTCTGTTCTAATAATAAGTAATATTGTTTATAAATACTTTTAATTTGTTGGCTTTAGTCTTTATCTTTAAACTTATATAAGTAAGTATAATTATCTATTAGCACTATTTTCTTTTTCCTTATTTATACCTTTATTTATTAGCTATTCTTCTGATGTTTCTTTCTTCGAAATTTATATCTTGTTCGTTTCGCTTGTTTTTTTTCTTTTGCTAGAATTTGACGTGACACTGGCAGAAATATCCCAAACTGGGATGATTGCCATAAAAAAAAAAAAAAAAAATAGGTATTTTAATTGCAGTGTGAGTGGATAGAAAAATTAATTAGAATTATGGCTAATGCAAGAGGTAGACCAAAAAAACAAGATGAAATAAGATTCTCCTCACAACCAAAGTCAATTGTGTCTCAGTTACTGAGTAAACTGAAAAACAAGAGTCACCTAAACGTTTTTGTTGATTTAGAAAAGGAATCAGAAGAGAGTGAAAATGTTCAAATTATAAAAGAAAATTCAACTGATAATCAAAAAGATGATTACAATTGTAATTTTTGTACATATAGGTAAATATTAAATGTTAACTGTATGAAGGAACTTGATTTCTTATGCATATAGTGCTCAAATCAAAATCAATTATTTCAATTTAAGATCTTGCGGATCACTGAATGTCAAAAATCTATTACCGTTTCCAATACATAACGCTGGCTAAAGAAGAACTGGCGAAACAAACTCCCCAGCAAATGTTTTTTTTTTTTAAATCTTATATTGTGTACAACTTTAATTACAAAATGAAATTGGAGGAAAAAATATATGATTTTTACATAATGGCTATATAATTATTATTGTTCCCAGTCTGTGTGGTCTTCAATATATTCTATATAGTCTTTATTGGTGTAATATTTTTTCCCACACAGACGTTGCCTAATAACTTTGTTAAACTTATTTGTTGTGTTTGAATTCTATGGGAATTTATTGTAAAAAAAGTATACTTTGACCAATAAAACTATTGTATACTTTCTGGAGTCTACTAGAAGGTGTAATCAATTTATCATTATACAGCTCAATTATCCTACCCAATCATATACTCTAGAAAAATCTAGATGAATATACTTTAGCTCCTTTCTTAGCTTCATGCACATCTTCACACAACCCACTCTTCTTTGAACTTCCTACTGTGGTTCAATAGTTTCATTTCTTCACATTTAGTAGTCATCATGTTTGCTTTTTTGTTGCATTCCTCACAAAGTTCATTGAAAATTCTAACATGTGTACCTTTTCCAGGAGTGAAGATGCCAAAGAACATAAGATTCATATGAAGACTCACAAACAATTTGCCTGCGACTATCCAAACTGTTCCTATTCATGTAAATTATTATCAAATTTGACCAAGCACAAAGTGATTCATACTGGGGAGAAACCATATTTGTGCAACCAGTGTTCTTTTAGGTCGAACTTCATTACTTCTTTACGAGTACATAAAAGGACCCACACAACTGAAAGGCCCTATGCATGTAAGGATTGTAATTATAGGAGTAATAGTAGTTGGAATTTGAAAAAACATTGTTTTCATCGACACTTGAAGGAGGTAGATAAAATTTCTTGAAGTTCAACATTATTGATTAAACTTTTAATATTGTAAAATAGAATTGTTGAAAAAATACCTTAAAAGCTGTAAATCTATATTAGGTAGAAAGTTAAATAATGAAGTCCCGAGATGTGTTACAAAAGCATGTTTAATAGAATATGTTATATTTAAAGTTAAATACATTTAAATTTACCTATTATTGCATAGTTAAAGGTTATCCTAAGGATATTTTTTACCAAAGGAATGGCCAAATGAATAAATTCCTCAAGTTTCTAATATTTACTAATGTAAGTTAGTAAGTGGTCATATAATTAATAAGTCTAAATGCTAGAAGATAATAATATGGAGAGTGGGTTGGTGCTGAAGTAGCAAAGATATCATCATTTGTTAATTCTAGGATAGTAAATGATTTGAAATAGTAAAACTTATAACTTATTTGTGGACTGCGGATGGGATTCTTTAATTTAAAAAAATATAAAAAAAAACATTTCCAAAATCTTTTAATTATATTGTTATAACAATAACCTAATTTATAATAAAATTCATAAAAATATATAATTGGTATATAAACACCAGCCGAAAATAGCCTTCTTATATAACCTGCAGTTTGTGATAGAACAATCTTGGGGGTAGTCTTGAAAGATGTCCATACAAAAGGTATGGATAGATGGGGATTATTCATACCTGTTATAAATCACTAATATTTCATTTGAGCAGATCTATTGACACTTCACTTGATGGGAAGTTGTTTCTATTATCTATAATTATTGCAATAACATGAAGCAAATATAACAAGAGAGGGGTAAAGTGCATCAGGAAAGAGCATAGAATGGACTAGAAAAGGAGAATGAGGAAATCCATAGTACCAAAACTTTTAATTGTATGAAACTTAATACACAATAAAAGTTCATTTAATATCTAGTGACAATAATGACAATATTTCAGCATTGTATTGACTGAACTACTTTGAAAATTCACATGAAGCCCTAGCTGAAATGCAGTTATTGCTTAACTGTAACTCTTACTATTATTTAAGGTTTGACAATATTTCATTTTTAGCTCACCATGTATAATGTTAAGGCCATCTAGGAACCAACAGTCAGATTCATTATTATTTGGATACTTTCTTCTAATTAAAACACATTTACATTAATTTTGTGCATTATTTCTCTTATACAAACTAAGATATTTTTATTTATAATTCAAGTGGTTTGTCGCAAGATATTGCCAAGTATTTATTTACTTTCTGATTAACACCATGTTTGATGTCATTAATCCTCACAATCCAATGATAAATGAAAACACTGTGATGTGATGTGAATAATATGCCAATATCAAAATATGGGTTTACTAACCATTCCCCCATAGAACGGAGGTCAGCACACCCACTCCAGCGAATAGTATTTAGAATTTAAGGTCCATATTTGGAAGACAGCTCCTGAATAAAGCTTTTAGGTTAATAAATTAATAAAAAATGTATGGTATTGGCATAACATTTAATAAGATCTAGAACATTTTGGATTGTACAAATATATTTTCATACTTAAGCTCTAATAAAATTTTGTTAATCCCAACTTTTTCATCCTATCATTTTAATAATACCAGTTTATAAAATATTTATGGCGGACATAAAAATACAGCAAGTAAATACGTGAGCACAGCTTTTTAAAGTACACATATCAATTCTAACATTGTATAAAAGTTTTAGGTCCCTGAACTGACAATCACTGCCCCTCTCACCATTTCTTCATTTTCCAATTGCTTTATAATCAAAAACTCCATAGACCTGATTTATATAATCACTTACTGTATCTTGAAACAATATCGACTCTTGCGAGGTTGTATTCAATACCCGTCAAATGTAGATCTAGCCCTATATCAGTGGCAATGTTCCGTGAAGTCCACTACAACGGACTCTCGCCACCCGAATAGGAAGTATCCCGTCGCCGAGCCTAGCACTACGGCGGCGCAGAGCCATGTGTTGTATGTCATGAATACCAACATCAGCATATAGCTGACCAATACTTGCACGCCGTGGAGTACTGTTTGCCACGCGTGCGCCGAACTCATCATTGTAGGACTGTAAAAAAAAGTGAAATAAAAATTCGCTCGAACGGAAAATACTAATTTACTCTTTAGTCAAAAGTATTTGCAATGATGGTAAAAACATATTCTTTCCACGCAGCGGAGTAAGAATGAACTCCTGCGGCCGGAACCGGGCTGTCGTAGAAGGCGAAAAAAATATCCCTTGATGGTAGCTCCGAGCCCGTCTGGATGGCAACCACCCCTGATTTTTAAATTTCGACATTAGACGACACATTTCTAAAGTTCCGACATTGGTGACTCAGATCTTGTTCCCCTGGAGTCGTTCTAGGCGACGGTGTTTACTATTAACTGGATCATCGGTCTGTTGTTCCACAGCAATAAAAAAATAGCATTTATCTCGAACCAACAATATACCTAGTCAGGTCATAAATTCTGTCACATGTTTAATGTAAAATAATTGTAACAAGTTTATTAATTATGTAACCATTCATATACCAAAATGAACTTAACAAAACATAGATTCTTATGACATTAAAGTTTATTCAAAATGACCTCCGTGATTTTGAATACAAGCCTTCAATCTGCGCGGCCAGTTGTCTATCGCAGCACGAACGAGGTCCATGTCAATATCGGCGGCTGCCTTAATCAAGGATGTCTTGAGTGACTCCAAATTGGGATGAGGCTTTGAGCACGCCTTTTCCTCCAAGTGTTGCCATATCTTGTAATCTAACGGATTCAAATCTGGACTGGAGGAGGGCCAGTCTTCGTGCCGGATGAAGTCGATTTCACGCGCCGCCAGCCAGTCTTGTGTGCTCTTCGCTCTATGAGCTGGCGCCGAATCTTGTTGGAATACCCAGTGCCTGTTATTGAACATGGTATGAGAAACAGGTTCCACAAGGTTCGTCAGGACTGTATTTTGATACACAACAGCATTCGTTTTTACACCTTTCTCACAAAAATGTACCTCTGTTAAGCCACAATAAGAAACTCCCAACCATACCATGAGCGAGGATGGAAAATGACCTCGTTGGACACGCGGAATACGGTTGCTCGTTTCTTCACTACTGTGTGCGTACACCTTATCATTTTGTTTGTTGTAGCTCTCTTCTACGGTAAACATTTTTTCATCCGAAAAAAGAATTTCCCGATATTTTTTCCCCGCGTACCGCTTCAACAAAGCGCGGCATCTCTTCAGTCTCAGGTCCATTAGACGAGCATTCAAACGATGTCCTGTTTTTCTTCGATATGCCCGAAGCCCTAAGTCTTCATTTAACACCATTTTCACCGTGGTTCTGCTTAACCCCATCTGAAACGGCCAACAGTTTCTGCTTACGTTTGGGATTTCTTTGAATTCGTGCCTTCACAGCTTTTATCACTGCTGGAGTCTTAACAGACCGAGGGCGACCACTTCTTGACCTGTCATCTACACTAGAGTCTTCATTGTATCGTTTGATGGTACGATAAACGAATCTTTTGGTAATATTCAAATTTTTCAGTATGTTAAAAATTTGAATTGGCGCGTAACCGCAACGATGCAACGCAATAACTGCAACACGGTCTTCTTTAAGCGTCCACTCCATATTTAAAAATGAGTAAAATTCTAAAAGTTATACATTTTTATTTTCATGAACAATTCGAAATTCGAATTCAATAAACTTTTTTGTGGCCAGCATTCTAAAAGAAAAGTTTTTACTGTGTGACAATACTTATGACCTGACTAGGTATAATAATATTAAAAGAGATAATCTTATAAAGTTCTACGTCTACAATCTGAAAATTGTTACAAAATTTTACTATTAGCAAAATATATTAATTATTTAGACACAAATATCATTTGTATATTTTGTTATACATGTATGTATATAATAAGTATTACGTCTGTAACTGTAACAACGATCCAACTGTAATTAAAGTTTATTTTAATTAATAAAATTCTACAAATAAAACAATAAATCTCATCTATTCAAGTTTATACAATTCAAGGTCATTGTTAATTAATAATAATACCAGCCTACTGTTGAGCTCGGACCTCCCTCTAGAGGAAGTTCCACTGTGGTTTCCGCCATGCTTTTTATTGTTGTGGGACAGCAAACAGGCTGACGGCCCACTTAGAATTTAGCAGTTACCGTCGCCTGTGTGTTTGCAACGCCAGTGGCATCGCGAACACTGCTGTACCATAAGGGTACAAGAACTTGGGTTACTAATATCGGAACACAATACAAAGTTATTATGCCGGCATACTTAAGGCCAAAGGTGGTCGCCATCCAGACGAACTATAGGCCCTACCACGTAGCTAGGGTGGGTTGTTTTCTCGCCTTTTACGACAGGCCGACCCCGGTCGCAGAGGTCAGTATTCTTTCTCCGACCCTGCACGGATGAAATACCTACAATGATCAAAAAGTTCCCGGATTGACATATAGATGACACTACATATGCAAAATCGATAGCGCTATTCTTTATAAGGTATGTGTCAAAATTTCATGACAATTGGACCACGTGTTCTCAAGTTATTGTTGTTTGTGTCAAGCAACTTTGGTGGCTTTGTCAAAAGATGGTTATGAAAGAATTTCGTGTGTTGATCAAACATTGTTTTTTGATCGGAAAAAATGCGAAAGAGTGGCTTGATAAGCATTATTCGGGCTCTCCTTCAGGGAAATCAACCGTTTGACAATGGTATAATGAATTTAAACGTGGCCGTAGCGACGTCAACGACGCTCAACGCAGTGGTCGCCCAAATACGGCTATTAACAAAGAAAACGTCAAAAAATACGCAGAATTGTTTACACCGATCGCAAAATGAAAGTCAGGGAGATGGCTGAGGTTTCAAAGTTATTATATGGCAGCGTGCTTATTATTTTACAGAACAACTTGGGTATGAAAAAGCTCAAATCAAAATGGGTGCCGCGTTTGTTAACAGTGGAATAAAAACAATAACGAATAGACGATTGGCAGGCCTGTCTGAAATTTTTAATCCATAACAAAGCGGACTTTTTGCGTCGGTGTGTGACTATGGATGAAACCTGGATACACTATTTTATTACACTCCAGAGTCAAAGCGCTCGTCATCTGAGTGGGTTGAGGCAGGTGGAAGTATTCCAAAGCGACCAAAGACACAACAATCGGCTGGCAAGGTTTAGCATCAGTATTCTGGGATGCGCATGGTATTTTGTTTATCGATTATCTTGAAAAAGGAAAAAGGATCAATTCTGAATACTATACAGCGTTATTGGACCAATTGAGCGAAGAAATATAAAACAAACGGCCCCACATGGCAAAGAAAAAACCACTGTTCCACCAAGACAATGCACCATGTCACAAATCAATAGCTACGATGGTCAAATTGCATGAATTGCACTTCGAATTGCTGCCCCACCTCCCGTATTCTCTAGATTTGGCCGTCAGCGGCTACTGGCTGTTCGCAAACCTGAAAAGGATGGACCGGGGAAAAGATTAAGCACTAATGAGGTCATTGCCCAAACAGAGGCGTATTTTGCGAGCAAAGATCAAGCATTCTATAAACATGGTATCGAGAAGTCAGAGAAGCGTTGGGCCGACTGTATCGCCTTAGATGGAACTTATGTCGATGAATGAAAACGAGTTTTGCGGAATTTTTGTCATTTTCTTACTTAGTCCGGAAACTTTTGATCAATGTATTATATAAATATATATAGATAAATAACACTTTATTGTACATTGTATAAAAGTAGTTTACATTGACATTCTATAGTTAACAATATTGCACAATGGGCGGCTTTATCGCTAAAAGCGATATCTTCCAGACAATCCATTATATATTAATATATAATTTAGTATAAAATAACTATACTCACACATTCCTTTCCAGAGCATGCGGCATCGGCCTTAAAAAGACAAAAGGCGTACATTAGTGCGTTTCATTCATTATAGTAAGCTAATTAGCATTTGTTCGTAGACACGTTCTCATTGTCACACATTACACATGATTTATGGCATAGAATATTAAATGAAAGTAATACGTAACCTTCACATAATAACTTAGAAATATTAAACTCGTTTTGGTCAAATATTATGGCCTTTCTCTTTTCATCGAGTTCTCATACAAAGGTCATCATTACATAATTATGTAGGACTTAGCCCATTTAAAGATTAAATCAATTTAATTCAATATCGACGCTTGAAAGGCAACCTTTGAATGAAAAATAATCTGTTTGCGTATTTTTTAATATTTATTATTACACTAGCTGACCCGGCAAACGTTGTTCTGCCATATAAATAAATAAATAAATATAATTTAATTACATTCACCCCATTCAAGTTTCATTTTCGCGACAAAAAGCACAGACAAGACATCCATAAATTACGTCAGTCACACGAATTTTAGGTATTTTAGCCCCTCCTCCCATCCTTGTCACAGGTTGTCACATTTTTAAAACCCTCTCCCCCTGATGTGACGTCACATATTTTTCAATTTTATACATCTTTGGATGCGTTAAAGTTGCTAATAGCAATTTGAAGTTGCGTTCACAATCACAGAAAAAGAAAAGTGGTTTTTTAGGTTTTTCCGTGCAATTTTTCTCCATAAAAACCTTTTTACTCGAATTGGTCCAGCCGTCTTCGAGTTTTGCGCTTAGTAACATATTTTACGATTAATTTTTATTTATATAGAAGATTATGATTTAGTTAATAAGATATGTTTTTTTAAGTTTCTCTGTAAGTGAATTTGTGATTCTGAAGAGAAAATAAATATCTTAAACCTTAAAAACATTGAGTGAACTTGTACGTGTTAGGGCTCCAAGTCAGTCTGGATGGCAACCACCCTTGGTTTATAAGTATGCCGTCATAATAACCCTGTGTTGTGTTCACGGTGCCCCAAGCGTCGCAAACATCCATAGGCGACGGTAACTGCTTACTATTATGTGGACCGGACAGCCTATCTGCTCTTCCTCAGCAATAAAAAAAGAACTATCTATGAAAGTGAGTAAATAACCATAAATAATTACTAGTATGAATAAATCTTTAATAAATCTTCAATTCGTTATACCAATAATTTCTATAAAGTTAATATCTCTTACGATTTATCATATGTATTTATTTACAAAATAAAAGTATCAAGCAATATAATCAGTTGTCTAGTACCCGTAACACAAGTACTTTGGGACTAGATGGCGTTGTGTGAATTGTTCCAGTATATTTATTTATTTATAATTAAGATTATTTAATTTAAAACATAATGTTATTAGATTTCATTAGGTAAATTCAAGAGTGCAATTGTTAAGTCAAAATAAACTCACTATTCTAACTTTGAACTCTGATTCTTCGTGAATCTGATCTGTAATTCATTAATAGGTAATTAATGTAACATTTTTGCCATCTTACCCCTCCAAAGTTGAAGTCTTCCTTAGTCCTTTGGGTTCTGTTGAGTTCCTTAGGTAACCAGTTCACTCATGTTTCGTAGGTAGTCGTAAAAGAAGTGAAGATACTCACTGTATAACTCGAGGTTCGTCGGGGGCGCATATATTCGAGACACCTTTATCTGGTGATGACACAGCACAGTATTGGAGACCGGTGTACGTTTTCCACAACAAGTGTTTTCTGTAGTATTTTAGTCTAAAAAAAAAATAAAAAAATGACTAATAGAGAGACATACCGGATGTGACCTCTCACTCTCCGGCTTTGGTTCTGGCCATAGTTGGGATCGAGTCTGGATGGACCGCCGTTATCTCCTTCTACGAGACCGTTATGTCCGCGAAGAAGGGAGTGGAGCAGGAGGGGCCGCTATAGATAGCGGTCGCGGGCGGTACCGCTACCCGCATTTACGCTGCAAGTATTGTGGGAATCCATGTCTGAAGAATGTTTGAATAAAAGAGACCAGGTTAGTATTTGTTGCTTACAGTGCCAAGATAAATGAAGACAGATAAGTTTCTCGAATTTTTTTGCATAAATTGAAAGGATATAATTATGTAGGTCGATATATAATTGCAAACAGAAGTTTTATCGCCATTTTTAAATAATGGCTAAACTAATGTTTGTTTCCAGACAGATGGGAAAATATCTAGCACAATTTATCATAAATATTGAAGGAATGCCATCTGAGCCAGCGCCCTTGGAGTGATTAAGTCCTTTCAAGGCTTTGTAAACATGGATTTCCAAGAAACGGCAGGAAAAATGCTTTTGCCTTTTAGGCTTGATAAACGTCCATAAAAGTTTAGGGTTCGATTTCACGGCTAACTCTAGTCTTTTAATATAGTTTCTATATAGAGATGATTGTAGTGTACGACATCTTTTACGCAACAATTCAAAGGTCAAACGATCCATTGATAGATTGTTGTTGTTGTCTAGATTGTTGCTCTAGTTGTCTCAAGTTGAATGATAACACGTGTTTCAGATCGCAAAATTTCATTTTCCTTAATCGAGTTTATGAGACAAGTGTTGATTTTGAAGATCCAATTTTAGCGTGTCGTAATCTTTGCTGAGAAAAGAGAGCGACCCCTCAAAGCTGGCTACGTATTTCCTTAAGTTGGAGGCTAAGAGCTCTCTGAAGTTCTTCACGCAAAATTCCACGGATATTGGCCGCTGTCACGCAGGCGCAGTTAGGTGGCGAGGGCTGTGGCGTAGGTTTACTAACGTTGGTATTCAGTACAGACATTTGCTGAGTGGTATACGAGTCAATTGTTGAATCCGCAGGAGCGTTATTATTATCAATTCTTTTAGGCTCCTTACAACGGCAAGAAGGACAGATCCAATCAGTCTTAACCTCTGCATTTAAGTTTTGAAACTTAGCATCAGGTTAATTTAAACATATAAAATGATAACCGTTAGTACAGCGGCTGCACTGCATTCTTTTTAACGGCCTTTTGAACATTTAGTAGGTGCCATATTGGTTAAATTTGCAACGTGCACTATAACCAAACTTACACAACACAGTATCACTTGTCTTTCTTTGTTATTTAGCTGATAAAAGATAACAGAAGATGTCAACACTATAATTCGTTATTTTACACTTATATTTTAATTATATTTGTAACGAATAGATCACAAATGCATATAAATGAAATGTAACACTATATGTTTTGATTATAAAAAAATTTTTGAACACCATTATTATACAAAGTAAACTGCCCTGCGCAAAGTACCCACAGAAACTCCTATGGTATGGTCTGAAATAGCCGCTTTGATATAATTGATGGCTTATGCGTATTCCTTTGGTACGCAATGAGGATATCCGCATACAACCGATATAGCCAGCAAAATATAACAGCTGCAAACCAGTCTATCTCAAGTCTATTTGCGTTAGTGTCCGTCCGTAACAGTAGCTTTTCTTAAGCAACGAGCCATAAGCTAAACCAAACGGTGCCCTTTGTTTGCGACTTCCTAAGAGAGCAACAGGATAGTCCCATTCTGAAATTTTACCGAGAAAATACGGCTAAAATTATTATATTTATAACCAATAGAAGTCTATAAAAGTCACATACAAGAATACATCAGCTTAATTCAACGTGACCGTGGAGTTTGCGTTAGTCTCAACGGCCGTCAACTCAAAGTTCACTCGAACAATACGTGTTGATGTTCATTAAAGTTAAATTACTCAGCGCGTGTGTTAAATTGAGATCGACATTACAGCCAAAGGGATCATTGCAGTCTCGTATACCTATTGTATTTCACTTTATATAATATTCCATAGAGAAAATCATGTTTTTATTCAACGCGCATAATTTGAGACGTTCAGAATTACAAGTACACTTAAGTATTCCTCTATTTACCCGATTTCGCTTTTACACGGTTTATAAATTAACGATTTCAAAACAAAAATTAAAATATTAGTTCGTTTACTTAATAGAGAAAGAGTAACGGAAGTTGCTAAATTTGCAACGAATGAAGTCATAATAAGAAAAAATTAAGATACTATTAGAAAAAGTGTAGCGGCTTAAAGTTGCATATTCGATTGACAAATTCGTTGTTTTATTTTTGTTCCAAATCTATAATAAATGCAATAGGTAAGTTTTTAAGATGTTTTACTTTAGTTTTACATATTTATGTGACTGAATTGAACACAAATTGTTTTATTTCGTTTTACACGGTTTTATATAGTGCAATCGTGGATTTGATTTTCCATGGTTTTATCGGGAATCTATCTTCAGTGTAAATCGAGGGATAGGTGTACTAGGGATTTACATACCTATAATTATTTAATACTAATGTATAGATAAGTATTTTCGTGAATGTAGACATTTTGGGTTTGATTAAATTTACTCTGATTTTGATTAAATTCAGATCACATTGAACTATATTGAATTACTGTATGACACCCACCATCATTCAATTATATCCCACTGACATACTTGGATATGCAGTTCACGAACAATTTATCGATTTAAGAGAGATGACCGTCTGATACTTACACCAAAGCTAGTAGGCGATAAATTTTTTTTTCATATTAAACGAATATTGACTTTTGAATGTCTATTTACAATACCGAAGTGACATGGTGACCCACTGACGATCGCTACCCGGTACTACGGCTTAGACTTCACCTATATGCTACACGGGAAGAACATCTTCAGCACCCTTGACCTCTACAGAGCCTACCACCGATTGCCAGTCAAGGAAGAAGACATTCAGAAGACCGCGATGACCACACCGTTCGGTCTCTTCGGATTCCAACGCATGGTACCCAGACTCAAAAATGAAGGCCAAACTTTTCAACGATTCATACATCAAATACTCCAAGGCCTACACATTTCCATTCAGTGACGACGTCATAATCTCACCTGAAACCGGAAAAACAACACGAAGAACATTTAAGAACCGTACTACAGGCTTGATAACTACGGTATAACAATTAATCCGTCAAAATGCATTTTCGGCAAATCTCACCTCACATTCCTCGGTTACGACGTGTCGAGCGATGGCATCAAACCACCACAAGAAAATGGTGACCCCTAACAACTTCTGCCTCAACAACAAACCTATTGGAGGCCAGAAAGCCCTGAACCTCCACACACATCCAAAACGGTGACCTTGCACACCTTCTGAAGAAGAATACCTGCTCGTCGAAGGAACGTCAACCGACTGACACCTCCAAGCCACATGCAGGCAGAAACCTCTACCCAACGCCAACTGGTATTCAAACTTCTAGGCAGCAACGTTGACATTCTGCACGACTGTCTAATCTAAGCTCAGCCGTCACGCAAAACCAATCAAGCAACGTAAACACTCCGGAGGCCCGGATCCTATCACTGAGCGTCCTACTGGCAAAAGTCGCATAGCTCAACAACATCTTGGCCGAATTCAAGGCTAACCATCACACACAGAGGCCAACTCAACGTCGCACAAATTCGCATCGCCTCAGCAATCACAGCACTCGGCGACTCCGTAAACCAACGCGACCACCTGTACAAGATCTAGCCAGCACGCAAACACTCATAAACAGCCATCGCCTGTTTGTTTACGATCGCAATTCAAGGCTATCCTTTCTTATCGACATCGGAGCGAACGTGTCGGTATTGTCGCGGCGCGGCGACATCATAGGGAAGCTGACACCTTTTTCAATATACGCTGCAAACAACATACGCATTCCAACATATGGCGAGAAGACGCTAGAATTAGATCTCAAACTACGACGACCCTACTGGTGGAAATTCATCATTGCAGCCGCCAGCAAACCCATTTCATCGCCGCGACCTGGAACGCCTTCCCGTGAAGTATCATCATCCCAGCGTTATGTCCCGGTTGCAACCCAAACTTTCGTTTCGGTGTCCGCTTTCCGACTTTTTCTACTCCACTTCGCGCGATCGAAACTCTTGTCATACGTGGGGGTTCACAATTGTTCCGCATGTTCGGCCGTCGAACCGAAAACGCAGCTCACAGAAGGCGCGTCTCCGAGCATGCTGCCACGGCTGATCGACCCCGCTCTGAGTCAGCATTGTCTGAGACAACAATAGCTTTAGCTTATAAGAAAAAAAGGTCATCCTGGAAACCAATTTTCTCGTGAACACAACTCCCAAGAAGACCTCCGAACAAGAAATCTGCTTGAAGATCCAACAGCAAATCTATTGGAGGCCAGAAACCCCTGCACCTCCAAAGTATGAATTTAAATATAAATGTCGTCGTTATATGGACATTAAAAAAGTAAAACTTTTTTCACGCAAAAACCTCTATTAAATTTGATGTTTTCTTTTCCATTTTTTGGCTTCAATACACTGTAAGCACGATTTTTTTCCAATGTCAGGGTAAAGAGACAGGTCAAATATATATATATATACGAAATTACAATATAATATTATGAATTCCCATAAGGATCTCAAGTTAGGAAATAACAGGAAAAACTTTAATATTTCTCGGAATCACAAATGAGTGCATGAGGAAATGGGCCATATTTATTTAGTACATGCAATGCTTATTCAAAGAACACGTAACCGGAGACGGATGAAAACACCTAACTTCTGTAACGATCGCATTTACTTTTCCTTATTATTGATTATATATTAACTTAGTACATTACTTATTAATGACGTTAGTTTAGAATTATGTAAAATCAAGAAGTAATAGTAACAACTAATCGATGTATTAAACGTATCAATTTTAAATGGTAAATTTGAAGTTAAAGTACACTTCTTGGAGGAATGTGACCGAACTGCTGATATAAGGAAGCATTTAATAAATAGTATTAGATTAATTAAAATATACTTATGAATGTTATATTGTGCGTTGTCAGAACCCAACTCGGTACACGTAAAAATTGTATTTAAAATTTAGTCATTCTAACAAGAAAATAAAAAATAATTAGTAGATATAATGGGACTGGCATGTTTAAAAAAGAAACTCGGTTAAATAAAACTAATGACCTGAATATAATCACATCACATCAAAAATGCTTGCAAAGTTACATAAGCAAATTTCTACAGGCTGTTCCGACAATCACTAACATAATTGTACCACACTGATCGAAATTGTGTATAAGTAACAACTGTAAAAATGGAATTACATACTAGTTTTATGATATTTCTCTTAAAAAAAAATTCATCACTCACCCTTCATATAACAAGGCCATTATGAATATAGCAAAAAACGATCCAACGAATTCTCCAACGTCTGTCACATTCCACCATGAAAACAATATAGTTTCCATAAATCCACCATGAAACTGAAATTAGTCACAAGAAACTATATCATAGTAGATAATTCATTGCATACATACATATAATCACGCCTCTTTCCCTTAGGGGTAGGCAGAGACCACTTCTTTCCACTTGCTACGATCCTTACATACTTGTTTCGCTTCGTCCACTTTCATTATTCCCTTCATACATGCCCTTCGGTTTAGGGTACTCTTGACCTGGCCTTTTTTCAAGACGTCCCTGATCTGGTCTCGAAACGTCCGCCTAGGTCTACCCCTTCCAACACTTCCATTCACACTCGCCTTATACACTTTTTTCGTCAATCGTTCTTCATTTATTCTCTCAACATGACCAAACCATCTCAGCATACCTTTCTCAATTTTTGTCACTACATCTTCTTTCAGACTACAACGTTTCCTTATCTCACTATTTCTTATCCTGTCACTTAGTTTAACTCCTATCATACTTCTTAATGCTCTCATCTCAACTGCATTTATTCTGCTTTCATGTTTCTTCTGCCATACCCAACTTTCACTTCCGTACATGAGTGTCGGAACCAACCAACCAATTCATTGCATACACTATATTTATTTCCTTTCACTGGATTCTACCAAATTCATCTTAAAACATGGTACAAAAAAACAAGAGAAAAACGAAGTAATTTTTCTAATGATTTTTTTATAACTGTCACCCGATTACAGGTGGTCATCGGCACCTACGGACGTTTGCAACAACAGTTACCAACGCGCTGCCAGCCTCGAAGAAATGTTGTAACGCGTTTTTGTTAAAACCACACATCAAAAAAGTAACATTATGGTCAAACACTTACAGTCATTGACATACTATGACCCTGAGCATGGGCACCGTGACCTGCATGGGCACCGTGGCCTGCATGAGCGTCGTGAGATCTCATACCATCAAAGTTGTCGATATTTTGTGATGAGTTCAAGAAATTCTGTAACATTAAATTGTAATAATAAAATTAACTGTAAGAGAACGGAGTTAAACAATATTTTGTGAATGAACACCAGCGCATAGCTGGTGTTCATTCACAAAATATAGCATATAGCAGCGCAATGGCTATGCCACTAGAAAGGGGGACTGCGACCTTGCCAACGTCAACATAACACGATAACAGTCATTATAATCTAGACACAGATGTAACAATATTTTCCAGTAATTTTACCATAAATATATTTTAATGCAATGGTGAGTAACAAAGAGTTCGAAAGCATAACATTGTTAATAGGCGTATCAATGCAAATATCAACTATTTATGACAATGTTGTCATAATAGAAGATTGATTCATAAAGTTGAAACAGTAAATTACTCTGCAAAATACGATTCATTGAAGAGATTTTTTTCCTCCTTAGCTAGTGTTCGAGTACTGGCCAACTAATGTAAGCCGCCATATCTTTGCGATACGGTAACATAAACACAACATGCATGATATTACAAATTTACCATTTAAACTAATTAATTTCTAAGTCTTTACTCACTCAAAGTGCGTAGGTATGTAAACTTTTTTGTTATTGATTGTTTTGTTTTTTTTTTCATAAAATTAAATGAAAGGGAATTTGTTGGAATTTAAGTTCGTTTTTATTGCTACGTTTAGTCTTGATTTTATAATTTTACCAACCATTTAAATAAAGTTAGCGACAAAATTGAATTGTTAGATATTCTTTACGTCATGGAGCGACGTCATTTGACGACAAATGAAATGCAAAGAACTGTAGGGATGTTGAAAGCGGGAAGTAATCAATCTCAGGTATCTCGGCATTTTGGCATTCATAGAAGTGTTATTGTTGTCTTTGGCAGCGCTACAATAATACAAGGGAACCCGCTGAACAGCATCCAGGCCGTAAAAGGAGTACAACCACTCGGCAAGACCGGTACATACAACTGACTGCAAGACGCCAGTCGATGTTAACCGCTCGAGAGATAAGTTTGAGGCTACAAAATTCAAGTGGTGTTGATGTCCCCAAACTGTGCGAAATCGACTGCATGAGTACGGCCTACGAGCTCGACGCCCAATTAGGTGCCCACCGATACGTCACGGGAATCGCGCTCGTCGAAATGAATGGTGTAGAGAACGCAGAACATGGACCCAGGAACAATAGGATAAAATTATGTTTTCCGATGAGTCGCGATTCAGGTTTAGGGCCTGATACAAGAAGGGTGCGAGTGTACCGTCGGCCCGGAAATACTGAAAGGCTCAGGTGCATTCAGGAAGTTCATCCATACAGCGGCCAAAACCATCCTAAAATTTAAATTAGTACATGTTGCTTAGACTTTTTTGATGTGTATATTTTGAAAAAATTTGAATATGAGTATATGAACTTTATACTGGTTGCACTTAAAGCATAAAATCGCGCAAATTTACACCAAACTTCGCCACGTACCAGCTGCAACAGTGGTTGGCAACCCACGGTTCGCGAGCCCCATGGAGCTCTTTGACTCCTCGGCTCTTCCGCGAAATGTTTAGTCCAGACACAGAATATTATTATTATCTATATTATTTCCGTAATAATATCCTATGCAAAAGATATGTTAAAAAAAAGGCTCTTTAAATAAATTAACTGTGTAATATGTAGTATGTTTGGCTCTTTTGGATGACAAAGTTGCCGACCACTGAGCTATAAAATATTCCTCTAAACTTACAATCATATTGGTGGCGTTCATTTCATGTCCAGCATGCATCAAGTGGTTCACGCCGTGATCCATGGACATGTCGTGGTGGTGTTCGTGATTCGAGTGCTCCATGTGTCCGACGTGAATTCCCTCCATTGTTTCTGTTATCAAAATATCTCATTGTTATCATATCGTCCTTATGTACACAACTTTAATATTGTTTTATATTACACGCTCTTCGATACTTAAAGTTCTTGGTAGTGCCTAAACATCGTTTTATTGTCGTTAAGAGTCCTATACATCGGTGAGGGAACGTATGCATATTACGTGACCCGTTCAGAGGCTTTCAAAATACCATGTTTGGTTACAGGAAGGAGGGGGAAGAACTTAGGTTTTCGTTTAAAAAAATCTCTCGCTTTTTGAGTTACATCCAAATATGACGGGCAACATTTAACGTTTAGTTTTTAATTGTAACTATTCAATTAGTATACACTACTTATACATGCACTTGCTTCACACAGCAAGGGCTGTATTAATAAAGACATAAGTACATGAGCCAAGTATTAATTTTTAATTTTCTGTTTGCGAAAAATTATTGAAAACCGTATTTATAAATTACTACAACAAAACTAGGGGTGGAGGGGGCTTAATTGTTTTTAATACAGGTCACGTGGCATTGGTGCGGTCCTTAACACTCTTCTATAAATAACTAAATTTGTGATATAATATGCCACTAATGTGGGATAATATAAATCTAGTGATACATGCTCTCCATTTCTTAAGGCAATGCAAATTAAATAAATAATATAATCGGACATTAATATGAATTTATATTTCGAATATATATAAGTAGTGTGTAAAATCGTATAAACTCATACCTTATTATTTAACTGTAAAATCTATTATTATTGTTGTAATTTAATTGATACCTACGTCTATATGTATATTACACTCACAAACATATTAGGCACAAAAAGAATCTCACAAAACAAATGACACATGATGTCAATAAATACCTAGTCAGGTCATAAATTCTGTCACATGTTTAATGTAAAATAATTGTAACAAGTTTATTAATTATGTAACCATTCATATACCAAAATGAACTTAACAAAACATAGATTCTTATGACATTAAAGTTTATTCAAAATGACCTCCGTGATTTTGAATACAAGCCTTCAATCTGCGCGGCCAGTTGTCTATCGCAGCACGAACGAGGTCCATGTCAATATCGGCGGCTGCCTTAATCAAGGATGTCTTGAGTGACTCCAAATTGGGATGAGGCTTTGAGCACGCCTTTTCCTCCAAGTGTTGCCATATCTTGTAATCTAACGGATTCAAATCTGGACTGGAGGAGGGCCAGTCTTCGTGCCGGATGAAGTCGATTTCACGCGCCGCCAGCCAGTCTTGTGTGCTCTTCGCTCTATGAGCTGGCGCCGAATCTTGTTGGAATACCCAATGCCTGTTATTGAACATGGTATGAGAAACAGGTTCCACAAGGTTCGTCAGGACTGTATTTTGATACACAACAGCATTCGTTTTTACACCTTTCTCACAAAAATGTACCTCTGTTAAGCCCCAATAAGAAACTCCCAACCATACCATGAGCGAGGATGGAAAATGACCTCGTTGGACACGCGGAATACGGTTGCTCGCTTCTTCACTACTGTGTGCGTACACCTTATCATTTTGTTTGTTGTAGCTCTCTTCTACGGTAAACATTTTTTCATCCGAAAAAAGAATTTCCCGATATTTTTTTCCCGCGTACCGCTTCAACAAAGCGCGGCATCTCTTCAGTCTCAGGTCCATTAGACGAGCATTCAAACGATGTCCTGTTTTTCTTCGATATGCCCGAAGCCCTAAGTCTTCATTTAACACCCTTTTCACCGTGGTTCTGCTTAACCCCATCTGAAGGGCCAACAGTTTCTGCTTACGTTTGGGATTTCTTTGAATTCGTGCCTTCAAAGCTTTTATCACTGCTGGAGTCCTAACAGACCGAGGGCGACCACTTCTTGACCTGTCATCTACACTAGAGTCTTCATTGTATCGTTTGATGGTACGATAAAACGAATCTTTTGGTAATATTCAAATTTTTCAGTATGTTAAAAATTTGAATTGGCGCGTAACCGCAACGATGCAACGCAATAACTGCAACACGGTTTTCTTTAAGCGTCCACTCCACATTTAAAAATGAGTAAAATTCTAAAAGTTATACATTTTTATTTTCATGAACAATTCGAAATTCTAATTCAATAAACTTTTTTGTGGCCAGCATTCTAAAAGAAAAGTTTTTACTGTGTGACAATACTTATGACCTGACTAGGTACCTACCTTATCACTTTACGCACCAATGCGTTTATTGTAACCGAGCATTAAACAGCCTAGTATATTTTACGATTATTTAATTACTTTGTATATATCGTCGCTTTTATCAATTATACTGTCCGGTCTTCCGAACTCAGCAGTGGTATTACAAAAAAACAAAAATAATGGCCAAGAATCTAAATAACAATGTCACAAGATAGCTTAGTGGCTCTCCAAGTGGAATGGTACGTACGTCTGAATGGGAACCATTCCATAATAGGCTTGTATTATGTTCTGGCATAAGTAACTCGGTTCCGATTCGCGAACGGCGGTGTGTTAGCGGTGTCCCTGGCGTCA
Organism: Malacosoma neustria; assembly: GCA_963693495.1. Lineage (NCBI taxonomy): Eukaryota > Metazoa > Arthropoda > Insecta > Lepidoptera > Lasiocampidae > Malacosoma > Malacosoma neustria. The sequence continues at coordinate 9,208,905 of OY856374.1, forward strand.
CAAACTTCCATAAGCGACGGTAACTGCTTACTATTAAACGGGCCGTTAGTCTCTAAGCTGTTCTATGCTATGGCACTGAAAAGTGATGGTGGTCCTATAAAGTACTTTACCTACAGTCAAGTTTTAAAATGCGTCAAACAACAATGAAATTCTATAGATCCGGGTCCAGCACAACACCTTTAACTAATCTCATTTTAGTTTAGCCGTGCAGGGGCGGAGAAAATAACTCAAGCTAGGCGGTAGCGTTCCAAGTCCGTCTGGATGGCAAACGCCCGTTTTTTTAGCAGTGTGTTACCGATGCCCCTGGCATTGCAAACACCCATAGGCGAAAAGCAATAAATCTTCAGCTATCATGTTATTGGTAATAAATAAAAGTTTAATAAACATTTATAGTTAAACAAGTGCCAAAAAGGCGATTTCCATAATGTTCAAATATTATACACTCAGCTGTACATACAGTTAATTTAAATTCGTAAATAATTTATTCCAAGACACAATTTAAATAATGTACCTATTTATAACTAGTGAATTTGCGCTGTTTCTTGACACATAAATTGTGAATCAATAATAAAAGTAGTACATATTGTTTACACATTTCCATGCGGGGGTGGAGTAAGAATACTACTAACCTCTGGGCCGGGGTCGGCTTATCATAAAAGGCGACAAAATCACCCTGGGCTACATGGTACGGCCCCAAGCCTGTCTGGATGGCGACCACACTTGGTCTAAAAGTATACCGCCATAATAACCTTGTATTGTTACGGCATTAGTAACCCAAGTTCCTGTACCCCTATGGGACAGCAACGTGTTCGCGGCGTCCCTAGCGTCGCAGTCCATAGGGAACGGTAATTGTTTATTATTATGTAGGCCGCCAGCCTGTCTGCTGTTCTTCAGCAATAAACAAAATGAAATAAATAAATACATTTTACAACATACATTTTAACATTGTTGTCATATATTTTTTTTTGTAGTGGACTGAATTGTGAATATAAACCATTCACTTGAACACATACAAAAAATTCATCAAAATTAATCCAGCCTTTTAGGAATTCAGTCACATAAACACCCACAGGAGATTAATATTTATAAATATACACCCAATCCTCACTAGTAGCTCCACTGAATAAAGAAATGAAATCACCATGTATGCAATACTTGCGCTATTAAAAGTACTAGCAGCGAAACCCGGCGTTGCTCAGGTTAGCGAATAACAGATTCATAGCTGTGTGATTAATTATTATTCAATAACGAACTGTGAAAATGAATTTACTTGGCATCAAATTGATTAATTGTGTGAATGTTAAAATTTTTAATGAAACATATATCTCTTCTACCACTAAGTTTATAAATTATAATTTCAATACAGTTCTAGAATAGTTGATGGATTTTCAGTTGCACATTCTTTTTCAAAAATAAATACAAATCATTATAACCATAAAAAGTGATCTTCAATTATCAAAACTATAATGAGAGATAAGAGAATAGAATCTTATTGTTGCAGTAATTTTACTCTAAACATGATCTCTTCCAGGCAACCCGTATTATTGTAATTTACTTAACATGTATTGTTTCAGACTCATTCAGTTTCAGAGCTGGCAATGTGCTCCTGGGTATTGCCATAGACCTGAACATCTGTGTTCCTCTTTGTGTCACTTTGTTGGTACACTTTCTTTTCCTGGGCAAAGAGTCACAAGTAAATGTATAAAATACACTTGGCTAATATTGTTTGTTTTCTTATCAAAATTTGAAAGAAATGCATTGAAGTAATTCAGGCTGCAATTAGTAGTTTACAAAAAGATTATGTTTATTTAGGTTTCATTAATAAACAAATCAGCGAGATATAGCTTTAATAGAAACTGTGATCTGACAGTCCAAGAAAGCAAAATCAAATTATAATTTAAATACACCCAAAAGCATTTTGTGACGTAATCTATAATTTTAAAATAAAATCATCTCCATAATAAATTGCCTATAAGCTCTGAATTTTGTAGGCATTTAAAATATATGAAAGGTACTTTTGACTTACATAATAGTTAACTGCAGCATAACAGTTTTTGTCCGTGCAGGGGCGGAGAAAGAATACTAACCTCTGTGGCCGGGGTCGGCCTGTCGTAAAAGGCGACAAAACAACCCACCCTAGCTACGTGGTAGGGCCTCAAGCCCATCTGGATGGCGACCACCTTTGGTCTTAAGTATGCCGCCATAATAACCTTGTGTTGTGTTCCGGCATTAGTGACCCAAGTTCCTGTACCCTTATGGAACAGCAGCGTGTTCGCGATGCCACTGGCGTTGCATACACCTATAGGCGACGGTAACTGCTAAATCCTAAGCGGGCCGTCAGCCTATCTTCTGTTCTATAGCAATAAAAAAAAAAACTACTGTAAATAATTAAAACTAATATGTTGACACAAAATATAAAAAACACTACCAGCATATGCTACTTACTAAGTGTTCGGAAAATATTTCTCACACTAAATTACTAATTTATATTGAATTAAATAATTTAACAAACTATTAGATTAATCCACTATTGCAACACTTTTAATAAACACACAGAAATTGGTAGGTTGAACATTATAATTGTAATTTGTCATACCTTTCATTTCACTGTTCACAAGCTTTCGAAAGTGCTTATAAAACTGATACACTAGATCAGGGCCAACCTCTCACAAACAGGTGAAAGTGATCTACGCAGACCAATTAAAAGCTTAAGCTTACATAACACTTACTATTACATATAAACCTAATTCCAATTTAATTATTTAGTAATCTTATAGCTTCTGAATTAGGCCAAATGAATAGACCAAATATTATACAATTTATAATGATCGATAATTTAACAAAATAGTGCATTTTACAATGCCTACAAATAAATAGGTATTAACTTACCTATAACGGAGAAATCAATGTTCTGTCAGTACAATAAATAAAATAATAAATGAAATTTTACAACAAGAATACGTACCTGTTCTTTCTCTAATCTTGTGGTATTGTGGTGTGGTGCTGAACTATCACTAACACATATAATAAATTTTATGGAGTACACGCAAATAATATTAATATAGTTTTAAAACAAATTTTCTATTTTATAGTTAATACCATTCCATTTAAAATATCTGTAATTCTGTATCTCAGATATGAAAAACCTCATGAAATACAAATTAAAAAATGCTAAGATACAAAAAATTAAAATTCTACATAACTATTTTGAATTATTTATTTATTATCTGTCAAGCGTCATAGTCATCTGTAAATCCAGATTATGTGAATTGTGATTAGTGATTCCGGTCAGTGTTGCCAACTCAGTATTAGGTTTATGGGCTAAATCAGACATCAAAAAGGGCTAGATTTGTCAAAAAAATTAAAATAAGGGCTAAATTGCTAAATAATTGTATAAACATATTATTTAAAAACAAAAATTAACAATATATATACAAAAAAAAAAGTACTCAAAGCAGTTTACATGTCGTCTGAGTCAAATTCGTCGTGAAGGGTTTCTTAGCTGACGACGTTGATGGTTGCGGCTCAGGCTCATTGCCCGCAGCCTTACATACTCAATTTAAATCTATATATTTCTTTAGATCCAATTTTTTGGTGACATGTTTCGGGATTTCATATTTGCAGCACCTTTGATTAAAACTTTTAAGGCCAAATCGTATCTATAGTATTTTGTCCAGGGTATCAAAGTTCATTTTGTTTCTTATTTTGTTTTTAATTACATTCATCATGTTGAATATCCTCTCGGCGTCAGCGTTAGAGTGTGGCATTACCAGCATTGTGAACGCTAATGAACTTTAGTTCATTGTACGGATTATCATTTTTTTTTTATTGCTTGAGTTCAGCAGACAGGCAAACGACCCACCCTGGCAGGTGGTCACCGTCACCTATGGACGTTTGCAGCACCAGAGGCACCACCAACGCGCTGCCGGTCTCGAAGAAATTTTATAACGCCTTTTTTGAAGAACTCCATATCATACCGCGCTGAGAAAACCTCAGCCGGAAGCTCATTCCAGATCCTGAGTGTACGCAACATGTACGTTCTGGAGAACCGTTTCGTACAGGAAGGAAGAGGCTCCAAGAAATGGGGATAAACACCCAGCCGATGGCGGGCAGTGCAGTGGTAGAAAGACGACGAGGGCACCATCCTAAATAGTTCTTCAGAACACTCCCCGTTGTACAGACGGTAGAATACGCAAAGAGATGCAAAGTCTCTCCGAAGTCCAAGCGTATCTAAACCGTCTGTGAGCATGGGATCGCCGACAACACGAACTGCGCGCCGTTGGATCGAGTCTAGGGGATTGAGCTGACAGGCCGGTGCTCCAGCCCATAAATATGAGCAGTACTCCATATGCGGTCTGACCTGTGCTTTATATAGCACAAGCCGTTGCCTTGGACTGAAGTACTGCTTGGACCGGTTTAGCACACCTAGCTTTTTGGAGGCAAGCTTAACTTTACCCTCCAATTGTCCCCTAAACTGCACATCATTTGTGATGTCGACATTTGCTGCGTCCCTATAAGCGATACTTCGCTGGTGTTTCATTCATTACCCAAATGGTGACCCACTGAAGTACTGACCCCGTGTCATCAAATACTGAATGAAATAGATATAAAACAAGAGACAGGAACGATATAGTAGATACGGGGTGTCGCTGAGTCGTGTGTTGTATTTTATTGATTAATATATATTACGATCGATTATTATTGATTATAAATATCATAATATACGAAATGTATCCAATCACGAGTTGATCTTTGTTTCTGAACAATCTTAATTGATTAATTATTATTGGATTCATCTGCTTCGCATTTGAACACCACGACAGGACGAAATATAAATGAAACACTCACCAAATGCTCCTTTATCTCTGATCCCTTTCTCAGTAGATGTTTACGGTTGCTCCTCTCCTTCCTGTAATATTTTATTAATTAAAATACCTCCAATTTCTTATTAATGTTATGATTATTTCTATGTATGCGGGTATTTGCGAGATTCTCAAGGTTTTATATGCTGGTTGGAGGCGCATTTTAGTGTCATCTTTTTTTTAATTGCCCTTTTATACGCTGGTTAGAGGCGTTTTAGGGGTCATATTCTTTGACCTTTTAATTGCCCTCTTATACGCTGGTTCGAGGCGTTTTAGGGGTCATATTCTTTGGTCTTTTAATTTCCCTCTTATACGCTGGTTAGAGGCGTTTTAGGGGTCATATTCTTTGGCCTGTTAATCTTTGGCCATCCTTGGCCAGGAGGCCGACCTCGGGAATCATCCTACCTATTTAGACGTTTAAGACCATACATATGTAAGTACTAACGAGATCCTATCTATGTAATTACTACTGAGACCCTACCTACGTGAGTACTATTGAGATCCTACCTACATAAATGTTCTACTTTGTAAGATCGGTGAGCTCACCCCAACGAAATCAGTGCCGGCACATTATTGGTTATCTGAACAAATTATCTTTAAGACACGTGTTCTTATTTGCTACTGAGTTTAGAATACAACTTAGCTTAGAATACTTAGCTTGCACAGAAGCGCTCTCGCTGTGGCAGCAGACACGTGGCTGACTTCGACAAGGTCACTCATCACTAACTAAGACTTCACTGCAAGATGTTCCTTACGACTGGTAAAATAATGGCGGCGAACGCCCTTTTATAAGCCTAGCCAGCCATAAAGTCAGTTATCGTTAGGGTTGCCAATCGTTTTGTTTTCCCAGGACATGTCCCAGTTTTTGTGGCGTCGAGGGATATCCTGGATAGTTTTTAAGTAGCATCCTGTTTTTTAATATTCAAATACTTATTATTAAATAATATTTGTAACTAACTTGTTATATTCTCCGTACAGAGGCGGAGTATGAATAACCTCTGTGGCTGGGTCGACCTATCGTAAAAGGCGACATAACCACTCTGGCTAAATGGCAGGGTCACAAGCCCCTCTAGATGGCTACTTATCCTTGGTTTATAAGTCTGCCGCCATAATAATCTTGTGTATGTTTATGGAACAGCAGTGTGTTCACGGCGCCCCTAGCGTCGCAAACATACATAGACGATAGTAACTGCTTACTATTGTACTAAGTGGGCCGTCTGCTGTTCCGCACCAGTAAAAAAAAACTAATTCTAACTAAACCTACTTAAGTATTGCAACTCTATTACTGCGTCCTGTTTTTAAACTAAATTGTCCTGGTTTTTCCATCATCATATCCTAGTTTTTTAAATTTGGGGCTGGCAACTCTAGTTATCATAGATGTCGCTAGTTAGTTATTGGCGGATTGGCTTCAAGTTTACCGGACACCGCTTCAATCGCGCTGCATACTTGACGGTAGACTCGATCGTGTATGGCGGGTATGGCCGCCATAAGACAAGTATTGCTCAGTTATTGAAACAAGTGTTCCTAGTCATTATTTACGTATTATATCGGCGATCTTGACTAAAGATCGCCGGAATAGGTTGGATGAGGGCAGCGCAGGACCGATCATCGTGGAGAACTTTGGGGGAGGCCTTTGTCCAGCAGTGGGCGACTTCCGGCTGATATGATGATGATAATAATATTGTAGTTTTCCCAATAAATAGTGAATATTATGCTGAAATTGTTGCTTTATTAAAAATTAACGCACCGTATTTTACACCGTATTCCTCCTGGCAAAATTACCGTAATTTCTGAGAACCTACCGTTTTTTTTTCAATGGAATCACCGTCGTCCTGTGTTTTGACATGGCAACACTGCCTATACCTACTGAGAGAATTTTTAGTCAGTAAGAGCATTTCTCAAAAAAATTGTACTTTCTATCTAAATCTCTGTCCTATATTTTAAATCATTTTTTTTTTCTAAATATATAATAGATCATTACCAGTTTCTATTAAATTATATACTTAGTAAGTTAATTAAACTAAGTAAAAAACATTTACAAATTACAAATAAATTAATAAATTATTAACTATAAAATTATTTTAATAATCGTCCTAATGTAGTTGTATGAAAAGTGAAGTGTCCCAATTTCGTACCTTCCCAAACAATCGATTACATTTGAGAGGACTTGCAGAAATGGTACTAATAAGTTATGTATTTATTTAGAACTTTAAGACCATAATTCATTTATAAACTAATATTTTATCGTATTAGAACAAATATATTTAATAATAATGATTTTAAAGTATCGCGTAAAAAGTTCCTTTTTGAAATTCCTCTTTTGTGACCGTATTTTTGAAAACTATAGCGTGAATTTGGTATTAAACATGTTTAGGATAGTGCCAACATTGGCAAGATCGGCATCTATAATTTTTTTTCCATTGCCGTAAAATCTCAACCCCCATATCTATACAAATTATGATACAAATAAATAAAATTGGATGGTCTGTTTGTAATATTAAAATAACCGCTTTTTACTAAGTGCATTCGGACATATACACGGTACACCAAAACATTTTTTAAAATTTTTGTCTGTCTGTTTGTTCCTGCTAATCTCTGAAATGGCTGCACTGATTTTGACGGGACTTTCACTGGCAGATAGCTGCGTAACAAGGAGTAACTTAAGCTATTTTTATTTTAGAAAAAAAAATAGTTTCTGTTAAAAATGACAAGTTTCGAAAATTTAATTTCCAATTTAAGTTGACTTCAGATTTATATCATCAATAATATGAAATAGGATTCAGCTTAGATTGGACATTGTAGGTTTTATTTCTAATTTATGTTGACCTCACATATCCAAAAAATGCTGCCCAAAGACACTATTCCACGCGGACGGAGTCGCGGGCACAGCTATTAAAAAATATATTAGTTCCGTCGAAAAATAGAAGTCAAACTACATCACTAAACTGTATTCAATAACGTCATCGTTGTCTGCTTAATAGTTACCTACATTAATATTAGTACATCAATGCAGGAATATCGAATATTTATATTTCGAGTCTTTTTCTTCCTCCTGCCCACATTAAATGGGGTCAGCACTCGGCACAACATGTTACATGTTGTAATAGTTCTAACCAAGCGCAATACGCTATTTTTTGATACAGGCTAACAAAAAATATTATTACAATTGTAATTGGCAATAGCTATAACAGAATTATATGCTCCACTGAATCACTAAAACTTTTGTATTCATATGAAAAAAAAAGTCGAGACCACACGAACACGCTGGAGTAAGTCGAGTATACTGAATACTGCCATTTGTGGGTCATAGGCCCTTATTTCATATTCATAAAAATAAACTTTTAGTTTATGGTTCACTCTAGTTTCTCTATTAAAATTCATTAGATGTTGCCAAGTTATATTTTTGCAATACTGTTGATAAATTTTAATAGTAAGATGACTTTGTTAAATTTAATTCGTTTATAATTAAAATAAAATTGTAAATAAAAATATTTTCTTATTGTGAGAGTTGTATGCCATTTTACATTGAAATCTGTCAAACATATTTTTATTAAAGAGAAAGAGAGAGTGAATCGACAGAAAAAACTAATTAGGCTATATAATTCCAGTCAAGTATCAATGAGAATATCAGGTAGCTTTGTCCAAAAACATACAAAAGGCATATTTTTCGATATCCCAAAAGTAGAATAGAATTATACCCTTAGCTGTGGACAACGTAGTTAAATGCATATTTTTCGATATCCCAAAAGTAGAATAGAATTATACCCTTAGCTGTGGACAACGTAGCTAAATGAATAAACGTTAAATTTGTTATAGGCTATTTACTACATACAACAAAGGTATCATAAGATTTCACAAAGTTTTTTATAAGGTCCATGTATACATAAAATAGTTGTTTTTACGTTATTCGAGATTTTCGCTATATTGTGTTGAGAAATAAATTGTGTTGTCCAGGCTAAAGTAATAAACATACGTTTTTCAACTATGAATATCAGATTTTTTCAACTTTCTTAATTATGTTCATATGTAATATGTATACTTTTCACAAGAGTTAAATCACATATAGACAATCCTTTTGTTGTTTTCATTTTGTTTCAATAACGGAAAATGACAAAAATAGTCTTGCAACATTGATGACGAAACACGACATCCGAGAAAGCGCCAAAATCAATCCGTTAACATTTCCTCAATTTATCCAATCAATCCCAGGAATGCATCTGTTTCAATCGTATGATTAGTATGAATTCCCACACAGTTTTATAGCAGATAATTAAAATTGGCTTCTCTGTTTCCATTTGCCTAGTTGATTTTATGCAGTTTTTAAAAATGATATGACATGATTTAAGACGCTCATCACGAGTGTCTTGTTCAGCCGCCATGTCTGAAGTGCGTTGTGTCTTCAGAGTTTGTGTTGTGCTATTTTTTATTGTTTATAGATTGCAGTGGGTTTAATTGTTGCAAAATAATGAACTTATGTGACTATGAGAGAATAATAGTTTAGTTAATTGTGTGTTGTGAATATGGAATTGTTGCAAATCAATACTATTTGCATTTGAAGGAGTAATCCAAACATCGTATTTTTAGTCCATCCGCCATATTGGCGTTAATATTTTTTCGTAAGTCTTTTTCATCATTTTGTGCTTAGCACTAATTATTTAAGCATAATTTTTATGTCATTTTATCTAAGTTTGGTCGAGGTAATATTATTACAAAAATTATAACTGCATGTTTATCTAAAATACAATATTTTAGTAGCTCGTTCATGGCCTCTTTCGAGACAATTTTCAACTCATTGCTTATTACTTTTAACTTAAAATTTCTTACTTGTAGCTATCAAAAATAACATATAAAAGTTTAACCTAGTCTTTAGTATTATGATTTATTCCATTGAAATCGTTATGTTAAGACTAATGCCTATTCTGCCGTCCACTCATTATTGGCGCTTTCATATAATAAAATGATGAAATCAGTGCTTCGTCTTTTCTTTTTGTGATGATTATGCGTTTATTTGTGTGTTTGCGTTGTTTATTTGTATAATATGTGATGTCTAAAGATACAATATCCTTTTTCGTATACTCAGTGTATTATCACGAAAAATCGTTAATATAGCTTTAGAATGTTCTAGACTGAATTGCCTTTACATAGCTATTTGTATTTCTTCTCATGATACCTCAGTTTAAACAAACATGTAATTAGGATCATTAAGTTTAGGTGCCTGTTATTTTTAATTTAATACATATATATATCGTAACATTAGTGGCATTTAGCTTTAATACTTGAATCAAATATATATGTATTTGAAGGGAAAGATGGTAATTACAAGTAAGAAAACATGGTAATTTTTATATATGATAAATAGAGAGAATCCGCATGTAATTTATTTCAATTTAAAAGATAACCTTGTTGCTAAAGATGATATTGTGTATATCTGTTAAAAATTTAGTAGGGCATCAAGAAATACAAGAAGAAATATTTAAAATCTGTCATATTATGTAGTATCTTATAATGTTTACACTGAAACAAGTTACAAAGCATAAATTCATGGTATGTGTGCGAATATTTCAATCTGAGCACATACATTATTGTGGCAATGTCTATGAGTTTTGAGTAACTAAGAATTCCATGTTGACATACCGTTGCTTGACATATGATGGATTTTTCAATAAATTCTCCATTTTATTTTCTTCTCTGCATAATCTTAATATAATATGTTAAATCAATTTTTTTGGGGGATTGTAATGTTTAACATATTATTTAGAAATTGTGCAATGACTTATAGTTTGAAATTTAAATGTTAAATAGAATGATAGCCCTAGGGACTCTAAAATTCTATAATTCACAACAACAAATTGCTGAACTACTAAAATTTATTTTATTCATGCCCATCTTTACCATAGGTTCAATATATGCAACAATAACATATCATCAGCTTAATTATCAGAATGAGTAACTCCATTTAGATAATTATTTTACCTATAACAAATTAGCTATATTTTTGTGGAACATACAAAGTATGGATTACTTTGTATGTATGTATAGCTACGAAATACTCCAGAAAGGCTTGGGGCCCTACCACATAGCCAGGGTGGGTTATTTTGTTGCCTTTTATGACAGGCTGACCCAGGCCACAGGGGACTACTGACGTTCCGTCTCCAAATTTTTTTTTGTGTAATATTTACAGACTGTCCAGTGTTCTATGGAGCTCATTATTAGTTTCTAGTTCCATGAATCCATATAATGCCTTCATTAGACTAGCAAATCATAAATACAAAAATAGTTTATTATTCTTATTTATATATGATAATTACATGGAAGTTTTAATATTTTTAGTATCATAAAAATCTTATTAAATCAGTTTGTTTACCTTTAGATAAAATTTATATTCATGTGCAAATTACAGATATAGTATTTCTCAAACATTCTCATTAACTGTTCAAATATGACCCACAGTTCTAATGTCTTGTTTAGAAAAATATTTAGGAGGCTATCCTTACTTGCATGTGAGTCATCCGAACTGAGACCTACACATCATCAGAACAAAGAGAGATGATATTTGTATCACAATCAAACCTTTTGCCATATATTTAGTTCCAAAGAAGGTTAAGTAGTAATTAACTCAAAATTAAGTTAAATGTGTTGTTTTAATTTAGAATGACTACAATTTATTTGTGTGTAACCTTTTTATCTAGCTTAGGCCCGATTTTTCAGAGTTAAAAAAACAGCCCCTAACTTATCCTATGTAGTAAATTAGATTTAGAGACATCTGGTAGTGTTTTATCTCATATTCTACAATACAGTTAAAAAAAAACCTAACTAAATATTATATAATCCACATCACTATTTGTTTTGTCTGCTGCACTAATATAGCTTATTTATGCATTCATATTTTATATAAATAGGAGTTATATGTAGAGAATGATAAGGAAATTTAAAAAAATACTTTTCTAATCACTGAATAATGCATCTATCACTTGAACTGTTGTACAGGGTGCTATTGACAGAGCTTGTCTTAGATAAGCAACTTAAACAAACATAAGTTGCAGACAGACTTGTATATTTTTATGTCAATAAATATAATAGTTTATTTTACATGACTATCTTGGATGATTATTTGTAGATACACCATAGATACATAGACAACAAACTTAACTTACATATATATATTTACATATATATATTTACATATATACATTTGATATTAACCATAAAATTTTCAGAAAATAAAGAGATCTTTGGCATAAATCACTACTGATTTTTTTTTTAATTGCGTAGGACATCAGACAGGCTGACAGCCCGCTTAGAATTTAGCAGTTACCGTCGCCTATAGGTGTTTGCAACGCCAGTGGCATCGCAAACACGCTGCTGTCCCATAAGGGTACAGGAACTTGGGTCACTAATGCTGGAACACAACACAAGGTTATTATGGCGGCATACTTAAGACCAAAGGTGGTCGCTATCCAGACGGGCTTGAGGCCCTACCACGTAGCTAGGGTGGGTTGTTTTGTCGCCTTTTACGACAGGCCGACCCCGGCCACAGAGGTTAGTATTCTTTCTCCGCCCCTGCACGGATTTTACATATAGAGAATATAAAGTATATTGTATTAAATAAAATGCATGTTTTTTTAACCTCTCAATCTCATGTCTTATGTTCATTAAATAAAACGCTCCAAATGTCATTGGTACATAAAAGCTACCAACAGTGATAGGATATTTATCTATCTATGACCAATGGCGAATTTCACTGTTAATGGCTGATATATACCTATGCAGTATTTATATTTGGAGTGTTTTCTCTTATGTACAGCCATATGAACATAAGACATGAGAGGTTAAATAGAGCACTCTGGATATTTTTATATTTCTTGCACTGCTATGGAGGCATAAGGGTTAAAAAATCACTTATAGAAGAAATGGACTGAATTACCTATTTTATAGAAAATCATGACAGATTTTTTATGGATATAAATATAGACTTGAGTTGAAGGAAGCTAGCAGAAATAATTTCACTAGTGGTCACCCAGAGGTCGAAATTCGACCAGAATTCATTTAATTATTAAGTGAACTTTATAAGGTTTGCTTTGTCAAAGGCTATAAACCTTATTAATCCAAGGTCTTATCATAGCTACTCAGTTAATTTGCCATTTTTAACTCATGAAAAAATTCTACATCAGTTTGAACAGTGTCACTGTAAAACTGCATTGCAAAGCCTGTGCTGTGAATCAGTTTCATAATCATGTATTCACATTTTGTGAACACTATGAATTTAAATATTGTGTAACCTTAATGGTCTTTACCAGGCCATAAATTCTTATAAAAAAAAGCATAAGGTATGTTCTACCAGTAGTGTGTGTAATGTTTATTTTAATTAATTTAATGTATTTCTAATGGATTTTATGCAAATCAAACTAAAAGGTAAAAAATAATTATCAATAAATTTAGTCAATTGTTATTTTGAAAATATCTTAAAAAGCACCCCCACAATTTTTTTACAATAAATTTCATTTGTTAATCCCACTATCCTTAATTTAAATTTATTGAAAATTATTTTTTGCCTTTTAGTTTGATTTTTTATAAAAGCCTGTTTTTTAGTTTTTTTTTTTTCAAACTATAATTTATTTTTAACTTTTTAGTTTCATCTATACTACTATTATAAAGAGGAAAGATTTGATTGTTTGTTTGCATTGAACAGGCTCCGAAACTACTAACCCGATTTAAAAAATTCTTTCACTGTTAGGAAGCTACACCATCCCCGGGTGACATAGGCTATATTATATTTTCAAAAAAGTTGGGATCCTTACTAAAACTCCAATAATGTAACCTAAGGTGTAAAAAAATTACCTAAAATATTATTTAAATCGCGTGCGCTGCGAAAACTATTGATGATTTCTAGCAAAGTCGTAGTACATTATTTTATTCTTAAAATAATGTACTACGACTTTGCAGAACACATCATTATTTACAAAAAGTGTCCCGACAGCATATGTCTATTATAGTTATGCCACAATAAGTGTTCTTTTATTTTAAAATTTAATTGAAATGCCGCCCCTAGAAAAGGCTCTTTAATTGTATCTTGGTATTAATCCTTATCAAAATAAATTACTTCATATTCAAAATTGCTTCAATACCTTTATATAACTTTTTGAATTATTCAATTCGGATATTCCATTCTAAAGATATCACGAGTTTAAAAATGTAAGTACATATTAGAAAAATGTTGCGTGGTAGCCGCTCACCCTGTTCGGCTAGCTAGGCAGCATCTTATGCAATGTAGGCCTGCGTCACTGGGGTTTTTACAAAAATTAGAAAAAAAAATACTTAAAAAAATAACGAAAAATAAATAAAAAATAATAACAAAAAATCAAATCAAAAAGTTCATAGAAATAATAATATTCAAACTTTCTTTATAATTTTATTTTTTTAGTAACCTGACGCAAATAGAAGGGTTTATGTGTGTGTGTATAATTTTTAATTTTGAAATTTTTGTTATGTACCCCTGGAAGCTGGGGCGGGCCCTAGTTAGCTATAAAATAAAAGCCTGATAATTTATTTGTTGTCAATATACAATCCCTGAATATTTTTATTAATATAACGCTAACTTCTGGCAATGTTATTAATTACATTCCAGATGGTGTTTCCGCAGAATTTTGATTTTATTGTTCAAAGTAAAAATCAAGTCGAATTCTGAAAAATTCCATTACATACAGGTCAAGTTAATATAAAACATATAAAAAAGAATAAAAAAGAACAAAAATCCACCATCCACCACATACAAACAAACATACAAGTGAAGATATAAAGCGTGTAAAAATATCTTTCTGCACTTCTAAGATTTCTACTCCTTCATATAAACTTTGTGTCAAATTTCATACTCTTCAGTCTGCATAATTTTTGTAAAAAGGGGTACAAAGTTTTCAGTACACATATTAATATCTAGATATGCCACTAAAGGAAGAATGAATAAAGAATAATCATTACACTGGTTAACAGTGGTTTTGATGCCCTCGATATAAGATTGATTTCTGATATATTTATGCTCACAGTTCATGAAACTATCAATGATTTTAGAAGAGTTGCTCTATTTTTTTAAATCTTGATTTTAATTTTACACTACAAAATTATAATTAAAAATATAAAAAAATAACAAATATTTATAATGTATTTTTTTAATTGACGACCTCGGTGGCGTAACGGATAACGCACGTCGGTACGCTCGCGGAGGTCACGGGTTTGATTCCCGTCTCGCGTCTGGGTGTTTATGTATAATATGTATTTATTTACAAAAAAAAAGTATATAAGTAGTATATCAGTTGTCTAGGGCCCATAACACAAGTGCTACTTAGTTTGGGACTAGATGACGCTGTGTGAATTGTTACAAAATATTTATTATTTATTTTATTTATTATTAATTATAATAGTATGCATCAAAATAAAGAGACAGGGAAATGTTGAAAATCCATGTCATTCTTCATTGAAACATCTTTTATGAACTTTTCTTGTACAATTTTTAGGGGACAATCTCTTTTTAAAGACCAGCAGTAATATGTCATCATTTGGCAGTCCCATCTACCTTCATACCTTTCCCCTATTACTTTTAGATCCATATATTTCTCTTTCCTAAATTATCAGAAAATCTATCCAGATGACTGTGGAGAAAATGCAGCTTTGTACTCCTGTATTCTAAAAGCTTATCAACATTTTTTACCTAGAAAATTTTCTGCTACAAATTCAAAACTCTTCCAAGCTTCACTTTCCAGAACTGTCATAACTGTGATAATAATGCATCTTTCAGCAGTTGCAGAATTTGAGAAACATCATATATTTTAATTTTGTCATCAATTACTTTTAATTTTTCCCTACCAAAATTAGAAAATTTTCTGTAAACATACTTGAAACAATTGCCCTCACATATCTTGTGGGAACAAGATTTTATGTAGATGAAGTTGCTTTGCTCTACTGTCCCACAGACAATGTATTTGCTACTGCCCAAAGGTATTTTGTGTATCCACTTTGTTGACCTAGAAATGTTAATCATTTTTATTTATTTCTTTAAAATGTAGGATATGCTCAAATCATAAAAACGAGCACATTAATTGAACCACCAATTGGAAGAAGGGAAAAAACGCCACTTTTTGACATATTCAGTTTTCTACACTTTTACTTTTTTAGTCGTAGCGCTTGTGAGTTCGAAAAAAGGAACAAAAACAATTCGCTTCCTATAGATTCATGTGGTCATAAAAATAGTTAGCTGGAAGAAGGAAACAAATCCTTACTTTATTCCCTTCTTCCAACTATCAACTAAACGAGTATAGAAATAGTTTCTTTTGGCCTGATTTTTTTCGATAAATAAAAAAATACCCGCAATATCAATGCCTAAAATATGACTATTACAGAAAATGTTTTAATTATAATCATGGCTACAGAGGCCACAAGTAGACGTTTGCTCGACTTGCGAAGAACTTGCCTTCCAAATTAATATAATGATCATATTTTGGCAGCAAAAACCAGTGGCTTTTCAGTTAAATCCAATACTTCAATGACATACTTGATTTTAAAAACTCATGGCAGCAATATTTAAAGAAAAGCTGTAAGTCATTAGATAAGGCAACAACAACATTCAAGATTTCGCAATATAGAAGCTTTAAGTATTGTTCAAGTAATAAAGGTTACTTGACATGTTACGAATTTATTGATGGTTTCATTAAAGGTACATTTTTGCTCCAAAAACGTTCTACAAACCTGACAACACCCATAAATGAGAAAAAAATGAACTACATAAAAAAATAATCCAATATATTCCTGACGAATTTAAAGATTTTTACAATATTATTCTGACCTGGCCAACTACAAGATCCGAAAGTGAAGAAATAGATGAATAATAGAGTGTCCTTACACATTTTTTCTAATAAATAAATAGTTTTTGTCATATATTGTTTATTATTTCAAAATATTTTGTATATTGTATATGACAAATTGGAAGAAGGGAATAAATCCAACACATTTACATATAAATTATATAATTAATATTATATATTTCAGCTAGTTCTATTAGTAAATAAATCAGAATTTATATTTTCTTCATTAACATTGATATCACATGAGCCTATAAGTTGAAAGTAAAAAGTTAAAGTTTTTATTAATTATCTCCATTCTTATTTTTTGGATTTATTCCCTTCTTCCAATTGGTGGTTCAATTATATTCATAAATATATTCATAAACTGCGCACTTGAAAACATAGAAATTCATAGAGATATCCAGGGCTACAAAAAACAACATTCATTTTTGTAGTGATGTATTATTAAATATCAATCTACCATGCTAAGTATTTAAGAACTATATTTTAATTGGACTTAGTAACTAAAGTGATAGAAAAGAGATACAGCATCATCTGAGCTAAAAACAACTTTTCTATTTTATAGCTAAATAAAATGCAAATTTTAAAATATTCACATGAAAATTAGCAATTATGGTAGAGTAGAAGTCAGTACATATAAGTAGTATCATTATTACATGACGAGGGTCACCTTCGCTCTTGAACAGAGACACAGTATATATGGCTAAATTTGATTGTTACAGGGTAGGCTGCCATCTATCTGCTCCTAATCAACGGGGAAACTGATGATTGTATTTCATTTATCACTTTTTAAGGCTCTCTTGGAATGTGAGTATGCTGTCCATACCATTAAAAAGTAGCCTAGGCTAAGAAATGTGTTGTTTATTTATTTTATATGTAACTAAATTGTATGTAATTTTAATTTCTATGTATATTATATTTTTTGCTTGATGTTTTTTTCTGTAACAAGGTTCTTGTCCTTATTTAGGAAATAGTTATTTAATTATGGTTATTGGATACATTTTCAAAATATTTGATAATGTTAGAAGTTAAAGTTACGACATAATACACATTTCCCCCCAATTTACATTGAAGATTGTAAAATGAAATCTACAATTTTGCTATTTAAAATTGTGTAACACAAAATAAATCCAATATCTGCTCAATGCAGTCACTTATTTATGTACAATAAAAGTAAATCATTTTAAAAATTTACCTATTGCATTCACTATAGATTAGGAACAAAAATAAAAGTAAGAAATCTTTATCTTCAGAATTTTCATGAAAATAATATTAGCAACATCCCTTACTCTTTTTTCATTAGGTAAGAAAAGATTTGTTTTAAAAAGAAAAGATTTTTTTGTTGACGTTTTTGGCATAAAAAAAAAATGAAAAATTTATAACGTACTACAGTTCTAATTATGGACTCTCATTCCTAGTCACAAGTATAAGCATGTACTTATTTAGGGTACATATTTTCCTAGATTTATATTGTATTTCACAATAAGGAGAAGCCCCATTATTGCCATCAATTTTGAGGCTCGAGGGGGGGGGGTCCATAAAAAAATCACGAAATATCACAAGGGTTTGTAATAATATATCACGTGTATTTATTTATCTAGTTTTCTTATCTTAGTTTACTTATCCAGTTATTGGTGTTGAAGAAAGTTGCTAATCTGTGGTCCGAGGATACTGTAAATTAAATTATGTTCATTGTTCATGTATTAGTATAAAAAAGTTGTTTCGCATTTCTTTCATTATTTTTATGTCAGTCAAAAACAACCTTTCTGTCTACCTCTAAACGTTATTAGTCTTTAATTTTCTATAATAAAATTAGATGATACTTAAAATTAAGATTCTTTGTAGGTAGTAAAAAATACACGTGATGTAGGGGGAGGGGGGTGGGGAGGGGTAGTCTTGAACCTCACCAAGGGGGAGGGGGGTTAAAAATTCCAAAAAAAAAACATCACGTGATTAATGGACGGCCCCTTAGCATCTAACAATTCAGTGTCATTATTTTATATAAAAACTTTTTCAATATAGTTTCAACAATCAACCCAAAAATAAATATATTCTAAAAGACATTGTTTTAATGAATAATTATAACAACTGTGAAAACCTTAGGAAGTATTCTGCATCTTTTTAAAAATAAAAATCACATCAAAATCTAAACAAATAAATAAAATTGGAGGGTCTGTTTGTAATATTAAAATAACCGCTTTTTACTAAGATGCCAAAACAACATTTTTAAAATTATTTGTCTGTCGGTCTGTCTGTCTGTCTGTTTGTTCCGGCTAATCTCTGAAATGGCTGCACCGATTTCACGGGATTCACTGGCATATAGCTGATGTACCAAGGAGTAACTTAGGCTATTTTTATTAAAAAAAAAATAGTTTTTGTTAAAAATTATAAGTTTCGGAAATTTTAAAATCCAATTTAAGTTGACCTCAGATTTATATCATTAATCATATGAAATAGGGTTCAGCTTAGGCTGGACTTTGTAGGTTGAATTTCCAATTTAATTTGACATCATATATCCAAAAAATGCTGCCTAAAGTCACTATTCCACGCGGACGGAGTCCCGCGCACAGCTAGTTAAATATAATATGGACAA
Source organism: Malacosoma neustria (assembly GCA_963693495.1). Taxonomy (NCBI): domain Eukaryota; kingdom Metazoa; phylum Arthropoda; class Insecta; order Lepidoptera; family Lasiocampidae; genus Malacosoma; species Malacosoma neustria. Next base: position 9,228,212 of record OY856374.1, read on the forward strand.
CTTTATTTAACAGTATAAATAATCAAAGTTTACAATAGTTAATAAATCAATGAATTTTTTCAGGTAAATTGGACTACATTTGGTAGCATAAGGAGCATTTGGTGCTCTGAATACCTGCCTACCCTGCACTGTAATGCAAGGTATGATATTCATTTTAAAACTAAATAAAATATATGCTGATGAAAGGTAAAAAGTATTTTTCTTTTGTGTATTTGGTAAAGTTGCTATTGATGTCTGTCAAATACAGTTTGTAATAGTCCAAATAATCAGAAAAAAATGATTGAGTATTATAGACTGTTGTTGGAATGGGTACATTGTAATCTAAGTCAATATTTCTTCCAGGTAGGATTTAAATGTTTCCATGATTGGGATGACATGTCTCTAGGTGCAAATGCGCCCACATATTTATATTATGATAGAATGGTTTAGGATTATAAGAGGACTTAGCTGATGCCTCTTAGCGAGAAGTTGGATGAACCTCTTGTTACAATTGAGGTGAGGGCATTTTTAACAGATAGACAGTTTATGTTCATGTGAGTTAGTGCCATTTCTCTTGTTCAGTGTCATACAGTGATTGTGTCAATTTGGCAGGTAGATTGCTGACTCCAGCACAATGCAGCAGGCAGTCGATCCTCTCGCCACGACCAGTACGGTATGTTCAGTAAATTGATATTAAATTTTTGTTTTGGCATTATGTTTCAAAGATATTATATATTCATCCATGCAGGGGCGAAGAAAGAATACTAACCTCTTCAGCCGGGGTCGGCCTGTCGTAAAAGCCGACAAAACAACCCACCCTAGCTACATAGTAGGGTGGGTTGTAGGTGGTAAGGTCTCAAAACCCATCTGGATGGCGGCCACCATTGGTCTAAAGTATGCTGCCATAATAACCTTGTGTTGTGTTCCAAAATTGTGACCCAAGTTCCTGTACCCTTATGAGACAGCAGCATATTCGCGATGCCACTGGCGTTGCAAACACCCATAGGCGATGGTAACTGCTAAATTCTAAGTGAGCCGTCAGCCAGTCTGTTGTCCAACAGTAATAAAAAGAAATATAATAAATGTTGATAATTAACAGCCAACGGTGGAGCCCGTCAACGGCCCGCAGCCCGATGAGACGCCTCGTCGCCAAGGGCGGGTGACGAACCAGTTGCAGTTTTTACAAAAAAATGTAATGAAAGCTGTCTGGAAACATCAGTTTGCGTGGCCCTTTCACCAGCCTGTGGATGCAAAAAAGTTAAATCTTCCCGTAAGTATTACAAAATTTTCACAACCTGTGATCATTATAATTTTTCATAGGAATAAAATTTAGATTCTTTTTTTTTCTAGGATTACCATAAAATCATAAAAAAGCCAATGGATTTGGGAACGATTAAAAAGCGCTTAGAGTCAAATTATTATTACTCAGCGCAAGAATGCATTCAGGACTTCAACACAATGTTCACCAACTGCTATGTGTACAACAAGCCTGGGGAGGATGTCGTGGTGATGGCGCAAACGCTGGAGAAGTTGTTCTTGAATCGGGTGAGTTTTCCCATTTTGTAATTTATTTATTTTATTTGTAAACAAGTTATAGTTATAATAAGTGAGAAATATTTTTCGTATGTCAAGAGTAGTCTATGTGAGATAGAGAGAGAGATATGAGATTCTATGTGAACACATCAAAATTATGTATTTAAAATCAACGTTGTCAAATGACTTACTTTTTTGTACATGTCTTAGTGTCATATAATGTGTATGATCAAAGTTCCTACTTTTTCAAAATGGCTGCAGATTTGCTCAACTGTAAATAGTTGAAACCTTTGAAACTCTAATGATACATACTCATATACAAGGACTTATGATAAAAGTATGTACATTGTTTTTGAGAATTGCTCATATATTGTGATGTTGTCATTAACAAATCCAATCCTAATATCATAAAGAAGCTATTAGCCTGTCTATATAATATACACGATGTTCTACTCAATAATTTTGTAAAGTGATAAAGTCCTGCCTGCAACACTATTATATTTTCTTTCATAGTTAAGATTTGTAATCAGCAATAGTTTTTAAGAATGTTAGATTTATACCTAGTCAGGTCATAAGTATTGTCACACAGTAAAAACTTTTCTTTTAGAATGCTGGCCACAAAAAAGTTTATTGAATTCGAATTTCGAATTGTTCATGAAAATAAAAATGTATACTTTTAGAATTTTACTAATTTTTAAATATGGAGTGGACGCTTAAAGAAGACCGTGTTGCAGTTATTGCGTTGCATCGTTGCGGTTGCGTTTGCGCCAATTCAAATTTTTAACATACTGAAAAATTTGAATATAACCAAAAGATTCGTTTATCGTACCATCAAACGATACAATGAAGACTCTAGTGTAGATGACAGGTCAAGAAGTGGTCGCCCTCGGTCTGTTAGGACTCCAGCAGTGATAAAAGCTGTGAAGGCACGAATTCAAAAAAATCCCAAACGTAAGCAGAAACTGTTGGCCCTTCAGATGGGGTTAAGCAGAACCACGGTGAAAAGGGTGTTAAATGAAGACTTAGGGCTTCGGGCATATCGAAGAAAAACAGGACATCGTTTGAATGCTCGTCTAATGGACCTGAGACTGAAGAGATGCCGCGCTTTGTTGAAGCGGTACGCGGGAAAAAAATATCGGGAAATTCTTTTTTCGGATGAAAAAATGTTTACCGTAGAAGAGAGCTACAACAAACAAAATGATAAGGTGTACGCACACAGTAGTGAAGAAGCGAGCAACCGTATTCCGCGTGTCCAACGAGGTCATTTTCCATCCTCGCTCATGGTATGGTTGGGAGTTTCTTATTGGGGCTTAAGACGACACTAAGTGCTAGCGACCTTGAGCGAGTGGGAGGAGTTTGAGCTAGTGAGAGTAGCACGCGCGGGGCCCCCCCGCAACCCGCATTGAAAATTCGCAGGCGACGTAATTGTATATTTTAGAGAAGTTCGTTGGGTAACCATACGTTACAGATTATGAAGACTATCTAATAATCATGAAATTTTTAACCGCTTATTTAATATTAGTTAGGATTATTGTTTCATGTTCTGTATCTTATATCATTCCCTGTGGTAGGGTATAATATAATATAGGTATTTCAATAAACGGAAAATATAATTATATCAAACGAACACAGGTTTTCTGTCTACAGGTTTTGTAACTATAAATAAAAAAGTGAATTAGGTATTTATAGGATTTTATTTAAAACTCCTCGAAATTTAATACTTTCACAGCAATCAAGCTTCTTGCATGAGCAGCTATATGTGTCAATACAAATTTTATTCTATGCCACAAACTGTTTGTGAAAATATCTCTGTCTATGTTGTCATCTTCTCCCATTTTCGAGCAAAAATATGTCTTACAATTAGTATGAACTCCAAATGCATGTTCTGCGGCTAACATGATATCATTATGTAAACTAGTGACATTGCCAGAATTTTTATAATTTCTTATAGCGGTTACTATTACCTTTCTTGTTGACAGTATTATTTGTTTTGTTATATATTTTCTGTATTTAATTAAATATTTCGTGTCAGTGATAAGAGCTTGTAACTTATTGCAAAGGTTTCTTAACAGGTGGTTGCGGCATTCGATTTTTTCAATTGTTATATTTTCATACGGTCTTGACTGTAACAATTTTGCATAAGTATTTGCATCACCATCTGATATTAACCTTGAATATATTAAATTATGCATTTCTATGCTGTTCTTGAATCCTTCTACCAAGATCGTGGATTCCATTCCAGTTGAAGGACCTGAAAATAAAGTAATAATTATTCCAACCATAAAATTTTAGTTTCTTTATTATTATTACAACATATTTAATATTATGAATTTACCTGAATAATTTTTATAGCAAGCATGCTCCTTAGGTGTGACATTTTTCTTGGCAGCTTGGGCGCATATGCAGCAGTATTTATTTTTCACTGCCATATAAATAATTTTTCCAGTTCTTTTCCCAATTATCGCAGCTGCGCCTGATAGGGATGAGTAATTTTTTTTATAAGATCTTTTTCCCCAACATCCATCTGCAATAACGTCAATATATGGAATGCCATTTTCAGTAACTCTACCGTCTTCCAAAGCCATTTGACGTTCTTCATTAGCGGCTTCATTCATAGAATTCAAAGCTTCTTTTTCCCAAACTTTGTTAATTGTTCCCATTCTTTTATTAAATAACTCATAGGATATATGAGGCAAGTCCATTGCTGCCAATAATTCATTAAGCTGTGTATAGCCACAACCTATTGCCACTGCACCCGCAACTGTATTAATATTTAAGTCAATTTCAGGATCATTGCAACAAATGACAAAAGTTTCGTTACACATGTTGCATTTTAGTTTTAGTTTAGAAACAAGGCCCTGTTTTCGTTCAGATATAATTTCTACAGATTTCAAACCACAGTCTATATTACCATGTGAAGATATTTCTTGAAGCTCTTTAAAAAAATGTTTAATATTTAATATTCGCATTCCATTCACTATTTCTTGATTATTTCTGAAAAGGAAATATACATAATAAGAATTTTGCAATATTAAACAGAATAAGGCCTTTAACATTTGTTTTGTAATATCTTTTATTGTTCACATTCTTTGCTATCACTCACGGGTTCTGCAATATTATATTGAAAATTTTCCCCTTTTTTATTAATTTTATTTATCGAGAGTTTTACTATATAAAACTTTATATTGACAGACTATCCTGACATCATAGAAATAATAATACGTTTACCTGACCGAATTTGACTTCTCGTTTTCAATATCCATTTGAAAGCTTTCTTCCTGCTCAGCAAATATCGTTTCGGTTACTTGAGAACTGTAACAGTTATAGTAATTAATATAAGTTAATAGAATTAGGTTTCAAATATGCTAAAATCAGAATATTGAATTAGATATGCATTTACTTGTCAACAATCTTGTTCTCATTTTCATTGTCAATATGGGAAGATCCTTTAATCACTCCAAGCGTTTCCGTAAATTCAGACCTACAATATAAATGTATTTATATTTAGTTATACAGTGACAATAGTAATAGCATTCAAATATTTTTAAAACTCGAATCCGGACTGTCCCGACTACGATGTAGTATTGTCATACTACACTACAATACACACCTCGTCTCTGTCTCCTCATTTACGTCGCGATTATCTTTGTTATTATGTAATCTCCTAAAAAGAAAATAATGTCACTTAGTAAAATAAAAAATAATAATATATGTAACAATTAAATGTTATGATTAATTTATCTGGTCCAATTTACATCAATGTGCTAAAATACACAAATGATAATTATGATTGAGAACACGTTACTTACCTTAGTAATCTATTTTTTGCGAGCGTTTGGCGTTTCTTTTTTAGTAATCTAGATTTACCAGCCATTTTAGCGCGAAACTTATAATAGAGTTAAATCGTTTAGTGATTGCTCCGAGCGTCAACGTCTACCCGTGACAGTGGTCAGCGATGCACTGCCGCCCGTCGCCCGCAAGGGCCCCTGCTAACCCGAGCATAAAGATTATTCGAAAAAGCATAATTGTATATTATCCTTTTACTTTGAAATAAAAAGTCGTATATTAAAAGATGGGTAATTAAATTGTGTTTAAGATGGTGAAGGTTTCATAAAAATACGCTTGATAGTTTTTACGTGATTCTCAGATTTTTATCTGCGTTAGACCTAACTTTACAAATTAATTACACTATGTAATATAAACATAATCTAAAATATTCACATATTAAGTTATTGAGAAAATGCTCAAATTTAACATATATTTTTTCCAGTTCATTAACACCACTCGTTTAGATGTGATCTTCAGAATAAAATCATTAAAAGTCTCTTGTCGTCGCCTTAACAGAGGTACATTTTTGTGAGAAAGGTGTAAAAACGAATGCTGTTGTGTATCAAAATACAGTCCTGACGAACCTTGTGGAACCTGTTTCTCATACCATGTTCAATAACAGGCACTGGGTATTCCAACAAGATTCGGCGCCAGCTCATAGAGCGAAGAGCACACAAGACTGGCTTGCGGCGCGTGAAATCGACTTCATCCGGCACGAAGACTGGCCCTCCTCCAGTCCAGATTTGAATCCGTTAGATTACAAGATATGGCAACACTTGGAGGAAAAGGCGTGCTCAAAGCCTCATCCCAATTTGGAGTCACTCAAGACATCCTTGATTAAGACAGCCGCCGATATTGACATTGACTTCGTTCGTGCTGCGATAGACGACTGGCCGCGCAGATTGAAGGCTTGTATTCAAAATCACGGAGGTCATTTTGAATAAACTTTAATGTCATAAGAATCTATGTTGTGTTAAGTTCATTTTGGTATATGAATGGTTACATAATTAATAAACTTGTTACAATTATTTTACATTAAACATGTGACAGAATTTATGACCTGACTAGGTATATACATATTGTAATTGTTATTAGCCTGTAAGTCTTACTAAAAATAAATAAATAAACATTTAAGCGGGATGTGAGTATGTTATTAACATAAAGTAAACACGCTGTTATTTGTATGAACAGATAGCTCAAATGGACAAGGAAGAAAAGGGGATCGAAATGCCGTCTAAAGCAGCCAAGGGCAGTGTGAAGAAGCGCAGTACGGGCGCTGGCAGCGCGGGTGGTGGCGGGGCGGGTGGCGCGGCAAGTGCACGTGTGCCCAAGGTGGCTGTGCCGCCGCACCCTGCCGTAGTGGGTTCCACTAATACTACCACGGCACCCGCGCTCGCCACGCCCACGCCTACGCCTCCTGCTACCCACACCGGTCTACCCCAACAGGTAAGAAAGGTTTGGACATGATAATATTTGGAACTATATACAGGGTGTCCAGTAAGAGTAGCGGGGATTTGTTTACTGGTCCACGGCGTCAAACGAAGTAACAGGGGCGCGGGGAGGGTAATGTCGCGCGCGTCGGCTCGTGGTATTTTAATCGTCATGGCACCGTACCCCGGAACGCACCGCGCTTTTTACGTGCGAGCGTATTATCGTAATAAAGATTAATCGCAGAGAATATCGCACACGTACAGCGCCAAGCGACGATGTCATAAGAAAGTGGATTAAAATGTTCGAAAATACCGGGTCGACTGTTAAAATTCAAAATACAGGTCGCCCGCGAAGTGTTATGGTACGTTTATACGCGTGGCACGCCTCGACAACCCTCCACAAACAAGCGTGTAAACGGGCTATTTGGCTTGGGTTGCGTGAGCTTGTGATAACTTGTTGCCGACCCGAGTCGGTGTCGGTTTTTGAACACAGATCAAAGGAAGCGTGCGCTCGCCGCTTGCGACGTGTTTACACGTTGGCGCGAGGTTAGTAAGTTGGTATAGTACCGCTCACGAGTTTGCATCGTATGCTTGTGTTTTGTGCTGCGCTAAGTAACATCCCGTGTCGCTATGAGTACATGGTCAAACGAGACAACTATGGCCTTTGTCGAGGCTTATCAAAGTGAACCATGTATTTGGGATCCTAAAGACAGAAACCATAAGGATAAAAAAAAGTAGCAGATGCTTGGTCTCGACTTAGTCAATCATTTAACAAGCCAGTAAAAGCCAAACGTAAGAGCCGAAACAACTACGTCCCTGTCCGCCATGCTTGCCTGTCCGGAAAACACTGACGCACTCGCCAAGCGACACCGACTCCAATAATAACAATAATTGTAACTACATTATATTATTGTAATATAGATCGTACCTACATATTGATGAGTAGAAAAAATAAGTTGATTATTAAGTTATAGAAGAATATGCAATTATTTATTACTTTTTAGTGCATATTAATTTGTTTTGGAATAGTTTTTTTTGAAGGCGGTTTTTTATGTTAAAATATTTGTTTTTACAATAAGTAAGACGAATCACGATTCTGCCATTCAAAATTGTAATAATTTTTGTTACTCACACTTGTTTTGACAAGAATGGGGACCGGATACTAGGTAAGAGGAAAAGGGACAGGATATAGCATCGTCACTTAGACTCATTGTAGCCAAACTGCCATAACAGTGGGTATACTGTCCATTCCTCCTAAGAGGGGCCTAGGGATGGAGTAAGAAGAGATATTATGGGCTCTATACGTGTAGTAAAAAGAAATTTATTATGTTTGCATGCATAGAAAGACTATCTTCATTTTCAGCCGCCTGTCTTGCGTTTTCTTAATAACTAAAATATAGCGTATTTTCTGTTTGCTAGTGTTATCTATCTTTAACGCGCTTTGAATTAATCTGTCACCAAAATTGCAGTGAATCTTTTTAGTACAAAATATTATCTTTCGAACGCCACCTAGCGTGACCTGATCGGGTTTTTACAGGGAGATACAGATTATTTAAGCCATCTATTTGAAAAATAATGGATTTCTTATTACTATACCTATATGTATGTATGTAGTATATATCCAAACTATAAAATAATTATTTTTAAAATGTTGCATTTGTTATTAATCTAGGTGGCATCTCAGCCATCCAGTTTCCACGTGAGCCAGACGCCTGCAACGCCCGTCACGCCGATGCCCACTGTTGCACTGTCGCAAACTCAACCTGCTAAGGTATATTTTAAATATCTGTTTTAAATTCACTCAATACCTGTTCTATGTCAAAGTGACGACAAAATCAGTCTGGTTAAGGCATTAAAATAAAAAAATAATATTTTAAGTAATACCTATATAATTTCTTACGTATACTGTAGTCTTGGAAAATGCAGTTTAGGTTTTAAAAAGAGTAAAGAAAGAAACACGATCACAGATAATGAGTGAGAAAATGTTTTCTCCGTGCATGGGTGGAGAAGAATACAGCTGTGAGGCTGTTGTAATAGCTGACAGAACAATCCTAGCTAGTTGGTTGGGCCCCAAGCTCACCTGGATGATATATTCTGGTCTCTAAATATGCAGCCATAATAACATTGTGTTGTCATCATCATCCGAGCGTTATGTCCCGGCTGCAACTCAAACTTTCGTTTCGGTGCCCGGGTTCCGCTTTCCGACTTTTTCTACTCCACTTCGCGCGATCTTCAGCATCGCTGTTAGTGAGCCCATTAGCACGCATATCACCCTTTACGACGTCAAGCCAGCATTTTTTGGGGCTACCCCTCCTGCCGGGGCCTGGCGGAGGTGGCATGGCCAGACTTTGTTTCCCACGTAAGCATCCGGTTGCCGTAAAACATGGCCGTACCAACGGAGCCGACACTCCTGCAATTTTATCTGCAATGTCACGGACGTGAAGACTGCCGCGAATGCGGGAGTTCTTAACGCGGTCCTTCCGCGTTACTCCACACATCCATCGCAGCATATTCATCTCCGTGACACGCAGTTCTTGCTTGTGGCGCTCTAACACCGGCCATGCTTCACAGCCGTATAAAAGGATAGACCTAATGATGGTCTTATAGACCTGTCCCTTCAACTTTACCGGCATCTTGGGGTCACAAATGACACCAGTTACCTCACTCCATTTGGCCCACGCGGCAGCAATGCGTGCCTTGACGTCGCAATCGATGTCACTAGACGCGTGAAATACAGATCCCAAGTATTTCACTTGGTCCGTGCGCTCGACCGTGTCGCCACCAATGCGTACGGGTGTGGGATCTGTGAAGTTACAGGCCAATTACTCGGTCTTCGCCACATTGATCTTCAGACCACCGTTCTCAAGCGACTCCTTCCACGCCTTCACGCGTTGCACCAGCCTACCCCTGTCTGAATCTGCCAGCGCGATATCATCAGCATACATGAGCAACCACGGAGGCTTCTCATGTGAGTTTCTGATGCTGTCTGACAATACTACGCTGAACAGAAACGGACTAAGGACGGATCCTTGGTGCACTCCGACAGTGATGAGGAAGGATTTTGTGTCGCCAACAGCCGTCCGAACCACAGAATCGGAATCGCGGTACATATCTCGGATGATGTCAATATAGGCCTCTGGAACCCTTCTGGATTGCAATGCCCACCAGATTATTGTGTGAGGAATACAGTCGAAAGCCTTTTGCAAGTCAAGAAACAAGCAATGCAGAGGCGTATTCTTCGTCATGTATTTCTCCGCGACAATCCTTAGGGCAAAAACAGGGTCCATGGTCCCCTGACCAGGGCGAAACCCATACTGACATCCCGAGACAGTGCACTCCTGTCGAATCAGAGAGAAAAGAGCATCATGGTGTGGAACATGACCTTAATACCGCGGTAGTTACCGGACTCCTGCACCGACCCCTTGCCTTTGAAGACTGGAGCTCGGAATCATAACGGTGAGGAGTATTTGGTTGAAAAGGTGGGTTAAGATGCCCCACACCAAGAGAGCTTCCAGGTTTCAATGGGGACTCCATCGGCTCCGACAGCTTTCCGATTTTTCATGCGGCCAAGACAATTCTGGACTTCTGCAGGCGTTACCGGTGGCACTAGTCCTTGATTTGGAGGAAGATCTGGCGGCTGCACCTCTTTATGCTGCTTGTTTAGCAGCTCGTGGAAATACGAGCGCCATCTCTCCTTCACCGCGAGGTCCTCGCATAACAGGTTGCCCCCGGGGTCTTTTACACCTGTGCTGTGTTTCCTGTGCCGCTTTGACCCTGGAGCGCGCCATAGATGAGCTTCTGCCCCTCAGACGATTCCAACTTATCGTAAAGTGGTTGTAAGTGGTCTCGTCTGGCTCTGGCTACATACAGCTTTCTTGGTGGCGCGCTTGGCAGCTCTGTATGCGTCGCGATCTTCAGGAGATCTGGACGCTTGCCACTTCTTAAAGAGGGCTTTTTTCGCCCTGATCTCCCTCTGGACTGAGTCGTTCCACCACCACGTCTCCTTGTCATACTTGCGTCCGCCCTTAGACTCGCCAAGCACCTCCCTCGCCGAGCCAAGGATAGCCGCCTGAATCTTATCCCAGTAATCTTGAACCGGTTCGCCCTCACCACCGGCGCACTTGTCGCCGATGGCAGAGGCGAACTCCTGGGACTTGACTTCATAAAGCAGCCACCACCTGATTCGGCGCTGAAGGCAAACGTGTCGACCGCCTTTGGGCTTCACGCAGAGGTCCATGATAAGAAGACAGTGTTGTGCAGTGAGACTCTCACCGGGTATGACCTTGCTGTTGCTTACTTTGCTGATGTGGTGTCTCCTAGTGAGTAGGAAGTCGATTTGGGTAGCTCTTGTAGGTGATGAGATGCTCGGGTCTCTTTGAAATACGTGTTCAGGATGGCAAGGTCGGCAGTCGCACACGCATTGAGAATGTCCTCCCCTTCCACGTTGCGGCTACCATACCCAAATCCTCCGTGAACACGCTCAAATTCCCGACATTCACCACCCACGTGACCGTTTAGATCACCGCCCAAAATGATCCCATGTTACAATGGAATCCCACGAAGCACTTCTCCGAGTAGGTTGCAAAATGCTATCTTGTCGGTGTCGCTACAACCGGCCTGTGGCGCTTAGGCGCTTATTAAGTGGGTGACTACCCCACCAACAAGCAGCCTCACAACCATAAGCCGATCGCTACAGTGCTTCACCTCCAAAATGTCGTCCTGTAGCTCTTCCGAGATCACTATGGCGACCCCATTTTCCCCACCAGGTGCACCCATTTAGATCAGCTTGTAGCCATTCCCAATGAATCGGGATCTGCTGGCCTTCCACCCAGTCTCCTGCAGGAACGCCACGGCCACCCTCCTCCTGGAGAGTACATCGACCAACTCTCGCGCGTCCAGTCAGCGTGCCAGTATTCCACGTTGGGAAGCGGAGTTTCCTTTTGGATGGGGCTAGTGTCTTTAGCCGTGCTCGCCCACGACACGGCAGCCCTAGTCCACTTGTCACAGGAGTCGGGCGAAGTTCCTGGGCATCGTTTTGCGGCGATGCCCTATCTGCGACATATCCTTTCCGTGTTCTAACCATGATTATTTGGCTGGTTTTGGTTTTTACGGGAGTGACTGCCGTCCGACCTCCCAACCTCTAAAGGGAAACCTAGAGGTGTCCTTCCCTCGCCGCATGCAAGCTGGCAGAAGGAGTGACCCATCAATCGCCTTTTACGACTCCCTTGGGATGATTCGGGGTGGCCCTATTCTTTCTTCGGCCGGGACCACACGGCTGAATAACTTTGTGTTTGGTGTAAGTGACCCAGGTTCTAATTCCCCTTCGGTGTACAGCAGCGTGTTAGCCATGCTCCTGGCATCGCAAACATCCATAGTTGATTGTAACTACTTAATTAAGTAGGCCGTCAGACTATCTGGTTTTTACAGCAATAAAATAAATACGAATTATAAGAATTTGTGAACACTAATATCGTATCGATTTGGTTGGCGGGCGCGCAACAAAGACAATGAGAGAGCGAGAAGAACCAGAAAAATCAATCGATTGAAACTATTCATATTTATATAGTTCTTATCTTAGTTAGTCGTGTACTTCTTACTTTTAGTTTGTCAAAGTAAGAAGTGATAGATGATTTTTATTTTTAGGTGAAAAAGGGCGTGAAGAGAAAAGCTGATACGACGACTCCAATGGGCAGTTCATTTGAGGGTGGTTATACAACGCCTACGATAGACCAGCAGAGTGGCCCTAAGCCCGCTAAAATATCCACACGAAGAGAAAGTGGGCGGCAGAAGAAGGTAACATTTCACGTGCACAAGTTCTATGCTTTGTGAATGTGTTGCTTCAAGCTATAGATAGATCTCTACAATTATATTAGTATCAAAATAATTCAATGGACTTTCCAGTCCAGGTATGAATATTCCTTTCAAATAGTTTAAGTAAACAGGGGATTAGAAGATCAACTTTGGTATTTTGTTAATGATGTTCTTTGAAAATGAAAAATGATGAAGCTATTTCAAATTAATAATTTAAATTTTACGAAATAAATAACATTAAATTTAATTTGAAGGGATAATAAATGAAACCTAATGTTTAAAGTTATTTTTTCTGAGTTACTAAAATATATTTTTTGCATAGACGCTGGAATTTCCCCGGATATTGCTCAATTTTGCCATTCCAGCTTTGGCGTCAATTCTAAACATCACAAGTTATTTATTTAGACACAGACAACGAATTTATTATTTTAGGGGAAAAATTGCCTATGATAGAAATCACCAATCTCTTGAAGCTTTTCATCTGTTTAGTTCATATTTATCTTAACCGTGGATATTTGTCCGGTTCAAATCCTCTCCACTTTCATATGTATTCTACATATGAAACTGGATTTCCTTACTTAAATACTTCTAATCTCAAAAGAACCATATATTCATTAATCTTATTCTAAATATTTTATCCGTACACGGGCGGAGAAAGAATACTAACCTCTGTGGCCGGGGTCGGCCTGTCGTAAATCGGCAACAAAACAACCCAACCTAGCTACGTGGTAGGGCCTCAAGACCGTCTGGACGGCGACCACCTTTGGTCTTAAGTATGCCGCCATAATAACCTTGTGTTGTGTTCCAGCATTAGTGACCCTAAGTTCCTGTACCCTTATGGGACAGCAGGGTGTTTGCGATGCCACTGGCGTTGCAAACACCTATAGGCGACGGTAACTGCTAAATTTTAAGCGGCCTGTCAGCCTGTCTGCTGTCCTACGCAATAAAAAAAATATATTCTACATAATCTAGGTAATCATCCATAAGAATAACATTGATTATTATCTGGCAGACAAGTAGAACGGCCGACGAGAGCTTTAAAATGGGCGGGTTGTCCCCCAGCGTGGGGGGTGCGGGCGCCGCTCACCACTCTGCCATCACACCACAGTTGGCCAAAGGCAAAGAGAAGCTCTCGGATGCGTTGAAAAGCTGCAATGAAATATTAAAAGAATTGTTCTCCAAGAAACATTCGGTAAGTATGCTAAATTCATTATTAAATATCAAACTACTAGCTTAAAACTTGAGGTAATATTTAGTAACGAAAGCTAGGCTAGTTTTGCATTAATAACAATTATTTCAGTTCTTTGGTTTGCTTATTATTTCATAAATATAATTGTGTTGAAAAAGAATTAACCAAGCTAAAATTAAGCATTTATAGTTCTTAATTTGGCGATATCTCTTTATTTCCGATTATGACGCTAACTTTGTGGCAAGCAGAGAACTTGCCACCATACTCTTGTAGAGGGTAACATAGTTTTATATTTTAAGATACCTTGTAATATTTTGAGTTTGACTTTCAGGGATATGCATGGCCCTTCTACAAGCCAGTTGACGCCGAACTGCTTGGATTGCACGACTATTTCGATATAATTAAGAAACCCATGGACCTCGGCACTGTGAAACTCAAAATGGACAGTCGAGCGTACAAGTCCGCCGCTGAGTTCGCCGCCGACGTTCGCCTAATATTTACTAATTGCTATAAATATAATCCGCCTGATCACGATGTCGTGGCGATGGCTAGGAAACTTCAAGATGTCTTCGAAATGAGGTAGGCGCTTATACGTCAGGTGATATTAACACATTCAAGCATTTTGACGAGCATGTGCCAATTGGGTTATTATGTATGTTTTTTTATTTGGTTGATAGTAGATCAAGGCTCATATAAAGAATGTACTCATGGCCACAGAAAATTACTTAATTTAATTTCTAATATTCCCTTTGTAGATTAAATTACTTAAGTAAAAATTGCCATGAAGTAAATGCCGACACCAATTAAGACCTTTTCTGGTTGTATACTCAGCTCATGATGACTGCCTACTTCGTCCGTTGTTTAGTGTAATATTTGGTCTATTACACTTACTGCTGATCAGGCTTTTGCAGCTCTTTAAGGCATTGGAGGTTCCTCTTGTACCCCGGTAATTACATACTTCAAGATGACTATGATTAATGATAGAGTGGATCTGTCAGTAATACCTTAGATATATAGATATTTAGTATTTGCTACCCCTTTTCTATGGAACCGAGACATAGTCATTGACGGTGTGGCTGGTTCAAAAATTTCAAGTCACTCCACAGGCTATGTTGGATATTTCTCTCATGGACATAATTCGAAACAAGGAAACTTGTAAGAGAACCAAATTAATCGATATTGATTACTATATAGCTCACAAAATACCTGTCTGAGATGGTAGGTCGGTGGTGGATGGGGAAAGCAAGGGATCGGGATTTGTGGCGCAAAGTTAGAGGCCTATGTGCAGCTGTGGACTATGATTGGCTGATGACATGACCCCTCTTCAATCTTACGTGTTTACTTACTGATCATTTGTGTACTGAGAGACAATAAATGTGATAATGTCGGCGACCAGGTATGCGAAGATCCCCGACGAGCCTGTGCACGTAGCGGCGCACATGGAGAAAGGCAGCTCAGCCTCTAGCTCCGAGTCTGGCTCTGAGTCCGATTCAGAGTCCGACGACTCTGAGGAGGAGCGCAACAACAAGGTGAAGCTGCTCGAGAAGGAACTCCTCGCGCTGCAAGAAAAGATGCGTAAACTCGTGGAGGAGTCCAATAACAAGAAAAAGGCTAAGAAGAAAGTTAAAGACAAGCAGAAGAAGCAGTCCACCAACAGCGTGGCGCCTAAAGTGAACGCGCCGCCGCCCTACACGCCTAAACCCAACAACATCGCCGAAACTATGGGTGAGTTCTTTCTTTTCTTTTTTATTTTATCTGGCACTTGGTTTTTGTCATCTGCTGTTGCCACACTGGCTAAATGTATTTGAATATTATTGACGGGCCTTTTAATATATTAAAAGGCCGGTTAAATATGTTATAAATAAGTAGGCCATTAAATATGTTTTTTCCCAACTCTACATCCTAGCAAGTGTCCTTAATTTTCAAGGATTTAAGTTTTAATATTATAGTACATTGAAGTTATAATATGTTGAGATCTCGTTTTTTACTTGAAGATATTGTATTAATTAGAAACTGTTTTGAATGAATTGAAAGGCAAAGGGGTTGCAGTGGCGGCAGCGAGTGGTGGAGGAAATGCACGGGGTGCGAAGACCGGTGGCAAGAGGGGCGCGGGAGGAGCCGCGACGAGCGCCAACAAGAGCGCAGCGCGCGCTCCCCCCGCGCCCAAGAAGAAGGGTGCGCCGCCAGCCGCGCCGCCGCCCACTCACCACCCGCCCCACCACGACACCGACGATGAGGAAGACGCCAAGCCTATGTCCTACGACGAGAAGAGGCAGCTCTCCTTGGACATCAACAAACTGCCAGGTATGCTATTCCATCCTCTTGTTCCTTATCATTTTTAAGAAGTTAAATCATTAGGTAAAATAATATCGTTTTTTTGCTATTGTTTGGACAATTGTATAATGTATAATTACAACAATCAAATGACAGGTGACAAGCTGGGGAATGTGGTACACATAATTCAAAGTCGAGAGCCTTCGTTACGGGATTCCAACCCGGACGAGATAGAGATAGACTTTGAAACCTTAAAGCCATCCACTCTCCGTGAATTAGAAAACTATGTTGCATCATGCCTTCGGAAAAAAACACGTGAGTATTTTTTTACTGATCATTTACACTTTTCTGTCATTGTTTGCTAGTGAATAGCAGATAGACTGATAGCCCGCATAATAAATAGTAAGCTATGGATGTCCGCGACTCTAGGGACACCGCTAACATGCTGCTGTCTGTATGTCACTAATGCCGGAATACAACACATGGTTATTATTGCTGCTTACTTATAGACCAAGGGTGGTTGCCGTTCAGATAAGCTTGGGGCCCTACCACCTAGCTAAGGTTGTTTTGTCGCCGTTTACGACAGGAAGACTGTCCGCAGGAGTTAGTAGTTTTACTCTGCCCCACCAAGGAGAAATACGTACACTACATATAAAAATGTATTTTTTTTAAAAGGCTTATTTCTGGTTTGAAAAATTATTACTGTCTTTTTTTTATTTTTAACTAGATCGAAAAGTGTCTGGAAAATCTAAAGATGAAATGGCAGAGAAAAAACAAGAGTTAGAAAAGAGATTACAAGATGTGTCTTGCCAATTGGGTACAAATAAAAAGCAACAACAGAAAAAAGGTAAATTGTATTATTCTTTTATATTATTTAGAATTTATCACTGAACACATGTTTCAGAGCAAAATATAAATATTTTTAAATAAGATAAAAATATGACAACAACCAGGTCCACTCTATTGTGTTAGTGTCGGTTCTCTAATATCATAGGGATAGACACGGCTAAGGGTATGCTGTAAATGCATAACACAGAGTAAATTGCGTAGCATAGCATATACTAAATCGCATACATTACATCCATACTAGAAGAAAAATAACACAGTTGTTTTACTACCTGTAACATTATTCTATGGACCCTGTAAATTCTTAGTATCTGTATTCTTAAAATGACAATGAACGGGGAAATTAATTATTGAAAAAGTTGATATCTCTGTAATAAATATATAAACAAGTAGACTGATAGGTGTATTTGTTGGTGTAGAGGGTTGCAAAGAGGCGTTGGGTGGGGGCATGTCGTCGTCGTCCTCTTCGTCGGACTCCTCGAATTCGTCCTCCAGCACGGACACCAGTTCGTCTGACAGCAGCGATAGCGAAGCAGGTTAGACCCACACACTATTTCGTGGCCCAAGCGGCCATCGCCATCCGACCTCAGCGCGCCGCGTTGCGTGCCCATCTCAAATACTATTTAGGTGACTACCCTTTGTTTCAATGGAATTTCCAAGAAACATATGTAGATTGCTATTTTTATCACATTGTTATAAGATTTTAGAAATATTTTAAGCTTATACATAACTAATATTTCATACAAAAATATTGTTGTTTTACCTAGTTTACCTATTAAAAAAACGTTATTAAATGTTACAATGCATTATATAAAGAAGAATTTTTATGTTTCTAGAAATTCTAATTGAAACGAAGTGTAATGTTATAACGAGATTCAAATGGCTCCAAGCGATTATAGATTCTGTACCACAACATGTACAATATGGTTTAAGTGTTAGAATTTAAATATACTTGCATTTCAATTAATATTGATATTTGAAGAGTGAAATATTAAATACGCAAAGTTAGTGCAGCACATTGGCGTGTGCTTATTATTTTATATATAAATTGTTTATCGAATGTTACTTGATGGTGAAATTTAGTTTACCTTTGCCAGTATTTTAATGTATGATGTTTGTATTAACATTTTATGTATGGACACTCAACTTTTCTGATTTTATCCTTGTAATAATACAGATTCGTAAGTAAAAATTTATTTCTAGTCTGAATTTGTCAGTGGCAGTGTGAATGACTTATTTCACATTAACTAGTTGTGAGTTAGATCTTTAAAGAGAATGGATTTTTTTTATTGAATTTGTGTTATTATTGATAATTGGATATTACACAAATGTATTGAATGGGATGGGTCCTGTAGAGTAATATATTGAATCGTTAATTTATTAAAGTGAATTATAGCACAAAATGCTTGTTGTTAGCATTTTATAATAAAGTAAATAATGTGACCTTATGAATGCAATTGAGATGGTAATTGTTAAAATCATCTGTGCTTGAACAGGACCATCCACCACGTCCCTGTCTATCGTCTTGTCGATATGAATGCGAATGATTGAGTGTAGTGTTGAGTAATTTTTAATCACTGTGATATTGGATAGTAATACCACCTAAAAACAAATCCAAAATGTGCGCGCATCGCTATGCACGAGTACTGTCTTTATCGGTAAAGGCGCAAAACAGTTGTCAGTGAGGAGGGGAAGCCAGCTTCGGTGCTCGCCGCCGCGTCAGTTCCGGCGCCGGTAAGAACGTTTACATTCGGTCTGCTTCTACGAACCAATAGGAAGATACCTTTTCACTAAAATATTTTTAACTATATCATGTCCTCGAATGCGGTGTTTTTTCATTTGCATCTTTAAATTATTAATATTTCCGTAAGACGAAGGTAATCAGAGAAGTTCAGATCTCACGGTATACTAATTGCTTATGAGTGTGACAATTGACTTAAACTCGACGTATGATAATGATTCGGTGAGCGTGAAGCGGGAGTAGGACGACGCTGGAAGGAGCGGAGCCACGGCAGCGCCCCCCACCCCCGACTCTCCCCAGTCTCCTGACCTGACCCACCCAGCTCTGCCCCGCCCCGCCCCGCCCCGCGGCCAGCTCAGGCGAGTAATGCAAACAATTGTGTAAGGACGGATACCACCTTGGCAAGCACCTGCCTCCCCACCACTGGTAACTGTGTGCAACTAGGGTGTGATCTTGTGACATGTTGTAGTTAAAAATTGTATTCATTTTGAAAAGGTATGTTTTATTGGTTTCGACACTTGGTACCCTTCCACGCTTGCTCTCGATGATCACAGTGACGTGTGAATAAGATCTTATTACGTATACATACGAAGACGTAACTAAAGCTGGCCTCCCTCCTTCACAAATTGTTTGCAAACTTGTAATTAATCAATGACCTGCAAATTAATTAGATATTATTTGTAGAACTCATAAACCTGGTTATTT
Source organism: Malacosoma neustria (assembly GCA_963693495.1). NCBI lineage: Eukaryota > Metazoa > Arthropoda > Insecta > Lepidoptera > Lasiocampidae > Malacosoma > Malacosoma neustria. Next base: position 9,247,548 of record OY856374.1, read on the forward strand.
GCCACGGCGCGGTGCCCCTGCGGTCCGTGTTCCTTGGTTCCCTTTAAATGTTAGATATTATAATAGAGTTAGGTATGTAAATAATAACGAACACACTCATTTTGCCTAAAACTGGCTCCTTTTATAAGTGAACAGTAAAGGATTATTATATAGCATCACAACAAACGCTTACCCCTTGTAATTTAAAATGTTATCTTACAGGGTAAGTGAGCATGTTAAATGTGTTTGTGTAACTATCTATGTTAAGTAATATTTATTTTAAGAGTTTTATATTAGTAAAAAATATTTTATTTATTAGTGAACACTTTTTATAGTTTTATTAAAAAAACAATGTCCGAATTGGAATCACACCTCATAGGCTAGGCGATGTAGCAACAGAACCCTTTCGTGTTATGAGATTTCGAAGCAAAATTCTAAATTACTCATTTAATTTTCTGCAATTCATTTAGGTAAGTTCTCTTATCGGAAAGTCGATGAAAGCATAATAATTAATAAGTTTTAGGTAGAATAATTTATTGTTGAAGATGGGATTTTTTTTAAATATTTTGACTGAAACCTTAGCTGCTCTTGTGAATAGGTTCCGAACAATATATTTAATAGTATTTTATTTGTTATACCTTATGAATATTCTTCTTTTTCTGTGAACTGGCGAATCCTTTAAAGAAATCGAACAAACGTAATATATGATTGATGTATATTTTAACTAATGATTTATTTATAAAAAGGTTTTTATTATAAGAACAAGCCAATTTATTTATTATTTAACAAAAGAAACTGTTATACAGTTGTTAATTATTTCTTTTATTTATGTATAAAATGTTCTAAGACTTAATATTATCTTACGTTTGGCTGTTTTTATATAATTTTATACGTCTCTTTGTAAGTAAATATAATTATGATCCCATTCTAATATTTTAAAGGGCCTAAATTGATCATCACAAGAATGCGCACTAATCATTATTTGTTGTGTGTGATGTCGAAGTCATGTGTCGAAAATAATACTTTAACTGGTTCGATACGATTTGAAGACCATTTGCGATTCTATTTGTATATTGTAGATCGTTTTACATTTTATTACTATATTTTTTTATTTATTTACATTTTTTACATCCCTTTTCCATTTTCTCTTTTGGGGCCACATTGGCTCAATATTAGATTAGTGATAAAAATAAATGACTATTGAACAATGTGCAAGAAATCAAATTTGGACAAGTACAATTTGCAGGTGGCTTATAAAAGATCTTATTACTAGGTTTAAGTTAGAATAGATTAATTTTAATTTATTATATTAGTTCCTTTATTTCCAACATGGGCCAATAGGTAATGAGAACAAATGAGCTATGTATTTTCATGTTTCAATCATTTGATTTTCTGAAATCGTGTTAATATTTTTTATTTGTAGGTATTGCTGCATAAGTTTGTGAGAAAAGTTTTTAAATTAAAATCAAACTAATGAAAATATGATATCAAACTAGAAATTACTTTCTGTTTTTTTTTTAGTTTTTTTTAATATTCGAAACAGGTGTATTAATGTACATTTTATATTTTTGCGTGCATGTTTTTGTTAATTTCCATACTGTATTTTTCTGATACATGATGGTTTTTAGAAGCCAATAAATGGTGCAATTAGCTATTTGAGCGCAACTTAGCAAATGGAACTATCAATACTAGCGTAGGGAGATGCAATTGTGAACGGAAACATCACATGAGTGTTTGTGTTTTTATATAGAATTGATTTAATCAACTCATGACTTTTATTTTATAGATTTAAGAATGAGTGAAAATAAACCTTGTATATAATTTCATTATATAAAAAACTTAAGTAAATCTTTTAAGTAATTTACTATGAATTTTATTTTTTACCCTGAGATCTGAACTTCTTCAAATCACGATTTAAGTATTACAATATAAGCTTGTTATGTAAGTGTGAGTATGATATGAGATTTGCGTGTCTCATTGGCTTCTCCTCCTAGCAACGAATTAATAACTAGCGCAGCATCTTTTGGATTTGGCGTTATAGCACTATTTTCAAGTTAAGTATACACACTTCCTGCCTTTGTGATTTTTTTTAAATAATAAATGTGTATGTGATAAATTGCTCGTTTTTCTAGGTCTAGGTTCCGGCAGAACGCCTAAAAAGAAAGCGAAGAAAATGGTACAACCACAGCAAAATGTAAATATTTAATTTTTATTTTATTATATTAGTCAACAAAAATGTGATTCTTCTAATGAGTTTTGTTCTACGCCTGACAGAAGAGCGCACCTGCGGTGATCGCTGCGGTGGCGCCGATGGCGGTGCCTGTCAGCACTCCTATTCCTGTGCCCCCCGATCCAGCGCCACTCGTACCTGTATTACTACCACCGCGCGCCACCGTCGAGATGATCCCATTGCCTCCCGATATCAAGGAGCCCCCAGTGGTATTGTCTCCCGTTATAATGGCTGTGCGGCCCCCTGCAAGTGAGGCGCCTGACTCATCAGGAGGCACGAGTAGCCACGACGCCGAAGAGCAGAAGGCTATGATCAAGACGGAGTCGAGGAACGGGCTGGACAAGGTGGACGCGGCGCATTACATCGATCCCATCGAGCGCTCATTGGCGAGCCTCGAACGGAGCCTGAAGGCGGACGTGCCGATGGATGGCAGCGTGGGTGCGGTAGAGCCCTCGAGGCGGCTCAACGAGGAGTTCTCTCTGCCGAAGCCGGCGCTGATGCCGGACGCTGCGCACCGCAATCTGATGGCCCAGCTGGGTGGTATGGCGGAGGCAGCGCGCCTGCCCGACCAGATTAAAACCGAGGTGTACCTGCCGCCGCACAACGGATACGTGGACAAGAATGTGCAGCTGGAGCGGGACATGTTGCGCGGGGAAGTAGGTGCGGGGATGGCGGTGGGGGTGCCAGGGCTGACGAACGTGGCGCCCGTCGGAGGGATGTTCGAACCGTCGGGCGTTGCCTCTCAGCACGTGCATGGGTTGGCTCCGCCGCAATCCGCGGCCCCCGCGTCCGCCCCCCTCGCGACCTCCATTAAAAAAGAGGACGTCAAGCCCTTGCTCACGCCCAAACCCATCGAGGACCTCATGGCGGTCTCCAATATGATGACCAATAATATGCCTGATAGATCTAAATATGAAGTGGAAAAGAAAATAGAGGATTCCAAAAATTCCAACTTTGCTCAAGCTTTTAAAGTAAAACATGAACAAAATTTAAAAAATGCAAGTTCGTGGTCCTCCCTCGCCCAAGCTGGCAGCCCGCAGAGCATACCCAACGTGGCTTCAAACAACCAGGTGAAACAGAAACCAGCTATTGACAGCTTTCAAGTGAGTTTTGACCCCTTTCATTTGTTTTAAATTGGTTTTTGTAAAATATACAATTGCAATTCATTAAAAAAAACAACACTATATAATTGGGCTTCGTCAATATTTCATCAATAGTTGGCGGCGCAGTGTCGTCAGACTATGTATTTTCAGTATAAGCAAATTATAGTTGATACACCTATCCTCGGAACATAGGTTTCTGACAACGGTATAAAATTAAATCCCAGATTTTGGTATGAAAAAGAGTGTACACCGAAATAAACCACCAATTCAGTCGCTTATTCAAGTGTCTTCAAAACCTTCATATTGCATTCACTATAAATTAACAACAAACATAAAACAGAAATCTTCATGATAAAATATTGCTACATCCGTTACTCTTTCTCTAAGTTTAGTTTTAAAAAGATTAATTTTTTATAGATGTTTTTGTTATTAATACCACTTCATTGAATTGTATTTTTTGTTCGGATGGTCATAAATTTGTCAAGGCAGATCAGGCTGTGATCGGAAGTATTGTGAGCAGAGCCACAATGTCTCCATCGACATTATAGTCCCAGAGCGAGTCCAATATCCCGACAATAACGTCTTATATTTCGAATACTGCTAGTCAGGTCCTTTGCCTACTGCTTTAGGCAGGCAGAGTCGCAAACAAAGTCCACGACTCTGTTGGATCATGAATCTCAGGCGTCATTTGTTTTGGATTCAGCAGTACAGCTGCTAGGTCTTAGGCGTATACCTGTGACTAATATCATTTCAGGACTAGGTGGAAACCGGGACTTATTTTAGATAAATTTTGCAATAATCTGTCAGTCTCGTATAGATCCTTATTTCAAACTTTCTATCAAGGCTTATGTTTTGAAGAGATTAATTTCCTTTTTGCCAAGCCAGCAAGTTTGTGTCTTGCCTCAACTAGTGTCTTTGGAACTAGCAGATCCATCATTCGGAAATCTAAATAAAAGATATACTATTGGGAGCATAAGTATAGAGCCCGATATTATTAGATGGTTTAATCAAGGGCTACAAGGTACAGTGTTTGTGCAGAAAACTAAGTTTGGATGTATCCTATCTGGCAGGACTTCTATCTTGATGATGTCAAACAAAGCACAGCTAAATGTCATCTTATTAGTTTGCATTCAATCTATACTAACGATGATCTTTAGAAGAAGTTTTGGGAGATGGAATCAGAACCATCTTCAGCAAAGACTCATTTGACCCTCGAGGGGCAGAAATATGAAATGTTACACGCTTTATATTAGCTTCACTTGTATGTTTGTAACTGACTCCTTTTGGGGCGATTTTGACCCACTTTAAACGGCCAGATTTCGTTCAAACTTTGTAGATATATCGAGGGCCGGTGACAATGCAAATATCTGTATAGTTTGTATCATTATCTTTACCAGGATCCTCAGGATTAATGAATTTTCGGTACTCGTACGATCACTGAAGTTAAGGAGCGTCGGGCGCGGTCAGTACTAGGGTGACCGCCTAGGAAAATCGCGTGACTGTGGATTTTGTCCTTTTTTTTTACAATACACTCGCAGGGATGAGAAAGGGCGTTATATTGTAGAATTACCCTTTAAATCTCAAGATCCGTTATGCAAATATGGAAACTTAAAAGAAATGGCTCGCAAACAGTTTAGAAAAACGCTTGTACTGAAGTCCTGAACTCAAGCACCAGTATTCTAATGTCATTAATGAGTACCTGAAGTTAGCCCACATGGAGGTCGTTAGCAACCCCGATAAATCGGATGCGGTACATCCTCATCACGCTATTATCAGGCAAGATAAAACTAGAAGTAGAATAAGTGTGGTTTTTTATGCATCTTGTCCGGTCTCAAATGAGGTATCAATAAATGACGATTTGATGATAAGCCTGGCCCAACCATACAAACAGCGTTGAGGCATCTGGTAATGCGTTGGCGACGTTTTCCAATTGTTATTGTAGCAGATGTTGAGTAAATGTTACAGAAAATCATACAGATTAATGTACTTACTGGCGTGAGAATCTAGATGATAACCACCAACAATTTAAGCTTTTTCGAGTTACTTTTGAAACATCATCAGCACCCTTCCTCGTAATGAGATGCCTCTAGTAAATGACCTGTGATGAAGATGCAGACTTGCATTTAGCTTCTTTCTGAAAGACTTGTATGGATGACTTAATTAACTTAATTCACAACCAAATGATTGAATTGCTCAATAGAGCTGGCTTTCCTCTACAAAAATGGTACAGCAATAATTCTGACTTAATGACACACAAGAAGTTGGAGTTGAAGACTGATGAAATTGTGAGAATTTTGGGTCTCATCTGGAACAGAGATACAGACACTCAATTATCTGTATTATTGATATAATTTCAGTTATATTCGCCCGCGTAATAAACAATGGCGTTCATGTCAGGCAGCATGTTTGCACCTGAACTGAAATTGTAGGCAATCTGAATCTGATAATCAATTGTACCACTAGATGGCGCTTATGGCAATATTAACTCACACTAACATTTCCCAGTGATGCATTGTAAACCCATATGGGAATTAATCGCAATGTGTCTCGCTTTAAGGGGTCCTGCTTGTTTAGTAGTGGTTGTCAGAGGTCGTTGTTGTCAGGTGGTCGTTTTGGTAATATCCAGTCCTTCGTTTGTTTGTAGTTCCTGTTGCATTCAAATTAATGAGTTTGTTTGAGAGTTTTCGTTTATTTATAAACCATGTAAAATCGATTTCGTATTAATCGGGAGATAGGTGTATTCAATTGAAAATGTATAGAATGGAAGCCCAGGCGAGATATCTACAAAATCCTTTGTAAAGGTCTCGGATTACCCAATATACTTATCACTCAATCACAGAGAGTTAAATAGTTACTTTTAAAACATGCAGTTATTAATATATATAATTTTGGTAGGGCCCCAAGACCGTTTGGATGGCGACCACCTTTGGTCTTAAGTATGCCGCCATAATAACCTTGTGTTGTGTTCCGGCATTAGTGACCCAAGTTCCTGCACCCTTATGCGACAGCATCGTGTTTGCGATGCCACTGGCGTTGCAAACACCCATAGGCAACGGTAACTGCTAAATTCTAAGCGGGCCGTCAGCCTGCCTGCTGTCCTACAGCAATAAAAAAATATACTAGCAGTCTTTTCCTTCCACTTTTTAAATAAAACTACAATGAATAGTAAATGAAGTGTAAATTGTTTTAGGCTTTTAAGAAACAAGCGAGGGAAAAAATGGACCGACAGAGAGCTTTAATTGAACAACAGGAATTAAGAAAGAAAGAACAAGCTGAACGCGAGAGACAGCGGCAAGAAAAAGAAATAGGTCATCCGGATGAAGAGAAAATTAGGTAAGCAATAGATTCATACAATAATCCTCACCTTTTAATTTCTTATCTTAAATTTTTTTTGCTTTCCTATTTCTTCCAATTTCATAGCCAAGTTCTCCTTTTATCAAATAGTCTTAGCACCTTAGCAGTGCACCTGTTGTGAAAATGGCCGCTGAAAAGTGTCACAAATGAAATGAATGAACCGATCAAATAGGTCTTAGGCCGACTTGCACAACCAATCACTAAACCGATTTAGCGCTAAACTTATTTAAATCGTCATTCTGTCCCTGTCACATTGACAACATTTGACAGGGACAGAATGACGATTTAAATAAGTTTAGCGCTAAATCAGTTTAGTGATTGGTTGTGCAAGTCGACCTTAGTGTTAGATGATGGTGCCACAGTAACATCTCTCATCTTTCTCTCATGGTGTAGAGAAAAGATTTTAATTCGTAATGATGATGGAATTTAGCGCAGTATATACTGTTAATGTACGAATATTAAAAATTTTGCATACTATAATAAATAAGAAAATATTATAAGAATAATATATAAAAGAAAGCTTGCTTGAATTTTAATATAAATTATCGTTAAAAGTTATTACTTATTACGTAACCAATGTTATATTTCTATTGTACGCGGCTGAAGTGAGAATGGAGGGCAGAGGTAATGAGCTCCCTTACAGTGGGAAACATAAAAGTATTTGCTTGTAAACCACAAAACGAACCGTAGTTACGAATCCCACCAGAAAGGCGTAGCATGGAACGGAATGAACTTAGCAATTTTTTTTATTGCTGTAGAACAGCAGACAGGCTGACGGCCCGCTTAGAATTTAGCAGTTACCGTCGCCTATGGGTGTTTGCAACGCCAGTGGCATCGCGAATACGCTGCTGTCCCATAAGAGTACAGGAACTTGGGTCACTAATGCCGGAACACAACACAAGGTTATTATGGCGGCATACTTAAGACCAAAGGTGGTCGCCATCCAGACTGGCTTGAGGCCCTACCACGTAGCTAGGATGGGTTGTCTTGTCGCCTTTTACGACAGGGCGACCCCGGCCGCAGAGTTAGTTAGTATTCTTTCTCCGCCCCTGCACGGATAAGAGCAATTGTAGAGAGACAAAGTAAGTTTGCCAAATAGATAAATATAAATGGATTTGTCTCTGTACATTAAATTAAACTCTTGTTTACTTTGGAACTAGGGGGCGCTATTTGAATCGTCACCATCTAGTTCCACCATAAGCAATATAGAGCTTGTATTGTGGAAATTAAAGAAATGATACACATTTTATTTTGTGAATAAACACATATAAGTAAACATTTCCATGTTTATTTATTTAGCATTCTGACTGAATTCAAACCTGTGACCCCTGCATACGTTCCGACGTCAGAAACTCGTTCCACGGAGATCGGTGTTTACTTACTGCTTTTGTGATTTGAGTAGTTTATTTATTGAAAAGGTCTCTATATTAAGTATTAGGTTGAACTGTTCACATAGTGACAAATAATTTTTTTGATACACAGAGATCGTGTTCTCTCCCTCTACCCTCTTTGAAATCCGAGTGAGAGCTGGGAGAACAGATATCTGAAATAAAATTAATAAAAATACGAGTAACCGAAAAAAACAATTTTGCATTGTAAATACTTGAATTGACAAACTAATTTGATCAGCATCAAACAACAATGAACAACATCAAATAGCAATTAATTAACAATGTGGATGCGATGTGCGCGCAGGGTCGGTCAGGGAGTGAACTCGGCCACGGCGGGGATGAACGCTAGTGCGGGGGTGCGCAAGGCGGAGGGGCAGGGCGCGAACGGAGGGCCAGGGGCAGTGGGCGAGGTGGCCTCGCCGTCCGTGTCGCCGGTGGCGCGTGCCTCGCCGCCGGCCGCGTCGGCCTCTGCCTTGGGCGCGGCGGCCCACGACAAGCCGCCCGCCTCCGAGAGAGAACGCCTGCGTCAGCGCGAGCAGGAGCGCCGCCGAAGGGAGGCGGTCAGTATAACATGCACACTCTTGTTTCAATTGAGATCTGGGCTATTTAATGACAAACCTCAAACAACTATTCTTCTGATAATTTTGGTTTGATTTCTTTACTTTTTTTATTTTAAAATCTGTCATTTCTTAGAGTTAATGCTTTTTGAGTCTTGCATTTTTATTTCTTGCCCTCTTTATTTATTATTTAAAATTGTTTTAGTTATTCATTTTGATAAAGAATATAATATAATGTAAATTTGGTAATATATATAAATTGAAATCACACATTAGAATGTTTCTCTGTTGCGCAGATGGCGGGCCAGATTGACATGAACATGCAGAGCGACCTGATGGCGGCGTTCGAGGAGTCACTGTAGGGTGGCCCACCGAGGACTCTAATATTTTAGACCTTTGTACATATGAGTATATAATAACGTATAAATATTATTATGATGTCAATGCAATCAGTTCGGTGATTTGAAGTGGATTTGTGATCGTCGTGCGTGGACCGGTTGACTAACATGTGGTTAAGTGCTGTGAATAGTTAATTGATCGTAAATTAAAGTGTTGTACCAACAAGTCGGTAGGGAGCCGCCCCTCGGGGCCTTAGGGGTTGCATTTTGATTAACATGTACCATAAGTTTGTATCTAAGATCCTTAAGTAAGCAACTCTCTTTACATTCATAAGACTATATTTATATTTCGTTATAGGAGTATACCAATACCTTCCACATTGTTTTATAGAATGTACTAATAATTATTAGAAATGTAGAATTGAATTTGGAGATAAATATTTTATGTAATTGATATTTAGACAAGGATTCATTATTTGACTGCGAAGTATTTTCTCGTTGCACACGTATCTTTAAATGGCCAAGTCGTTGTTTTTGTTCAATCGGAATCTGCAGATATTCACAGGCTGTGGGCGCTGTGAATGTGCGGCGAGTGCTGAACGCGGGCGCGGCCCTATATTTGGAATTTTGTTATGTACTCATTACAATTTTCATAAAGTAATATTGATTAATGTCAGTAGTTTTTTTATTAGTCTGTCTTAAAAAATACAGATCAAATGTCATACATTTGATTTGAAATATATTTATTTTACATTGGAACATGTCTTTTTTGTGTCGGTAAAAGTTGACTCAGTGCGCGTGGGTTTTAACCCTTTCGTTACCAGCGTCGGATACATCCGGCATCCACTGGACGCCCCGTGTGTTTCTTTTCCTCCCCCGCCGAATTTATTCGTCATTCATTTGACGATCCGTGTGTATCAGCGCCGAATTTACACGGCATCACGACTTATATTAATTCCTCTGAGTTATTGTGTGTGCACATTTCGCGGTGCGCTCCAGTAGAGCCCCTTCGGTGGAACGGGCTGCGGTAAGGAAAGGGTTAAAACGAGAGATCACACAGTGTGGCAGCTATTCGTGGGCGAGGGCTACCGAGGTTGACTCGTATCTCTCTCTTCTAACTGTTAGTAACACGTTTGGTAATTAACGAGTTTTGCCGCGACATACGCGTGCGCTTTTACAATGAATTATTTTACAATCATGATGGTGTTTCGAAACTTATGTAACATGAATACTAGCGAGTGATTGTCTATCCCAAGGGAGTGTGTGAATGATATAAATTACAAATCGTAATACACAAAAATTTGTATGTTAAGATTTTTTTATTTCCGTCGATTTACTAAAAACTCGAAATCAAATGTAGATATATAAAGTAAAATATATTGACATTCCATATTGTGATTCGTTGTTTAAATTGACACAATTCACTTATTTATTTGAAGGCTTATTTATGGCCATTCATTCTTTGGCACAAATTTTGCTCAGTAGATGGAAGTATATCTGTGGGGCGATAATTTTGTTTGGTGTATTAATAATACGACCAGAACGCTTCAGGCGCAAATTGTTATACTGCATCACTTAAGTAAGGTACATAAATTAAACAACTTTTTTGGAAAATTGTAGTGTTTTTCTGCAAATGCAAATTTTCATTGTGAAAGTTATTCGATATGTAGTTTTTGATTTTAATGAGTATCCAAACTTACGTCTATTTTTACAGGAACATTCGTTTCGAATGATCTTAGCTTAACAAATATTTAATTTGTATTGTAATTGATCAAAAATTATGTTATTTTGATAAACTGATAAAATAATCTACATGCAAATGACTGAGTAGAGTTTGCCATAAGTGAACGTGCCCATATAAAGTGACCCGTTCAGTGGAGGGAGGAAGGTCTTCAAAATACATTCCCACGGAGAGGAGCAGGTAGGTTTTTATCACGCAGTCAGAGGATATTGAATGGAAATCTTGTACTTATTTCGAACTATATTCAAATATGGCGTGCAGCGTTTACGTTTCAAAAAAGCGCTTATATAATTCACAGATGGCAACACTGGCGGCACGTCTAATGAATGGGACATCAGCTGATCGAAAATTGACAGTTTGTAGTGCAGTGCAGTTGTCAAGGAAATTGACGAGAGTTTGTGCCGATACAATAATGTTGTCCGATCGACTATACAATGCGGTTATTAAATATGGATATGCATGCACTTTTGGCGTCACGCGGAAAACGCTGTATTAATAAAGACAAATATGACAATATAAGTGCTATTTGCAAGAAAATTATTCAAAACCGTATTTAACTAGCTTGTTGCAAACGTTGTTCTGCCATATAAATTTAAAAAAGTAGTTCCAAGGTCCAATCTTTTTCTACCGAAATTCATCAAAATTGGTTCTGCGGTTTAGGCATGAAAACGTAACAGAGTTAGTTACATTTATTATATAATATTGGTATGGACTACGGACTGTTGGACGTATCCAACTAGAGGGGAGGGGTCTTCTTATATACTACGGATGGTCATCAAGGTGAGGCAGGGGCGGTAAAAGCATGACAAAAATAGGTCAACTGGTCTGGGGTATGTACCCGTACCCTATTTTAAACATTAAAAGGATAATCACGAACTCTATCTCTAGGCAGTTAATATTATTAAAACTTATACTCGTAATACGTAGTCATGCGAGAACGCCTTATGTGCCGTCTCACACCTGTACGTCCTATGACACTATTCTGATACCCATTTCTCACCAAGAGATGGCGTGCTGCCGTAACGTATGTTTCAGTGTGTGTAAAACCATTAAAAGAATAACATTGTCCCTGTGCGCGCGCACCTATTATATATATAATTGCACAATAGTTCTCATCATCACCACTCAACATCATCATTCACCATCGCCTACACTACCAGAAATGGAAACATTGAGATTATTAAATTAAAGCTTTTTATTGAACAAGCTAATGCTGGTGGAAAAATCAAGAGTTGAATGCTGAAACATTTTAATGGCGGCGAGAGATTTTTTTTACATTTATGGCTTTTCGCTTTGGGGGCGCTATCTCAATCACTGTACGTGATAAATCAAAAAGTTACCTAATTGTAAAAGGCACTAAAGGCCAATGTTTTATTTCATAATATTAAGGGGCAAACCTAATTTGAAATTACGCAAGTGAAACGATTTTTTTTAAGCTTCACGCATTTACGGGTAGCAGCAGAATCAGTTTGTCAATTGAATATGCAAAGAGCTGTAGAAAAAACTGACATTAAAGAAAGAAAATTGAGAATCAAATTTGACTGTTTCGGGAGATGGCACGTGGAAAAAACATGGCCATACTTCACGTTTTGGTGTAGTAACTCGCAGGAAAATATTGTAAAAAAAATCATCGATTCCTGTGTGAAGTTCTACTCAATCATCATCGATTACTGTCATAGCTGTCTTTGGAAAAATAAAAAAGACAGCGATCCTGAAGCATTTTATGAAGATTGGCTGTCACTACCCGATGATGATTGCAACATTAATCATGTAGAATCTGCTTAAAAAATGGAAGTCGACGGTCTGAAAGACATGTTTAGTCGCTCGATTAGGCGCTGTCTCTAATGCCTTGATCACACGTACCGAGCAAACGGGCGAGACAGTGCTCTCGGCCGAGTACTCGGGAGGGTGGACACTCGGCCTAGTAAGTAGAACGGAAGCCGAGACTCGCCACTTCGTTCGGCCGAGCACTCCACCGAGCGCTCGGCGCTATGTTTATACGCACCGAGTACTCGGCCGAGAGCACTGACTCGCCCGTTTGCTCGGTACGTGTGATCAAGGCATAAGAGCGAGAAAATCGCGACGAGTCCGCGCTTTTCTCGTCGGGTAATCTCTACGAACGGGCGTTTATTCCACCAGCGTATCGTCACGACATCACAGCGTGTCCGCGACGACTCGTAACGGAATTGCTGCAACGAGGCATTGTGCAATAGTTTTGTTGAAAGAGTTGAAATGACGCTGCGTTTGACAGCGAGCTCGCCGCGAGAGCGCCAGTTCTGCGGCGAGCGCGCCACTAGTAGCGACGATACGACGACGACGACGTTACGCGGGCACATTGCCACTTACGTAGTAACTAATACATAATCTGTGATTGCCACCCGTCGCATCGCCGTGTGGAGTCGCGTTCATAGGCGCTGTCTCCACGAGCGAGGGAATCGCGGCGATATTATCGTCGTGTCACGTATTTCTATTACTCTATGAACGCGTCTCCACACGGCGATGCGATACCCAGAATAATAATGAAAGTTACAATGGTTTATTTTGACATTTTGCTCTGAAACATCTCCATAGGGTCTCAAAACTATAGAATTATAAAACTACGAGTACTTTGCTACGTCAATATTCAATGAATAACCATTTATTCATCAATTCTGAAAATTGATGGAAGTGATAGTTGGACCTGCAGCAAGAGATTGCGCCGCTAACAAAGATGAAACAAGACTACGAGCAGAGCATCGCTAACAGGCTGCCACGAAAGAGGCTAGATAATCTCGAAGAAGAGCTTCAACAGCCCAGCAGGCGCAATATGAAGAAGATGAAGGTGAATTATATGGGCCTGGAATAGCAGATTAGCTGTAAGTATGATCTTGATCTATTGAAAACAATAAAATCAATAATTTTATATTTAAACACGTTTTTATTAAAACTACATTTTTCAAATTGGCTGCAGCTGTAACTCGAAGAATAATCATCCGATCGCTTTGATTTTTTTTTCTGTTTATTTTGTGTTTCTCTGTATGACCCTCCAGTTTTTAGATTGTATGAAAAATGACGTCGTAATTGTATGACGTCGTAAAGGGTGATATGCGTGCCAATGGGCTCACTACCAGGGATGCTGAAGACCGTGCGAAGTGGAGAAGAAAAAGTCGGAAAGCGGACCCCGGGCGCCGAAGCGAGAGTTTGGGCTGCAACCGGGAATTAACGCAGAGATGATGATGATGAAAAATGTTATTTTGGGGGGCCAAAAATCACCTCATTCTTGAACAAAATTCAATAGTTTTTTTTTTCAGTTTGCCATTTTGTTAATATAAAAAATTTTTAACAATCCTGGGTATTATATAGGCAATATCTTACAGAGATTAATAATCTTTTTTGTTATTTTGTTTTCAGCCACGGCGAAGGCCGCAGCAGTGGATGTGGAGTGGATCACTGCAACAGTGGAGGAGTTTTTTTAGTAACTTGTGAAATAGCGAATAACTCGCTAAATTTTTTTTTACATTTTTTGTGTATATTCATTAATTATGTATAAATATATCTTCAAAATTTTAAAACCTTTCATGCAGTAGTTTTCTTTAAAAAAGTTCTCAAATATCACCTTTTTTTAAGCTGTCACACTAGGTTTTAGTAAGCCTTAACTACTAAACTAAAAACTAGCCGTCAACTTTTAGTAAGTAGTGTTAAAAAGACACCAAGAATAAAATTCTATGTGAAGAGTGCTTAGGAAATATCTATAGGACTACAAAAAATTGATTCAGACCTTACCTCCAAATCAAGGAATTCTGAGTCTTAGCACCTCACATATCTTGACCTAGTTTTGAAGCTGGATGCGTAAACGAAATAGAAGTGATACATTTTGAAAATTATGGTTTAGGGCGGCTTGCTTAGCAGACTATTCATGCAAGCCTTTTTACAATAAAACTGAACGTGCTCGTTTTAGCTCCTCTCTCGTCAACAAGATTGCAACGGGGATGAATACGGGTATTAAAATTAAATATAGTCCATTGAAATGTTATATTTTTTGGGTTTAGCGTGCATTTGTCAGAGGACGCAAAATTATTTTTTAGATATCAAAGGGGGGGTTAGTGTAAAATTAAATCCAAGTTTGTGGGGTTTCAACCCTTGTCCCACGCCCGCCATCTTGGTAAAAAGGGTTCAAATGGTTTATCTGACAAACTATAGGCCACAAAAAATTATTTAACATTTTTTGTTGCAAATAAAATTATCTACAACTTTTGCCAAGTAACTTTTAGTCGTAGAACCATAAAAAAAAGTTATAAGCGAAAATCCATGAAAATTTGAGAAAAAAGTTTCTATTTGTCGATATAACTTTTTTCTAATCATTTTACAAAAAAATGACTTCAGACTTTTTTATAGATAGTGTTTTAAGGAATAATGTTCATTATAAACTTTTTAAATTTATTAATTAGTTAAGGTTTTACAGCGCTGCGAAACTAATACTATTCTTCAGTATTTTTATTATTGCCAAAAAGTGCTGGCGTCGTAAAGGGTGATATGCGTGCCAATGGGCTCACTACTAGGGGTATGCGAATATTCGAATTTACGAATTATTCGACACGAATTCGAATCGAATAATTCGAAATTTCGAATTATTCGATGTTTTTCGAATTATTCGATTCGTATTTCGAATCGAATATTAATATTCGATTCGATTCGAACGATATTCGCACACCCCTACTCACTACCAGGGATGCTGAAGACCGTGCGAAGTGGAGTAGAAACAGTCGGAAAGCGGACCTCGGGCACCGAAACGGAAGTTAGGTTGTAACCGGGATACAACGCTGGGATGATGAATTTTTTTTATTGCTGTAGGCTAGCAGACAGGCTCACGGCCCGCTTAGAATTTAGCAGTTACCGTCGCCTATGGATGTTTGCAACGCCAGTGGCATCGCGAACACGCTGCTTTCCCATAAGAGTGGTAGGGCCTCAAGCCCGTCTGTATGGCGACCACCTTTGGTCTTAAGTATGCCGCCATAATAACCTTGTGTTGTGTTCCGGCATTAGTGACCCAAGTTCCTGTACCCTTATGGGACAGCAGCGTGTTCGCGATGCCACTGGCGTTGCATACACCTATAGGCGACGGTAACTGCTAAATCCTAAGCGGGCCGTCAGCCTGTCTGCTGTTCTACAGCAATAAAAAAAAAGAGTACAGGAATTTGAGTCATGCCGGAACACAACACAAGGTTATTATGGCGGCATACCTAAGATCAAAGGTGGTCGCCATCCAGACAGGCTTGGGGCGGCACTACCATGTAAAATAATAAAAATACTGAAGAATAGTAATAGTTTCGCAGCTCTGTAAAACTAACAAATTTATAAATTTTAAAAAAAACACCATCTAAAAATGGTCCGAAGTCATATTTTTTTATAAAATGATTAGAAAAATGTTATATCTACAAATAGAATTTTTGTTTCTTAAAATTTCATGGATTTTCGCTTATAACTTTTTTATTTATGGTTCTACGACTAAAAGTTATTTGATAAGTTGTAGATAATTTTATTTGCAACAAAAATGTCTAATAATTTTTTTGAGACTTAGTTTGTCAGATAAACCATTTGAACCCATTTCTCCAAGATGGCGGTCGTGGGACAAGGGTTACAACCCCACAAACTTGGATTTAACTTTACAGTTTACACTACCCACTAGCGATGGGCGTTGAATCAACGAACTAGTTGAATCAACCGTTGATCCCCTTTCAACGTATTAACGTTAACTGCATATGAATCAACTAGTTGAATTCGTCAACGACTTGAATGAATTTAACTTGATACTTACGTTGATCAACCGTTGATCTTCTGTCAACGTATCAACATTAACTACTTAACTTAAGAATCAACTAGTTGAATTCGTCAACGACTTGAATGAATTCAACTTGATACGTTGAAAATAACATCATAGATTACGAGCGAGGTTCGAATTTGAACTCTAAGGTAGCATAGCAAGAGTTGATTTTTGAAATACTCTTTTTTAAAGAACAGGACTATACATATTGGTGAAACGGCACGTGCCACGCCGCCCGAGGGAAACCTGTTTATACAAGTCTCTTTGTTTACGAACGAAATTATTAATTAGCTAGGTTCACTCGCTCATCATAAAAAATTTTTGAATTGACAGTTTGTGACAAGTTGCGCGATAGGTCATATGTTATTTTGCGGTTTATCATAATTGTAGTAAGTTGAGTGTAGTTAATATTTAGTGTTAATTTGTTTTTATAAATATTATAAAAACAAATTAACTAGTAAATGTAAAGTGTATATTTTGTCTATTTGTATAGAATAGGACTCTAAAATGTCGGGACGTGCTAAGAGTAGCAGTGAATTGTGGTTTCATTTCGAAAAAGACGCTTGTAGCGAGGAATCTGTCTGTAATATATGCAAAGATAAAATATCATACAAATCGACAAAAGGCAAATTTAAAAAGCCACTTGAAATGAAAACACATTTCAACATTTTCATAAGTTTTTTCGTCATCAGTTATATCAGAACTTAATTCACTTCAGTCCATGCCATCCACAAGTCAAAATATGCCAGTTCCAGTTTAGATTCCATCCACGAGCACCGATAGGAATACAACTGTGGAGACATCATCAGCAACTAAACGCCAGCGCATGATGGTTGATTTTGTCAGAAAAAAATTTGTGCAGAACAAAAAAAAACAAATTTATTTAGATTTATGCACAGATAGCTTTAATAATAAATAAATAATAAATAAAATACATAATCAATAAAACTATGCGTAGCGTTAAAAATTATGTCAACTTGCAACGTAAACTGTTTAGGTTAGGTTACATTAGTAGAACGTTAAACTCGTTGACAAATTTAACTAGTTGATCGACTAGTTGACGAACATAAATTAACGTTAACGAAAAAATCGTCAACGACCCATCGCTACAATACATACTTTCAAAGTGAATCGACGGTTATAATTGACATGCACGATAAGATGGCGGAACTTTATAGAGAACTGCTCTTGTCGTTCATGCGGCGATCTTACGTGCAAGCTACAAAACTTGACCAAATAGACCCAACAAATACCACGAATTACCTAAATTTGGAAGATTTGTATCTGGGACTGGGAGTCTGTAAGCAGTTGGAGTTGCCAGAAATTTCAGAGAAGCCAGATATTTTGCAAGAGTTCAAAATCAACTGCAGAAAATTTATCGTCACTGCCTGTGTGGGTATTAGAAAAAGATACAGTCTCAACGATCCAGTGCTAAGTGTTCTGTCTAAATTGCACCCTGAATTGTGTATGTCAGCATCAGCTGATGATAGGCTACCCACATTATCGACGTTATTTAACATTTTACCACGCGTCAGTCCTAACACCCTTGAAGAACAACAGATGCTAGATGACGAATGGAGAAATTTTCCAATTGTTGCAAGACAAATAAAAGACATACATGATTTAACTGAAAAGGCTGATGTATTTTGGCACAAGGTTTGTTAACTTTAGTTTAACTGTTTGTTTTTTATTTGTCAACTACTACAAGTATGTGATATTAATTAAAAAATCATTGTTTCAGACTTCTGAGATCAAGGAAATAGACGGTAATAATAAATTTAAGGAACTTCCGAAATTCATGCTGAGTGTGCTTTCACTGCCGCATTCAAATGCCGAGTGCGAGCGTATTTTCAGCCAAGTCAATAATATAAAAACAAAAAAAAAGAAACAAACTTTTAACGAAAACAATAAAAGGAAATATTTTCACCCAGCAATCAATCAAAAGAAATAACAAAAACTGTGTTGATTTCAGGCCTACTAACGATATGTTGAATAAATCCATCTACGAAAAAGATATTGTCATGCTAGGGGAGTCAGATACAGATTCGGAATAGTACCTATTAATTTTAGTATTGTATATTTTTTTAATATTCTTCGTTATTAAAATTGGACTTGATTTGGTTCATAATGTTGTTTTTTATTCGTTGAAAAATGACACGGTAATTTACACGGTATACTTTTAGCTGATCCACCGTATTTTTTTTCAAATACACCGTATTTTCACCCTTGCAACACGGTAATTCTCAATTTATATATGGAGACACTGGTTCTGACAAATGCAACTTTTCAATTGACTAATAACATATTAAACTTATTTTGAATTTTGATCGAGTGATGAAAAACATTTAAAATAATTAATCTTTTTCATATAATTCTTACTAAACATGTAATTATTTAAAAGATATTTATAATAACTAATGCACTCCGGTACGCTTGCGGAGGTTACGGGTCCGATTTTCTTCGCCTGCCTGTTTATGCATTTATGAAACTAAAGTACGTAGTATATTAATTAACCTATCTGGCATCCATAAGTGCTTATTTGGTGCTGGATGACGCTGTGTGAATTGCCCCAGTACGTTATTAATGGGCTAACTTTGTAGTTTTTCCAATGCTTGTTTGATATAAAACCTTTTTAGTGTGAATGACAAAATAAAACAAATTTTGTTGGAATTATAATATATCACATTCCTCGAACTGTACAACTAAACTACAGACAATTCATTTATTTATACGTTACAACAATAATATGTATAATTATTTAAATAAATTCATATAACGACATTCACCATAAAACACAATGCTGCTCGCGGCGGGCCAATGCTGATAAAATCCCTTAGGTTTGCCCGCAACGGCAGCGACATTCGCACATTTAAACGATAACCACGTACACAAACAATCCTGACTATTATTTTACACAAATCCATCGACACATTTATCGTCCAAGCAAAAAGCCTTTTAAAAGTTCGCAGACTTCACTTTGGAAAAATACAACTGTACAAGTAAAGGTCTCTTAATGAACACCTGCAGGTTGCGTCCAACTGAATTGGAACATTTTGTATGAGCTGTTCAGTTCAGCCGGCGGTCGGGCGGAGTATCATTGGGGCCGTTTCGGTTGTATTACTGCGGTGGGGGGTTCGTGATCTTGGTAAGCGGTGGGGGTAGGGGTCTGGGCGTCCCACTCGATGAGGTAGGCGGGAGGTTGGTGGAGCGCAAGGCGGCGCGCTAACACCCGGAACGTCTGCTCGGCGCGGAAGTACGAGTGCACGCTGGACTTGAGTCGCGCGGCGTCCTCTTCGGCGCCCTTGTGCGGGCTCAGCTGCAGGCTGCGCACGCTATTGTTGCTATTAGTACTGGCGTTGGTGTTCCTCCGCGCGTTCTCATAGTAGTTCTTCTCCTGGCGCTGCCGCAGCCGCCGCACGGGCATCTTGTTCTGCGCCCCCTCCCCCACGCCCACACCACTCTGCGCGGTCGTCTGAGCAGCCTTATTAGCATCCTCGGGTAGAGGACAAGATTTATTTAACTGTGAACAAGGGATACATTTCAATTAGAAATATACCTTTCGCCTATTGTAAGAAAACAAATTTGAAAAGGGGACAAATGGGTTCAAATTTGATAGAAAAACATTATAGCACTACGGATTAATTGGGCGCTGCGTCACACGTCACTGATTCTGAGCTGACTTGAGCACGGGGCGCGCCGTGTGTGAGAGGTATTCCTACGTCCATCGTAATTGAGTACTATATGTGTTGTGGAGGTAGCAAAACGTGAGTACGATCTAGTGACTAGTAAAATCAATGCAAAAAGCCTCTTGGGTTAGTCGTACACGCACACAGCTGCGCGTGGTTGGGGTAAAGTTTCAAATGTGAATAGATGTGAACTGACCTGTAGCTGCAAGTACTTCCTCGGCCGCCTGTACTTGCGCCGCTTCACCTCCCCATTGGGGCCAATAACGATGTCCTTCTCGCTGAGCTTCCGTTTCAGGGGCCTCACGAGGGGGCCCATCAGAGGTGTCAGCTGTACAGGCAGCGAAAACCGCTGATTGAGACTGTTCTGTCTCCCATTCTGTTTGTGCATGTGTGGGAACTGCTTCCGGGGATAGCTGTTCTGCATCAAAAACGGATTGTTCTTCCCTTGAAAGTCTTTTAGCGGAGGTATTATTGCGTCCAAGGTTCCCCGACTCGAGGTCTCGTCCCCCGAAGACTCCATGTCAAGGTTGAAGTTACTATACGATGGCTTGCTCTCCATATGTTGTAGGGACATTATCTTGGAATGTTCTATGATATTCTTGGTGGACAACTTCGATACTTCCAGGTTCATGGTAGCGATTCTGGACGTGTGAGTATTAAAATTAACATTCGTATCGCCTCTGCTCACGTCGTTATCTACTACGTTTTCTTTGGAAATTTTATCTAATTTAACCGAACAGGGCACTAGGGATGGCACGGTGGGCGTGGCTTCTCGCTCGCTCTTGACATCGCCACTCGAGCTTTCGTTAATATTAGTTACTTGTTCTACGTTATCGACTTTGGCATGGGTTTTGGCGGGCGAGGGGCAGCGGGGGGTGGGCCGCTCGTCCGCCTCGTTTGGCTTCACGGATTCGTACGAACTCGTTGAATCCTCTGAATTTGAATTGGAATTGAGATTCTCGTGAAACCGTTTCCCCATCATCAGATTCAACCAGTGACCGTCTACCGGTACTATCATCCGTTGGATACTATTATTTTTATAGGAACTTTTCTCCGCATTACTACTGGAAGGCTGTGAACTGGAAAATAATAAAGGCCTGTTAAAATCAATTAATGGTTGATGATTAATATTATGTAATGGACATGAATTTGAGTTTTTTTTTTAATAATCTGCATTACGCAAATCAATTTGCTAGATCCAGGCTCACATGAAAGCTCACTCATTAATCTTATTCTAAACTACACATAAAGTAGACATGGGAGTAATTACAGTAAGAATGAATTGATGATATGGAGAGCTCCTAAATGATCCATTTAGGAGCCCGTTCCTTGTGATAACTATGCATTCAGAAACTTGAAGAGTACCTGTCTTCGCTGGGCGGCGTGTGAGGTGCGGGGAGTGCCGGTGGGGTGTGGGGTTCGGGGAGTGTCGGTGGGGTGTGGGGTGCGGGCGGCGAGGGCGCGCGGGGCAAGAACCGCAGCCGCGGTGCGTGCTCCCTCACCAGCTCGTCAGTCAACTCCTCACCCTTCTTTACCTTTATAAAACAAGTTTACACTATAACAATCATGAAAAGTTAAATTATAAGCAAATGAGTAGGTGAAGGTGTTTTTGTCCTCCAATAGATTCTCTGTGCAGGGGAGGAGTAACAATACTAACCCTTGCGGCCGGGGTTGGCTTATGTTAAAAGACGCCAAATCAACGTGGCTATAGGATAGCAACCCTTGGTCTATAAGTATGCCGCCATAATAACTGTGTGTTGTGTTCCGGCATTAGTGACCCAGGTTCCGTACCCCTATGGGATAGGAGCGTGTTTGCGGTGCCCGCAGCGTCGCAAACTTCCAAAAGCGACGATAACTGCTTACTATCAAGTGGGCCGTCAGCCTGTCTGCTGTTCCTAAGCAATAAAAAAAAAGATTTGTTATTATATGAAAGAGGCAGAGTTCTTCCTTGGAGGTCTTCTTATTACATGAATTCACAATGAAAGTTAGATACTGTTATTCCAGGATTTCATGTTTTATTTGAGCAAAATGTGCTTTATAATATTTATAAAAATTGTGTGTAAATATAAAATTCTACTTCACGTTAAGTTAAATCTTTAAAAAATTTTTCTCATCTGATCCGCGTCTGACCTACAGTTTGATTTGAATAGTATTTTGAGTATAATGAAATTTTACAATGCCGGGGGAAAATAAACTACAGATCTCGAAAAAAGGAAAAAAAAGAGTAGTAAAGAAGAGACATTATATTATCTAGTAAAATAGAATATAAGATAGCAGAAGAAGAAATGGGATACTGGAATTTACGAACAATTATTTACGGATTACGTAAGATTCATTATGTGTGACTCACCTGCTGTAGGGCGTTGAGATGGTGGGGAGGGGGAGGCGGGCGGCGCAGGCGCAGCCCCCAGATGGTGGCGCGCTTCTTCATCTCGCGGCCGCACTTGAACCGCTTGCGCGAAGACGTAAGCGCCGTCAGGATGCGTTCGCGGCGCTCCTTCACCGGCGTGCGCCACATCTGCACACCACACCCACATTAGGACAACCGTATCTACACCTTTTCACCCAATACCAGTCTATTGGTTGTTACTTCTACATCCGAGCTGGTTCTTTAATAACAAGTCATAAACTATATAATATAAATGACCTCTTCTAATGCTTCGCTGACATACTCATATCAAAATCTTATCTTTTTAGCTTTCTTATAATCTGGCATTATGTTCCAAATTTTAAAAATTTTATTCAACTCAAAAGCAAATGCTTGAGAATTGAGTACATGCCAATCGCGCACTGTCTGGGATTCCCACTATTTCTATTATTTTACTATTTATTATTATTTATTTATTACACTATTTCTCTCTAAGTTTCAAATCACATCATCATCCGAGCGTTAATTCTCGGTTGCAACCCAAATTTTCGCTTCGGTATCCGAAGCGTTCTTTCGGACTTTTTCTTCTACACTTCGCACGGTCTTCGGCATCCCTGGTACTCAGTCCATTATCACGCATATCAAGAATTTACGACGTCAAGCATCTTTCGCTTCCTGCTGCACAGATGTTGCAGACACAATACAGAATAATTTTAGATACCTTTTCGGGTAGCTGGAGGGCGTGCCAGTTGTCCATGATGTAGGGCATGATGACCGTATCGAGATCAAAGTAGTTGGGCGCGTTGTAAGCCGTCAGGTTGTAGAGCGCCAGGTGGGCCAGGTCCAACCAGCACAGCTCCAGCCGGCGCAGATACTCGCCGCCCCCGTTGCACTTCGCGCACGCGAATATGTACAACCTAACCATAGACAACACATTAAACTAAGCCTTTCTATCCGTGCAGAGGCGGAGAAAGAATACTAACCTCTGCGGCCGGGGTCGGCTTGTCGTAAAAGGCGACAAAACCCATCCTACGTGGTAGGGCCTCAAGCCCGTCTGGATGGCGACCACCTTTGGTCTTAAGTATGCCGCCATAATAACCTTGTGTTGTGTTCCGGCATTAGTGACCCAAGTTCCTGTACCCTTATGGGACAGCAGCGTGTTCGCGATGCGACTGGCGTTGCAAACACCTATAGGCGACGGTAACTGCTAAATTCTAAGCGGGCTGTCAGCCTGTCTGCTGTCCTACGCAATAATATATATATATATATATATATATATATATATATATATATATATATATATATATATATATATATATATATATATATATATATATATATATATATATACCTAGTCAGGTCATAAGTATTGTCACACAGTAAAAACTTTTCTTTTAGAATGCTGGCCACAAAAAAGTTTATTGAATTAGAATTTCGAATTGTTCATGAAAATAAAAATGTATAACTTTTAGAATTTTACTCATTTTTAAATATGGAGTGGACGCTTAAAGAAGACCGTGTTGCAGTTATTGCGTTGCATCGTTGCGGTTACGCGCCAATTCAAATTTTTAACATACTGAAAAATTTGAATATTACCAAAAGATTCGTTTATCGTACCATCAAACGATACAATGAAGACTCTAGTGTAGATGACAGGTCAAGAAGTGGTCGCCCTCGGTCTGTTAGGACTCCAGCAGTGATAAAAGCTGTGAAGGCACGAATTCAAAGAAATCCCAAACGTAAGCAGAAACTGTTGGCCCTTCAGATGGGGTTAAGCAGAACCACGGTGAAAAGGGTGTTAAATGAAGACTTAGGGCTTCGGGCATATCGAAGAAAAACAGGACATCGTTTGAATGCTCGTCTAATGGACCTGAGACTGAAGAGATGCCGCGCTTTGTTGAAGCGGTACGCGGGAAAAAAATATCGGGAAATTCTTTTTTCGGATGAAAAAATGTTTACCGTAGAAGAGAGCTACAACAAACAAAATGATAAGGTGTACGCACACAGTAGTGAAGAAGCGAGCAACCGTATTCCGCGTGTCCAACGAGGTCATTTTCCATCCTCGCTCATGGTATGGTTGGGAGTTTCTTATTGGGGCTTAACAGAGGTACATTTTTGTGAGAAAGGTGTAAAAACGAATGCTGTTGTGTATCAAAATACAGTCCTGACGAACCTTGTGGAACCTGTTTCTCATACCATGTTCAATAACAGGCACTGGGTATTCCAACAAGATTCGGCGCCAGCTCATAGAGCGAAGAGCACACAAGACTGGCTGGCGGCGCGTGAAATCGACTTCATCCGGCACGAAGACTGGCCTTCCTCCAGTCCAGATTTGAATCCGTTAGATTACAAGATATGGCAACACTTGGAGGAAAAGGCGTGCTCAAAGCCTCATCCCAATTTGGAGTCACTCAAGACATCCTTGATTAAGGCAGCCGCCGATATTGACATGGACCTCGTTCGTGCTGCGATAGACAACTGGCCGCGCAGATTGAAGGCTTGTATTCAAAATCACGGAGGTCATTTTGAATAAACTTTAATGTCATAAGAATCTATGTTTTGTTACGTTCATTTTGGTATATGAATGGTTACATAATTAATAAACTTGTTACAATTATTTTACATTAAACATGTGACAGAATTTATGACCTGACTAGGTATATATATATATATATATATATATATATATATATATATATATATATATATATATATATATATATATATATATCTGTCTGCTGTCCTACAGCAATAAAAACACACACACACACACATATATATATATCCAAATCTGATGAATTCTCGCAAATTCTTTGTAAAATGTGCAAAGCCCTAGTTAAGCTTGGCATAGCACGTTGGTTTTACTGTCTGGCAAAGCAAACAACCGACGCAGTCTTTAACGTATATAGTTATTAGGTTAGACCTCTGAAAAATGAGACCTCTGAATAATCTGAATATAATTATAATTAACTAAGTGAAGATCCCGCCTCACTTTTTTTATTATTTTGTCTTTCATTGATTTATATGTATTCAGAGGGGGTTTATAGCATTAGTTTCTAATTTACTTATTACTAATGCATTGTAATGCTTTCACTGCAACAATGTTCCCGAAATTGAAAGATTGGCAGACAAAAAAACAACTTACTTGTCACCTGCGTACAGGGGATATTGTAAACTTGAAACGCATCTTTGGTGAAACCAACGGGAACATCTACAGCATAATAACATCTGAAAATCGGAATTTTATATTGAAACATATTTAAATTAATGTATGACATTTACCCTCTAAAATTATATATAACTCATGGAATATGTTAATCCTAACTTAATTTTTAAATAATTTTTCCAATTGATTTTCATTTACCTAGAAACTTAGTAGCTAAAAGAAATTAAGGAAATGTGTATTCATGGACAATACCTGCGCGAGCCAGTCACTCTTCTCCCCGCAGTAGCAGTGAGCCTCGTTTTGGTCCTTGCCAGCTTCCGAAGCAGTTGATGATGTAGTAGATGCTGTCTGTAATATAATTATCGACATTTGTAATTTATAAAAAAGAAGTATAACTTATTTAAGATGCTAACATTTCAGAAAGCATTCACGGATGTTTGCTTTCCAAAACATATTTATGTTGTTATATTGTTTTTAATTGCTGAGAAACTGCAAACAGGTTACCGTCGCCTATAGATGTTTGCAACGCTAGGGGCATCGCGAACACGCTGCTGTCACATTGGATTACAGGAATCTGAGTCACTAATGCCGGAACACAAGTTTATTATGGCGGCATCCTTATAGACCAAGGATGGTTGCTATCCAGACAAGCTTGGAGCCCTACCACATTGCAATATTAACCTATATATTGTAATTTAAAAGATAAAGTGTGTCAAGTACATACATCACAAGGTGGCATGAGCTCCTGCTGATGGCGCCGCTGTGGCCCACCCTTGCAACGGAAGAGGTCGGTGCGCCGCAGCGCACGGTTCTCGGCAGCTGCTACGCGGTACCGCTGCTCCACGCACCGCTTGCAGTGCCACACTGCCCCTGTACCACATCATAGCTCATTAAGAATAAACATTGGTGCAGTAAAACAACTAATATCAAAATCATAAGTCACATAGTAGTGTTATAGTCCGGCCAATCTAGACATTCGAAGGTACATAAATTAACATTAAGCTGAGAGTGAGCAAAATTATTTAAAACATAATTAAAAAAAAATTTCAAAGTTCCCCATTGTTCCGGTACTTGGGAAAAAAGTGGGTTTTTCGCGATTTTCACCAAAACGGTAAGTTTTTCATAAAATTACCTCAGACAAAAATTGAACTTTGAAATGTTATTTTTAAACAATTTTGCTCACTTTCAGCTTGATGTTAATTTATGTACCTTCCTTTTTTGGTCTAATTTGACCGGACTATTATATAAAGCATAGAAACAAAAATAGGATTCGATAAAAAAAATATACATTTTTATAAAGTACTGTCAGAAAAAAAACATATGGTATACATACCATTGATCCACGCTTCGACAGGTGGTGAATGACACTTAGCGTGATAGCCTCGACCACACATGTCACAGGCGAGCAACGCGTTGGCATGGTGCGCAGGCGCCGGTCCTTCGCGCCGCTTGCACACCACGCACATGATGCGCCCATCGTCGGCAGGCGGCGCGCTCAGCAGCTTTAGGGTGGAAACCGCCGCCCACGCGTGCGTGCCATCCCCAAATTTGACCAGGCACCGCGCCATTCCCGCCCCCACTTCGCACGAGTCGTTGTCATTGCTCGTGCTCAGCTCCACTATCGTTCCTGCGTGACCACCACCATATTAAGTAGTCATACTACACAATGAAGCACACAACAAACTATTTAGCGAAGTTATTTAAAAAAAAAATTGTTCATTTATGAGGGCAATTACTGATATATATGCAGCAGCTATCAAATAAAAAAATCTATCTGATTTTAATATTTGATAATTACAGACACGAATTAGAGCTGTTTTCATAATCCATTATATTATATCTCAAAGAGAAATAATTTTCTTATTATTAAATGTGTAAGTATAAGAGTTTGATGAGTGCGGTGTAAAAGAAGATAATACTGGTGGATACATCGTATCAAACCTAGTAGAATATCTCCGAGATTCGCCGAAGTGGTCCATCCCAGCACACTGTAACATCACTGATGTGAAAGATCCACTAATAGAAGAACGACAAATAATTATTAAACATAAATTTAGTTCACACTTAGGAATAATACAAGTTTATTTATATACTACGTGACTGAATGTCTAGATGTCAAGACTATTGAGATAGTAACGAAACTAATTCGTTTCTGGGATTTGTCGGCAACTTCTAGAGCTGTTAGCCCGTAACGGTAATAAGAGACGCACGATTGATGGACCTGGGGCGAAACGTCGATTCCTTATTTCAATCCTGAGATCAAAAGCCAATCCAGAGAAAAGCGTAACTACGAAGAGGGCTCCATATGAGTTCAATGCAGAATCACCTATGGGAAAGGATAGTATTTTGGGATTGGTAAGCGATTGTTTTCTCTGACGAAAAAGTTAGAAAAAAATCAATGCAAATTACTATTAATTTTTTTATTTAGGCGACTGGTGTGGTTTAACAAAATGACTTGCTAAGAGATAAATACATCAAATAATAATCTTTACTACAGATACTCTGGATGAATTATGGTGAGAATTGTTTCTGCATCCATCTTATTGACAACTATTTCAAATTGAGGTCAATATTCTTGTTTGATGAGACTTCCTCTTGAACTTAGCTTGCGTTGTTTTGCTATAATACAAGATACTTAACCAAATCATCACTGCTAATGAATAATGACCATATTGCAGCGTAACGGATTTACTAGCTTTATGCCTCACTACTAGCACCTTGTTTTTTTTTGTTTGTTGTAAGTTTCCTCAAATTCAACGTTTTTAGTCTGTAAACAGGATGTTCCTGTGCTGGCATTTAGCGTCCTTGTGACGCACGAAATCTTTTACCACTGTTAACATGTGCTCCCAGATTACGAGCCTAAGCTCTATTTTTACAGTCTTTCTGCGCAATCCCATTTAAAGAGCCATGAACTTCTGCTTGAGGACAGGATTTCTAGCAATTCGTGACTTGATAGTTTTGTTCCTACCGCAATGAGATTGCACACTTCTTTACCTGTCATCGACACAAAACGACATAAGTTTTTGCAATGAATATTCGCTTTAGCTGTAGTTGATAAAGCATAAGCAGGTGGTACTCGTGATTTTCTCTCCTTCGAGTTATAACAGTGGAACACTTTATTTTATGCTTGGCAAGCAGGATTTCACATGGCGTCCAATGTCTCTTGGCTTCAGTTCATATGAAACCTAATTTCCTTGTTTTTGAATAATTCACGATTATAGACAATGTGAAGTCACCAACAAGTAACTTGTAACGTAAGTGCAAGATTTATTGTGTTTGGGACGAATCTTCCTCTAATAATGCCTCCAATTCGTTATCTTCATGCACTTTCGGCCTTCCAAATTTACCGTTTTTATACTTGAAACAGCTCGTGACAACTTTTCCTATATACTTTTACAAGCAATTAATGCATCTCAGCTGCAGATTTCTTCAAATTAAAGAGGTAATCCAAATTTATCGCTAACGACGCTTAATCGTTACAAAACTTGAGATTTTCAGACAAAAAATATTATGTGCTGCTGTTACGGAGTCACTAATATTTGAAGGTTGAGCGGAAGTTCAAATACAGTATATTAAGTTTTACATCTGATGATTTCAACTTCTGGTGGGACCATATTATGTAAAACGGCGAATATATATTTGTATGCCTTTTCATTTTTCTATTAGATTCCTATATTGTAGATATTAGCTTCCAAAAAGTGAGATACATTTTTCTAAGCTGGAGATCGGCAGAGGAAACGGCCCACCCGTTGGCAGAGACACCCCTCCTAAGGTAAACGGGGAAAAGGCGGAATTTGGTTCTATCTAGGTTCTTCTTCAACCCAACACCCTCCTGCCATTTATTTTTTTTACCACTTTTTTTAAATTTACTTGCCTACTCTTCCTTTTCTATATAATGCCATTTAATTTTGGGGGGGGTGACCTTTTATGTATTTTAAAATTTTCGACGTTATGGTTACATCCAAAACAAGGAGTCGATGTTGAGATATCACACTTTCACCGGGGATCACTTTGCAATCTTTAACTGATTTAATCTAATTTCTTCTTATAAGAAACTAACCGATTTATGAGTTGTGATTTCCGCTGTTATATGTAATCAAATGTTGTCCCATTTTTGGAAAAAGGTGTTCACTACGACCATATCGAATGCCAAAGCAGCTTGTAAAAAACCTTCCTCATTTTTATTCCCAAATCCCATTGTATTCCCAATTCCAAGTTGCTAGTCTCATTCTCATTCCACGTACTTGTCCCTTTCATTTGAGTACATGTTATACTAATAATCTTGGCTTACTTTTTATAACCAGCTGCCTGCCTGACGTCAACCCCTTTTTGGGGATTATTCAAATATCTTAACCCATTAGGGTTAACTATATTAATAGTTATAAAAATAAAATTGTTTGCACCGTACAGGAATGAGAAGCTCGTGAGCAATTAACTATGAGAGAGGAGGATGGGAGGAGTGATGGTTAGGGAGACGCGATACCTTGCAGTGGGTAAAGAAATTAGCACTGCCCTTGATTCCACCTCTTCCCGGTTCGGTTCAGGTCGCGGAGAAACTGTTCCACGGTACCAGCTGAATGTTACGCACTGAACACACAAATTTATGGCACGACCAATGAGAGTTTGGAGTAACAATCAAGGAGGTCGAGGTATTGCGCGTTTTGAAGCTTGCGCATTACTAAATTCAGGGCGGTCGAACGTCGACCGTCCCGCACGTTTAGAAGCTCACGCGTTATTCATTATATTATTTACGTCCCACCCTCGCTTTTACCATTTACCTCACCATGGGCTACTAACTCATACAAGCTATATTTAATACTAAAAAACAGCAATAGATGACGCTACCATTTACATTTGTAAATTATAAAATGTGAATAAGCCGAATTAAGTAGAAATATTGAGATTAAAATAAAGATTAGCATATGTTATAAATACAACTTCACATCAACCTTAATTTGAAACTCCGTAATTTGAAGATAAGAAGAAACACCATAAATAATCAACTGAATGAAGCTTTCGTAGTGTTTTGCATTTGTGACGCTAGATGGCGTATAACCGGAACGCGGTTGCGGGGCTTGCCCCGCGCTTGCACGCATTCGTCGAAAATTCGAAATTATTTGAGGGAAACATGCCATTCTCTTCTATCAACGTAAATAAGACAGAGACATCATGTGTATCAAACTTGATTTGCAAAATATTATTTAAAAAGTATTTAGAAGGTATCTTGATGCCTTTTCTATACAAATAAATAAAATTGGAAGGTCTGTTTGTAATATTAAAATAACCACTTTTTAGTAAGTGCATTCGGACGTATACGCGGTACATATACCAAAACATTTTTTACAATTTTTGTCTGTCTGTCTGATTGTTCCAGCTAATCTCTGAAATGGCTGTACCGATTTTGACGGGACTTTCACTGGCAGATAGCTGATGTATCTAGGAGTAACTTAGCTATTTTTATTTTAGAAAAAACAAAAGATTTTGTTAAAAATGATAAGTTTCAGAAATTTTAGGTACCAATTTAAGTTGACCTCAGATTTATGTCATCAATCATATGAAATAGGGTTTAGCTTAGGCTGGACTTTGTAGGTTAGAAGTTCGAACGTACGTATTCCGGAGGCGTATGCCGTAACAGTTACATTCGATAATCCTGCCTGTTTGCATATTTCATTTATATTTTAGGGTTTATAGGATTTGTAATCCAAAATAAACCATAAGATATATCCACAAAACTCTGCCTAAAGTCATTATTCTACGCGGACGGAGTCGCGGGCACAGCTAGTAATGAAATATGATATAAATTCTATTCACAAAAAGCATATCCAAAGTGTGTTGAGTCCATTGTAAACCTAACAAATTATGTTGTACTTTGGCTTTTATAAAACCACAAGTGCCAAAAAGAAAAAATCTTAACCCTTATGGTGCGCTACTGCCTGTCTCCATATGTACAGATGTTACAGTACTATTTTCATATCTCATGGACTGTTTATGCTTCTGCATTCAACGTCCATAGGCGACGGTGACCACCTGCCTGTCTGCTGAACTCTTGCTATAAAAAAAGGTTTTTTGTCTTTTAATTTATTCATTTTATCTTGTAATTCGTATAAATTAGACAAATACAAACTTATTTATTTTATTTCAAGCACACTCATGACTCATTGGAGTGAGACTATCACATGTAATGCAACATGCGTGTTCCAACTTTAAATCGAGATTACAATAGTTAATCTCAATCGATTAAAATTACGATTTTTTTATTGCTGTAGAACAGGAGACAGGCTGACGGTCCGCTTAGAATTTAGCAGTTACCGTCACCTATGGATGTTTGCAACGCCAGTGGCATCGCGAACACGCTGCTGTCCCATAAGCGTACAGGAACTTGGGTAACTAATGCCGGAATAACAACACAAGGTTATTATGGCGGCATACTTAAGACCAAAGGTGGTCGCCATCCAGACGGGCTTGATGCCCTACCATGTAGCTAGGGTGGGTTGTTTTGTCGCCTTTTACGACAGGCCGACTGCAGCCGCAGAGGTTAGTATTCTTTCTCCGCCTTTGCACGGATATTTAATCGATAGTCGAAGAATCCGTCGAATAATTTAATCGTGAACAAAACTAAACACGATTAAAATAAAATGAACACCAAAATGAATGAAATGATACGCCAGTGTAAAAGACTATAAATGTCAATAAAAATTTCAAATGCATTGTTAGGAAAACAAAAACATAAATGTGCTCCTTTGCAGAAAAAAATTAATGACAGTAAAAAATCAAAAATTAATTTAAACACAATTTTAAGAGCTAGGCATCCAAAACCGTCGCTTTGATGCAATTGAAAAAACACATTGGAGTGAGGAAGAAAAAAGATTTTGTATGAGTTTGTATTACAAGTCTCCGGCTGCATACAAAAATATTTACTGCAAAATGGCGTAGTGTTAGCGGCACTCTCTCACTAGATGGCAATACGCATCGTGTTATTTGTGTTCTCACTGGTGCCATCTATTGCAAATTCGAAGAAAGAAAAATAGCCAGTATTAGGGTGATACCATTTGCTTGTACTAGGTTGTGTCTCTGTATATTATCTACTTTGTGACCTCACCGAGAGTGAGGGTAGGTAACAAAAATCAGGAGGCGGGATTTTAAATACTCTTTATGCAAGGATCAAACAAAAATACTCATACAAATTTGCAATGTAAACTATTAAAGTCCATAATTTTGATGTCAAAGATGTCCAATGGTCCTCTGGCCTCTCCTTTCTTTTTTCTACCAATATGTAGCAATCATTAAATATATCAAATTATATTTATTGTTGGGGTGCAGCATGTTGGGATATTACATGATGGTTAGAAATTAGAACCATTTTAATTGTGAACCTGCAGGATAGAAGAAATTAGCCAGGAAGAGGAAATATAATAAAGGAACTCTCTCACATTGCACAAAACTTAATTACCTCTAGCTGCTATACATGTCATAATGATTTTGTGGATATTGTATCACGCCATTTGAGCTAATAAAACATACACAAGCCTAGGAAATGGGTGCCTGGCTAAGTACCTGGTAGCTCAGTGGTATTAAACCCAGATACCATTCTAGAGATCCCGGGTACAAATCCCACAGTGGCATGCACTGCTTAGGCCATTTTTAATATCTAATGTGTATATTATAGCCTAATTGTCATGTACTGATAGTGAAGGAAAACATTGTGAGGAAACCTGCTTGCCGAGGTCACCGGTTGTGTAACCTGCCAATCCTTATTGGACAATTGTGGCGGATATACTGTCCATTCCCGCTAAGGAGAGGCCCAAGCCCAGCAGTGGGATATTATTATTTTATTATTAAATCTTGGAAATTAGTTGAGTTAAGACATTGGCACTATTATTTCAAGTATATGTACAGTTTCTCTGTGCAGGGGCGGAGTAAGAATACTAAACACTGCAAAGAACTGCGTTGTAAGAATACATCCCATCTAACTACGTGGTAAGGCCCCAAGGCCATCTGGATGGCCACCACAATGGGTGTATAAGTATGCCGCCATAATAACCTTGTGTTGTTCCGGCATTAGTGACCCAGGTTCCTGTTTCCCTATGGGTCAGCAGCGTGTTTGCGGTGCCCTTAGTATTGAAAACTTCCATAGACGACGGTAACTGCTTACGATTAAGTGGGCCATCAGCCTGCAAAAAAAAGCATCTATTTTTATCATTTATTTATTTTAACATTATTACTCCTAATTGTTAATTGTTTATCAGCTAACTTAGATGCCCAGTTAACTAACTGCTTACAGCTAATTCAGACCAAACTCATTCTTTTTAGCAAAGAAATGTCTAACTACTTTTAAAGACATATGCTAAAATTTTTGTTCCATATTGGATTCATTTATATTCTTTTATAATGCTTATAGTAGCATTGAAAAAAATATTTATCTGAGAATTATTGTATATTTTTCAGTATAAGTATTCATAACTTATGCATGCATTTGTTTTTTTTATTGCTGTAGGACAGCAGACAGGCTGACAGCCCGCTTAGAATTTTGCAGTTACCTCCGCCTATAGGGGTTTGTAATGCCAGTGGCATCGTGAACACGCTGCTGTCCCATAAGGGTACAGGTATGTAAGTCACTAATGCCGGAACACAACACAAGGTTATTATGGCAGCATACTTAACCATCCAAAGGTGGTTGCCATCCAGACGGGCTTGAGGCCCAATCACGTAGCTAGGGTGGGATGTTTTGTCGCCTTTTACGACAGGCCGACCCCGGCCACAGAGATTAGTATTCTTTCTCCGCTCCTGCACGGATAAAACGGTTTACCTTTGTAACCACACTAATACAAACAGAATTCAAGATTTTGCAGAGATGTGTACTTTGGGTTGCCAGTGGCATAGCTGTAATTCCAATCCAATTGTCAGTTAGAACAGCCTACTGAACAAAGGTGAAGATGATATTTATATCATCAATAATTTATTATTAATTTATAAATTATATAGCCAGGGTGGGAGATTACTTCTTAGATAGTAATGATTTGTAAAGATATGTTTATACAAACCTAAATAATATCTTCCGTCTTTGTTTGGTACAAGCACATCATCCCCACACTGGAATGGATTGACATTATGTTTCTCAGTGTTGGTCGTGGAGTCTGGCATGGCATCCTGTGTTTCTTCCTCTTTCTTCTCATGCTTTTTGTTAGCACATGGTGTAATGGGTTTTTCAAAGCTGCATCGATCGATTAGGAGTGCATCGATCAGAGACAATTGTGCTTGGACCTCTTTGGAGAAAAAAAAAAACAACTGTATTCACAACAATTTATGGAATTGCAATTCATTCAATTCAATTCTAAAAGCTACTCTCCCTTACATATCAATTTTCAAATATGGATAAAATTTTGAACCTTGATACTCTTATAAACAACTAAAAGTTGAATGCAACCTATCAATATATACAATGCTGATGTTAGTGTCCATGGTCTACTGGCTAGGCTTGACTTTTAACTGAGAGGTAGTCGGTAACAGGTTATTATACACCCATATGATATATATCCAAATAAGCTCAAACATAATATCATTGAGCTTATTTGGAGGGATTAACAGGGACCTATTCATGTATTCAAGTATATATAAATATACATTTATAAAATTCACAGGTTGCAGTATTAACTAAACGCCAATTATGAATATCAACTGTTATATTTTAATGTACTCACTTTAATTAAAGGTCCATTGTAAGATAGCAATGAAACATAACAAAATATTATGTGAAAAATATTTCATAAAAACAAATTAAAAGGTACTAAGTATGAAGTTTTAAATAATAAACAATTACATATTCAAAACAACAACAATCTTAAGTTATATGTACTTCAGATTCCATATTTTTTTTTTAAATATTATACAACAATTGTATTAGTGAAAAATTTGGTTTTACTCATAAGATTCATTTATATAAATTTATCAGAGTAGACAAGAAAGTTATAAACAGTAACCTGTTGACAAGGCATGTGTCTGCAAAAATATTAATAGGGCCTCTCCATCATTTCCCTATGGAGTAGTAAATTGTGAGAAATAGCTCTTTTCAGCTCATCCTTTCGAGGGGAGAGCAGAAATTTATTTAAATATCAAGTTTAGCCACGTAATTACTCCTGATTACATAATATAAATCTTACAGAAGGGTGAGTAAATCATAATGAGCACAGATTCACCCACTCAGTTCTGAGGAGTACAACTTAGGCTATAAATAAAAAGCATGTAATGAGTTATTGACAAATATGATTAGTTCAATATATAAACTATAAAAATGACATTTATTGTGAATACATGATAATATTCAACAGCAGAAGTGAAAATGCTAGAATGATAATAGTCTATACAATTATAGAACTAAAATAAGTTTTAGGGTATGCAATGAAATAAGACATTTTTAATAGCTCTTAAAAGAAAATTCTTTCCTTACATCCTATCCCCCTAGTTGCACTATGCCAATTTTTTTTGATAGTAAAAACTAGGGTAGAGACTAGAGAACTGTCGTCACTCCCACACACCTGAAGTGTTGCTATTGATATTTGCACTCGCACATCTAAATCAACTAATTAAGGAGCATAGTAGTAGTGGGGCGCATCATTTGTGCTTAGACAAGCTATATTTGACTATATTAATAAAACTGACTTTTTACCTTTTTATAAATAAATACATATAATAAATAATCACCCAGAATTAGGATGATAATCAAACTTGTAACCTTATAGGTATTTTTATGTGTGTTAGCCTTTACACCAATCTTTACTTTGCAAACTCATAAATAAATCATAAATATTTCTGCTGTACTTTTGAGATCGTCCTAAGTTTGTAGGGAAACATAAATTCACCTGTTGTACATATGAACAACATCCTGGTGTTGATAACATGTATGTTTAAACATGCTTTTTATTCAACCTTATATATTTACTACAATCTAGTGCATTATAAGTAATATAACTGTAATTAACATAGTAATGTAATAAGTGACAATTTTTTTTAAATAGTGAGCCAATATGAGTACAATTGCTTTGAATTTATGTCAATTAACTGGTTGTCAATGATTTTATGCATAATGCCTTTTAGAAATTAAATAATTTTGATCATCATGATATTACTTTCCATATTTAAATTACATACAATATTTTGAAATGAGTATCAACTTTAAAGATCACTGAATTTCAGAGAAATAACTATATAATTATTTACTAATGCAAGTCAATAATTCAATATGCTATGACCATAAACCTGAGTATATTGTAAGATTCACTTCTAAACTGAATCTTGTCCACTTTAACCAGAAATCCTTCTAACAGAGCTGACATTAGATAGTAGGTATAACAATAGTTTATGAATAAAAAATACCACTGATTTCTGTAAACCGTATACTTATCATTCAATGAAAAATATTCAAAGCAACTAAGAATAAAAATATTGATTGTTTGAGTTTTAAAACATTCTGATAACCACACAAATTTTAACATCAAATGACAGCAAACCATAAATCAATGGTTTGAACCTCTTTCTAAGATGAATCAAGAGCTAAGCATATAATCTTTTTACATCAAAAGAAATATCACTTTCAGGGTGTTAGTGACAGTTTTGTATAGAAGTAGGTACGTCGTTTATCTCAAGAATTGTGTTCTGATTAAATTCAGTTGCTCACCAAAATTGACTTCCTTTTGTTATAATTGGATAAGGCGACAGGTGAGTCTACTCGTGATTTATAATTTATGCTTTAATAACTGTTTGTGATTAATTATTAAGAAATGCTTACGGCTACTGTTGAATACTGTCAAATATGTGTTTGGATATAGGAAAGAAGCAGACACGTATAGGAAAGTAAGAGTAAGCTTGCACAAATTTTATTTAGCTATCTAACAAGTAAAATTGTTTTTAAAAATAAATGCACTCACCAGCGTTGATGTCCATTTCAATCTCAGGTTTTGCACTCACATTAAACACTGGTTGATCATAATAATAAATTTATATTCATAATTTACGAAGAAATACGAAAAGCATTGGCGCTATTGCGGCCATTAGAGTAGTCAAACGTTTCACAATTTTCCCGCGGTAATAAAATTGAATAACTTAATATTATTTTAATTCTATATATAATAACTTAATACAGTTTTACACATTCATTTTATTAAATAAATAATATTTTTTTGGCTAGTTTAACAATATAAATTTATAATACAAACTGTAACAAATAACCTTTCTATAAGTTTCAGGACAAAGACAAACACCGGTCGTAGAGTCGAAAAGAAAACTGTTTTTTTTTACTCTATGGTTTATTCTCAAATTGGGATTTGCTAGATTTAGAAATAATAATAAAATATAGTTGAATATATAGGTAAATGTTTAAAGGATAGAACAAAATGATTTGGTTTTAGCGTGAACGAGAATTAAGTCATAGCTCAATACTAAATGTTTTAATTATTCAGCTATTTTTAATTATGAAATTATCATCTTCATAATTATAACATGAATACACATATTGCGATAACTACAAAATTATACCTTTGGTAATATAGTTGAAGACTATGATGGAATATTAGACTGGCAGACTCAGAGTTGGCTAAATGATACGAGAAAAATGTATTGGTTTGAAAATTGGTACCAAATAGGAAATGGCTGTCAATATTCTGATGAATAATAAATGCAAGTCAATGCAAATGCTTTGTTATTTAGTCTTGCGCTTTGTGTAGAGCTCAGTTTAAATGATATCGTATTTTTATGTACACAAAAAGTACCTAATAATCATAACGAAACATCATCTTTTACCATTGGCAATTATAATTCAAAATATATTACTGTAATTAATTGAAGTCTATATATAATTTGTGTTTATCGAGTTCTGTGTTAAAATTTGAAAAATAATTTCTGTCTTGGATACTTGATGTCGGCTAAAATTACTCATTACGCAAAGACAGAAATGTGATGAAGGAATCTTGACACTGAAGTATTAAATAGGTCCATGAATCTTGACATTAAAAATTTTGTCATATGAATAGTGTCAGTTGTCACTGTGTCAGTCAGTAATGGAAGATGAAAAAATTGTAAACATTGGAAAATACAAAAATGTATAGAATAGTAAAATTAATGTAATTATTGACGATTTAACTAATTGGTATTTAAAATGGGTAATTCGGGACTGAAACAGCATTATGAAACTGCTTCGAAGACTGGTGTTTTAAAACTTTCAGATTGTAAATTTAAAGAAATTCCCATCGACGTGTTCAATTTGAGTGAAAAACTACGCAATTTGGATCTATCAAGGAATAAAATATCAACTTTACCCGATGAAATAAATAGGCTCAAGATGTTAAAGCTATTAAATTTGGAAACCAACAAATTGGAAGCCT
Source organism: Malacosoma neustria (assembly GCA_963693495.1). Lineage (NCBI taxonomy): Eukaryota > Metazoa > Arthropoda > Insecta > Lepidoptera > Lasiocampidae > Malacosoma > Malacosoma neustria. The sequence continues at coordinate 9,286,634 of OY856374.1, forward strand.
TATCCAATTCTCTAGCAAATTTGAGAAAACTTGAAATGTTAAATGTCTCAAATAACATGATTTCAGCATTGCCACAATCGTTTGGAATTTTAAGCAACTTGAAACACGTTTACTTGAGTAATAATAAATTTAAAGTTTTTCCTAAACAGTTATTGGGTCTTCAGAACCTGGAAGTGGTGGACCTATCAAATAATAAAATTACTGCTATACCTTGTGGAATGGCTGAATTTTATGCTGCTGAATTAAATCTAAGTCAAAATGAAATATCGATAATTGGAGAAGATATGCATGAAGCACCGAGGTTGAAAATTCTGAAATTAGAAGAGAATTGTTTAAGTTTAGATGCAATTCAACCAAGTTTGTTGCGTGATTCAAAAATACATACATTGAATTTAGATGGAAATCTATTCGATCCAAAACAAATAGGCTCCTTAGAAGGCTATAATGAGTACACTGAAAGATATACTGCAATGAAGAAAAAATTGTTTTGATATTTCAACTTTAAAGCTTTGATTTTCGTTTAGTATTTTCACTACTTGCTGTTTACACAAATAGTATAAGTTAAAGTATTATTTATGAAATTTTTTGTAGTAGAAATTTTGTTCCAAATAACATATTTACTTTTTTTTACAGATTGCATCTGACAATGAGTTTTATTTAATTTTCTTGTATATTTCATGGTGTAAGGCCTGTAAGGTGATGAGTGTTACATTTTTTATCATTCCAATTGCATAATTCAGACAGAACTTTATTGTAAACCAAATAATTTTCAAAAAAAAAGAAAATTATTTATACAATCAATTTAAACTTGGACTTACACTGGGTGGGCTTATTGCTACAGATCGATCTCTTCCATGTAACCTGGAAGAGACTATGTTATATGAATAGAAGAATATATTGAATCATATAACATAGTCTGTATTCAATTTTATGAAATCAAATATAATTTAAAAGAAAATTTAACAGAATATGCACAGTAAAAAAGCAAGGATTTCTAAAGCTCAAGAATGTAAGGATTAAAGAGTTTTGGTGTGGGGATGCTTGATAGAATCCTGTCATGTCACATAGATGTGATATTGTAACTAATATCCACATTGAATATGAAATTACAACATTTTCCTAATCTGTGAGGATTTTATTTTTGTATAGTTAAATTTCAAGGATGTTATTCTTGAAGTATAAGAAAAACAGTCATCTACCTGATTATTTACTTGGATTAGTCTAGTTTTAAGATGCACTGTGGATATGAAAATTCGTATTTATCAAATGTACTGTAATAATTATTCTGTAATAAATTATTTTTACAAGTTATCATCTATTTTGTTCCTGGATTATTTATCTCTTAACTATCATTATATGGGACATATTTTAAAGTGTATTTGGTGTTTTCAGAAGCATCCTCTCAATTAAAGCCGCCTTGGCAACAGAAAGTCTGCACACTCTTCTCTAAAGTTGTTAAAATGTTATTCTCTTATGTTCATGTGCGCCAGTCAGGCTTCTTTGTCTAATGCACATTTTGTCTGAAGTTTCTGTGAGCACATTTAATTTCTGCGTCAGGTTGCCGGTTAGTTGTGTTTTGAAATTATATAGTATGACATGTTATACAGTATTGAAGTTGATGTTCTTGATATCCATTCAAATTTAGCAATCAAGATAAACAAAACATAGCTCTTGAATTTAAGACTCTTTGTCGGTACAGGGGCGGAGTAAGAATACTGACCTCCTGCGGCCAGGGCTGGCGGTAAAAGGCGACAAAATAATTCTAGCGAGATGGTACGACTCCAAGCCCGTCTGGATGGCAACCACCCCTGCTCTCTAAGTATGCCGCCATAATAACCTTGTGTTGTGTTCCGACATAAGTGATCAGGTTTTAATTATTACCCTTTATTATTTTTATAGCTAGAGATCCGCAGACAGGCAAACGGCCCACCCTGGCAGGTGGTCACCATCGCCTATGGACGTTTGCAACACCGGAGGCATTACCAAGGCCTCGAAGAAATTATAGAATGCCTTTTTTGAAGAACCCCATATCGTACCGCGCTGAGAAAACCTCAGCCGGGAGCTCATTCCAAATCCTGAGAGTACGCATGAACGTTCTTGAGAAATGTTTCGTACAAGAAAAAAGAAATGGGGTTGAACCACAAGCCGACGGCGGGCAGTGCGGTGGTAGAAAGACGACGAGGGCACCATTCTAAATAGCTCCTCAGAACACTTCTTGTTGTACAGACGGTAGAATACGCAGAGACGCAAAGTATCTCGTGAAGTCCAAACATGTCTAGATCGTCTGTGAGTATGGGATCGTCGACAACAACGTCGATTGAGCTGACAGGCGGGTGCTCCAGCCCATAAATGTGAGCAGTAGGTACTCCATATGCGGTCTGACCTGTGCTTTGTATAGCACAAGCCGTTGCCTTGGACTGAAATACTGCTTGAACCGGTTTAGCACACCCAGCTTTAAGGAGGCAAGCTTAGTTTTGCCCTCCAATTGTCCCCTAAACTGCACATCGTTCGTGATGTCGACACCAAGGATCCCAATATTGCTTTCCCTACGCGGAAGGCAGCGTGTTAGTGGTGCTCTTGGCGTTGCTATCATTCATACGCGACGGTAACTGCTTACTATGAAGTGGGCTGTCAGCCGGTTTGCTGTCCCAGAGCAATTATAAAGAAAAAAAGTAGACAATCAGGTATTCAATACACGATTGACATGAATAATAAATCGAGTCAGCCGAACATTGTTCAATGTAATAAGTTACGTAAAACATTGTCGTAAGTGTCGTTCTATGCATATTATACCTAAGTGATGAAAGTATAGTAAGACAAAATACAAGTATTTTATGACAAAGTATTGCGATTTGCGACACAAGTAACATATTTACTACTTCGTATTCAAATCGCTACCTATTAGTAATCTGTAATGTGGGAACTACGTCTTTTAAACGCTTTTATTACTTTGACCTGTACGAGGGTGGATCAAATATAAACGGGATTATTGTTAGTGAACGTCTACTGCTGGTAAGATTGGACGCGGGCTTCTAGTATGCTTGGGTGGGGTCAGTAGGAGAACCAGTCGTTTCACACTCCCAACCGGTTTGTAAACAAGTCAGTAATCGTCGCGATGTCGGAACAGCAAGAGCCCTTCTACTGCGCAACGCATTATTATAAAATTTCTCGCTCGTGAAGGAATTCAAGCGACGGATATTTTTCAGAGATGAAATTCATAGTTCTGGGATCGAACATTGTCAAGGACTCGTGTGTTTCCTTGGCATAAGGAGTTCAAAGAAGGGCGAGAACGAGTCGAAAATGAGGAACATGATCGCCGTCCTCGGACCAGCATTACAGATGAAAACATTCGCGCCGTTCGAGACATTCTTGAAGACGATTGACGAGTTAGGTTAGGAAATTGCAGAACAGGTGGGAATAAGTTGTCAAACGATCATCCTAGAACCTCAAAGAACCTGAGTTCCGTAAAGTTTGTGCCAGATGGGTCTCTCGTCTTTTGAACGAAAATCAGAAATTGAGACGTTTGGAGGTCTGTCAAAGGCTTACAGCAAGATTTGCGGAAGAAGATGATGCATTTTGGAGTTGTATCGTCACCTGCGACGAGAGATGGGTCAACCACTACACTCCAGAATCAAAACAAGCCAGTATGGAGTTGTGGAAAAAAGGGGAGGCAGCTCCAGTGAAAGCCAAGACTCGACTGTCAGCTGGCTAGGTTCTCTCAACAGTGTTTTTTGACCAGCAAGAAATTTTGCTTATTGATTTTTTGCACGAGCGACGCACAATCAATGCTGCTTACTACTGCAAGCTATTGACTAAGGTGAAGGATGCATATCGCTGCAAAAGACGAAAACAATGGATTCGAGAGGTCATCCTTCTCCATGACAATACCAGACCCGATACTGCAGCTCTAACAATGTCAAAACTGGAAGAAACTTATCGAACTTATCGCCCTGCGATTTTCATTTGTTGGGGCTGCTTATGTAAGCTTTAGGAGGGCAACGATATGAAGATGACAAAGGTGTGGAGGAGTTTGTGCGCAACTGGCTCCTGACCCAACCAGTTTCATTTTACGATGCTGGGATAAAAAAAAACATTCCTGCGCGCTGGGAAAAATGTATTTTTAAAGCAGGAAATTACGTAGAAAAATAAATTACATTTGTCTTTCATTTCGTTCAATAATTACAGTTTATTAAAAGAAATCCCGTTTATATTTGATTCACTCTCGTATGTATCTACATTATGTAACGGATCCATATCGAATTTTCGGACTCGATTTTTAACCACTTGGAACGATCAAAAAAATTCCTAATTTGTACACTTGTCAAGACCTGATGATAATACACAAATTTAATAATTTTGTCCAATAGTCCTTATCAGGATCATTAGAATTAACGCTTTCTTCGCATTCTGCCGGAAGATGGCGTTAAATTAATAAAAACATTTACCGATAGGGAATCGACAACAAATAAATTATAGTTTAACGAATTAATTTTATTTATTAATAAATTATATTAAAAAAAACTAAAAAACGTGGTTTTATAACTAAAAAGTAATAAATAATTTATAACATAAGAATAAAATTACTGACGATAAAATTAATGTTACTGTTCTAAAAACAAATTCGTTTGTTCCAAAAATTTCTTCTGTTTCAAAAACACAAGGTTAACTTATTCTACATTAGGTCTCATCCTAGGTTAAGCGTTCTATAGCAGAGGTTCTCAATCTCTTTCGGTTTTAGGTTCCCTAAATAGTCGGATTTTATACGCGGCGCCCTTAACACATCAGATTTTATTATTGACTCTCTTGAAAAAATTTAAAACTTTCCTATTTAGAAGCGATTACCCATTTAACAGCGATAAATTTATAGAACCAGATACTTACTATTTTCCTCGGGATAATATAAAATATGTAATTTTAACTGTATCTGTAATATCCACATTGAGACTGGACAACCACCACGTGGTTAGGTTAGTTGAAAAACAAATTAAACACGAATTTCACAATCCACAAGCTATTTTTGTTCTTGGGAATTGTTTAAATGAACATTGCGGCGCCCTTATGACGGCACCGCGGCTCCCCGGGGAGCCGCGGCGCACACTTTGGGAATCACTGTTCTATAGAATTCACTGGAATCCCTGAAAGAAAAAGAACATTAATAATATTGAAACTTCTCACTAAATACATACTATAAGAAGTAAACCTATATGTTAATAAAGACATGAAAAGGGACTAAATGACGCATCTAGCTGATAAAAGATGAAACATACAATGCAATTTAAAACAGTAATGCACATTTACCCAGTGATTTGTGAACAAATCTCACCAACTCTTCCAGGAAGTTACGTGCCAAATATACAATTAAGCTAAACTGCGTTAGCATTTTAGTCTAGGCACTTTGAAGATTTAATAGGACTTAAGTTGGCACACGTATACAATGCAAATTTTTAGATCTGTACTTTGGTCAACTAGTGAAAGTTAATTTGTACTTTCACCTTTCACATATAGTACCCAAAATCCCGTCGCGCCCTTGGTCCACCCTGACCACTGGCTAGGTTACAACCTTCTGGCTGTAGCCACGGAGAGAACCTAAAAAGTAATATTATTATTTAATATTTTCATTATTCTAAAGACAAGTCGTTTTTAACATTTTTACTGTCTTGCTTAGAAAATCTAGACATTTTCTACGAGAGTTAATCATTTACATGAATATAAATCTAAACTATTAATAAGTAATATGTTGTCCCTCATTAAAATCCGGGTCATCAAAATAAGTGAATTCTTTATATGTATTTGTTGGGTCTATATTTAATTAAAGAACGCTGTATTGGAACCGGCGCGGCGCTGCAGTTTTGATACCATTATAGCGGGAAATATATGAACTTTCTGGAATAATCAGATTGTTTGATGATTAAGTAGGTAGAGTTAGTTAGTACTTAAGAAAATATATCAAAAGTTTAGGAAAATTTCTTCCACTGCAATGAAGCATTTGTTATGTATAATAGATCAATAATAATGTTTATTGGTTATCGTAAGCGATGACGCGGTCTCTGTATTGGATACTTTGCGTCAGTGACTCGTGAATTGTATACACAGTATACACTAGTATACAAATACACTATACTTATAACAGTTATAACTTATATACGTACATGATCCATTTCCATTCCAGTGTGATTGCAGCGCGGTCTTGTGGCGGCCGTGCTCGCTTGTTCGTTGCCATTAGGTATTTTTCTGTCGACAGTCGAATTATAGTTATCTACGTGCGTTCTATTTAGTTTGTAGAACTTTTGTTTACCTATTAGTGATTTTATTCGTAGTAATATTTTGACGAATATAGTCTTAGTATCCTAAATAATCGGTAAGACGTTTATATCTTACATTAAAAAAATTACATCTTCACTGAATACATGTAGCTTTTACAATTAAATCTTATTGGATACATATACGAATATGTAAATAACAGGATATTGTATATGAGTATAGAATGCTATTGTGGAAGTGCTATTTCGCACCTATTATCCCAAGGTGCGCATTGTTGTGATCTCGGGAATGAAAAGAAAAAGTTACCAACAAACTTTTATTAGTCCAGCTTAGGCACATAATAGGTATATATATGGAGATAATAATGGAACAGTGTCTTCAGAATATGTAAAATCTAAGTAATGCTTATTTTGCTAATTGCATAAATATTATTTTTTTTGTGCAGGTAAGCACACGTTTCAAATTATTTTAAAATAATCGGCTTTAATTTGTGTCAAAGAGTTGCCGACGCGAAAATATTGTATGTATAGGTACAGATCTGCGTATTCTGTCCAGAAAAGTTTCATTGCTTTATATCCAAAGCGTACTTTATTTTATTTTATTGCTGTAGGACAGCAGACAGGCTGTATACGAATAATTGGTTTGCTAATATTGACAAATTACATACATTACATTAATATGCAACATTTCAATAAATATCATTATTAAGGATTCATTTTTAACATACTAAGTGAGACATAAAATATTTACCACCTTTATTAAAGAAATATTTTTTGTCGTAGTCTTCCTACGACACAAAACATTTCATTAATTGCGTGTAATTGATTAAATAATAATACATGTTGTGTTTGTTTTTAATCACAATCTGTCTGAGAAAGAAGAGAATGGAAATATATAAAATATTACGTTCAATAGGGAGTGAATTGTGAAAGAGTTACATTTTCTTTTTAGATTATAATATCATTTGTTTGTTTCGTTGTTTAACCCAATTGTTATTAGGTATACTGTTATTTATTAGGTAGATAAAAATTAAGCCTAATTCAGCGTATTTGCCCAGTGTGAGTTTTATATCATGCATGTAATTTCTAATGATAATTATTATTAAAAGTATTTACTAGATTAGTTGATAGATATATGAAATCTTCGCTTAAATATATTTTTAAATTAGCTGTGCCCGTGACTCCGTCCGCGTGGAATAGTGACTTTGGGCAGAACTTTTTAGATATATCTTAAGGTTTATTTTGGATTACAAACCCTATAAACCCTAAAATATAAATGAAATAGGTATGCAAACAGTCAGTATTATCGAATGCAATTGTTACGCCATGCGTCTCCGGAATACGTACGTTCGAACATACAATGTCCAGCCTAAGCTAAACCCTATTTCATATGATTGATGACATAAATCTGAGGTTAGCTTAAATTGGAAATTCAACCTACAGAGTCCAGCCTAAGCTGAACCCTATTTCATATGATGATGATGATATAAATCTGAGGTCAACTTAAATTGGAGTATTAAATTTCTGAAACTTATCATTTTTAACAAAAACTATTTTTTTTCTAAAATAAAAATAGCTTGAGTTACTCCTTGATATATCAGCTATCTGCCAGTGAAAGTCCCGTCCAAATCGGTGCAGCTATTTCAGAGATTAGCCGGAACAGACAGACAAAAATTGTAAAAAATGTTGTTTTTGTATATGTATCGTGCCTCTCGGGTATTGAATTTTTTTCTCGCCAAGAAGTTATCCAAATTCTGGAAAAAGTAGTAGTCTGTAGGCGCAAGGTCTGGTGAGTACTGCGGATGACGGAGAACTTCCAACCCCAGTTCTTGCAACTTGGAGACCGTCTGATGTGCAGTATGAGGTCGTGCAGGAGCACCGGAGACGAGCGATTGACCAATGCTGGTTGGAGATGTGCCAGCTTCTACATCATTGTGTTCAGTTCTTCACAGTACACATCTGCGGTAATGCTCACCCCGTTTGGTAAGAAGCTGTGATGAATCACACCGGCGCTAGGCCACCAAACAGTGACCATCACTTTTCTAGGGGTAAGTTTTCGTTTAGGGCATTGTTTAGGTGCTGAACCAGGATCCAACCAACTTGCTGAGCGCTTGCGGTTATCAAACAGAATCCAATTTTCATCGCAGGTAACAATGCGGTTCAAAATTCCTTCATTTGTGTGTCTGTTGAGCAGTGCAAGGCACGTCTCGAAGCGTACTTCGCGCTGGCGATCATTGAGTTAGTGGGGCACCCATTTGTCAAGCTTTTTTACCTTGCCAATTTGACGCAAATGGACCAATATGGTTTTGACGCTAACGTCGAAAGCTGCTGCTAATTCAGCCGTAGATTGTGTATCATCAGCTTCCACAATCGCTTTTAATTCGTCATTGTCGACCAAAGTCTTCGGACGACCGCGAGGTTCATTTTTCAGGTCGAAATTCCCAGACCGGAAGCGAGCAAACCAATAACAGGTGGTGCGTTAGTTTGTAGTGTTAGCTCCGTAAACGTCGTTGATGTTGCGTGCCGCTTGTGCCGCGTTGCTACCACGACGGTACTCATATTTCATAATTACTCGAATTTTTAACGTATCCATGATGACGAAAAAGATTGAAATGCGATGAAAATGTAACACTAATCAATAAACAAATGACTAATTTTGGAAAAAGAATTCCATGTTTTTGAAATAAAATTAATTTGAAATTAGAATTCTTAGCCAAACAAAAATTACTATTTTGATTTGAAATGGCCAGTACTGCAGAACGGCAATTTCATAGGTAAAGACCTATTATTTGGAGTAAGTTTACTTATATTCCTTTTTGGGCCAGGATTATAACTCACAACTGCTGGGTCGAGAGTCAATAATACTATCGACCATTTATGGTTTTCTGAGGGCTTTAGATGCGATTTTAATTAAGGTTTTTTCTTTTTTTTTTGGTCTCGGGGAAAAACCTCTCTTGACGGGTTCCCCCGGTCCGGGGGGACCGAGGGATATGTGGGACTCCGGAAAAGATGCTCGACCATCCGACTACCCACTAAAAACCCCGCTGTTTTCCTATCGCCTACGCCCGGGCCCACGGATATATGGCCTGCCGATCTCGTGGCCCAGGCCGGCGCCGGCCCGCCCTTTGTCTTAAGGCGGGCCCCTTCTAAAGTGTTGGCGCCAGGGGGTCAGGGTTTCGTCCTCCCGGCGCTCTCTTCAACTCTAGGAGTTGAAGGGGGCCGCGGAACAGCACGCGGCCCTCTCCCTCGCGGCAATCACCGCTGGTCTCTAAACATGCTTTATATAATATGTGAACGGCATTTCCCACATGTGAACGGCAGCGTGCCTCTGGAATAGCAACAGATAGGCGACGGTAACTGCCTACTATTAAATTGGCCATCAAGTGCTGCCAAAGCATTAAAAATGCATAATATATGAATTATTTGGGTGTTACCAAAATCTACGACGGTGTCGCTTGAGATTGCCATGATCTCACTTTTGGATAATTCATAACATATAGGTACTTTATTTCCTATGCTAGTAGGCACTAATTACAGGGGTAAACATACTCGTACCGAAATTTGCAATCATATTTGGTAAACAGATGCCGATCTGGGGGTAATTCCTCTCTCACAACACAATGTTTATGTACACTTATGTCTCATCAATTATGATGCGTTTCTTTAGCTCATATATTGCACAATTCGCTAAGTAAATGATTTATAGAAGACGCTTATCTATCCACCATTTAAAATGTTTTAAAAACGCATAAAATCCTTAGTAAATGTAAACCATCTCGGTTGATTTCCATAGTCCTCAGCCTTGATGTTCGCCTTTGCATTTCCTATTCGATGACGCAATTTATTTTTCGTATATTCTATCTGTGTCAAATAACCTCGATAACCTTACAGCCAATGTCCATGTACTTGATCTTGGATCAATTTCCTTGGATAATATTCATTCCAGTTGTTAATATACCTAATTAATTAATGTATTTATTTTGCTCAGTACGCGATAATTTGATTACGGAGCGGCAGGTTATCAGAACCGTTTTATAATCACGTAGGAAATGTATAGTGTGATAGAGCTTCCAATAATTATAAGTCGAGTTTTCGATGGATCTTTTAAAAGACCATACCTTTTACTCCATTCAGATATGTAAGATAAATCTTTATTAAATTTATTGTATCAAGTGACATTAATATTAGCTACTGGAGCACTATTGTACATTTGAAAATTGTCTGCGTATAGGTGGTAGGAACTTCGATGTATATCCGAAATGCTATTAATAAAAATTGTCAAAAGCAAGGAATACGCCACCCTGAGGTACGCTGGAGAATGTTATCGAAGTTCACGGTATTAAAAGCATTGCTGAAATCCAGCAATGCTAGTCACTTCGCCTTTCTCAGCCGCTAGTCTAATATCATCTGATATTTTGACCAGAGCAGTGACTGTGCTATGCCCAGGACGGAAATCAGATTGGAAGGGATTCAGTAAATGGTTTTTATTTAGGAAAATAACAAGTTGTTCATGTACAAAGCGTTCCAACACTTTGGATAAAAATGGAAGAATGGAGATGGAACGGTAATCAGATAGTGACTTAGGATTAGTTTTTTTTAGGAAGCGGCGTTACTTGTCCTTCTTTCCAACTGCTGGGTAAGGAGCCAGTTGATATTGAGTAATTAAAAATGTGAGTTAAAACGGAAAGGATAAGATCAAGGATAGGTACTAGCATATGTCGGCTAACATTGTCACTGCCCACAGCCGTCGAAGTTATCGCCATAATAATAGCTTTCCTAACATCACAATCAGTTAATTGAGTGAAGACAAGCGAAGAATAGTTGGAGTTGGGAGAGATGAAAGATAATTTACAGTACTTTTTTTAATATCTTGTCAATATCAGACGAAGAAGTAAAGTGCATATTGAGATATTGATATCTATATCTAATGGTCCTGAATTATATTTATGCTTTCTAACTCCTAAAGTTTTAAGAAATTTCCAGATCTTTGCTGGATCGCCGTTTTGTACTGATTTATGAATATGACGTTTTGAGCGTCCCTACAAACCTTGTTGGAATGATTTCGTAGTGTAACATATTTTTCCCAGTTACAAGGGTTTATAGGCTGGCGTTCTAGTTTTTGCAATAGCTTTTTTAGATAACAGCTCTTTAATTTCTTTGGTTAGCCACGGTGCTGGAAGATGTTTAATTTTGATAGCATGAACAGGAGCCTTTTATCATTAAAGATGGCAACCTTTTTATCTATGCATTGCAAAGCTTTGAGCTGTGACCAATCAATGTCACCAGCATCCTTAAGTAGTAAGTCTAAATCAATACTACTAAATTTGCGTAGAAGGAAGGCATACTAGGAAGAAATACTAGGTTAAAATTCAGGTGGACAGATTTTATGTGATAGGAATTTAAGGTCATGATAGGAAAAAGCATCAGCTGAATACTGACCGTGGTCATCTACTTGATCAGGGGAGGATACCAGGATGAGGTCTAAGAGTGATAGATTAGAATTAGGAGAATGATGAGTTGGGTTCGACGGGAGTAACGCAAGGTTATTAGAATCACGCGGCAGTACGTGAATCATTTTTTAAGATACAGGTATTGACATCCCCATCACTATGACATGACGGTAAGAAGGAACATACATTTCTAGGAGATTATCGAAAAATGCAAAGAAGTTAATATGCAGAGAGGGACAGTAATATACACCTAGAAGTTAAGTTCCACTTCAACTAGAAGATGTTCACCGGCTTCTGCAGGTGGCGGCTGAACTAACATGTCTATGGATTTATAAGAGAGATATAATTTGTCTCTTTTCTCCTCTCTAGAAAATTATTTAAGAATACATATACAGCAGAATCTCGATTATCTGAACATCGATTATCCGGACTCGCTCTTAATTTGAGGGCGCAACGAGAGATGTTACGACTAGACGAGTTCATTCCCACCTGCGACGTATAGGTACTCCCGCTCTCATTTTTTGCACGATTATTATTGTTTCAATTTGTTGATAGAGTTCAGCTGATAGGTTATATTTTTAGTTAACATTTCTGTTTACGTTTTGCGAGAAATCTATAATGTCTAAGCGAAAAAGAGTACTGTTATCTTTTAATGACACAGTGAAGATAATTGAGAGTTTAAAAAATGGTGAATCTGGCAGTGAATTGGGGCAAATGTATGGTGTAGGAACTTCTACGATATCAGATATCAAAAAGAATTCTGATACCATATTGAAATTCACCTGCGCGCTTGAGAACGAAGATGGAAGCTCGCAACATAAAGCCATGAAAAAGTTTCATAATGTAATTCTGGAGAACACAGTTTTTACTTGGTTCTTACAAAAGAGAGCAAACGGGCAGCCCATATCTGGACCTCTTTTATGTGAAAAAGCATTAGAATAATCAAAAGCCTGGTGGTGATATTTCTTTCAAGGCGAGCTGATGGTTAGCAAGATACAAATCTAGACATGGTATTCGCGAATTGGAGATTCAAGGCGACAAACTGTCTGCTAGCATTGCCTCAGCCGACTTATATGTAGACAATTAAAAGCATTTCTAGATGAAAGGGAATATGATTTAGATTTTGTATACAATACCGACAAAACAGGTATTAATTGGAAAGCTCTACCAAGCAGATCACTAGCATCGCGTCGTGAAAATGCAGCACCGGGGCACAAAGTGAGTAAAGATAGAGTTACGGTTATGGTTTGCGCGAACGCTAAAGGAAGACATCGGCTACGCATCCATGCACACACATATTTTTCTTACTTGGTATTAAAATACGCCAGATTTATTCTTAAGATGAAAAAATTTCAAAAGGATGTGGGGAAAAGAGGGCTATGTGTTGTTGTTGTGAGATAATGCACCAACGCACCCTTCCGTTGGAACACTAAATGGAGAAGATGGGAAGTTTACAGTAAAGTTTATGCCGCCTCTTTTTTTTGGAAGGTGGAAATGCTTGTCGCGCACCTCGCCGCGTGGGAACGGGTGGCGGGGTTGTGTGGGACTCCCTAAGCAATGTGCCCGTACGTCTTCCTCTCTACGCTGGGAGATACGCGTCGCTGTATACCCACTAAAACCTTCGCGCGCCTTGATTGTCGATACCGCAGGACGCGACGAATCAATCAGGCCGTGGCCCCGACAGGTGTTGGCCCACTTTCACGGGCCTCTTCAAAGCCGGGGTATGCTGAACCCCGGTATCTTCTTTCTCACGCAGGAGTGAGCTGGGCGTGCGGAACATCCACGCGTGCCCTCTCGCGGCCATATGTGCGGGCTCCAGCCATTTCCCAGGGGGCCGTGCCCAAACCGTTTACTACGGTGGCCGAAGGTCTGTCGCTAACCTCTGGCGACGAGTGGCCTGGCGCGCATTCTCTCCCCCTCTGCCACCTTTTTCACAGACATAACAAAAGTTTCGCAAAAGGAAACGTAACATCAATATTGCAACCTATGGACCAATGTCATTGAAACTTTAAAGCGTTTATACAGAAAGCAACTACTGCGTCGTCTTTTGTTAGAAGACAGCAGTGAAATGGAAACGATGTTGAATTTTTTTAAAATTAAATAATAAATACTTTTTTTTTATAACTCGTAATTTTGTTTTTTAACGTACTAGCTGATCACGCCCGCTCCGCTGGGCGGTTAACAACAAAATTAAATCGAAACAAAATGAGAAAGGGAAACAAAATAATTTTTTTTTAAATAATGTTACTTCTAATACCTTCAAGAATATATGTACAAAGTTTCATGATGATCGGTTAAGTAGTTTTCGCGCGAAAACGTAACAAACAAACTTACTTTTACATTTATAATATTAGTAAGTATGAAGAGTATGATTGTCTAAATGACGTATTTAAAACCCTTTCTATAATAAAAAGTTATTAAAATTAAATTATTGGTGGTTTAAGTATTGTTTGGTTTGAAATCGATTATCCGGATTATATACGGAATACCCAGTGCCGATTAACCACATAGCAAGAGTAGCAATTGCTACGGGCCCCGCATATTTAAACCCGCTCATCTCGGCCTGAGCGTAATTTTTTAAATAAAACTTATTAACACGTGGTAACATAATATATTGAATTTACTTGATGTCTTTTCCTCGACATCTTTTGACCTTTTGACATCTTTTCCTACTAACACAATCTACGTCATACAATCGGTAACCCCCATTATTTCCTTGGCGAAAATAAAACAGAATTTCATACGATAAAAGCACATGTTACAAAAAGTCGCTCGTATAAATGTGAAGAATTTGAGTCGGTCCGATAATGTGTTAGAGCTCATTATCGGGCCGAGGACCGACTCAAATTCTCCTGTAGACTGGAGACACCACATCAGCAAAGTAGCCAACTGCAAGATCATATCCGGCGAGACTGTCACTGCACAACACCGTCTTCATGTCATGGACCTCTGCGTGAAGCCCAAAGACAAACGTGTTGAGCGCTTCCATCGCCGAATCAGGTGGTGGTTACTTGATGAAGTAACGTTCCAGGAGCTCGCTTGAGCCATCGGCGACAAGTTCATTGGTGATGTAGTTTTTACGTTGGTGCTGTAGTTTGAGGTATGGAAGCACACTTGCGCCCAGGTGCGGGGTCCTTTGAAAAGATTTAAGATCCCGCGCTTGCTTAATCCGGCACTGGGAATACCCCTGAATTTAATTGATTCGGATAATCGGGATTCTACTGTATCGTATATCAGTTGCCTAGTACCCATAACACAAGCGCTCTGCTGTTTGATGCTGTGCAACTAGTTACAGTATATTTATTTATTGAATTTATGCTACCTGTAAGCTACTAAAAGTAATCCTTTTACTTTTAACGCCACAACAGAAGGAAAGGAGTGATATATTTAAGTTTTAGGTGCATTCGCCATTAATTTTGTATTTAAAACATAATTAAGTTGAAAGTTATCAAGTTTATCTCAGCTTATAATATTTTTTTTGTATTTTTGTGATTAAGATATAATTAATTCGGTAAAACAGCTTGATAATAATAACATATTACATAATTTGTGCTATTTATTTTTATGTTATATTACTCGTATATAATAAATTTTTGTTATCTTCCCACCTAGGAAGGGGACCTATAATTATAGGACACAAGGAATCAGTCAATTTCGGCTATGATGCAACAAATGTACGAGTGCACAATGTCTGTCTATCGAAGTGAGAGCTCTAGCAATTGGTACAATAAAGTACTTTCACTTGTACATTGGGTTGTCACATATTTTTTTTTCATACAAAATGCAATGAATATGTATAGCTAGCAATCATATACATGCCGTGGGTTCACATTTCTTTAGCATATACGCGAATTAATAGTTCGTGATTCGCCTTATTTCGTAATTGGATGATGTGCAATTGAGTAAAAATTTTCCCTTCAAAATGATATGTGGTATTTAATTTCGATAAAATGTTTTAGTTCACATTTTAATTATCAGTTTGATGTCATGATGTTCTGTAGTGTTAACAATTAAATTAGTAAATTTCAACTGTAGGCAAAGAAAAAGCCCCAAGCAATTATTTCAATATTCTAACATATTTTACATAGAGAACGTGTTCCATTTTATACAATAAGTAAATAAAATATTTCTTATCAACTGTAAAAAGTCATGTTTTTTTTAAATAAATTATAACTGGTCCTCTCCAACAATAGGAGTAGCTATTTGAAGTAACTATCGGTAGGTTCGGGAGTACCAACAATGTCGTTGTTTGCATGTAAATTGGGGCAACTACGTCACAAGAGAGCATACAATATGTGTTATCTACTATCGCCCTCGCAGTCCTTTATTGCGTTTACTTGCGGTCATGATGAAACTCTTTAGCATTTATAATCCGTATATTTTGTTTAAGGATAAATACAAGAAGCAAGAATGTCAGCCTTCAACGTCATATTGGGGTGTGTTATGGCACTTCTAATAATCTTATTTACAATGAGCTCAATAGCAAGATATTACATTAAGGTATTTATTTTTAATTAATCACTTATGTGATAAGAATTTTGCGCGCTTCTTATCGAACTGCCGATGAATAATTATTTAGTTTCTTTTCAATTGTGTGATGTCAATAATAATTTTTTGTGCACATGTATTTTTTAAAGTTCCGTAGAAATTTTGAAAAATATAAAATATTTTTTTAATATACGTAATTGTGATTAGTATACAATTAGTAGATGATTCCTGCTATTATATGTATACGAACGTAGGCTTTTTATATTTCATTTTTTTATTGCTCTAGGACAGCGGACAGACTGACGGCCCACTTAGAATTTAGCAGTTACCGTCGCCTATGGGTGTTTGCAATGCAACGCCAGTGGCATCGCGAATATGCTGCCGTCCCATAAGGGTACAGGAACTTGGGTCACTAATGCCGGAACACAACACAAAGTTATTATGGCGGCATACTTAAGACTAAAGGTGAAAGGTGGTCGCCATCCAGACGGGCTTGGGCCCCTACCACGTAGGTAGGGTGGGTTGGTTTATCGCCTTTTACGATAGGCCGACCCCGGCCGCAGAGGTCAGTTATTCTTTCTCTGCCCTTGCACGGATAACATACATTAACATCTATGCTAATAATTGTCTCTTGACATATTTAAATTGTTATTTGTTTACAGTTTACTATTTTTGTGGTGCTGTGTTTGATATTCGCTACTGCCCCGGTTCCGCTTATGCTGATTAAACCTTTCGATCCTAGAAATGCATTGTAAGTAGTATTTGCTATATTTAGAAAGAAACAAAGTTTTTTTTATCTCTTCGCTAGCTTTTGATATCAGTTATCCGCGGTTCGATTCTCGTCTCGAGCGTGAGTAGTAATGTATATATATAATATGTAGGTATCTATGTACAAAAGAAAAGTATACCAGTAGTTTATCCGTTGTCTAGTACCGATAATACGAGTGCACTGCTATTTACTTTGGGAATAAATGACGTTGTGTGAATTGTTCTAGAATATCAATTTGGATTTGTCTAGTGCATTAAATTAATTAAATACCATTTGAAGATTGTTGCACAAAAAATTAAGAAAGTTGCATTAGGGTTTGTATGCATTCTGGACATTTTATTTTGTATAAGATAATCACTGCAAATGCATTGAATAAACACTTCCGTAGTTTAATCAAATTAAAAATCGTAAATCTTGCACTAATTTACCTATCTAAATCGTTTCATAAACCTTTCGACTGAACAATTTAACAATTGAAATTGTCTGTTGAAAACATTTAAATAATCTTTATTTATAAGATTTGAAATTATCTATTATCTTATTTAACACTAGCTGTGCCCGCGACTCCGTCCGCGTGGATTAGTGACTTAAGGCAGCATTTTTTGGATATATCTTTTGGTTTATTTTGGATTACAAACCCTATAAACCCTAAAATATAAATAAATGAAATATTACAAACAATCAGTATTATCGAATGCAACTGTGCGCCTCCGGAATACGTGCGTTCGAACCTACAAAACCAGCCTAAGCTAAACCCTATCCCATATGATTGATGATATAAATCTGAGGTCCACTTAATTGAATAACAACCTACAAATCCAGCCTAAGCTGAACCCTATTTCATATGGTTGATGATATAAATTGGAGGTCAAGTTAAATTGGTCAGGAAAATTTTCCAAAACTGATCATTTTAGCTTCTTTTTTTGTCTAAAATAAAAGTAGCCTATGTTACTCCTTGTTACATCAGCTATCTGCCAGTGAAAGTCCCGTCAAAATCGGTCCAGCCGTTTCAGAGATTAGCCGGAACAAACAGACAGACAGACAAAAATTGTAAAACATGTTGTTTTGGTATATGTACCGTGTATACATCCAAATGCACTTACTAAAAAGCGGTTATTTTAATATTACAAACAGACCCTCCAATTTTATTTATTTGTATAGAGTATAGATAAATTTGCTTTATCTTAAATATAAATAATATGTATTTTACGCTAGTCACTAGCGGCCGTGGGGTTACGCTAAAAAAGAACAGGGTTAACCCGTCGTAAAAGACGCCTTTGATAGGGTACAGAATAAAGGGCTCCTTCGGTTACTCCTTTCGGAGTTAGGAGTTAGACGACATTCGCTTCTGTAAATAACAGATAAAGTCATATTATACCTGTATTTTTGAGCGAATTTGGTGAAGAAAGAGACGGCCACGAGAGTTTTACTCTATGATCATCATACTTCTTAGTTAAGTATCAGTGAACTCCAGGATGATGATTATCATCATGTGATCTCACAAGTAGTGGAAGGAGATTTGTGACTTCATTATAGTATACATTGCAACTGCATGTAAGAAAACTCGTCAACGTAATAAAATACGTAAAATGCGTGAATACAAATTATGACCAATAAAAACTGGAATTAATTAATTAATTAACTGAAATTTGCAGTTTCAGTATAAGTCATCGCCTCAGTTTATCCTTGTTTTGCTTGGTGTCTTGAGAGGGCCAAAGTTCAAGCGGTGACGAATCTTGCGAACGTGTGAGCTTTGGACTATCAACTAATCAATTGGACTTTGTTCTATATGCACAACACGTGTTATATTAACATAATGTTTATTGGTAAAAGACAGACATTTAATTGGCGCTACTTTCTATATGATCTTGTCTGTTATAGCGTTGCATTGCGCGGCAACTTAGACCTGGGAATATTCCCATATAATAATCTGTCCTAGATATCTAGGACAGATTATATCCGTCCATATGAATTAGACGTTCATGTAGAGAACTTATATTTAACGAGGCGGAGATGTAGATGCTTTTGAATAGGCAACACTCTCCTTTAGGTCTGGTTTCACGGTTGGATGTCAGATCCAAAAATAAACGGGAATCAGCTTAGCTAATATGAAGTGAAACTCTGATTGATGGGGAAATTTATGTACAGGGCTCCAAAAACTTACGTGTACACTGAACATTTGCCATTGTCAAAAGCTGGTCAAAAGTTATAAATACGCTCCACAACGAAATAGGTTGCCAAGCGTAACTTTCTGATAATATAAGATAGCTGAAAGTTGGAGACCAAATGTGTGATTTTAACAATTGTTTCCGACCATTGATTTAAATATCAACTCTCTGTTTCCGACGGTCACTCTACTTCCAATGCGATTGAATTATTAATTTCTAGACCTACGTGACCTGCGTATATCTACTCAATATGTACTCGCTAATCAGTTACTCTCATTATCGATAAAATATCAACGCAATTGTGTTGGTGATAGTGACCACCATGAAGGCCTTTTGAAGCGACGAATTGATAGTCCAATCTATATAGGTTTAAATTCGTTCATCGACCTAGTTTACTCGGAAAACATTTGTTTTTTTGGACCTCCTATACGAGATACACGAGGCTTAGGTGCAGGTTTTCGTTACTGTAGACTAGTTACTATCTAATTCAAGTCCGATTGGTCTGAGGAAGAGGTGTTGAAGAGTTTATTCCGGTTGAAATTATGATTTAAAATTATCTTTTTTTTTTGTTGTTGGTAAATTTTTAAATTATTTGTTGTTGTTTATAGTTGGTTCATATTAAGAGTTATAAGTTTCTATTGTCTTTGTCACAATTTTAGAATACCAGCTGCCTTACTGAGACTATCAGCACGTATGCTGGGAATCCGCTGGACGGTGCGTGGGTTAGAAAACGTTGACAACAGCCGCGGCTCTGTTGTTTTGTTGAACCACCAGAGCGGCCTTGATCTATATGGTAAGTTACAAAATTAGTTATATAGTTTTAATAGGTGGTTTTATATTCGTTTTTAAATGAGTTTGATATAACTTATATCATACATTTAAAACATGCTACAAACTCATTACATGACACTTGCATATCTACTAGGCTAACCTATTACTTCCTAGTTCATAATATAATCAAAACATCTTTTTTTTTGAGGCACAGCAGACAAGCTGACGGCCCACTTAATAGTAAGCAGTTACTGTCGCCTATTCGTGTTTGCGACGCTAGGGATACAGCGAACACGCTGCTGTCCCGTAAGGGTACAGGAACTTGGGTCACTAATCAACAAAACAAACAAACGTAAAACATAACAAAAGGTTATTATGGCGGCATACTTATACACCAAGGGTGGTTGTGCAATCACTAAGGCGAGCTTGGGACCCTACCACTTAGCTAGGGTTGTTTTGTCGCCTTTTACAACAGACCGAGTCCGGCCGTAGGATTAGTATTCTTACTCCGCCCCTCCACGGAGAAGACCTCATTATCCCATTCGGTTTCGACTAGAACTGTTTAATAGTAAAATAATAATATTGGTAGACTTGTACACATTGTATGGCGGAGCACATTGTTGCGAATGTTACCGCAGGTCGCACAATAAATACCTTTATTCCTTTTTAGAAAGCTAAATTTTCTAAGGTTTTGTCAATTTTGTGTGTATTTACTAAATGTCTTTGAAAAACTGGTCCCCATTATGTACTCAATTAAAACCGAACTTGACAAATACGGTAAAACTTAATTGAATTGTCTAAACTCGTTTCTTCATTGCATTGTCTCGTGGGTCTCTCTGGTTTTTAATTTTAATTACGTAGTAACAAACTGCGTCTTAATTGTAGTAAACATAGTAATTAAGATAATTATACTTTTAATTATTATACGAGGACAAGTCTGAATACTCATAGATAGGAAAATACTATTATGAACTTCTCACGACTATGATTATACTATAGGTATATGACTACAATGACGTAGTTTATCATATTTCAATTGACATTATATTAATGCATATATAATGGATTTTTCTGATTACATACCATAATGACAGTGATTTATGATATTACACAATGAAAAAGGTATTTTATCAACAATCTGTAATAAAAAAAATTGGTCAATTTACGTGTTTATAGTATTTAAAATATTATACATTTTTCTGTAGTTGTTTGGGTAGCTTACTACCATACTAGGAATCCACCAAGACATTTTACGGTAACGGGCCCTATTCCTCTCGTTGTTTTTAAAACTGCACCATAACAGTGTCACGTCCGAACTCCGCTGGGCAGCCGACGCGACTATGTGGGGTTCTTCTCTTCAGCATGCTAAATCGACCACTCATTTGGGTAGCAACGGATAGCCAGGGTGATCGCGGCGGCATACCCACAAGAAACCCCAGTCCTTACCTAGAGCTATTTTATATAACCGCATTTCTAAATTTTTGACGCATTGTTCTTTCAGTCCTCGCCGTCCTGTGGCCGCTGATGTCAAGATGCACGGTTGTTTCGAAGCGTTCTCTCCAATATTTAGTACCTTTCGGAACCGCCACGTGGCTGTGGGGCACAGTGTTTATAGACAGAGGCGCGCAATCAGCTCGAAATGCTCTTAATAAACAAGCACAAGCCGTGAGGGAACAAAAGGTAAGTTAAATTATCAAGATTTTCGTAAACTTGGTTGCGCGCCATAATGTCGTTACGTGTGTGTGCATTATTTGTATTAACGTATTAATCGTTGATCTCAATTATTAATCTAACTAAATTCGTAATATTTACTTAAGTAAATATTACGAATTTAGTTCGTACTTAGTACTTTGGGAACTTAAGTTCCCAAAGTCTTAGTTTTGGAGTTATTATATAATTTATTATAAATGCGTTTAGAATGTTAAAAAGCAAGTTTCATACGGCTAAGTAGTGTCATTATTTCTAATATTAATACTATGTTATTGTGTTCCGGCATTAGATACCCAGATTCCTGTAGCCCTATGGGACAGCAGCGTGTTCGGGGTGCCCCTAGCGTCGCAAACGTCCATAGGCGATGGTAACTGGTTGTTATTATGGGCCGTCAGCCTGTCTGCTGATTCTCAGCAATAAAAAAATAAAATAAAAAGCAAGATGGTTATTGTTTTAAACGTTATTAGTGTTGGATTCACGTCCAAAGACAATATTTGAATTTGACGTCGCATTCGACGACGACTACGATAAAAATGGTTAGTTACCATGTTATTGGTTAAGTAAATAATGAAACTTTACTGCACGTATAATATATACTAATGGTTGAGATGTGTTTCAAAATCTTTGGGATTTTCAGTCCTAAGTCACAAGGTTGTTGCGTATGGATAACAGACTGGTTAACCGATAATATATTAATAATACAGTGAATGAAGGAAGATCAGTGACTAGATATAGGTGCATTATTTTGTAGTAACATTTTGTACGCGAAATGCTTCCAGTCAGGAAATAATTAGTACATAAAATATTAATTATACATAAAATGCGATTCAAATAAGAATAGGTACGTCAATGACCTCCATCTGGGGTGTAAGGGGGCCCTACCTGCAAGTCGGCGCACCTTGCTGCATAATGGATGAGGCCCTGACGACGGCATTCCTTTTGGGGTTGGGGGGTCAAACGGCAGTCGCCCCCGTATAAGCCAACACCAGCCAAATCAATTTATGGACAGAAAACGAATGTGAGATCACATAAGGGCCAGGGCGCCGCCGCATAACGACGCGTAAGAGCTTCGCCCGGCTTTTGTGAGAAGTGAACAAAGGGTACCGTGTCATGGGCGGGCACGGCTAACGACGTTAGCCCCAACTCACGCAGCCCAAACATCTCGAAAGATCCGCTTCGCGACATGGAATATAGGCATTGTACGGGTGTACATTTGCTATTGCTGGGATTGGAGAGCCTGAATAAATGAAAGGCTTCTTGTTTCTATTTTTCCTCCTTTATTGCTAGGGCTGCTGTGTCTGAGCTCGACTGTAGCTTACTATAAGCTGAGCTGAACTGAATAACGAAAGCAAAACTACGCAGCTTTTATAGTAAAAATATGGGTGGGGAGTCTGGAACCTTTTAGAACCTCATACAATAGATGACCGTTTCTTTTTGATAGTAGCCGGTCATTTAGACGAGTTCCCACGGAGCGGAATTACTTTTCTAATTCTAAAATTGTTTCCATAAACAATACGTCTATAGACAAAAGAGCGACCATTAGTTCGAATTTCCAAAGGCGCGGAATTGCTCTTTTGATCCTTTTAGAAAATAAATAAATTTTACAATGGACAATAGTCAAAGGACAACGTTAACAACCATTGTCTGAAGTTCGGGTTCTTTAAACATCCTGAGGTTGTAAAACATTTGGTGTCCAGAATCCCATTACCCCATTCAAACTTTACACAGTAATAATCATAAAGCAAATTGCAATACCCTAAATAAATTTCAAACAAAGCTTAAAACTATTTCCGTTCGCCGTCTCGTACAGGCATGCTAACCGCACGCGCGAGGGAGTTGGCCGATGTGCATTCTAGGCGGAGGGTGGCCGTGGTGTTCCTGCAGGAGACTCGGTGGAAAGCCAGCAGATCTCGGTTCATTGGGAATGGCTATAAACTGATCTACACAGGTGCACCTGGTGGGGAGATCGGGCTTGCCATAGTGCTCTCGGAGGAGTTCCAGAACTACATTTTGGAAGTGAAATATTGTCGTTAGGGTGTTTATCGATGGGGTAGGCCGGTTGTGACGACGCCGATAAAATAGCGTTCTGGAATCTACTCGGAGAAGTGCTCTGTGGAATCCCATTATCACAGTCACGTCATGTGGATGATGAATGTGGGGAATTTGAGCGTGTTCACGGCGGATTTGGGTACGGTAGCCGCAACGTGGAAAGGGGTCCTCCCTTTTCTCAATACGTGTGCGGTTCCCAACCTTGCCATCGTGAACAAGTATTTCAAAAAGAGACCCGAGCATCTTATCACCGACAAGAGCAGGAGGAATGCTACCCAAATCCACTTTCTACTCACTAGAAGACACCAGAGCAGCAAAGTGGCCAACTGCAAGGTCAAACCCGGTGAGAGTCTCACTGCATAACATCGTCTTCTTGTCATGGTCCTCTGCGCTAAGCTTAAAGACACGCATGCCGAGCGTGTTCAGCGCCGAATCAGGTGGTGGCTGCTTGATGAAGTCGCGTCCCAGGAGTTTGCCTTAGCCGTCGGTGACAAGTGCGCCGGTGGTATGGGCAAATCAGTTCAGGCTTACTGAGACAAGATTCAGGCGGCTATCCTTGGGTCGGCGAAGGAGATGCTTGGGGTTTCTAAGGGTAGTCGCAAGTGTGACAAGGAGACATGGTGGTGGAACGACACAGTCCAGAGGGGGACTACAGCGAAAAAAGCCCTCTTTAAGAAGTGGCAAGTGTCCAGATCTCCTGAAGATCGCGACGCGTACCGGGTGGCAAAGCGCACCACTAAGAGAGCTGTTGCCAGAGCCAGACGAGACCACTTACAACCACTTTATGATAAGTTGGAATTGTCTGAGGGGCAGAAGCTCATCTATAAGTTGGCGCACTCCAGGGTCGCGGCACAGGATATTTCCAAGTGCCACGCGTGACTCTGTGGGCAACCTGCTATGCGAGGACAACGCGGTGAAGGAGAGATAGCGCTCGTATTTCCACGAGGTGCTGAACACGCAGCACAAAGAGGTGCAGCCGTCAGATCTTCCTCTGAATCAAGGACTAGTGCCACTGGTAACGCCTGCAGAGGTCCAGAATTATCTTCGCCGCATGAAGAATCAGAAAGCTGTTGGATCCGATGTAGTCCTATCGAAGCCTAAAAAGCTATTCCAGCAGATGGCGTTGTTAAGTAACACGAAGTCAATGAGTGTTTGCTTTGAGGTTAGACTAAGAAAATCAATTGTTTATTTATATTATTTGTGTCTTCTTAATGCACGTGTTCACTTAAAAATGCCTAAACGATCTTGGAAAAAAACGCTTAAAAACAATCTAACTTCACGAAGCCGAAAAATACCGAGCAAAGCTCGGTCATCTCGGTCATCACTATATATTAAAAGGCCATAGGCTCTCGTTTGTGCATCTTAACTGTGGGCATCTTAACCCACCTTTTCAACCAAATGCTCCTCACCGGTATGATTCCGAGCCAATGGAGGCTGAGAATCATTGCTCTAGTCTTCAAAGGCAAGGGGTCGGTGCAGGAGTGCGGTATTTGCCGACGTATTAAGGTCATGTCCCACACCATGAAGCTCTTCGAAAGGGTTATCGACTCTCGGATTCGACAGGAGTGCACTGTCTCGGAATGTCAATATGGGTTTCGCCTTGATCACGGGACATTGGACCCTATTTCTATCGCGGGGAAATACAGGGCGAAGAATACGCCTCTGCATTGCCTGTTTCTTGACTTGCAGAAGGCCTTCGACTGTATTCCTTGCGTGATGATCTGGTGGGCATTGCGGTCCAAAGGGATTCCAGAGGGCTGTATTGACATTATCCGAGACATGTACCGCCATTCCGATTCCGTGGTTCGGACCGCTATTGGTGACACAAAATCCTTCCCCATCACTGTCGGAGTGCACCAGGGATCCGTCCTAAGTCCGTTTCTGTTCAGCGTGGTATTAGACGTACTGTCAGACAGCATTAGAAACTCACATGAGCAGCCCCCATGGCCCCCATTTTTAGTTCAATTTATCGTTAAAACGTGTTTTTTTTTAGTTTTTTAACTATATTATAATTAAAATTTGCTATAACCATCACCATTTTTTAAAATCCTGGGGATCCTAATCATGATAATGAGATAATATTATCGAATTATTGTATAGACATCGGTCCTTGATAAGTCTACAACGTTTAAATGAAATCTGACCGCTTAAAGTGGTTCAAAATCGAGTTCAATGGAGTTAGTTACATATAAATAAACAAACCAACCAAACAACAAACAAACATACATGTGAAACTAAAGAAAGCGTGCTATAACAGATTTAGTGCGGACTTTTCCATATTGAGACTCCTCCTGTAATACGCACCCTAGGTTTTGACTTAGACGCGAAAAAAATCGATAAGTAGTTTAAGTACAATGTATTTATTTTTGTGGACTTCCGAACTAGTTCAGTTAGTGCGATGAACTCAACACGGTATCCAATAATCGGAACATGACCCAAAGACACGACTCGCAGAGACAATGTAACTCGATGTAAACATGCGATTTGATTGTGTGTGTGTGCGAATAAATTATAGTATGATTTAGCTGTACCGATCGATCCCAATATTCGTTTTTTCTTTATTTTGCTGGGAAATTCTTGCATACAGACATTATTTATTTATTTAAAAATCGTCAATATTTGTCTTTCTTTATTTCTGTGGAACAACAGACAGACTGACAACCCACTTAATAGTAAGCAGTTACCGTCGCGAATGGTTCTTTGCGACACCAGGGGACCGTTAATAGGCTGCCATACGCTTAGGGGAACTGGAACCTACCACCTAGCTAGGGTTGTATTGTCACCTTATACGATGGGCTGCCTCTGGCCGCAGGTGTCGGTATTCTTACTTCGCCCCTGTACGGATATAAAATATGATTACAATAAACACGCGATTAAAATCCGAGAACCCATTTCTACCTAGTTATTTTATTAAATTATTAATTTTTTTTACTTCTGTAGGACAGCAGACAGGCTGATGATGTCTCACTTAGAATTTAGTAGTTACCATCGGCTATGGGTGTTTGTAACGCCAATGGCATCGTGAACATGCTGCTGTCCCACAAGAGTACAGGAACTTGGGTCACTAATGTCGGAACACAACACAGTTTTATTATGGCGGCATATTTAAGACCAAAGGTGGTCGCCATCCAGACTGACTTGCGGCCCTACCACGTTGATAATCTTATATTTATCAATTATTTGTCTGATCAAGACAATAAGGTCACTATTGAAATTAGTTGGGTTGGTCGTCTTCTTACATTATATATTCTATACATCAACAATGACGCCAGAAACTGATATATGATGCATGCAACCCATCGCTTATTATGGTGTTCCTATAGATGATACTCGTAATATACTAGTATTCCTCTACCCAAATCGGAATTTAATTTTAAGTTCCTAATTCTATTATTAGTTAGTTATTTATTAATACTAAACGCCATGGGGTCACCGGTGAGTCAGAGCTAATTGTTCACCCATTTGTTTAACAATTTACTTTACCTAATACATAAGTATACAATTCGTATCATTCAATATTGTTGCCTTAAAACTACTTCATCTACATAAGTAGATGAAGTAGTATATCCATTACATACACACACGCCATTTCTTATGCTATGTCCAGTATATACTATTTATTTCTATTACTACTATTTATTTATAAAGTAGTTACTTTAGTTGCTATTTTGATGCAGTAGTTTAGAAAACTTCCTGTGTGTTTTTTACGCATTATTTCATGTAGATATACTACTTATTCCAACCTTGACGCGAATTCGACTCGCCAGCGCACGTCGCTCACTGCTAATTGCTAAACTTAAGGCATTCAAAAAGTACCTACGAGATGTGCTCTACAATTTCAGGGGTGCCCTCCTTACATGGTATTATATGTCCTTATTCCAGCCGCCGTCCGTCTCCCGCATAGGAGCGATAAAGAGGAGACCGGGGTACATATTAAGGTTTAAAACTGAGAACACTAGTCGGGTCTCGCGTCTTCCACACGAGGCTCGTAGGTAGTGTCTAAGTTACTTAGTTAACCTTCCGCGGAAGGCTACCAAGGTTTCTTCCTTCAGAACAATGTGCATTCTTTAGAAAAACGAAAGAGAGGCAAATCAATAAATTCGTTGTAACTTTATATGATCGATTAGGTTGGTATTTTATTAAATTGCCGTATATTCTTCACATTATTCGTACATAAAGTTATGACGTTTTTCTGCGTTGTATGAATTTTGACACGATACTGTGATTAAACAAATTAGTATATGATTGCTATGTTTCTTTGTTGTGTTGTGATGTACAAGGTTGATTTGTACCTAAGCACTTTTCGTGTCTTATTTGATAACTTGAAACTATGATGTATCGAATAATAATTAGATTTTCATTTGGCGTTAACTACGTCTGTGGTCGGTATTGCACGAGTTGCTTATGCAACTATGTACTGCATTATTGCAGTGCCTTTTTTCTGCCACCGAATCTTGATGCCAGATAGAACAATGGGAAAAATATGTACTTACCAGGCACTGTCCGACAGTTGACCTGGCCTGGTTTCTCGCGTATTTATTCCACTACATTTTAACGAGATTAACGTATATTTTAGAATGTTTGTTAATTTTGTTATATTATTTAAAAGTTGACCTCAGATTCCAAGAAAAGGTTTACTACAAAGTTCTAAGGAATGGATGATGATGGTACTTTTATTATTTTTTAAAGGAAATCTTTGTTTAATACATATTTCAAATGTATAAAAATGTTGAACGTAGATAACAATGTTATTTGCTCAATTTCGCACTTTATGTAATCAAACCGAATCGGTCGGGACTTATTCAATCAATTTTATACAAGAAGGTAGTTGTCAAAATAAGAATATATTAATAACAATAATATTGAAGTCACTGGAAGGGACTAATACCTTAGTGACAGGTTATGCCTAGTTTAGGTGTTAGTACCAGCGTAAGTAAGTAAGTCTATATTTTAAGTACAAAAAGATAAACAATTTTTTATTTTTTGTGAGATTTCTTTAGCACCGTTATGATTTGAAAAATCGATGAAACGAAAAAGCGTCACCAAAAAGAGACATACATATTCATAAATAGGAATATTCCTGCGTGAAAATGAGTTAGAATACAAGTATACAGTATTTCCTATAACCTTCTTCTCCTCTTTGTTCGGGCTTTCGTAGCTTTTATACACTAAATATATGAAATGTAATTTTCTGAAGTTTCACTTCTGCCGTATGTGAATTGAACACACATTTTTATGTTTACTTTTATTATTAGTATAGAATTAAAAATTATATGTAATGGTTTTCTTTCAGAGAAAACTATTATTATTCCCAGAGGGTACAAGAAACTCTGGAGACAGGTTATTGCCGTTCCGCAAAGGTGCTTTCCACGTGGCGATGGATGCTGGTGCGCCCATACAACCAGTTGTAGTATCCAAATACCACTTCTTGGATGCTGACAAGCATCGTTTTGGATCAGGTATGAAATACTAGAAACAAACCTTTGAGTTTTCACGACGGGATAGGAGACGCTTTGTGCACTATAAAATAGACATTTTTATAAATTACCATATAACGCAGATAATGCTGGAGAAAAATAAAAACATGAAGATGTTGTACTCTGTGATAATATTGGTATTTTTTTTTATTGCTGTTAATTTAACACAACAGTGTTAAACAACAGACATACTGGTAGTCCACTAATTAGTTAGCTGTAACACAATACAAAGCTATTGTGACGGCATATTTAGACACCGTTACCATCTAGTTAGGGTTGTTTTATCGCATTTTATCTAGGGTGGCCTGTCACCCTAGGCCGTAGGGGTAAGTATTCTAACTCCACCCCTACACGAAAAAAATAACGAAAAGCGAACATTCAATATAGTGGTTGGTGAATATCAATATCCACTAATGTATCTCAATATACCTGTACATTTGGATTTGAACGTTCGCACCAGTCATGTACAATTTTCAAACGTATAATTTACGTCTTGAAGAAAGCATGTTACTATACCGGCACGCTATGATGGCCGTTTTGACGTTTGTCCACTCATGAAGTTTCGTATTAATTAGTAATTATAGTATTGACGACCTCGGTGGCGTAACGGATAACGTACTGAGGTACGCTTGCGGAGGTCACGGGTTCGATTCCCGTCTCGCGTCTGGGTGTTTATGTATATGTATTTATTTATAAAAAAAAGTATATAAGTAGTATATCAGTTGTCTAGGGCCCATAATACAAGTGCTACTTAGTTTGGGACTAGATGACGCTGTGTGAATTGTCACAAAAATATTATTATTATTGTTTACATTTTTATTATTTTAACTCCCATGATAGGGGTGGTAATTATCTATTATGCGGGTCTGATTATTATTATTATTAATTACACTTGAAGGACAAAATTGATGTTCATTAATATCAATAGCGACATGCAGTTATTGACAATAAAGAACAGCAATTTGCTCCTTCAAATGTAATTACTAATTAATACGAAACTTCATGGAGTGGACAAACGTCAAAACGGCCATCATAGCGTGCCGGTAGCATAGTTCTCTTTGATTTAAAGATTTAAATATATTTATAGGTGAAATCATTATTTCAATATTACCCGCGATTGAAACAGAAGGCATAGAGAAACAGGACATCGTCTCCCTAATTGAAAAAACTCATATTAACATGCAAGAAGAGTTCACTAAGATATCTGCGGAAACATTTGCACGGCGTTCGGTGCGACCAAAATATGAACAGAATTAAAGGGAATTAATGGTACGTTCTCTCTCTTTGGAGCTTCAGTAGTATTAGATAATACGAGAATAAAACTCAATCAAATCATTCAATTAGGACATTGTATTTTATTTATTTGTATATGTATATATTTCAAATTTTATATATTTAAATAAATAAAAAATAACTGTCAATTATATATTGTATTTAAACGACGATCTCTCGGTAGATGTCATTGGTATAATCTTTTAACATGGACTCTTCAGCTTATCAGTCTGTTGCGTGCCTTTAGTTTTGATTGCGAATTTTTAGTTACCACATACATAGTTACACCAAAGAATAGCGACGTGCGCCCTCTAGTCAACTGTGGGAGCGCACAGGCGTATTGCACGAGAGTCCCACACTAACCCGCCGCAAAACCTGCAGCGTTGAGATGGGTATCAAACATTTCCACATTCCACCAGTTTTCTCATTTCATAAATCAAACGGTGTTCTACTATCTGATATAACAGGTATGGTACACTGATGGATCCAAAATGGAATCAGGTACAGGGGCGGGAGTATACGCGAAAGACTACAAATGTAGTAAAAGCTTGGGGAAAATGGCAAGTGTATTCCAGGCTGAAACATATGCCATAATAACCTGTGCTTAGGAGAACATAGATAGAGGCACCAAAGGCAAATCTATATATATTCTCAGTGACAGTCAAGCTGCAATAAAGGCCATCGCGTCCTTCAAAGCTGACTCCGGACTTGTCCTGGATGCCATTCAAACTCTAAATAGGCTTGGAAGGCATAACAGGGTAAGACTAATGTGGGTCCCGGGACACGAGGGAATTCATGGCAATGAAATGGCAGATGAACTGGCAAGAGAGGGCTCATCTAATGATTTTATGGGTCCAGAACCATGTGTAGGCATTCCTACTAGTCTCGTGAAAGCCACATTAAGGGATTTTGCAGATCGCAGTCAACAACAACACTGGCTGACTAGAATCGGTCTGGAACACTCCAAAAAATTTTTGGGATCCACGTACAAAGCACGAGGATCCATCTGGAACATGAGCAGGGGGCAAATACGCTACTTGCTTGGGGCCTTTACTGGGCACTTTGGAACCAACAACATGCTCATGAAGATGGGTCTAACCGCGACACATATGTGCAGGTTGTGTGGGGAACATACAGAACGCATGGAACACCTACTGTGTATATGCGATGCATTGGCCAGGAAGCGAATGAATCTTTTGGGGGTAGGATATCCGACACCGGAAGACTACAGGCTCCTATCTCCATATCTCATTGTTAGGCTCATGAAGCAAATCTTCAATGAGATTGGAGAGGAGTGATTGCTATCTAGGGGAACACAAAAGATCCCATTGGGTCGAAGTGTCCGAGATAACTTTCGGCCCCAAAATAAGATAAGATCTTATCTTATAAGATCTGATATAACAAATGAAGTAATTCTAATTTGTTGCTAGACTAGTGACAGGGTTGCCCTATTTTTTTTAAACACATATCAGACAAATATGATTAGTAATTTAGCTTCTTATTTCATTATATTTGTAGATAAAATTTTCTATTTATAACATAATTTGTATTTCAGGTAAAAATAATTGGGACATATCTATTTTTAAAAAAAACTGTGATAATACTAATCAATATAGACAAACTATTTTTATAACAACTGCGGTTGATGGAAGCCATATCTCTGTCGTTATCTCTCTTGAAAATGTTTATTTAAACTAAAATAAATTTAATAAATAAATAAATACGATGTTTTATTTTTCACCATTGTTTAATTGTAACTCAATTAATTTACTATATATAAACCATAATAACACCAGAAAAAAATATTGTGACGAAACTATTATCATTACGGATTAGATTAATAGCTGATATAATCGATATTTACGTATATCAATCACTTAAACAAGTTTATCCAAACATAAACAAGTTTAAAAATTACAATCATATTGTTCCATCCTTGCATAACGGGTCGTTGAAATCTCGGCTCCTTATTTTTGTTATCTACCCTGACTTTCGGTGAGGTAAATGGTAAAAGCGAGGGTGGGACGAAAGTAGTATCGCGTGAGCCTCTAAACGCGCGGGACGCAAGACGTTCGACTTCCCTGAAGACCATTTTCTGCGCCGTGCGCAATTGGCTTCTGTTACTTCTTACTAACTCTCATTGGCCGTGCCATAAGGTTGTGTGTTTAGTGTCTAGTTTGTGACACTTAGCTGGTGCCATGCAATAGTTCCTCCGCGACCGGATCTGAACCGAATCGGAAAGGGGTGGAATCAAGGTCAGTGCGAATTGCAAACATCGCATATTTCTAACCACCGCTCTTTTCCCTCCCCATTTCGTACAGTCCGCTGGTCTCAAGCTATCCCTCTCATCTATTGTACGGTGCACTCTCAGTCCGTGACCGGCATCATACACATAATATAATAAAATTATTTATACAGTAATTATATTTTTTCTAAAGTATCGATGTTTTCTATCAATATTTTTTGGACAAGATATATCGATACTCGATAGTAAAAAACTAAAACTATCGATGTTACGATATCGATGTTTTTATTATCGAGTATCGATATATCTTGTCCAAAAAATATCGATAGAAAACATCGATACTTTAGAAAAAAACATCGATAGTTGAAATATCGATAGATTTCGCCCATCCCTACCACACTCACCGCACGTACGCCTCGTAAATATACATGTAGGTATTATATGTATACATAGGTGTACATTCAAAAAGTGTAACTTGAATTAATATCAAAGAAAATAATTACTGCATAAATAAAAAATAAATAAATAATTATAATTGCATAAGTTGATTAAAATGTTTTTCAATATCGCCCATCCCGCTCGGCAGAGCTACATGGTAGACGGAGTGGGGGGTGTTAGGTTTTATTTTCGTTACGGAATTTCTTGATTCGGTCGCCGCGCTCAAAGCCCGCGATAAAAGCTATGCAATAGCTTAAAAACTATTGTAGATTTATTATTTAAGTTTTTTAATGTTGTGGAGCACACAGGCTAACAGCCCACTTAATAGTAAGCAGTTGCCGACGTCTACGGATGTTTGCGATGCCAATGGCATCGCTTACACGTTGCAGTCTGACATCAAAAGATTATGACGGCATATTTAGACCAGGAGTGGTTGCCATCCAGATGGGTTTTGAGCTCTTAATTCCAAGCCAGGGTTGTATTGCCTTATATGAACCCGTCGTCCCCAGCCACCGGGGTCAGTATTCTTACTCCGCTCCTGCACGGAGAGATGAAGTCTAGATTAGTAGATCTACAAGAGTTTGGACTAGTATCATAGATACAAGCACTAATGTAATATCTGCCAACTTGGACACCATTTAATAGCTTTCTCTTCAGCTTGCAGGAACAACAAACTACGGGCTAACTATCTAAGATATTTCGAGTTAAATATTAGCTATTACTAAATTGATATTCATCAAGGAGCTCGTTATGCTGGTTTTTACATTGAACGGACAAGGTCGACTTGTAAACCTTCTAGTTAAGAGTGTAAAGTTCTAAATAAATTATAGAATGAAATTACGCCGATATATCCAAATTGTTAGGTAGTTAAAATATGTATATTAATTAGTTCATGTATGATTGTACGCTGTTGGATGAGCCCGGTGCTAGAAGGGGCAGTCATTTTACCCGCTATCTGGCTGGACAGCACACTCTTAATTTATATAATACATCGCATTTCGTCTGGGTTTTGAACCTGCACATATGTAATATTCTAGTAAAATATGCCCCTCGTGAATAATATTATTTTGGTAGAACTTAGGAGTTCTTGAGGTGGTCACTTATATTATTCTAAAAGTGAATATGGCGAAAGATCTATTAGTTACTCTATATACATAATATGATGTACATATTTAATATGACATGTTTAATTAGAAAAAATTCGTCATCCTTAGTGTATTATGGAAAGCTGTTACAATTTGTTTAAAATTGTAGAAAAGCAGTGCTTGGGAATTACATAGAATCTAGGATATAAAATGATAGTCAAGGTTTAAATTGCATTATTATATTTATTTTACAAAGACAGCACCTAAGCGCTAGGATACAAACTTAATAATAATGCTGCTATATAAAGTTAATATTTCCACATAATAAAATGTCCGCATCGTAAGTATGACAAGATACATATAGAACAGTAAAACATTTATTGCATACAAAAATTAATAGATATTTACATACATTTAATTTAAATAGAACTGGTTTTTAGAGCAACACCAATAAGCTACTTCCACAGATATCACGTGTTGCATGTATTCGACAAATATCAACAAGTAATTGAATCCATTTAAAATGTATGTAAAACCTCGTGATACGGGCCTGAACTGGTTTCAACGAAAGATTATCGAAGGGTTGCGGTTTTTATGTTTTATTCTTGTACGCGCCGCCCGATGAGATAATCTTCTGTGAACCACCAGTGGTGGGCGCCGGCGTGAACGTGTCAAAGAAGCTACTTGGTGTATTAATTTATTTGTTGGCATTGCCGCTAGGGGCGCTGTATATTTCATACAAATGTATTCCCTTTAATATTGAATGGAAATTGTTTATTCAACCGGTAGAATTATTATTAAGCGTATAATAATTTTAAGTATTAAACAATGCTGTCCATATATTAAAATAAAATCATTAAAATACGACTAAAACTCCTTTTCTACTTTTTAATTAAGACGAAATCTGAATACACTGACTAATTTATAAATTCTTTGGTTATAGATAATACAAGTCGTAATAAAGGGTTCAAAAATTTGAAAATTCATGATAAGTATATAAAAATACTAATGACTCAGTCTTGATATACCAACACCACTTATATGGTATTCACAAAAACACTTTTTTATTTATATATTATAGTACTTGTTAAAGTGTGCATTTGTAGAGAATTTTTTTTATTACAAGAACAATGTTTTTCTTCATTGCTGTAGGACAGCAGATAAGTTGACGGCCACTTGGAATTTAGCAGTTACCATCGCCTATGGGTGTTCGCAACGCCAGTGGTATCACGAACACGCTGCTGTCTCATAAGGGTACAGGAATTTGGGTCAATGCCGGAACACAACACAAAGTTATTACAGCGGCATACTCGTATTTAAGGCAGGCTTGGACCCTACCATGTAGATAGGGTTGTTTTGTCGCCTTTTACGACAGGCCGACCCCGGTCGTAGAGGTCAGTATTCTTTCTCCACCCCTGCACGGATAGAATTGCAATTTTATACTATGAATATATTTTATATTTTTATTATTGTTGAGGGACAGCATATAGGTTGACGGCCCACTAGTAAGCAGTTACCGTTGCTTAATGATGTTTGCGATGCTAGAGGCACCGCGAACACTATTGTCTGCATAGGGGTACTGGAATTTGGGTAATCTGGTTTCATATGTAATACGAGAATAATCCATACTAATATTATAAATGCGAAAGTAACTCTGTCTATCTGTCTGTCTGTTCCTCTTTCACGCCTAAACGGCTGAACGGATTTTGATGAAATTTGGTATGGTGATAGATGATAACCTAGAAATGGTCATAGGCTATAAATATCACGCCATCGTTCTTAGGGGGTAGGCAGTAGGCAGATAACTAAATTGAGTTAGTGATTTTTTGTGCTTATCCGGTATCTATGAGAATCGGCCAACATCTATTTTTCATCCCCCTAAATGTTAGGGGTGACCCACCCCCAAAAATTTTTTTTTAATTTTTTGACATTTTATTATTTATAATATGGCAGAACAACGTTTGCCGGGTCAGCTAGTAATACAATAAAATAATATACACACAGTAAATACGAGAATTCTTATTCACTTTTTTAACATTTTTTTAAAAATTGATCTGCGATACGTCTGAACACGATTAACAACGATTTTTACACACAAGTTTGATATATATACATATGTATATACAGGTCAAAATATTTTCTCATGTGAAGTGTTCAAATTCCTGTGAATACATTCCTATGACGAGCAGCAGACGGGCTGACGGCCCCTTAACAATAAGCATTTACCGTCCGTCGCCTATGGATAATGTTTGCGACGCTAGGGGCACCGCGAACACACTGCTGTCCGTATAGGAGTACTGGAACTTGAGTCACATACTTATAGACCAAAGGTTGCCATCCAGACGGGCTTGGGGCCCTACCACGACGCTAGGGTTGTTTTGTCGATTTTACGATAGGCCGACCTCGGTCGCAGGGGTTAGTATTGCACGCAGTGTATTAGTCTTGTAAAATGGTATTTATTGAACTCATATAAATTCAGTTACATTCCAAATACTTAATGGTTTGCTCAAAAATTCTAAAAATATTTTCCAATACGATGCTCACTTTATCAAGTATACATCCATATAAATCAGGTCATGACATAGTTATATCTTGCGCTAAACC
This sequence comes from Malacosoma neustria, assembly GCA_963693495.1. NCBI lineage: Eukaryota > Metazoa > Arthropoda > Insecta > Lepidoptera > Lasiocampidae > Malacosoma > Malacosoma neustria. Next base: position 9,323,420 of record OY856374.1, read on the forward strand.
TGTGTTCAGTGCACATGTTTAATAAATGGATGAGTGTCATTGTGATTAGATAGTAATGAACTTAGCTAAAGTAAAATCCGTTTAAGTAACTACACTGGTCCCTTTTCCCTAATTCTGATAGTTATTTTGTAATACATAGTAATAAGTAATATCAACGCTTGAAAGGCAACCTTTACTAAGCGACATTGAGTGAACTTTCCAGGAAAGTGATTTGAAGTTCAAATATTTAGAAAAAAAAAAATACATTAATTCAGCTAATTGTTGGATTGAAATGACCCAACAGAAAATAAATAATCATTCAATCCAACAATTAGGTAAGATATTATATTTTTTTCTAAATATTTGAACTTCAAATCACTGTCCTGGAAAGTTCACTCTACGTCCCTTAGTAATGCTCGCCTTTCAAGCGTCGATATGTGTTTGTAATAGTGATGAACAGTAATATGTATCTGTTATTTTGTAATAGTGATGAATGATTATATTAGTGATAGGTATTGTGATGGCACATGACTTAAAAACTTATTCGTATATAAGGTCCGTACTGCATGACTTTGCTAAATATGCGAATAACGGACTTTGACAATGTTAACATTGTCAAAGTCATAACTTTGGACAGTTTATATGGACTCAGGAGCTAAATAAATCGAGTCGATTCTTAATAAGAACCATACAAAATACTTAACGTTAGTTAAGTGATAAATTGGGCGGTTCAGAGCGGTTATGTGTATGATTTAGTTTAAACTATCTTAACTAATATTAAAAATCCTGTTCGAAGATTTTAGAAATGTTAACCGCCGCAGGATATAAACTAAAATTGAAGATCCTGCGATAAATTTTTCTAGATCTCGGGCTGCTTATATGAATATTAGTACATCATTAGCGATGAAAAGATGAAAAAGTAGCCTCTAAAAGAGGCCACTTCCATTGTAGGTTTGTGTATCAAAATATTATTATTTCGAGTCTCCTTCAATTTAATTTTTTTCAAAATATTCATTAAATGTATCTTAGTCAAAAGTTTGTTAGGTTTGTGTCCACAACTCAATATATTTTCGATATAATTCTGATATGGAAATGAGAATAATTTCAAGTTTCATTGAATATATCTGAAATATTAAGTATTATACAATAACATTTTTATATTACACAAAAATTGTTAAAAATGTTTAGAATCTTCAATAATGTGATAATACATCTTTGAAAAAAGCGTATCGTCGTTGTTAAACTAATATCTGCTATGTGCAAAAAATTAATCCTTGAGATATGGAGTAAAAACATTCTCATGTTTATAAGAAACACTATCTTTTAATGCTATATCTATTCAATTAATGTGAGGATTAGAATAACATAGCGGTTTTTAATATCAAAGTTAGGGTGGCAAGCTAGTCTTATTAGTCAAAATCTCAAAAGAGTGTACATAGCAAATATTGTTTTGACAACGACGGTATATTACTATTATTATCCAAAAATAATGCCTCCTAAGAGTAATTTTGACAAGAATCACATGTAATGGCACACATTTTAATCAATATGTGAATGAGCATTATTATAATAAAACTAATAATTCCATGACAAAGAAAGATAATGTAATTTACAAAAAAAATCACTTACAAAATACTGTTATGGTACTAACTTTATCGGTGTACACGTCTTAAAATAATGTGTAGAACTACTTAAATTAATCTAATCATTGGTCCGTAAATGGAGTCAAAAAATGGCGAGATATTTTTACTTGACTATTAAAATCACATCAGCCAATCGGTTATCATAAAAGCGTTCTTTCTTTTTTAATACTGATAATTAAAGAATATTCTATTTATTTTATGTCATGACTGCAAGCAGACGGTTAATCTATCTATACAAAAATGTCAGTTGTTTGTTTTATTGCTAACGAACAGCATACAGATTGACGGCCCATTTAATAATAAGCGGTTACTGTCGTCTATAGATGTTGGCGATGACAGGGGCACCGCTAACACGCTGCCATCCGTCTAGGAGAACTGGAACCTGGGGTCACTTATGCCGGAATACCACACAATAACAGGGATGGTTACCCCCCAGACGGGCTTGGATCCCTATCATTTGAGTAGGGTAATTTTAGCCTTTTACGACAGGCCGCCTCCATTCGCAGGGGTAAGTATTCTCACTCCGCCCCTGCACGGAGAAGAATTTGTATATTCCAGATTTACCCACTAGACCATACCATAATACTTCGATATGGTGTAGTGATGACATCTGTGATGTCTATAATCATGGCAATATCAATGTTATTTATTTTCCATATTAGATATAAAGAAGTGTATTGGGACAATTCATACAGTACCAAAGTAAGCAAAGCGCTTATGTGCAATACTAGACAACTGACATATATGGTCCTGTGGAGGACCCGGACGAGAATCGTACTCGGGACCTCCACACGCCGACATACATCAACTTTTTGCCACACAAGTCATAATGTATATGCAAAATCATAATATGGCACCGTGTAACGGGCAGTGATCTTACGAATTATTCAATTTCAATTGCAAATATATACTGCTTTGTAATTACTTATTTGACGCCATTGAGTAACGACATGACCTCAAAAATATTAATTAAAATTCAATACATTACCCAGGCAAGGGTGAATGTGTTTCGCTTTTCAACGAGTTCAAACAATTAAAAATCAACTAACGCTAACTTATAGTAAGTAACTTATGAATTAACAAGCTAAGGTATAAGAATACTGATTACTAAGTTAAAAAAAAAACCAATTCGCACTTAGTGCAAACTGATACTGTCACTATAAAATGAATAGACTAGTAAGCATCGGAACAATTATTTGAATCTATATATTTTAGTTTTTTTTATTGCTGTGGGACAGCAGACAGGCTGACGGCTCACTTAATAACAAGCGATTACTGTCGCCTATGGATATTGGCGACGCTAGGGGCACCACTAATGCGGGAACACAACACACGGTTAATATTATCCCGACTTGCTTGGGACGCTACTATGTAGCTAGGGTTGCATTGTCGCCTTTTATGACAGATCAACCCCGGCCGCAGGGTTGCCCGGAGGGATTAAAATGCACACAAATATGCAATGCAATTATCCATTGTATGATAATATAAATTACGTAATACTTTGTTAATGTATCAGAGAAAAAATATACAAAACACATAATACAAAAGTAAGTTACTAGATATTAAATACGAACAATGTAAAATACTGCTTACAACTGATAATCTAAAATATATATATTTAAAAAATGTTTGTATTGTAAATGTTACAGTCAAAATTAGTCATATTAAGAGTAAAATGTTCATGCACGGAAAAAACCTCAATAAACAATTAAACATCGCAGATTGAAAATTTTACATTCAATCGTTCCTTCTAAGGCCCCCATTTATGCCGCAATCATTGATATTCTACTCAGCACTTGAAAGGTTACTTGATTGATTCACTATGTATTATTATTGACTTTACTTTCGCATACCCTTGCTATCATAAGTATGGCAATATTAAAACAAAACTAACCAATGTCAACTACATTAATAGAAGACATAATAATGTAGTGCTCGATATAAAATAGTTTATTATTGACAACATTGTTTGTACTCCTTGCTGCTTTATAGAGAAAGTACAAAGAAGAGAGAGAGAGTATGGAGAAGCAAAAAAGAGATTATATATGTTTTTTTTATTTATTGCTGAGGAACTGCAGACAGGTTAAAAACCCTCGTAGTAAGCAGTTGCCGTTGCCTATGGAAGTATGCGACGCTAGAGGCACAGCGAACATGCTGCTGTCCCACAGAAGGAACTGGAGTTTAGCTCACATGCAAACGGTCTATCCGATAGCAGGTGACCACCGTCGCCTATGGACGTTTACACCAGAAGCATTTCCAACGCGCTGCTGGGTCGAAGAAATTTTATAATATGGACTACCACACTACCCTACTACTCATGACATTACTACAAATATTATTCATCCATAACCAGCAGCTGTAAGCAGTATTTGACGTTACATTTTAACTCTTGCACAAGTCACTTCAGGGACAACTTAAGAAGTAATAAAAAAATTAATGCTTAAGTATATATAAATTTTACCTTGTGTTTTATTATAAACTAAGTTTAAGTCAAGATTAGTACTCTTATGAGTTTACACACACTTTATATAAATGGCACATTATAAAATAGTTTACATTAAAATATTTGTAGAGTATCTGATTTAAGATAATAATAGGATCTAGGAAATGTTAGAGGATATTACTAATTAATTATAACTAACTAATTAACGTAAATACTGGTCTAATTCTAAGTACAAGTAAGGACTGACTGAACGAGATCATTCAGCTTACTTCAGTCGATTCTCTTACTTGGTTTAAATTGTACTTTGGCTTTATACCAAGCGAGAAGAGCTATCGCCAAAAAATTTAACAAGGTATGAAACAGACCTAGCAACGGCACCCCATGTTATTCAAAAGATGATATCAAAATTTTACGTGAAAGTTGTTATTTGCATTTCATTTTTTATCGTCACTTAAATCATAGGGGCTGTCCATTAATCACGTGAGGCTAGAAAGGGGAGGGTCCATAAAAAATCACGAAATATCACAGGGGGGGGGGGGTGTAATAATATATCACGTCTATTTATTTTTTCGGCAAACGCGTACAAAATCGAACTTAGCACTGTGCCAACAACTGACTTGCAAGATGCTTATCCAGTTATTGATAATGAAAAAAGTCTTGCTAATCCGTGGTCCGAGGATACTGTACATTAAATTATGTTAATTGTTCAAGTATAAAAAACATTTTTCCCATTTCTTTCATTATTTTTATGTCAGTCAAAAACAACCTGCAACCTTTCTGTCTACCTCTAAACGTTATTATTGTAGTCTTTCATTTTATATGTATAATAAAATTAGATGATACTTAAAATTAAGATCCTTTGTAGGCACTAAAAATACACGTGATATCGGGGGGGGTTAAAATGCCAAAAAAACATCACGTGATTAATGGACGGCCCCATATGTGTATATATATATATATAGATTTTCAAGTCCTAATAATCTAAATACTTCTACTTCAGAGCACTATGTCTTTGTCCAGAATACTGATTTACATAATACAATACAAAAAAAATATAGATCACAAAAAATGTTTTACATCTTAATAAATAATTGTGATGGCATTTAAAAATAATTTCTTTGATTTTTTCATTTCGAAATAAATATTTCGATAAATACTGATAATCGTATTGAACAATACAAATCCTTATAAAAATCTTACAAGAAAAGTGTAGATATCCTTAATTTAGTTTATGAAATACCTTACATTGTTTAATCGGTGGTGGCGAGAGGGTAGGTCGGTGGCAAGGCACTTAGGACTTCCTTTGACAATTCTTTATACGCCGCATCCATCAAATCCCTTACTTTCTTTATTAAGTCCGGTACATCTTCCATTGTTAAGCCATCAGTTGGTACAGGTTCTAAGCACTGTATTATCACATGACCTAGAAATATTTAAATTTTCTATGAACAGGTGTAGTTAGTTAAATTACGTCAAATCTATACAAATAAATAAAATTGGAGGGTCTGTTTGTAATATTAAAATAACCGCTTTTTACTAAGTGCATTAGGACGTATACACGGTACATATACCAAAACAACATTTTTTACAATTTTTGTCTGTTTGTTCCGGCTAATCTCTGAAATGGCTGCACCGATTTTGACGGGACTTTCACTGGCAGATAGCTAGATGTATCATATGTATCATAGATGTATCAAGGAGTAACTTAGGCTATTTTTATTTTAGATAAAAAAATTAGTTTTTGTTAAAAATGATAAGTTTCAGAAATTTTATATACCAATTTAAGTTGACCTCAGATTTATATCATCTATCATATGAAATAGGATTCAGCTTAGGCTGGACATTGTAGGTTGAATTTCCAATTTAAATTGATCTCAAATATCCAAAAAATGCTGCCTAAAGTCACTATTCCACGCGGACGGAGTCGCGGGCACAGCTAGTTAAAATAATATAATTAAAAGCAAATACAGAACATTCACATTAACTTCAAATACCGTTAAGAAAATAATGTACTTTGCTAGGTTGTAGGGCTAAAAGCCCGCCTGGATGGCAACCACCCCTGGCCACTAAATATGTCGCCATAACAACCTTGCGATGTGTTCCAGCATAAGTGACCAGGTTCCGTGTCCACGCGGTCGGCCGCGTGTTAGCGGTGCCTCTGGCGTCGCAAACATCTATAGGTGACGGTAACTGTAAACTGTTAAGTGGTCCATCAGCCTGTCTCCTGTTCATTAGCAATAACAAAAAACAAAATAAAACTATTAAGTCATCTGGTAATATAGTTATTTAATTTTTAATACATTGTTATACACAATAATAAAACCAAGTTCTTCTGAGAACTTCAAACTCTAGCAGTCTAGCAGAATGAAGGAGCTATTTTGAGTATAGGCCTCTGTTATTTTGCTTCAGTAAGTAAAATATTCATCACATTCCAGAGTACTGGAGGGTCTTACAAGAATTTGTTCACGTTAATGTAAACAATGTATGTAATAATAATGCATATAAATTTATGATGAACATCATTAAATCACACACTTACCCTTATCGAAAATATACTTTTTCCTATTAATGAAATAGTATGGCGAAAATACTACAGGAATTATTGGCACTTGCGCGGCAACCGCAATGTTGAACGCACCCTTTTTGAACGGCAGTAGCTCTGTGAAGTCTTTGTTCCTCGTACCTTCAGGGAACAACCAGATTTTCGTCTAAAACAAAGGTTAAAAAAGCATTTTAAAATAATCCAAGTTACTAAGTAGTTTATTAAGAGAAATTTTATATAACTGATAAAAATCAGTTTGAAGTATTGAGCACTCTCAGTAAGGTCAAAGTATAAAGCATAGCTTTTGAATCTAGTAGATTGATTTAAATACATTTTCCCAAATAAACCCTATCTGTCCCGGGTATGTCCTAGCTATGTTTGACAATTCATTGTCCAGGATCCCATTTATGTATCATTCTTTGAATAGTATATCTTTTCAAAAATGATATATCTTTCACTCATAAAAGCACACCTTAATATCCACTTTGGACAAGCATAGGGGAGTTCGAAGTTTATGATTGGGTTTTTGAATTGTTATTACATCAGTCTGACTTAAATCGAATCTGATGTAGTCCTGATTAACTTTAATTTAATGATGATGGATTTATTTATGTTTATCTCAAGTGGACCTTAGCTTTTTTATAAATTTAATCTGATATCATGAAATGTCAAATACTTTTCACTGATAAGATAAAAATAATATAGGTCAAGATGCTTGATTCAGTCTATCTAGATAAACACTATGGCAAATACTGATGCCTTCCTAATTCTTTTAGATGTGTCTATGAAGTTTTGTCTGTTATTGGTTATTTAGTTGATTTAGATTCACATCTGTTTCCAGTAGGGTCCAGAGTCAGAGAAGTACCGACATTACATCTAAATACATACAAAAGATTATAATAAAATATGTGCGGACGCGAGGTGCGTGAACATAAAACAGCCACCCTATCTCGTCTACACACGCACACAAACACGCGCTCACACTCACGCATCACTCACCGTAAAATATATAACATTCTTTTTTGCAAAAACTTTTCTAAATCCATAACCACACCAGTTTCCATTGCAATTTAATTAGTTAATTAAAAATGGGAGAGGAATCTTGCTCCAGAGATACAATTTGATCTAGTTGTTGAGCAAATGAAATTAACATATTATTTAACTAGCAGCCCGTCCCAGCTTCGCACGGGTATTTAACAAAAAATTAAAAATTAAACCCTTCTATTTTTTTTCGGTCTCGGGGAAAACCTCTCTTGACGGGTTCTCCCGGCCCGGGGGGTCGAGGGCCCGAGGGATATAAGGGACTCCGGAAAAGATGTTCGACCATCCGACTACCCACTAAAAAACCCCGCTGTTCTCTTATCGCCTACGCCCGGGCCCACGGATATATGGCCTGCCGATCTCGTGGCCCGGGCCGGCGCCGGCCCACGCTTTGTCTTAAAGCGGTCCCCTTCTAAAGTGCTGGCGCCAGGGGGTCAGGGTTTCGTCCCCCCGGCGCTCTCTTGTAACAACTAGGAGTTGAGGGGGGCTGCGGAACAGCACGCGGCCGCTTTCTACGGCGGCCGGAGATCGTTGCCCGCCCTCCGGCGCCGACGACGCGGCCTACGTTGGCGGGAGGGGAGTGCGGTGGCGGACTCCCGCTCCCGTTCCGCCGCCTCCCTTGTAGACACTACTGCCTCGCAAAAGGAGGCGACGGCCGTCCATCCAGGATCGCCCCCGACCATGGACAGAACCAGGGCCGGGAGCGACAGGTCCGCGGCCAATTCCGGACGGGGCTCGCATCCCCGTCGCGTGCTAGTCAGGCGTGGGTACGACTACCAGACGACACTCCAGAAAAAGCAGAGTCGCCTGACGTCGTAGCCGGCCCAGCAAGACCAACCGACAGCGAGGATGCAATTCCCGCCCCGGGAACACTCTCTGTGCAGGCGCAGTCGAAATAGGCATGGTTTTGACTACCAAATCAGGTCCCAGGGTAGAACCCGGGACTCCAATCAGTATTCGCAACCATCCCATCGGGGACCACGCCACGAACAGAGAGCTAAGTTGGAAAGGATGTAAGAGGTAGACGGAAAGAAAGGTAGGACTCTGTCGCCTCGAACGGAGAGGGGAGTGAAGCGACGGATGCTCGGGCACCTCGGGTACGCACACCCGTGCACTCCTCGGACAGAGGAGCGCCCCTGGGGGCAAACCCTTCTATTTGCGTCAGGTTACTAAAAACGTTTTAATAAAGAAAGTTTGAATATTATTATTTCTATGAGCTTTTATTTTAATGATTTTTTTTTGCTATTACTTTTTATTTATTTTTCGTTATTTTTAATAAGTATTCTAATTTTTGTAAAAACCCCAGTGACGCACGCCTACATTGCATAAGGTGCTGCCTAGCTAGCCGAACAGGGTGAGCGGCTACCACGCAACGTTTTTCTAATACTTACATTTTTAAACTCGTGATATCTTTCGAATGGAATATCCGAATTGAATAATTCAAAAAGTTATATAAAGGTATTGAAACAGTTTTGAATATGGAGTAATTTATTTTGATAAGGATTAATACCAAGATCCAAATAAAGAGCATTTTCTAGGGGTGGCATTTCAATTAATTTTTTAAAATAAAAGAACACTTATTGTGGCATAACTATAATAGTTAGACATATACTGTCGCGACACTTTTTGTAAATAATGATGTGTTCTACAAAGTTGTAGTACATTATTTTATTCTATCATCAATAGTTTTCGCAACGCACGCGATTTAAATAATATTTTAGGTAATTTTTTTACACTTTGGGTTACATTATTAGTTTTAGTAAGGATCCCTAATTTTTTTGAAAATATAATATAGCCTATGTCACCCGGGGATAGTGTAGCTTCCCAACAATGAAAGAATTTTTTAAATCGGGTCTGTAGTTTCGGAGCCTATTCAAAGCAAACAAACAAACAAACAAACAATCAAATCTTTCCTCTTTATAATAGTAGTATAGATTTTAGACATTTTGTATAAGTTTGCTTGTTGTCTCGTAATGGATGACTATACATATATTATACAGTATACTGTTTTTGAACGCCTACCAGTTGCTGCTAGGGTATGAGAATCAGAAGACGGTTTTCATTATAATAATCATACTCAAATACTACCCATTTTCGTGGATATAGGCCACCATAATAACCTTATGTTGTATTTCAACGTAAGTACCATAACTCAGGATCTTCTTCTTAGTCGTTTTACTCATTACAGAGCGGTCGTGATCAGTTGATAGTACTGTTAGAGGCAGATATTGTTCGCTGTATGATTTTACGCCATTTCTCGCGATTCACAGACATTCTGGTGCACTCATGCAAAGGTCCGCCCACAGCCGATTTGATCTGGTCGGTCCATCGCATGGGTGATCTTCCACGTGATCTGGTTCCCTCCACTTTGCCCTGGACAACGAGACGCTCTATGGAGTCATTGTTTCGCCTTGAAACGTGGCCGAAAAATTTGAGAATACGTGACTGGACCAAAGCGGACAGATGCTGCTTGATGCGGAGTTCTTCACGGATGGAGGCATTGGTCCGAAATTCTGTCCGATATTCCCAGCATTCGTCTCCAACACCACAACAAACATAACTCAGGATATGCAGTCGCAAATATCTACCATATAGATGACGGTAACTGCTTTCTAGTAAGCGGGCCGTCAGCCTGACTGCTGACCTGACAAAGCAATAAAAAGGGCATCAAACAATATTGTTCTTCATGTTTCTATTCTACTGTAGAGCAGTAGGGTTAGAATAAAATGTGCAATATATAATAATTAGTAAGTGAAGTAATAAAGAAAAGCTGATGGATCACAGAGATTGTTGTCATAACATTAGTAGAATAAACATTGGGAATTCCCATGACTAATAGGCAAGGAATGACTTAATTTAACAAGGACTCATTATACATTTATAGAATTATCATATTTCATGATGTGAATATTATGCAGTACAACTTATATTTTCAGTGTCGTGTGGCCCCGGCCAGTGAAAAGAATAGGGTCACCCCAGGTCATTCCAAGGAAGTCGTAAAAGGCGACTGATGGACTACTCCTTTACCAGTTTGCATGCGGCAAAAGAGCACCTCTCGGTTTTCCTCTAGGGGTTTCCCAACCCCTCCATACGTGTCGGACGGCAGTCGCTCCCGCAAAAGCCAAATCACTAATGGTACGTACAAGATTCAGTCACAGATAGGGCGTCGACGCAAAACGACGCGCAGAAGCTTCGTCCGACTTCTGTGACAAGTGGACAATGGCTGCCGTGGGCGAGCACGGGTAAAGACGTTAGCCCAATCCAAACTTCGCTTCACAACATGGAATATTGGCACGCTAACTGGACGCGCGAGGAAGTTGGCCGATGTACTCTCCAGGCGGAGGGTGGCCGTCGCGTTCCTGCAGGAGACTCGGTGGAAGGCCAGCAGATCCCGGTTCATTGGGAATGGCTACAAGCTGCTCTATACAGGTGCACCTGGTGGGAAGAATGGGGTAGCCATTGTGCTCTAGCGAGAGCTCCAGGACGACATCTTGGAAGTGAAACGCTGTAGCGATCGGCTTATGGTTGTGAGGGTACTTATGTGTGGAGTAATTACCCACTTGATAGGTGACTACGCGCCACAGATCGGTTGTAGCGACGCCGATAAGATAGCGTTTTGGAATCTACTCGGAGAAGTGCTTCATGGGATTCCATTGTCACATGGGGTCATTTTGGGTGGTGATCTGCACGGTCATGTGGGTGAGGAATGTGGGGAATTTGAGCGTGTCCACGGTGGATTTGGATACGGGAGCCGCAACGTGGAAGGGGAGGACATCCTCAATACGTGTGCGGCTACCGATCTCGCCATCGTGAACACGTATTTCAAATAGAGACCCGAGCATCTTATCACCTACAAAAGCGGGAGGAATGCTACTCAAATCGACTTCCTACTCACTAGGAGACACCACATCAGCAAAGTAGCCAACTGCAAGGTCATACCCAGTGAGAGTCCACTTATCCATAGACGAGACCACTTACAGCCACTATACAGTTGGAATCGTCTGAGGGGCAGAAGCTCATTTATAAGTTGGCGCGCTTCAGGGTCGAGGCGGCACAGGATATTTCCCAGTGCCGCTTCGTAAATGACCCTGGCGGCAACCTGCTATGCGAGGGCCTTGCGGTGAAGGAGTCCCCATCGAAGCCTGGAAGGCAATGGGCTCTCGTGGTGTAGGGCATCTTAACCCACCTTTTCAATCAAATACTCCTCCACCGTTATGATTCCGAGCCAATGTAGGCTGAGTATCATTGCTCGAGTCTTCAAAGGCAAGGGGTCGGTGCAGGAGTGCGGTAACTACCGCGGTATTAAGGTCATGTTCCACACCATGAAGCTCTTTTCTCTCTGATTCGACAGGAGTGCACTGTCTCGGGATGTCAGTATGGGTTTCGCCCTGGTCAAGGGACTATGGAACCTGTTTTTGCCCTAAGGACTGTCGGGGAGAAATACAGTACGAAGAATACGCCTCTGCATTGTCTGTTTCTTGACTTATAGAAGGCCTTCGACTGTGTTCCTCGCGCGATAATCTGGTGGGTACTGCGATCCAAAAGGGTTCCAGAGGCCTATATTGACATCATCCGAGACATGTACCGCGATTCCGATTCCGTGATTCGTACCGCTGTTGGCGACACCAAATCCTTTCCCATCACTGTCGGAGTACACCAGGGATCCGTCCTTAGTCTGTTTCTGTTCAGCGTGGTATTAGACGTATTATCAGACAGCATCAGAAACTCACATGACCAGCTCCCATGGCTGCTCATGTATGCTGACGATATCGCGCTGGCGGATGCGGACAGGGGTAGTTTGGTGCAACGCGTGAAGGCGTGGAAGGAATCTCTTGAGAACGGTGGTCTGAAGCTCAATGTGGCGAAGATTGAGTACTTGGCCTGTAATTCCACAGATCCCATACCCGTACGCATAGGCCTCAACACGGTCGAGCGCACAGACTAAGTGAAATACCTGGGATCTGTATTTCACGCGTCTGGTGACATCGATTGTGACGTCAAGGCATGCAACGCTGCCGCGTGGACCAAATGGCGTGAGGTGACTAGTGTCATTAGTGACCCTAAGATGCCAGTTAAGTTAAAGGGGCAGGTTTATAAGGCCATCATTAGGCCAGTCCTTTTATATGGCTGTGAAGCGTGGCCGGTGTTAGAGCAGCACAAGCAGTGACTGCGTATCACGGAGATGAATATGCTGCGGTGGATGTGTGGAGTGTCGCGGAAGGACTGCGTTGGGAACTCCCGTATTCGCGGCAGTCTCCATGTCTGTGACATTGCGGACAAACTGCAGGAGTGTCGTCTTCGCTGGTATGGCCACGTTTTACGGCTAACTACGTGGGGAACAAATGTCTGACCATGCCACCTCCGCCGAGCCTCGGAAGGAGGGGTATACACCAAAAGTGCTTGTTTGAAGTTATAAGGGGGTGATATGCGCGCTAGTGAGCTCACTACCATGGATGCTGAAGACTGTGCGAAGTGGAGTAAGTAGCAAAAGTTGGAAAGCGGAACCAGGCACCAATATGTATATATAGATATGTACTTAGTCAGGTCATAAGTATTGTCACACAGTAAAAACTTTTCTTTTAGAATGCTGGCCACAAAAAAGTTTATTGAATTCGAATTTCCAATTGTTCATGAAAATAAAAATGAAGAATTTTACTCATTTTTAAATATGGAGTGGACGCTTAAAGAAGACCGTGTTGCAGTTATTGCGTTGCATCGTTGCGGTTACGCGCCAATTCAAATTTTTAACATACTGAAAAATTTGAATATAACCAAAAGATTCATTTATCGTACCATCAAACGATACAATGAAGACTCTAGTGTAGATGACAGGTCAAGAAGTGGTCGCCCTCGGTCTGTTAGGACTCTAGCAGTGATAAAAGCTGTGAAGGCACGAATTCAAAGAAATCCCAAACGTAAGCAGAAACTGTTGGCCCTTCAGATGGGGTTAAGCAGAACCACGGTGAAAAGGGTGTTAAATGAAGACTTAGGGCTTCGGGCATATCGAAGAAAAACAGGACATCGTTTGAATGCTCGTCTAATGGATCTGAGACTGAAGAGATGCCGCGCTTTGTTGAAGCGGTACGCGGGAAAAAAATATCGGGAAATTCTTTTTTCGGATGAAAAAATGTTTACCGTAGAAGAGAGCTACAACAAACAAAATGATAAGGTGTACGCACACAGTAGTGAAGAAGCGAGCAACCGTATTCCGCGTGTCCAACGAGGTCATTTTCCATCCTCGCTCATGGTATGGTTGGGAGTTTCTTATTGGGGCTTAACAGAGGTACATTTTTGTGAGAAAGGTGTAAAAACGAATGCTGTTGTGTATCAAAATACAGTCCTGACGAACCTTGTGGAACCTGTTTCTCATACCATGTTCAATAACAGGCACTGGGTATTCCAACAAGATTCGGCGCCAGCTCATAGAGCGAAGAGCACACAAGACTGGCTGGCGGCGCGTGAAATCGACTTCATCCGGCACGAAGACTGGCCCTCCTCCAGTCCAGATTTGAATCCGTTAGATTACAAGATATGGCAACACTTGGAGGAAAAGGCGTGCTCAAAGCCTCATCCCAATTTGGAGTCACTCAAGACATCCTTGATTAAGGCAGCCGCCGATATTGACATGGACCTCGTTCGTGCTGCGATAGACGACTGGCCGCGCAGATTGAAGGCTTGTATTCAAAATCACGGAGGTCATTTTGAATAAACTTTAATGTCATAAGAATCTATGTTTTGTTAAGTTCATTTTGGTATATGAATGGTTACATAATGAATAAACTTGTTACAATTATTTTACATTAAAAATGTGACAGAATTTATGACCTGACTAGGTATATATATAAAGTGATCCGTCAGACTATTTGCTGTTTCACAGCAATAAAAACATGTTCTTAATGAAGATATACATAAATTATTATCTATATAAATAAAATCATAGAGGGAGGTCTGCAGTTGCGCTGATGCGCGCAACTGCAGACTGCCGTGATCGGCAGAACTACTGGATAGATTTCAACAATTAAATTTTCTAATTTACTTACACTTAGATATGGCCCTTTTCTATAAATTTATTTATATATATTTTTTACATTTATTTTATCTCTTTATAACATAATAAAACTATTTTATTACATTATTTATAAATACATTTATTTCAAATCAAATATCATTTTTATTCAAGTGCTTTTTACAATTGATTGACTTAGTGTCTCCAAACTAGGCATGGTCTGTATTTTGGAGATGTGGTAATACATAATAATATATGAATCATCTAATATTTCTTTTTTTACATTAGACCAGCAAAGTGGGTGGGAACAGCTAGTAATTAATATATTTAAATATACAAGAAAATTTTACCTTATTTTTTATCATTACTTCTGAGGTCACTTTAAGTTGTTTATATGCATCTTTGGAATTATTCCTGTCTATAAATACGACTCCTGCTAAATAAGCAGCTAGTCCAAACGGCCATACATAGAAAATCTCTTTCCTGGCAACTGCGGCTACTTTGTCTACAACATGCCATATGTTGAACATGCCTGAAATAATTTCATATTTATGTATTATACATTTTCTCACATACAAGGACAGTGTAAACAATGATGACATGGCTGATTCATCATTGGATCACCACATAGGACCAAATATTTATTTAATATGCAAAGAATTAATTCTTATCTGAGTGCCTTCATGAATTATGTTTATAAATATGATTCCACTATTAATGTGAAGCATTAACAGTGTAGTAAGAATAGGGACCTGTTATATTAAAAACATACCATGTGTAACAAGAATTTTTTTAAAGTGTTAAAAAAATTCTTGTTGAATAGAACAAAAAATTATATCCTTAGCAAATTAAATTTAGTTTTTTGCCTCATACAATCAATACAAAAATCACAATTTCATTTGCTGATCTGACAATTTCATTTGAGATTGACTTGATCAATCTCTATTTTTTTTACCAATTAAATTCATTTAGAAATTTCACACTCTCACACAAATATATTTCCTAAGAGGGCTATGTAATATATTTGTCAAAAAAATTTAATTTATTATAATTTGTTGTAATTGTAGTTGATAATCAGATTCTTTTTTTAATGTAGACTTTTGATTATTCTATGACAAAGACTTTGTGTGCCAAACAATTTATTTTAATAATTTGTCAGATTTATCAGGTAGATCAGTGGTATTATTTGTTTATACACTCAGATACAAATCTAAAGGTTACGAGTTTGAATTCCATACACCACTTAGGCAGTTTTTCTCATCCAATATGGATATACAGATTGTGCAGATAGTATAGTTGCCTTGTACACTGTGATGGAAAATTATCATGAGGAATCTTACATACAGAGATCACCGGTATACCCTCGGAGACCAATCCAGATGTCCCAAGTTTGAATCTAAAAAGTTTTTCTCATGTAATGTGCTTATTATAGCATAATTGTCATGTATTGCTGATGAAGGAAATCATCACTAGGTAACCTGCACATAGAGATCACCGCTATTTATAACCTGCCAATCCACATGGGCAAGCGTGGTGGGTATACTCTTTGTTCCCACTAGGCCCGAGCCCAGCTGTGGGAAGCTATGGGCTGTTATTTTGAGGAAAATGTATTATTGTATATATTTTGTGTGTTGTGCAATAAAGTATATTCATTCATTCATGTATTATAAATGCAAATCTTACCTAATATATCTATAGAGGACTGGTGATTCGATACAACAACAGCACCTCTGTCTTCTGCTAATACTTTTCCATTTCTCAAATGCCATTTAACTTCTATTACCTTTGTTATGTGCTTTACTATCTGCGAAGCAAATCTGCAAACCATTTTAATTGTTTAATTAAGCCATTAATCAAAGAACGGCCGAGGTTATTTGAATTAACTGCTCGCCAACATAAATAATTAATTTAAACATACTTACAATGAATTCTTCACATTTTTTGGGTTAAAAACAAAAAACGGTAATAGTACAATCGCAGTTAATGAAGTAAACAAGTAGAAAATTAAGAACTTCGATTTAAATTTAATAAAATTTGGCGTTTCTGAAAATAGTTGTTTCAGTACATACGATACTACAGAGATCACAATTAAGTAAATAATTTTATCCCACATTTTGGCTACTACTTGAAAACATCAAGGTGTGGTATCAACATAAGTGTTATGTTAAAATTATCACAATCATTAAACCGAACACAAATATTATTTTATTTTTGAAAACTATACTTCACTTCCCACAAAGGACAGAAGATCTCAGTGTGACCATCTCAAAATTTATAATCCTGCCTTAGCTTGATTAAAATCCTGCCAAATCTAGAGGTGGTTGATAAGTAACGTCACGATGAAAAAATCACCGTGATCTGAAGGCAAATAATATCACCGTGACATGCCACGAAAGAACAACGTTACAAAGTCACTTCGATTCCCGGAACGTTGGTCCTTTACGTCACGTCAATCATTCGTTGTAATCGTGACCCGCGAACGTAGTTCAGTTAACATCGGCACTAATCGGGTTGATTCGGGTAAGAAGGTGGACGGCGTTGGTACGTTCATTGTTTGTTGAAAGAACTTCGTTTGTACGTTGTCTACACAGAGTTAAAATGATACTATTTTCTATAAATGACTGAAGAGAAAAATCTAAAATCAAATTTTTTTATGCTATACTTTCTGCTATTTGATACTTAGTTGAGATAATTATTACATTATAATATAATCATTAACGATAATTATGTACTAGGTTCGGTATTCACGGACTGAGAGGGAATGTAGGTACTTAAGTATGGAATTATTTCATTTTCATACTTAGGTGTTTACTACGAAAATAACGATTTTGATATGTATGAGTAATACCTAAAAAGTGAAACAGCTTTTATTTTTAAATTGCAATTATGAAACAACCTAAAATGCTATGTTAATAATAAAATTGTTTACCTACTGTATTTACGTTTTAAATGTTTACCTACTATATTGTTTTTCTTTATTATCAAGCATGTTTGAAAGTGTGAAGATTATTTCGGATCATTCGAATTACGAAACCATTGTAACATTTGTAACCATATCGTTTTTTGTGACGCCAGTGATTGACGTGACAAAATCACGATGATTTATCACCGTGATTTTTTTGGAACTGGAACGACAGTCACGGTGATACCAAAATAACGCTTTTCCGCACCTCTAGCCAAATCCTGCCAAAGTCTATATAATGAAAATGCCAAAATAATGCCAGTATAATAATATTGAAATTAATATTATATTTTTTGATATTGTTAATATGAAATGTCGATCATACATCACAAATAAGATTATATTCATCGCTACATGTCTTTAGTCATCCGTTTGACCATTTTTTGGTTGGTTGAAATGAAACACAATTCTTGAAAAATTTAGTAACCTACAACAACATTACTATATGAAAAAACACCTATAAAGTCTCGCAATAGTAAGAGTATTTTAGTCAGAAGTTGCTGCTATTACTTTATTTTAGCAACTATTGAACCTACTTTAGATACACATACGCAAAGAATATATTTTTTTAGTTTGATACGATAAAATTAATTAATTAAAAGATAATTCACTGATGACTGCCTACCCCCTATAGTGATACTCTTCCATATTTTTCTTAAGTTTTGTTATACAGGCATGTTTTTTAGGGCAGATAGACGCGATGGCAACTTACAATTGCATGCGTTACAATATGCCCTGTCAGGATTGTCTTTAGCTTTAGTAAGCTACGATGACAGTAATGGGTCTTGCTCCCACTCTGCCCTGTACTCTCTTTCATACTTTCGCTTCATTTTACCAAAACACACTCAAATTATATATTTATACTCCTTAAAGTCGTGTACTTAGAATAAAAAACAAAAGTTATATGAATAATAATATGGTTGATTTGATTGAAATGTACATTGTACATACAATATTGCAAAAAGAATTTACACTCTAATATCAGTTTTATAGTTATAAGACCGTATAGATGAATCATTAGAGTTCACAATTGTCATACAAAAATTCTAAGAGAGGTTTAGGGGAATACCTGTAACTAAAGATGTAGTATTGCCATAATTAACATTTTCCCCAATACTGCCAAATACTGCCGAATTTTTAAAAACTGCCACACATCCTGCCACAGCCTAAAATAAGGACTCAATCCTGCCAAAATGGCAGGAAACTGCCACATATGGTCACACTGGAAGATCTGTTTCAGATAGGGATGATCGATATTAGAAAAACATCGATGTTGACATCGATGTAAACATCGACTTCAAAGTATCGATGTACGATAAACATCGATAGCAAAACATCGATGTTTAAAAACATCGATGTTTTTGGTAAGAAATAAAACTGTCTGTTTTATTTATTATACGTGTTTATTAATTTAAACTGCGCTTTACGGATTATAAGCGGGCGTTTAATTATTGGACTTGACTCCGACATTTCGGTTGGTTTTCAGCAACCTATTCACGGAAAAACTCAGATTACAAATGTCAATAAGAACATTACGATTACACCTACCTTCAACTTATTTAATTGCTATTTTAATTTATTTTGTTTATGGTTACAATTAACTCTATGGGTACCTAGTCGATTATATAGCCATCCTCATACCGTATATTTGTATGATGTGGAGAAAAAGACTGGCAGAGAATCTCCACTACACGGTACCTAACCTAATACTTTATATAGGGTGACTTTGACAAATCCGTCCAAATCCACACAGAAGAATCTTTAGTAAGAGTTAAGAGAAACATGTATTTTAGTTTAGTATCGCATAGTACAAAAATGTTGAGTATCAGCATCACAAAGTTATTCAAAGAACTCGCAATTTACGTATTACGGCGCAAGAGTGTCAATAACCTCTCCATCGGTACAGCAAAAAACTGGCAATAACTTATTAAGCAGCCGAGGACGGCGGTCATTGCACCGGGCGAGCGAATACGCACTACTCATTTACGCGGGAGCGACAGAGACAGGTAATAACAGGTTAACGCACGGAGTTTGCATCATATGACTATTCTGTACGATTGAATTAGTGATCATATTTTCCTTGGAATGAAATATTTTATTTTGAAAATTTTACATATATTTTTTTGCAAAAATGGGTTCCTTAAATGATTTTTAGTGCGTGAAAAAAATTTGGACGGGTTTGTCAAAGTCACCCTGTATAATGTCAAGAGAGGGATCAAAATATTAAGTGAAAAGAAAAACTATTAAAATGAAAAGGAAAAAACTAAGATGTGTTCCGGCTCACGCAGAAGGCACTCACGATGTCTCTCGTTCTGGTACCTATTGTTCGCTAGGCTTGAGACTTAATAGTTTTGATTATGGGGCCCCAAACTTGAGGTACTTGCCAACCATCTTCACATCTTTTATAGTTAAATTTGGGTATTTTCTGATTTCAATAGCCTCGCGTAATCTTTTAAGTGTGAACCGATTCTCTTTCGCGAGGATTTGCGGTTATGAAGTACGGCTTACTTCGATTACGTTAATCGGTATCATCTAGTTAAAAATAGTTGTACTACCTAGAGACTCAATAGCTAGAAAGTACAACCACTGTTAGATGGTCCTAAAAGATATATGGACGTTTCGATAATTCGATATTTTGTTCTTATAACATCAATGTGTCGATGTTATCGAAACCAAAACATCGATATGTCGATGTTATCGAAACCAAAACATCGATGTAAAAACATCGATGTTTTCCAGCTAAACATCGATGTTTATTAAACATCGATGAATATCGATCATCCCTAGTTTCAGATCAGACTGTTTCTGTTGTTGGGTCTTTAAGCACGATACTAACCTTCCGATCCTAATTATAGAATGAAATCGAACTATGTATTGTGCAATAGCTTCTAATTTTATTAATTAAAATGGGATCTTAAAAAGAACGGTAAATAAAACATTTGCCAGAACACACGCGATCAGCGTCCCAGTTCAGACGTGTACCTTGTGTACTTTGAAATGTCAGACGAGGAAAGCGATTCGGTGTCAGACTGCGAGTATTTTGTGTTATTTTTCGAGTGTTACAAAGAATATAGGTGCCGAAGTGTCCCATAACACTTCGGCAGCAGTTTAGACTGTTAAGGTGAAACCTCTTTACGATGTGACACCTAATGTTTTTCTTCTTTTTTATATGACAATGTAATTTTACATTGTCAGATAGTTATCTTAAATAAAAGTTGTGAGGGGCTCTGGATAGAGTCCCTGCTAATTTACAGGAGAAATACCCTTTTCACTCCAACTAAACCGTTACCATATATATAAAACACGTTGCAATTTACAGCAGTTCGTATATTTGATAACTCAAATAATTACAAGAATTATAACACTTATTTAGTAGAAACATATGACTGGACGCTACACAAACAAAGCCTCTGATAAATCGATAATATTTAGAATCGGTGGTTCGAGGTAATATCTTTTACTGACAATTGGCGTTGTTGCTTTTTTGTTTTTTATTCTTGTCACAAATTATCTCTATGCCAAAATGTCGTGCCTTCTGGATCTCGCCTCATAAAAAGAGGTGCGTTATTAAACGCCACAGTTGTATTTCTGAATATGTCGTTCTTATTGAAATAAATATATACATATAGTATATATTTGAGCTACACTCAGTTACTTTAAAATAGACAACGTAGGAGCCATGTGAAACACGTCTGCACTGAGTCACCATTAGAAACCGATCTGAATTCTGATTTTAGGAAGCAGAAGCACAGATGTAGTTTATATAGAGAATGAATCCGATTTAGGATCTCCGACAATTCGGATAGGATCGGAACGGAAAGTGTGGATCGCGTTTTAAGACAAATAGCCAAACAGTGCTGCCAAATAAAAAAAATCTATTCTGATATTTGTTTCAGTTCACGAAATAAACTAAGTTAATTATTTTTTAGTTTATTTTATTTCGTGGAAAAATCCTGTTCTAGGTGTTATCTTAAAGTTTTGTAAAGAGGGTTTATTTTAACAAAAAACATAATTAATTAAAAGCACATTAAACATAAAATCTAGCAATTACAGATTTAGACAAAATATGGCAGCCCAAATCCCAAATGCTTCTTGATGTTTTGAATGTAACTAACATTAACAAACATTCCAGTTTAAGGCTTCACTTATTTAATATTTACTTATTTAGGGCTTAGAGTGGATATGCTTAACATACGTTATGAATTATTGGAATTTAAAGCAGTTTGGCTTGTGTTGAATGTTTAATATTTAATTCCCTATAGTTTTTATTAAATATTCAAATGTAATATTTCTTTAGTCAAATCCAAATCAAATTCTTTGTTGCTAGTTCTTAGTCATGTTAAACTTTTTTTTAACTATACATATAAATAAATAGAATTGGAGGGTCTGTTTGTAATATTAAAATAACCGCTTTTTACTAAGTGCATTCGGACGTATACACGGTACATATACCAAAACAACATTTTTTTACAAATTTTGTCTGTCTGTCTGTTTGTTCCGGCTAATCTCTGAAATGGCTGCACCGATTTTGACGGTACTTTCACTGGCAGATAGCTGATGTAACAAGGAGTAACTTAGGCTATTTTAATTTTAGAAAAAAAAAATAGTTTTTCTTAAAAATGATAAGTTTCGGAAATTATTTAATCCAATTTAAGTTGACCTCAGATTTATATCATCAATCATATGAAATAGGCTGGACTTATTAGGTTGAATTTCCAATTTAAGTTGACCATAAATATCCAAAAAATGCTGCCCAAAGTCACTATTTCACGCGGACGGAGTCGCGGGCACAGCTAGTCCTCATATAAATAAGTACTCTTTGTCCAATAAATGAAAAAAAATCCATACATTAAATAAAAATCCTCTCCTCCTCCGTCGATCCTCCAGGATCGACTTTTGTGGCGATATAATACCTCGCTAATGCCTTAACAGCTATTTCTCTTGGTCTTGTTGCACTTGACAAGAGGCAACACGAACACGCACTAGCGTGTTCGTGTTGCCTCTAACGCGTACGCGTAACCCGTACTAACGGGCTAAATCCAAAACCTAAATCATCCGATAATGCTGTTAGAGCAGCAATACCGGATACAAGCATTCTTTTGTTAGTACGAATAAATAGCTTTTTTTTCAGCAATTCTGAATTTTGATTTGAGTTTGCTTGAGGTGAGAAAGGAATATATAAAGAACATTCACACCAAATTTCAAAGAAATCGGTTCATTAGAACTTGAAATAATATCATGCACACGAACTCGAAAAAAGTAATTTCGAGAAAAACGCGCTTATAGTTTTGAGACAAGTTTTCGGCAATTTTGTTCGTAGAATACTTACATACTTACATATTTTTAACCGGCGATCCTTGCTCCATACAAGAAACTTTCCTCTACTTCAAAATTCTCATTCTCCCAAGTTCTTTCGTGGAGACGAGCAGTCCTGCCTTCCTTTGATGCCTCTGAAGCTTGGAGTTCAGAGCTCTCGATACGATTATCCTCTCGCTTTACTGTGAACGCATGGGTTTCTGGGCCAATCGTGATTCCCATATGTAGTACTCAATAATATGGATTTCTAACCATCATTAAAAATGCATACTGCGAGGAAAGTAGCAATATCAATAAACCGGGTTCCGGCGTTAATGTGCTTCGGAGTGATCTACCATATTAGTGAATTTAGTGGTTTGTTGTTATTTTGAGTTTCTGAACCCAAGCATCGTTCCAATAAAGTATCGCTTGATAAATTTTAATAAGTTGATTTAATAACTTCAAAAACATTGTTAATTTAGAGAGGATTTTCTTGTTTATATTCGTCAATACTGCCATTCTCGAGAGCTTTTTGTCACTTACACCAACTAGATGGACCAGGTGAACAATTCATGTGTTTAGTATTCTCGTCAGTTGAGCTTGTATGAAAGTAAAGGCGTCTCAGTAAGAGTGCACTTTTTAAAATTGGAAGTTTTTTTTTCATGCAAATGGCAACTCTGAAATTTGACAGCTGTCACCTCTGTTTATATAATAAAAATGGAGCGCTTTTCGAAAGAATAACGCGTTTTAATTGTGAAAACTCATTACAAAAATGGGGAAAGTTACGCTGAAACCGCTCGCAAACTTCGCCAAATTTTCAGCCGAGAAAGTGCACCTAATGTGTCAACCTCGAAGAGTGGTAAAAAAATTTGAAGAAACTTGGTCAATAATAATTATGGATAATAAGAATCTTTTGCTTCAACGTATCGGTCGGTCTCTTGAAAACATTGCTGCTGTAAACGAGAGTGTCGTCGAAAACCCGAAAACTACGCAGCGAATTTTGACTAAAGACCTGCACCTTCATGCGTACAAGATTCAGTTAACTCAGAAGCTCAAACCAGCAGACCACGGAAAGCGCCGGCAATTCGTTCAATGGGTAACGGAGCAAAGTGAAGTTGATGCCAATTTTTCGAAAAAAGCATTTTATCCGATGAAGCGCATTTCCATATGAATGGCTTCGTGAATACACAAAATTGTCGAATTTGGGATTCAGAAAATCCTCATGCAATCAATGAGAAACAAATGCACCCACAACGAGTAACTGTCTGGTGCGAATTTTGGTCAGGCGGCGTGATTGGTTTTCAGCAACCCTGGTAGTGAGTCCATCAGCACGCATATGACTTCAAGTCAGCACTTTTAGGGTCTACCTATCCTGCCGGGGCCCGGCGTAGGCGGCATGGCCAGACATTTGTTTCCCACGTAAGCATCCGGTTGCCGTAAAACGTGGTCGTACCAGCGGAGCCGACAGTCCTGCAATTTATCCGCACTGTCATGGGCATGAAGACTGCCGCGAATGCGGGAGTTCCTAACGCCGTCCTGCCGCATTACTCCACACATCCATCGCAGCATATTCATCTCCATACATGAGCAACTAGGGAGGCTGCTCATATGTGTTTCTGATGCTGTCTCACAATACGTTTAATACCACGCTGAACAGAAACAGACTAAGGACGGATCCCTGGTGTACTCCGACAGTGATGGGGAAGGATTTGGTGTCGCCAACAGCGGTCCGAATCACGGAAACGGAATCGCGGTACATGTCACGGATGATGTCAATATAGGCCTCTGGAACCCTTTTGGATCGCAATGCCCACCAGATTATCGCGCGAGGAACACAGTCGAAGGCCTTCTTCAAGTCAAGAAACAGACAATGCAGAGGCGTATTCTTCGTACTGTATTTCTCCCCGACAGTCCTTAGGACAAAAACAGGGTCCACAGTCCCCTGACCAGGGCGAAACTCATACTGACATCCCGAGACAGTGCACTCCTGTCGAATCTGAGAGTCGATAACCCTCTCGAAGAGCTTCATGGTGTGGGACATGATCTTTATACCACGGTAGTTACTGCGCTCCTGCACCGATCCCTTGCCTTTGAAGACTGGAGTAATGAAACTCAGCCTCCATTGGTTCGGGATCGTACCTGTGAGGAGTGTCTGGTTGAAAAGGTTGGTTAAGATGCCCACACCACGGTAGCCCATCGCCTTCCAGGCTTTGATGGCGACTCCATCGGCTTTAACAGCTTTCCGATTTTTCATGTGGTGAAGACAATTTTGGACTTCTGCAGGCGTTACCGGTGGCACTAATCCTTGATTTGGAGCTTGTTCAACAGCTCGTGGATACACGAGCGCCATCTCTCCTTCATCGCGAGGTCCTCGCATAACAGGTTGCTCCCGGGGTCTTTTACACAGCGGCACTTGGAGGTATCCTGTGCCGCTTTGACTCTGGAGCATGCCATCTTATATATGAGCTTCTGCCCATCAGACGATTTCAACTTATCGTATAGTGGTTGTAAGTGGTCTAGTCTGGCTCTGGCTACAGCTTTCTTAGTAGCGCGCTTGGCGGCTCTGTATGCGTCGCGATCTTCAGGAGATCTGGACGCTTGCCACTTCTTAAAGAGGGCTTTTTTGCCCTAGTCTCCCTCTGGACTGAGTCTTTCCGCCACCAAGTCTTCTTGTCACACTTGCGTCCGCCCTTAGACTCGCCAAGCTCTCCCTCGCCGACTCAAGGATAGCCGCCTGAATCTTGTCCCAGTAAGATGGAACCGGTTCGCCCTCACCATCGGCGCTCTTGTCGCCAATGGCAGAGGAAAACTCCTTGGACTTGAATTCATTAAGCAGCTACCACCTGATTTGGCGTTGAAGGCGATCGACACGTTTGCCTTTGGTTTCACACAGAAGTCCATGACAAGAAGATGGAGTTGTGACAGATGCCTCTCACCGGGTATGACTTTGCAGTTGACTACTTTGCTGATGTGGTGTCTTTTAGTGAGTAGGAAGTTGATTTGGGTAGCATTCTTCCCGCTCTTGTAGGTGATGAGATGCTCGGGTCCTCCCCTTTCACGTTGCGCTACCATACCCGAATCCACCGTGAGCACGCTCAAATTCCCCACATTCATCACCCACATCACCGTTTAGATCACCATCCAAAATGATCCCATGTGACAATGAAATTCCACGAAGCACTTCTTCGATTAGATTCTAAAACGCTACCTTATCGGCGTCGCTACAACCAGCCTGTGGCGCGTAGGCGCTTATCAAGTGGGTGACTACTCCACCGACAAGCTCCCTCACAACCATAAGCCGAGCGCTACAGCGGTTCACTTCCAAGAAGTCGTCCTGGAGTTCCCCCGAGAGCACTATGGCTAGCCATTCTCCCCACCAGGTGCACCTGTGTAGATCAGCTTGTAGCCATTCCCAATGAACCGGGATCTGCTGGCTTTCCACCGAGTCTCCTGCAGGAACGCCACGGCCACCCTCCGCCTGGAGAGTACATCGGCCAACTCCCTCGCGCGTCCAGTTAGCGTGCCAATATTCCATGTTGCGAAGCGAAGTTTGGATTGGGCTAACGTCTTTACCCGTGCTCGCCCACGGCAGCCATTGTCTGTCCACCGTGTTGGAGAGAGATAACAATATCATTATTATACTATTAATTGGCATCATCCGAAAAAGTCGATTTAATCCTTATAATTTAATCCTAAAAGATAGAGGAGATCTTAAATAAAAATACTTTTGATATTAAATAAACCATTTGATTTAAGATTTTTTTCTATAATATAAAATACCCAAACGTAAATGTAACTAGTATCGTTGCAACATTTGATATACAACTAATTAACTATACCTATGCAAAAATTTGGAAGTAAATAAATGTAACTAAAAGTAAAATTAATGATTCTCCCATAAGTTACATATTTTTATACAAATATTAAGTAGACGTCACTTCTTTGCTTAGCCGCTCGTAAGCTACCAACATTTTTTGTCTAACTTGTTCGGCTAACTTGGGTATGTCTTCCATCGTTAAACCAGCTGTTGGAACGGGATCCAAGCATTCCATTATTACATTTCCTAAAATAATGAGAAACATATCTTATTACTTATTTCCTAATTGAGATCCACAGTTTGGACTGTAGAGATTCTGTTGGACCTACGATCGAGTGCACTAGGTTACTAAGAAGTAGGAAAGCCTCCGAGTATTAGTCCTTAAGGTGTTTTTTTTAATTGCTGAGAAACAGCAGATAGGCTGAAGACCCGCTTAATAGTAATCAGTTATCGTCGCTTATAGATGTTTGCGACGCTAGGGACGCGTACAGGGACCGTGGTCATTAATACCGGAACACAACACAAGGTTATTATGGCGGCATACTTAAGACTAAGGGTGGTTGCCATCCAGGGCTTAAGGCCCTACCACTCAGAAAATTAAGTGTAATGGGTCTTGTTGTCTTACCTTGATAAAACAGACGTTGGTCTGGCTTGATGAAATAATACGGAGAATATACCATAGGGATAATAGGCACCTGCGCTGATACGGCCATTTTGAATGCGCCCTTTTTAAATGGCATAATGCCCTTGCCGCTAGTGTTTCTAGTGCCTTCAGCGTACAGTAATACTTTTATCTAAAATAAACCATCAATTAAATTATGCTTCAGTGGTTTTTGATCGCAGTGTTTCTGACAAAATCTTGAACAACCAGTAGAATAACCCTTTTTCATTGAGTTGCAAAAGGCATAAGCAGCAAGGTTAAAAAGTTAGCATACTTATTAAAAAAATCATTTCAAAGTAATCCTGAACTTTGATGCAGTATGAGCCCGTCAGTTTAGTTTCTTGGTTTTGGCAGCAATCTTTTGGTGGGCAAGGTAATTTTCCATGGACAGAATTTAAGCAAACTTTACTTCTGCTTCTTTAATTTCTTTATGTTGTATGCATTCACCCACCAAGCTGGGGAAGGAATTATGTTTAAAGAGGAGTTTTTGAGGGGGAAACAGCAGATGACATAAGGATGGAATAAAATTCTGAGTAGATAAGAAGAGCACGGGCGGAGGAAGAATACTAACCTCTGCGGCTGGGGTCGGCCTGTCGTAAAAGGCGATAAAATAACCCAAACTAGCTACGTGGTATGGCCCCAAGCCCATCTGGATGGCAAACACCCTTAAGTATGCTGCCATAATAACATTATGTTGTGTTCCGGCATTAGTGACCCAGGTACCCTTATGAGACAGCTGCGTGTTTACCTGCCCTAGCGTCACAAACATCCATAGGCGACCGAAACTATTAAGTGAGTCGTCAGCCTGGCGGCCGTCCCACAGCGATAAAATAAACAGCATACAATTTATTGCACAAAAGGGGGTCTCATCGCTAAAAGCGATCTCTTACAGACAATCTATGTCAGGAATATATATATATCTATATACATTCTCTTTAATTAAAAACTTAAAAAAAGCAAAAATGATGTATTTACCTTTTTCGTCACCATTAATTCCGCAATAACTTTTAATTGTTTGTATGCATCCTTTGTTTTTTCTCTGTCAATGAATATTATGCCACTGAAGTAGGCACACAATCCAAACGGCCAAAAATAGAACAACACTTTTTTGGCCACCACTGATAATTTATCGAATATATGCCATGTCATAAATAAACCTGAATTTTAAAAATTATTGAGTGTTTTGAATATTTTATATTTTTTTGTATGTTTTCATCATATTCTCAACTATCTCTATTATTGAGATAATGAATTGGAGACTATTATAGTAATATCGTATTATCAGATACCGTATCGTAATATCAGATAACTCGCATAGTTTCATGTGGAAGGAGGGACAACCGCGCGCCTATGATCTCAGCCACCAGGCAGAATTCTTAAGAGATAGATTCGAAGCCAGTGACCCGATTGGACTCGCAATTAGAAATAACAACATGAACATATGGTATTAATTTTAAAACATGATTGATGTGAATTATAAGCACATATTCGAAATATTGTATATACGATCCAAACATTAAAACTACATGTGACTCATTGATAATAGTAGAGAATAAAACAGTCAGTGGAAAGATATACTTATATAATACTTAGTTTTAGAAGTTAGATAAAAATAATAAAAATGAAATTGTACATTTTTAAATTATTTTTATCTTATAAAAACATGTATATTCTAGTTTCTGCCGCAGTTTATTATCGAGTAGATTTATGTGTACAATTTATCAAATAAAATATACACATCTACCATATACGTCATTGAAACACAATAGCAAATAAATCACTTGTGAATATGAATAATCACTTAGTTATTAACCAATCCAAAAAGGATTTTTTCGTTTGTAGGTTTTTTTAATTATCTTGTAATGAGGATTCCATTAGAAATAATTCTGCAGCTCATGAATGTAACGTGGTTTATCGAGGCTGAGATGATTAGATATTTGAAATACGAGTTTGCGGTGGTGAGGTGGGTCGATACAACAGTCTAGGACAGTGGTTGGCAACCTTGTCATCCAAAAGAGTCAAATATAGATAATATACTATTGAAATTTATTCAAAGAGCCATTTTTTTGACGCATGCGTTGTAGAAGACATTATTACGGAAATAATTATAGATAATAAGTACAATTCTGTGCCTGGACTAAACATTAGCCATTGAAGTGTCGTAGCCGGGGAGTCAAAGAGCCGCACGCAGCTCACGAGCTGCGGGTTGCCGACCACTGCATTAAGAATACCTTCCGACCGACTAGTACATATTACTCGTACTATTATTAAAAAATCATTTTACCTAAAATATCCAAACTAGATTGATGATTAGCAACAATAACAGCGGCTTCTGCATTGTCAAGTATTTCTCTGTTTCTTAGTGAGAACGATACATCTTTTATTAAAATTTTGCTCAAGAATTGTACTACGTAACTTATTAATCTGAAATTGTAAACAAATGTATAAATTAGAGAGCTATGCTATATTATCCACTCTACACTTAAATGTGTGCGTTTGCCTGATCATGCGATTGAGTGAGTGAGTCTCTAAGAGAGACTCACTGTTTCACTACTATGTACTACTATTATAAACTATGCTTTGAACATACACGTTTACCCAAACAAAGCCATAATATATTAGGTTGTAATACACTGAAACTACATTGCTGAGATTTCTCTGTCCATCTATGTGTCAATTAGGCAGAGATAGAAATTGAAATTGAGCGTATGTGACAGGTAAACAGCGGGATAGCGAATAACAAAATAGAAGCCAAGTAAATTATATTGGCATGCCAAAACATTGTGTTATGTTTTGGCATTAGTGGCCCAGGTTCTAACCCCTATTTGGAGAGTAGTGTGTTGGCGGCGCCTCTAGCTTCGCAAATATACATAGGCGTCGGTAACTGCTTACTAATAAGTAGGTCGTTAGCCTGTCCGCTGGTCATAAGCAATAAAAAAATGACTCAAGCCCATCACAGACGTAGCTATAATATATATTAATATGAATCATAGCAAGGCATATTACGACATATTTTCCATATAAATTTTCGAGTGACCACACACGCAGCTATAATATATATTTATATGACATCACAAAAATATGTCGACATGTATACATATTTTAGTATATTAATATATATAGGACGACCGCAGACCGAGTGAGGGCAAAATATATGTTATAGTATAGCTCCCGTGTGTGATAACTTGCTATAATATATATTATAGTACGGTATATTAATATATATTATAGCTAAGTCTGTGACGGGTTTTATTCTTGGTCAAGCAACTTGCAACTAGTTTTTCCTTAAAGCATGCTTAAAGTAAAAACTGGATACAAATAAGATTTATTATTAACGTCGTTTTATGTTATAAAGTATTTACTAGCACCTTCATCATAAAACTTTGACGTTGGGTTCAATTGTTTCACCTTATGTGATTATTTATTGTCTTATGTAATGCGCTTAGTTTGTTTTGATTGTAATCTTTATATTTATCCAGAGTTTACCCTTACTGACGTGATTAAATTAGAATCACAGCAATCACCTTTTTGTAAGCTGGCCAAAGAAAACTAACTAAAACCTCGCCCCTCCAAAGTCTTACATGGAGGCATTGCTGATTTACTGTGGCCCTTTCTTAGTGACTATCTAATTTAAGTATATTTACAACTAAGCTTGTTTTTCAGGTTTTGGTTCAGGTTCATTTGATTTTCGGTGTAGACAGCAGTAGTGTTTTGAAGTCAAAAGTGGTATTTCAAATAGTTGTTATTCGAAAGCAGACTCCAGCATTGGATTAGTGTCGTGAACATAAAGTCGCATCACCAAGCAAATGCAACGCAAGAGCCCCCAACTTCTGACATAGCTTATTTTTTTATATTTACAACCTCGATATAGAATATAAGAATGAAGAAACGATCAGATCTTGAGTCAAAAAAGAAAACTAATACCAGCGGTCAGGGCACCCTGTTATAAAAATCCACTAAACAACCCCAGCTAAGTGGTAGGGTTTACAAGCTCACCTAGATCGAAACCACCCCTGGTCTCTAAACATGCCGCAATTTTAACCTTGTGTTGGGTTCCGGCACAAATGTCCCAGGTTCCAGTTGCCCTATACAAATGGGAACGTATACGTAACGTAGCGTCGCAAACATCCATAGGCGATAGTAATGGCCCGATGAAGAAACCGATGCCCGATGGTGTTCCTTAGCAATAAAAAGAAAACACCGATATGAATTAGTCACTACAAGCATTTACAACTCTCATATTTAAAATCACCAGAATAGCTATCGCTGACTTCAAAGCTCCAAAAATAGATTGTTAAAACTTTAACAGAAAGATAAATTTGAAACTAACCTTTTTTTTTGGTCTCGGGGAAAAACCCTCCCTTAACGGGTTCCCCCAGCCCGGGGGGACCGAGGGATATGTGGGACTCCGGGAAAGATGATCAGCCATCCGACTACCCACTAAAAATTCCCGCTGTACTCCTATCACCTACGCCCGGGCCCACGGATATGTGGCCTGCCAATCTCGTGGCCCGGGCCGGCGTCGGCTCGCCTTTTGTCTCAAGGCGGGCCTGTTCTAAAGTGATGGCGCCAGCGGATCACGGTTTCGTCCCCCGGCACTCTCCTATATTGAAGGAATTGAGGGGGGCCGCGGAACAGCACGCGGCCCTCTCCCTCGCGGCAATAGTGCGGGCGGTGGATCCTCCCCCGAGGAGCCGCCCGCGGCCGCTTTCTAGGGCGGCCGGTGGTCGTTAGTTGCCCTCCGGCGCCGACGACGTGGCCTGCGTTGGCGGGAGGGGAGTGTGGTGGTTGACTCCCGCTCCCGCTCTGCCGCCTCCTTTGCGGACATGACTGCTTCGCAAAAGGAGGCAACGGCCGTCCATCCAGGATCGCCTCCGACCGTGGACAGAACCAGGGCCGAGAGCGACAGGTCCGCGCCGATTTGGGCGACGAGGGCGCGGCGCTCCTCGCGTCATGTAGGGCACATGGCGACAGTGTGGTCCACCGTGTCCTCCCGTCGCCCGCGCCACAGTGGTGGTACCCCGACGTCATCTCCCGCCCTATGCGACACAGGTACCTTCGGAAGGTCAGGGCGCCGCCGTGGCGCCTTTCCACTCATTCGGCCAGGACCTAACTAGTCACTAGTTAGGAAAATAATGTTTACTTACTTCGCATTGTGAACATTTTTTGGTCGAAATAATGATATTGGTAGTATTAATCCAGTAGCCACAAATACGGAGAAATAATACACATAGAAGTTATAATAGTATCTAATAATACTAGACATTTTATCTCTTAACTTCTTTAAATGACAGAACTTGCTGCAAAGGCACCGTATACATATAATGAAGTTCACACGACGATGTTATCTTTATATGTCTAATATATTATAGGTTTTATTTACACAACATTGAAATACAAATACTTTATACTAATACAATAAATTTAAAATTTAGTGTCTAATATTGTATACTATTCAAAAATCCTAACTAATATTATTAATTATGCGAAAGTGAGTTTGTTTATTTGTTGGTTACGCTTTCACGCCTACACTGCTGAACCAGTTTTGATGAATTTGAGTATAGACATAGATTGGACCTTGGAGAAGGACATAAGCTACTTTTTTATTTCATATGGCAGAACAATGTTTGCCGGCTCAACCAGTATCTAATAGTTTTATTTTTTTAATGATCTGTTAAAACTTACAGACTTGGTAAGTTGGTATTTAAACCAGATCAACAGTATCTCATACGGTTGCTTCAGACCTCACGGTTTGGGTTCTACTTTTCTTCTTCCACTTCACATGGTCTTCGGTAATTCTGTTGATTGCCAACTAGAATCTAATTAGACTGAATGATTTGATTCTAGGGGTGTGGTGTTGCAGCATGGCAAGACGTTTATTTCTTGTTACTAACCTGCGGTACGTCTGTAAAGTTACAACATGACGGTTACTACTGTTTCTATATGAAAATGGGTAATAGCAGAAATAGTAGAAGTGTCAGTGTGATCTATTAAGTATTAACTACTTTTCGAATCCTTGTCGCGCGCAGACATTTATATGGCTGGCGCGTAGCCTACTGTCTTGGCATTCGGTTAACGACTGCTATGACGAGTGATTTCGAATGAGCTCCCTCAGACAGCAGAGGGTGGCGTCCGTGTCTAACGGTATTTTCCCGACCGAATATGATGGCGAGCGGTGTGAAGCGATGCGCCAACGATTGTCTAATCACACCTAGGCGATTATAGCAGCTCAAGTCGACCTACCGTTAGATTCAGTTGCTCAGATTGTGGAAAATATTCACGAGATTGCTCTTCAGCCGCAGAGTAATATTTCGGCAGAGTCTACGATAAAAGTCACGCCGGCAGCCTGTCACGTAACTCAACGTCACCGTATTTTTGTAACGGACCGTATTTCAAAAGTGCAGTATCTAATTGACACTGGTTCAGACGTAAGTGTGTATACATACAAGTGTATTCGTAATAGACAATGTGTTAAATCGGACTATAAACTTTATGCATCCAATGGCTCAACGATTGACACTTTCGGATGGATACATATATCTATGGACTTTGGCCTTAGACGCGCATTCTTTTAGCAATTCGTAATAGCTGATGATGTTAAACCTATCATAGGCATAGACTTTCTGTCGCATTACAACTTGCTAGTTGATACCACATCACTTTTTAATAGACAATGTTATATCACTCAGTGTTTACGGTCAGCCTAGCCTACATGCATAGACCTGTGCCAAATTAAGTCTGTTACAGGTACTTCGCACTATCACTAACTTCTTTCCCAGTTCCCGAACATGACCCAGCTGGCTGGGGACCTATCAAAGCATGGTATCAAGTACAGCACGCTTCACCACATTCGCACCACTGCAGGTCCACCCGTGTTCAGTCGTCCTCGTCGCTTAGCACCGGTACGACTCCGAAAAGCGACTCGTGAGTTCGAGGATATGGTAAGAACATACGTAATATGGTATTACAAGAAGACTAGACAGCCCATGGTCTCCACCACCTCCAGAGTTGGACAGCCTGCAGTTGCGATATGTACAGGTGCTCAAATTAAGGGAAGTAGAAAGGCGAAAGAAACTAAAGCGGTTCTTGAGGTAATGCGGACAACTGGGAGAAAAAAGTATGTTATAAAGAAGAGTGAGAATGTGAGTATATCGGCGAAACTGAATTGGTAGCCATTTGAGACTTTTACGAAAACCAGAAACATGGTCATATTTGCGCAATCCAAAATTGAAACTTATACAAAAGTTTTGAAGACATTCATGTTTATTTAACTGCTCTAAGGTTAAATCGAGATAGTTGGCGTGAGCGTAGTCAAGTACAGGGAGTAGAAGAGACTCTGCAAGCATAATCTTGGTGGTAGTTGGTATAAAGTTTCGATCTTCTAGATCCTTCTAGGTTTTTAACGGTATATTTAAAAGGTTTAAACGTACCATCGAAATGAACTTGTGGCTGAGATGGCCACTGAATATATGCCCGCAATCTAGGCCAGCCGATGACAATCAATTGCGTTTTCGTTGGATTCCTTGCTATACCAAACTTCTTACTCCATTGAGCTATACGAACTAAATAAGAATTTAATCTGTCAATAGCAGCATTGATGGTGGATAGTGGAGACTGAGTATATATCTGCAGACCGTCTGCATAGAGGTGATAGGATGAAGATAAACTGTCAGTGATAGTCTTTATGAAAAGAGAAAATAATAATGGAGATAAAACGCCGCCTTGTGGGACACCGGCACTTACATTGCGCCATAATGAATAATTATCGTCAATGCGTAATCTCTGCCAACTGCCACACAGGTAACTGTGAAACCAGTCAATCACTGTTGGAGAAATGTTAAGAGTGCGTAGAATATCAAGTAATAAGTCGTGGTCCACATTGTTAAATGCACTACTGAAATCAAGCAGTAACATCACAGTCAGCATACCAGCCTCCATTCCATTCCAAATGTCTGTAATTTTAATCAGTGCCGTTACTGTACTGTGTTCTGGACAAAAATAGGACTGGAAATGATCCATAAGAGAATATTGAGTAAGAAACAAGTTAAGCTGATTGTGCACTAAGCGTTCTAAAACTTTGCCAAGAAATGAGAGAATGGAAATCCGATGAATCTCTGAAAACGATGAAGGGTTTTGTTTTTTAGGGATAGGAATAACCTGGGCATAAACAGAAACATTTGTTATTGAACTCTTTGTATTAGATCATGTACGATGTTTGTAGTTAGCCTAACAATCGGTATTGGATCTAGGCATTGCATAACTATTTGACCTGGAAAAATAAGTACATATTATTAAAAAATAAAATTATAATGTTTTATAGCTACTTACATTATAATTATACTAGCAGCCCGTCCCAGCTTCGCACGGGTATTTAACAAAAAATTAAAAATTAATCCCCTCTATTTTTTTCGGTCTCGGGGAAAAACCTCTCTTGGCGGGTTCCCCCGGCCCGGGGGGACCGAGGGATTTAAGGGACTCCGGAAAAGATATTCGACCATCCGACTACCCACTAAAAACCCCGCTGTTCTCCTATCACCTACGCCCGGGCCCACGGATATATGGCCTGCCACTCTCGTGGCCCGGGCCGGCGCCGGCCCACGCTTCGTCTTAAAGCGGGCCCCTTCTAAAGTGCTGGCGCCAGGGGGTCAGGGTTTCGTCCCCCCGGCGCTCTCTTATAACAAATCTGGGAGTTGAGGGGGGCTGCGGAACAGCACGCGGCCTTCTCCCTCGCGGCAATAGTGCGGGCGGCGGATCCTCCCCCGAGGGGCCGCCCGCGACCACTTTCTACGTCGCCCGGAGATCGTTGCCCGCCCTCCGGCGCCGACGACGCAGCCTACGTTGGCGGGAGGGGAGTGCGGTGGCGGACTCCCGCTCCCGTTCCGCCGCCTCCCTTGCAGATACTACTGCCTCGCAAAAGGTGGCGACGGCCGTCCATCCAGGATCGCCCCCGACCATGGACAGAACCAGGGCCGGGAGCGACAGGTCCGCGGCCAATTCCGGACGGGACTCGCATCCCCGTCGCGTGATAGTCAGGCGTGGGTACGACTACCAGACGATACTCCAGAAAAAGCAGAGTCGCCTGACGTCGTAGCCGGCCCAGCAAGACCAACCGACAGCGAGGATGCAATTCCCGCCCCGGGAACACTCTCTGTGCAGACGCAGTCGAAATAGGCATGGTTTCGACTACCAAATCAGGTCCCAGGGTAGAACCCGGGACCCCAATCAGCATTCGCAACCATCCCACCGAGGACCACGCCACGAACAGAGAGAGAGCTAAGTTGGAAAGGATGTAAGCGGTAGATGGAAAGAAAGGTAGGACTCTGTCGCCTCGAACGGAGAGGAGAGTGAAGCGACGGATGCTCGGGCACGCACACCCGTGCACTCCTCGGACAGAGAAGCGCCCCTGAGGGCAAACCCTTCTATTTGCGTCAGGTTACTAAAAAAATAAAATTATAAAGAAAGTTTGAATACTATTATTTCTATGAGCTTTTATTTTAATGATTTTTTTGTTATTACTTTTTATTTATTTTTCGTTATTTTTTAATAAGTATTCTAATTTTTGTAAAAACCCCAGTGACGCACGCCTACATTGCATAAGGTGCTGCCTAGTGCCTAGCTAGCCGAACAGGGTGAGCGGCTACCACGCAACATTTTTCTAATACTTACATTTTTAAACTCGTGATATCTTTCGAATGGAATATCCGAATTGAATAATTCAAAAAGTTATATAAAGGTATTGAAACAGTTTTGAATATGAAGTAATTTATTTTGATAAGGATTAATACCAAGATCCAAATAAAGAGCCTTTTCTAGGGGCGGCATTTCAATTAAATTTTTAAAATAAAAGAACACTTATTGTGGCATAACTATAATAGTTAGACATATGCTGTCGCGACACTTTTTGTAAATAATGATGTGTTCTGCAAAGTTGTAGTACATTATTTTATTCTATCATCAATAGTTTTCGCAACGCACGCGATTTAAATAATATTTTAGGTAATTTTTTTACACTTTGGGTTACATTATTGGAGTTTTAGTAAGGATCCCTAATTTTTTTGAAAATATAATATAGCCTATGTCACCCGGGGATAGTGTAGCTTCCCAACAATGAAAGAATTTTTTAAATCGGGTCAGTAGTTTCGGAGCCTATTCAAAGCAAACAAACAAACAAACAAACAAACAAACAAACAAACAAACAATCAAATCTTTCCTCTTTATAATAGTAGTATAGATATAGATTACGTCCAAGGTGTATACATTATGTCCAAGGTGGAGTGTATAATCCGTTGTAGTAAGACGTATTAGTAGAAAAATATCATAGTGGGCATTGAGAACATGTCTTAACGTAAATATAAAACAAGTCTACCTCGATTTAGCTTGCAATTTAGACCAGAAGCAATGAGTAGATAGTCCTCTAAATAAATTTATTGAGATGATTTTAAAGTATTACTTACCTTTATTGAAAATATGTTTTTAGGTATTTAAGAAATAGTACGGTGAGAAGATAATGCGTATGATAGGCACCTGTGCAGCAATCGCCATATGAAAGGTGCCTTATTTAAGAGACAAGAACTTGCTGCGGTCTCTATTTCTTGTACCTTCTAGAAACACGAGGATTTTAGCCTGAAATAATCATATTATTTTACATGGTGAGTACAGAACTAAAGGTGTTTTCACGTTAAAAAGGCGTTATAGAATTTCTACAATGGCAGCGCACTGGAAATACGTCTAGTGATGCAAACAGCTAAATCACCTGCTATTGGGTATTCTTTTTGCCTGTCTGCTGAATTTCAGCTATAAAAAAAGAAATACTTATGTAAATAATTTTAATTTAAATATGCTTTGATAATTCACACAGCATCATCTAGTACCAAAATAATCAGCAGAGCGCTTGTACTATGGATAGTTGATAACTGATTAGCTATTTGTATACATTTCGTTTGTAAATAAATACGCTTTACATAAATATCCAGATTCAGAACGGGATTGGAAACTACCGCAGACGCACTGACATATGAAACCCTTTGCGTTACCGAGGTTCTCAAGTCACTCAGTCGGCTATGGAGCGAATTATTTTGGATGTTTGACTTAGAAGGGGCCCACCTTAAGACAAAGGGCGGGCCGGCGGCGGCCCGGGCCACGAGATCGGCAGGCCATATATCCGTGGGCCCGGGCGTAGGCGGTAGGAGAACAGCGGGGTTTTTTAGTGGATAGTCGGATGATCGAACATCGTTCCTGGAGTCCCACATATCCCTCGGTCCCCCCGGGCCGGGGGACCCGTCAAGAGAGGTTTATCCCCGAGACCAAAAAAAAAAAAACAGGATGTTGATAATTAACTACAATTTATATATATTTTTTATATCCCTTAATTTTTGTGACTAGTTTAAAAGGAAGAAACTATCAGAAATAACCGGCATACATATGAAAGATCTAATTATAGATTATATAGTACGATTCATCAACAAGAAAGCTACGTTCAACAAACATTTAAGCATAATTAAATTTTGTATTTAATATTATAAAAGGCAAAATGTTCTGGCTGCGTGGCCATCAACAAGTGCTCGTAGCATATAAAAAAATATTCTCGGGTGGAGCTCTGAGACGATCTCACGGCTTCTTGGTTAGAAAGATTTGCGGACCTCAGTGCGGGCGAAAATGCCGTAACTGTGGTACAGCCTGAGCCAATGGCTAGAGGGACGCCACGACACTATGCCATTTTATGTGACACAGGTACTGTTAGGACATGGCTGTTTCAAACGGTACCTATGTTGTATATCCCAAAAGGTGTGGAGGTTCCAGGTGTGTTCCTTATGGGCATCGGAGCGCCGAGATCTCATCGCCACCATCGGACTAAATCTCTCGCTTCCGGCCATCATCCTAGCGATGGTTGAGAACTAAGCCAGAAGGGACGTCGTCTTCGTCTCCTTCTGAAACCAAAATGTACTCAAGGTGAACAAAGGAACGTTTGAGTGGAATTAAAGTGTTTAAGGGGGCGCAGTAGTAGTCTCGCGTGGGAAAGTGCGGGTAGTCCTTGCCCATGATCCCACACGGCTCCTCCCACCTCAAAAAAGTATAATATGTATGAAATATAAGTAATTGCGCCTTCCCAAGTGAATCTTTCGCTGCACAAATTGAGTTAAATTCTTGAGCCTTGTTGCTGGATATTTGGGTAAATAAATTTATATAGTTAGTAAGTTATATAGTTTTTATTGCGTTGAACAGCAGACTGGCTGACGGCCCACTTAATAGTAAGCAGTTACCGTCGCCTATGAATGTTAGCGGCGCTAGGGTCTCAGCTAACACGCTTTCGTTCGCGTGAAGAAACTAGAATCTGGGCACTTATGCCGGGAACACAACACGTTATGGTGGGATATTAAGAGACCAATGGTGGTCGCCATTCAGACGTCATATAATATATGATTTCAAACAAAAACATGAAGCCAATGACATCCCGATTATTTTAAAGGATTGTCGACATGGCAAACAGTGTAACATCGAATGAATTCTAGGAGATTGAATAGATAGTTTTATAGACAGCTTACGATTTATTTGTAGTCGCTCAAATACGGAATCAATTTTAATTACACTTTCACTGATCGATAGCTACTTTCAGTATGGACAATTTATAAGAAACATTAGTTAACATTCAAAAGACGTTTCTTACAAAGAAAACCAAATATAAAATTCTGTTTTAAATTACATTTTATTATATTTACATTTCTATTATAAAATTTAAATTATGTGCAGCTAAAAAATTTATCTTCTAATTATTATTGTGCTATCGATATTAAAACAAAATTAATGTTAACTTATAAAAAGCTTATACATTAACTCTCTCTGCAAGGGCGTAAGAGTGCTGAACCCTGCGGCCGGGGGCGATCTGTCTTAAAAGGCGCCAAAACAACCGCCATTGTAAGCGGTGCCCCTTTAATTGAAATATTTTTTATATTTTCTCCGTGCAGGCGCGGAGTGATTACTCCCTCTGCGGTCGTAA
Source organism: Malacosoma neustria (assembly GCA_963693495.1). Lineage (NCBI taxonomy): Eukaryota > Metazoa > Arthropoda > Insecta > Lepidoptera > Lasiocampidae > Malacosoma > Malacosoma neustria. Next base: position 9,363,803 of record OY856374.1, read on the forward strand.
AAGACGACAAAACCACCATAGCTACGTGATAGGGCCCCAAGCCCGTCTGGATGGCAACTACCCCTGGTGTATAAGTGTGCCGCTGTGTAACCTTGTGTTTAGTTCTGGCATTAGTTACAGCAGCGTGTTCGCGATGCCCCTAGGGTTGCAAACATCCATAAATGACGGTAACTTTTTACTATCAAGTGGGCCGTCAGCCTGTCTGTTCTTCCTCAGCAATAAAAAAAAGATTATTAATACCACTTTACGATTATTCTATTCTTTACTATTTTATGTTGACAATTAAAACGTAGTCATTTACGATATTCTATTTTCTGGGCTATGATTATTTAAGAGATTTTTAAAGAGAGCGCAATTTAGATATCATAGTTTGGTATACAGAATGTATTTTCAAATTCCGTTTTTGTTTATTCAAAACAAGTTACTAGTTAAAAAATTTTTCAAAGTAAAATCTATATTTTATTAGCCGTTCCCGGCCTCTTCGCTGGTCGAATATAAAGAAAATGAACTGTTTAAAATTTTGAGGTTATGTTCTGATAAAATAATAATCCCAGAACTCGGTCGCACCACTTGCCGGGTCCAATTGCAAATCTAAACTATTCTCGAATCCACTTGAATACATACAAATAATTTCAACAAAATCGGTCCAGCCGTTTAGATATATAAAGGTAATTATAATTTATGACCAGAACTAAAATTACTACTACTTCACAACGTGTTTGACTGTTACAAGGAGAGGGGGCAGCAAGAAACTCCTCAGCAATACCTCCAATTTTAAAATATATTTTTTTTTAATTTCATGTGAATCTTTTTTTAAATAAAAACAACTTAAGCTTATAATATATAGGAAAAAAGAAAAATAAATTATTATTAGTGTCCGACCGAAACTGGTTTTCCGGCTGAAACCGAAACCGAATATTCGGCGGTGGGTTCAGTTTCGGCCGAAACCGAAACCGAAACTCACGTGGTCAAGTATCAAATTCCTTAAAGTACTGAAATTTGGTGCATTTTACCCATTATTATTTAAAATTACGACATGAAATGGAAACACAGTATATGAATTTTGTTGTAATCATTTATTTAATATAATATAAAAAAAATGTTAATAATATTTTTATTATTTTTTCAAATTAAGTTCTCATAGCAAAATGTTTATCAGTTATCAATAATCAAATCACTAATTGTTACTGTTTCATTAAATACTAAGTACCTATTGGTATTTTGAAATCTTATTAATTAATACTTAGGTTTGTATTTGTACTTAGAAGAATCATCAATCTCTTTTAGGTACTTATACCTCTTATATAAAAATAATAATTACTAAAATTATTATTACACTCTTAGTTCCAGTCTCAACAAAGATAATCAAATCGCACATTTAGAATTAATAAATATACCTAGATCACAATTAGTAGGACAGTCATACTTACATTTATTTAGTGTAGTAAATGTAAGTAACTCACTACTAAACATTTAGATTGAAAACAGTTATAATATCAAATAAAAAAAAACTTCTAAATATCTTTGTACGCCAAGAAAAGCTGTTTGTCTACGTTTCCGCCAAGTAAATTATTGTGACGATCCGAGTATATTTGGCTAGCAGCACTGAACAGCTGTTCACTCGGGACACTGGTAGGTGGAGCTGAAAGGTATTTTAAAACTGCACTTCTCAATATAGGATATTGACTGCTGTTCCAATAACTGTATATGCCAGCATTGCGTTGTAATAATGGCTCCGACAGGTAAGACTGAGTCTTGCGTTGGGCGATAACGCACTGGCTAAGTTGTGTTGCTACTTCCGAAATCAGTTTCGGTTTCGGCAAAAGTTTCGGCCAATTTTAGCCGAAACCGAAACTGCCGCCGAAACTTGATTTTTGGCCGAAACTCGGTCGAAACCGAAACCGAACTTTTGGCCGGATACTAATTATTATACAAACAAATCAGAATGATCTATGTTACAGCCTAAACAAGCTTACAAATATAAAATTATTGAAAAATACCTGGAGCTTGTAGATATGTAAAATCAGGTTTATCTCAACAAATTAGTTAATTGAGTAAATAGCTTTAATAAAAAATTTTTGCCCGAGGACTTAAATTTGGTATTTTATTCTAAAATTTATAGGATTAATATCGTTGTGTGTAGTAACATAGTAGGGATGTAATACACTGTTGCATATAAATGATCGAAGCACCACGTAAGTTTTTTTATATTCAATTTATTTACGGGCTTTTCTTAAAATAACTTGTCAGTTCCATTTTCATCTACTTACATTAATTAACTTAAACGTAATTAAAAAATCTTAAAATTCAATATATTACTTATACAATACAAGTTTGATTCACCACGTTCAGTGGTGAATGTCCACCATAACCTTTTTACTAAGATTTGCAGTCATTTATCGCTAGAAATTTTATCACAATATACTAAATATAGTTAGGAATAAATTGTTTATCGAATTTCTCCAATTTTTACGACAAAAAAACTCTTTCATCATATTGATTATGCGTATTTTATATAACAAGATGTAGGAGTATATCAAGATACCAAAAACATATATATGTTTAAAACACATTTGGACATTTACAATAGCGTGTTGTGTATATTGTAATGATAATATTTTAATTATTTACATTAGGGACAGCAAAATTACATTACAGTTGAATTTTGTCGCAAATTTACAATTGGTGTCATTATCCTTTCATGGAATAAGAATAGTCAGGGGGCAATTCGCTAAACACTTCTTTCGATAACTCCCTGTACGCGGCAGACATCTTCTCGTGCACCCTTTTAATGAGATCTGGTACATCTTCTGGCGTCAGTCCAGCAGTTGGGATAGGTTCTAGAGGTTGTATAATGATGTGTCCTGAAACAAACATTTTATTATGAACCATTGCAGTTTATGTTTATATTACACTGTTTTAAATATACAGTACTCCATTCTTAAAATTTGCTAAGGGAGTTATTTTTAAATTAGTATCCTAATTTTCGATAAATGTTAATACTTTGGTATCGGTTCAAAGCAAATGCAGGAATTGTGATAATTGAATTTGACAACTTGTTGGCTTGATGACAGTTTGTCACGATTAAAAAGGTATTCAGATTATTTTCAGCTTTTGACGGTAATTAAAGCAAACTACTTTGAGCATTTAACATTTTCTTTTACGTCTTAACTGTGTAAGTTTGATTTTTAAGGTCTAGGGGAAATCCACGTCATCCGAATATCAAGCCGGAAGGGTCACCAGAATGTATTACTGCTTATCTACAGTAATGCATTTGTCGACGAAATGATACTTCCTTGCCTTTATTTGTATGACCACGTTTAACGAAAATTACCACTTACTTGGCGAATAAATTACTAGTCATGCCGGAGAAGTAAAAAAAAGCAGAACTCAGGCCTGAAGTTGAAGTTAAAGTAGCAGCCGAGAATTAAACGCGAAGATGCTGATTGAAATTGTTTATATTATTTTGCGATTGTATGGTACCAAAATTCTAACACAGACGATATGATTGGTTCTGTGGCTACGTAAATAATTGAGTACGGTCGTGTCTATGGGTTCGACAACAGGGCACCGTGCAGAGGCGGAGAAAGAATACTAACCTCTGCGGCCGGGGTTGGCCTGTCGTAAAAGGCAACAAAACAACCCACCCTAGCTACGTGGTAGGGCCCCAAGCCCGTCTGGATGGAGACCATCTTTGGTCTTAAGTATGCCGCCATAATAACCTTGTGTTGTGTTCCGGCATTAGTGACCCAAGTTCCTGTACCTTTATGCGACAGCAGCGTGTTCGCGATGCCACTGGCGTTGCAAACACCCATAGGCGACGGTAACTGCTAAACTCTAAGCGGGCCGTCAGCCTGTCGGCTGTCCTACAACAATAAAAAAGGGAGGATGCAATATTTATATGATCTGCGTGATTCGGTCTGTAAATACGTGTTGGCATATTGTATGTTTGTAAAAGATCCTGTGATTCAGGTTTTCCACTTGCACTTGACCTTGCACTTGCAAGGAAGTGCTTTAAAAAAAGATGAAAATAGCTTCTGTATTTAATCCCAAAATTTTATATTGTAGAGGCGCCTGTTTTATTTACCTTTATTAAATATGTATTTCTCTGAATTTATGAAATAGTAGGGTGAAAATACAACGGGTATGACGGGCACTTGGGCTGCAACAGCTATGCTGAACGCTCCTTTTTTGAAGGGGAGCAGTTTTGTATAGTCCTTGTTCCTAGTACCTTCTGGGAAAAGCCATATTTTTGCCTGAAAAAGGAAATATTACGAATTATTAATACTTTAATGAGTTTGTGAACGTAGCGTGTAGGGTGTAAACTCACTATGGACAAAGTTTCATCATTGATATGAATGAGTCGTAGTTGTGGACTTGAAACTGATGGTAAACTAACTTCTTGTCACTTCTTATATTAGTTAAGTTCTTTCGACAATAAATATGATAGTGGACTTAAAAGTCCTAAAGGATTGACTAGCTGTGCCCGCGACTCCGTCCGCGTGGAATAGTGACTTTGGGCAGCATTTTTTGTATAATTCTTATGGTTTATTTTGGATTACAAACCCTATAAACCTTAAAATATAAAAAAATTAAATATGCAAACAGTCAGTGTTATCGAATGCAACTGTTACGCCATGCGCCCCCGGAATACGTGCGTTCGAACTTTGTACAGTATGTTGCATTTGTTCAGACCGAATTTAATACATATGTCGTTTGTAAATATTTCTACACTTTCTAGTAAAACTTTTAAGTTAGTCGGGTTGTTTTTGAGATCATCCATGTATAACAAGTGGTTTACCCAGAAACTGTGTTTAAGCTTGTATCCTTTAAGTTCATATTTATTTAATACAAAAGAGATGGGTTTGATGGCTATATAGAATAATAGCGGTGGGAGAGAGTTGCCCTGGAAAATGCTATGCCTAATATAAATCGGCTCGGTAGTAATCGTTTCCGTGGTATCTTAGGCCGTCATTATCATTTTCCAGTTTGGGATGGTTAGCTCTAAGATTTTTTTTACTATTGATGAGCACTTATAGATGTCAAGTATTTTCAGTAGCCAGTCGTGAGAAATTGTGTGAAAACTTTTTAAAAATCTATCCAGGCTATGCTCAGATTCTTTTGGTTTTGATGTGCGTCTTTTAGTATTGCTCTGTTTAACATTAAGTGATCGTTGCATCTTCGAGCCCTGCTGCAACACCCTCTCTGCTCCATTGCTATTATATTGTTCATATCACACTGTTCATAAAGAATATTACACAAAACAGAGGTTAAAAGTTTATATATACTAGGTAAACAAACAATTGGTCTCCAGTTTTTAGGGTTTTTGGGTTTGTTTTTTTGGTAATTATAATATAATTATATTTTACTGTAATTATATTAATTATACATATTTTAAATAATTTTTAATTTAATATAATTATATTTTATTATAATTATATTAATTATACATATTTTAAATAATTAGTAAATGCTATTGTTCTCTCTTCGCTAAATTTCACACGAGTTTAATAAAAATTAAAAAATCAATTTGCAATTCATCTTTTTATTTATTGTGAATTTTTATTTTACAAATTTAGTTGTTTCCTTTCAGGGTGTAGGGTATTTTTTATATGTTGTACTAGCTGTGCCCGCGACTCCGTCCGCGTGCAATAGTGACATAAGGCAGCAATTTTCTGATAAATCTTATGATTTATTTTGGATTACAAACCCTATAAACCCTAAAATATAAATAAATGAAATATGCAAACAATCAGTGTTATAGAATGCAACTGTTACGCCATGCGCCTTCGGAATACGTGTGTTCGAACCTACAAAGTCCAGCCTAAGCTAAACCCTATTTCAAATGATTGATGATATAAATCTGAGGTCAACTTAAATTGGACTATGAAATTTCCCAAACTTATCATTTTTAACAAAAACTATTTTTTTTTTCTAAAATAAAAATACCCTAAGTTACTCCTTGATACATCAGCTATCTGCCAGTGAAAGTCCCGTCAAAATCGGTGCAGCAATTTCAGAGATTAGCCGGAACAAACAGACAGACAGACAAAAATTAAAAAAAAATGTTGTTTTGGTATATGTATACGTCCGAATGCACTTGTAAAAAGTGGTTATTTTAATATTACAAACAAACCCTACAATATTATATTTGTATAGATAACAGCAGCGTGGTGACATAACAAAATAAATTTGTCCATAAATTATAAATTACTTAAATAGGTAAAACCTTAATAAGGTTCTTTCCTCAACTTTATAAAATGTGGTCCGATTTATCCTGATATCTTAGTAGCAAGAAAAGATAAATAAATTAAACCAAATCAAATCAAGTGTTATGAAATACATTATCACCTTATTTTTAACCATTACGTCGGAAGTGATCTTCAGTTGTCTGTACGCCCCTTTGGGATCGTTTCTGTCGATGAATACAACTCCAGCCAGATATGCAGAGAGACCAAATGGCCAGATGTAGAATAACTCTTTCTTGGCGATAGCCGACAATTTGTCTACAACCTCCCAAATGTTAAACATGCCTGAAAACAAATTTGAAAGTAGATTGTAGAAAGTCCTTGTGAAAGTTAGATGCCTTGGCTTCTATATTGTCGTAATTATCCTAATGTATTAAAAACGAAAGTAAGTGTGTACATTTATTTTCGTTACCAAATCATTAGTCGTTGAAATAGGCTTTCACATAATTGGTTGGCTAACTTCTTTCGTCCATAGAGCAGCGATATAGTTAATTATGCAGTTTCTCAGAAAGTCCGGTAAATTTAATAAAAGATTCGTCCAATTGTAGGTTAAATATTTACTCGTATATATTGTATGAGCACTTAATACAAATTTTGTTATATGTATAATAGAGGATATTTTATTCTATTTTATATTATAGACTTCTGATTTATCAACAATTGCTCAAATATTAAACAATAATTTAAGTTAACAATAGTAGTATGAATTTTTGTGTAAAAATAGGATTTCTCCAAATCTTTCCTGGGGTGTTTTCAAAAGTAATTAAAGGACTATTATTATTACTTTATTTGGTTCCTATGCAGGTTGCGATTTGAGTTTTTATTCTACTTTAGAGAGTCAGAACATTTTCCCATTTTAACCAAATCTATTTTATATTGCGGTGCCTTAAAAATATGTCAGTAAGCAACCAGTATTATCAGATAGTTATATTATAAGATAGTATTATAAGATTAAGACCAGTATTATAAGATAGTTGGGGCCCTTGGTTATTTGTACTGCAGAGATTGTTACAAAAATATAATTTTATAACACAATGCACTTACACTAAAATTTGAATATTTTTATGCCGATTAAACAAATATTTGTTTCTGAATTGTATGAGGTTACCAATGTAATTATTACAAGCAGTGTTGTTGGTCCTACAATAAATATTTGGCTTTGGTACTGGGGCTCCTCTTCCTGACTTTTATTCTACGCTGGGTCTTTCGAATACTGCAGTGAGTTGATTGGGATACAAACCTAAAATATCCAATGATGACTGATGATTAGACACTATCACTGCTCCGCGATCTTCTGATAGAATTTCTGCATTTCGCAGTACCCATTTCAAATCGTAAAACTTTGTTATATTTTTTAGAATTCTTACTGATTGTCTGAAATTGTAAATATAAATTAATTAATATTTTAATGTATACTGATGCTCAAAAAGTAATTAACTTAAATATCGTGAAGAAGAGATAGTCATCATAGCTTAGTGATTTCGTAAAATATAGTTCTTAAATCGGGATGAGGTTTCCGTAAAAAAAAGAACGATCCCATTAATATATTAAGGCGACGTTAAAAGGTGCCAATGGGTTATATGTACTCCTTTTCTAATTCAAAAATCGGTTTTTAGTTGAAACTCGGCCCAGGGGGACCGAGGGATATGTGGGATTCCAGGAAAGTTGTTTGGCCATCCGACTACCCACTAAAAACCCCGCTGTTCACCTATCGCCTACGCCCGGGCCTACGGATATATGGCCTGCCGATCTCATGGCCCGGGCCGGCGCCAGTCCGCCTTTTGTCTCAAGGCGGGCCCCTTTTAAAGTGTTGGTGCCAGGGGGTCAGGGTTTCGTCTTCCCGGCGCTCTCCTGTATTGAGGGAGTTACGAGTTGGAGTATAGTATAGGAGTTGAGGAGGGCCGCGGAACAGCACGCGGCCCTCACCCTCGCGGCAATAGTGCGGGCGGCGGATCCTCCCCCAAGGGGCCGCCCGCGGCCGCTTTCTACGGCGACCGGAGAGGTCGTTAGTTGCCCTCCGGCGCTGACGACGTGGCCTGCGTTGGCGGGAGGGGAGTGTGGTGGTTGACTCCCGCTCTCGCTCCGCCGCCTCCTTTGCGGACATAACTGCCTCGCAAAAGGAGGCTACGGTCATCCATCCAGGATAGCCCCTGACCATGGACAGAACCAGGACCGGGAGCGACAGGTCCGCGCCGATTTGGGCGACGAGGGCGCGGCGCTCCTCGCGCCACGCAGGGCACACGGCGAAAGCGTGGTCCACCGTGTCCTCCTCGTCGCCCGCGCCACAGTAGTGGTACCAGGTACCTCCCGAAGCAACCATGCCCCGAGAGTCCTCTTCCGCATGACGCAGGTCCCTGCGTCAGGCGGAAGGTCAGGGCGCAGTGGCGCCTTTACACCCATTCGGCCAGGACGGGCCTCACCGCTTCGATGGTGGCGAGGCCCGCGCTGGGGCGAGGCTTTTGCTCCTAGAAAAACCAAATGCATATTTACTTATATATTAAACATTAAGTTTAATCTTAAGAATGTTTTTCAAACTAATTTTTTAAAATTTACTTCTTTCATCTTATCCCCTTAACTAGTATAATTAACGACCTGCGTGGCTTAACGGCTAACGCAATGTACCGGACCTTTACAGGGATTACGGGTTCGATTCCCGTCTGGAATCTGGATGTTTGTATGTGTAGTGTGTTCGTTTGCAGAAATGGTGTATGTGTCTATGGCACGAATGCTGTGCTGCTAACTTTGGAGCATGATGTCACTGTGCGAATTGCCACAGGATAGTCATTGTTACATCATTATTGCTTATTATCTCACCTTTAGAATAATTAATTTTTGGTTAAATTCACTCATTTTATAAACGTGATTTTGCTTTAATCTATATAATATATTTTTCTTGAATGTTTTAATGTCCTTAACGTTCAATCGATTTTAGCTATAAATAATTTCTTGCTCAGGAATGAACAACCGTTTTTTTAAGTTCTTTGATTTATGTTACATTTTATTTAAATTTATTTAATATATATATTTATTCTACTTTTATAGATTATCTATTATCTGTTTTATTTTAGCGTTTTATTGTTTTAATATTGTAATATCAACAATATCTGATAGATATAGGTTGTATACATTTTAAATATAAGCTCGTTCTTTTTTATTTTTATCTTCAGTGTGACGTCATTCCATGGGCCTGACAGAAGATCAGTACTGGATTTTTCTAAGTCAGCATTATGCTGAGTCAGGTAGAATTTGAGACACTATTGGTTTATTTATATATGGTTTCTAGACAATTTTTTTATAAAATTATAATATTATAATATCTTGTAAAATATTGTTTGAAATAAATATTTCTTAATTTCTTTCTAAATTATACTATATGTATTATTGAAATTGGTAAAAACTAAAAATCAGCTACTTGGTAATGCTTTGTACCTATTACCTATAGATAATTGATTGCTTTTATTAGATAACGTATTTACCCATAATCAAACCTGTTTTTTGCTGGGCATTTTGATAAGATAATAATTAATAATCACTGGCTATCGCTTAGATTTATTCATTTAGGCAGTTTAAAGATATGATTGTCAAAGGCAGGCTTTGACGATCATATAATTATCAAATCATTTATTTCAATACAGTAATATAATACAATTGCATACACCGCTGAGGGTAGCTCAGTCATAGTATTGTAAAATATAATAGGATAGTTTTAAATTTTACAGAAACATCTTTATGCCTATATATTGTGCTTATGGTCTCTTTTACCCAAAATACTAATGTATCAATAAAAATCAATGTGGCGAAGACCGAGTACTTGGCCTATAACTCTACAGATCCCACACCCGTACGCATAGGCGGCGACACGGTCGAGCGCACGGACCAAGTCAAATACCTGGGATCTGTATTTCATGCGTCTGGTGACATCGATTGCGACGTCAAGGCACGCATTGCTGCCGCGTGGGCCAAATGGCGTGAGGTAACTGGTGTCATTTGTGACCCCAAGATGCCGGTAAAGTTGAAGGGACAGGTCTATAAGACCATCATTAGGCCTGTCCTTTTATACGGCTGTGAAGCGTGGCCGGTGTTAGAGCGACACAAGCAGGAACTGCGTGTCACGGAGATGAATATGCTGCGGTGGATGTGTGGAGTGATGCGGAAGGACCGCGTTAGGAACTCCCGCATTCGCGGCAGCCTTCATGTCCGTGACATTGCGGATAAATTGCAGGAGTGTCGGCTCCGATGGTACGGCCACGTTTTACGGCAACCGGATGCTTATGTGGGAAACAAATGTCTGGCCATGCCGCTTCCGCCGGGCCCCGGCAGGAGGGGTAGACCCAAAAAGTGCTGGCTTGACGTCGTAAAGGGTGATATGCGTGCCAATGGTCTCACTACCAGGGATGCTGAAGACCGTGCGAAGTGGAGAAGAAAAAGTCAGAAAGCGGACCCCGGGCGCCGAAGCGAGAGTTTGGGCTGCAACCGGGATACAACGCAAAGATGATGATGAAATATATTGGGACATTTCACACAACGCCATCTAGTCCCAAATTAAGTAGCTTAGCACTTGTGTTATGGGTTCTTTTGTAAATAAATATATGTTATACATAAACAAGCTGACTCTGGAAGGGAATCGAACCCGTGACCTCCGCAAGTGTACCGACGTGCGTTAGCCGTTACGCCAGGAGATCGTCAATAATAGATAATAATAACCGTAAGTATATTTGAAAACCTTGCAGAATGAAAGATTTTGCAATTTGTTTTGGGTTATTTAATTTAATTTTTACGACTATTATGTTAATAACAATAACGTGAATTGTAAGGATTATATTGTTCTATTATTATTAATTGTATATAGTTTCGTTGAAAATTATCTATGCTTTCCAGTAATCAGCACTCTAATGGAATCTATTTTAAAATTCGGTTTGTTTTTAAATTATGTGCAATATATATTGTCTAGATATGGAATTTAATAATTTAACATAGAAGTTTTTATATTTGGCACTTTTATTTTAAATACAATTTCAACGGTTGAACACAGGGTCATTTAATACGGATCAGTTTTTTAAAAAGAAAAGAGCTTGTAGATTCACGTTCTGGTCTCTTGAGCTCCCAGATAAACTAGTTTTTGAACTTATTTTGTGTGTACTTTTGTGACAACAGCGTGGATTTAAAAAAAAGATATTATCCATGCTCCTTAGATCAACTTTGTGCATTTCGTATAATAGATTGTATTAGAATCCGATGGATTAGAATCCAAAAGAATATTTTTGAGTTAATAAATATAAACTTACTTAGCATTTCTAACATTCCTGGGATTCAGTAAAAAGTATGGCCAAATCACAGCAGCAACTAGTGACGTGAAAAAATAGAACAAAAAGAAATTAAAGTAGAATTTAATTTTATTCGGTTTCTTTTGAGTTATTTTCTTTAAAAAATATGTAAATGTTATTATTGCAAACACAACAAATATTTTATACCACATTATAATTACTTGAAACACATTCGAACAATAAACTGTTTGTATACGCACTGACTTTATTACCTTAGTGCTATATTTTATCTAACTAGGGTTCAGTTGTATATTTCACAAAACCATTATATAATTATTTATCAAGTTCATTATATAAACAATTCTTCTATGTTTTATTGCCTGGCCAACCGATTTTAATGTTTAGTGTTTACATGCACACAGACGTATCGAGTAATTTGGTGGATTTCACGGACACGTTAAGCTCGATGAGTGCTATAATAGATACTGTAAAAGTTGAGCATGTGTATATCTCGGGGGACTTTAATGGACACCCTTTTAAATTTTTTTTAATACTGTAGGACAGCAGATAGGCTGACAGCCCGCTTAGAATTACCAGTTACCGTCGCCTATGAGTGTTTACAACGCCAGTGGCATCGCGAACACGCTGCTGTCTCACAAGGGTTCAGGAACTTGGATCACTAATGCCGGAACATAACACAAGGTTATTATGGCGGCATACTTAAGACCAAAGGTGGTCGTCATCCAGACGGGCTTGAGGCCCTACCACGTAGCTAGGGTGGGTTGTTTTGTTGCCTTTTACGATAGGCCGACCCCGGCCGCAGAGGTTATTATTCTTTCTCCACCCCTGCACGGATAATTTTTTTTTATACAGAATTGATGGAATTTTGTAATAAACAAAAATTTTGTAATATTTATTAGATGTAATATCTGAAACTTTGCTTTTGTGAGTGAGGCACACGGATCAAAACCTTGGCTTAATCACTGTGTCACAACCCAGGCCGCTAAGTCCTCAGTTGTAAAAACTTTTTTTTTGTTTCGGGGAAAAACCCTCTCTGCGTCCGGGCCCACGGATATATGGCCTGCCGATCTCGTGGCTCGGGCCGACGCCGGCCCGCCCTTTATATCAAGGCGGGCCCCTTCTAAAGTGTTAGCGCCAGGAGGTCAGGGTTTCGTCCTCCCCGGCGCTCTCCTGTGATAAGGAGTTGAAGGGGGGGGCGCGGAACAGCACGCGGCCCTCACCCTCGTGGCAATAGTGTGGGCGGCGGATCCACCCCGAGGGGCCACCCGCGGAGTTGTAAAAGCATATATTAATTATGAAGTACTATGTATGATCTGACCCATTTCTCGCTAATTATTGAATGTTGCCTTGATTATTTAGAAAGTAAATTATTATTAAATAATATTAATGTGAAAGATAATAAAGTAATATGGGGTAAAAGAAATTCCGAGGAAATTGAAATGTATGTAAATGAGTGTAGCAATTAGTTGAAATGTATTGCCTGTCCCCTAGAATTGCATGAATGCAGTGAGCGCACCTGTAGCCTGCTATCACACAAATATAATGTTAGACAAGAAGTACAACGACAACAACAACGTTTGTTAGACGAACAAACATGATCCAAGCACTAAGCGAGGCGGCTGTGATGGGTCGAGGGGTGGTCAGTAGGGGGCGCGCAAGGGTAGTACCCGGTTGGAATAAATATGTAGCTAATGCTCACGCACAGGCCAGGCTGAAATTTATGTCGTGGATTTGCATGGCAAACCTGATGTGGGCTATATTTATGACAAATGGTAGTGGCCAGAAAAATATTCAAATTTAGACGATGGTGCATGGGCACCATATATGGATAATGTTGATTGGGCAAGTGAGCTTGGGCAAGGAACACGTTTGGGCAAGGAACAAGGCCGAGTCTTAGTAACACAAGCTAAGAAGATTTAAATCAAATAGTGTATCGTCGTATGTGTGCCGGCAATTTTCAATTCTAAATAGGTTTTGGCCTCAACATACATATTAAGTACTAGCTGTGCCCGCGACTCCGTCTGCGTGGAATAGTGACTTTGGGCAGAATTTTTTGAATATATCTTATGGTTTATTTTGGATTACAAACCCTATAAACCCTAAAATATAAATGAAATATGCAAACAGTCAGTATTATCGAATGCAACTGTTACGCCATGCGCCTCCGGAATACGTACGTTCGAACCTACAATGTCCAGCCTAAGCTGAACCCTATTTCATAATGATTGATGACATAAATCTGAGGTTAACTTTAATTGGAAATTCAACCTACACTGTCCAACCTAAGCTAAACCCTATTTCATATGATTGTTGATATAAATCTGAGGTAAACTTAAATTGGAAAATTAAAAATTTTCGAAACTTATCATTTTTAACAAAAACTATTTTTTTTTCTAAAATAAAAATAGCCTAAGTTACTCCTTGTTACATCAGCTATCTGCCAGTCCCGTCAAAATCGGTGCAGCCATTTCAGAGATTAGCTGGAACAAACAGACAGACAGACAAAAATTGTAAAAAAATGTTGTTTTGGTATATGTACCGTGTATACGTCCGAATGCACTCAGTAAAAAGCGGTTATTTTAATATTACAAACAGACCCTTCAATTTTATTTATTTGTATAGATGTATAGATTAACGTTGGCACCATTCAGAATGAACAATAATGAACTTGGTGCCAAAGTGATGTGACTATGTATTTTAATATATTAAGTGAATTTTGAAAATAGGTTATATAATTATGATAACACGTTTATTACAAGTGGGTAAGGATGCAAATACTGTGTGAGGTATCTTTTGACGATATTTATGAGCGCAAATCTTCTTCCTCCATTCCCTTATCCCACATTATATGGGGTCGGCACAACATATTACATGCCGTAATAGTTGTGGCTTAGTCTTTACAACCGGCAGTCTGCCTGACGTTAACCTCTTTTTGGGGAAAAATCTGTCATCCTTTTTATTGAAATTATTTTTCTCGTTTTACATTGAAAGTAGGACACGAAATTTCTTTGTAAATCATCTAATATATCATCAAGCGACACTTTAATTGGTTTCTTCTTGAGTAAACAACATCCGAGTGTCGGTTTGGGTGTGCAGGGTGGCACTTTGGCCGGGTCGTCGACTTTTATGGGGTCTGTGCACAATTCATATTCGACAACTACGACACGAGGGCTCATTTTTAGTAAAAAATGAAATTCACAGTGCCCAGTGTCTTCGAGTTGTCTTCTTGGTCCTGCATTTCGTTGCGCTTAAACAGGCAGAGACCGCAAATATAGTTTAGATATTACTACGCAGTTGGATAAGACAATAATCGCTTAAGTTTTAGGTAGTTGCCTGAAACTTTTTTTTCTACCCATGAAATATTAATGAGATCCGGTAGCCGTATGTGGACTTTCATCTGCGTTCACATTTCTACAAAATCTAAATACGGTATGCAAATTCCTGTAGTTTTTGATGAGTTCTTTCATTCTTTATTGATCTTGTTATGGCAACACTAATCATTTACATCCTAAAGTGGTTCTCAATACGATACCAAAAAGTCCAAAATCGGTAGAGTACGTCATTTCACCACGGAGTTACGACGCTTACCTGCCATATTAATTCTCAGACCAGGTCTATTGTTATTTGCTTAAATAGTTAAGGTTGAATTCTCTGCCATATTTATGAAACAACCAATTTGTAGTTATTACAAAAACAGATTTTAAATTAGTTATAGAAATATCATATAAATATATTCGAATGAAAATTCAAACGTTTGAATGATAAAATTACCATTGCACATATTGGGTGATTTATAAACTAAATAAATTTAAATAAACAGAGAAATTAAGTCTCAGTTTCTAATTATTGGCAGCTATAAAATTCCCAAATTGCTGATTGCATTACACTGTTGGATGGTAATATTTGTATTATGTTTAAAGTAGTATACTTGTAAAGTGGCAATATGTATAAAGTAAATTTAAAAGCTAAATCTCAAAACGCATTTGCGCAATAAGGAATGTATTTGAATTGAAAATACCCGTACAAATGCCATTTAGCTGTGTACTGGTTTTTGATCCTTTGAAGAACCAAAGTTGATTTTTATGATTCCTAAATAGTTGGAGCGTTCGCAAGTCTTTTATTACATATATTACTTTCCCAATGCGTTTAACAATAACGCCTTTCGTCTAGGTCGTTAAATTATTATAATCTGTTCTTTCCACCGTAATATTTCACATTGCAAACATTGTTTTTTACTAACATGGTTACCGAGTGGGCTCGACGAAGACGGTGAATTAGGTGACAACAAGACTAGCCGCAATCTAAGCTTACGCCCGAAAACCAACTGAGCAGGCGAAGAGCCTGTTGTTGAGTGAATGAAACTTCTATAGTCTAATAAATACTAAAACAAAGCAGCTTGCTGTTTATCAGGTCAAGTATTTGATATGATGCTCGAATTTATTCCTTTATTAACTATTTTTTATCCGTGCAGAGGCGGAGAAAGAATACAAATCTCTGCGGCCGGGGTCGGTCTGTCGTAAAAGGCGACAAAACAATCCACCCTAGCTACGTGGTAGGGCCTCAAGCCCGTCTGGTTGGCGACCATCTTTGATCTTAAGTATGCCGCCATAATAACCTTGTGTTGTGTTCCGGCTTAATGACCCAAGTTCCTGTACCCTTATAGGACAGCAGCGTGTTCGCGATGCCACTGGCGTTGCAAACACCCATAGGCGACGGTAACTGCTAAATTCTAAGCGGACTGTCAGTCTGTCTGCTGTCCTACAGCAATAAAAATAAAATCACGTAGCTCTCCCCCTATCCGTTGCTGGCCGGAAGATAAGCCGGAGACGTCACTTATGTTATACCATTGCTGTCACAAAACCTTTTGAATTCCTGAGAAACAAATGCCGTGCCATTATTGCTGACCAACGTGTGGGTTAGACCTAACCGTGAAATAAACTCCTGCAATTTAACAATTACGGCCGAAGTGAAAATGGTATTCATTCTGTATTTAAACCAGTTAACACAATTTTAATTTTCGTATGGGTCAATGACGTTTTACGGTATTCTAATTATTTATTTTGATTTATTTATATATTAGTTGCCCCGCAAACGTTGTTCTGCCATATGAATATAAAAAGTAGCCTATGTCCTTCTCCAAAGTCCAGTCTATGACTATGCCGAAATTCATCAAAATGGACCCGGCAAAGGTTGTTCTGCCATATGAATTTAAAAAAAAGTAGCTTGTGTCCTTCTCCAAAGTACAATCTATGATTATACCGAAATTCATCAAAATTGGTTTAGCAGGTTAGACGTGAAAACGTAACAAACAAACAAACAAACTTTCGCATTTATAATATTAAGTTAGGATTCAGACCGACCTGTCATAAAAATGATACTTGAAACTGTTGGAATTCTAATTAAGGGATTTTCTTGTTTTTATGTGATTTTTATATATTAGCATTCCATTATTGAATAAATCTGTTCTGTAGAAGCAATTTAATTGTAGTCCATTCGCGTTAGGAAAATAGTGAGTCATCGTTGTCCGCCGGCCTAGCTCCGCTACGAAACCAATCATGGCATCATTTCCGAACGATGATCTGCCGTCAATTGGTCACTGTGAACATAGTTTTTAATTTGTTGTGATCTGATTGGTCAGGAGGCAGGGCTAGGCCGGCGGACAACGACGACTACTAATTTCTTAACGCGAATGGACTATAGTATTGTATTTTATTAGTATGCTTGTGTTTTGTTAATTTGCCTTAATTACGGGTTTAAGGTCCCTGGTCGCTACCAGGTGAGCTACCACTGAGCTCAGTGGTCACTCGGAGACGGTCCCGGGTTCGCTCACACGGTGACGTGCACCGCTTAGGCAGTATTTCTCGCCTAATGTGCATATTATAGCATATTTGTATTTATAATTTGTATATTATACTGACGTTGAAAGAAAACATCGTGAGGGAACCGGCATATCGAGATCAGTGGTATGTTTGACTCGCCAACAGGTGAAAGCCCTAGCCTAGTGATGGGACGCTATGGGCTGTTATCATCATTTTAATTAGGGGCTTGAGACAGAGATAGGCTCACGGATGTCGTTTACAGATGTTTGAAGTAATAAATCAGTGTAATTTTTCCGGACGGTTAATTAGAGTGTGTTCTCACATCTATCGTTAAAAATATGACTCTACTCAGAATTTGAGTCATTAAGGAAAAAATTCTGGTCTTGGTGTTCTCAGAAATTTGCCTAGTAGTTCACCTGCGATATAAGCATAATTAGCTTCGATTATTCAAACTGAATAAAACTGTAAACTAAGTGAACCGTTTGTATATAGATACATTGTGTACCGAATAGTGATTTTTTTTTATTGCTGTAGGACAGCAGACAGGCTGACGGCCCGCTTAGAATTTAGCAGTTACCATCGCCTATGGATGTTTGCAACACCAGTGGCATCGCGAACACGCTGCTGTCCCATAAAGGTACTGGAACTTAGGTCACCAATGCCGGAACACAACACAAGGTTATTATGGCGGCATACTTAAGACCAAAGGTGGTCGCCATCCAGACGGGCTTGAAGCCCTACCACGTAGCTAGGGTGGGTTGTTTAGTCGTCTTTTACGACAGGCCGACCCCGGCCGCAGAGGTTAGTATTCTTTCTCCGCCCCAGCACGGATTTTACCGAATATTACTAACGCGGAGTTTCTTTCGAAAGAAGGGATCTAAGCGACAATAGAAAACATGGAGAAGTAAAGCAGGAAAGAGAGATGAAATATCAGGGAAATGAATATTACAAGTTCCTATGAGATCATGGATTCTTTAATTGTAGCGTCCAATTGTTATGAGTTTGCCAACGTCAAAATTTCAAAATCTATACATATAGATTTTGAAATTTTGACGTACAGGTTTTAAGGGTACAGATTACATAATCTAGGTAAACAATTAAGTAATAATATATTTTCTTTATTGCTGCAGCAGACAGGCTGACGGTCCACTTAATAAATTAGCATACTGGAACAATTCACTCAGTGCCAAATTTATTTTGAGCGAGGAACCAAACCTCGGGCTAACCCAACGTACTGTCAAGTCTTTCAGTGAAGCTATTTCATATGACATACTCAGTCGTAAAAATAGGTAAAATACTTACTTTTTTACGATATTGCTGTAAAATGTTGTCATAAAATTCTGGTATTGATTAATTCAGCCTGGGACATGGTATTCGAAAGTCAAGCTAAGTCACATATCCATCGACCCAGGCATTGGTCGACAGCAGAACAGCGCGGTTTGTTAGTGGGTAGGTTTGAAGAGCCTTACATAATCCCCAAATTTTCCGTGGTCGGGGGACTCGCAAATTGCGTTGTTTCTAGATAATGGTGTATTATTTTAATTAAACAGAATTCATGTTTGAAGTGTAGAACATTAACAGTTCTAATTATGACGATATAAATATCGAATCATTATCTAGCTGGCCATGACACTATGTAAGTCGTTATTCATAATCTGTTTATAAGGAAGGCGATTTATGTAGTAATCACCATTGCTTCCTATATTTATGATACTAAGCAGTAGTTTACAACTTATAAACAAGATTACATAGTTGAAAAAAGTATGTAATTTAATTTTGCATGATATAATGAAGACAAGCGCGTTTCTATAACATTGACTTACCGTTTGCTTTTATTAAGAGGGCCTCACAGAAGATTCGACTTGCACAATTAGCACATTTCTGGCACAATTATCACGAAGGCCAAATTAGATTTAAGTACCCTTGATATCCTGGAATCTTAATAATTTTTGAAGTGTCAGTGGTTTCGGATTTATAATTAAGGCAGAAGTTAAGTTTATGTTACGCCCTGCCTAGTTTGTAGACGGGCCATCGCTTTCTTTTTTTACCTTCCCTGACGATGAAGACTTGTTCCTCCTTAAATGTGGTGGAGGCATTATCATCATCACTGTAAGGGCTCTTTGCTTTGTGAAGCGGAAGCGGCTACTTCGAAATTGAGATATAACTATAGAGAGAAAACAACAACAACGAATTTTCTTAAAAATTATAAAGTTTATGAATAAAACTGAAATAAAACCTAATGAGTAGATGATTTTTTTTAAATCAGAAGAGAAAAATACTAATATGTTAAAATGGATTGAGATTTTATCGAAAAATTCCAGACGTTTTCTATAAAATCTCAACCTACTACCAGTAGTATATGGTAAGCAATTGTATATGTAGTCTTCTTAGTATTTTGTGGTAAAATCTGATTCTATGTTGAAATATGTTCAATTTTGGAATCGGATCGTGTTTCATATTAAAATGGATCGATATTTCAACATAGTTGAGGGAAACCTCAACAAAAACGTAATAATTTCGACACATTACAATCTCAACATGAATTTGCCTTATTTGTATGTACGTTGAATGTTCTTAAAGTATGCACAATAAAAGTGATAGCCAATACATCACATGCCATTAGTTGGCAATGCCTCTCACTTTACGAAAGAAATGCAATACATCATTAGGTTACCTACGTCGTAGATACAATTTAGGATCACGTAATAGACTATATACATATAAATAAAGTTTATTATAGATACTACTTTTATAGTTTTTTTTAATATACCAGGTTTATTAAAATACGCAGATTTTAATAATATTAGAATTGATTAAGATCTACTGATGAAGCAATGCTTATCTAGGTCATATAGTTTGTACAGCAGTTATATTTTCTAAAATGGTGGATACTCTGCGAAATAAAAAATTTTTCTCCCTGCAGGACGGAGTAAGAATATTCTATGCAGCCGGGGGTGGCTTGTTGTATACTGTATCAAAGTAATCCCAACCAGGTGGTAGAGATCTAAACTCGACTGGATGGTAACCCCTCCTAGTTTCAAAATATGCCACCATATTAACCTCGTGTTGTGTGCGTAAGTGACACAGGTTCCGGTTCCGGTCGCAAACATCCATTGGGACATCTTACTATCAAGTGGGCCGTCAGCCTGTTCATTAGCATTAAAAAAAATATAGGAACTACGGCTCCTCATGAAATATATATAAAGAGTGTCAAAAGAAAAGGCACATTTTTCTTTAGAGAAGTTTCCCGAGGGTTAGAAAACATTGTTAGTTCAGGTAGAGAAATCGAAAAAATAGTACTAGACTATTTTTAGTTATCCATCTTGCAATAATTAATAGTCTAATCGAGGCAAGCTGTCGTAAATCCTTGATAATAGCAGTTAATTAATCTTGATATATTGCCGCCAAGGGCACCAATTTACCTTCCAAAGTCTTATGTTCTCATCAAGGTGCGAACAGTCTTATGACGATTTATGATGTTCAAAATTAGTTTGCTAATTATTTTCATATATTCGATAATTTAATACATGCCACGTTTGTCCGAAATAGCAGAACACGTGTAGGTACCCACAATGTATTGAAAACTTTAGGGCGTTTGTAAAACCAACAATCAAGAGTTTCTAGAATAAATTAACTCTTGTTTAGCAAATTACCACATCAATATTTATAACTAATATTGAGATTTTTGGATTTGTCACAACCAGACAACGGCTTACGGTTTACGTTAGACAACATGATTTAAATTATTACATATTCAGATACAAATGTTTATAGTATTTGAATATATTTTTTTGCTCATATTTTGTCATCGTTTTGTGGCCGTTATTTAAAGATAATTGTGAATGATTAAATACCAACCATTTATGTTAATGTGCATAATCAAAATTGTATTGCTTTATTATATTTTGTCTCTATCATTAAAAAGCGATTTTATGATGAACACACTTCTCCGTGGAGTAAGAATAACCTCTGCGGCCGCGGTCGGTCTGTCTTAAAAGGCGGCAAAACAACCCTAGATAGCACCCCTGGTGCATAAGTAAGTCATCATAATAACCTTCTGTCTTGTTCCGGCTTTAATGGTCTAGGTTCCTGCATCCATATGGAAGAGCAGCCTGTTAGCGATGCCTCTAGTGTCGCAAATATGCATAGGCGACGATAACTACAATAAAAAAATAACTTATTCGTAATATCAGTGGTGCTGGTAATAAAACTTCTGGGTACCAATGCAGCCGTAAAGTTTGAGTACTCGCATATTGCATGTGCATTTGGAAAGTATGACTGGATTTTATTTTATTTGTCAGTTTTTGAAATATGCATATTACTGTAATATTTTAACGTTCTCTGGACTTGGTGAAGAATATCCGTTAGGTAAAACTGCAAACTTAAGAAGGATAATAAAAAGAAAAGAACTGCAAATAAATATTAAAGAATAATTTCAAAACAGACCTGTTTATTAACACGCTTATATTAGCTTGGTACATAGTGCTTTATTACACGCTTATATCTATGTAACGGAATGTTTGAACGTGATTTTCACCCCTTTCAAACCGATGGATTGATTTGAAACTTTGCGCACTTGTCAAGGACCGATAACAATGCAATAATCTGTTTAGTTTGTACCATTATACTTACCACGATCCTCAGGATTAATGAATTTTCGGACCGTTTCTAGTCCGATCACCGAAATTAAGCACCGTCGGGCGCGGTCAGTACTTGGATGGGTGACCGCCTGGGAACACCGCGTGACGGTGACTTTTTGCTCTTTTTATTACACGCTTAATATTAACTTTATCTGTATGTAATGGAATTTTCGGACTCGATTTTTACCCACTTAGAACAATAAATAAAAATTATGCCGAATCGCCATCTGGAGTTTAATTAATAACACTGCGAGAAAATGGCGTTAAATTAATAATGTCACTGCCGGAAGATGGCATTAAATTAATAAAACCATTTACCGATTGGGAATTGACAACAAATAAATTATATTATCACGCTTTTATTTTATACTTAATCAAACTAAAAAGTTCAAAATAAAATACAATATAAAAAAACTAAACTACACCTACACTTTTTTACAATAAAATTATTTTTTTTTGTTAATCTCACTATCCTTAATTTAAATTTATTGAAAATTATTTTTTACTTTTTAGTTTGATTTTCTATAAAAGCGTGGTTTTTAGTTTTTTAAACTGTAATTTACTTTAATTCATATATATTTAATTATATTTATTAATTACAACTATTAATAAATGTCGAGGTCGCTTAGTCTAGAAAATGACTTTGTTTTGTTTCTAAGTGTGTCTAATGTTACAAAGTGAGGATATAAAAGTTTTATGTGCTGCGACGCCCGCTCGTAAACCTAGCTTTGTCGTAGTGTAACCTACTTTCGAGGTGAACAAAGCTAAGTGAATATATTCCATTAAAATAATTGAAAACCTGTTGAATCCTCAGGAAATATTCATTAATCTATTCTGTTATGTTTAGATTCTGGCACTATTCTTTGTGTGCGAGTCAGTCTGTTAAGTAAAGAACTGTATATTTGTAAATTCAATAGTTAAATTTTTATGTATAGCGTTATAATTATTTTGGGGAGTCATAGTATTCTGAATAGAGATGATATTTTCAAATAGATTATTGTGGTTTCAAGTCCAATCATAATACTTTTCTCAAGTGTTGTTTCTAGACTTTTTTGATCAAGCGTCTTCAGATTCTCTTTTTTGTTACTGTGAAATATCATAAGATTATCTAATGACTGATGGGTGAATTAAATGACTCTAATATTATCCGCAAAAATAACAACAACATTGTAGACAACAGCAATTATTCAAAGTTCTTTCAAATATTTTTTTATCGCTATAGGGCAGCAGACAGGCTGAAGGCCCACTCAGAATTTAGCAGTTAGCGTCGCCTATGGGTGTTTGCAACGCCAGTGGCATCGTAAATACGCTGCTGTCCCATAAGGGTACAGAAACTTGGGTCACAAATGCCGGAACACAACACAAAGTTATAATAGCGGCATACATAAGACCAAAGGTAGTCGCCATCCAGACAGGCTGACCTTGGCCGCAGATGTCAGTATCCTATCTCCGCCCCTGCATGGGTAAAAACAAGCTGAGTGTAAATATATTCTGATGCAATTCATCATGATAAATCTCGATATTATTCTAACGATAGGAACTCTTTATACGATTAAATTGACTTTTATAACCAAGGACAAATAAAGAAGACATAAAATTAACGGTTAATCGATTCTGTAATTGAGTAGGCACTATGGTAATTATTTTTAATTAGTATCACTCTCTTAAAGAGGTATAAAGTGTTTAAAGTAAGCAGAAAAACTTTTTTAGAAAGATGGATAGAAAGATTGTATTTGTTGTTTATTTGTTTTCTGCGTGTTTCGCATTTGAGAAATATATTAAAAGTAGTACTCATAAATATCCTTTGCTTTTCAAAGACTACGTCTTTCACAATTTGAGTGATAGTGGAAAGGATATCTTCTATGCTCTGAAGATACGTGGGTATTTTTATACGCTTTTCTAATAAATTTTTCTTCAATAATGTTTTTTCTTGGCTGGAACATTATTGGCAAAACCTTAGTATGGGTCATGAAATTTGGTGGCTACGAATAACAGCAAATTAAGATTGATATTTTGGCTATAGTTCTTGTGAATTTTAAATTATTTGAATTTTAAATCAATATTGCTCGTAGCTATATGCTTTGTATTGCAGGATTTGTAAAATATAAATGACCGAGTTATAAATACCGAAAAAATTCATATTGAACATATGTCGTATTTTCTTCAAATTTGAGGGTTTCGTTCCATAATTAATTAACTAAAGTGTTATACATATATACACAATATATAACGTAACAGGTTGATAATATTGATTTATATAACTTTTTCTTATCGTCTGTACAAAATAATTAAATAATGTTTGATAAAAACGCTTCTAATAAATACCAAATACGGATATCGAGATGCAGAAGAGATGCTCCCTAAGTAGCTTTTACTTTGAGTGTTAAGTTACGCTTATTCTATTGCAATTGTATACAATTTTTTTTTATTGTATACATTTAATTAGCATTCAACGCTCAGCTTGTTTCACATCTTTTGATGAATAAAAATGTGTTTGATTTGTACTTTTGTATTAATGCTTAATGCATATTAGTATATTCATATTAATATACAATAACTTTTTACAGACCCTTCATGTCTTGAAAAGCTAGGCCAATGTGTTCCTAGAGCAAAATGTATCGGAAAGAAAATATTGTATTTTACGCGAGTGTGTTATAAACATGATTTGGTTTGCTGCTATGACGACACTCCTCGTCAAATATGGATAAAACCTGAAGTTCGTAGTACAAGTTTAAAGATGCAAGATCAAGTTGATAGTTCTTCGATAGCACCGAATGTTTCTACAAAGTAATATTTTTATTAATATGTAGTAATGCATTCAATTTTAATCACCATTAAAAACTATTTTATAGTATGTACAATCAGCAAAAAACTTGTTAAGCTTGTCTTCTAATTACTAATAAATACATTTTTAATTTGATTGTTCTTTCGCTAAAATGTACAATAATCTCTTAAATACGTTAAAAACCATCACCACTAATGTTTTAAGATAATGTAACATGATTAATTTTATTATTCGCAATAATGAAATCTGATTGGTTTTCTAAATTGTAAATGACATTATTGTAATTTTAAACTATTTATAAATTGGACCAAAAAGAGAATTACTTATATTGACACTCACTTTTTCGTAAAATAATACTCCAAGGTACAGAATCGATGGCATTAAAGCAAAAAGGGGAGTTGAAGAAGTTGTGCCCTGTGACCATACAACCGAATATTTCGGACACTGAGCTGGTCATTCAAATTTAACTGGGCTAAAACGATTGTAATGCGAAGAAACGCTTTTCTTAGTCCTAAGTACTATGGTTAGAAATTAATTTGTATTAACGCTATCTGTAATCAGTCTTTGTGCTCGCTTGCGTGGCGTCCAGCTAATATTATACTCCATTTGCCAAAAGATTGTTTCTTTCTTTGATGTGAAAATGCTGTCTCTATTGCCTACCTCTATTCCGTCGCTTAGAGTCTCGTGGTAGTGTGGAAAGTTCGTGCATGCATGCGCTTATTAGTCCATGATTCAAGCTACCTTAGTGTTCCGATTACCCGACATCCGGCTGTGTGGGTCGGCTATAGATACTTAAGTTTGCTTCTCCTGTGAGTCAACCGGCTACCTCTGATCTCACAAACAGGTGAGAGGAGTTCACGGAACACTGCGCGTCTCGCCTCCAGCTCGCGGTCCTGTGGCTCACCTTATCTGTTGGAGGTAGTTGACGTTCCTCTAATATCAGGGAGTGGACAGGGATTAAAACCGTTGAGCAACTGTTCAGATTAGCGCTTGACAAGAGGAGATTCAAGGAGCCAACCAACCAACTGCCAACCTTAAGTGATGGAGAGGCACTTGAAGAGAGAGAGAGAGAGATGTTCCTCTGCCATCGCCAAGACATCGTCTCTACTCGAGAACTTCTATAACTCATCGGAAGCATGTGTTTCCAGTTCTTTATCGCATTGTTGCATATACGAGTATATACGTAATGCCGATTAATTATTTACGCAGTTAGCTGATTAGATACCAATTACAGGCCTTATTTATCTTAATAATGTAATAATATTTATAAATTCACCTTATTAGCTACTCATTAAGACAGTGTTTTGTGCGCCTATATTGTCTACTAGCTGTGTTCGCGACTCCGTCCGCGTGGAATAGTGACTTTGGGCAGAATTTTTTGGATATTTTATGGTTTATTTATTATTTATATTTATTACAAAGGGACATACATTTATATTTATAGGGATAAACCCTAAAATATAAATGAATTATGCAAACAATCAGTATTATCGAATGCAACTGTTACGCCATGCGCCTCCGGAATATGTACGTTCGAACCTACAAAGTCTAGCCTAAGCTAAACACTAATTCATACGATTGATGACATAAATCTGAGATGCTATATTATTGTAAAGTTTCATTAAAATCCATTCAGTAGTTTTTGCGTGAAAGAGTAACAAACCTACATTCTTAGAAACGTTCGCGTTTATAATATTAGTAGGATATGTTATTCTGATGTATAAGCTATATTATTGTAAAATTTCATTAAAATCCGTTCAGTAGTTTTTGTGTAAAAGAGTAATAAACCTACATTTTTATAAACTTTCGCGTTTATAATATTAGTAGGATTACGATAACTTATTAATTCTGTATTTCGCGTAAGAAATATAAATAGCGTGTCATATACATACGATCATTTTCTAGACGCTGATCTCTAGATTCCAAATTTTCTTGAATCCTATCTGCGCGCTTTATATATCCGCGGAGGCGTGTAGAACCTACATTGTCCAGCCTCAGCTGAACCCTATTTCATATGATTGTTGATATAAATCTGAGGTCAACTTAAATTGGATAATAATTTTCGAAACTTATTATTTTTAACAAAAACTATTTTATTTTTCTAAAATAAAAATAGCCTAAGTTACTCCCTGATACATCAGCTATCTGCCAGTGAAAGTCCCGTCAAAATCGGTGCAGCCATTTCAGAGATTAGCCGGAACAAACAGACAGACAGACAGACAAAAATTGTAAAAAAAATTGTTTTGGTATATGTATCGTGTATACATCCGAATGCACTTAGTAAAAAGCGGTTATTTTAATATTACAAACAGACCCTCCAATTTTATTTATTTGTATAGATGTATACAGCCTGATTGAAAAAAAAAATAACAAAACGGATACAAATGTTTTTCTGACGGGTTTAGGGAGTCAAATAGGAGTCACTATTGTAAATCTGTCCCACTTACTCGTATATTTATAAGCTGATCATATCTACAGAAAATAAATTGTTACAAATAAATATGTACTGACGCGATAGACGCGCAATAGTACCGTCCGGTAATATGCAAATAGATGTCATTAATTTTATATTTACCCCCAATCGTTGATATACGCTGACCCCAACTCCGAAAGCTAAGTCTGTCACTGCCTTCTACGTGCTATCTGTGAAAGAATTGGGTGGTGGGTATTCGTTTTTGATCCCTAATAATTCCTTAGGTAACTATTCTAATTTATGGTAGGGTTCACGGACATCTTAAAAAAAGCAAAGTGAATATATGGTAGAATCTAGTATAATTCTGTATATTTTCTGGGTGGTAGCAGTAAATGAAATCTAATATACACTTTTCAATATTCTGTACATCAATAACATTTGTGTAACTATAAATCTACTTTAAATGAAAGTAACTTCAATATTCTTGCCTTTGTGTATAAAATGAAATACTATCCCACACAGAAATAAACAACTCGATAATAATTTACTTTTACCGGTAAAGTGAGACACAAACTCCTATAATAAGTAATTACCTTTAACTGGCACATTGAAGAATAAATAGAAATCACCTCTCAAACCCGTCGAAACTTCAATTAAAAAACTTTTTCCAATTAGAGTTTTGCGAATAGTTGTTTTCACTTTTCCAGTCGCAATCAACCTGTTTGGACTTTTCCTCTTTTTTTAGGACAATTGCAGTAAGAGTACCGTGAAATTGCACTTTATTATGCTCCGGTACCTGCGTGGTTCCGGAGCATATTCACTTCTTTACACAAAGAAGTTCTTAAGATAAATAACTCGAAAGAAAATTCTAATGGGTTATCAAACTTTTTTGTTTGTGTATATAATTGCCTATATAACTTCATATTTTATAATATATTTCCTTGTCCATGGCTTGCTTTTGACTGAAATTATATTTTATTTATACGGCTATCAAATCAATTAATTATCTAAAAACTCATAGATTTTTCTTTCAGAATCGGAGACTATATTACTTCGCTATAATATTTATTTATGAAAGGAGAATGTTAAGGAAGGGCATAATCTATGCTGTCTATCTATCACTGGCTCCGAAGCTTCAGAAGCTGGAAAGAGAAGACTGTTCAAAGAGATGGTTCCGTTCTTGGACTAGAGTTGAAACTATGACATTAGTCCGTCATATTTTTTATAATCCTCTTATAAGTATATTATAATTTATTTATTTAATTTGTATTATATATTTCTAAATCAGATTCCTTATACCTACAAACCTAACCTAAACAGTAAAAATATTATACAATATTGAAAAAAGTATACAGTTCCATAGGCAATTAAAGTATATACCATATAAAAATGGTGTGAAAGAAGCCTTATCAAGATTGTCAGGGAACAAGATAACCTTCTGCTGATTGTCTCGGCATCGACAGATAGTTTCGCTCGTTGTCAGTACTTAACAAATATGTAGTTCGGGCTCTCTAATAAAAGTTTTTGGTAGAATCTGGTTTACCCTCTTGAATATTAAAACCTAATTAAAATCTTGAATTACTTCCTCAATTAGAAAACTCTCTTTAAAAAATATTTAATAATAAGTATCTTTTTTTGTCGAAATATTTCTTATTATTTCAGAATTGTGTCTAACAGCTGTGGAGCGCATCGGTTCACACTGCTGGCCATCATGACTGTTAGAAACTAATACCGCTAGATGTGGGCGCCACCCACTGCTGTGCGGCGGAGCTCGCTCGGAATCGCTCGTCACAGCAGTCGTTTACCGAGTGCTAAGACGAACGTCTGCACGCCCGCCGAGTTATTGGTAATTCGATGTATTCCCGTTAGGAGGTGATAGGGCTGACTATTTGTGATAATTTTAACTCCCATATGTAATATGCAAAAGTGAACCAGATTTGAGTTATCATGTTTTTTTAGCTTTTTTCAAAATAAAAAATGCAAGATCAAAAATTTATTTAAAAAAGCATCAATTCAATTATTTTATCATCATCATCATCTTTGCGTTAAATCCCGGTTGCAGCCCAAACTTTCGCTTCGGCGCCCGGGGTCCGCTTCAATGATTTTATATTTTAACCTAATTTTTTCTTCTAAATTATAAAAATGATTAAATACTGGTTATTCATCAATATTAAAAAAACAATTATCGGTCCAAATTTAATAATACGAGACGAAAAACGAAATTTTTCGAACTAAAATGCCATAAAAGCAAAAAAAGTTATGAAATTTGGCTTGCAGATTATTTTAAAAACATAACCGTTTGCTTAGCTCTCTACAACAATGCATAACAATTAGGAACGATTTCAAAGAAACTGAAAAAAAGATCACATAGGAAGCAGGCGGAAATTCGTATTCTAACTAAACTTAAGGTCGTTCTATAAAATTTCCATAAAATTAATTAAAAAGAATACCATATTTGATATATATTGAATAAGTTGCAAATTCGGGTTTAGTATAATAATAAAATTTGTGCAAAAATCCACATAGCGCACTTGCTGGTTTGAAACGCACAGTGTCCCTGTTTGGGACTCCAACACAAATCATTGTTGACCGAGGAAGAAAGTTTCTTGGTGAGTTTAAGGATTATTGTGAATATACTGGAATAAATAATCACGCAATAGCACCAGGAATTATCCGAGCGAACGGACAAGTGGAAATAGTGGTGGCAACTCTGAAGAACGTATTGACTATGATCAAGAATTACGAGGCAGAACCATGGTAAACCACTCTCGAAGAACTCCAGTTAGCTATGAACTGTACACTTCATCGTATTACCGGAGTAGCTCCGCTCACACTTATCACTCAGCGAAAACACTGGGCACCCCCTAAACTCCTGAACCTAGTGAATGTTGACAGCCACAGTATCAACATGGAAGCACTCACTCAGCATACATAACAGAAGATGTCTCAAGCTAATGAACAGGACAGACTACGCTTAAACTTACGAAAAGCCAAGATACGTCCCTTTGAGAGACTATGTTTTAATTAAAAATAATCCGCGTAATCAAACTACTTTAGATCTGAAATTTTGCGAACCTTATGAAGTTTCCAAAATATTAGAAAATGATCGCTACTTGGTAAAGAGAGTCTTCGGCAGAGGACGTCCTAGGAAAGTTGCTCACGATCAACTCCGTCACATTAGAATGTGAGTATCTTAATTAATAAATATAGTTATAACAAATATCACGTAACAAAAACACATAACACCACTCGCCGAGAATCTCCGAGAATCTTCGAGATTCTTCGAGAACCTCCGAGAATCCTTCAAGAAACTCCGAGATGTTTCGAAAATTCCCGAGATACTCCGAGAACTTCCGAGATCATTCGAGAATCCCCGAGAACCTCCGAGATCCTTCGAAAAAACCAAAAACTTTTTACTACAAAACTATTGAGCTTTTGTTAAGCCTCAATTTTATTAACAAGCGAGATGTTAACATAAATATAAACCACACATTTGAGATATGTCTATTTTCTAATTATCATCAAACAATATCTATTGCTTACATAATTATACCAAACTCAGGGCAAATAACTTTCATTACAGACAAGCACAACGAGGCTGGTGCAGAGCACGCACCGCCTGTCAGTATGGCCGTGTCGACGCGAAGTCAAAGGACGCCGATACCAGAATAAAGACCTCTGTCGGTACGAAATGTAATCAGAACAAAGCGGCTGTTGGCAGAAAACCTTGTTTATATAAACATTGTTTAGGGGAATAAACATGTCTATCTATACTATCTATGTACTATTTAAACCTGCCACGGCAAATCACCACATACTCATCAAAATGCTTGGCAGTTAATGTGCTAAATAACGGTAGCTGTCAACCACTTTTTTTTTTTTTTTTTTGGTCTCGGGGAAAAACCTCTCTTGACGGGTTCCCCCGGCCCGGGGGGACCGAGGGATATGTGGGACTCCGGGAAAGATGATTGGCCATCCGACTACCCACTAAAAAACCCCGCTGTTCTCCTATCGCCTACGCCCGGGCCCACGGATATATGGCCTGCCGATCTCGTAGCCCGGGCCGGCGCCGGCCCGCCCTTTGTCTTGAGGCGGGCCCCTTCTAAAGTGTTGGCGCCAGGGGGTCAGGGTTTCGTCCCCCCGGCGCTCTCCTAACAACTCTAGGAGTTGAGGGGGGCCGCGGAACAGCACGCAGCCCTCACCCTCGCGGCAATAGTGCGGGCGGCGGGTCCTCCCCCGAGGGGCCGCCCGCGGCCGCTTTTTACGGCGGCCGGAGGTCATTACTGGCCCTCCGGCGCCGCCGGCGTGGCCTGCGTTGGCGGGAGGGGAGTGTGGTGGTCGACTCCCGCTCCCGCTCCGCCGCCTCCTTTGCGGACATGACTGCCTCGCAGAAGGAGGCGACGGCCGTCCATCCAGGATCGCCCCCGACCATGGACAGAACCAGGGCCGGGAGCGACAGGTCCACGCCGATTTGGGCGACGAGGGCGCGGCGCTCCTCGCGCCACGCAGGGCACACGGCGACAGTGTGGTTCACCGTGTCCTCCTCGTCGCCCGCGCCACAGTGGTGGCACCCTGACGTCATCTCCCGCCCTATGCGACACAGGTACCTCCCGAAGCAACCGTGCCCCGAGAGGACCTGCGTCAGGCGGAAGGTCAGGGCGCCGTGGCGCCTTTCCAACCATTCAGCCAGGACGGGCCTCACCGCTTCGATGGTGGCGAGGCCCGCGCTGGGGTGCGCGAGGCGCTCCTTCCACTCCACCATGAGCATCTCGTCGCGCAGCTCCGCGCGCTTCACCTCAGTTTCACGAGGCGTGGGGCGAGAGCCACGCTCGGCCGCGCCCCGGCGCCACTGGTACAACAGCGCCAGGACCCGGGCCTCGAGGTCCCATGGTGGGGATCCGGCCAGCAGGGAGGCCGCTTCGAAGGACACCGTGCGGTATCCCCTTATCGCCCTGACGGCCAGGACGCGCTGCGGCCTGCGAAGCAGCGCCGTCGTTTTGGCCGTCAGGCGATTCGCCCAGATCGGGGCCCCGTAAAGGGCCATCGACCGCACGGTTCCTTCAAAGAGTCTGCGGCACACTGCGCCCGGCCCGCCGATATTCGGCAGCAGACGGGAGAGTCCCGCCGCCGCCCGTACTTGCCTCGGCGCCAGGCACTCGAAGCGCGCCGCAAAGTCCCATCGGCCGTCGAGCACCAGTCCGAGATAATTCATGGACGGCCCGACGGCGATGCGGACGCCTCCTACCGTTATGCTCAGGCCCGGTGGCGGCCTCTGGCGGGGCCCGTAGAATATAAGGGCCTCCGTCTTGTTTAAGGCCACCTCCAGGCCGAGTAGCCGGATTCTAGCCACCGTTTGCGCCACCCCAGCCGTGCCCAGAAGGCACGCCTGGCGGGGGTTCCTCCCACGCGCTGTGACGAGCGTGTCGTCGGCGTAGCAGATGACGCCGACGCCGGGGAGGAGCGCCCCTCTCAGGACCCAGTCGTATGCGATGTTCCACAGCAGGGGGCCCAGGACCGACCCCTGCGGAACACCGCACACGACGTCTCGCCGACTTTGCCCACCCTGGACCGGGTAGACGACGGCACGATCATCCAAATATGCCTCGACTATGCGGCGGAGGTAGGGAGGCACCCGATGGTACTTGAGCGCCTCCCGCACGCAGCTCCACGGCAGGGTGTTGAAGGCGTTGGCGATGTCAAGTGACACTGCCAATAGCACCCTGCCTCGAGCCACCGCGTCCTCCGCCTGGCTCCTCAGACGCGTGATCGCATCAATAGTGGAGCGCCCCTTTCGGAACCCGAACTGTTCGTCCGCCAGGTTCGGCCCCTCCGTCTCTAGGTGCCGGACGAGGCGGTCTGCGAGGATCCTTTCGAAGACCTTCCCCACCTCGTCCAGCAGCACGATGGGCCGATAGGCGGACGGTGAGTCCGCCGGGCGCCCCTCCTTCGCGATCAGGACCAGCCTCCCCGTCTTCCATCTGCGGGGAAACTGGTCCGATCGCAGACACGCGTCGAAGAGTCTCAATAGTCGGGGCTCCAGGACGTCGTGGGACAGAACCCACGCACGCCCCGGTATGCCGTCGAGGCCGGGGGCGGTGTTCTTGGCCTTCAGCCGCAACATCGCTGCCCCCAGCTCTGCCCGGTCCACGTCGGGCACGGGGTCGTCGTCCGCGCTGGGGTCCCTCTCATCCCAATGAGCCGGGACCATGGCGGGAGGCGGGTGCTCAGCCCTCGTGGGGAACAGAGCGCCAACAAAACTGTCCACCTGGCGCGGAGGGAGACTCTCGGTCAGCGGGGGCGCCCACGGGCGGAGCTTGCCCCGCACCGTTTTGTAGGGTCGCCCCCAGCTGTCAACCACTGAAGCAACCTGCAATACAATTGAAATTCGTCTATGTAATAATAAAAAGTTGTTCCATGTTTACTTTTGTTTGAATTTATTTTCACTACACTTGGAAGAAACATTCCAACCCATGTTTGTGTTACATAAATCGAAACAAACGATACAAGTACTAAATTACAATAAAAAGTTTCTGTTTTATGGTGATTGTAAGAGCGGTGAATGATGTAGGGTTTTGAAGTAGCGCTCAATAAGGATGCTGATAAAAAAAACCTTTTTAGGAGCTCTTTATGCTCACAAATGTCAATTTAAGGAGGTCGCAATTTGAGTGTCCAGTTCCCGTATACTAAATATGATAGTATCAATACATTTTAATATTACCCGCATTGTATCCCGTATCTATTTACAATAACAGACAGGAACGTTTTAATACTTTATAATAGTTTATGTCGGTGTCATTTCGTTTCTTATACAAATAAGTAATAAATATAAATTTGACATTAACTCCTTGGATGATGATGGTTACTTTAACAAGGACATTACGGCGTCATTTATTGTTATGTTAAAACCCCAAATTATTATATTGTATTGTTATGGTAAAAATAAAGCTCCCAGAACTCGATCGCAGCGCCACCTACTGGGTTCAATTGTGAATATAAACCATTCTCGAATGCATTTGAACACACACAAAAAAATTCAACAAAATCGGTTCACCCGTTTAGGAGTAGTTCAGTGACATACACACGTACACAAGAATTATCATCATCATCATCTCAGCGTTCATCCCGGTCGCAACCCAAACTTCCGTTTCGGTGCCTCGGGTCCGCTTTCCAATTTTTTCTTCTCCACTTCGCACGGTCTTCAGCATCTCTGGTAGTGAGCCCATTGGCACGCATATCACCCTTTACGACGTCAAGCCAGCACTTTTTGAGTCTACCCCTCCTGCCGGGGCCCGGCGGAGGCGGCATGGCCAGACATTAGTTTCCCATGTAAGCATCCTGTTGCCGTAAAACGTGGCTGTACCAACGGAGCCGACACTCCTGCAGTTTATCCGCAATGTCACGGACATGAAGACTGCCGCGAATGCGGGAGTTCCTAACGCAGTCCTTCCGCGTCACTCCACACATTCACCGCAGCATAGTCATCTCCGTGACACGCAGTTCTTGCTTGTGTCGCTCTAAAACCGGCAACGCTTCACAGCCGTATAAAAGGACAGGCCTCATGATGGTCTTATAGACCTGTCCCTTCAACTTTACCGGCATCTTGGGGCCACAAATGACACCAGTTACCTCACGCCATTTGGCCCACGCGGCAGCAATGCGTGTCTTGACATCGCAATCGATGTCACCAGACGCATGAAACACAGATCCCAAGTATTTCACTTGGTCCGTGCGCTCGACCATGTCGCCGCCTAGGCGTACGGGTGTGGGATCTGTGGAGTTACAGGCCAAGTACTCGGTACACAAGAATTATATATATAAAGATATAAATAGGTGGGTGAGTTTGGAGCCCTAATAACGTTGCGTTGTGTTCCGACATTAGTGACCCAGGTTCCTGTACCCCTATGGGACAGCAGCGTGTTCGCGGTGCCTCTAGCGTCGCAAACATCCATAGGCGACGGTAACTGCTTACTGTTAAGTGGGCCTTCAGTCTGTATGCTGTTCCTGAGCAATTAAAAAATCTAGCTAGGTTATTTATTAACCTTTTACAATAGACTGCCTCAGCCGCAGGAGTCTGAATTCTTATTCTGCCCATACACGGAGAAAAATAGCTTCTATTACACTTAGTAAATGTGTAAAAATAGGTGTGTCTGCAAACAATAAAACTGTAAGTAACACGTAACTATGAGATTAATGGATATTTTATGGATTTGCTCTGATGGCAGAGTACGATATCGTCCCTTCAAGTAAGTACGTGCAAAAAGCTTCTTCGGTCCTTAGCAAATAGTAAAAGTAATTCTCATTACGGACTAACTAGATTACTAGTTAGTTAATCTCTAATAGGAGATGTTATAAATTTAGACAAGATTTGCAGCATACATTTTTACACACATTTATAAAATCATAATTCCTGTTGTACATACATTATTGAGGCGATAACGTTTTTGAATAAAATATATGAAAACGACCTTAAATTCCTACATAACATGAACATCCTTACTTGATTTTCAATAGGACTATGAACATACTTAATGCCCATGACTTTTAAGACTATTGCCACCATAATAGTTTTTATACATACATACATATAATCACGCCTCTTTCCCGTAGGGGTAGGCAGAGACCACTTCTTTCCACTTGCTACGATCCTTACATACTTGTTTCGCTTCGTCCACTTTCATTATTCCCTTCATACATGCCCTTCGGTTTAGGATACTCTTGATCTGGCCTTTTTTCAAGACGTTCCTGATCTGGTCTCAAAACGTCCGCCTAGGTCTACCCCTTCCAACACTTCCAATTACACTCGCCTTATACACTTTTTTCGTCAATCGTTCTTCATTCATTCTCTCGACATGGCCAAACCATCTCAGCATACCTTTCTCAATTTTTGTCACTACATCTTCTTTCAGACCACAACGTTTCTTTATCTCACTATTTCTTATCCTGTCACTCAGTTTAACTTCTATCATACTTCTTAACGCTCTCATCTCAACTGCATTTATTCTGCTTTCATGTTTCTTCTGCCATACCCAACTTTCACCCCCTCATGCACAGCCAGACGAGCCTTGTTAGACACGTTCCGACTGTTCATAAAGGAGTGCAAAGCTCCATTCACCATGTTTCCTGCATTCACTCTTCTTTCAATAGTTTTTATGGGGATATTTTTTTAGGAGTAAATACTCACGAGGTTTAGAGCAGATTGGCTAAATGACTAAATGAATGAGTGTTGGGTTGAAGATAAGTAGAACCAAAGCTGAACATCTATTTTGAGACTTTGGTGGAATTTTCGACACCACCCCGATTACCTTAGGAGGCGTGTCTCTGCCAACTTGCTCCAACTTTCGGTACCTTGGATCATTAATTGAGAATGACGGTGAGATAGGACGAGACGTGAAAAATAGAATGAATGCAGCATAGCTGAAATGGCGACAGGTTTTTTTATCCGTGCAGGGGCGGAGAAAGAATACTAACCTCTGCGGCTGGAGTCGGCCTGTCGTAGTAAAATGCGACAAAACAACCCACTCTAGCTACGTGGTAGGGCCTCAAGCCCGTCTGGATGGCGACTACCTTTATCTTAAGTATGCCGCCCTAATAACCTTGTGTTGTGTTCCGGCATTAGTGACCCAAGTTCCCATACCCTTATGGGACAGCAGCGTGTTTGCGATGCCACTGGTGTTGCAAACACTCATAGGCGACGGTAACTGCTAAATTCTAAGCGGGCCGTTAGCCTGCCTGCTGTCCTACAGCATTAAAAAAAAGGTCTCAGGAACAATTTGCGACCCACGAGCGCCGTTTCGGCTTAAAGGTAAAATATATATGACCGTAATAAGACCTGTCGTATTGTATGGATCGGAATGCTGGACCACAAAGAGGAAGGATGAAAGGTTATTGCATGCAGCAGAGATGCGAATATTAAGATGGACGAGTGGAGTTACAAAAATGGATAAAATTAGAAATGAGTGATTTTATGGGAAGTTTAAAAGTAGCGCCAGTGAATGAAAAGCTGTTGAAATTTTCATTTTAATTCAATGGAAAAGAATAAAATATATCTTTTTATATCATACTTCATACAAATATTATAAATGTGAAAGTAAGTTTATTTGTTACGCTTTCACGCGAAAACTTATTAACCGATCATCATGAAACTTTGTACACTTTTTCTTGGAGATATAAGAAGTAACATAGGATAGGACGTTTTATTGAAAAAAAAAATTTACGAAGATAACCCTTTCTCATTTTTTTTCGATTCAATTTTGTCTCTTAATCATCCAGAGAAGCGGGCGTAATCGGCTAGTAGAATATAAATCCAACTCTCGATAAGCGAATGAAATGAGGGTTTAGCATATTAATATTGTTTTAGGATTTAGGAATCAAATAGACAAGGAAATAGGCCTCGACTTAACTTCTAGTAATGTAAATTATGATATTGAATGTTTAAAATACATAACCAGGGCACACATTTTATGTAATGAATGTAGTAAATGTATATGAGTATATATGGCAAACGACCTACTACTAATCGAAGAAATAAATTTTTGGGATGCTGCGTACCGTCAACTGGTTGCCAGATTAATGAAACAAGGATTCTTGACTATTATTATATTAACCAATACATTTTACTAAAGCCAAAAATCAAAAGCCGATTTTATTTACCCCATAACATCTCTTAGAAAATTATTATTTAGGTAGATAATATAATAATTTTCATATGACAAGAAAATATAATATTTTTTATTGTGAGTGTGGTCATAGCTGTCACAACCTTCTTGGTCTGTTGTTGACTCGAAAGTGCTACGCCAAAAATTCAATATTTCTTACGTTATGATAGTGATCTTCTATTCCCGTGTTTAAGGATAAACACGTATATTATTATTGGAGGTAACAGGAAATGAACTCATTATTTATTGCAACCATGTGCTTGTTATAATCCTTTTAACTTTTATGACGACCACTAGTTCATAACCATTATTGTTAATGAAGCTCAGAAATAAACGAATTATATGTTATTACCTGTTTACATGAATGAATATGATATAATCTATAGTTTTTCTATAGGGGTTTTACATGCTCGGCAATGCCTACGTGTAATACTCCCCAATGTATATCTAACATATTTGTCGTCTACACTCCGCCGTGGCTCTCGTATCTGGACAGTGACAGAAGAGACATGCTGAAACGTATACCATAGAATAAATCGTATCACGGAATCAATATTAAATCTCTATTTCTGCATCACATTTTTATAAATGCTTATAATACGTGGATAATCTTTATTAAATTTCAGGTTAATAAACTTTGTATATCTTTTTTATAAAGCCAAAATTCCCTTTTAAAAAATCTTCTTCCTAAACTCTTAATAAATTGTGTACCGCGGTGACTACTGCGTTATCATCTTCAACTTTATGGCCCATGAGATGTTCCTTTAACTGCGGAAATAAGTAGAAATCACTAGGAACTAGGTCCAGTGAATATGGTGGATGTTTCATCAATTCGAAGCCAATTTCTTGAATGGCAGCCATCGCAACTCTTATCTGAATTTATGCGTGGGGGCATTATCTTGGTGAAACAAAACAACTTTAGCGAGTTTGCCACGCCGTTGCTTGCGTATTTCCTCACGCAACTTTGTTATTTGACCTACGCACAAAGTCCCCGTAATAGTGGCTCCATGATTAAGGTATTCGATCATTACCACCCTTTGGTTGTCCCCAAAAAAAAACAGGGTGGAGACGACGGTCTCTTCAAGTCATGGACTGTATTTTCGTTTCCGGGTCATAATGGCGAAGTCATGTTCGTTTAGTTATGAATCGAGCCAAAAATCAGTCAAGATCTTGAAAAACCCAAACAGCTTTGTGAAATTCTCAGTCTCGTTTGTTTCTGCGCGTCAGAAAGCATTTTGGGCGCCCAGCGCGCTGACATTTTTTTCATACCCAAATGGTTGTGTATAATATAATGAACACTTCCTACAGAAACCTTCATTTCTTCTGCTATAAAACAAACACTAACACGACGATGCGCTAAGATAATGTTTTCAACTTTTTTAATCATTTGTTCAGTTACCACCAATGTAGGACGTCCCGTGCGGGGTCGTCGTTAATGGAAGTTCTTCCTCGCTTGAACTCAGCACACCAACGCGCAACCGTAGAATATGGAGGAGCAAGAACCCCTAATGTTGCTCTCAAGTCTAGATTTACCAGCTCTGTAATAAAGTTTTTCAAGCAGAGATATTTTATTACCGCGCGAACTTCAACTTTATTCATTTTTAAGAACATGTTCCGACACGACGCAAACAAATGACTTCTATTTTTAAAAATCAAAAGATAATAGATTGCTTTTTTATTATTACGAGTATTATATCTAATGTCTGGGCTATGCCTGTCAGTATTTTTTTATTGAGTTTCTCTCTGGTTTTTCTTATGAAAGACCCGAAATGACGATATTTGTGAAAGAACCAAAAGTATATGAAAGCTGACTTATTGTAGTGCCAACGGATAATGGAGCACTCTAATACATTCCATTCTGACAAACCATTCCGAGGTGTCTCGGTAAACGAATTGTAGGCCAACCCTACCTCAATAAAAGACAAGGAACCGGAGGTTTGACAGGCCTAAGTTCAATCGTATATTAATGTTGGTTAACGAAGATATGTACTAGAATAGCCATTTACCAGAATTTAATAGATATTTTATTTAATTTTGATTAAGTATTTAATTCATTTCCTTTTCTTACACTTAATTTTTTTATTATTGTACGTTTATATATTTGTTACACAGGTTAACATTGTTATACACAGAAAAGTATTGATTGGTTACAACCTCTTCGCACTAAATTGTAAACTCTTTTAATCTATTATATTATAGATGAAACTTGTAAAAAAATATTTACATTGGTCAATATTTTCACGAGACTTAGTGCGGGTAAGATCTGCAATAAGAATAATTCTGCAATAAGATCTGCATTAAAAAGATCTTAAGATCAGCATTTCTTTGGACGTTTTAATTTTGTAGTAATTGATAAATTTTATCTCATTACCTTAGCTTGCCTGCATGGAGTCGTCTGTACTATGGAGTGAGTGTAATTTGATTCTTTATATAAAATTGACAGCATACCTCTGGTTTTTAACAGATTTGAAGAATCGGAATTCACTACTGTTGAGTACGCAATAAAAATAAATCGAAACGAATAGTGAATTATATTTTGATTTTCCTCCATAGTTTGCAGGCTTAGAACTGTCATTCTAATCAATACCCGTTTATTTTTACATTAAGTTATTTAGATCACTTTTTTTGCTTAAAACTTCTTTAATTTTAAATTTAGGGCAAAAAGTTATATAAACATACTTGTAGGCAAAGCAATTTGCTACAAATTATATCTTTACGAATTTTTTGTAGGACGCATAGTTTCCGAGATATCGCGGAAAAGGTGTTTGCACCCCTTTTTCCAAGATGACGGCCGGGGGACAGGGGCGGCAACCCCACAAACTTGGGATTAACCTTCTATTGACCCCCCACACATATCCCAAAAATAAAATTGGGTCCTCTAAAAAATGTAAGCTCATGTAACCTTTCAATGGCCTAATATATAAATAATAAATTTGGAAAATAGATATGGATACCGCAATAAATGTAAAAACATTCCACCGGTTGCATTCATATTTTCCGGCTTCCTGTTTTTTTCACTGTGCTTTTCCTTTATTAACGTTAGACGTTTGCATTAAAAAGTATATTTATTTATTTATAGAATATTGGTAGTACAGGTGTTACAACAATTTTTTATCTGTTTCTTTTTCCTCCTGCCCTTATCCTAGACTATATGGGGTCACATTTACATTACATGTAACATGTGCCGACTGTTTCTTAATGAGTTCTATTTTTTTAATTTTTATTGCCATAGGACAGTAGACAGGCTGACGGCCCACTTAGAATTTAGCAGTTACCATCGCCTATGGGTGTTTGCAACGCCAGTGGCATCGTGATCTCGCTGCTGTCCCATAAGGAGTACCCTTGAACTTGGAACTTGGGTCACTAAACAGAAAACACAACACAAGGTTATTATGGCAGCATACTTAAGACCAAAGGTGGTCGCCATCCAGACGGGCTTGGGGCCCTACCACGTAGCTAGGGTGGGTTGTTTTGTCGCCTTTTACGACAGGCCGACCCCAGCCGTAGAGGTCAGTATTCTTTTACCGCCTCTTCACGGATAAAAATCATCAATTGCATACAATATTCTTTATACTCGTATCAGTTTCTAATATACTTGAACTGGAATCGGAATTCAATACTGCTGAGTATGCAATAAAAATAAAACGCTAAATGTAATGTATTTTTACTTTACTATATGTACTTTAAACTTCAATGTTCAACATTCACGACTTCAGTGTTAGTAGGTATGGCTGGCGTTTATTGCATTAATCCCGGACTGACCCAAAGTCAGCCTAATTACAAAGAATTTACGAGTATTGAGGCATCCCGGCCAAATGGGAACACGGTCCGTCCCGACCGGTTATTTATAGAAGTGCTTACTATATCTAATGGGTGCCTCTGTAAACTACATATCCTGGCAAAATGTAATCCAATTTGTGAAGTACTCCGCGTTGGTTGTTTCCTTGCACGAGAACATAATATTTGAACAACCTATTACACTTTCGGCTTAATTTATTTGAGTGATGTGAAATTGAATTTAAATAGATTATGTATAGTTAAAGGACCAGCTTCGCATTAAAGTCAGACAGACTCTCAACAATCTGTTATCGAAAGATTCTAGGATGCTTTAATCACGTTGCCCGACGACAGCCGGATAACTTGGATAAGCTGATCGTGACGTAACCGACCTCACTAGACTTCCAATAGCAACCACTGTTCGAGAAGCTGAGAACCGCACAAATTGGAAACAGTTTACGAGACAGGCCACGGTTGATTTTCAAGGATATTACCTTCAGCAATGAAGAATACGACCGAGAAGAAGATATAAAGTTTTATTTCTAAATAATTATATTACCTTCTTCTACTTCCGGCCCTTATCCCAAACTATGTGTGGTCTGCACAACATGTCCTGTCCTTCCACTCTCCCCTATTAGCCATCATCTGAACATTCACACTATTTTTAACCATATCATCTTTGACACAATCCATCGATCTTTTCTTAGGTCTATTCCTCCTCTTACGTAGCT
The DNA here is from genome assembly GCA_963693495.1 of Malacosoma neustria. Classification (NCBI taxonomy): domain Eukaryota; kingdom Metazoa; phylum Arthropoda; class Insecta; order Lepidoptera; family Lasiocampidae; genus Malacosoma; species Malacosoma neustria. The sequence continues at coordinate 9,406,156 of OY856374.1, forward strand.
AGGGTTATTTGTCGCCTATTACGACAGGCCAACCCCGGCCGCAAGGGTTAATATCCTTACTCCGCCCCAGTACGGAGAAAATTGTATATTAATTGTTCGCTTACAAATATTGTATTATTGTTGTCATGTATATAAATACTTTTCATACCTTTTGTATATAGTGTAACTCAGTGTAATTTAATTTTCCTGACGAATATAGAAAGAAAAGCTTATTTACGTTATAGAAACAGGATTACTATGGAAGATTCCAGTTATGTTGACGGAAAATATTTCCTTTTAGTAAAATAATATTCGATCCTTGCATAGAGGGTATTTGAAATATCGCCTCCTGATTATTTAACCGACGAAAATAACGGAGGAGATTCTCAAGTCGACGAGTATATATTAATTAAACAGTCTCGTTAATTCGAAACTCGTGGGACTCTTAAAATATTACGAATTATAGAGTGTTTGAAATATCAAATGGTTCAAAATTTTTGAGAGAATAGAAATAAAACTTTGATTTATTGAGTATTGATAATCAATTATGTATTATTTATTAACTAACCACTATTCTTTAACAATAACAACGAATGACAAAAGTTAAGAGTCTATTATAAGAGTAAAAGTAACTGAAACATAACTAAACAAACTAATTCGTGCGGAAGTGTGTCGAATTTACAAAAACAGAAACTCGTGTACGATGACACAAGTTTCAACTTGTCAGTAGCGGGCACACATACTCAACTCGATGGATTACTCGGGCAGACTCGGTCTTGTTTATAAGAGGATCTGATCCTTTACGAATTATCGAGTGTTTGACGCCGATGAGTTCGAATTATCGCGTTGATTTGTTACGTAACAATGATTTTTCGTTCGCATTACCAAGTGCATAAAAATGTATTGATGTAGTTCGAAATATAAAGAGATTTAACGAGAGAATATATATATATATATATATATATATATATATATATATATATATATATATATATATAATATATATATATATATATATATATATATATATATATATATATAAATATAATATATATATATATATATATATATATATATATATATATATATATATATATATATATATATATATATATATATATATATATATATATATATATCATCTCCGCAACATGTAACACCCTTTCGTCCCTCCCCTTTGTGGCCCAGCATTCCGATCCATACAATACGACAGGCCTTATTATTATTTTAAAGACAATATGAGTTTTACCTAAACCCATTATTGCGTTTATTCCGCTGAAAATATTATGAGACAAGATCAGTTTATCCCTAATAATCTTTAGCATCTGCAATATAAACCACTGCACGCCATGCTTTGCATTGGGCCTCTCTTTCATATGTTGGCCAATGTCGTTTCTACCGAGTTTTTAACATACACAATTGTTTCATGTTCCATGAAATATTGCACAAGGGAATATTTTTCTTCTCGCATGGGAATAAAGTTACCAAGTATGTTTGATATTGAAAAGCAATATTTCCAGTACACGTATTCTTAGTTTCAGTACCGTATAAATATTGTTTCTGTAATTAAATTTGCCGCCGGTGTACCCTGGGGATAACGTTTGTTGACTTCTGTTTATTACTGTGTTGGTTTATTCTGTGCCAATTACTGCAATATAGTGCTCAATTTTCGACACATTTGTTGATGGCACTTACATTTTAAGATTAATATATTTTGCAAGAGCTTCAATTGTTTAAAGAATATTAATTAAATCGGCAATGAAAGCTAGCGCTGAGTCAGAAAATTCTGACAGCATATTGCTGAGTGTTCGTCATCATTTGGTTAATATGAAATTTAACTACCACAACACTAAAAACCTCCTCAATGTTCCTCTTCTGCCCGATGCCCGGGAGGGAGGGAATTTATGTGTACTAATATTACTTGGTGTAGTAAATATTTCTGTGTACAGGGTTCCTCACTACCTTTCTTGACGCGTACAGGGCATTGGAATCCAACCAGTAGTGTATACGAAACGTGCTACCACTACGATAAATAAAAAAGTAAGTTGAACATTTGATAATAGTACATAATATGATAAATTATAAATAAGTTATTGATGAAAATATTAATGAATGAATGAATGAATATACTTTATTGCACAACACACAAAAAAATATATATAAAGGACAAAACAAACAAAAGATTGTACAAACGGCGGCCTTATCGCTGGAAGCGATTTCTTCCAGGCAACCTTAGGATGGATTAGAGTTTGAGAGGGCTGAAAGTGGGGTAGTGTTGCATATTCATTCAAAACGAATACATAAATACATACATACATACATAAATACAGTGCATAAATAATATATAATCCGGGGAGTAATTTAAACAGCATGTCAGTTCTATTACATAGAAACAACGACAAAAAGCAGGCAAAGGAAAACAACATACATGAACGCTTACAAATAGTTTTCCAGATAGTATTCCCTTACAAGTCTTTTAAAGATCGGGAGTGATTTAGAAAGCCGGATATCTTCCGGCAGAGAATTCCAAAGGCGGGTGGCCTGAACAGTGAAAGACTTTCCAGAGAAATCAGACAAGTGATAAGGTATTTTTAACAGCCGGTTCTCCGAAGACCTAAGATACCTTAAATTGCCGGTGTGAAGGAATTGGAACCTTTCCTTAAGATAAGATGGGGCTTGTGGATTGAATAGTATGTTATACAAAAGCGAGAGGACATGAGCATTCCGACGAAGACGTATAGGAAGCCACTTGAGCTTAGCGCGAAATTCAGAGACATGATCATACTTGCGTAAACCAAATATGAAACGAATGCAGAAGTTTTGGAGTCGCTCAAGTTTATTTAGTTGGCACTCAGTGATATTGAGATAGCTGACATCTGCGTAATCTAGGATAGGAAGAAGCAGGGATTGTACAAGTACAATTTTGGTGGAATGTGGAAGAAAATTGCGTAGTCTACGTAAAGAAGATGCGGAGGCAAAAATTTTTCGGCTCACCTCTTGAATTTGAGGGGCCCAGGATAGCAAACCATCAAAATAAACGCCTAAGTTTTTAACTTTTGTACTAGGTGGTATAGAAATCCCTTCGAATACAACCTGAGGGAGAGTATTAGGCATTTTAGCAATCATTTTAGGGCTCCCGATTATGATAAATTGCGTTTTTACGGGGTTAACAATGAGACCATAAGCTTTACTCCAACTTGAGATGCAGTTTAAATCTTCATTAACAGAGTTGATTGTATTGGCAAGTTGGTCTATTTTAGTGTGCCTATAAATTTGTAGGTCGTCAGCATAGAGGTGGTAGGAGCATTGAAAATCTTTTGTAATGGAGTTAATAAATACGGCGAAAAGCAAAGGAGATAAGACACCACCCTGTGGCACGCCGGCTGTAGTATTGCACCAAGCAGAATAAGTGTTCTCGACACAGATACGTTGCCGGCGACCAAACAGGTAACCACGAAACCACTGAATTGCAGTTGGAGATATGTTAAGTGAGCGCAGTAGGCCAAGTAAGATGTCGAAGTCTACTGTATTGAAGGCATTGCTAAAATCAAGCAACGTTAGGGTTGTGACTTTACCTAGCTCCATGGCATCGCGTATATCGTCAGTGACTTTTACAAGAGCAGTAGTGGTACTATGTCCTGGTTGGAAGCCAGATTGTAGGGGATTTAGGAGACTATGAGAGCTTAAGAATGTACTAATCTGATTATAGACAAGACGTTCAAGGACTTTGGAAAGAAATGGGACAATGGATATAGGGCGATAATCGGAAAAGGAGACAGGGTTAGGTGTTTTTGGTACAGGGATGACATGAGCTTCTTTCCAGCTGTTCGGAAAGGTTCCAGAAGATACTGAAAAGTTCAAAGTGTGGGTGATTATGGGAAGGATGAGATCGAGAATAGGAAGGATCATTTTAGAGCTGATATTGTCACAGCCTATAGCTTTAGATGTAATAGACAGTATGCTCATCTTAACATCACAATCCGCAAATTCAGTAAAGGAGAATTGAGAATAGTCAGGGTCTGGAAGATTAGAAAGATTAGCTAAAGTAGACGCTTTAGTGGTTGGATTAATACCAGCACACGAAGTAAAATGTTGATTTAAAGCGTTGATATTTGTATTACGGAAATCTGAAGATTCATTTTGTGTTTTACCGACCCCAAGCGACTTTAGGAATTTCCACACCTTTGGCGGGTCATTATTTTTAATAGAGTCATGAATGTGGCGACGTTGGGCGTCCCTACACACCTTATTACACTGATTACGTAATGAAATATATTTATCCCGATTGTGAGAGTCGGGACGTCTAGTAAATTTAGATTTCGCTGTGGCCTTCTTAGCTAATAGTATTTTGATCTCAGCTGTTAACCACGGAGCAGGCAAGTGTTTGAGTTTGATGGGTCGGACAGGGGCATGAAGGTTATAAAGAGATGTCAACGTAGAGGTGAGTATTTTGACTTTCTCATCCACCGAATTGCACTCCCGCAAAGGAGACCAGTCGATATTCCTGGTGTCACCTCTCAGAGCGTCCAAATTCATGCCACCAAAACTGCGTTGCAAAAGAGTCTTAGGTTTAGTTTTTGGAGTACGGATTTTATACGAAACGAAAATGACGTCATGATAAGAGAAAGCGTCAGCAGGGCTTTGCCCATGCTTAGCAACAAGACTGGGAGAAGACACTATTACGAGGTCAAGAAGTGAAGGACAACTGTTCGGGAAGTGGTGTGTAGCATTTAATGGGAGAAGAGTAAGATTACAGGATTCAATCACTGATTTGAGGGAGGACGAACGGGAGTCATGTTTTAACAGGCATGTATTAAAATCCCCCATAATTATGGAGTGATTATAACAAGGTAAGAGACTTTCAAGTGAAGATTCAAAAGATGAGAAGAAATTAATATTTAAGGAGGGACTGTAATAAACTCCAAGTAAGATTTTGGTGTTTTTCAAAACAACCTCTAGGAAAATGTGTTCCCCAGCATCGCTTGGTGGTGGTTGTGCGAACTTACTGATTATTTTATAAGGAATAGTGTCTCTAAGATAAATGGCAACTCCACCGCCGCGGCCTTTCTCGCGATCATTTCGAACAAGTTTGAAATTAGGTAGATTGTAAGATATGGAAGGGAGACAGGGTTTTAACCATGACTCAGAGATTAAAATGGCATGGAGGTTATTACAGTTAAAAGTGGCCAGCATATCTGAGTAATGAACCGGAATGCTTTGGGCATTAATGTGGACGACGTTAAAGTTCTTAGGAACATCGGAGAATTGTGCGCTAATCACCTCAGCTGTAGAAGGAATACTATAGAAGCTATCACCGGAATCGCTTGCAGAAATTAAATTATCAGAATCGCTACTACTGACATCGCTTACAGACATATTTAATTAAATTATATATTGCGACAAGATTATATACTACTTCTATTTAAGATATCTAATAAATTTATGATATAAATACAAGCTTAAGAGATATAAAAATATATACAATAAAAATGATAATAAAAATAATAATAATATTATCCATCTGCCAGCTGGTGCCAATACATTTTTACAAAAGATATGATTACCACATTATATGTAATAATAATAAAAAAACTATATACAAACAAACAAAAATATCTATCTTAACGTGGAAACATGTGGGCACACGCCCAACCGCAAAGATCGGGCAAGGCTGACCCTTTTTAGAGTCAGCCCAGCCCAACCCCCGCAACCGGACACGCATCCACATGATCCCATGATCATGACCATTTGGTCGTTCATACATTAAAAAACATATGAAGTGTAAAACATGTGTAAAATAAATTATGAAGCAATAGGTAGCTAGGGTATTGTACCACAACAATTTATTAAAATAAGAATAATAGGTACATTTAAATCTTGCACTATTACTAAAAACAAAGGTAGCATTAAAAATATTATTTGATTAAGTACAGACTAAATAATTCAATTGACTTAAAAGCCAACACATATTAATGCAGAACTAAGGTTATAGATAACTTAATATACATATGGTTAAAATTCAATTGTGTATAAAAAATCAAAGGACTACAAGGCATGCTATACAAAAGAAATACAATTAAATTATTTAAAGTTGACAAAAGGCATAAATATGAAAATGAGTGAAAACAAGATTTTGATGTATTAAGTGCAAAGTGAATACTTTAATTCATATGAAAGCCAACACATGATAATGCAGAACTATCCCAGCTTATATTTTGATGAGATTAGGTAAACTATAGCTACATACTTGCATGACTTGTCTAGACAACTTAATATATAGGTAAGTTATATTAAAGTATAATAGAATTATAATTTTTAACCAAGTGTAGGCAAATAAGCAATAAAATACTATATACAATGGTAATACTCACAACTACTATTTATACATTGTTTACAACACAGTTAGCCCAAGGGGGCACAAAGGTAAAAGACATTAACACAGGATTATGATGTAAAATAAGCCTTAGGTGACTAAAGCATTGCTTGACAATTTATATTGACGAACATTATTTGAATTACACACTGTAAGTAAAAGGAATATTCAAAACAATAGTTCCTTAACAAAGTGCAGGATAAATACTTATTTTGATCCTCAAACTAACTTATATCTATATAGTACAAACCCAGCTTATAATTTAATTGAAAAGTGCATTAATGACTTACCTAGATCACTTAATAAATATTATTAAAGTATAACTTTTAACTAGAAAGAAAAAAAAAGCAACAGAAAAGAATAAATTGTGAGATAAATTCAAGTTATACAGGTGATATTATTTTCTAACTATGGTAGCCCGTTTAGGTTTCGATGTAACGGTGACATTTTTGGGAACAGCCCCTGGATTTGACGCTGCAGGCTCATTTTGGACAATCTTATTTAACTCAGCAAGTGAAGATATTTTCAACCGTTGCTTATCAAGACCGAGTACGAAGATATCGCCATCTCTGGTCCAGCAATTAGACACGCCAAGCTTAAGACGGGACGCCATAAAAATGTCATGCCGATTTTTCGTTATGAATTCGGATAAAGTGATTTCAGACCCTTTTAATTTGGTTTTAAGGAACCACAATTCATTACGCACCTTGAGTTCTTTGAATTTAACCAACACAGGTCTGGGTCTTTTAGGATCGGAGCTACGGCCGAGTCGGTGGCAACGCTGAATACAGTCAACCGAAAAGCCTTCAATTTTAAATCGGTTTTTCACCATGTCAACAATTACATTCATTACATCGACAGGACATAATAATTATTGCGCACGATCTTTGCATCCTTGCTAGTAAATCCATTGGCACGCTACTTTACGATAACAACGAATGGATGATGGATGAATGGAAAAATTCAAATTTCGATTCAACTCAGCATTCTGGGAAATCGCCGGGGCCCGGCCGAGGTGACATGGCGAGATATTTCTTATCCACGTAAATAGCCGGTTGTCGTTAAACATTGCCATACCAGTCAAGGGAAACTCATAAAAAATGATAAATTTGTCTTTTCTGCTGTTCACAGAGAATAAGGAGGACACGGGTTTCCGTTTTAAATTAAGGGGTTGGAGGCCTAAATCTGACTAATGTTGGACAGATGCTGATACCTATTTCATCTTATTCATTCATTTTTACTATCGTGTGCATTTGTATAGACAAAAATGCCTCTTTGTCCGTGCAGAGGCGGAGAAAGAATACTAACCTCTGCGGCCGGGGTCGGCCTGTCGTAAAAGGCGACTAAACAACCCACCCTAGCTACGTGGTAGGGCTTCAAGCCCGTCTGGATGGCGACCACCTTTGGTCTTAATTATGCCGCCATAATAACCTTGTGTTGTGTTCCGGCATTGGTGACCTAAGTTCCAGTACTTTTATGGGACAGCAGCGTGTTCGCGATGCCACTGATGTTGCAAACATCCATAGGCGATGGTAACTGCTAAATTCCAAGCGGGCCGTCAGCCTGTCTGCTGTCCTACAGCAATAAAAAAAAAAGAATTTGAAATAGAAGGGACATTGCCAAGTTTCTTCTAATTTCAGTTTAATCGTAGCTCTGCAAATCGAACATCTAAGGGAAAGTTTCGAGTGAAATTGGGAAAAATTTAAAAGTTCTGCCTCACCTTGGTATTATCAATTTGAAAATTCAATTGACATTGATATTCTATTTACTACACTCTTCATGCGGAGTAAGAATACTAACTCTTGCGGACGGGTTCGGCCAGTCGTGAAGGCGATAAAACAACCCTAGTTAGGTGGTAAGGCCTCAAGACTAAGGATGGCAATCATTTTTGGTCTATAATTATGCTGCCATAATACCTTTGTGTTGTGTTTCATCTTTAGTGACTCAGGTTCCAGCACTCCTATACGGAGAGCAGCGTGTTTACGGTGTAGCGTTGAAAACATCCATAGGCGACGGTAACTGCTTACTGTCAAGTGGGCCACCAGCCAGTTTGCTGTTTTGACAATAAATGCCGGAACACAACACAAGGTTATTATGGCGGCATACTTATGCACCAGAGGTGGTTGCTATCCAGACGGGCTTAGCTAGTAGGGTTGTTTTGTCGCCTTTTATGCCTGGCCGACCCCGGCCGCGAAGGTTAGTTTCTCACTCCGCCCCAGCACGGAGAAAAATCATAACATTTGAATGAATTTAATTATATGATACTATTTTTTATCAACATTATTCATTGATAATTCCATTCGTAACATACGAGTACATTTAAAGGCTATAAGAATTTGCGAGCATAAAACACCACAACTACAACAATGAGTAAATATCCGTAATTTAAAAATATATATTGATGAATGATATACTAGGCAATCATTTGAATTTCAATATTTTAATTCAAGAATTGTTATTTTAATTTGTTTTTAAATTTTCAAGCTATGAAAACAACTAGAATAGGACTGTCAATTTAAGTTATTATATGCCAATAATTATTTAGTACTAGTTGACCCGACAAACGTTGTTCTGCCATACGAATTTTAAAAAAGTAGCTTCTATGTCCTTCTCCAAGGTCCAATCTGTGACTATACCGAAATTCATAAAAATTGGTTCAGCGGTTTATGCGTGGAAGTGTAATAAACAAACAAACAAACTCACTTTCGCATTTACAATATTAGTTAGGATTTATGAATTGGATAACGACTAATGTCTTCAAAGATAAAACTTCCATAGATATTTGATACCGTTATTGTATTCAAGTCACAAAAAAATTAAAAACAATTTAAAAAGCGAATCACGACCGACCAATCACATCACGTTCACCTTAATTGACAAAGGTCCTCTCACGTAGAGTTATAATTTGATTTCTAATACGAAATACGTTTTCTGAATTGGATTATGTATCAGAGTTTTTAGTTGAATATGTAATTTATTTATTTGCTACCTAAATTGAATGATTTATGCCAGCGTATACTTACGTCAAGAGCACACAATGTTATGTAAACAGGTAAATGATTGGTGTCATGTTCATGCAGTGAAGAGCTTTTGTTGAGTATTGTTAAAGAACGACATTACAGAATGACGAATTTTTCAAATTATTTCAAATGTTACGAAGGGTCAGAAAAATCAAACTTAGGGACATTTCATCACAATACATCATTAACAAACTTTATCTTAGAATTCTGGTCATTTGAGTGAGTTTCTAAAAGTTGATTCAATAATGAGGACTTACCAACTTTCCTTAAAAATTGTACTTTTTTAATTTTCTGAAGAATTGTGGTTTGGAACAGGTCCATATTAGTATATTTTGGTTAATAATATTAAAATTTACTCGGGCCAAAAATCTAGTATTTTCATGTGACTTATGTCGTACTACACGTCTGCAACTTTCGAGATAAACCGCTCGTAAAAACGTGGCACATTTGTTAGGATTCCTTAAGCATAATGTAACATCAACAGTTTAAGGATTTTTTTGCTATATTTACTATTTTGTACTTCTTATAATTAAAAGTAGTTAATAACTCCTAAATAGTAAAATTAAGAATATTTTTGACAACTAAAGGGCAACAGGTTCCTAAATACCATATCTAGAAATTCGATCAACTTCAACGATCAACCAAGAGCTGTAAACTTGTATGAAAAATTTATGAATTTTGAGGTAAGAAGATGTAATGATATTTATAAAATGATATTTTCTTAATCCTCACACAGGGCCAATACGCTGGCCGGGAATACGTCTCCAAGAGACAACGAGGTAGCACCGCAGCCTGGCATCACAGATAAGGCTCAAACAAGTCTGTGGTTTTCCCAGGTATTTTGCGCCAATTGTTGACTTCTGAGGTATTTGTAAGTAACGCAGATAAGTGACTCTCATATAACCTCTTTAGTCACGTTGATAATTGGTACTACTAGACATTTTCCCCAAGAAAAAAACTGGACAAAATTAAAAGTGACTAGTTTCCATGTAGAAACAGGTATATTGTAAAATATCATATTTTTAATTTAATAAACTCAACACACTTTTACAGTATATATGTATTATGGAGGGTAGTCACATAAAATCGCTGGGCCCGGCATACGAGTGCCCCTACGTGCTATCAGGACGCGCTTACATTTAATATTTTACTCGCAACGCCTGGCTTGTAGTAGTAGAGCATTAAAATATGGAGATGAATGTAGCTTTGCGTTTATTGCTGTGTAAAAGTTTTAGATTTCATTAACCTTATTTGATGACCTCCATAGCGTTACATTTGCACGCTGGAACACCTGCAGGACGGGTTGGAGATTACTGCCGAGTTTTCTTTTTACAAAAAAATGTGTGCGTCTCAGGACGACCGACAGAAGTGATAACTTAAAGTAATATATACGATACCTCTGGGCTCAAAGGGCGTAAAGCACATTTTGGGGCATATGGAGTTAATAATACCATTGCATTCAGTTTTTCATTCTCTATCGATTGGTATATACGAAGTTGCCAAATTAGCACAAAAAAGTTCTTTACGCCCCATCTTTTTTGGGTTGCTAAACCAAAATGAAACAGGAAATCGGGCTGTAAATTACATTACTGCGCAAGATAAAAATGTCCTAGGTTGTAAAGGAATCCAATTATGAGTATTAAGGCGTATAACGCATTAATTCTATATATATATAATCATTGAGATAAAAAAGTTATAGCTAATTTTGTTTAATTTTTTCGGTTTTTTGGCTCTCCTGAACAGTAGCTGTTTTGTGCTATACGCCCTTTGAGCCCAGAGGTATCGATAAGTTGAACTATTTAATTTTGAAATTGTTTAACTCGAAAAAAGTTTAGGTTATTACTTATATTTTATGTATATTAATATGATAATGTAAGGAAAGGTTATTTATTAATAAAACCAAAAATAATTCAAAAATAGCTAAAGCTAAAGTTAACGAATTTCCAATTTTTTCAAAAACTGTTTAAAACTATATTAAATTAAATTATTCCCTAATGTAGATTCTTTATAAAGAAAAAAAACCCAACTGTATTTCATTGTTATAAAGTCGCAATTCGAATAGATCTAGCGCTGTGGGTTAGAGTGAGAGAGGAGGAGCCTGCCTACCGCTGCCGTATGCGTGAGAGAAAAAGAAGCCAGACAGACTGGCGCCGGAACGCTAATGCGTAATCGTAATGAAGCAGATTATCCTTAAGAAGTTATCACTTCAAAAAGTATACAAGTAGTATATGAGTTGTATAGTACCCATAACACAAGCGCTCTACTTTGGGACTAGGTGGAGCTAAACCATCATCTGCTGTTCAAAAGACTTATCATAAAGTCGGTTTAAGTATCTGAGATTTTAGTGGAATTATTTGAATTTTAAATATAATTAGTAATCTCTAATGGGTCTTATTAGGTTTAGACTTTAATATGGTCAAACATTATACAAAGAATTAAAGTAGCTCCAAGAACTCGTATGGAGTTCTTCTTTTTCCATCTGAAAAGTAAACTTTACATCGCCGTTATTGTTCAGTGCTCATTCGATGACGAATTTGCTCAGAAGTCCATGTTACATTACCATGTTAAAACGGCACATGTTGACATTTAGCTACATGATATATCATTTAATGTATCTTATGTTTACTTATAAGTAATTAATACGATGAGAGATAGCTAATTATTACTTATATGACGAACGTAATCATGTTTATGTGTATTATGAACTCTATGATGTCGTTAATTTATACGATTCAATTGACAGACGTTATTAATTGCGTTTTAAACGTCAAATTATTTCCAAAACAACATAATAATGTAATTAATAAATTTGCACTAACATTTTTTGATATAATTACTTGTTACTTGAACAATGTTGAACCTGAAAATAAATGGATTCATGAGCAGGGGTTGAGCCAAAAAGCGATGGAAAGAATGTATGATGCATGATAGAGTGAAATGGAAAAAAAAGACATTGTGCCGACCCAAAATGATTGGGATAAGACTAAGCTAATGGTGATTTTATGATATAGTTAATTCCTCTAAAGGTATCTTCGACTATTGTAACAGGTCTGAGGTTTGTATATCATTATAAGGTGGTGATTCGTTTTAGGAAGCTTTTCCTGCTTAATGTGCGTAATTAATAACCCATAACATCTCATTGCTACGCTCAGGCTACGGAGGGTATACCGTCTGCTTCTTTTTTTTATTGCTGAGCTGGACAGCATCTCTGGACAGCAAACAGGCTAACGGCACGCTTAGAATTTAGCAGTTACCGTTTGCAATGCCAGTGGCATCGCGATCACGCTGCTGTCCCATAAGGGTACAGGAACTTGGGTCACTAATGCTGGAACACAACACAAGGTTATTATGGCGGCATACTTAAGACTAAAGGTGGTCGCCATCCAGAGGGGCTTGAGGCCCTACCTCGTAGCTAAGGTGGGTTGTTTTGTCGCCTTTTACGACTGGTTGACCCCGGCCGCAGAGGTTAGAATTCTTTTTCCACCCCTGCACGGATAAAAACATCCCTTGAGAATATACCGATGATCTCAGTATACAGGTTTCCTTGCAATGTTTTTCTTCACCGTCAGCACGTAATATGGTATATCAGTATGCACCTTAGACGAGAAAAACTGCTTAAACAGTGCGTGTCATTGTAAGGTTCAAGCCCTGGGCATCTAGGTTAGCCGAGGGTAATCTTCTTCTTCGTCGTGTTCTTCATTCCTGAAGGTCGTGCCCGTCTTGATAAGCCTTTACGGAGACGCTGATTAGTTAGGAGGCAGTTGCCTCCACACCACTCTGTCCTCGGCCTGTTTCAGAGCTGCAGGCAAAGTGAGTGAGGGTAATAGAAGTGGGCTAACGTTACTTACTTACCACCATTACCACTTGGCTACCATTGCACATTACAGTGTAATTACACGATGGGTATAATGTGCGTTCCTGAAGTCCAGCAGACAGGCAAACCGCTCGATAACAGGCCACTGTCGATAGACGTTTGCAACACCAGAGTCATTGCCAATACACTGTCGGCATTAAATGTTAAATTGGCATATAAACAAAAATGTAAAGGAAAGATACAATATTTGATATAAAGTAAATTAAAGATTTATTAAACACTATTCTTCATTTTAGTATTTAAGGCTATTCATAATCTGATGATAAAAGTGCAGCTAACAATTAATAAAAATATCATCTGAAAAGTTTAATTTTACAAACAAAATTGAGTAGAAGTTTGCTTAGGGTGGCTGCCCGCTTGTGATAAAGGAGTAAGCTGAACTTTTCCCACTTTGTAATCATCCGCGGGTTTGTTTATTGACTTACGTCACCGTAGTCCGCTCATTGGACTGGTTTTTAAGTTGATTTTGAGATTATTCCAAAACGGAATCTTTTTTGAGAGCAGAAATATAACTCAGTGGAACGTAGATTATTAATTGTTAGGTTTTCTCTTCCTCCTTTATATATGATTTAAATTTTTATCCGTGCAGGGGCGGAGAAAGAATACTGACCTCTGCGGTCGGGGTCGGCCTGTCATAAAAGGCGACAAAACAACCCTAGCTACGTGGAAGGGCCACAAGCCTGCCTGGATAGCGACTATCTTCGGTTTTAAGTATGTCGCCATAATAACCTTGTGTTGTGTTCCGGCATTAGTGATTCAAGTTCCTGACCCTTATGGGTCAGCAGCGTGTTCACGTTGCCACTAGCGTTGCAAACACCCATAGTCGACGGTAACTGCTAAACTCTAAGCAGGACATCAGCCTGTCTGCTGTCCTACAGCAATAAAAAAAATATTTTAAACTTTACCGGATACTAAGAAACAAATAATATATAAGGTGGGGCAAAAGTCCCGCTACCATTTCGATTGCTCGCCATCTTGGTTATGTTACGTTTAGCTCAGTTTAGCTTTGCTTTAACCATTGTGTTGTGTAGACGTCCAAATTTTATTATGGATAAGTATACGCCAGAAGAACGAGCAGAAATAGTGACAATATTTGTGAAATGAAAGATGGTGAAATTGAAGATTTTTTATCTAAATTGATAATGAGCGATGAAGCCCATTTTCTTCTCAGTGGCCACGTCAATAAACAGAACAGTCGGTTTTGGGGAACACAGAATCCTCAATTAATTCATTTTTTTGAAAATGACCAAGTTGTTGGAGTTACTGTTACTGCTGAACGGTACCAAGACATGATTCGAAATTTTCTTGTGTCTGAAATGGAAGAGTAAGGACTAGAGGACAAGTGGTTTCAGCAAGATGGAGCCACAGCACAGCACTACAGCTCGTTCAACAATTCAATTATTGAAAGACGTTTTTCCACGAAGACTAATTTCGCGAAATGGCGATTTAGCATGGCCAGCCAGATCTCCGGATTTAAAAGCACCAGACTTTTTCTTGGTTTTTTAAAATCACAAGTATACGTGAATAAGCCCCAAACATCTTAAAGACAATATTCGTCACGAAATTGAAGAAATTTAGCCTGAGATGTTGCAGAATGTTATGAAAAATACCTTTAAAAGAGCCGAAAGTTGCATAGCGAATCGCGATCACCATTTAGCCGATTTATTTTTCTTTTTATGAAACTTTTTATGAAAACTAAACTTACTTATCTTTTCTTTGAACAAAGTTATAGGCAATTAAAGTGGTAGCGGGACTTTTGCCCCACCATGTATTTAGTGAGTTTCTTTAGTATATATAGGAATAGGTATAATAGAGGAAAAAGTTATCATCTGATATGCATCCGGAACTTTCCTTGTGCTCCCCAGTTATTAAGTATATTACATAAATATAATACTTACGGCGAACTTATGTGAACTTGTTTGTGCCGGTATAAGAAGCGAAAAGTGTTAGGTCAGTTTGTTTACACTAATTAGAACTGTATTTTTTAAATATTTATTTAAGCTTGAGACGAAATCCAGCTTATAATGGTTAGCACTAGAAAATCACTGTAATTAGTGCTACAGACTGATGAACAAAACATATGAATGAAAAAAAAAATGAACAAATGAAAAATGGGCCCGCTTATTTCAACAAGGACGAGAGAGCTGCGAAGAAGCTGCCCTGGGTGGGCCCCCTGCCACGACAGTGACCAAAGTAAATGTTCAAAAACTAGAAAAATAAGTGCCGGCCGACAGAAAAATTAAATTGTGGCAGATAGCTGAAGAACTTATTAACAAGGAATGAGTTGGAGAAATGTTCCATCAAAATTTACACATGAAAATATTTGCGCGTGCAGGGTACCAAGAATGCTCACACCGCTCGACGAGCAACGACGACTCGAGAGCTGCAAGGATTTTTTGGCGTTAGCTGACAATAAAATTGATAAAATTTGTGATCGGACCGTCACCGTGGATAAAACGTGGGTATTCTGGGATTGTGAGGGAATTTTATTAATAGATTAAGTACCTACCGAAAGGGACTATAATGAACGGTCAATATTATGCTAATTAGGTGAGTCAGACTCGTGATGCTGTTGTGTAGAAACGACGTGGAAAGCTAGCGCTTGGAGTTGTTTAAGTAAAACAACGCACCCGTTCACACCGCGCGTGTTGCGTGGCAGACCTTGAAAGACACTAGGTTTCCAGAAATTGAACACCCACCGTACAGTCCAGATCTTGCACTTAGCGATTTTTTCCTGTTTTCTAAATTGAAAAAGGACTTATGGGGCTGGAGATTTTCGGATGACAACGAAATGAAGCTGCCGTAGATTGTCATTTTGAGAACAAAGACAAATAATATTTTTGAGTGGTTTAAAGGCATTGTATGCCAAATGTGAGAAGTGTATTTCACTTGAGGGAGACTATATTGAAAAATAAAAAATATACAAGTAAAGATTTCTTTCATAAGTTAAGTACATTTAGTTTAAGTACCTTAAGCCGCGAACATATCAGACGCCTCTTGTATATACAGCTTTGTTAGACGGGAAAGGTCATTCTAGAGTTTATTTACAATAAAGATAATGAAGCGATGAAAATACATAAATGTAACGTGACTTATTATTACACATGTAATAAAATTATATTCTTTGATAAATACACATTATTTATTACCATATTAAACATTAATCTACACGGATAGGATTCAATTCCTAAGTTTCAATTCGTTTTTTCTTTTCAATCAGATTTCACCTATAAATTTAGTCTTCATATTTACCTTCATAGCCTAGCTTTTGTTCCTTATCATATTGTATTTATCATCTTTTATTATACATATATGTACTTATATATTTTTAATAAATTTAAGTTTTAAAAAATGATACATCCTTATCGAAGCGTTATAGTCATTTAATTAAAACTTAACGTAATTTATTTCATGTAAATCCATGAGTAAACTATAGTTTTAAAGTTAAACTTTAACTAAAGTTATCATATTGACCGACATAATGAAAAACACTGCGAAGAAGGAATGTTGGGAGTATATTTTATATTCGATACACAATGATATTTATAAGCAAGATAGATGAAATAAATTGAATGAACACAGAGAGAAACAGGAACATGGAAAGAGTTAGGCTTTAATTTAGGCTTTTACCGAAGGTAGGTAGATAGGTTCAATATTCAAATTCGGCTAACTAAACTAACTAAACTAAATAAAACTAACTATAATTTAAAAACAATAATTTAAAACACTAGAAAATACTTTTTGCCATATCATCTCGTCAACATAAAATTTAGTTTTGTTTTATGCTGAATTATTCTTAATTAATTTTTAAAATTGGGAAGGGTCTCCCATTAGATTTAACAGTACAAACAGATGTTTAATGTATACAAATATTTATCAAAATTGCTCGAGAAAATATACGTTTCAGTATGTTTACATACATGTCTCGTTTTATAAATTATAGCATATTAGCATATTTAACTTTTAATAAATTTAGCGTTTTTGAATTAAGAAGTTGTTAAATATTAGAAGTTAAAGTATGAAATTGCCGATTTATACTGAAAAATTGACTTGTTTTTTCTAAGATGTAACATATTTATTTAATCTAAATATTTACCCTCATTATCTATACATTGCTGCCATTTAAACGGAATTTCATTTATGCCTTTACGATAGAACTCTGGGGATTTAGATTCGACAAACTGTGTGAAAGCATTTTGTACTGCCTATTGGGAAAACATTTTTTTATCACGTAGACAATTGTCCAAATCACAAAAAAATTGTAGTACAGCAATTGTAGTAGAGCAAGGTCTTGCGAGTACTCTGGACATATGGTTTCTAACTGCAACTACTGTAGAGTTACAACGGTTTCTCGTGCAGTGTGAGGTCTTGAGTCATCATGGAACAATAATGGTGAAGATTGATTTACAAGTCGGGGTTGTTTCATTGCTAGTTTCGCCATCATTGTTCGAAGTTTATTTTATCCACCACATTGCGAATAGTCGTCTCGGCAGGACGATTATGGCGACATTGGCGACCGAAAAATGGGCGAAGCGCGCAGTACATTGCCAGAACAGAACACCCATTTTGATAAAACAATTTTATTATTTGCAAGTGTTGTTGAATGCTATATCCGCCCATGGTGATGTGGCAAAACAGACTGAATAAATGGCAACTAATTTGACAGATATAGCTGCAACAAGATGGCCGTTATCAACTGTCAAAGTTCGAAAAACCCTGTTGGAAGACCCTATATATAGTATAATAATAGTCTTTATTTAGATCAACTTAACCTAATAACGATAAACAAAAAATATTCAAAAACATATATACAAAAAATTATTCTAGTTTTTGCTGCTTTTTTTATTAACCGCCGAATAAAACGGAAGAGGTTCTCAGGTCGACGCGTATATTTTTTTTATGTATGACCACGCATTACGTTTTACAGAGTAGTACGATTTTAAAAATTATTTTTTTATTGGAAAGGGTTATAACCCGAAGTCGGTCCACTATGATTGTTCACTCACTGATTATATCTATGATCACACATAACTTTTGACAAAATTGATTTATTTAAGCATGTAGTAATTAGTAGATTATAGCCACAAAAAATTATAAAATAAAAACTATGAATGGCACTCGGGGACTGCCGCGGTAAAGCTATTGCATAGCATTTTAATCAACTTATGCAATTAGGTATAATTATTTATTTATTTTTTATTTAGGCAGTAATTTGTTTTTTCTAAAGTATCGATGTTTTCTAGCGATATTTTTGGACAAGATATATCGCTACTCGATAGTAAAAAACTAAAACTATCAATGTTACGATATCGATGTTTTTATTATCGAGTATCGATATATCTTGTCCAAAAAATATCGATAGAAGACATCGATACTTTAGAAAAAAACATCGATAGTTGAAATATCGATAGTTATCGCCCATCCCTACCACACTCACCGCACGTGCGCCCCGTAACTATACATGTAGGTATATATGTATACATAGGTGTACATTCAAAAAGTGTAACTTGAATTAATATCAAAGAAAAAACTTGAATTAATATCAAAGAAAATAATTACTGCATAAATAAAAAATAAATAAATAAATAATTGCATAAGTTGATTAAAATGTTTTTCAATATCGCCCATCCCTACGTACAGTCGTATCATATACATACACGTTAAGCGAACGCTCGGCCGAGCTACATGGTAGGCGGAGTGGGGGGGTGTTAGGTTTTTTTCGTTACGGAATTTCTTGATTCGGTCGCCGTGCTCAAAGCCCGCGATAAAAGCTATGCAACAGCTTAAAACGTTTTAACAAAAAAAATTAAACCGCCGAAAAAATTTAAAAGCAAAAAGTAATGAACCTTTTTTTAATAACCTTAACCACTAAGTTCTCAAACTAGTTACATAAAGGCGTTATAAACTAACTAACTTCATTTGAGTCTTTCAATTTTCAGTACTACGTCTATGCTCTATGGTTTTATTCCTGATGATATGGTTTTTCAGTCTGTCTGTGCTCTTGACATTCAACATGCTCTTCTCCATAGCAGATTGGGTAGTTGTTAGTCTGTTTGTGATTTCCCTAGTTATAGTCCATGATTGGCAGCTATATATAAGGACGGGTAGTATGCAGGTGTTAAATAGTATACTTTTAATGTTTATATGAAGTTGTTTGTCTTTCATAATCTTTATCCGTGCAGAGGCGGATAAAGAATACTAACCTCTGCGGCCGGGGTCGGCCTGTCGTAAAAGGCGACAAAACAACCCACCCTAGCTACCTGGTAGGGCCCCAAGCCCGTCTGGATGGCGACCACCTTTGATCTTAAGTATGCCGCCATAATAACCTTGTGTTGTGTTCCGGCATTAGTGACCCAAGTTCCTGTACCCTTATGCGATAGCAGCGTGTTCGCGATGCCACTGGCGTTGCAAACACCCATAGGTGACGGTAACTGCTAAATTCTAAGCGGGCCGTCAGCCTGTCTGCTGTCCTACAGCAATAAAATAAAAAAATCTCCCTCACAAATACTAATTGACCAGGCAAATGTTGTTCTGCTATATGAATTAAAAAAGTAACTTTTGTCCTTCTTCAAGGTCCAATCTATAACTGTACCGAAATTCATCAAAGTTGGTTCAGCGGTTTAGACGTAAAAGCGTAACAAACAAACAAACTCACTTTCGCATTTTTAATACTAGTTAGGATTATACGACGATACGATGTTTTTAACTAAATAATAATTTTAGACTGTGTGTTTCCGACTTGAAAGTTATTTATTCCGTATATACTCCTATTCTTAAAATGGCTACCACTTTAAACACGTCGACGACAGTGTCTAGTGATTAGGTGGTAAAAGTATCAAGGTATTTTATTTATAATACGAGTATTATAATCTTGAATATTTTTGTAAGCAAAAGGAAAATATAAATGTATAACAAAATATATCAGTCCAAGAATATGAAAATGAATACATTTTTATTGCACTATTGATTATTAACAGTGTACTAATGTTACATTACATTTTATGTAAAAAAAACAATTAAATAAAGTAATATGAATTGAACTAACAAGTTCTTCAAAAAGGAGCTTTTAATTTTTTTATGTAGGCTAATCAAAGAGGTTCAGCCGAAAAAATACATATACGAGCCGACTTGGTAAATCTCGGGGAGTGCCAATATTTGCTTAGGTTACAAGGAACTCCAAAAGCATCTGTAAGAAGTTTTCACATGTCGTTTGGGAGACTTGACCCAAATAAACATGGCCGAAAACATGTTCGTCATTGGTAGGCTTATACTTTGGAAATTGAATTCCGCACTCGTCCGCTGTTTATTATGTACTACTGACCGCGAAAGGTCACGTGCCAAATTATCTACGCTTTGCTTATTAGTTCATATGTAGTGATGTGATACGAGATTTTGTATTTTTTTTTGCTGTGAAACAGCAGATAGACTGACGGTCCACTTAACAGTTAGTTACCGTCGGCTATGGATGTTTCCGACACAAAGGGCACCGGAGGACAACTGGAATTTGGAACGAAACACAAGGTTATTATGGCTGTAAATTTAAAGACCTGGTCTTTAAATTTATGGATGTAGCCATCCAGATGGGCTTTGGTGTTTATCACCTAGCTAGGGTTGTTTTTTCGCCTTTTGACGACAGGCCAGACCCAGCCGCAGGATTCAGTATCCTTTCTCCGCCCCTGCACGGAAACCATCTGTGTCAATAAAATGTAATGCCGAAAAGTTAATTAAAAGAAAAATACGACTTTAAAGAATTTTTTTTAGTCCGTTAGAACATTTAAAGAGAAAATATTTTTGAAAATTTGAAAGAAAAAAATACTAGCAGACATAGCCCAGAAATTAGATATAATACTCTTAACAATAAAAAAAAACATCTATTTTCTTTTGATTTTTAAAAATAGAAGTTATTTGTTTGCGTCGTATCGGAACGTGTTCTTAAAAATGGATAAAATTTAATTTCGCGCGGTAGTAAAATATCTCTGCTTGAAAAATTTTACTACGTAGCTGGTAAATCAAGACTTGAGAGCAAAATTAGGGGTTTATGCTCCTCCATATTCTACGGTTGCGCGTTGGTGTGCTGAGATCAAGCGAGGAAGAAATTCCATTAACGACGACCCCCGCACGGGACGTCCTACATCGGTGGTAACTGAACAAATAAGTTATTAATAAGAACAATAAAAGTTGAAAGTCTTGGCGGATCGTCGTGCTAGTGTTTGTTTTATAGCAGAAGAAATAAACATCTATAGGAAGTGTCCATAATATATACACAAACATTTGGGTATGAAAAAAGTGTCAGCGCGCTGGGTGCCTAGAATGCTTTCTGACGCGCAGAAATAAACGAGACTGAGAATTTCATAAAGCTGCTTGGGTTTGTTACAACAAGGTCTTGACCAATTTTTGGCTCGATTCATAACTATGGACGATACCGTTTATGATCCGGAAACGTAAAATAAGTCCATGTGACTTGGAAGAGACCGTCATCTCCAACTCCGAAGAAATTTAAGGCGATTCCATCCGCCGGTAAGATCATGGGCTGTTTTTTTCTGGGACTTTGTACGTAGGACAAATAACAAAGTTGCGTGGGAAATACACAAGCAACGGCGTGGCAAACTCGCTAAGTTGTTTTGTTTCATCAAGATAACCCTCCCGCACTCAAGTACAGAGTTGCGATGGCTGCCATTCAAGAAGCTGGCTTCGAATTGATGGAACATCCTCCATATTCACCGGATCTAGCTCCTATTGATTTCTACCCAGTAGTCGTCGTAGCACAAAATTTTTTAAAGCCAGGAAGAAGATGTTTTTAAAGGGAATTTTAGCTTTAGATAAAAGATATAAAAAGTATATAAACCTGAAAGGTAACTACGTGGAAAAATAAAATAAAATTTGATAATAGATAATTGAGTCATACTCATTATCAGTTTTATTGAACATCCCTAATAGTGATAGTCGCATTTCAACCCGATTTAAAATTGGAAAACTGCTTCAGTTAGAAGTTATGTAGGTTAAATTTTATTCAATAAGAATGAGTATTGGTTAATAAGATTTCTATAAATAGATGGCGTCTCTGAAAAACGTACCAAATTTAAATTATGTGAAATAATTTTAAAATAATATGTAGTAAAATATTAATTAAACACACGCTTTAATGATAAATAGCACTAAAAAGTGAAAAATGATTCTTATCATAGGAATAAAATAATGAACAAAAAATATTAGTATTATTGTCAAAAAAGTGTGGGGCGCTTTTGTGCCATATCTTTCGTACCATTTTTGAACTAACCGATCCGATCGAAATTTTCGAGAGCTGATTTATCGAGTACCCCAAGCTTTTTTCACAATAATACTAATATTTTTTGTTCATTATTTTATATTAAGAATTATTTTTTATATTAGAATTATTTTCACTTTTTAGTTTGTCTTTTTTGATTTGTCACTAACTATATTCATTCTAATGAAAATTTTCTTTATTCAGGTCTAATATATAAACCGTCAGTCACCATTTTTAAATCATGGCAATCCTAATCAGGATAATGAGAAAATCTTATCAAATTCATATCAAATTGTAATGTGTTCGGTCATGCGTTTAAATTAAATTTGACAGTTGATAGTGGGTCAAAATCGAGTTCAAAATAGTCAGTTACAAAGAAACCAACCAACAAATATACAGATGATACTAATAAAAGCATGGTAAATAGAAGTGATTTTGCGTTCCTGTACTTTAAAATAACTTTTTAATAAACTAAATCGAATCATCAAAACATTATTCAAAAGTAAAATTGTACAAAGTATCTTCTCAATTGAATTATATAATTACAATATTTGACAAGCACTAATACACATTTTTGGATAATTTTTAAATAATATCGAGACGAGTCTCAATATTAAGAGAAAACTAGCATCCACTGCACATCACTAGCACATTGTTACGCCAATATAGTTATCATTCACACAACTATACCGAGCTTATTCTTTCAGCCTAAGGCGAAACGTTTAGTTGACGATGATATAAAAGCTTTATATTATCGAACTAGGGAATAAAATGGACAAGACAAAGCTGCTGGTTGTAATTAACAGCAGAATGGAACCACCCGATGCTTAATTATGCAAAAAGTAAAAAGAAATAGAAGGAATTGATGACTTCCGTGGCGTAGCGGTTGACGCACTTGCTACACTTGCGGAGGTCATGGGTTCGATTTCTTTTTCGCGACTGGGTGTTTATGTATAGTATGTGTTTATTTACAAAAAACAGTACAGTAGTTATGCCTGATATCAATTTTCTAGTGCTCATAACGTAAACACTCTGCAACTTACTTTGACTAGATGGCGCTGTGTGATTGGTCCCAGTATATTTATTACTTATGCAAAGGAGGGCGTCGCAGAGCCATGATCCAACCAAAAGTAGATCCTACAATACCCCATGGTTCTTGCAAGTAACCAGGATTTTAGATGGAGACGCCAGTGCTCGCCAATTGCTATCTCCGTCTTTTTAGACGAGCAGCCGTAGTAAAAACAATGACTTGAATCGGTTTACCCTAAGGGGACGGTGAGGTAATTGAAAGCTATTGTAGTTACTCTGGGACATAAACATAGTTTTACAGTGGTGACTACGATCTGTCCTTTTCAATACTAATGGTGTACGTCCGCTGTTGTCTGTGATTTGCAGGCACGAGGAACGAGACGTTCTAGGTCTATTCTTCTTATAGGTTTCCCTTATAAGGGCTACAGAACCAAAAGTAGAGTGCCAGAGTTTCTACGTTTTGAGGATAATTTTCTCTTGTTACGATTAACAGTTAGGTATTTTCAATGTTGAACATGATTTTACTAAAGAGTGTCTCTGGCAAAATATCACAATACTTGTATTTTGAAATTAACCCCTTTCTTCCTTTTCCTTTTAATTAAAATCAAGATTGTTGTCTGTTTAATTATCATTCCTATATTCCTTAAGGCCTATCGGCCTTAGAGTCTTTTTTTATATATTAACGCCGGATTTCTGGGGGAACTCGACGTGGTGATGTCCACCTCACTGTTCTAACCTTACGGCGGCCGTCTTTGTGCTGCTGGACGAGATGTAAAGGTTGCCAGAAGCACAATGGCATACTAATAAAAAATTTGGTTGCCATCCAAATTCTTACATCGAGGAAGAGACATCGCGGGATCGACTTTTGGTCATTGTTCTGCGACAGACCCTGGTTACGTTATAGCAACTACAATTTGACAATTATCTTAAATGAAATCAGATGAAAAAGTTTTATATATTATATAAATGCTGGAAATAATGTTAGTTAATTCATTAATATTTACTAATGCACCCATACACATTGGTACTCGCGTTCAGTCACTCTCAAATGCAGCTTGTTTCATATGTGACCCATTTACCCAGTTTTCTTGAGCTTGAAGTTGCAGAATTAAAAAGTCGTCAGCTACATACATAGATAACATAAACTTTTGACTGCGAATATGAGTGGGGTTGACATATATTTATTATATTCATACATACGAGGGGTGTTCAATAAATAGTAATAATGCAATACATTCTCCTTGGAAAGAAAAAAGTAAATACTGGCAGGCATAGCCCAGACAGTAGATATAATACTTGTAATAATAAAAAAGTAATCTATTTTCTTTTAATTTTTAAAAATAGAAGTCATTTGTTTGCGTCGTGTTGGAACGTGTTCTTAAAAATGGATAAAATTTAAGTTCGCGCGGTAATAAAATATCTCTGCTTGAAAATTTTTACTACGGAGTTGGTAAATCAAGACTTGAGAGCAACATTAGGGGTTTATGCTCGTCCATATTCTATGGTTGCGCGTTGTTGTGTTGAGTTCAAGCGAGGAAGAACTTCCATTAACGACGACCCCCGCACGGCACGCCCTACATCAGTGGTAACTGAACAAAATTAAATGATTAAAAAAGTTGAAATCCGCTTAGACAGTAAGCGGATCGTCGTGTTATTGTTTGTTTTATAGCAGAAGAAATAAAGATCTATAGGAAGTGTCCATAACATTATTATACACAACCATATGGGTCTGAAAAAAGTGACAGCGCGCTGGGTGCTCAAAATTCCGTTTGGATTTGTTATAACAAGATCTTGACCGATTTTTGGCTTGATTCATAACTATAAACGAAATATGGCTTCACCATTATGACCTGGAAACGAAAAAACAGTGTAAGACTTGGAAGAGGCCGTCATCTCCAACTCCAAAGAAATTTAAGGCAATTCCATCCGCCGGTAAGATCATGGGCTGTTTTTTCTGGGACAGCCGAGGGGTGGTAATAATCGAATATCTTAATCTTGGAGCCACTATTACGGGGACTTTGTACGCAGGACAAATAACAATGTTGCGTGAGGAAATATGCAAGCAACGGCGTGGTAAACTTGCTAAAGTTTTGTTTCACCAACATAACGCCCCCGCGTATAAGTCCAGAGTTGCGATGGCTGCCATTCAAGAAACTGGTTTGGAACATCCTTCATATTCAACGGACCTAGTTCCTAATAATTTCTACCTATTTCCGCGGTAAAAGGAACATCTCAGGAGCCATAAATTTGAAGATGATAACGCAGTAGTCACCGCGGTACACGATTTTTTAAGCGATCAGGAAGAAGATGTTTTTAAAAGGGAATTTTAGCTTTAGAAAAAAGATATACAAAGTGTCAGCTTTCAAACCTAAAAGTGACTACGTAGAAAAATAAAATAACATTTAATAATAATAAAAGATAATTGCATCATACTCATTATCACTTTTTATTGAATACCCCTAGTACGTTTATTTCGTACTCTCGTTTCCTTTCCCGCGTTTTTTTCCTAATTTCCTTCTGCACTTCGCATTATCTTCGGTATCCTTGGAAGTAAGGAGCGCTTGTCACCTTTTGCGATGTTTAGCAAGTACTTTTCGGGCCCTCTTCTCTTGTCCGTATATTATACAATACAATATTTTTCGTAAATATATTTAAAAACATTTATTTTTATTTTTGAATAAGCATACTATAAGGATGAAAAAATAAGGAGAATGAAGGAATTATCTTTTTGATGATTATTGAAATTATTAAATTTGCAATCGAAGCCACAGTTTTAGACCTTAATAACTTATAGAAACCTTTTTATTCTTCTAACAATTAATTAATTCATAATTCAAATGAATTCATCCTAGTTGCATTCGAATGTTTTACTTCGAATCTTCAGAGCTTCCAAAAATTTTATTTGTCTTATTTTACTACGACGGTGCCCATTAATAGACGTGCTATTTATTAATTTATCTAAGTATAAGTAATGAATAGGTAATACTAATTTGACTTTGAATATCATGCTGAAAAAGTTTCGTACGTGCTCAGTCATCTGAGAATGTAAATACGTAAGTATCCGTCCGTTTATATTATGCTTATTTTTCTTAAGAGATCACAGCGGTATACACAAATTACATTTTCTTTGTTGTCATGAACAGTTGAATATTTAGGTTAACAGGATGCTAATGATTCGGAGATAAAACCATTAGACTAAAAGCTTTCTGTTTGAAAATGGACATTATTTATATCATATTCTCAGAGGGTAACAAACAATTTTGTGTTAAGGAATTTGTTTAAGGTGTAACAAATATTATGACATGGCTACTAAGTGATTAGGCGACTATTAATCCTTTGATAGTTTACATTTGTATGTATCACGTTGAAATTTTTTCACTTTTAAAAACTTAAATTTAACAAAAAAATTAAACCGGCGAAAAAACTGAAAAGCAAAAAATAATAAACCTTCTTTTTATTATTATTAACCTTAATAACTAAGTTTTTAAACTTATGTAAGTATACCTAAGCAATTTTGAGTCGGCGCCAGTGCCCTCACGTGTGTGTCCGTTCGGGTTGCTGTCTCGCTGACAGTAACTTCGTAAAAGCTCGGCATTTTCAGGCGAAGGGGTGTGTCACGCTGCGCCGCTGCCACGCATCACGCTTTACATAATTAATTAATTTGCTTGTTTGGTGCCGACTTAAAATTACTTAGGTATATTTACATTAGTTTAAGAACTTAGTTATAAGGTTAACAAAAAGAAGGTTTATTATTTTTTGCTTTTCAGGTTTTTCGGCGGTTTAATTTTTATGATAAATCGTTATTATTTTATAAATTTTTGTGGCTATAATCTAATAATTACTATATGCTTAAATAAATCAATTCTGTCAAAAGTTATGCGTGGTCATGATATAATTAGTGAGTGAATCATCAATCATTCTTTATTTTCGTACCCTTAGGGTTTGAATTTTTTCCCCAAATTTATATGGGACCAACTTCAGGGTATATATATACCCTTTCCAATAAATATTAATTTAAAGAATTTTGAAATTGGGCTAATCTGTAAAAAGTTATGCGTATATTTACACATACATAAAAAAAGAAATATATATATATATATATATATATATATATATATATATATATATATATATATATATATATATATATATATATATATATATATATATATATATATACGCGTCGACTTGAGAACCTCCTCCGTTTTTTTCATCGATTAAAAAGTCACCGTGCCGTATTTGAGGGATTTTCTTGTAGCTTCTTGATCAGCAAAAGTAAATTCTCTGAGAATCAATGACGCGCTGAAGTTTGTCTCTTGATTGCATGGTGTTTGACATCAATTCTTTTTGTTGGAGTAAGGAGACCCACTGGAGACATTCAAGTAGTTTGCTGTTTTAACAAATTTTTATAGACAATAACAATTATCAATGACCATCACCGTGGATCAGTGACTAACGCATGTAGGAATTTGATCCCCAACCCGAGTCTGGTTGTTTATGTGTAAATATGTATTTACTTACAAAATAGAAAAAAAATATTGTAAAAAAATGTGGGGTGCTTGTTGTCACTTGTTATAAATATTTTACTGACAGATATTGGTAGATATAGTCATTTTGAAAATAACTTAAAAATCACTACACGCTTTTTTACAATAAAATTAATTTTTTTTGTTAATCACACTATCCTTAAATTAAATTTATTGAAAATTATTCTTACCTTTTTAGTTTGATTAACTATAAAATATAAGTGTGTTAATTTATAAAAAAATATTTGTTGTTAATTCCCAATCGGTAAATGTTTTATTAATTTAACGCCATCTTCTTGTAGTGTTATTAATTAAACTCTAGATGGCGTTTCGGCAGAATTTTAAATTTTTTTATTGTTCCAAGTGGGTAAAAATCGAGTCGAAATCTGAAAAATCAAAAAATTCCGTTACACACAAGTCAAATTAATATAAAGCGTGTAAAGAAAGAGTAAATCCAGGGAATTACGCGGTGTTCCCTGGTGGTCACTCATCCAAGTACTGACCGCGCACGACGGTGCGGACGAGAACCAGTCCGAAAATTCATTAATCCTGCGGATCCTGGGAAGTATACTTATACAAACTATACAGATTATTGCATTGTCATCGGTCCTTGATAAGTGTGCAAAGTTTCAAGTCAATCCGTCGTTTTGAAAGGGGTGAAAATTACGTTCAAAGATTCCGTTACTTAGATACATAGATATATATAGGTACCAACATCGATCGTAGATCGTTAGATCACGCGTCGCGGAATTGTCATTAGTTTCGCACGTCGGGTACGTCATCACTCGTCATAGAATAAATAGAATATTTATCAGAAGTGATAATCTTCTGATTTCTGAAGTATATATACCTACACAGTACTGTAAGGAATTAGGTTAGAAAGAATGATAGAAAATAATAAAAAGTTAAGGTAATAAAATAAAATCATTTATTTAGAATACGTTAAATAATAATATAATATAAACAAAACAATCTGTGAGAAATTATTATGCACTGTTACTTAATCACCTTAATTAAATCAAAGTACTGTACCTGTACTGTATAAAAATCTAATGATACTTTTGATATACATTTAAACTTAAGATTGAAGAAAATAGGAACAATAGTCACTCATAATGAAAGTTATTATTATGTCATTGCTATTTTAAAGTAAATATAAAAGTATTTAATTCCAGTTTCACAAAAAGGAACAGTGCCGTATAGAGATCGTTACCTTTAACCGTTCTGTTTAGTATAATCTTTGGCAGCCGGCCGCTTCTCCACCCCTCCTTCGTCTCACTAAGCCGCTTGAGACGTGTGTTTTAAATAAATCAAATTAAATTGTTTACAAATACTTAGGCACGAAAAGTAACATCTTTATCTATATTTGTGTTTTGGCTTTTGTTTTTACACTTTCAAAATGATCACGAAGGCATAATTAAATGTTTAAGCAAGAAACAAAAGTAAAATAATTTTTTAAGTCCGCGTCCACTCACAGTGTGCACTTGTCGCGTAACTCGCGTACTAAGTTATGAGTGGTGCGTGCACCTGTTTGAGTAATGACATAATATTGTGCGCCCTTTAGTATGGAGCGGCCCAACTAACGATCTACGATCGATGGGTACCAAGCTAATAAAAGCGTGTTATAAAAATAAGTCAGTTGTCTATTACCCATAACACATGTGTGAATTATCCCCGTATATTTATTTACACAATTAGGTGGTCTAATTTTTATTTTTAGCAAAGAGCAGGAATAAACCAATATCATCCGACTTTTTAGCATAAAATTTCATTTTTACGCGCAGCTGCAACATGGTTGTAGGCTTTGCTTTGTTGGCAACCATATAACATTATTTATAGTGCCACCGTAACTCATGAGAATATACGATAGAGGTGGAATTCACTGAACTATTTTTATATTGTTTTATTGTTCAATATTGAATATTGGTATTTGTAGGCAATTTGTATTGTTTTCATAAAATTTATCTTTTCATTTTAAGTATTCTTACCGACGATATTGCTGCTTACGTATTTTTATTTGATTCTGTAGACAATGATTATTATGAATATGAAAAATATTAGGGAGTGTGGACGTTGTACGCGGATCGACTAGAAATGTATTTCAAGGTCAACGGTATCAAAGATGAGTTAAAATTGCCTACAATGATTGTCGTCATGGGGGATGAAGTGTGCGAAACCTCGGTAAACCTCTCCAGCCCAGTTGTGCTACAGTTAGGCATCAGAGCTCCTACGTAATCATCTGCAACCGAGTCTGTCGGTACTCGCCGAGAGGTTCCGTTTTAGACAGCGGCGACAAACTACCGACGAAAATGTAAATAACTATGTTGCAGAGCTGAAGGAACTGGCGCGGAAATGTAATTTTAAGGAGGGACTAAGTGAAAACCTTCGGGACCAGTTTGTTTGTGGGTTGATGAATGACGTCATTCGCCAACGGTTATTCGCGGAAGATGAAAATTTGAATTTCACAAAAGCCGTTAAAATAGCTATGTCTTTGGAAGCTGTGGAACGAGGTGCGAGGTCTCCGTACGTTCCAGCAACGAGGCAGTAGCCGTGGCCCAAGCGTCACACGATAGACGGCGAAACAAGCCACATCGAAGTCAGCATTCGGCGGCTGTGAAGGTTGCGGATCGACGAGTCACAACTACGGGAGCTGTAGATAGTGACTTCGTTTGTAGCCAATACAAAGGTCATTTCCATCGGGTATGTCTAGGTCTAGGGGTAAACTTACGCATGGTGGCCCGGGGGCCAACATGTTTTATTTTATACTGCCTACCGTGTAGGTAGGCAGTATAAAATAGAACACTATGCGCGAGGCACGTTGTTTACTTACTCCCGTGTTAAATACATTATAGACTTCATACCACAGGACCATCCGTGGAAGGTAGCAGATCGGAGAACTTCAGGTGAGTCGCCGTTCTATCTGACTTGCTGGGTATTTCCGTCTCCTTTTCTTTCCACGTTAATTTCCACCCGCACTACCTTTGTTTCCCGCACCGCGGCTACCGTCTTTCGAGACCTACGCCGCACCATTCCTTATACGGTCCTTCAGCCTCACCAGGCCCTCAGCCTGTCTGTTATTTCTCAGCAATAAAAAAGTAAGAATACTGACCCCTGCGGCCGGGAGCGACCTGTTGTAAAAGGCGACAAAACCACCCTAGCTAGGTGGTAGGGAACCAAGCCCGGTGCCATTGGCGTTGCAAATGGTTATGGTGGCGGTAATTCCTTATTATTAAGGTAGCTACATATCTGCTGTTCCACAAAAATGGACATCGGTACCTGTAATCGTATAACGCTTTAAATCTTTTATGAGGGCTCACAGAATCGACTTTTGATCATGCTCTAAAATGCCCCCGACTCGTACACCTTAGGGAAGGTAGGGTGCCCGGATGACATTTTCCTTAACCGAGTGATATGTCAGAGTTAGGGCACGCCCGCGCACCGTCGATATGTCAGGGTGGTCCTGCGCCTCTCCTGGCTAGTGATGTGGCACTGGCACATTTCACCTTCAGCTTACCTCAATTCGTTCTATATGCTGGATCACCTTGAGTCAGTCACAGTTGAGATTACATACACATACACATTACACCGGTGTTTATAAAAATGGCTGTTTCTATTCTATTTTTAGTGTTTGTTTTGTCAATGTCTGTAACATTAAGGAAAGGTAAGGATTAGAAGAATTAAAAAGTGTTTTGAACGGATCGAATGATATTATAAATACTTAAATTGTAGAACGGTTTTTTTGCTGTTACACTGAAATTAAATTAAAAACCAACCTTTGAGGAAGTAAAGCAAAAAATACAGCCCACGAGAACATTTATGTACATGTATGAAAAGAGGTCACATTTGGCATTTGTTGCCGATTTCTAAATTGGAAGCATCCTATTCACATTGTATTCTGATAACGAAATCGGGGTCGCAGTTGTTATTTTCGATAAAAAGCTACTTTCATTTGGAATAAGCAACCGTTTCTCGTGTACACGCCGTTCTATCTAACAGCTCGGATAGATAGTGGCCACAAATTTAGTGTGAATGTTTCATAATAGTTTCTAAATTCTATTCGTTTTCTTTAAGAAAACTAGTATTGTTATTTGTTAAATGCGGTTATATCTAAGAATTAATTGTCTGGTGGTAGGGCTTCAGACCCGTCAAAAAAGGGTGGTTAAACAAAGAGTGGTTTCCAAATGTGCTGTCACAACACCTGGTATTGTATTCTGGTATAAGTGGCCAGATTCGAATACCTCTACATGGATGGCAGCGTGTTTACGGTGCCAGTAGCGCACCATTTGCCTTTTTTGTTTGTTATGAGGTGGAAAATGCTTAATGCATACCCCGCCGCCTGTTTGAGTTGGAAGGTCACGAATGATAACGAGACCGTACTTTAGATCACGTCGGGGAGCACTTCCGTACGCTTGTGGAGTTCACGGCTTAGATTCCCGTGTCGCGTCTATCTTAAAAAAGATGACCAGCTAATCGTCAGCCTATGAAGTGGTGATGTGATGAAGAAAAGACGGCAGGCAGCGGACTGTTAGGTTATCTGGTTGTGGAACAAAGAGACACGAAGACAAGGTACACATGTACCGCGCTCGGAGGCCGGAGGTGCTCGGAGGCGCCTACTCCATCACCATTTTCCTAACAGTATAAAAGTCATATAAAATTATAATTTTCAGTGAGAATTAAAAATATATTTAATATACTTATCTCATAAGCTTTCTTCAATTATCAAAGGAAACGTCATCATCATCATCATCTAAGCGTTGTATCTCGGTTGCAATCGAAACTTTCGTTTCGGTGCTCAAGGTGCACTTTCCGACTTTTTTTACTCCACTTCGCACGGTCTTCCGCATCCCTGGTACTGACCCCATTATCACGCGTATCACATTTTACGATGTCAAGCCAGCACGTTTTGGGTCTACCCCTCCTGCCGGAGCCCGGCGGAGGCGGCATGGCCAAACATTTGTTTCCCACGTAAGTGTAAAACGTGGCCGTACTAACGGAGTTGACACTCCTGCAATTTATCCGCAATGTCACGGACATGAAGACCGCCGCGAATGCAGGAGTTGCTAACGCGGTTCTTTGCGTCACTCCACACATCCACTGCAGCATATTCATCTCCGTGACATGCAGTTCTTGCTTGTGTCTCTCTAACACTGGCCACGCTTCACAGCCGTATAAAAGGACAGGCCTAATGATGGTCTTCTAGACCTATCCCTATCAAAAGAAACGTATTTTTGAGTATATTTTGTGAAAATTTATTTATTTAGTGATTAGATTATTAATAAGAACTGAAATTGTAGTGTATGTGTGTACAGACAGATAGATATCTAACAATTTTTTATTTCTATAAAGAAGTGATCGAGATTTCACGGCAACGCTTTTACAAAGAACCACATTAAGGTAAGTAATCCATTTTTATGATATTTATAATATCTCTTTACTTCAAGTATGTAGATACTTAAAGCGTTTATTCCCCAAAAAATGTTTTAGTAAAATTGCCAACTGCATGTACATACAGTACATAATTATGTACGCATGTAAATACATATGTACAACTGCATGGGTGAAAGTATATCTATAAAAGTATGTAGTATGTAGAAATAATAACAAGAACTGTTTAATTATTTGACTGTATGGTTGTTCCCGGCTTCATTAATTGAATCGGGGCGTTTACTAGTAGTCAGTCGACTTATGCTTACTATGATTACGATGCTTATGATGAAACAGAAATATTTTTGAGTGTATGAATTATTAACACACACACACACACACACACACGCACGCACGCACGCACGCACGCACGCATGCACGCACGCACGCGCGCGCACACACACACACACACACGCACGCACGCACGCACGCATGCACGCACGCACGCACGCGCGCGCACTCACACACACACACACACACACACACACACACACATGCATGCACCTTTAGAATAAGAACATAGAAATAAGCTTAGTTTTACGCAAATTCATATATTGTATTGTATCAATCGGAATCGGGTCCCCAAGATACAGGTCAACCTAGTTGAGGACCAATGATTTAATTGTTATGGATTTTATTTTATATATGTCAATAAACTATTTTATTTTTTTATATTTTAATATTATAAATGCGAAAGTTTGCATGTATGGATGTTTGTTACTGTTTCACACAAAATCTACTGAATGGTATTTGATGAATTTCAGTATAGTCATAGATTGGATCTTGAAGAAGGACATTGGCTACTTTTTTTTTAAATTCATATGGCAAAACAACATTTGCTGGGTCAACTAGTTTTATATGTTTTTATAGCTGTGCAATAGCAGACATGCTGTCGGCCCACTTAGTAGTGCGCAGTTACCGTCGCCTATGTTTGTGACGCCAGAGACACCTACTCACTCACCACTGCTGTCCGCGTAGGGAACCTGGAACCTGGGTCGCTTATGCCGACACGTAGTATAGGACACGAGGTTATTATAGCGGTATATTTAGAAAGACGGGTGGTCGCCAATCAGCAGGGCCCTGAGCCCAACCATCTACTAGCTACGGTTATATTTTCGCCCTTTGTTCGCGACAGGCTGCCCCGAGCTACAGGAGTCAATATTCTTACTTCGCTCCTGCACGGGGAGAAGAACTTTGTGTGTTTATTTAACAACTCTCAAATGAATTCTAATACAAACATATGAAGTTAGCTACATCTAGTTGATTAATATCTAAGCTAAGAGTAAAATAATTATCAAAACAGTTATTGTACACGATTGTATTGGACGTTGTATGAATATGAATAGTTCATTTTCAAATTGATTGTTTAGGTAAAATACTTATTTTTGCCGTGAATGGCAGAAATTTGTATAATATATTTTAAGGCAAAAAGAGTACGAAGAAAGTGCTTGAGTGGGCTTATTTGTGATTCTGATTCAGTCGCGTGATTGCTGCCGTCGTTTAGGGTAATGTGCAATCCACGTCTCCTGGCTACATAACGCAACCAACTATATGGCTTTTCCAAATAATCTAGGCCAAAGTTACTATATAGAAAGAGATATTATTTCTATTTGACCTGTCGAAATTGGCGGTGTGGCTTTAACAATAATGTCTTTACCATTAAAACAACTAATAATTATTAAAATCACATTTGTATGTATTTTATGGTAAACTTTATTAAAATGGTTAACAAAGAGTTAAGAAAATATCTCATTGAAGTGGTCTTATAAGCATTGCCCACCTCTCAGAGCTGCTGCGGTCGACTTCCTTGTGTTTCGCATTTGATGATGATTCGCAAACTGAGTTTACTACTCTACAGTAGTAAATTAAATCTGTTGAGGCCTACGCCTGCAATACATATACAACTAAATCTCCACTGAACCTCATCATACGTCCTGTTTGTCGAGAAGCAGCGCAAGCTGTCTACCGCCATCCAGAACAGCTCTGTTCCGCAGTTTGGGGGCGTCATGAAAACTCTACAACTTCTTATATATTAAGGTTGACATTTTTTATTACTGCAGGACAGCAGACACGCTGACGGCCCACTTATAATTTGGTTACTGACGCCTATGCGTGTTTGCAATACCAGTGACATTCTGAACACGCTGTTGTCCCATAAGGGTACAGGAACTTGTGTCACTAATGCCTGAAGCAGCAGCAGCGTATTCGCGGTGCCCTTAGCGTCGCATACATCCATAGGCGACGGAAACTACT
The DNA here is from genome assembly GCA_963693495.1 of Malacosoma neustria. Classification (NCBI taxonomy): domain Eukaryota; kingdom Metazoa; phylum Arthropoda; class Insecta; order Lepidoptera; family Lasiocampidae; genus Malacosoma; species Malacosoma neustria. The sequence continues at coordinate 9,441,899 of OY856374.1, forward strand.
TACTATTAAGTGGGCTGTCAGCCCGTCTATTGCTCCTCAGAAATAAAAAAATAAAAATAAAGAAAGGTATATGCAGCACCAACCGCAGGCTGTGGTTGATATTTGCCCTCTCACCTCTGCGAGAGTCTAGAGGCAGCCGGGGTATAACACACATACGCCGGCCGACACAGGAGAGGCCGGCCAAAGTCAACATGGCCGGCCCAGCTCGCCTGGGTGGGAGGCGCACGTGAAACCATACCCCTCCCGCCCGGGCTCCGGGCATAAGAGGAATACCGGGGTACGTGCGTAAGCGTCCCCTGTGTCAACTATGGGGTGCATACGGGCGCATTGTACAGGATTCCCAGATTACCCTGCCGTCAGCCTCCAGGTGCCAGGGTGTGCATTAAGCAGTTTCCACCCCATAACAAAAAAATGGCTGTGGTTGATATAGACAGTCGAAGTTTTTTGCGGTTTAGATCTTGATAAAGACAATTAATCAAGACCTATGTTTTTCGCACTGGTATCAATAACAGATCTTGGTATTTAGATTTATGGTAACTCCTTTTGTTAGTATTAGTTCAGCATAGATTTATCATGGGTCGTGAAATTACTTGTATGTATACACAATTTAGTTGATTTTAAATAGTTTCTATAATTTTCTATCCATTGTACTACGTTAGGCTTCTTAATAACAGTTTACTCGTAATTATAAGTAACAAGAAAACTGATATACATGCAGCTCATTTTTGAGTTGAGTGTTAAAAAATAATGGTGAGGGTCTTTTTTCGGAATATATAAGCCTATCAAGTGTTGGAGAGTAAATTATAACTGTATAGTTATGTAAAGTATATATATACGAGTATTAAATAATGTTATATATTACTACAAAAACTTGTTTCTCTCATACAATTTGTATTACAACATATTATAATATGTACTTATTATAATCATAGCTATAGCTGGCTGTATTGTCCCTGCAGGCAAAATAAGAACAGGGCAAGCTCATCGCGTTGGTAGGGATTTGTTAGACTACAATAGATTTCGTAAACAGGAAGACAAAAGTTACATTTTATTATTACATGTTGACATGTAAAAGGTCAGCATTTGTCTCAGTAAAAGTGAACGATATATACTAGGTAAGTAACGCTCAAGTTTGCCTTGTGACATAACAGAGCAATGCAGACAGATCGTGGGGCACTGCGCCCGCATCACACACAACGCTATCCACCAACCGTGTGTATCGAGAGGCCGAAAGTTGGTTATTTTTCTCCGTGCAAGGGCGGAGTAAGAATACTAACCTCTGCACCCGGTGTTGGCCTGTCGTACAAGCCGACTATCCTAATATCCGATATGTATTTTTATTTTACTTACTCGATTTTCAATCCTTTTTTCTTTATACTAAAATTGAGGATAATTGGGAATAAATAAAAAAAAGTATATACATTCAGATCATTCGATGACTCTTTATTTACATAGTGATGACTTGGGTGAAACGTTCAATACCACCAAATGTACAGATCACAGGAAAATTAATTCACTATTTTATTACGAAGCTTATTATAAAGTATATTTTACTAAAGTCAAATCATTTTCAATAATCTATTCGTTCTTTAAAAAAAGTTATGTTAAATTTGTATTTCTTTCACACACTCACAAACTATGTCACATAATAAATGTACGTTATTTTTTATGACAATGGACGATTTATTTTCTACGAATGACGGTGTTTGCCAATACACCCATCTTATATGAATGATGTAGATAGTGAAATATAATTTATCATCTCTAAATTGTCATTCAAAAAGTTTTTCACCTATCGATATGTTATATTTTTAAGCAACAGAATAGATTATTGAAAATTTTATATTTTTTAAATTCTATTTCATTAGAGACGCAAAAATAGGTATTCAAAGCACAATCATTAGTGTCACAAATATATATTTTGTAGAATTCCTTTAAAATTTAATAAAATGCTAAATGTTAACATTTACTTAGAATTATTTATAGAAAACGACAAATATATATTTCGTGATATTTTAACGTAATTCTATGCAGTCAAATCTTTTCTAAGGCCGAACACGTGCGCTGTTAAACAATATTGATCTTTATATTGAAAATACAAATGAGAATTTAAAAATTTATATACTGAATTCTAAATAAGTAAATAGAAATTTGCCGAGCAATTACTATATTGTATGAACCAAGGGCGTGACAAAACAAACCTGATTGCTAACCCTTTCTTTCGTAATGATTGGGTATAACTTGAGCTTTATATATCAGAAATAAAAAATCAATATAAAATAAGTTTATAATAAATGAAAAATCTTGACTTAGGTACATTGAATTTAATTATCTCTGAAATAAAATAACATTTTCATGGATTTTACGTGGATTTATGTAAATAATTTTTGACATTTCAGCGACAGATAATTTATGAATTAATTTACGAACACTACTTCATTTTCAAGGAAACGCAGTAAACTGTTATATTGTTATTGCCATCATAAATAATATGTTGTAGTAAAATTTGAGAAAATGATTTTTAAATCCAATAAAAATGAATGTTCTACTTTGTAACATATCTGTTAACTAGCATAAACATATATTTAAGTTGGTTATAAAGACAAAAGGTACGTACTATAACTTGTTGACATTAAATAAACTTGAACAATTTTAGATAACTATAAGTTTCATGCCGTAATGACTTAGTTATAAAATAATCATTATAAATTGTAATTTTATGTCTTTAATTTGAATAATATTTGTAATTTTCTAACTTAAATTCTGGAATATCAGTTCAAAATAGTAAAGATAAAATAGTAAACTACGTACAAAAAAATAATCTTAAACGTTTTTACAAACAACATATTAATTTCATTTTTGTTTTTTGTAATTAGGATGAGAAGATTGTTAAAATTATTTCGTATAATATTTAAAGCTTGCCTTTTTTGTATAATATTTATAGTTATGCAAATTAAGACGATTACATCATTTGTTATGAATATTATAAAGGCAAAACTAGTCTATTTTTAATTAATTATGGCTAGTTTTTACTTTCATACAAATGAGATTATTCTGAAAAACAAAATCGGAAAACATAAAGATGTACATAGTTCATGGGGTATGTGACTTTTTCTCCTTATAACTTTAAAAAGATTTTACAAAAGTGCTTTGTATCCTGTGGATCTACTTTTTTATTTATGCAAATGAAATCGTTGTGCAACGTATTGTAAAAGAACGTAATATCCAATAGATAGATTTTCAGAACCCAAATATCAAGATTTCGTATTACGGAATTTTATGTTATTTCAAATGGTCTCGCGTGTTGCAGGATTATGGGTATTAGATCTCGCGGGATTTGCGAACTGCAAGTAACAAGTAAAAATAATTAAAACAAATATTTCATTTTCAATGTAATTTTCCCGGCATCATAAAATAAATATACCATTAGTAATAATAAATTTATCATTTTCTGTATTTTATTATTTAAACTGTTGCTATGAGTATTATACCAAAGCACTGAAAACTTCATGTTAAAAACCGCTTTTTTCATTGCTAAGGTACAGCAGATAGGCTAACGGCCCACTTACATAGTACGCATTTCGACTACGGATGTAAGAGACGTATTGACTTACTGTCGGTACTTATAACAAAACATTTATTAATTTGGATTTCTTATATTTGTTATGATTTTAACTAATGAGCTACGGATTATGGAAAATATTAAAATAAATTACGCTGCTTTTTTGACGGTGTCAGCGGTTTCACTTGCATGTCTGTATATTTCAGAATTATGCTCACCCCAATCACATTTTAGCCCGTTGCCAGATGGAAATTCATACATAAATGTACATATAGATCATATAATATTAAAATTACTTTTTGAAATTAATTCGTTCATTTTCCTTATAATTAAATACTGGCAGTGTTGCAACTGTATTTAAAATCTGTAATTAAATAACATATGATTATTTCTAATATATTTGGTATGATGAGAAATCACAATAAAAATTTTTATAATGTGTAATAATATAAAATATTTTTGTTTAACATTATAAGGTACTCTGTAATAAAATAACTAATTTTATATTCATAGGCAAAGTTACTTCTTCAATATTTTTTGCTGTAAATACTAAATAGCTATTTATAGATTTAATTTAACAGTTTTAAAAATAAATAGGTAGTAGAATCTTCTTTATAAACTATCTTTGAAATATGTAATTTTGGCATCCAATATCACGGAACTTGAGCCGATTAAAGAATCTAATAAACATTAAATATAATATAAATAAAAATCAATATATATATATATATATATATATATATATATATATATATATATATATATATATATATATATATATATATATATATATATATATATATATCCATGTGATATGTAAACCCAATTCTACTATCCATTAAACTGAAAACACGTGGAATATTAGCAATATGAAAATGTTTCTTTATTTTAATATAATTTTCAAAACTTGTTTTCAGTAAATGGCAGTTGAAAATTTTGATTTAAAAATGGAATATTCTAGTACAATCTAATAATAATAAGTAAAAGGTTGTGTCAGACTGAGCAACAACTAATTCAACTATTTAACAATTTTATTAATTTCTAATCCGTATTCACATTCGTGGACATGCCTACACTAACAACTGATATAAGATTTCTACTTTTCATCATCTCGTATCGATTGTACGCACAATTACTCATCTAACCGTAATAAGAACACTTTTATTTCTTATAATTATCATAAAGAAAACAACTACGGCTTCATAAAAGATCTAAAGTCAACATTAAAATACTATTATATAATTACACTATGTTTATCGAAGATTCGCTGATCAGATGTGTTCGTCCTGTACATCTGCGAGAGAAAAAGAACATTTATTATTAATAATAGTCGCCGCTTACTTTCTTCAAATCTACAGTTGGATCTGTTTAAAAGCGTAAGAAGCAAACGGAAAAAAGACATTGATGCTAAATTATAAATTGTAATATTGTTTAGTTAATGTTTGTTTGATTTTGTTAAAAGAGTTATAACAATATTCTCTTCAATAGTATTATACTTTGAAGTTATGTTTCTCCAAATAGGAGCTTTTGTAACACAAGTTCTTGAACCTGTTGAAGATGTTCGTAAAGCTTGTATAAATAAACTTAGCAAACATTCATGCAAGGAAATCTCGTTACTTAGCAAGATGGATCTCCTAAATGCACAAATTGTACGTACACTGTCTACACAAATAATTTGAAATTCAATTCGATGCCGTGTTAGCCTGCATCGTAGTACGTCTAATCACACGCTATTTTTTAGCTTGGCTTTGTCTTCCTCTACACTGACATACGCCTTTGAGACTTTTTTTACCTAATCGGTATATTGTAACGATATATTGAGTGATATTGAAAGAAAACATAGTTAGAAAACCTAATTACCAAAATCCCCGGTGTAAATAGCTCACCTTGGACAACGTTGTGGATATACTGTACTTTTGGAGGGATGTCCGAACCCAGCAATGAGTTTACGTAGACCTTGAATTATAGACTGTATTGCTGTATATTTTAAGACATATATGTGTACAACAAATTAATACATATCGGTAGTATAAATTAAAGTTTTTATAATATCTAATAGATATAGAAGAAGTAGAATGGTGTATTGAAAGCGCAAGATGCCAATTACTGAAGACCGTTCGAGTACACAAAGGGGACAAAAGTGCTGAGTTAGTGCGGGAACATGCATCTGGGGTGACACGGAGCTACGGGGGGACGGACAACATCTTCAAACTACTTACATTGCTCTACGAGGGGTACTCGTCACACATACCTACATGGGTAAATCCCGAGTATTGACCGCGGCACTGCTTTCATATTTTCCTTCGGGTTATACAATGGTCTTTTTCTCTGCTTTACAATTAAAGTCGCAACAGTAATAACATTGTATTTAAATTATATAATAAATCGAGTGCAAACCACATTAGTGAATACATTTTTTGCCAATTTGGTTGCGTATAACGAGATTTGACTGCATGAATTCGTTTAAATCAAAATTAGAGCGCATAAAATGATGCAATTAATTAATAAATATTTATATAGGCAATTTAAAATTTGAACTCTTATTCTAACAACCAATTCTAAATAAAATTATTACCTGTCAACATTAATAACTATATCTATTTAGTTTATAACTTGTGCCAATAAATATATAAACGTGATAATATGAAGACATTTGTGTTTGTTATTATAATTTTTTTAAATATAACTATTTAAAATGCATAAAGAATAATCGTTGTAGCGATACTTAGTGCTATAATTACTTAAATGCAATTAGATTCAGACAGAAATAAAGTACTAGAGCTAGTAACCTAGATACATCTACAATTGTTTACAATTGAAAAACCTAGTTAAAGATTATAGTAAATTTATAGTAAGAGTACCGCTAAATCAGTCTAGGAGGAGTAGGTAGAGACACGAGACAAATACACGTGCATAGTTTGTGAGGTAGAGTTGAGAGGCGAAGCACGCAGTAATACTTTCACGGAAATTCTTCCGGGAAGCGTTTGGAAGGGATTTATCAGTTTTACGATTACGCAGATTGGGTAAATATAAATACTCGTATATTTAATTCCTTCATGCTTAATTTATTTTTGTTAAAATTTCAATTAGTTAAAACTTTTGCAACATTTTAGCTGCCAATCACTGATCGATTGAAATTACGGAAATTGAAAGGATTTTCACATATGATTAATCAATTTCGATTCACCAAATTTGAATTGAATCTTCTTTTTTTCTTGTAGCACGTAAAATTGTTTCTTTATCATTGCCGTATCGCACAAATATTACTAATAATATTATAAATTAAATAATTTTAAAATGTTATTTGTACATTGACTTTAAATCATACATGATTAATGAAGAACATTTTAATTATCAAGCAAAAACATAATTAGTGAGTAACTGTAATTTAAAATATCACCATTTTTATTGGATATTTTAGTGAATCAAAATATGAGGAAAATCTAATGATGCTATCACGTGAAGGATATACCAATGCCTGATTTGTATACTTATGGTATTGATCATAAAGCGCTTAGTCGTAAGTAACTTCGATCCCAAAAAACTGATGAAATAATTGATTATTTCATGTTTTATGTGGAAATAAAGTTGCATAAGATAAACAATCCTAAGTGGATATTGTATACCATGTTTGCAAAGTAAAAAGTAAATCAATGTTAGAAACTAGGAAATAAAAACTAGAATACGAATAATTTATTTGTAGCGAGGGACTTTTCATTTCTATAAAATCGTAAGCGTTGGATCGTCGATAGTTCTCAAAAGAAAGAATGAGTACAGTATAAAAGTGCCGAGGGACTCATTTCCTGATCACGTTGCAGGCGTCGCATCGCACCTTTAGCTCTCGGAGCGAATTAATTGAATAGCAACGAGGGAAGCAATAGCATTACCGGGTGATCAGGGTGGGACCACAGCGAGCAAAATAATGAGGGTTGGGTGTGATTTCATCGCTGATTATTTCTTAGCTATTCGAATATATTTTCCGGCTGTACGAGCGCAAAGGAGCCTATCGATTTCCATGTGATTTATTTTCTCTCAAGTGCTTGAAGGAAAGGTCACGCTTTTTCAATTTGTAGGTAGATTTAATTTATGCGACAGATAAATGAATTTGGCAAAAAATTGACACCGTACTGATACATAATTTAATCATTGAATACCAAATTTATATACGTGTCGATCTCATTTCATTTTCTGAGTTTTATAGAATGATGAGAACTTTAAGGTACGTTTTTAGACATAAAAATTCATAATGTAATTAAATTAACAATGAATTGTAAATGTTGCTACGCAGATCTGATGTTTGGAAGTCAGTCTAATTTGTCAGTTGCAACCTGCTAGAAAAGTGTACACATTTCTGGAACAGTATTTTCCATTTGAACTTTTGAAGATAGACGGCAGTTACCCTTCAAAAATCTATATCAATTAAAATCTATTCCAAGTATTTTGGGACGATATGTCTGTATAAGAAAATAAAGTGTGACAGGCCATCGATGCGAAACGATAGCAGAGTAGATACTGTCCAAAAGAGTCCATAAGAATTTAAAAAATATGCAACCACTATCAAACACTTGCAAAATACTGATCGATATAATCTATGTATAGGGGAAAGTCAATTATTGATTTAAATTCAACGACAACTTTACATTAATAATATATTACTGATAGACTAGTGTCAATAAATTATAGGTAATTAACAATTTCATTACCAGCGCTGAATTTATTCGTCATCCATTTGACAATCCGTGTGTATCTTTGCCGAATTTACATTGTATCACGACTTACATTGCATTGAATTATATTGGATTAATTCCTCTAAGAGTGCAATTAATTTAGTTATTGTATGTCCACATTTCGCGGCGCGCTCCAGTAGCGTCACTTCGGCGGAACGGACTGCGGTAAGGAAAGGGTTACACACGTAATAGAAATGCAAGAAAGGTGTCAATATTTTAGAAACTGTAATCGTAAAATTGTTGTTATTCAATTACATATGATGATTAGGAACGTGAAATATTTTCTTAATACATGTAGTGTAATGTATGATTAATTTTTTTATTTGAACTACCTAAACGATTTACGAGATTTGTTTAAGAGATAGAGATATTTTTATTTTCTTTTCATAACAGTAGAAGAAAACATCGTTAATTATTTCTATTATTAGCCCCCGTGCGTTTGATTTGACCAATCGCTTGTTTCTAGAATTAAGTGCGAAAAAGGTTTGAATCCTAAGAAAAACAAGGGAATATATAAAATCGGATTTTTAATATCTATTATGGGATAAATAATTTTAAAATAATATAAAAAAGATTTATTACAAACTCAGAACCATAAGAGTATTGAAAATTAAATTATTAATAATTTTATTAAAAAATTCAATATAAATCAAAAATTATCGGAAATGTAAGAATTTGTTTTAGAGGATCAAATTATACAATAGAAATACAATAGAACGTGGAACTAAATGAGGATTAGGGTAACATTGACACGTAAAATTGAATTTGCTGTAATTGATTAAAATATTTAATAGAATATAAAATTTTAAGTATATATTACCATAGGATATCGATAAGTATTTAAGAAGTATAATAATGATTGGTATAGGATTTTTATCATAACAAATATTTATTAATTGCTAAATGGTAGTGAGAATATGTCTAAGAAATTGATTTTTGCCACATTAGTGGATAAAAACCTGAAAAAATGTACTAATAACATTCCGGAGGGTTTATAAATAGAAATATTTGTTAAGATACGTTGTTTAAAGATAGCTTTCGGAGAAATCAAGGTCAGAGACAGAAGCGCGCGATGAGCGCGTGTAATTGGTGGAGGTGCCATAGTCGGAAGTGGCGGTCGCGAGGTCCGCGAGCACCGCTCCACCGCCCGTACCTTGCGTGACGCCATCTGCAGCTGCTGCCTCTCGTTCCGCTAACTTTTGCTTCAGCACCCGGATACGCTCCTCCTTCTACAAACATTCTATGATTAGATATGTTTATAAGGTGTCAAGCATCTCAAGCTCAGTTCATTTAGTCCGCCTACTACTGCTGAGAATGCGATCAGGGCTGGATGGGAAAAACAACAGACTGTGATTTTTTTTATTGCCGTAGGCTGATGCATACAGGCTGATGGCCCGCTTAGAATTTAGCAGTTACCATCGCCTATGGATGTTGGCAACACCAGTGGCATCGCGAACACGCTGCTGTCCCATAAAGGTACAGGAATTTAGGTCACTAATGCCGCGGAACACAACACAAGGTTATTATGGCGGCATACTTAAGACCAAAGGTGGTTGCCATCCATACGGACTTGAGGCCCTACCACGTAGCTAGGGTGGGTTGTTTAGTCGTCTTTTACGACATGCCGACCCCGGCCGCAGAGGTTAGTATTCTTTCTCCGCCCCTGCACGGATAAGCCACGGATTGTGGCGCAAACTTGGGGAGGTCTACGTCCAGCAGTGGGGAGCGAGTGGCTGATGACTTATGAGAAAAGAATACCTTCAAATGCTTGTCACAGGATTCAATCGGAGGAAAAATACCATATATGCCTATGCACAACTTGGTATTTCCAGTTACTGCTAGGCGTCTTGAACTACAACACACATTCGCATCGAAACATCTCGAAGCCCCAAATCTGCTGTTTAATATTACTGAATTTAATGCATTTGTCACATTTTACGACTCCGTTAATTCATTTTAGTTCAGGGTGGCCCTATTCTTATTTTTGAATGGAACGAAGCGATGATGTATAGTCGAATTTACCTAAATAAATATTGCTTTAATGAAATAACTTTGTGATAGAAACTAGTCGGTTCGTTTGTGAGGGACGTGACATCAGACCGAGTTTATATTTGTTTCCAATTCAATAGCCAGATTGAGAATCGGATGTTGCGACCGACAGTTTCAATTTTAAAGTTTAGATTTAAAGTAGGACCGATAAAAGTATTCTGTGAAAAGTTTTAATAATTTTATACAGGCGTTTATATACTTAGCGTGTATATTTTTTCTAAACTACACGAAAGCAGTCGTATCAAAACTTGTACATATATGGAAGGATTAAAGGAATGTTTATGTGTGCCTTGAAGACGAAAATTACGGAATTGCAATGGATACCGTCCGAAATGTGGATATCTGTAGTGTTTTATTATTATTTAGTTTTTTATCCGTGCAGCGGCGGAGAAAGAATACTGACTTATGTGGCCGGGGTCAGCCTGTCGTAAAAGGCGACTAAACAACCCACCCTACGTGGTAGGGCCCCAAGCCCGTCTGGATGGCGACTACCTCTGGTCATAAGTATGCCGCCATAATAAATTTGTGTTGTGTTCTGGCATTAGTGACCCAAGTTACTGTACCCTTATGGGATAACAGTATAAGAACAGCAAACAAAGTTATTTATGTTTCAAAATAGGCAAGCTAAATTTGGGGAGGTCTTTGTTCAACACCCGACGAAAACTGTCTGACGACGACATATACAAGATAAGCTCAAAATCAATCGATAGTAGTCAACAATCAACATCAATACAATACATCAATACATAAATATAATACAATTCATCAACAACAATATCAACATGGTCATTCTTACATTAGAATCTATTTGCACCTGCCCCTACGTTGAAGCTCGGGGTTTTTATTACAGATACTTAAAATGAATGTTATATTGTGAAATTATTGTTGATTGCTTTAGATGGGGAAGTCCACTATATCTAACAAGGTTAATTACGTAGATATGAATTTATTATCTGTATTGACGATAAGGGATCGTCTATAAATAATAATAATTTGAATGGTTTTAGGTGCAATATCTATCAGTGTTTAAGGAATAGGAATGTAGTATTCTGGTTATATAGTTTTCTTCTGAGATGGGAATGTTTATCGCACAATTCTTTCGAAAAACGAGCCGCAAAGTAGTGTACGACACCCAATGAAATGCACAGTTGTACCAGCATCTCTTAACCACTGGCACCAACAAAAATCATTCAATTCTTTCGTGCTCCTGAAGCATCGGGGACGTGGGATATGACATAAGTGTAACCACTGGCATCGACGTGATACAGATACTGCCCTAAACAATCATGCCTGAAAAGCACCTGTGTTACTATTCGCGCAGGGTTAGCCGTATTATGTATGACTGTTGCGACGGTCATTTGATCTGCACTAGCATGCACAAATCCGTCAGTCTGTCTCACTGCCATGAAATCATCACGGAGCTTTAATAACGTGAAACGTGGGACAGCAGCGTAGGCCTACGGTCTGCTGACATCATAGGAGCTAGAATCCGAGATCCAGATCCTACTGCATGGGTAATTAAATTAATTTCTTTTGATTCTAAACACAAATCGAAACTAGACACTACAGAACCTACCTGAGCAATTAACTTTTGAAGCTCTTCGTTTTCTTTCACCAGTTCCCGATATCGCTCTTCATCGGCAGGGGCAGACCCAGAACCCGAACCGCGACCACTTTCTGCTCTCTCCGTTGGATGGCGGATCACTTCTATTACCTGTATCATTATCGTGATTTTACACTTGAATCATCCTCATGGTTAACTAACACAAATTACCGATTATATAAAGTTACAAACAAAGGGCGCAAGGGGTCCCCCCAAACTCAAATCTAAGACCCATTTCACCCAGTTGAAGGAAAATCTCCTGTCCACACATTTTCTGAGTCTAAATATTTCCAATCAAGAAAAGGAAGTATCACGATTGGGCATTGAATTTAGGATGCACAATATTTTCACCCCGTGACAGCTCTCAATATAAAAGCCCAGGGGCTGCAAAGTGCTCGCGCTGGATGAATTTTTCCAGAATCACCAAATTGAATGGCGATGATAATATGCATAAATTTGAATACAATCACGTGTGATGCAAACTTCTACGGATTTTTTTGCTATAAAGGCCTTCATCGAAACTATGTATAAAAACATTTTATGCCTTGAACGCTTTATAACGATTGCAATAAAGTATCGATTTTCAGCCAGTTTCATGTAATTCATGTTGCCGTGGATTGTTTCGTAGGTTGCACTTCAAATGTATTATTACATATGTTTGTTTCACACAGGTATAACTTGTTTATCAATTTTTTTTACTTCTGAAGGACAGCAGACAGGCTGAAGGCCCGCTTAGAATTTAGCATTTACCGTCGCCTATGGGTGTTTGCAACGCCAGTGGCATCGCAAACACGGTACGTCCCATAAGGGTACAGAAACTTGGGTTACTAATGCCGGAACACAACAAAAGGTTATTAGAGCGGCATACTTAAGACCAAAGGTGGTCGCCATCCGGACTGGCTTGAGGCCCTACCACGTAGCTAAGGTGGGTTATTTTGTCGCCTTTTACGACAAGCCGACCCCGGCCGCAGAGGTTAGTATTCTTTCTCCGCCTCTGCACGGATAGATCGATTACATTTATGATTAATATCTCTTAACCATTGTTTCAATAAATAGGAATATAGATGCTTCTCAAGTAGTCTTTAGTAGTTTAAGGACAAATGAAATAAATTTTAATATTTTGATCCAATGTTATTTTTACAAACGTTAGCTTTTAGACTTATTCTTTAATTATTCTTGCTTATTTGTACAGGGGCTTAGGAAGTAAATGGAATAGATACCCGTGCGTGGGCGGAGAAAGAATATTGACCTTTGCGCCCAGGGTCCACCTGTCGTAAAAGGTGACAAAACAACCCACCTTAGTTACGTGGTAAGTATGCCGCCATAGTAACTTTGTGTTGTGTTCCGGCATTAGTAATTCAAGTTCTTGTTCCTTATGGGACAGCAGCGTGTTCGCGATGCCACTGGTGTTACAAACACCCATAGGCGACGGTAACTGCTAAATTCTAACTGAATTTCTAATAAAAAAAGATAACAAACACTAAGTTTAGTTGCTGTGGGACATTAGGTTATAGGTAGCGGCCGCGGTTTAATTCGGTATGCCATGGCGGCTGCCACTTGCAATCAAATCTCGGTCAGTCGTACAAAGCCTTCTTCCTTCTGCCTTCCAGTCTTCTTTCCGGAATCAAGCATGACATTGCTATTATAAGAATTTAGTTTTGTCGGGACATAAAAATGGTTAGATTTAGTTGGCATATAGGCTATTGCGGTTTGATTCCCCAATTGCGAAAGAAAAACCGAATGGTACCTTTGTTATCTTTGACGTAAGGAGGAATTGTTGTGTGGAATTTTAAGCGGCACAAATAGGGTTATAGTGTGGTCCTATTCATGTCATTAGACTAAAGAATATTAGCAAATTTACAGCGTATACTCTAAATATACACTTACAATACTTTAAATAACACTTTATAGTATTATAGAGTATTAGAATATCAAAGACCATGATGTTATGAAAAAATAATAATATGATACAATCTCTAGTTATGTACTACACAAATATAAATAATGCCTATATAAATTTCAAAGTAAAAATACAAAAATCATACGCCATAACTTTTTAATCACTGATATAGTGATAATAAAAAACTAGTAAAAATAAGCTTAACAAGCTGTCGAAATAAATGGATTGATATGCGGAATTTCGAAAGCATTTGTAGGATTATTCAACAAACATCACTAGTAAACCAACCAAACAAAACAACATTGAAATATTTGGATAAAAATTATTTCCTACACATAATTAAAATTGTATACTAAGAATTTCGAATTTATTTTCGTTTCAATATTTAGAAACTGCAATGATGAAGTGTTGTTAAAAAACAATATTTGACATCATACAAAAAGCTTTCAAAGCTTTAAAAAATTATACCGGCATCTTGAAGTTTAGCTTTAAAGCAGTAAATTTTATCCTCAGACTCTTAAGTTCCCGTGAAGAATAGGGTTTTTCTCCGAGACAAAAAACCTATCTTTTATAATCTATAAACTATCTAATAATCTACTTATTTTTATCCGTGCAGGGGCGGAGAAAGTATACTAACCTCTGTGGCCGGGGTCGGCCTGACGTAAAAGGCGACAAAACAACCCACCCTAGCTACGTGGTAGGGCCTCAAGTCCGTCTGGATGGCGACCACCTTTGGTCTTAAGTATGCCGCCATAATAACCTTGTGTTGTGTTCCGGCATTAGTGACCCAAGTTCCTGTACCCTTATGGGACAGCAGCGTGTTCGCGATGCCACTGGCGTTGCAAACACCTATAGGCGACGGTAACGGCTAAATTATAAGCGGGCTGTCAGCCTGTCTGCTGTCGTACGCAATAAAAAAAAATCAAAAGCATAATCAGAATATTGTTCTTTAATAGAGACCATTCAGTCATTACATTATTAACTAATTCAATATAATTTGAAACTTAGTAATAAGTCAGAAAACACTTACCTTAGGAATAAATATGAGTGCCATGCTAAGAAAGCAGCAGAAGACGATTGCGAGTGAAACGAACGCGAAGGCCGCGTCCTGCTGGCTTGCGATCACCAGCGTGACGGGTGCCGTGATCAGGCACAGCACTACCACGTTGTATATGCTCATACCGACGTAGCGTGAGTCGTTAATCTGTCGCACTTTCACCGAACGCGTCTCGTAGGCCAGGAATAAGCCGAATACTAGCACAAGTCCCTTGTACCCGTACATCACACCTAAAACATTTTAAATTTCAGCAACTTTGTCTTAAACAAGAAATGTTTGAGTTGGCATAAATATGATAGCAAATTCAATCCCATGCCGATGTTATAAAAGCAAAAAATTACGATATTCTATAAAGCTAACATGTACGAATTCGTTTAATCCCTCGTGTTTGTTCTAAATTTGGTACACAGATGTAGGGGGAGTTACTTTTTATTTTCGATTTTCATTCGCGTCGCGAGTTCCGGAACCGATCGGAAATTCGATCACATGGCAAAGTGGGGAAAGCAACAAAAGCGTTATTGGTAACTTTTATTTGTGGTATGACTTGAATTATAAAACGCATAAGTCTAGTTTGGGGATGTGAGACAATGGTATCATTTTAAATTGTACATTTAAGTGCGTACTTTAATCTAGGAATATAACGAACGCGTAATATATTTTTCAGTATCCATAATACAAGTTTTTAATTTGGCAACTTACAAAGTGATATGTAGCGTGAATACTTTAATATATACTTATTTATTTATTATATTATAATCAAGTTTCAAAAATACTACGTTGTAATTAAACCGAATCTCATAGGAAGGCTTTGTTTAATAAAGAGTTTATACTTCTTTTAGTATGGAAGCAAATAGTGAGAGATGTTAAAATAGACGAATATAAGTGTTTTCGACTTTTACTATCAGCTACTTTGTAACAATGTGGCCAACTAGTAATATTAATTAGAATTTATACGTAGCTTTAAAATAAAAATTTATGGACACTGTATGATTGTTTACAAGTATATACATATACATATATATATATATATATATATATATATATATATATATATATATATATATATATATATATATATATATATATATATATATATATATATATATATATATATATTATTAAACACGCATATACTTACACACAAATACGTAATTATAAACGATTTTGAAGCCAATAAAGTAATACCCATCGAACAAACACAAATTTTGTTTTTTTAATAGCCCTTCATTAGTAAACATAAATAGAGAATGGACAGGAAAACACAGGATAAGGATAGAGAAAAGTTATCCAGAGCTCCAATTGATTGTATGTTGTAATAAATTTTCAATCATCGAATATTTTAGCTTAAACAGCAATATTAACAAATTCAAAACTTGTGTAGCCTGCATCTAATAATAGAAAATTAAACCCAACTATAATATTATACATGTTTTGGTGAGGCATAATTACGATTCTATTTTGATGCAAACAACCGCAAGTTCAATCGCGGCTGATTATCGGCAGCCCGTGATTGTATTTGGTATAATATTCGCTTTCCGAGTATCTTTTAATGAAGACTAATTGCACCAGTAATCAAAGTCAGTTAAATTAGGTGTTCTGAATATTCCTTCCACAACATCGTGTAAACGATTTTTCAATTTGGACGGGCTATAGTAATATTTATATACTAATAATATATTAGTTTAATATACTAGTAATAGCGTGCAGGGGCGTTTATCCGTCCAGGGGCGGAGAAAGAATACTAACCTCTGCGCCCGGGGTCGGCCTGTCGTAAAAGCCGACAAAACAACCCACCACCCACCCACCTAGCTAGCTACGTGGTAGGGCCTCAAGCCCGTCTGGATGGCGAACACCTTTGGTCTTAAGTATGCCGCCATAATAACCTTGTGTTGTGTTCCGGCATTAGTGACCTAAGTTCCTGTACCTTTATGGGACAGCAGCGTGTTCGCGATGCCACTGGTGTTGCAAACATCCATAGGCGATGGTAACTGCTAAATTCTAAGCGGGCCGTCAGCCTGTCTGTTGACTTATTGCAATAAATATATATATATATATATATATATATATATATATATATATATATATATATATATATATATATATATATATATATATATATATATATATATATATATATATATACCTAGTCAGGTCATAAATTCTGTCACATGTTTAATGTAAATGTGTAATGTAATTGTAACAAGTTTATTAATTATGTAACCATTTATATACCAAAATGAACTTAACAAAACATAGATTCTTATGACATTAAAGTTTATTCAAAATGACCTCCGTGATTTTGAATACAAGCCTTCAATCTGCGCGGCCAGTTGTCTATCGCAGCACGAACGAGGTCCATGTCAATATCGGCGGCTGCCTTAATCAAGGATGTCTTGAGTGACTCCAAATTGGGATGAGGCTTTGAGCACGCCTTTTCCTCCAAGTGTTGCCATATCTTTTAATCTAACGGATTCAAATCTGGACTGGAGGAGGGCCAGTCTTCGTGCCGGATGAAGTCGATTTCATGCGCCGCCAGCCAGTCTTGTGTCTTGTGTTCTTCGCTCTATGAGCTGGCGCCGAATCTTGTTGGAATACCCAGTGCCTGTTATTGAACATGGTATGAGAAACAGGTTCCACAAGGTTCGTCAGGACTGTATTTTGATACACAACAGCATTAGTTTTTACACCTTTCTCACAAAAATGTACCTCTGTTAAGCCCCAATAAGAAACTCCCAACCATACCATGAGCGAGGATGGAAAATGACCTCGTTGGACACGCGGAATACGGTTGCTCGCTTCTTCACTACTGTGTGCGTACACCTTATCATTTTGTTTGTTGTAGCTCTCTTCTACGGTAAACATTTTTTCATCCGAAAAAAGAATTTCCCGATATTTTTTTCCCGCGTACCGCTTCAACAAAGCGCAGCATCTCTTCAGTCTCAGGTCCATTAGACGAGCATTCAAACGATGTCCTGTTTTTCTTCGATATGCCCGAAGCCCTAAGTCTTCATTTAACACCCTTTTCACCGTGGTTCTGCTTAACCCCATCTGAAGGGCCAACAGTTTCTGCTTACGTTTGGGATTTCTTTGAATTCGTGCCTTCACAGCTTTTATCACTGCTGGAGTCCTAACAGACCAAGGGCGACCACTTCTTGACCTGTCATCTACACTAGAGTCTTCATTGTATCGTTTGATGGTACGATAAACGAATCTTTTGGTAATATTCAAATTTTTCAGTATGTTAAAAATTTGAATTGGCGCGTAACCGCAACGATGCAACGCAATAACTGCAACACGGTCTTCTTTAAGCGTCCACTCCATATTTAAAAATGAGTAAAATTCTAAAAGTTATACATTTTTATTTTCATGAACAATTCGAAATTCGAATTCAATAAACTTTTTTTGTGGCCAGCATTCTAAAAGAAAAGTTTTTACTGTGTGACAATACTTATGACCTGACTAGGTATATATATATATATATATATATATATATATATATATATATATATATATATATATATATATATATATATATATATATATATATATATATATATATATATATATATATATATATATACTTATATATAATCATGGATATAACGGTCGATGTTATGATGCACCTACATATAGAAATAATGTTTGTAACAGGACACTTACCAAGCCATACAGTATTGTGATTACTTTCGCAATGTTCAAGCTCTGGTCTAATATGAACATCATCGTCGTGATGTCGCGGTGCTTCCAACGGAAAGGTTTCCACTCTTCTCTGCAAAGGGTCTCTTAACTGCCATGCTGTTAGCAGCGCTGCGTCGAATACTAAGAGACCGCCTACCATTGTATATAACTTCCAACCATGCATTCGTTTCTAAAACAAGATATGTTTCCTCTATAGTTTTGAGCTTGTACTATGGAGGTAAGGAGAATCATTTTATATGGGCGATAAGTTGAAAAAGTCCACCTGTACGCAGTATATTATAATTAAAAAACTCACCAGAGTGCGGCGTTAGTGCAGCTACAGTGTATGTTATGAATGTAGTTGTAGATAACGAATGTACCAGTATAATAATAATGATCTGATTGTGTGGTCACCTTATTTAATGCATTTTGTTTAACACTGTATAAACACAGATACCTACTACCTCTATCCTCCATAGTTTATATACATCTTACTTAAATTTTACTTCTATTTTTTCAGTATTCTTTGCTCAATGAGCTACAACAAATGACAAACACCAGTTAATAATGTAAATTAGTATTTGGCTCCGTATTTTAAATTTTACTAGCAGCAGAGTGTTATATAAATGCTTAGAAGCTGTTTAGCTTAATATTAAAATTATCTCTAGCGATGCCATTGAATTATAAGAAAACTAGCAGCCCGTCCCAGCTTCGCACGGGTATTTAACAAAAAATTAAAAATTAAACCCTTCTATTTTTTTTCGGTCTCGGGGAAAAACCTCTCTTGACGGGTTCCCTGGGACTGAGGGATATAAGGGACTCCGGAAAAGATGTTCGACCATCCGACTACCCACTAAAAAACCCCGCTGTTCTCCTATCGCCTACGCCCGGGCCCACGGATATATGGCCTGCCAATCTCGTGGCCCGGGCCGGTGCCGGCCCACGCTTTGTCTTCAAGCGGGCCACTTCTTAAGTGTTGCCGCCAGGGGGTCAGGGTTTCGTTCCCTCGGCGCTCTCTTGTAACAACTCTAGGAGTTGAGGGGGGCTGCGGAACAGCACGCGGCCTTCTCCCTCGCGGCAATAGTGCGGGCGGCGGATCCTCCCCCGAGGGGCCGCCCGCGGCCGCTTTCTACGGCGGCCGGAGGTCGTTGCCCGCCCTCCGGCGCCGACGACGCGGCCTACGTTGGCGGGAGGGGAGTGCGGTGGCGGACTCCCGCTCCCGTTCCGTCGTCTCCCTTGCAGACACTACTGCCTCGCAAAAGGAGGCGACACCGTCCATCCAGGATCGCCCCCGACCATGGACAGAACCAGGGCCGGGAGCGACAGGTCCGCGGCTAATTCCGGACGGGACTCGCATCCCCGTCGCGTGCTAGTCAGGCGTGGGTACGACTACCAGACGACACTCCAGAAAAAGCAGAGTCGCCTGACGTCGTAGCCGGCCCAGCAAGACCAACCGACAGCGAGGATGCAATTTCCGCCCCAGGAACACTCTCTGTGCAGGCGCAGTCGAAATAGGCATGGTTTTGACTACCAAATCAGGTCCCAGGGTAGAACCCGAGACCCCAATCAGTATTCGCAACCATCCCATCGGGGACCACGCCACAAACAGAGAGCTAAGTTGGAAAGGATGTAAGAGGTAGACGGAAAGAAAGGTAGGACTCTGTTGCCTCGAACGGAGAGGGGAGTGAAGCGACGGATGCTCGGGCACCTCGGGTACGCACACCCATGCACTCCTCGGACAGAGAAGCGCCCCTGAGGGCAAACCCTTCTATTTGCGTCAGGTTACTAAAAAAATAAAATTATAAAGAAAGTTTGAATATTATTATTTCTATGAGCTTTTATTTTAATGATTTTTTTTGTTATTACTTTTTATTTATTTTTCGTTATTTTTTAATAAGTATTCTAATTTTTGTAAAGCCCCCAGTGACGCACGCCTACATTGCATAAGGTGCTGCCTAGCTAGCCGAACAGGGTGAGCGGCTACCACGCAACATTTTTCTAATACTTACATTTTTAAACTCGTGATATCTTTCGAATGGAATATCCGAATTGAATAATTCAAAAAGTTATATAAAGGCATTGAAATAGTTTTGAATATGAAGTAATTTATTTTGATAAGGATTAATACCAAGATCCAAATAAAGAGCCTTTTCTAGGGGCGGCATTTCAATTAAATTTTTAAAATAAAAGAACACTTAAGGTGGCATAACTATAATAGTTAGACATATGCTGTCGCGACACTTTTTGTAAATAATGATGTGTTCTACAAAGTTGTAGTACATTATTTTATTCTATCATCAATAGTTTTCGCAACGCACGCGATTTAAATAATATTTTAGGTAATTTTTTTACACTTTGGGTTACATTATTGGAGTTTTAGTAAGGATCCCTAATTTTTTTGAAAATATAATATAGCCTATGTCACCCGGGGATAGTGTAGCTTCCCAACAATGAAAGAATTTTTTAAATCGGGTCAGTAGTTTCGGAGCCTATTCAAAGCAAACAAACAAACAATCAAATCTTTCCTCTTTATAATAGTAGTATAGATAAAACTATTTTCTTATTACTTTCTCAGACCGAAATCTAATTTTACCCCGACACCCAATATAATTTTCCAAACGGATCCAATTTTTACTTAGCACATCCCACTGGCAATTTTATAGACAATAAGGATTGTATTAGCCGCGGACACAATACAAACATAAGGCAGGTATGATATGCTACCAAATCGAACAATTGATATTCTGAACCTATTGTTTATTGTTCCAAGTCTTGACAAAAGCTTCATTATCCGAGCCTAGTGGAGCAAAAATGTGTCAATTCTTCGATAGATAATTCGGACTTGTTTCGTATCTATTGATTTAGGAATTTAAGGGACCTCTCGATAAAGCTTCAAACGAAATAAAATACAATTCGTTTTCTGTGACAGTTGACGGCCGTAAAGACGAGGATCACGAAACGCGTTAAACATAGATAATGGATTTAATAATTCAGTATTTGAATAAAGGAAATTCTTGTTACAGCTGTTACTTTCAACTGTGTTGAATATTTTATTAGGAAGAACTTGTTCAGTAAGGAAATTAGGTTAACGACCTTATCTGAGTGACTATTTTTATTTCTGAAATATTGGAAAACATTATAGATATATATTTCAATAAACATTTAATTTTAGCAAAACTTAAGATGTTTTGCTCTTGCAACAATGTTATAATAATAATTATTGAATTATTACAACCATAATTACAATTTAGCCTTAACTATAATATACTGAAAATTCGCTACAATCCTTAGCAGGCATGTGTTGTGCAAAATTTAAAACGGTGGTTGAAAAGCTGGAACATCTGCAACCTCTTTGATTAATCCCTAGTTCCAGGTTCTCGTGATGATATACAAATAACAGAAGGACTGTAAACTATAAGAGACACTATAAGAAAGGTTCCTTTAATGTCCCGTACACACTTTGCGTCTACTTCAACAATTTGGATTCAAAATGATGAAAGAAAATGCAGTTTCGATTCCTCGAAGATATCATGAAATTTGAAGAACTTTTTTCTTAGTTTCGATTCTTCAACAAGGCATCTTTAAACAGAGATCGCGTTACGATTAAGAATCTATTGCACGTATAAATAAAAAATATATGTTTAAAATATATGTTTCGTACAACCAATATTTTAATATTTAAAAACCTATTATAATATGATAAATCATATCATGTTCTCAATAAAGCTGCCATGTTGTTTGAAGGTAACGATATATTTTGGAACAAAACACACGCGTATGATATGTAAAGCGCGAGAGACGACGATCTAATTTACATGGCATTGATGTATCTGAAAGGACGCGTTTGAGAATTCATGTTGACAACGGGGTGTTTATTTGGATGAGTACACGTAAAATCAAAGTGAAACGGCATACTCGTCATGCTTCAGACTTTGCATTTATGGGCTTTTTCGTATAATATCTTCTAAAAGTAAATCCTTCTTGACGAGTGAAATTCTTTTTCACATACTTATATCTAGTTTTATGTGTTTATTTAAGAAAGGAACACTGTTAAGATTGGGACAGTAAAAACGCAGAACAGACCTATACTAGGTATTATAAAATGTCAGCCATAGACAGATTAGAGACTAACATAAAGCATACAGATGTGTTCTTTAATCTCTCTTTTATCGTAACGTCATGACTGATAGACGTGATTAGGTGTTCACTTTTTTTGCGAATTTTTTACCCAGTATGTCCTATTCTGGATGTATTATGTATCTTATACACTATTATACAGTGAAAGATTCTCAGATATAAAGCCGTGTACAGATTTGTGAAATGTAGCATGCAATGTAACATGAAAGGAGCATTTCACAAGTGTGGACGCAGGGCGCGCACGAACCGAGCATGTACGTGCTCGCATCTGTTTCCGGCATGCGTTCCGCAGTACAGACACACGCAACCCGTCCACACTGGCGCTCCGTACACTCTGCGCGCCCCTTTGTGTTCGGCGAAAAAACCGACAAATGGCGGATTGCGACGCGCATGAGTTGAAATGCTCTGTTCATGCGCGTAGTGAGCACGGTTTGTGCGCGCAAGCCGTCCACACTATGGGAATTCTGTTACATTGCATGCTACATTTCGCAAATCTGTACACGGCATAAGAAAGTTGTGATGGTAAAGCAAGGCGGCAGAATTTTTTTTGGATGGGTCTGGATGCCCATAACCTTTGGGAATTATTTTCTTTTATGAATATATTTTTTCTATCAGGGTACTGTGAGCACAGAAATCTTTCAATACAGTTGTTTTAGTATTTAAATTAAATTCAGTAAGCGGCGGGTTGGAAAACGTCTACCAGGTTCGCAAAGATTTAATTTTTATGTTGCACTTAAATATATGGGTTCTGGTTTCCAAAAAAAAAAGCCGGTGTTTCATACTAAATTACGAACGAGACTTTGGCACAAGATCTGCCTTTCGGGAAGTGGGGATCAGGCGATGAAAACGGTGCATACTAGTTTCACTTAATTAAGACATACCTTATGATGGTGATGATATTGTATTTAAAATATGAGTATAATCTCACCTTAGCTTCCACTTTCGGCTTCGTGGTATGTCTGTGCACTCTCCACACCTTAGTGAACATAGCACCGTATGCCATTGAGAAACCGGTGGCCAGCAGCCATGCCCTTGCAGCGCAAAGTCCTGAGAAGTGCGAAGGTTGCACCCACCGGCCGTCTACACCGAGAGCTACTGCTGCACAAAGACAAACGCAGCAGCCGCACAGCATCACAGTGTTACAGGCTGGATGAGACCATTGTATCACCCTAAAACATACCAGATTTGAGGATTGAAAAGTTTTTGAGACTAGAAGTCACGTATTCCCTTCGGTTCTATTCTTGCATGCATAATACTTACATAGGATGACTTTGGTACTTAGTTGTAACAGTATGGTATCATGATTAAAAAAATATTTTATCGAAACTAAAGAGAACAGAGTAGAGATATTTAAAATATAAAATTTTTGCTAAGAAAGTTGTAAATGGCGGTGGTGGTGAAGCGGGATCATACTCAATTTGCAACCTAAAAGGGCCTGGCTTTATACTCTATCATGTCTTTCTCATAATGGAAAACATACTGAGGAAACTTGCATATTAAGAGGCGTGTAACCTGCCATTCTGCATAGAACAAACGTGGAGGGTATATAATTATATTTTCTCTGAGGGGAGAACCGAGTCCAGCTGTGGGATTTATAGAATAAATAAAAAATAATCCCTCGAGCTCGTCATCAT
This sequence comes from Malacosoma neustria, assembly GCA_963693495.1. Taxonomy (NCBI): domain Eukaryota; kingdom Metazoa; phylum Arthropoda; class Insecta; order Lepidoptera; family Lasiocampidae; genus Malacosoma; species Malacosoma neustria. The sequence goes on from OY856374.1 coordinate 9,466,246, forward strand.
AAATCATGTTGTAGATATCTTCTATCTTATTTATCTTATATATAAAATTCTCGTGTCACAATGTTCGTTCCCGTACTCCTCCGAAACGGCTTGACCGATTCTCATGAAATTTTGTGAGCATATTGAGTAGGTCTGAGAATCGGCCAACATCTATTTTTCATACCCCTTAGTGATAAGGTCACTATTCCACGCGGACGGAGTCGCGGGCACAGCTAGTTAACTATAAATATTTTGAATCATTAGTTTTTATTTCCCTTATGTCAATGTTTTCAAATAGTTTAAAAGGTAATGTAAGTCGAATCTATGAAAACATACGAAGAAACCAAATTTCTATCATAAGAATATATTCTTATGATAGATTTATTTTTAATTTTAATATATTAAAGAAAAATGTTTCTGCCATAATTCGTCTTCGATTTGGTCACTGCTGTTCCCTTAATTTATTGGCTAAATTAAGAATCAGAGATCACTCCATCTGTGAATTCGGCTTGGCAGAGGGACCCTCATCCATCTATTTCTTTAATATCTTAATATAAGCACTCAAATGAATGATCTCGTTACTCAGATTTTCCCAAGCCGATCAATTTATATTTTATGATAACTCTTACTAAGAAACGCTTTGTTTATATCTTATGTAAGTTTATTGCAGCAAACAACTTATATTTATAATAGTTTATTTAAAATCCTAACTTAGTGTTTGTGTTGTCCTCGGGTTCACAGAAATCATAATACTGTCCAAATTTTATCGTTTAATAAATTTCTTTACTCCTGGCATTTTTTAAAGAAGTTCTATCAATGCCACTTGCGTTGGAACAAATAATTTATAAAGAAGAAGAAGAATAATGAATATAAGTATGAACTAAAGTTAATATAATAATTAGTCTCCTGTTTCCCGCAACAAAATATCTTACAGTTTTATATGATTTGGCTAGTATTAAAACATATTCAATCTGAGATCAATATTTCGTAGAACTGAAAAAGGTAGTTAACATAAATTAAGAACTCTTATAATTTGAAACATTATTTCAGTAATACGCAGAGTTCATTTTAGTATATATTAGGTAACTTAATTAATTCTCGTACCTTAATTAATATTCATCGTTTCATATTGTGAAAATATTTAGCAAATGAGGAGGAGATTAGATTTTCTTGATGTTGTAGATGTATATACAATGTATAGACATTACAGACTATTAATTACTATACTATTATATATAGTATACATATATATGCGGGCTTTCGAAGAGTAAAACAAGTTTTTGTGTTGTAGCGGACGTGTGCGTTTAATTCAGAAATATTAAACACTACATTATAAATTAAATTAGAGCGTGCGTCTTATCGCTCGTCATCGTCCATTCGACTTTCATTATACACCGTCTTATATTCATCAAATCCTGCGTTCAAGAAATATACAATAAAACCAAGCAAAACGATGCTGTAATATGTCGAATTTTGACGAGTATTTTACTAGTAGGTAAAATCCAATAAAATTTAACACGGAATGCTTAAATCGTAATACTATCATGCAACATTTGTTATTACTTATTATTGTGCAAGTTTATATCATAAATATGATGAATATTAAAGTGAAAATACCGAATGGTGGTTGACATAACAAATTACAATTCCTGTATTTGATTTCAGAAGGCTTTCACTAAATTTTTTTTATTTGAGTCCTAGTCCTGGTCCTGGTAGACTATGTAATTTTACTGTAGTTTATACCAGTTAATACATTACAATTTGTATACTGAAATAAAATATTGTGTTAAGAAGTTAGGATAAATTTTTGCCGGCATCTTATCTCTCTCAAGTCGCTCACAGTTACATCACCTAGATCAAGTGGGTTACCGGACAAAACCAACCGTGTCCCTCCACGAGTATTACTCAACGCCCGTGCGGTGGGATATGTTTTCGCGTGCGCATCTGTCCCGGTTGTGTAGGCCTGTCTCTTTTCTGACATCCGAGGTTTATTGCTTACTCGGGTTACCTCCGGACTCTCATAAAGGTGAAAGGGGCGCGTCAACGCTTATAACTCATTATAACAGGTCCGCAAAATCATAGTGACTCGGAACGTACTCTTCTCTTTCACTCATTATAATTATCTAATATAAATTGAATTATAAAAGGTTCTATTATTTTTCATTACTGCAACTATATTTTTTCTGAGTCTATCAATTTGTCTATTATTTTTACAATGACAGACACTCAGAGGAAAATGTGTAATTTTAGTCAATACTCAAAGGAATATTATCCTCGAACAATTCATTTTATGATTATGCAGCGAAATAAATTCAGCTTCCTTCAAAGTGACACAATAACTTCGACAACGTGGTATATCAGATCAGTGAAAATCCAGCAAATTGCTCACTCCGTGTACAAAAATGTAAGGGCGAAATAACGATCAAACATAAAAAAATTCCAAATTTCCTTTGTTACCTATTTAAGCGTAAGTAAAAATCTCCCTGGGGGTACATGGAACTTGATTAATGTCTTAAAGCAGTTTGAAAACTCCGAAATCCAATTTACAAGAAAATGAATTCTGCCGTTTAAAATTAAAGTTAATTGCTTATTATTTTTTGAACATTTTGGAGACAGTTAAGCATGAAGGTATTTTAAATAAAACAATACATTTTTAAATCGGCTCTATGAAATCAGTCGAGCCCAAATTATGCAAACAGGAATGATTATATGAAATTTAGTTTCCAAATATAATTCGTTAGGAAAACGTGGTTCTTACGAATAAGGAGATCGATACATATACTCTAAAATATTCTTAGTTGATAAATCAGTTGTTTTTAAACATCGGTTAAATTATTTTCATCATGTGGTCTAAGCCAAAGCGAATAATAGAAATATCTCATCTCAATTCTACGGTATTGTAAAAGACGACAATGAGGTTACTAGTTAACGATAGCTAGCTCACAGGAAACAAAGAAATATCATTCGAGTTTTTTCTTTTCGGTATTATTAGAGTCATTCGGCAGTCGTATCTTGTATACGGCCACACCTATTCCACATACTTTCTTGTGCCTCTTTATTTAGAAAATAATGTCACCGAGTAAAAACCATGTAGAAGTTTATCCTGTAACAATGCTCGGTAGTAACTTGAGTAGTAACTTTTGAATATAGCAGAAATGAAACCCTGAGAAGAAGTAGATGAATACGTTTGTTTGATAACTTAATATGTTTTTACATACACACATATAGGCTAATTTCGCATGTTAGTTGCTAGTTAGGTAGCTAAGTAAAATACAGTTCTGTGGTATTTTCCATTTTAGCTAGTTATGACGGCCATTTTATTTAAAGGAAAGGTTTTATCCGCAATTTAACAGATAGTAAAAACATAATTTGAGCTTAAGGAAAATAGAGCATATAGTAGTCTGAATTCATAACCTGCAATTGTACGACGTTGCGTAAAAGTGTGAGTAGACCCGACCCCAAATAATGGAATAGAGTTTAAGAAAAAAGATAACATAAACGATAAATAAAATAGAATTCATATTGAGTTAGACCGTTGTCACAAAATACCCCAACTTCACCCTCACCTCTAAAATTAAAGTTGACATAGGCACTTAAAATATCACATAACCATCCTTACCTCCTGTGTCTGTGTATAGTATTGAAGACAATCAACCCAATTGCTGCCAAAATACCAGCGATGCAAAGTGCTGTCATGCACGCGAAAAGTGGTAATGATACAGTTCGTAACTCGTTCACAACCACAGTACGGTCCGGAGGGACCTTGCCACCTGTCAAGAATGTAGATTTTTACAATCAAAAGTCAATAATATTGAAGTAAATAAATACACATGCTGCAATAAAAGAGAAGTGTAAACAAGACAAATAAATGGTAGCATTCGTAATATCGAAGGCTGATTATTCGCACGTTTCATTTTTTTTAGTGTTTATTTTATTATTTCTAAGAACCAACAGTGTAACACAAATTACATTATGCATTATATAGTATATAAAAATAATAAGCCTAATGATAAGTTTTTCTTAAGTAACAGTAATATTAACATAAAATTAATGTTTTTATTTTATGATATTAATATATATTTTTGATTTCTATATTTATAATTCTATAACATAATATAAACACTGCTTATTACTTTGATTTCATGCAACAGAACTCACAGTAATGCGAGTAAAAGCTTCATTTTATTCATACATAATCATTATAACGATATTTAATATCTATTTTTCCTTGGTAAAAGAATAACACATTTTGCTTCTCTGACTCCAGCAAACAATTAGCCAGTTGTTCGGAACACAATTACGGTTTTTAGACCGTGTCGCTCTGGGCTATTTCATATAAAAGACTTAATAATTCCCTTTATTACTTTATTATATCGACCTTCCTTATATACCTTGAACATGTATTTTAGATCTCTCTTTTATATCACAATATTTTATGTTAAATTATTGCTGAATTTTTATATGACACTAACATGAAATGGTTTTTTAGATTTCATTCGTAACAATGGACAATAAATAATATTTTGTATCGTTACTAACACATAAAGTGTTAAGCTATAAAAGCTTAGCTGAAATGGTTGTAGGTCACGAGGGATAAATTTATGTCAAGATTTGGAAGAATTTGTGAACGATGTTTTAGATGTAAAAAAAATTGTAACACTAGCATTATATTTCGGAGCCTGACGCCGAAATTTCTAAATCTATTTTGATAATTTACTGATGAAAAAATAATTACAAAATATTCTTCTTTTCAGTTTAAGATAAATTTTTTCCGTGCAAGGGCGGAACAAGAATATTAACCTCTGCGGCCGTGGTCGGCCTGTCGTAAAAGGCGATAAAACAACTCTAACTACTTGGTAGGGCCACAAAACCGTTTGGATGGCAACCATCCTTAGTTTAAAAGTATGTCTAAAACTGTGTGTCTAAAAATATGTGTAAACAGCAATGTCTGTGATAGCTGAAAGCTGTTACAAATATGGAAATATATACATGAATAAAATATATAATATAAACATATTACTTAAATAGTTTTACTCACCAACCCATCGTTCTCTCTCCAACCAAGTAAGATTGTCTGCCTGAGTGTCGTAGTAGCCAAGTTTCACGTAATGATTGTCAGTCAATTGTTCTATTTGAGTCAAAGCTATGCGGTCACCTTGTGAAGAAAACGCTACCAAACCCTAGGGAAACACAAAATCGCATGTAGTAACAATGTGTATAATGAACTTAATACAACGTATGTAGTAATTATTTTGTTTTTGTCCGTGCAGGGGCGGAGAAAGAATACTAACCGAAAGAATACTCTGTGGCCGGGGTCGGCCTGTCGTAAAAGGCAACAAAACAACCCACCCTAGCTACGTGGTAGCCTCAAGCCCGTCTGGATGGCGACCACCTTTGGTCTTAAGTAAGCCGCCATAATAACCTTGTATTGTGTTCCGGCATTAGTGACCCAAGTTCCTGTACCCTTATGGGACAGCAGCGTGTTCGCGAGGCCAATGGTGTTGCAAACACTTATAGGCGACAGGCGGTAACTGCTAAATTTTAAGCGGGCCGTCAGCCTGTCTGGTGTCCTACAGCAATAAAAAAATATTAAATTATCTGTTATGAGATTTTCTATGTGTTTCCTTACGCTGCACGTAACGTACATTCTAGGTTCCTAAACTGGGTGCCACAGCACCATAGAGTGCCGCGAGTGTATGCCAGAGCTACCGCGACAATAAGGAAAAGTCGGCCAGAAAATAGCGCGGTTGGCAAGGCTGCAGTGAGACTTGTGCGTTTTTCACCTACTGCGAGTGCAATTTTCAACGTACGTCTTTGTGATTCTCAACGTATGCGTAACATAAGAACAGATCAGGAGCTAACTGAGTCTAGTGAGTTGAGGGTTACTATACCTCCATTAACATAAAATATTAAAAAAATTATTCAAAGAATTTCATTCATCATACTAAAGACTATTGAGTATTAAATGTGCACTGCTTTTCTATTTTTCTTCAAACCGAAACCGTATTAAAGGATAATCTTGCTGTGAGTGTTACTTGAGTTGTTATTAAGGCACTCGTGTAACGTGGACTCGGTCACAGTGATAACAATCTAATGGATCTAGTGCGCAATTTTTTGGTAGCCAGGTGAGTAAACAACACCAGCTGATCCACACACAACTTCATCAGCTTCCCCAGTCAAGAGGTAAAGGTTACTAAAAAATATTTCATAATATATAAAAAAGGGTTGTTAGCAGAATTTAGACTGTATATTTCAATCACAAAACGTTACCCTGTAGTCTAAAAAAATTGTATACGAGTGTTTGGATAAAGGAGTGTTTGTAAAAAGATAAAATAATATAGGGCGTAAAAATTATCTTACGGATATGTTTATTACACATATGTTACGTTTCGGAATAAGTGACCCAGGTTCCAGTCTCCCTACGCGTACAAAAGCATGTTAGCGGTACCCCTAGTATAGTATAACTTCGAATTGTCAAGGGGACCGTTAGCCTGTCTACTGTCCCAGTTATAAAAAATCTACGTACTACCTTAGATTGTTTTTTTATTTTACTTTTATTATCAGCACATTTATTCAACAGAATATAAGGTTTTCACCAGAACTCAATATTTTTCAAGGCTTGGTAAGGTTTTGTTCTTGACCAGTGTTAATAATTTTTAAAAAATGCTAGGGATTTACACATTAGGCGTTATAAACACACCCCGGAGGAAATGGATTTAAGGACTTAACATCAAAATACCGAGAGTACGGAAGTAAGATTCATGTATGTATGTACTTTATTTTTATACCTACACTCGAAAATAACATTATTTATTTCAGTGTCAAACTCAAAGTATGATAAAGGATATTAATTGACAAATGGTGTAGGTTACGAGAGATAAATGTCAAGGTTTGGATATATGGATAGATGGATTTTTATCCGTGCAGGGGCAGAGAAAGGATACTGACCTCTGCGGTCGGGATCGGCCTGTCGTAAAAGGCGACTGAACAACCCACCCTAGTTCGTGGTAGGGCCCGTCTGGATGGCGACCACCTTTGGTCTTAAGTATGCCGCCATAATAACTTTGTGTTGTATTCCGGCATTAGTGACTCAAGTTCCTTATGGGACAGGAGCGTATTTGTGATGCCACTGGCGTTGCTAACACCTATAGGCGACAGTAACTGTTAAATTCTAAGTGGGCCGTCAGCCTGTCTGTTATCTTACAGCAATAAAGTAAAACCCAAAGAAGCATTTAAAAATATCACATAATCATACTGCATTAAATTAAATTTTCATACACTAAGTTTTATATACAATATTGTATATAAAATAAAATTCCAATGAGTGAGTTTGTATGCTAATAATGAGCATAACACACAGTTTTTATAAAACGGTAATTTACGTATAACTTTTTACCTTTTATCTATACTAAGCCGTTAAAAATAAACTTAGAATTACTTTCATTATCCTCTTTGTGCTTGAACACCGTCGTAAACCGTGCATCTCTACAGTACAGGTTTACATTTGGGTTTATGCAAAATATAACGATATTTCATATCTGTGAGCAGTGTTGTGCATTACTTGAGTGCACTCATGTACTATATACGTATATTTATTATATTACATTACCTTAACTGCTCATTCTCTCATATTTTGTGCTTTTACGATATAAAAAATATATGTTTCCGAGGGCATATACGGGCCACGGCAGTCATTAAGATAATAACAATAGGAGCAATTTTGTGTTATTAAGGGCGGTAGAGATATACGTATTTAGATTTATTCGAATAGAATTGAAATTAAATGCTTAAGTTTTTATATATATTGACACGGTTTTGTTGTAAAATAGTCTGCAAGCCAAGTTTTATAACGTTTTTTTTTGTTTTTAAGGCATTTTAGTTAAAAATAATCTCAAACAAATGTTGAAATAATATCGTTACTCGTCTCGCATTTTCAAATTTGGATCGATAATTGTTTTAATATTGATAAATAACCAGTGTTTATTCGTTTTTATAAATCACAAGAAAAAACGCAATTTACATTGATACTTTTTTTAAATAAATTTTTGATATTGCATTTTTGACTTATTTTGAAAAAAGCTAAAAATCATGATAGCTCAAAATGGTTCACTTTTGCATAATACATATGTGGGTGAAAATTATCGCAAAAAAAATTTAGCCACCCCTATCACCTTCTGACGGGAATACGTCGAATTACTAATAACCCTAGGTATATATAAATTATGAATGGGAGTGTAATTATGCACTGAACATTACATAGTAATAGATATAAAAAGATTTCAAGACCAATTCTCACCGTGATATGCATCTTTTACTGAGTTTTTTCTTAACCAACGTGAGAAAAAGAGAAAGAGAAGAAAAACAGTTTAACAGTGGCATGACTTGGGCTTATTCTAACAATTAAAATAATATAATTGGAATATTACAATTTAATAAGTTAAAAAGTCCACTAATTACACAATATTAAACGTAGCCAACTCTTTAAACGTAATCTAGTGGCCCTTCGCATCACATTTAATAATTTCTTCATTTGTGAATCTGTTTTAAAAAAAATAAAAACTGATGTCTTTAAATTTCGGCTTGTTTAATTTTCGATGACAGTAAGCCAATGATCATAAACGATCGTATCTATAAGTTCAATATCAACGCACGACATAATATTATATGATATGAAAATCCTGTCTCTGTAAAAATGTTTTACTATCTTTTAAAAATAAACTTACTTTGAATTTCCCTCTAGACATGAAAAAGTGTTATAAATAGAAATAAAATGGAATAAATATATGCCCTTGTGGGCACAAAGAAACTACGTCAAATCACTTACCGAAACTCCCAAAAAGGAGGTTGAATTTATGGCCTCGTAGATGTCATCCGCTATTTTCTTGTTGGTGTAAGTGAAATTTTTTAAACTCAACCCACTTTTCTCCAACTTTTCCATCGTTTTATTGAACGCTACAATAAGGTAAAAGTAAGGCTATTAATTATGTGGATTGAATCGTTATTGCGTTCCGATACGGAACAATGAGTTCGATGAGCGTATCTAATTCCATCATGAGAATGTTGGTAATTGTCGTAATAGCTTCTCTTTTAATACTCACATATAAAGATTTATTTCTTTTATAGGCTTATATTACAGTTTATATAATAGTAATTTAATACTGAATAATAGCCCATTTAAGCTTATTTACACATCGCTACATATAAAAGTTACCTACCTAATGAGAATATATACTTCATAACATAATCTATACTACTCGTATATGTGTTGAATTATAGATCTGTTTATTTTGAGTGCTGTCTATTGGGACTTTAGTTTGCTGACAAATCATCGACTCTGTATCTTTATGAGTGCGACGGGTCTTCTTAGAAGATTAATGGGAAAACGTTATCATCGCAGTAGTTAATTAGACTGGTGTACCAAGTGGTAGTTGAGTTTGAATTTAGTACAGAGGTCTCGGAGAACTTTCTTGCTTTATTTGTCTGAATGATTAAAGGTGGTAAAAGGTAACTCATTTGTTGATACAAATAAATTACTGCTACCTCATGTTTCATGTAAATAATTTTTTAAATGCATTTTACATGAACGTTATTAAATATAAAGTAGTTCAATGTCTTAGTAGAAGTAGAACTATTAAAATTACGTTAACGCATATAGGTTTTATTTGTTGCTTATCAGATTAGATTATATAAAAGAATTTTTCAAAAAGTTTTTCATTATATATTTGAACAAAGTATCTTTTACAAATTGCTACATTTTGTAAACAAGAAAAATAAAAAATGGAAGTGAATTTCACAGTAAAAGGCAGTAAAAACTTTACGACTAACTTAAGATATATTTATCTTTCTACTGTTTTGTTTTAGTATTTAAATAATGAAATTGAAATACGAAGATTAAAAACAATCTGAATAAATTTTTGCATAATAAAACATATTATTTAACATTATTAATAACATTATTAAAACAAAATTTAATAAGGCACACATAAAGAAAAGGTATTTGTTGTGTTAAATGAATAAAATATCCAAATTTGAATAAATACTGTACCCAAAGCAACCGCCCAAACAGCATCGTAGGCTAAAGGCGCCTCTTGGTATCCCTCTGGAAATCTCTCCCCATCGATGTCATACCCGGCTTCACGTAAAGCTTCGTTCAGTCGTGAGCTGTTTATACACAACCATTTTAGCTTGATAAATGGTACAATACCTGCGAATACTTGGGCATACGCTTGTATGAATGTAGATTTGAATACATCCCTGTATTTACAGACAGAAAAATGTTGTAGATTATAAGACCAGTCGTGACATTTAATAAACGATTCATGATTTTTGTTCTGTAAAAAGACATACATATGAGCTGCAGATATTCTTAATGATAGTTCAGCAGAAGAATAATTGTGTGTGTGTGCAACTTACATACAGCAAAAGTGAATCTTTATAATAGTAGCCTTCGAGAGAATAAGATAATGTAGATTATTTGGATAATTATAAGGTTATTATTTTTATAATATTTTTACCAAGCTCAAAAATTATTTTATACTAGTTGCCCCGCAAACGTTGTTCTGCCATATGAATTAAAAAAGTAGCCTATGTCCTTCTCTAAGGTACAATCTATGACTATACCGAAATTCATTAAAATCCATTTAATTGTTTTTGCGTGAAAAAGTAACAAACATCCATATATCCATACATACAAACTTTTGCGTTTATATTATTACTAAAAATTTTAATGCAAAATATTACATTTCATATTTAAGCTACTGAAATCCGAACAAAGAGCAGACAAAAATTATAGGAAACACTATATACTTGTACTCAATTTGATTCTCTTACGGGATAAATCCTATTTATGGATATTTTGGCTATTTTTATCTGTTTATACCGCATTTTCATTTCATTTTAAAATCACGACGCTGCTAAAAAAGTTTCATGTCAATAGTGTGAACTATTGAAATTATTTATTATTGCACACTATATTCATTTCAGTTTATATTATTATGGAAGAACTTTTTAAAATTTATTGTAGAAAAGGTAAAATTTCATTTTGAATATGTCGACGCAAGTTATTTGAAAAGGTAAAGAAACGTAAAGGAGGACAGTAATAAATAAAATGCAACGAACATTTCTCGTGCCGGCTAGATATTACTATAATATTACTAATGTATAGAGTATGGCACGTTCTTTTCTCAGCAAAGGCTATGAAATGTTTATTACTCTTAGTCCGGAGTGTTTAAAGAGAATGCTTTTTGTGTTTTCAGTATTTTCTTGTTTTTGGGAGTGCTGACATATATAAGACGAACTTGTTTACGATGTTGAATGTGAACGATGTTTTATAAAATTCGGAGTAAAGCGCGTTTTAAACAATTATTTTTATTAAATAAAACACATGTTTTAAGGAATATTAGATACGTTTGATCTTTTAGCTTGAGAAGTAGGTAGAAGAATTGTTAAAACATGTATGGAGAAAATATTATTGCGCATGAGTTCAAATATAATACTCGATTAATTGAAGCACTTAAATTATTTTGTTCATTTATATTCTAAATTTATAGATTAATCTAGATTTAATTATCTGCAAAAATATTCTAAACATATGTAGATACTAAACAGATTTTTTAGTTTGTTAATTAAATTGTATATTTTTACTTTTTTTCATACGCGTCTTACACTAAGACTTGTGAATTAGTAAATCAGTCCAGTTGACAAAACTACTTTGAAACCCGATTATTTCGGTTTTGATAACTTTGTATTTATTATTTTATACTTATGTATAAAATAATAAATACAAATATAATTTTATAATAATAATCTTAATATTCACTTAAAGTTTGAAATATTAACTGAATAACTTCAATTAAAAGTCAGTTCAAATTATCACTTAAGAGCGCTTGCATGGGAGACGAAGAGATCAAATTTAAATATACTCAATTCAAAGTTTCCAGTGAGAGAGATTAAAAATTAGCTTTATGACAAATGTAGACGCTGAATTTATGATAAGTAAAGTCCAAACCATATAGGTACATGAGTTGTCGATCACTCTGTTAAAGATAATCCTAACTATAACACACTAAATATTAAATCAAGAAATCAATAAGTAACTCTGTTACATTCCTTTTAAAGTTAATTTTGTGTAGAAGTCTACCCGAATTATTTTTATCTGGTGACTCAAAGATTAACCTGGCAAATAGAGAACAATGGCGTCGGTCCGTGTTTGCGGCCAAATGTCCCGCAAGCTTCTTTCCTGACATTACCATTCTACCGACAGCAAAAATACACATAGTCAATGGAATTCTCTGGGATCTTTAAAAGGAATCCGATTTCAGTATATTGAAACTCCGTTACATGTTTTGCATTATTTATTGAATCTTCACTCAGCCTTTTTCCAACAGTGTAGGTATTTAGAATTTTAAATTATACTCTATTTGTTTAGTGCTAGTACTCAAATAACCACTACTGGGTGGGTATGTTATTAAACACAAGATGATAAATTATTTTAAAAATTTCATGATTCAAGTTTCTCCAAACAGTATAAAAAATATTACGTTTGGGTTTTATATTCAATTATCGTCACCCAAATGGCTACCCGGTTGTAAAATTTTCGCTCCCGGAGTCGTGCTACTGAAACTTTCGCGTGTTTTTTGCGCCTTTTTTTCATACACGTTTAGATAAATATAATTTTTTATTTAAATTAGAATTTTTTTGCAGGGATGATTTGCATCTGACCCTGAACGAGAAAAAACCTTGTCATGCCTCGTCCGTCATTTAAGAGGCGCACTTGTGATTACACAGGATAAACGCCAGTGCGTCTTTATGCCATCACAGCAATCAACATTAATAATTATATTTTACAGGTAATTTTATTATTTTCAGTTGCGATTGCATTCTAACCTACGACTCTGAGAATTTTGGCTTACCCAGTTGCTGACTGTACGGTAAACTAATGATGGGATAATCAATTCTTAGCCTTTTACGATCCCTTAAAGAAAACAAAACTTGCCAAAAAAGCGAAAAGCTCACAAGAATATTTATTTCGCTTGAAATCTCAATTTTCTACATTTAACGGATTACATTTCCGATGTTCACTGGTTTGACACATTTCTACGTACATCGACTCAAAGGATACTCCAAATAATCTCGTGGATAAAGATAATATCGCAATAAAGTACTGTCACGGATCTATATGGATTTTCTTTTGTGTCAACTGTAAGTTAGTTGATGGAAGATTCTAAATGTGAAAACTTTCTGATGAAGAATGAATTACTACAATTGGAATTTTATCTTTCAAATATGTTTTCGTTATAACCCATATATTTATTCTCAAAGTATTTACAATTTTTGATACATACATAGTATAATTGATGTTTTAAGGATATAAATATCGATTGGCTACTTTTAACGGCCGTTATTATTGTGTCTTAACATTGTGTTTTAAATCTAGAAAAATAAAACCATAATTAAACATAACGAAATAAAACGTCTTCCTGCCCTCATCCCACATTATATGAGGTCGGCACAACATGTTCTCTCCTTCCACTCTCTTCTGTTAGCCGTCATCTCAACATTCACACCGTTTTTACACATAACAAAATAAAACTTAATAATAAATTTAAATATTTTGTATTTAAAATTATAAAGAATTTTAGATTTAAAAAAAATACAAAGTGACGTTTTCTTTTATTAAAACACTTAAAAAATTCTCAGTGTTATTAAAAATTATTTGCTAATTTATAGACCAGTGCTGGATATTAACTTTAAATATGTACATTTTTAATGCTAAGTATGTGTAAATAAAGATAAATATCTAAATATTCAAAGCTCAAAGTATGTCTCTAAATAATTATTTCTCATTCATATCCAGCTCTGATGTGGGCGAGAAATTCTTCACCAATTAACTTCTAGCGTAGTTAGATGTTGGTTGGTCATGGAACAAAAGTGGTTTGTCCACTGTAGTGCCAGACACCACCCACGTAGTACGTACGGAGTGGTGACTTTTGCTTATGTAGAAAAAAGGTATACCACATTTAATTGGATATCAGGATCTTGTATATTTAACGTAACAATATAAAATTAGATCTATAATGGATATATGTATTACCGAAAATCTTCCGATGTCATTCCGGATATAGTAGTTTGATTGGAGTTCTGATTCCACATTAGAGCTTCAGTAGTCAGATGACCTTCAGCAGCTTCCCGCATTTGCTCGACAGTGCAATCAATTCCTTCTCTATCTAAATTCGTTTCAAACCAATTATCTTCATACCATCCTATAAACAAAAATATTAAAGTAAGTACTGTAAGTATTACAATAATTTGCTTGGTAAGTAACAATTTATTCTTATCATTTTTAATCGAACTTGAATAACACAAAATAATCTTTAAGTTTAAATTTATGTAAGTCGACTAAATAAATTTATTAAATGAAACAGCTGTGACCAGTCAACAGCTGCGCCCGTAGTGTACTGATCACTGATGATAGTTCCGGCCTATGAGACCAGGGTCACCCCGTCCTGTTTTAAGGTGTCATTCCTTAACTGATGACGTGATAAATTTAAATGACGCCTCACAGGTTATTTTTTAAATATTTTTTTATAAATCTCAATATGGGTTTTTCAAATATAAAAAAATAACCATTGGTATATAATGAACAGAAAAAAATAGTATTTTTTAAATAAAATTCAAAATATACCACTGTCTCTTGATCGTATTAGAGAAAAATTCACACTCAAAATTTAATGTAGCAAGAAAGAAAAAAAATTAGGAAAAACTACTGACAATCTGACACGAAGTCGCAGCGAGTGAGAGGGAGTGGTAAATTCTAAGAACTCTCTACAAATATAACTCCAGTGAGACTTCGTGTCACTGGTTAATGGTTGAGGCGAAAAATAGATTAATTTGCTAGTTCGCAGCCTACAAAGGAAGTGTGCCATTAATTTTTCGCTCTAGGTAAGAGAGACAAGAGTGTAAGTAGAGTAAAGGAGCCTCTCATACTTTAATAAAATTGTTATAATTCCAAGTAGTCATGATTATATAATCACACAAGGGATGTATTTTACTTATAAGTGTACGTACTATTTATTAGTTATTCTGTATATGAATAAAATTAGCTATTTAAAATAGTACAATTGCTAAGACTTTAATTTATCTTTAATTTCAAATCTATTAAAGGCTTTCTGGAAGTCTACTGACGCAAAGACTTTTAAAAAAGTTGACCAAAACAATACTTAAGAGCTGAGCACGGATCTCGGGATGAACGTTATAGCTAGAATGAAGACAGTGAATGTAATAAATAAAAATTCTATTTAATTTTATAATTGAATAAAATAACAAAGAAATAAAGCAATTTTATTTGTAGTAAGATTTTATTGTACATATAAATGTAAAATTATTTTTCTCTCTTTGTATGTACGCAGAGCCCAACCCTCAGCCATTATTTATCTCTTTTCTCTATTTATTTCTTTTACCCTGTTTGCTAGTATGGCCCGAGGCGAATAAATGTGTTTGTTGTGTCGCTTTGTCGCGGTTACGTATTTCATGGAACTCGTTTAGAATATTGTCTGTTTGGTATATTATTTATAAAATTTTGAAGATCTCTCTCATTCAATTAGAGTTTTGATTTTCTGAGTTTAGATTATTGATTAGAGTATTGAATTATTGATTATTGCTTTGTGGTTTAATATCCGACAGGGAAAAATAACATTGATATACTTTTCTGTATTTAATCTGGCCTGGGAGATGCCCCATGGTAGTTGCAACTAGTAAAAACTTAAAAGAATTGAACCTGTTTAGTATTTAAAATGCGATAAATAGTGCTAAATACTACGAATAGATTGTAATTTGCTACTATACTTGCGGCACGCTATGGTAGCCGTTTTGACATATTACAATAGTGATGTGAAATATCAATTTATTCTCGAAAAAAATATAATGAAGTCTATAAGTTTATATTGCAAATAGTACCTGATTAAATAGGTTTAATAAAACAAAAATATAAATGCTTACTTAATATATCTGAGCGATCTGAATATTGGAATGAAAATGAATATACATACTTTATATGCACACAAAAAACAAATTAATACAAAAAGAGACCAAAAAAGGTGCCACAAAAGGCTATATTTAACCAGATTCGTCCACACTGCTATTTTCACTGTCGTCACTGCTATCATCATCTACATTAATTATAAGTTTGTTTTCTAAAATATTATCTATTTCCCTTAGAAATTTATTTCTTTTACCCTTTAACCCTAACATTCTATTCACAACCTTTTCCCAGTCTCCTTTAGGTGACTAATGTTCACAAGCTTCTTCTAATATTTTTAGCATTTTTGTTGTGTTAAATGGGGGTACTGTATTGTGTCTTGCAGCATATCCCTTAATTTGAGCCCACACCAACTCAACTGCATTATATTCACAATGGTAAGACGGTAACCGTATAACTCTGTGCCCATGTTCTAACGCTATTTCGTCAATGACGATTGTATTAAATTTATATTTTTTAAATTTGTATTTCGAAAAATAAATGCCGAGTTATGTGGTAAATAAGTACTTCAATAATTATAATCTTATAAAAATAAAAATAAATGTTCGCGGGATCCTAATATACATATATATTTTAGAAATCAATGTAATAAATAAATTTTGTGTCCTAAAATAATACACTCGATAAATTTCATGACTAACTGCACGTCGCTATTGACAGTAAAGAACAGAAATTTGCTCCTTCAAATGTAATTACTAATTAATACAAAACTTCATGAGTGGACAAATGTCAAAACGGCCATCATAGCGTTCCGGTAGTATAGTTTTGTTTACCCAACAGACATAAGGCATTTAAAATTTAGGTTTAAGAGCATCTTAAGAAAAAAACATCATTCAAACTTCAATTATTTGAGGAACGTCTAGCTTCTAAAATACACATTTATGCACATTTGTCCTTTTAAATAAACAGTTTGATGACAGAATCATGCTTTAAGCTTAATGTGTTAAGGGCGATGTTCACAATAAACGAATATTGTTCATTCCAACATCTTACTGAATTAGATGAAAGTCTGTATAGACTATAGACAATATTTTTGCACTCATATAATTTATTAGTACACATGTATAATTAAATATGAATTTACCGGTTACCGGTAACTGATTTCTGCAATAAATTTATAAATGTTAAAAACAATACTTAATAAAAACATTAGAAAAGTTATTAAGATTCTGACAATTTAAATACTCGTATTATGAATAAAAATAAAAAATAAATGTACGTGATGGACACACTCGTCCCTTTTAAAAGATTTCTGAGCTCTGAGTTTTAGCAGGTTAATATTATAATTAATATAATTAGAAGGGTCAAAAGAAAGCATTTGAAATTAGATCCTCGTCGGTGAGAGTAAAGCAATTGAGAGCCAGTATTATTTATAACGATTGTACGTGCTTCAGCATCTCAAATTAGTTGTCAAGGTAGAACTAGTCGGGAAATTTATTTGTATAGAAATTCAAAAATTGATGAAACTAAGGATTTTTTACATACATACATACATATAATCACGCCTCTTTCCCGTAGAGGTAGGCAGAGACCACTTCTTTCCACTTGCTACGATCCTTACATACTTGTTTCGCTTCGCTTTCATTATTCCCTTCATACATGCCCTTCGGTTTAGGGTACTCTTGACCTAGCCTTTTTTCAAGACGTCCCTGATCTGGTCTCGAAACGTCCGCCTAGGTCTACCCCTTCCAACACTTCCATTCACACTCGCCTTATACACTTTTTTCGTCAATCGTTCTTCATTCATTCTCTCGACATGGCCAAACCATCTCAGCTTTTTTAAGGATATATTTCACTCTATATTTAGTGTTATATGTAGATATATTCTATATTGAACTTTAACTAATTGAATATACATTGGTTGAAATGTTCCTATCACTTTTCATGGCTGTTTTTTTTCATACGTTTTTCAGTTGCATACAATGTTTAATAACTATATCAGAATAGATAAAATAAGGAAATTATTTAACTTAATTACAACTAAAACAAACAAAACAATTTATCCATTAAAACTTAGTAACTGCTAGCAATCGACACTTATTTTTTTTTTGATTGCTGTAGGACAGCAGACAGGCTGACGGCCCACTTAAAATTTAGCAGTTATCGTTGCTTATGCTATGTTTTTTGGTATGTGTTTGTAATGCCAGTGGCATCGTGAACACGCTGCTGTCCCATAAGAAATAGAAACTTGAGTCACTAATGCCGTAACACAACACAAAGTTATTACGGCGGCATACTTAAGACCAAAGGTGGTCGCCATCCAGTCGGGCTTACGGCCCTACCGCGTAGCTAGGGTGGGCTGTTTATTCGCCTTTTACGACAGGCCGACCCCGGCCCGCAGAGGTCAGTATTCTTACTCCACCCCTGCATGGAGAAAAATGATATACTTAACTACATATAATGATATACTTAACGAATTATATACTAAAATTGTCAAATTATAATCTTATTATAAGGTTTTTCAAATATATTTTACAAACCACACACAACAATGACTTATTATAATGTATACAAAATAAATTAATATTTTCCGATCGTTCCATCGCTGTACTGAATAAGTATTGCCCGTTCATATGCTGTGCAAATAACAAATTATGTTTGTAAAAGAATTAAGACAAAATAAAAAGGAATTTTTAGAGATTTAAAATGCATATTTTTGATTTGTGGTTTTGTTACAGCTACTTTTTACTCTGTGAAAATGGCTGCTATCCATAAAATTATTAATATTTTTTGGCAATGGTGAAATGAACAATATTCATTTAGCACAAGTTGTAGCCGTGTACATATATGTTACTTCCATTTAATTTATGAACAAAATACGAGGGGTGTTAAATAGTGATAATGCGCTACATTCTCCTTGGAAAAAAAATTAAATAGTGGCAGGCATAGCCCAGACATTAGATGTAATAATAATAAAAAAGTAATCAATTCTCTTTTGTTTTTAAAAAAAGAAGTCATTTGTTTGCGTCGTGTCGGAACGTGTTCTTAAAAATGGATAAAATTGAAGTTCGCGCGGTAATAAAATATCTATGCTTGAAAAATTTTACTATGGAACTGGTAAATCAAGTCTTGAAAGCAACATTAGGGGTTCATGCTCCTCCATGTTCTACGGTTGCGCGTTCAAGCGAGGAAGAGCTTCCATTAACGACTACCCCCGCACGGAACACCCTACATCGGTAGTGGCTGAACTAATTATTAAAAAAGTTGAAAACATTGTCTTGGCGAATCATCGTGTTACTGTTTGTTTTATAGCAGAAGAAATGAAGATTTCTATAAGAAGTGCCCATAATATTATACACAACGATTTGGATATGAAAAAAATGTCAGCGCGCTGGGTGCCTAGAATGCTTTCTGACGCGCAGAAACAAACGAGACTGAGAATTTCACAAAACTGTTTAGGTTTGTTACAATAAGATCTTAACCAATTTTCGGCTCGATTCATAACTATGGAAAAACATGGCTTCACCATTATGACCTAGAAACGAAAAAACAGTATTGGAAGAGACCGTCATCTCCAGTTCCCAAGAAATTTAAGGCGATTCCATCCGTCGGTAAGATCACGGGCTGTTTTTTCTGGGACAGCCAAGGGGTAGTAATGATCGAATAATCGAATACCTTAATCATGGAGCCATTACGGGGACTTTGTACATAGGACAAATAACAAAGTTGCATGAGGAAATACGCAAGCAACGGCGTGGCAAATTCGCTAAAGTTGTTTTGTTTCACCAAGATAACGCCCCCGCGCACAAGTTCAGAGTTGCGATGGCTGCCATTCAAGAAGCTGGCTTCGAATTAATGGAACAACCTTCATGTTCAACGGACCTAGCTGCCAGTGATTTCTACCTATTTCCGCGGTTAAAGAAACATCTTAGGGGCCATAAATTTGAAGATGATGACGCAGTAGTCGCCGCGGTACACGATTTTTTAAGGGATCAGGAAAAAGATAATTTAAAAAGGGAATTTTAGCTTTATGAAAAAAATATACACTTTGTATAAGCCTGAAAGGTGACTACATCGAAAAATAAAATAACATTTAGTAAAAGGTAATTGCGTCATATTCATTATCACTTTTTATTGAACACTCCTAGTATCTTATGAAAATTTTAATTATTTTAAATTGACATGTAGTTTTATTATTAAATATTTAAATAGTCCAAATATTAATTCACTTATAAACTAATTTATTAATAAACAAACTTCAGCAACACAAAATCAGTATTGTCCAAAAATAATCCCAATCAACGTTCTTTTATTTTATATTGTATGTAATTAGAGCATTTATGTACATCAACATATACTTTGATATGTTTAGTACGCACTAAAATTTAGAAAGTATCCAATCAGTGCAATAATCTAAATCATTTATTGTTTAAGCATCTCGTATTTATTGAAAGTTGAGAAACAATCAACATTTTTTTTTGTCTGGGGGAAAAACCTCTCTTGACGAGTTCCCCCGTTACGGGGGGACCGAGGGATATCTGGGACTCCGGGATTTTTCCGACTACCCACTAAAAAACCTCGCTGTTCTCCTATCGCCTACGCCCGGGCCTACGGATATATGGCCTGCCGATCTCGTGGCCCGGGCCGGTGCCGGCCCGCCCTTTGTCTTACGGCGGGCCCCTTCTTAAGTGTTGGCGCGAGGGGGTCAGGTTTTCGTCCCCTTGGCACTCTCCTGTAACAACTCTAGGAGTTGAGGGCTTTTTACGGCGGTCGGAGGTCATTACTTGCCCTCCGACGCCGCCGGCGTGGCCTGCGTTGGCGGGAGGGGAGTGTGGTGGTCGACTCCCGCTCCCGCTCCGCCGCCTCCTTTGTGGACATGACTGCCTCGCAGCAGGAGGTGACGGCCGTCCATCCAGAATCACCCCCGACCATGGACAGAACCAGGGCCGGGAGCACAATCAACATTTCAATCAACTAAAATCAACACGAAACTCTAGCTATGAGGCACCGAGAAAACTATCTCTAGTGACAATACTTTTTGAATATGATTAATCTGAAAATTCTGTTGAACTTTTATTTAAAATTTCACTTTTTATTATCCTGCCCTCAATCAGCATTATCTAAAGTTGGCAAAATATGTTTTCTTCTACTCTTCTTTATTAGCCGTAATTTATATATTTCTACTTTATTTCATCATATCTTACATTCAGAAAAATACCTTCCCATCTGTATTTATTCGCTCTTATTCCTAGCATAGTTAGCCCGTCTGGATGACGACCACCTTTGGTCTTAAGTATGCCGCCATAATAACCTTGTGTTGTGTTCCGGCATTAGTGACCCAAGTTCCTGTACTCTTATGGGACAGTAGCGTGTTCGCGATGCCACTGGCGTTACAAACACCCATAGCGAAGGTAACTGCTAAATTCTAAGCGGGTCGTCAGCCTGTCTGCTGTCCTACAGCAATAAAAAAAGCATTCTCGTTGTTGCATCGAATTTTACTAGTCGCCATAAGGCGCTATATAAATAGCGATCATCTAAATGTAACTGCACGTCCTTACTTCACGATGAATTCGTCAGTACAACCAACAACCGTCACTTGGCATTTTTAATTTGTAAATATTTTCCCAAGTTATGCAGGAATTTTCGTGATAACTTTTAAAATGTCTTTGTTTGAGAACAGTATGCGGCAATTTAACGCAAACGCTGCGGAATTTATTCAGAACACAACAGGAGTGAGGCGGACTCTTGAAACATACCGACTAAGTAGACATGTTTCATTTTTTCCCGCCGCATTCTATATGCTAATTAATTCAATTACCCACTTTTAGGAATATACCTTGAATTGAAATTTTTGTAGGTTGTGGTTCTTATATTAAAAAAATCTGTCGCTGACATAGTAGTCATATATTTGATCCTATACATCTGCACCTAATAGAGTTGCAAATTCAAGTTGGATACAATTTTTTAAAGGAAATGTATTATACCTTTGCGGCTATTCTTTGTTTTAACTGTTTTGAAATAAATACGATGTTAATTTCATAGGAAACGTAGGATATGGTAATCACTTCCTAATAGTAGAATAGGTATGGAATTGAATATGGAGAATAAATATATATTTTGTTATAAAATAGAAATTTCAAGAAAATGGTAAAGTTAAAAATAAAAAGAAAGGTAAAGAAATAACAATGAAATGAGTTTGCAAACAAATATATTAACCGTTATTAAATAAGAACATACGAAATTATAACTTTGTAAATGAAATAAAAATGAATAATTAGGAATAAAATGACAAAACACGAAGTGTAATTAATAAAGCAAATCTCATTAAGACAAGATGTAAAAAGACGAAAGAAGAATAATAAATATACAAACGAGATACGTGAAAAAATAATGGTCCGATAAATACTTAGCCTTACCGCCCGATAGCACCACTATCGCAAGAGTATTTTTTTATTGCGTAGTACATTCTCGTAGACAGTTACTGTAAAAATTTCAGCTGAATCGAATGCGTAGTTTTGTTTTGACCGCGTGTGGAAGCGAGCGTGTCCGCGGATTTGAAATAAATGGAAAAAAAGCGAGATCGGTCGATGATTCGATTCTTGTTTTTGGAAATGAAATCACGCAGCGAAATCAAAGAGCGCTTGGATGCTATGTACGGTGACTCCTTTTCTTAGATGGCGACCGTCAAAAATTAGTTTAACCTGTTTCAACGTGGTGATGTTTCTACATGTCGGTTTTTGATGAGTCACGCCCAGGTGCCCCTAAAACGGCTACGGCGGAGGATAACTTGATAAAAATCCACGATCTTGTATTGGCAGACCGCTGATTAAAGGTGCGCGAGATAGTTGAGACAGTAGGCAGCACAAAAGACCGCGTGGATACATTGGTACACACCAGTGATTAAGGAACAGTCGATACAGTGAACTTCACCCGGCGAACATGCTCTGAAGAAGGCGAATACTGTCCTATCGGCCGGAAAGGTGATAGCGACCGTTTTCTTGGATTCAAAAGGTTATGATCTATAACGACTTCCTGGAGAAAGGCAAAACCCTGATCGCAGGGTTTTGCTATACCGAATTATTGGGCCGATTCGACGCCGAATTAGAAGAAAGTGCTCTTCCATCATGACAAAGTACCGGCTTACACCGCCGTCATCACGGTTAAATTGATAGAATTAGGCTGCGAACTGCTGCCCCATACACCGTATACTCCAAATTTGACTTCTTTTTATTTCCAAACTTGAAAAAGTTATTCACCGGTCAGAAATTTGAGTCGAATGAGTAGATTATCGCTGCCACAGAGGCCTACTTTGCTGACCTTGAGAAAACGTATTTTTCAGACGGGTTAAAAAGTTGGAGCAAAAGGGGTCAAGTGTATCGAACTCAAAGGAGATTATGTTGAGAAATAAACCGTCACTTTTCCGAAAATTTTGTTTTTCATTTGTAGGCTCAGTACTTATGGGACCACCCTCGTATAAGTTCTTTTTCAAATCTTCTCACTCAGAATTTTATTTTTAAAAGTCATTTTATACAACCTCACTGTGCGACTCTGAATTTATGGATTAAACCAGTTGTTAATTTCCATGTTCTGAGTAATAATTCGTTACGTTAGTTGTACTACAATCTCGAGAAGGTCACTGTCCACATGTACCTGCTCTCTCATATCATGTTGGACATGGTATGAGAGTTGAACATGACTTTTGTCTAAATTAATAGAGAGACCGATCCATTATATGTACTATATTAATCCATTATATGTACTATATTAATCCGCTATAAATATATCTTAATATAATCATTTAGTTCGGGCAATTCTAGTTTTATTTCGGCAAATATCCACAACATAAAACAATGGAACCCGAAACCATATCTCTGAAGCTTTCGTACGTGTCGATTATTTTTATATGAGTGATATTTTTAGTGGCCAATTTTATTACTCAATAAATTTTTATTACGGAAAGATTCTGGGGTCGTATTAAGGCCAAACGGACTTTGATAAACCTGAACTTAAGGTAATGCATCTGGCGTTATGCCAGTAACCACACAAGTGCTGTTATCAGCCGAGCTGGATTGCGACTCGAGAGCTGCACCTTGAACTCGTTTTATATTAGCGGAAAAATTTGTTTGAAATCGACTTAAATAAGCTCATACATTGCTATTGACTTTATTATTTGATAAGCTCCGTAGCGGCAAATCTACATCGGAACGCCTTTGGAGATCACAGATTCGATTTCCGTCTCAGGTCCAGGTGTTTTTTTGCTGTTGCTGCTATTGCCTCGTGCCTGGACCAGCAGGCAACTAGCCAGCTAATCGCTTGACCTAGGCTTGCGTCAGCCAGCTCTTTGAGTCAGGGCGGGCCTCTTGCATAGTGTGTATCAGGGATAAGGATTTCAAGCCCTCGGCACTCTTTTTGTTAATCCCGGATTGAGGGGTGTACGTGCAACAATACGCGTGCCTTTACTCTAGCGGCGTAGATGCGGGCCGCGAAACTTTCCCCGAGGGACCGTTTGTGGGCCTTATTTACGGCAGGAGGGTGTCCAACGACCTATCGTTGGAAGCTCTTTAGTGCAACCGTTAAGTCCTGCGTTGGCAGATATAAATGCCTCGTAGAAGGAGGCAGGGGCGGTCCATCCAAACTCGCTTCCAACCATGGTCAGAACCAAGGTCCGGAGAGAAAGGTTAATTCTGACATGAGCAACGAAGGCCCGGTGCCGCTCGTGTCACGGGGTACATGTCGTTATATTTACAAAAAAGCTTGTATATCAGTTGTCTAATAAGTATTCCAGTTTTTATTTTTATTATTTATGTATTTTTTCTGGTCTTAATCAGAGGTAAATATAGAGTAATATTAAGAATAGACGAAAAAATGGGTTAATGGACGACTATTTCAAGAACTGCAAAGATAGGGTGTGTGGTTTTTATTATTATAACAAAAACATTCTTTTACATCTACACATTTATCTAACAATATATTTCTCCTAACACAAAATATCAGGACCCTTTTTTGGAAAGGATGGAGGCAAAAATGAATTAATAAAGCCTGTACATTGAATGTTAAATCTAGTGTTTTATATTTTTCTATATGGAAAGTCAAAATTTAGTATAAATGGATTATAAAGTTACTTACTTTACGTACTTACGCTTACATTTAATGTAAGCTAACGAATAATAGGTATCTTATTCTTTCATATTTACCTGTATTCGTAATTCGATATTAATTCCACGTGTTTCCGTAACTAAAACAATAGTATTACCTTAAAGCTGTACTGTAGGTAAAGTTGGCTTCAAGCAAGCAATTTTCGTTAATTACCCGGTTTGTTTTGAAGCGAAGGCGGAATATAAATGTCCCAAAATTTAGGAAATTAATGAGAATTGATTCAAAAGACAATCACCATTCGTAACAATCTTCACTGGCGCAGGCGTCCTATTTAACTGAGATTCATGAATAACCAAATTCTGATTATTGTTGGTCTTTTATTACGCGTTTCTACTGAAGATTATTTTAGTACTTGCTTGTACATTTTCTAGTAACGAAGTTTATTTTCAATTTCGAAATGCTTTGAGACGCGTCTCTGGTTTGCACATATTGTCTTGAGTCGTAGACCGGGAGAAGGATCATTACATATAGTTGTTGTCCATACTAGGCAGTGTCATTTATTGAATACTCTGAAAATGTTTAAAGCTGAATGAACTGAACATATTCTTTTTTCAAAAATAGGTGAAATAAAGTTCACGCTCTCGCAAAATTCAGACGACAGAATTTTGTCATGAACAATTTATGTTAGCATTCAAAATAAAATAAATAAATGGACGAGGTTTTAAGACACATAGATCATAAAAAAAAACAGAAGTCACGTCTACAAAATTAATAAGAATAAAGATAAAAAATAGAAAAAAAAAATTATTTCTTTAATAAGAATAAAGGGACTCGTTAAAATCCATTAATGTCACGTTGGGACTTCCACTCGATATTCTTCACCTAACTCTTCTATTGCGACTACTCAGCTGGCTAGCAAATGATAGCTAGCGATGATCGCGGTGGCATACCCCAGGTTGTCATCTGGGTCACAGAATTTTGGTCACTACTCTGTAATGTCCTGGTCGCACACGCCTTTGGGTAACATTTTTATCAACCGGGTGATATGTCTGGCACTCCTGTATACCATTATCTTCTTCAATAACGCGCGTCGGTCCCCCCAGATAGTGACGCAGAAGTCACTTACAGATTTCACCTCTTAAGGAGGCATAAATTATGCGTAGCGCCGATCGTTTGGGGATATCTTAAAAACTCTTTCATAATTAAAATTCAGATTTGGAACACTTTCACGTGCAGTAACAAAATAGAAAAGTCCTTATGTTTATATCGGAAGTAAGGAAACCAGGGTAATGTGCTTAAATGTGGCAAAAAGCCAGAGCAGCAGAATGCACGCAATATGAATCTGGCACTTGTCGCTCTTACATTAAAAATGTATAAGGAAAAGCGATACTAGTTAATTGGTAAGAAGTAGTCTAAGAACAAAAAAATCGGTAGCGTATAGTTTGTTAGGCGGGAAAGGTTGCGTTGTTACCGGTAACCACTGCAAAGTAAGTTTTGTAATTATGACTCAACTTAAATAGTTAACTAATTTTTTTTCTGATATAAGGGTGAATATCTAATAAACATCTACATATACTACATTATGGTAAGCTCTGTGAAAAGAAGAAAACAAACGAGCGTTCTTTTTTGCATTTCTGTCTATTCGTGATATTTTCTGTGGTTATCAAAATAAAATTTATGACAATAGACGGTCTAATCTAGTTTGAATTTTGTACAGGGCTGTCCTGGTTTATACCCCAAAAGAGAAACTGAATCACCTTACTACCAGTGAAGTAGAAAAAGAAATATAGCCAAATAGTTATTATTCGAAACCCAATCCGAGGGGCACAAGCTCAATTTCGATGACAGAAAAAACTTCTTTAGTGGCGTTGTGCACTATTTTGTGATGGGTAAAAAACGTTAAACTTGCGTCAGGTGTCACGTGTCCTGATCGAAAATTCGTAAGATTCGTAAGACGGAGTTTTGCTCCAGTAATACCAACCAATAAGGTTGGTATATTACTGGAGCAAAACGACTTAAGGTTTATTTTATAATGTATCTTTTAAATGATTGCATTGCATTATTTATACATATCTATTCGAATTGCGACTTTATTACAATGAAATACAGTTGAGTTTTTGAAGTGAAAACTTCTTTAGGTGTGTTGAGCACTTTTTGGATGAACAATTTTTGGTTTGTAAAAAAATGTTAATGACCAATTTAAATTTTAATGCTTGATCATAAACAATTTTTTATAAACTGAAAATAATAATCTAATAGCTCGACGATACAATTCAAAAGTTATTTAGTTTTTAGTTCTATCGGCAGTCTCCAAAGACTGTACCCGCATGTTTTTTTCTAGTTTAATTAATATACATACAACAGAACTGCTATGTACTGACGGTGAAGGAAAACGCGTGAGGAAACCTGCACATCAAGATGACTGGTATGCATAACCCATCAATCTGCCTTAGAGAAGCATAGATATACTGGTTGTTTCATTAAGAGGGGCAGCAAAAGTACATTATGGTCTTTTATAAGTCACTTGTAAAAAGTGACCGGATCGTTCTCAATAATTTTTTTTATTAATAATTTTATTGAATTTTTTTTTATTGCTGTAGGTCATCAGACAGGCTGACGACTCGTTTAGAATTTAGCAGTTACCTATGGGCGTTTGCAACGCCAGTGGCATCGTGAATACGCTGCTGTCCCCCATGAGGGTACAGGAACCTGGGTCACAAATGCCGGAACACAACACAAGGTTATTATGGCGGCACACTTAAAACCAAAGGTGGTCGCCATCCAGACGAGCTTGGGCCCTACCACGTAGCTAGGGTGGGTTGTTTTGTAAGACGACAGGCCGACCCCGGCCGCAGAGGTTAGTATTCTTTCTCCGCCTCTGCACGGATACAATACAAATAAGTATAGTACGTCAAAATTGCCTATTTAACGGATAGAATTGTTGATATTTTGAAGGAAAATAAACTAAGGTAGGACATTACTTGTCACATATGTAACTTACTAAATGAGCCTAGCATTTTTATTACCAGGTCAGAATTGAAGAAAGCACTTTAGACGATTTTTTATGCAGACGTTAGCATATTTGCTTTTGGCAGGAATGTTAGTGACATATTGAAATACATTTCTTATGAAGTATGCCATAATTCTTATGCGGATTTCGTGTGTATACATCCGTTGGCATGTCAAGATTAGCATAAATAGTGGCAGCGTAGACTAGCATCAGTCAAAATATTGTAATGTTTGATTATTTATATTGAGCCTCCTTTTTAAGCATTTCCGGTTGTATTGAAATTTTCATGTCCATGCTCTATTTCACA
Source organism: Malacosoma neustria (assembly GCA_963693495.1). Taxonomy (NCBI): domain Eukaryota; kingdom Metazoa; phylum Arthropoda; class Insecta; order Lepidoptera; family Lasiocampidae; genus Malacosoma; species Malacosoma neustria. The sequence goes on from OY856374.1 coordinate 9,494,614, forward strand.
TGCTCTATTGCAATTGTTAATTTGATTACATCATAAAGCTTTCATAGATAAAAATTTGGATTAGATAGCTATCAATGTTTATTATTAGTTTGACTTTATTAACTACTAAGGAACTAATAAGCTTATTATTATACCAATTTCTGTATGACAACCATAGGCGTTTCTAGAACATCACAGGATTAGCTAAGAAATAAGTTACTAAGTGTAGTGATAATTTTGACTAGGGTAACGAAGGTATTTGTGGTGCATCACTTAATCTGATAACTCGTTTTATGTTTTCGAAATATATCTTTCAACCGACCGATTTTCTACCAACGGCTGAATTCTAAATATTATCAGATCAGAGGAAATTGAATAGAGAAATAAATATACTGGAACAATTCATACAACGTCATGTACACCCAAAGTTAGTAACATAGCACTTATGAAATGGGTACTAGATAATTAGTAAGCTACATAAATAACCAAAGGCGGAACGAGAATTTAACCTGTGACCTCCGTAAGTGTACCGACGTACGTTACCCGTTACGCCAGGAGATCGTCAATGACTTATTTTAAAAACTTCGTAATCTAAAAGTATATTTTTTTATATTAAAATAAACATTCAAACCATTAAATATACTGAATGTTATCTGATCAAGAACCCTTCCGACTAAGTAAAGATTTTAGTTTCGACATAAAAACCGTTATGCAAATAACTACTCTTTGTTTTATTTGACTCTTGAGTGTCGTTATCGTCTCAGCCGTCTACAGTTCCACACTTTATCTACGTATTTTTTTTAGCTCCATTACTGTCACCCGCTGCGGTTCTCCCCGGAGAATCCATCCGGAAAATTCATTAATAAATATCCCAGTCAGCCTCGTGAGAGTCATTTATAAAAGTGGAAGAAACACAAAGTCGCGAGTCACAAACACAACGAATTCTTGACTTTAATGTTGGTATGTGCTTCCTTTTTAGTTTAAAATTATATTATGCCTCACGCGATTTATTAACCAATATTTCTTTGTTATATTTTTGGTAACGTTGAATTTATTATGAGTCGGTTCATAAACAACGCGTAAATGATCTTGATTCTGAGATATGAAGACAGGGTTCGCCTCGACCTCCGTTCTCACATTTTGTCCTATAATCCTGTCTTTTTCACAATTTATTAAGCTTGTATTACCTGTCACCGTCGCTCATTTTAATAATATTTTGTTTAAAAATTTCTTCGCATACGTGTATGAGCTGCGTACACAATAGGTAAACAGAATCATATGTCACAATAAAATAAGCAAATAGAGGTATTTTGCAATAAAGTCCATGCGTGCGTGGCAGATATTTTAAATTATAATAACAAAGACCTATTTATGGAGGATACGATAAATGAGATGTTTTCCATCATGTTGAAATGAAAAAGAACTATTATAGCTTCTAAGTTTTGTAATATATTTAACCATTTTAGATAGTTAAATAATAATTCAAAAACGAATTATATTAATACACATAACTGGAAATCTTTTTAATTTTGGATATTGTTACAATATTATTATTGTTTTCAAAGATTTTAAATCTTTGAAAAAACACGATGCATTGGTAATTTCAGTGTAAACTACCGTCAATAGTGTAACACAAAGAATAGTTTTTGTATATTTTTGATATAATTCTCTTAAAGACGTATGAATGTATGAATCGTTGGAAAATCAGGAAAGATATTGCTTACCTATGAAAAACCAAACATATGATTTCCCGTAGAGGCGGTGTTTATAAACTTCGCAAAGCACTCTTCTTGCTGCTACTACGTAGAAGAGGCCCACTATGACCCGGGCGTCTTGGCGGCGGAGGTTCCTCACTGCGTCAGCTGGATCTGACAGAAACGACTGCCTTGTGACGATTTCGATGCCGGCCTTTTTGCAATGTGCTTCCAAGTCTTCCACCGTCTGTTAAATGTGATATGTAGTTTAATACAATTATACTGAAGTTTTGCAAATTTTTTTATATTTGGAGTTGAGACAGGCAAAAGGCTCACACTAGCAGGTGGTCATTGTCACTGGACATTGTCACGGCACATTGGACGTTTGCAATACCAGAGGCATTACGAACACGCTGCCAGCCTCGAAGAAATTTAATAACACCCCTTTTGAAAAACCCCATATAGTATGTACGGCGCTGGGAAAATCTCAGGATGAAGCTCATTCTAAAGCCGGAGAATACGCAACATAAACGTTCCTATGAACCGTTTCGCACTAGAAAGAAGAGGCTCCAGGAAATGGGTATGAACACTCTGTTGATGACGGGCAGTGATATAGCCATATATGCTCCTAATCGCATCGCTCCTAAATTAAATCACATTTTCAAATCAAACTTCCTCTTAGGTGCCCATAGGCGTTCCGAAATTTTCTATTCCAGTACGCACGGTTTTCGGAACCACGAGTAGTGAATTCTTTTGTATACATTTTATTACCTCTTATGATGTTAAGCCAACACTTCTTAGGTCTATTAGGAGTCAGTTTTAATGTAGTACATAATTTTGTTATTAGTTTTAAATGAATATTTTTAAATTTCTCATTCACAAAAGAGTATTTTTTTCATGGATTCATGCTCTTTTTTAATTATACTGATATGGGAACTCCTATCAAGGGTTAATAAATTTTGATTAATGTAGCTATCCAAGCCGATGTTTGATTTCCGTCTGTTCTGGTATTACCTAAGGATTATTTTCATGTGTTATCGTCAAAGTATGCTGAAATCCGCGCAAAGCTCTATTAAAAATAAGTTAATAAATCTTCTATTGTATTATATATTCAACTATGCAAGACCGAGCACCACGAAGAAAAGTAAGATTATTTGAATGAGTTGTGGTGTGCTGCGTGCCGTCAACTGGATGCCAGATTAATGAAACAAGGATTCGTTACTATTATTATATTAACGAATTAATTTTACAAAATCAAATATAAAAGCCGATTGTGTTTTCTCAATCCCCATCTGACAATTTCATTGAAAATTATTTGGTAGATTATGACAATAAAATATCATATTTTTCATTGCCAGTGTGGTCATAGCTGTCACAACCTTTTTGGTCTGTTGTTAATGTGCAGGATAATCCTGCTCCTAGTAACTATCACCTAATACCAGTAATCAAAAATGTTGCGATGATATGATGATATTATGTGAAGAAAGAAAAATATGAATTCAAAATTATGTACTTAATAAATTTAAGACGCCCTAAAAATACCCTTAATCTAATTTGCAATGATATGTTTACATCGAAACACAATTTTAATATTTCCATAAGCTCCGGAAGAAATTTTTTTGCCTAAGAATAAAAGAGCTTTCTATACGTGAAAATACAACAAACTTTTATATCATTTGTTAACTTAAAACTGCAGTGAATTTCACTTTATATATGCATATTTTTCATAATGAAAGCAAAACAGAGCAAGACTTCAAACCCACTCGTGTAGAAAAACTCCAGACTGCTTTAATTACATTGAAGACCAGTGGAACAGCTTGCCCCTATTCACTACAACCCATATAAATAAAGCTCAGTTACTGTTGAATATAAATTAAATGGATACATATTTTTCTGGTAGTTTTATAATAACGAGCTCAAGGAATGGAAAATTGTTTAGTAATAATATCCTACCGTGGTGAAGGATCTCCAGCACTAATGAAGCAGGTATCGAATATCTAAATCCATAATATTTTATACGATATTCATCAGTAATATTCAAGAGGTCATGTAGTATCGGCTGCAGAATTATTACCTGATTATGATTAAGTAAATTTTTTTAGGGAGCAGAAAAAGAGTACTCGTAATAGATAACTATTTTCGCAGACAGCAAAAGGACATCCCTTCTACATTATTTTTCTGTGCAGGGGCGGAGAAAGAATATTAACCTCTGCGGCCGGGGTCGGCCTGTCGTAAAAGGCGACAAAACAACCTACTTTAGCTATGCGGTAGGGCCCCAAGCTCGTCAAGATGGCGATCACCTTTGGTCTTAGTTTGCCGCCATAATAACCTTGTGTTGTGTTCCGGCATTAGTGACACAAGTTCCTGTACCCTTATGGGACAGCAGCGTGTTCGCGATGCTACTGGAGTTGCAAACATCCATAGGCGACGGTAACTGCTAAATTCTTAGCTGGCCGTCGGCCTGTCTGCTGTCCTAAAGCAATAAAAAGAAAAATTATTTTAAAATAATATTATTTTAAATTAATATAATATTCTATAACCCGGGTTACCTGGAAAAGATCGCTTTGTAGTGACAGCCCATTGTATACCTGAGTTGATATTGCTTTAGTAAATATTTTAATATATTTTTGTAAATTAATTGGATTACAAGAGCTATTCCATCTATCTATCAAAAAAGCCGTGCCTTTAGTTTATCATTTTGTAGTTAAAGATCTAGATTAAAATTTGTTGACTTAAAAGAAAGAGTTTTAGAGAGGAATCGATATAAAAAGCGCGCTGACGTTTTATTGTTGTGTCTGCGCCTAACATGAGATCTGGACTCGAGATTCCTACCATATTTGTTCATCCTATGACGAACAAATATAGTAGGATGGATTTTGAGCTCAAAATATATCTATAGGACCAATTGGTTCTAGCATATTTTTAGAAATTGCGTCGGCGAGCTCTCCCATGGCTCGAGCCACGTCATCGGAGAGTCGCAGCTCCCTGAACTTATGCCGGGGTACAGAGTACCAACTTGAGGCCCTGAACCTCCCCAAGACAATGTTGTGAGGATTCTTCTTCACGGCATTCGTGCGTAAGTCAAGTAGCGTGAGATGAGTGTTATTATTTGGGATCCAAATATATCAGTGAAGTTCACAATAATAATGCGTCAAATTTTTATTAATAGCTGTGAAACGTTCTCAGTGCTACAGCAAAATCAGCCACAGCATTTTACGCAAATGAAGAAATCGCAGATTCTTAGTAGTCGTATATAGAAGAACTTCCAACGTAGAAGCTAACGTAGAAGCTACGTTAAAAATGACACTTTAAATGAAACAAAAATGTTTATCTTAAATTACAGTATTTTATATTTCAGGATAAACTTGTTTTACTTAAGAGGTTGTATCTTGAAATGTCGTCTTTTAAAAAGAGGCCATTTTTGCAATTTTTATTCAAATTTAATACGATGCTCGCAGGTGAGAGCCCGTCGGTAAATATTTAATTATCTGTTTTTGTAATGTTAATTTTAAGGGTATTCATTGCGTTCACTTTAAATAGAATAAAAGTTGATATTAAAAATACAAGCTTCATAGTGAAAGATCTATTTAAATCTTTTTTTTTATTGCTGTAGGACAGCAGACAGGCTGACGGCTCACTTAGAATTTAGCAGTTACCGTTGCCTATGGGTGTTTGCCACTGGCGTTGCATCGCGAACACGCTGCTGTCCCATAAGGGTACAGGAACTTGGGTCATTAATGTCGGAACACAACACAAAGTTATTATGGCGGCATACTTAAGATCAAAGGTGGTCGCCATCTAGAAGGGCTTGGGGCCCTACCAGGTAGCTAGGGTGGGTTTTTCGTTGCCTTTTACGACAGACCGACCATGGCCGCAGAGATCAGTATTCTTTCTCCGCCCCTGCACGGATAATATATACTAGCAGATATATAAGCTAAAAGCTAGCTCGAAGCCTGACTAGATGACCATCACTTCTGTACTCTGAATATGCCGTAATAACCTTGTCTTATGTTCCAGCATAAGTAATCTACGTTCCAGTTCTCTGCGCGAACGACAGTGTATTAGCGGCGCCCCTGGTGTTGCAAACACCTATAGGACGGATACTGTTTATTACTAAGTGGTTCGTGAACTTGTCTACTATTTCAAAGCAATAAAAAAATAATCTTAACTATAGTTCACTTAACTATAGTCAAAAAAGTATACTTTTTGGAAATAAAATTGTAGTAATAGTAAAATTCTAACAATTAGTTATAAATAAATCCTATAAATGTATTTCTAGATTAAAATAAAAATATACACAATATTATACAAATAAAAGTAATTCTTAAATGTAATAATGAAATTAGAATAAAATATTCCCAAATATTATCATTGGATATAAAAACAAAAAATAAAAAACAAAGATACAAGAAAAAAAAGACAACAAAAAATAATAGAGTAAAGGAAAACAGATGTCGAGGGACAAAAAAGTGACAAAGTCGGAAAAATTATACCCATAATAAAAACAATAACCAAAGTAAAGAATTCTTGCCACGCCAGGAGCATAGTAGCCCAAAAAACTACCTTATGCATACCGATGTCCTAATTTAAACATCGTTGAAAATTCAATTTTGTATCAACTTTGTCACCACTTCACTTTGAAGTTGGCTGGCCATGCATCGGCTAAATTGGCTGGTAACTTTCAATGGAGTACTTGAAGTCCGCCCGTGAAATTATAACGAGATAGAATATATTTCACGAGTGAAATATCAGCATTTTGGACTGGGGAATGTATATTTTTGCATAGGGCCACATTTATATGTTAGAGATAGATTCAGACACCAATCGAAATTTTTCCCACGATCGCATGGTTTAGGCAGCTTTTTTCGTGTAATACGCATGCTATATTATGATTACCATGTATAAACAATACGGGAAAACCTACACAAATCTTACATCTCGTAGAAGAAACGAATTGGTTAAATTAGACCTGTATAAGATAACAACTAAATATAGACGACACTAATAGTAATAATAACAACAAATAACATTCCGTTGCAGAGCTCGGGCCTTCCTTAGAGGGAACATACAGTATATAGTCACGCTAGTCCAAGGCGGATAGCCGGGTTACACAAACTGGTGATCTCGCTATACAAGTTTCCTCACGATATTTGTCTTCGTCATCGATATCTAGCAGTTATATTATAAGATGCACATTACATGAGAGAAACTATCTAAGCGGCGTCCTCTTGGGATGCAAACACGTGAGCAATATAGCAATAACAGCAGAATATATTGTCGTAGTCGTAGAATAGTGACGGATCTGACATATATTAAACTTTACAGGACAGCCATTTTAAAAATACACAAGCGTCATTTTAATATGAGAATCTATCACACCCGTCACTTTACCGACTGCTTAATTTAAAATCTAAAATACATGTAATTTTTTTGTTAATGTAGCAATAATATTTAGTCAATGTAGTATCCAAATATGGTAAAAAGTCAATTTTGGATTTTTTTCAAATCCGACGTTATTCTACGATCACGACGATATTATTTAGTGAAATAAATTTTTAAAAGAAATTAGTATTATATTCAAAGTAAAAAGTTTGAACCTCATTTACATAACTTATCCTGTAACTTCTAAAACATATTTACTGAAAAGAGTAAACGAGGATAAGATTATTTGTCTTTCAATTTGAATAATCAGCCTTAAAGCCGTCCTTGTAAAAGCGCAGACGTTTTTTAATATAAGATAAATCGCTTGACTGAGTTCAAATGAGCACAGTTGAAATTGTCGATTCAGGGACTGCCAATCACGAAGGTCGTTTGTCAGTTGACAGACAATGCGCTTAGCGTGTCATACTCCACTCGATGTCGATATGATATGAACGACCGATGGAATGGGCCCAGTCACGCGAGCCGTCACCATGTGGTACCTTACATAATCACCCCGATAGTCCCGATGTAATAGGGATGTTAACACCGTTTCATTTTAAGATAAAAATACTTTCATATTTCTTTTCTGTATTTTAATATTGTTGGAGTAAAATTTTAAATATGTAAGCAGTCAGATTACATTTACCTCTAATATATCTGACAGTTGGTTTATCTTCAATAAAAACTGAGATTCATAATCAGCACTGCGTATGTCTGTGAACGAATTATTAATATAATTATTAATTTTTATAGCCACTTTTCTATTTATATTCTTACTTTCAACAAAAGTATAATAATATAGTTATGTTAGTAATAATGTGTTTCAAATAAATATATCAGTAAAGATGTGTTTTATGTTTGAGTAAATATGAACAACAATTTAATACTTACAAAATAATTATGAACCGTGAATAAGTGATAAGAATGAATAAATGAATGAAATATTGACCAATTGTTCAGCATAAAAACATATTAATCAATTTTGTTAAAAATCTTGTACATATATTAAGTGATTGTAAAAAGCTCACATTTGCTAGATCTAGATCTTCAAAGATTATTAAAACTTTTTCCATATCAAAAAGTTAGGATACAAATTGGCAACATTACGTAACGGTAAATAACGATTTCAGTCATAAATGGGAAGGCTCTATCAAGGGACTTCTGCTTGACTAGGCGCGGACCCGAGAAGGTTCACTCCAGCCACAATTATACTTGAATTTCAGAGCAAACTTTCTTTTTAATCTTTTTTGCTTGTTAACCAACAAATACTCTGGAAACATTTCTATACTTTATAAAAGTTATATAATGAAACTAAACTAACATTATAATTGTAATATGGACTTGTAATATTGTAATATATAATATATGGACTTTTCAGAAACCTACATGTGAATTTGAAAACAGTTCATATATGTTTTTAGAATTTAGCTCCTGAACTTTTTTGATGATATGTACATATTAGATTATGTTATGTTTTAATTAGCCTCCGAATATGGGTCGCTGGAATTTGGCCGAGCGATTGGTCACACTCTATATTCATATCGCTGCATAAAAAAGGATCAACAAAAAAGTGCAGTAACTACAGACTGATTTCCCTCATATCCCACGCCAGTAAAATCATGCTACATATTGTCAACACGCGGCTACAAGATTACCTGTCCAGATAGATCGCCTCCGAGCAGGCTGGTTTTGTAAAGGGTCGAGGTACAAGAGAACAACTGCTTATAATGCGACAAATCGTGGAAAAAGCTAGAGAATACAACATCACTCTTTATGTGTGTTTCGTTGACTTCAGAAAAGCCTTTGATACCGTGGAGTGGTGCAAACTATGGTTGGTCCTGACGGAAATGGGTGTACCGCAACATCTCGTACACCTTATCAAGCGTCTGTACGAAGATGGCTCTGCCGCTGTCCAAATCGACGGTGTTGACTCTGAACGCTTTAAAACACAGGCCTTCGTAAGACAGGGTTGTATACTGTTTCCCCTACTATTTAACATATACACAGAGTACATAATGGGATAGTTTTCGAAGATTGGGATAAGGGAATATCCGTAGGAGGTCGGAAAATATCAAATCTAAGATACGCAGATGATAATACCTTCTTAGCGTCAACCAGAGACGAAATCGAAAACCTTCTTCGACGACTGGAGACCACAGCGTTGAATTTTCGACTTGCAATCAATCGCGATAAAACCAAAATGATGATAGTAGATCGAGCCGACAACAACCAACCGGGAGTCCAAAATATAGCGGGATGCGAGGTAGTCAAGAGCTACGTGTATCTGGACTCCATTATCACCAAATCTGAAGGCTGTGAAGAACAAATTCGGAGACGTTGCGCCATCACTAGATCTTCTGTAGAGAAGCTCACAAAGATTAGGAGAGATCGCAGAATAACCAGAAAAACAAAAGTTCGGCTAATGAGATGCCTGGTCTTTCCAATCTTCCTATACGGAGCTGAGACGTGGACGCTGAGGATGCAAGACCGTCGCAAGATTGACGCACTGGAAATGTGGTGTTGGAGACGCCTGCTCAGAATCCCGGTGACCGCGCACCGTACCAACGTTCCGATCCTGAAGGAACTTAACGTCCAAGAGAGATTAGCGTCAACTGTGCAAATAGGAATCCTAAAGATCTTCGGGACATCACCCGTAACCAGGACTCGATGGAACGGCTGGTTGTGCAAGGGAAAGTCGAGGGCAAAAGATCTCGCGGGCTCTCTCCAACACGGTGGACAGACCTCATCAAATCTGTGACGCACTCCGGTATCAATGATTGCTCTCACTCTGCCAGACATCGATGTGAATGGCGGCGCATCGCAATAACAGCGGTGGCGCAGAAATTGACTGACGCATGACCACGACCACTCTGTCAAGAGTGCACGAATAAGAAGAAGAATAATTAGCCTCCATTTTTGGAACTTCGTGGTAAGTTCGATGAAGAGTAAAAAATATATTAAATATTTTAATTTCTCACAGCGAAGATAATGTACTATACTGTTGTTGTTTGTAATGATAATAGTTTTAATTAATAGTTCTAATGGTTTCCATTAAATAACTTTACAACTTGTTTAATTGCATTAGGTGCTTGAGACGGAGAGGACTTTAGCCAACAGAAACTTAAAGGGCTAAATCCACGAAGGTCGCAGTTTATTTACTTAATTGCTAGTCCATTAATCTAATTTCAGTCGGATCTTCAGAGACCTCTTCGTTTAAACCAAGTGAATGTCGTATTTTAACAAGAACACCAGATTTGAAATTAAATCGTCATTTGCTTGTCGTTGCTTTATTAGCAATTGACTTAAACCTTGTATCCATTAATATGATATCAAGTAATCAGAGTTATTAGGTGACGTATCGTACTAAAGCATGTCCTTATTATATTGAAAATTATTGGCAACTCATGCAAATAATGGTTATTAAAAATATATAACTATTTAATAACTTTAGTCAAAAAAGAAAAAGTAAATAAAAAAATAATATTTAAGGGTTCTCCGACACTATAAAGATACCTGTATCACAGTGTCTTTCTTACAAACACACAATTGATGGACACATAAATTCAGAGCAAAACAGTCTATTTACGTTATTAACTTTGCTGTCCTTGATGGGTATCGAACTCGTTCCTACAAAAGCACTTGCGTAGTCACTAAGCGAGCCCATTTTATCTGGCAATTGCCAGATCTAAGGCGAAAGTTAATTTTATGAGAGCAATATACAATGGAATAGTAATAAAACTATTAATGACACAAATATAAATATATTAACAGCAAACAAGATTTGTAAGAAAAGGAGGACAACGTAGCTAAACAATGTTAAATAAAATAATAATATAAAAATGTAACATAATAAAATATGATATAATAAAAATAGAAATGTAATAAAACATATAGAAATGTTAGATACAGCTAAAACAATGTATTTATAAGGTAATGTTAAATAACATAAAAAGAAAGAAAATAAATCATAAACCGAAAAAAGTAACGCGAGAATATAATCGGGAAAATTACTGATCAAAAATTTCAATAGTGAAATAAATTTTATACAATGTATAGGTATAATAAAGCGTTATCTATCTATCTAAATTTCTAGCCACACTAGTTAAGACAGAGCAGCCCAAAAAAGAATAGGAATCAATAGCTTTAAAAAAAGTCTACGTACGAGTCTATGTTACGGAACCTGCAATTTAAAATGCAAATTTGCGATAAAACTTGAGAGTAGTTACATAAACTTTCATAACTCGGGTTTACTCCTAAGAAATAAGTAAAAAGAGTTTTTAAACTTCTTAACTCTAGTGTAACTAATTGTACTTGTACAACTGTAATCCGTTCTTGCAGTATCGCTATGGTAATTTATGTCCTAATACAGGAAAATGATTCTCAATTTAAATTGTTCGAGTTTAAGTTCAAAAATACGTTATGTTTAAGGTTTTTAATTTTTTTTAAAATTTATTTATCAAATTTACAGTTATTACATTGGCTTAATAAAATAACAGCACAAAAAACCACTAAGGTTTGTACAATGCCATCGAAATTTAGTCTACGCACGTTCAAATGACTGAGTAAATTTAGATTACAATTTCTCTAAAAAGTATTTTTTAAGTGAGGCTTTAATATTTTTTTGGGTTATATTATCTATTAAATTTGTTGGTAAATCGTTTAATAATCTTGGAACTAAGTAGGTAGTTGTGCGCTTGAGAACGGATTGTTATCCGTTCAGTAATTGATTAATATAGACATAAATAAGTAATGTAATGATTAAACGTTAATCATGCCGTTGATTAGATTTTTTGCAAATAGTTGATGCAATAATAAAATAAAATTGAAATATCCCTCTATTTGTATATGTTCAATCTCATTCTTAACATGTATGCCCTTCCGAAGTTCAAATGAAAAAGCATTTTTATCCGTGCACAGGTGGAGAAAGATTACTGACCTCTGCGGCCGGGGTCGGCCTGTCGTTAAAGGCAACATAACAACCCACTCTAGCTACGTGGTAGGGCCACAAGCCCGTCTGGATGGCGATCACCTTTGGTCTTAAGTGTGCCGCCATAATAACTTTGTGTTGTGTTTCGGCATTAGTGACCCAGGTTCCTGTACCCTTATGGGACAACAGCGTGTTCAGGATGACATTTGCGTTGCAAACACCCATAAGTAACTGCAAAATTCTAAGCGGACTGTCAGCCTGTCTGCTACCCTACAGCAATAAAGAAAGGCAAGAACCCTTTTTTCTATACTTACCGAAATAAAGACCTCCTCTGCCTGCTGAAGTATAGCGATACGAGACCACCCAAACTTCTGCATCAACTTGATCCGCGTCGGATTGTGTACCGTTGCGGATGGGTGCGTGCGAAAAAGGGTCGGGAAACGAGCGCGATCGGAGAGGGCAGGCGAGGATGCTCCGTAGCAAAGCTGGAAGAAATCAGAATAATGAAAATCCACTTCGCGGTAGTAGTCTATATCTATTTACATATTTTTTTATGTTTTAGTACTAAAACTATTATAGTATAATTTTTCTTTTTCTTCTTAGAAGCATTTTACCCTAATATTAGGTCTTTACCTATGAAATTGCCATTTTGTATGAAAAAATTTAAACGAATTTTTTTCATGTATTTTTTATTTGTATTAATCGAAGTAATCACCCATGCAATCAATGCATCTTTGCCAACGCAGTGGCAGTTTATTGATGTCCTTCTTAAAGAAATCAGCTGGACGGGAGGCAACAAATTCTTCAAAGGCATTTTGTACTGCCTCTCGGGTATTGAATTTTTTTCCCACCAAGAAGTTATCCAAATTCTGGAAAAAGTAGTAGTCTGTAGGCGCAATTGTCACAAAATATTATTATAAATATTATAATCAAGCCCGTCTAGATAGCAACCCCTGTGGTTTATAAATATGCCGCCATAATAACCTTGTGTTACATTCCGGTATAAGTGATCCAGGTTCCAGTGATAGCGGTTACGGTCGCAAACATGAATAGGCAACGGTAACTACTTACTATCAAGCGGACTCCCAGCCTGTCTACTGTATTTAAAAAATAAAATGGATGTGACTAAATTTGGAATTCATAATAGGCTTAGAGAATATTAGTGTCTGATTCTTGACCACGAAATTAAAATCAGTACCATGCTTTTGCATTGAGTGAACTAATAAAGGAGTATTTTCGTAAACATTTTCCAATTTGTTAAATTTTTACTTTAAATATCATTCAGTAAAAACTTACAATTAATTCTTCTCCTAAGACTTCCAGAACGTGGTCAGAATTTAAATACACCCACTTCTTCAAGACAAAAATAAATTCGATAGAAATTTAAAACCCCTTTACACAGACAAAGTTCTGATCAACTCAATTTAAAACTAATTCCTAACTAGATTGTTATTATATAATAGAAAAGTTAATGTAAACTTCGAAATGGTTAATGAAATCAAGAGCTCTTGAAAGAGCGTGACGAAACTCATTACGTATAAAACGGCGTTTACCTAAACCTCTAATATTCATGAACGACCTTTCAGATTCACTTGAATACTATTAACCAATCAAAACATGTTATGGCTTTAGAATACTATAAGATACAGAGGTAAGGCTTATTACATTGAGATCTCAAGCAAGTTACATATGTCCATGTGGTCTCGCCATAATCCCTGTTTTTTTTAAGATTTGCTGGCATTAATTGACACCGGTTAATTGGTTAACTAATTACAGTTTTAAATTCAAGTCAGAATCAAGATTACAGATTAGAGTCAAGAATCATTAAATTTAAAATTGTGATTAGAAAATATGTCACAAAAAGCTCACAAATAATTTTACATTACAGAGACCTTGCGATGCACCAGCACCTCTACTAGTGAATTTTAAAACTATAATCCTCATTAAAGTATTGGAGTGCGACAGGCAGATATGTTACAGACCTTTTATTGCGAACACTCAACGAAGATCCTAAGATTTTAATCACAAAATTTCTTGTAAAAGTACAAACACACGTCCCGATTAGAGCAAAATATAGATAGATACTGAACGAAGGTCAGACCGAATACATCATATCATCATACACGAATGCGTATTAGAAAAAGGTGAGCTTTAGCAGAGTAGTAAATACTGATGAGATAATAAAATAGCGTGAGTGCCAAGATATAACAACAACTTTCAGCTTTACTTCTGTACTTTTAAGTCTTTTGTGTTGCAACGATGTTCGCAGGTCTGACCCCTGTTTAATATTATGGTATTCTTGTGTTTTATTTTTATTTGTTGCGGTCGTGATTGGTTTTGGGGTTGAGATAACGATTACATACGAATGTTTATGTAAAAAGGAAAGACGTGCAAGGTTTCTTTTACTTTATTACCCACATAAAATCTATGAAGGCTTGTTCATTTGTTTATAACAATACAAAACTTAGGAAAGATTAGCTGCATAATATAACACTAAAAGTAATAATATTAAAAGTCTCTTTAATTCTTCCAAAAGAACTCGAAAAATTTATGGAGGCATTCGTCGCTAGAGATCTCTACGGAACCTGATTTTTGTGGTAGTAGGTTGTGGACCCTTGAAAAAAGCTCGCGGCCTCCTATGAAGTAAACTGAGCCACTTTGCGTAAGAAACAAGATGCTAGGATCCCATACTCCGGTTGTATAGAGGCCTGCAAGCGGGCCAATACGACTCAGAGTCGCGATCGTTCTAATGTGATACGAAGTAAAGGCTAAGAAGATAGAAGGACCCAAGCACATTGCACGAGGAGTCTCACAATATCCCGCTAATTGTTTCCCAAAAACAAAAACAAAATTTCGACCAAACAGAAGGGACTGGAAAAAAGGGAAACCATAAAATACTACTCGTAATAACAAAACGAAAGAAACTCGTTTTCATCTAAGACCATGTTCAGGTCTGCAGTTTTATTTTTCAAATACATTATTAATAACATTTTCAAAACTTGTAGAGGATTAATAAATTTCATGCGAGATTTCAGTGTAAATCTGAAAACAAAATTATTGTGAATTGAAAAATCGACCATTGGCTATTCGGCTAGCTATTGACTAGTTGATGAAGACAATGGTCCACCATAACCTAAAAAGTAATGAGAATTTAAACATTTATTAAATAGTTACCACCATTTATGTCAAATTATAAAACCTTTAAAGAAGATCTGAAGATCACACCCCCCCTCAGGAAATAATACTTGCAAATTCGTATTTCTAAAATAATACGTGGGGAACAAATGCCTATGCCGCCTCTGCCCGACAGTAGGGGTGAACAGAAAAAGTGCTAGCTTAACGTTGTAAAAATTAAGATACGTGCCAATGGGCTTATTACCAGGGCTGCCGTGCGAAGTGGAGAAGAAAAAGTTAGAAAGCGACCCCTGGGCACCGAAACAATTTTGGGCTGGGATTGAACGCTACAATGTTAATGAACCGTATATTGTATTCTTCAGTAATAGTCTCATATTTCAGTTTACCAAGTCGTAACTAACACTGGATAAATTTGGCAACACTCCAGCGCTGTCTTTGACAACATGAAAATTTTATACCAATCCGAATTAAGCAAGTTATTCGAACGAAATTGGCTTTTGGAATATTATAACGTTATTTTTATGTATGCAGTTGCAATTCGGGAATAATTGTTCTAAAACATTTTTATTTTCTTTTGTATATTTGTTGACAGTGTGGTCCCGGCTAAAGGAATACCCTTTTATAAGTTTACAGTCAGTGGGGTACCAACATCTTCGGGGCCCAAGTCAACCTCACCTGCAAGCACCCTGCTGAATAACGGACGAGGCTCTGACGACGGCTTTCCTTTTGGGGTTGGGGGGTCAGACGGCAGTCACCCCCGTATAGGCGGCGACACGGTCGAGCGCACGGACCAAGTGAAATACCTGGGATCTGTATTTCATGCGTCTGGTGACACCGATTGCGAAGTCAAGGCATGCATTGCTGCCACGTGGGCAAAATGGCGTGAGGTGACTGGTGTCATCTATGACCCTAAAATACCGGTTATATTGAAGGGACAGGTCTATAAGATCATCATTAGGCCTGTCCTTTTATACGGATGTGAAGCGTGGCCGGTGTTGGAGCGACACAAGCAAGAACTGCGTGTCACAGAGATGAATATGCTGCGGTGGATGTGTGGAGTCACGCGGAAGGACCGTGTTAGGAACTCCTGCATTTGTGGCAGTCTTCATGTCCGTGACATTGCGGATAAATGCAGGAGTGTCGGCTCCGTTGGTACGGCCACGTTTTACGGCAACCGGATGCTTACTTGGGAAACAAATGTCTGGCCATGCCGCCTCCGCCGGGCCCCTGCAGGAGGGGTAGACCCAAAAAGTGCTGGCTGGACGTCCTAAAGGGTCATATGCGTGCCAATGGACTGACCACCAGAGATGCCGAAGATCGTGTGAAGTGGAGAAGAAAAAGTCGGAAAGCGGACCCCGGGCGCCGAAGCGAGAGTTTGGGCTGCAACCGGGATTCATCACTAAGACGATGATGATGATGAAGTTTACAGTCAGTAAAGGAATGGCTCCTTTTGGTTTCTTCTTTCGTGATAGCATGTTGGCCTGAAGTCACTCAAAATAGTCACAAAAATCTCACCAACATTATTTATCATTTTCAGTCAAAAAATTAAAAAGTCGCCGAGAGGGATAGTCGCAAAAAGTGCACTGAAGTTTTTCCAGTAATTTTCATCTACTTAAGGTGAAGGAAAACGTAATGAAGGAACCTGCATGTTGAGATCACCGGTGTATGTAACCCTTCAGCCTTAAACAAGTGTGGTGGGTACAGCGTCCGTCTCCCAAGGGATGCTGGAGCTCAGCAGTGAACGCGGTAAATCAACGTATTTTAATTCCTATAAAACAGCACACAAGCAGATTACCCACTAATAAAAAAGGTAAGCAGTAGCCGTTGCCATAGGCAACATCTATAAGACGTTTACGAGACCAGAGGCACCACTAACACGCTGCAGTCCGCGTATGGGAACTGGAACCGGGGTAACTAATGCCGGAACACAACACAAGATTATTATAGCGGTATATTTAAAGACCAGGGTTGTTGTTGTCAGGAGTCCTAACATCTTAAAAATAAACGTCAAATAGCATTAACGTAAATCAAATGAAATATATATTTAAATGAATGGAACCTGTCTTGGAAAAGTCAGAAATGATTTTATTCTATTCTATAATCTCGTCGTTCTGAATACCTGCTATGAATATAAATAAGAACATTTAGCTACGTTCTCGTGACTTTATATATGTCTGTGGATTTCTTACTATTTTCTACATATAAGATCGGCATTGCTGACAGACTATGTAAGTTCTTCTTTAAAAAAACCTGCCCTTAGTATTCTTTGATAGTTTTCAAGAAAAATATTTTGAACATAAAGGATCGCAGTAAGATGTGGAGGTTTTCAAAAAAGGTGTTATAAAAGTGTTTCGAGGTCGGCAGCGCGTTGGCAATATCTTTGGTATTGCAAACGTCCATAGACGATGGTGACCCCTGCCATCGGGTGGGACATTTATTGTATAAAAAATAGCATATACATAGATGAATTTGTAACTGACATTTTGCAATAAAATCTACAAGACGCATAAGAAATGTTACGTATCGACCATAACCACATCAGATTAAACATTTCCTTATTCTTTTTGCAAGTGTTTCTATTTAGCATCTGAAGTCGATGACCTCGAAAAGTTTCTTTCCCTGAGGAAAGAGTTACGGAATGACATATAATAACGGGCCATAGTGTTCCACGCTTGGCTCGGGTCCACCCTAGAGAATAGACAGTATATCCACCACGCTTATTCAATGTGGATTGTCGGTTCGCACATACTGATGATCGCGGTATGCAGGTTTCTGCACGACATTTTTTTGTTGGTACAAGGCAATTATGTTAAAATATCTATGCTGGGGCGGAGAAAGAATACTGACCTCTGCGGCCGGGGTCAGTCTGTCATAAAACGCGACAAAACAACCCACCCTAGCTAGTGCCAAGCCCGTCTGGATGGCGACCATCTTTGGTCTTAAGTATGCCGCCATAATAACCTTATATTGTGTTCCGCGACCCAAGTTCCTGTATCCTTATGAGACAGCAGCGTGTTCGCGATGCCATTGGCGTTGCAAACATTCATAGGCGACGGTAACTGCTAAATTATAAGCAGGCCGTCAGCCTGTCTTCTGTCCTACATCAATAAAAAAAATATGTACATTAGTCGAGCAAATCTGCCTAAGCGGTTCATGCCACCGTGGAATTCGAACCCAAGATCTCTGAGTGTAATACCACTGAAGTTCTATGACATCGATATAGTTTTAAAAATAAAGCTCTAACTCCAAAAGAAAAATGGAAATATTCCTCTACTGTCCGTGAACTAGCAATTATTCCTTCTAGTATTTTTTCCTCTTCCTTTTCTCGACTTTCTAGAAAAGTGGTGTCAGTGGAACTGGATCTATCTATTTTTATAGCGGGGACCACACGTTCGGTGCCAACGTATTAAATAATGCTATCCTTAATTATGTTTTTAATAAGCGAATTATATTCACGATTGATGCTACTATTATTCATCTAGGCGCAAGAAGTTTATTCAGAACTTAGAGAAAGCTCTAATATTCTACCACAATTACACATGGTCAATGAGAGATAAGCCAATGTGTCCTCATCTCCTTAATACTAAACATCATCATCATCATCCTGGAATTAAATGTAGCTTCCATTTAAAAATAATCCTAGCTAATATTATAAATCCGAAAGTGAGTTTGTTTGTTTGTTTGATACGCTTTCACGCCTAAACTGCTGAACTAATTTTGATGAATTTCGGTACAGTCATAGATTGGACCTTAGCGAAGGGCTTTAAGGCTTTAATTCATATGGCAAAACTATTTTTGCCGGGTCAACTAGTCAATAATATTTTCAACACAGTAAAGTCCTCAAAATCACTGATCCTACGAATGTCGTCTTTGCGTCGAAATGAAGATGACGTTTAATAGGACTACAGTGAGGAAGCACGTATCTCTTTTGAACCTTTAGTGCCAGTTCTCTGTCTGTATCTGTTTCCATACATATAAAACTTAAAAGTATAGAATTGGCTATAATTAACTTTTATAACACAATTTTGTTCCCAGTAAAGATGGCTGACCCAGAATGCGGCAGTCATTAAATTTGGGATCGGAGGTGACCTGGTTTTACTTAAACCTATATTCTGGTTCTACAGAGATCTATCATTACAGAAAATTTAGGTTATATAGGGAAAAAATAAGTTGCTGTAGATAGTTTTTGATCTTGGGCTATAAGGAGCACCATTCTCCTCCTAGGATGTCTTCAATGGCGAAAATTTACTCCCAGCTAGCTAACTAGTTGACAAGATGGTTTGAAGTCTGTTTTGGTAAACAGACTGTATTTGTTTTGACTAGGTTTTCAAGTATCAAGATGGCTGATAGCCTTGTAAAAAACTGCCACATCTGTTTTGTGATTTGTGGCCAGTAAAATTAATTTTAACCAAAAGGCTGCAACTTGATTAGGTAGAAGTTTAGCCCTGTGTAAATATTTAACGGACCTCGAGGGTTTCATATGATTAAAACAGATAGTAGAAGAGCCGTGAAATAATTTTAATAGTAATGATACAATATATTTTGTACTTACAACCATAAGATTCCACATTTTGGCAGCTTCGGCAACAGTCGTGCAGACGGTAGAACAGCCAGCTAGTAGCAGCAATTTTTGCGGAGTGTTGTACAGGAGGTTGTACATCACGCTTGCCCCCAGACCAGGTTCACACTGTTTACATTGAATATTATTAGGAACAAATTAAATTAATCAGTCATTGATAATTGTAATAACCTGAGTACTAAACTAAATAGCTGAGACCAGATCTTAAGATACTTTAGTATCTTCCTTTCCGTTCAGATGGTTTGGACCTCGAAGCCTTAAGATAGTCAAGACATTTTCCTTTTATTCCACTTCTAGCTTTACCATTTCCCCCTTTTCAATACATCTATTACTCTACTTTCGAGAGTGCCCGCAAGTTGGCCATGTCTATGTCATTGGGAAAATTTACACGTAACGATTATCTGTTGCGATTAATCGATAAAAATATATTAGAATCTTTTGATTTCTTTATCGTCTAGGGACCAATTTTCATTAACTATTTAAAAATACTTCAATAATTTTTATCTCAAATCACGATTCTGTGACCAAACGCAGTCTGTAATAAGTCCGTTAACGATACTTACGATACCTTTTACAATTATGCCTATATTATTCAAAACTAGATTTAGTTATTTAACTAGATTTTAAGCGAGTGCTAATTTTTATTATTATTGATATTTTGGATATCTTTCCGTAGTCGTTTCCATAAATAAATAAAAGACGACTACCTTATTTGACCAATATTCTAATTACTTTTATATACACTTGAATTAAATTTTATATATATTTTTCATATTACAATGGAGCCTGGCTTAGCTCTTCGTAAGCTGCTTAGCTATCCATAATATATTATATATAAAGTTATATATTATCTCTACGTTAAAAAAATGTCACCAGAATACCATACCAGGAGACAAGGTTAAACTGAAGTACAATGTAAATAGATTTAAAACGTGAACAAGTGAAAGCAACACGGGAATGAGCATAAATATTCATGAACGTAATTATGTTTGAGGGTAATTTAATTTTAGTAAATGAATAAAATCGAAAGAGTAGAAAGGACGGGTTTACGGCTTTTATATTGATTTTAACAAGTTAAAACAGTTAAACATTGAAGATGAAGAACTTAAAATTATTTAAACTTAGTTTTAATATTAAATATGTATAAGAATTCATCGTTATTAGATTATCAAGCATTCAAAACGTGAAAATAAATTAATGACCACAATGAAAACTTATTTCATTGAAAATTAATATTTGAATAAAAAATAGATCACTACTTGAATTACTAAGACCAATCTTCGACAAATCGTTATATTTTTTGAGAATTCAAAGTTATATAATCAATTTAATTCGATCCAATAATATACATGCGTTAAATTATCAAGTGGAAAGAAGTGGTCTCTGCCTACCCCTACGGGAAAGAGGCGTGATTATATGTATGTATGTATGTTAAAGGGATGTTTTTATCTATATTCTAGTAAAAAATTCTATCACCATATATTTTACCAATAAAGTTCGATAAATTATGAAACACCATAATTTTATACAAATTAAACCCGATTTTATAATTTGATGTTTTATTTTTGAACTTTGTGTGATACAAGGAATTCTCCATTACGCTTAACTACGAGATGTTATAATGTAAGATGAGAGGGTTGTTCAAAATGATTGAAAAATACCACAGAGTCACTTATATGTAATTTATTACTTGGGTTATTTATTTCTAAGTTGAAAGGGTCAGACATAATTTAATTAATGTCTACAACAACAAGGATCTTACGGTCACAAAATTAATTGGATAGATGTAAAACTTTTAAATAAATGTAATAAAAAATAAATTTTAAATTTTTTTTCTGCCGGACTATTTTAGTTGTATTAAACATATTATTTAATATAATTATGTTTACATTATTATACTGTTTTATCGTACTTGCATTAAAAAAATTATTTTTGAGTTTGAAGTACGCTTGTGCGATGTTACAAGAGAAAATTTAAGTGTCTTTTAGCATCTATACGCTTTCATGTCATAAATTTTTCTTGACTTTAGAGGCATGAGAAGCGTTCTTCCAGGGATAATTGTCATATTCAATAGCTAAAGAAAACCCACAGCGATCATAACCCGATGTGTATAATGTACATCGAGATAACAAGGAAATATTTTTTGTACCTAATAGAAGGTAAGTTACCGCTTGTTATCAACGTAAAAAATTTTGATTTGTGATAGCAGTTAGCGATGAACCCAGGGCTCTAAAGTACAAGACTTGGATACAACTCAGACTACAACTCGAATGACGACAAAGTTGTGAGATAGGAGTTTGTTGCAACAGTAAACATATTAGAGAAGTAAAGTGTTTTCTTTGAAGATATTTCTTTTCAATATTTGGGCTCTTTAATCTGCTTGAAGGTTTACAAAATTAATCGAGCCAATTGTAATCCTCGACCTCAATATCATTGCTTCACTTACCCCATTACAAGGGGCCATTGTGTGGCGCTTGTCCCTAATAATTCAATTCTATTGTGACATCAGCTCCCTTTCATAATTTCGGATAGTAATCTCTGAGTGATCAAAGTGATTCGGAATCAATTTGATCACAGATAATATCAGTGAAATCGGAAATCACCTTTCGCCCGCCTAACCAATAAAAATCATTTCAATTCATTTCAATCGTTGATTAAGTCGTCAAATTCGCTCTGTTATATAATTTCAGTCCAACTTTAATGTAAAACCGCAAGCTTTTACTGTAGGAATTCGATCGCTCCTCGCTAATTATGGCTTATTCCGAAGTTGGTTTTAACTTAATGGATTAGGAGCTTCTAATCTCGTATAGCGACAACACTTAACGCACATTACGTTGATTGAAATTATAATAGGAGTTTAAATATTCCCTGCATAGTAGTGAGAGTAGAGTATATGTATTGTATATGTATGCTAAATCTAGTAATTAACCAATAATAGTATGTTAACTCACTTTACTGTCATTGCTATGAAGTAACAACTTGAAGCCAGACAGGAGGTCGGATCTCGCATTCACGTCTACCAAGGCTAACTCAGCAGCTGGCTTGCAAGCTTGCCCGCCCTGCCAACCGCCCTCGCCCTCCATCGGGAAGATACCTCCGATATGCAGATCGCTGTCACGACGGCCTTCGCTGTGCCCGGCGCACCCGCTCAGCCACAGCATCAGCAGCGTCCGCCCCCGTCCCACGCCTCTCCCCCTTCTCCTACGGCTCAACCAAGACTTTGCCACGCACAATATACACTTGGCAACAACGAATAATTGCACTACTGTTTTCACTAATAACGACTTAAAATTAATGTACATTGTTCTAGTTCGAAAGTTATATACGTTATTTACAGCGGCTTTTAATTTGACTAGGGGACGCTTTGGAAAATTAAAGTTTGCGCGTTTCCTCGGTAATGAGGCGTCTGTGTTTCGATATAAATGTGATATCACACGTAAAGATTGTAGATATAGCCTAATAAGCGTGATTTTTTCTATAAAGTATGGCATTAAGGGCGCGTCTCGCCGGGCGGGCCCCGCCGCCGCCGCGACCGCGGGTGGTGCGCGGCCCTCGCCGCCGGGCAGGGGCATCGCTCGCGGCGGGGACATGCTGTCATTGTTCGCCTCCTCTCGCATTTTCCATTCTCTCTCCTGTAACAAAAATGATACACGTCAACTAATTATTTGCTCGTGTAATAGTGGGACAGCGGCCAAGAGCTTATATTTCGTATTATATATACCTGTAACTGTAATTAACTGTAATAGTACCTAGGGTAGGGTCACAGCCCGTTTGGATGGCAGCCACTCCTAGTATATATTTATACCACCAAAATACCCTTGCGCTGTTTCGACATAAGTAACCCAGGTTCCAGTACCCCCACGCGGACAGCACCGTATTCGTGGTGCTCCTAGCGCCACAAACATCTATTGGCGACGGTAACTGCTTACTTATTAACTGGGCCGTCAGCCTGCCTGCTGTTCCTTAACAATTAAAAAAAAAATCAAAAAAAGCACAAAATCATTTGTTTGAATTCGTTATACACATGTCACTTAAGGCAATTCCAATTTTTGAAGTAAAAACTTCTTTAGCGGCGTTGTGCACTTTTTTGTGATGTTTAAAAATGTTAAACTCGCGTTAGATCACGTGTCCTGATCGAAAATTCGTAAGACGGAGTTTTGCTCGAGTAATACCAAGCTTATTAATAATGACTTAAGGTTTATTTAATAATGTAACTTTTAAATTATAGCATTGCATTACTTATATGTACATATCTATTCGAATTGCGACTTTATTACAATGCAATACAGTTGAGTTTTTGAAGTAAAAACTTCTTTATGCGCGTTGAGCATTTTTTGGGTGAACAATTTTTGGTTTATAAAGAAGTGTTAATGACCAATTTAAACTTTAATGCTTGATCATAAACAATTTTTTATAAACCGAAAATAATAATCTAATAGCTCGACGAATACAATTCATAAGTTATTTAGTTTTTAGTTTTCACTTCTATCGGCAGCCCCCAAAGACTGCCCCGCATGTTTTTTTTTCAGTAAGATATTTGTAGTAGGAGAGCTCAATATTTGCCCTATGAATGAATGCACCACACACAGCATCACATTCCAGATAAAAGTAGGTCAAATCTCCCGTAATAGTTCGTCCATAACCACAAAGACGTGACATTCACCCGAGCCAATCCACCAGTAATAGAATTTCTTTAATATCGTAACAATCTGAGTAGAGCTCGTGTGGTTTAAGACTTAATTTAGTAGATTACAGTCACAATAGAAATAGTTTCAGATCTTTTTACCCCGTTTTATTCGTATATTGTTGATTTTTAAAAATGATAGTGATTAATTAGTGAGTGATTAGCTAGTTTATACTAGCTTTAATAATAAAGCAACCGCTTGTACCGGTGTATACATCAGCGATCACGGCATGCAACTATTCTCACGATGTTTGCTTTCACCATTAGTAAGTTTTTGTTTTTTGCTGTAGGACAGCAGACAGGCTGACAGCCCGCTTAAGATTTAGCAGTTACCGTCGCCTATAGGTGTTTGCAACGCCAGTGGCATCGCGAACACACTGCTGTCCCATAAAGGTACAGGAACTTGGTTCACTAATGCCGGAACACAACACAAGGTTATTATGGCGGCATACTTAAGATCAAAGGTGGTCACCATCCAGACGGTCATGAGGCCCTACCACGTAGCTAGGGTGGGTTGTTTTGTCGACTTTTACGACAGGCCGACCCCGGCCACAGAGGTTAGTATTCTTTCTCCGCCCCTGCACGGATAAAAAGTGGCAATTATACCTATATTATAATATATATTTTATTGCGGAATTGCTTATTGGGAAAATTGCTTAAACGTATGTAACGCCGTCGTGAGAATCCAATCCAAGAAAAAATAAAACCTCTAGGTTAGTTTCCGAATATGAGATACTAATGTGAACTAGTTTTACCACCTCGTTTTACCTTTTACCCTTCTGGCAAAGTAAATATAAATGAACTGTATGAAATACGGTATAGAGAAAAAGGATTAGAATTTTGAGATAACAGCAAGAAAAAAGCACGTTGACTATGTGCCAACACAAAACGTGTTATGTTTCCTGTGGCTTTTTTACCATGTGTACGACGTACACTTACTATTAACGTAAGTAGGTTCACAACCAGTCTGTTCAATAAAAAATCAGCAAAACATTAGTGCCTATAACTATTTATTTAAGATATATATAACAGCCTCCCCATACTTCCATGTAAATCTCAAAACAGTGTTTGCTTAACACTAAACTAAAATTTGGCTTAACACAGGATACGCTGAATATCATATAGTATATCATATTCATCTCATCTTTACAATTTCAAGCAACGTCTATAGATACGAATGTTTGATAAATATTACTCCAGTCGGCAACGCAATGAAATGAAAAGTTAATGATTCGCAACTCATTCGTTCGTTATCCTGCCAGTAATCGATGGGAGGTAATGATGTTGAATTAACGAGTCGATTTTTGACTATTTATGTTCAAGTTTAGGCCATTGTCTAGAAAATTGCTTGTTAATAATTTATTGTATACTTAATTACCAGCTAAAATATTGATCATCGAAAATTTTCGACGTTTTTTTTCTAAACGAATTCTCTTGTTTATAACTAGTAAAATATATTTTTGTATTAATATATTTTGCAATTACGAATGTAATATTGCTGTTCAGCTCGTAGCACCCATTTTGTTTTTATAAATTTTGCTTCTAAAACAGATTAGGTATGCATTGTATAACACCACGGCCATAGTACTTTTCATATCATAATTTACTTGTTAATTTGTTTCAAGTTTTGGATAAATCCGTGTTAAACTTTTTAAACGTTATAAATAATATAAATGTGTTTTGTTACCAAAACAGATTTTCGAGTAAAACAGAGTGAGGGGGCATGAAAAATTGCTTAACTCTAAACTTTTTAAATTAATACGACATTCTTGTCTGACTTGAGGCAAACAAACTTTCACAATTTCTTTAAAAGCATTCTGTTTTGTGACGTGGCTTTGCAAAATATTCCCATTTTTTATCGTCTCAGAACTTCTTTCGCTGTTTATTTAATATTATTTTTATGACAAAAAAATTATACATTCATCTATATTTATTCTTTGATTAATTTTCATCTATTATGTATTTAAATATATTTATGATTATATATATAGATGAACTTCGTGACCAAACGGTTTTCGCATGTTAGAACGCTTTAACGCTAGAACGGTTGGTATGCGCTGTTTCGATTATTTATTTAAAAATATAAGTAGCTACTCGTTTTTTTATGCTCATGAATCGGGTGTTCTACTGCTTAGTTTGGTCTAAATGTGTGAATCAACCACTGGGTTGATGACACTGACACTGGGACGATAAACATACTGATGTTTATCTATTTTTTTTGCTATGAGTTATTTGATAACTATACTCACTCACTATAGTGAACAAAAAATGTGCAAAATATTCATAGTAAAAAAACTTCTTATTAATTATTGGAATCCTAGAAAGATGCTAGAGTTGGAAGAGCTGATAAATTGGATATATGTATTCTGGATACTACTTAAAGGGCAGACAGTTAGCTAGAAAAACAATATTTGGGTTTTATAACCTATTTGGGTTTACTCTTGGAAACATATTGTTAATGGATTAAATTATAAGAGCTGGTTTATTGAGCCACACAATGAGGATCCGTCGTACGAATCCTATAACTACAAAAAGTAGTCCAAATATTCTTTGGTGTCTGTAAACTAGCAAATGAGTCTATACGACTCACTAGGCAATAAACGGAGACCGCTAGTGCCTGACTTGACCACCGTTTGATAGAGAACCTGCGCGGCCTGGAGGCCAATGCAGAATCATATCCACAATGCCCAAGATAATGTCCATCATCACAGTGATTTGTGTCGACTCGTCAACGTTTGGAGCGCGTGGGAGTCCCCACTACTTCCGCTTCAAGCCCCCAGGTGGAATGTGCATTAAAAATTTCCACGACAACAAAAGAAGCTTGCAAATTTTATATATTGGTGACAGTGCTAAGTAAACATTGCATTTATTAATAATTTACTGTTTACATAGTATATGATACTTATGTATTGTTTCACTTTAAACGTGTCTTACGTCCATAACAATTGTAAAACATTGTCACTAAACGACGCCGTAAAATGTGGAATTTACGACTATACATCAAGAGCTCAGCATAGCTCTTTATTAATTGTTGGTATAAGCTCTTTAGTTTGGTTAGGCTGTGGTCAGTGGGGCATTTGCCTGCATCGTACTTAGTATTAAATTGGATAAGAGAAATAAAACTTTACTTGAAGTTTAAATGAAAATATTTCATAAGGCTACTTCATAAGTAATGTTTTTGGTGTAAGGTATCTCAGGTAGCTCAGGTACATTACACTCGGAGACCCATCTAGAGTCATTGTGGAATTTGAAGCCATTCCTGGTTGGTATGCACCACTAAGGTAGTTTTTCTTGCCTAATATGCATCGTGGGGAGATTTTCATACCGAGATTAATGGTATGTCTAACCTGTCAATGCGCCTTGGACACGCGTGGCGGATACACTGCTAGTTCCCTCTAGGGAGAGGCTAGCTTCCGCTTCGGTGACCGGCGTCCATTTTTCAGCTTTCTCCACTTCGCACGGTTTTCGGTATTCCTCGTAGTGAGTTCATTAGCTACGCATATCACCATTTACGACGTCAAGCTAGCACTTTTCGGGTCTACCCTACCTGCCGGAGTTTGGCGAAGGCAGCATAGCTAAAATGTTTTCCTTAGTAGTAAAACATTGCTGTAAAACATGACCATATCAAGGAAGGCGACATTTCTGCAATTTTTTGCTATATCATGGATATAAAAGTTGCTGCAGATGCGGGAGTTACCAACGCGTCACTCCACACATCCAGCTAAAAAATCACACCAGTCACCTCACAATATTTGGCCGGCAGCAATGCGTGCCTTAACATCGATCGATATCACCAGACGAGCGAAATACAGATCTCAGGTATTTGACTTGATCTGTGAGTACGACAGTGTCTTCGCCTATGCGCCCTGGTGTGGGATCTATAAAGTTACAGGCCAAATACTTTTGGCACCTTGAGTGTCAGACGTTACGTTGACGTTACGAGCTTCATTCTCAAGCGACTCGTCCACTACTGTCAGCGCAATATCATTGACATGCATGAACAATGACGGGGGCTGCTCTTGTGCATTTCTGATGCTCGATCTCATGCTGTTCGATATGACATTCAAATAACACAGTGAACAGAAATTTACTAAGGACGAAAGATCCCTGGTGTACCCCGACGATGATGGAGAAAGGTTTAGTGTCGCTAACAACGGTCCAAACTACGTAACCGAGATCGCAGTACATGTCTCGAATTACGTCAATATAAGTTCTGGAACTCCTTTGGAACCCAGTGCCCACCAGATCATAACGAGTGGAACACAGTTCAATTCTGGATGTCTAAAGATCTTTCCTCTTCTCCTCCCTTTCTAAAAGCTTTACGGTGTACGACATGACCTTTATACCTCGGTATGTAATTAACGCACTCCTCCGATTTCTAGCTTGGCTTGGGGTTTTACGGGTGAGGAATGTTCGGTTAAAGATCAGTTAAGCCCATCTCGCCTTCCAGGCTGCGATGGAGATAAAAAAAATGGTATTATTATAATCAAGGCATCATTTTGAGGATTTGCAACAACAAATAAGTTGTAGATAATATTGATACTTACACTAGTAATAAAAAGAAAGTTTATTCTTTTTGTTCTGTTTAAATCTAAATCGACTTTAATATTTTTCAAGCTATTTTATTAGCAGTTAATATAAGATAAAATATCTGAGCAAAACCAGTATCATGATACTAGATCAAATTTTGTAATAAAGTGTAAGTACTTCAATACTGTCTGTTTTTTTACTTGCCACATTTTTACTTACCTTACGATTCTATCTGCTCCTTTCTTTGTTAGTTACTACGGCTCTCAACGGATAAGATTTTGCCGCATGATTGTACTATGCGGGTTATGCGTGTCAAAGCTTAAAATTTCCTGTCATTAATGTTTTTTTATTATATTTTTTTTGATAGGTGGCTATTCTAGTTTATTCAACCTATACTAGGTTGAACTGCGTCCAATTTAATGAACTATTGTGATTGCCATCTTTGCTATAGCTCATTGCCAAAGCCTGTCTTGTTAATGTAACGAAGCAGTTTTTTGACAGGAGCTGCTTGTATCCTATCTGGTTCCAGCATATGCTTCCCTAGTGATGGGGTTACGTTTAATACATCAGGGAACAGCAGTGGCAGAGCAGGTTCAGAGGCATCTGCCTCGTTACAAAATCTGCAGGCTTTGGTATCCCTGATCCTTAAATGAGGTGCTTGTTTAGGCAGCAATGTCCGGTTAGCGCCCTCGTTAAGGTGCATAGCTGATTCCTATTTAGCGCTAGTGCTTCAACCGCAAGTTTGCGGTTGTAGGCCTTTACTAGCACTTTGGAATGATTTAAGCCTGGATTGTATTCCAGCGCTTAATAGATTCCCTGGTACATCGATCCCTGAGGGTGAGCCGGATCCGGCTTTTAGGTAAGGTAAAGTATACTCGTATAAGTAATATATCAGCTGTCTAGAACCCATACCACGTTCTGCCGGCCACTTTGCAGCAAGGTGGCTCTGTGTGAACTGTCGCAGTATATTTATTTACTTAGCACGCAACTGGAATACACCTTTTAACTCGTGATGTGCTACACTATCGACAAATAAAGATGTTTAAGATAAAAAAAAATATGTCATTGATTGCCTGTGAACTTAACAAAAACGTTAGAAATGAGGCAAATTTCCGGCAATTTTCTTTATAATATCGAGTATAAAAAAACAATAAAACTCAAGCACGTTGACTCAATGAGGCTAACGAGCGCATAAGGTATAATGGCTGGCGGTGTGCTATCATTTACGTCCATTTCAACCACAGCTTCCACTTTGAAATGTTAGTTCTTGAAAAAAAAAGCCTATTAGATCTGTATTTGGTGATCATTTTGTTATTCCCACAATTTAAAGTTTGCGGTGTAATAATATAAATTAATTCTTAGAAGCTGATGTAGTCCAAAATTTGTAATTTAAAAAACATACATGGCTGAACTTGTTTAGAGCGTTATCTAGACATAAAATATGAGAAAATTATGATCTATTTTTATTTTGTAACCGTCTCTTTAGCAACTAGAAGTTTGATGTATTTAAATTGAGCCTAACACGTTTTTATTGGGTTCATATTTAAGAAAAAATACTGTAAGAGAAGTTATTTTTTTTCAATAGAAGTATGAATTATTCATTTAAATTATATAAAAAACCACAACAACAATCTTCTTCATACGTATGTATTTATAGCACGTTATATGAAAAACGGTAAATATATTCAAATTAGTAAATATACATTATTTATCGTACTCAGTCTTCACACAGGCATTGGTGATTACGCCAGAATTTCATTTTATAAGTTCACATAATATAGTCAATGTTAAAGTTTAAAATAATTTAAAACAACTATTATTTCAATATCGATAAGTTCCGAATGAAACGTATTCTATGGACTATCAACTCTTTCATATAAGTTTTGATAAACGAATTAAGTAAAAATTCAAACAAAATTTCTTAATAATTTATTGTATGTTTATAATGCTAGATCATTATATAATACTTCATCATTATTTATTAGCATACAACTTGAGAATGTCAACATGAGTCAAAATGTAAACGAAAAAGTTTTCGTAGTTTTCAATCACGATATATTATAATCGGAGGTAGAATTGAGAGAGTACTTGATATATTTCATACAAATCGCGAGTAATAAAATCAAGCAGTCGAAGAAATGGTCCTTAATCAAAATAAACCTGTTCCAAACACTTGATTTATATTATAAGACACCGTTAAGAAAATTCTGAAAGACATTATTCCAGAATATTTAAATACACGTCGCCGCCATTTCTCGACGGACTTTAATAATGATAGTACGACACTCTCCCCGGGCGACCTACCATCCCCGAAATAGTTCACTCCTACATAAATAACAAATCGTGTTTGAAAGACCCATCACATGCCTCCAAGTCACAACTTGGATTGAATCCATTTAGCTCCGCAGAACTTTACCGTATTTAATATTAATTTAACTTCAACTCATTGAAGTTTCGT
Source organism: Malacosoma neustria (assembly GCA_963693495.1). Taxonomy (NCBI): domain Eukaryota; kingdom Metazoa; phylum Arthropoda; class Insecta; order Lepidoptera; family Lasiocampidae; genus Malacosoma; species Malacosoma neustria. The sequence goes on from OY856374.1 coordinate 9,526,021, forward strand.
CTAATGTATTTTGTTTTATCCTTTGTGTATATAATTTATTTCGTACTAATTTCGTAATAATTACCTTTATACTATAGTTACTTTTCGAGGACGGCAGCGCGTTGGTAATATTTCTGATGCAACAAACGTCTATAGACAACGGTGACGTTTGCCTGTCTGCTGATCTTAGCTATAAAAAAAATTATAACCTCTTAAATTCGCATTTTTCACGCATTGGTTATGTTGAACGTTATTGGTGCTGTCATACATTTCTAATATCTTGCAATATCGTGCTCAATTAGACAAGTTCATTTTTGAATTCTTGAGATATAAATTTGTTTATTAGTGTTCAAAGCCGAAAGATAATTTTAATTTACTTTTGAGTAACATAAGAATTAAACTTCGTTATTCAAATAACATTGTAATGCACTAGAAATTCCTTTATCACCTTAACATTAGATCTAGACTAATTCTTAAGTCTAATTGCAATCTAAGGTGTGTTTTCGTTTGATGTATTATGGAAACATTTTCCTTACAATAATCCAATTAAAAGAAAAATCTCTATCCGTACAGGGGCGGAGAAAGAATACTAACCTCTGTGGCCGGGGTCGGCCTGTCGTAAAAGGCGACAAAACAACCCAACCTAGCTACATGGCAGGGCCTCAAGGCCGTTCTGGATGGCGAACACATTTGGTCTTAAGTATGCCGCCATAATAACCTTGTGTTGTGTTCCGGCATTAGTGACCCAAGTTCCTGTACCCTTATGGGACAGCAGCATGTTTGCGATGCCACTGGCGTTGCAAACACCTATAGGCGACGGTGACTGCTAAATTTTAAGCGGGCTGTCAGCCTGTCTGCTGTTCTACGCAATAAAAAAAAATGATAAACTTTCTGAATACTTTTGTACTTTAGGCACTAAACTTTAATATAACACCGCACAAAGAAGACACCACAAATATAGGAAACACTTTATAATGTCTTTCATCTCATTCTCTCCACGTTTTATTCTAAATATAGATATAAAGATAGGTGTATCTTTTTACTGTGACTTTTCTGTTTCATCGAGTTTTAGATCACAACGATGCTAAAGAAGATTTCACTTCAAAAAGGTGGCTTAAATAAAAATATATATAACTGCCACGGAACATTAAACTTATTTAGATAGGGTTACAAAAGGACAAAGTTATCTACATAAATCATTCGGGAAAGTTCATTGAAGCAACAACAGTTAAATGAGTTAAGGTGTCTAGAGTACAAAGAAATAAACGGTCGTTTGTTCGGTTGGCTTCTAAAGGAAAAGCAATTAGCTCCAATGCAAATAGCGAAATGTATTGTAGTGCTCAACACATTTGCATACGAAGCGACGGGGGGCGGAAATTCGAGGGCCTCTTGTACTCATTCTCTATAAGCTTCCGTTCAAACTTTCATCGTAAAGCTAAAAAATCATTGCCCTACCAGCTCCCGGCGAAAATTAAACGCTCGCCTTTTGGCTTGAAATAAATACTGTTTTTATAGCTCAAAACCATTGTTAAAGTTCTTTAATTTAAATTCATTGAATTAGGCTATCTTTAGAACTTATTTAATTAATATAAAAATTGTTGTTGAAGTATTTAGCCCAGACAGATCGTATAAAAATATAAAAATTAATTACTACTCTAAAAATTTATTATTTTAAAAGAGCAGTGTAACTTAATGATATGATGTAAAAAATAAACAGCTCAGGTAAAGTTGAATTACAGGTCGTGTTATGTAATGTTTATATTGTTGGTAGTATTAAAAAGAAAGAAAGAAAATATATTTGTTTAGCACTTACAACAAGAAAACATAAAAAGATACACAAAGAAGTAGCCCCCAAAATGACCACAAATTCGACATTTGCTGGTAGGAACTACTGGTGCTGTTCTTCCCTATAGCGTTGGTTATCTTAGGGACTGCAGTTCTCCAGCTAGACAATAAAAAAAACAGAAAAAAAACATGCGGGACTGTCTTTGAGGACTGCCGATAGAAGAAAAACAGTAAAGAAACTAGTTAAAAAAATGTTAGTATTTAAAAAATGTTATAAATAATAAAAAACAATAAAATAAGAGTTTTTAAAATTCTTATATGTATATAAATTATTTAAAGTTTTTTCGCACAAAACTGTATAACGGTACCAAGTTACATACTTAAGCGAATATTAAATTCATATACATACTTAAGCGAAACTATAACATTAAGGAAAACGTCGTTCGTTGTTGAACAAACTTGTTAGTAGGCAGAAAGCTTTAGGGATTTCCTCTCTGTTTACTCACATGCTCTACAATTTTAATCTGTCAACAGCACTTGAGTTACCTGAACATGTGCTTGTAGGGTGTAAGACACGATGTAATGGAGGAACAGTATGGGGACTTTGTGTAGAAGGATGGAGCGACGATTTTGCAAGTCTAGAGCTTGGTTGAAGTCTAAGTCGTTTTAGATGTGTATGTGTGTTTAACAACTCTTGACGCTGGACAAAGTTATCATCTATTTAACTTTTCTTAATAAAAATATCAAATGTAATAGGATTTTATTTTGGCATGTAACACAATGTTTTAACATTTTTTTTACTATAGCGAGTGGACGAAATTTGAAATATAGTTAAGGGATTGTATTGGGCGATGTATATAAGGAATGAGGTCAGAGTAATGGAGGACTGATATTCGAGACGCCGAGAAGAGCGGATCAGTGAAATCACGATTCAAAGACAAGAACAATCGCTGGAGACTAACTCCAGACCTTGCGTCGCGTGATATTTGTTTCTTTAGAGAGGATTGATTATGGTGGTTTGCATTGTGTTGGATCTGATTATGGCCAGTGCTGATCTTTCATGGTGTGAATTGCTTGGTCTATTTTCTATCTCGCGATCCGCAATATTTTAAATTACGTGGAAATTTGACGTAGGGAATTATTAAGATTAAGAATTATAGGGAATTATTAGACTCAGTGTTGTTTCTTATTCCGCGATTTAATTTAATAATAATTCACGGGAGTGCCTAACCCTTTACTTGTTATTTTCCCGAACTAAGATCCAGTCGAGTCAGTATTGTATTAGGACAGCTATTACGCGAGTAAGTCCAGATGGCTCAATCATCATTTTGTGTAATTCCAAAAAAGGGTATAGTTTAGAGTCAGTGAGGCTCAGTCCAAAACGGAGCTTTTGGACTTCCAAGTAAGTCGATTAGGTTTAATAATTTATCAACTTCATGCTTGTTTGATTCTTTTGTTCCATTTTATACAACATATTCGATTAGGAGTTAATACTGATATATATTTTTTAATTATATATAATGAACTTTTAACATTATACAAATGTAAGTCACAACTAATATATCCCGTTTAACTATTTTTATGTTCTATATATATATATATATATATATATATATATATATATATATATATATATATTAAATATATATATATATATATATATATATGTATATATATATATATATATATATATATATATATATATATATATATATATATATATATATATTAAATATATATATATATATATATATATATATATATATATATATATATATATATATATATATATGTGTGTGTGTGTGTGTGTGTGTATTATTTTCAATATAATTATAAACCATTAGATATCACACAATCACTTACATTGACACAGAATACCTATTTGTTACCTATTTAGTGTAAATTAGTTTTAAGATATTAATTTAGAACATAAAGCAAATCAACTGACCTAATTCTATTTGCATTAGGTTCTGATTAGCTTCATTATATTGATACGTGAGAGACTGGGCTTAGAAGTCGAGTAAATGCTAATCTTAGTAGTCGTAAAGGGTGACGTGCGTGCCTATGAGCTCACTATCTGGGATAACGAAGATCGTGCGAAGTGGAGTGGAGAAGAACAGTCGGAAAATGGACCCTGGGCACCAAAGCGAAAGTTTAGTTTGTGACCGGGATTTAACGTTAAGATTGTAATGATGTTATTTCATGAGATTTATAGTTTTGTTAGGTTCCATGAACACTTCTGGTTAAATCAGAATTTAGCAAGGAGTTTTAGGCTACTAAGCTGAGGTCCGAATATATTTCGTCCATCACTTAATAGTGATTAGTGCTTATGTGAAATGTAACCAGGAAGTGTAGACAACGAGACTGAGACGTTTCAAACCAAACGTTGACTCCCCACTCTTCGTCTTAGTGTTAGGGTATTACTATGCTGACGATGAACGAACGAGTTATGAATCTGCAATCTCAATGTCTGTGATCTACATACTTTGCTATATTCTAATTCGTGAAGTAATAAAAAAATGTAGCTTTGACTTTGCTGGCTGCTGTTGCCACTTGGGTTGCACTATTATTCTTCTTGTATAAGTTTATAAAGTGAGAATAGAGGAATTTCAATTTACCAATGAACTCTTAATTATCATAGCGAGATTGCATTAACGATCACTATTACGGATAAGGCGGTTTTGCCTGTTGTATAACTATATATCTATAACTATACTCTATTACTTCAATCAAAAAAGGGATTGCTAGTTCTGTGAGAGGTGTGAGTACGTGGCCTTATAGGCTTAACAAACACATACTATCCACAATGCCATTAATGTGCTGATTCGATGTAAATGCTTGAGCCTGACTTGAGTCTTCTCTTTCGACATGACTTCTTCTTCTTCGTTGTGTTCTTCATTCCTGAAGGTCGTGTCCGTCTTGATAAGCCTTTACGGAGACGCTGACGAACTGCCTCCACACCACTCTGTCCTCGGCCTGTTTCAGAGCTGCAGGCATTCGACATGATGCAAGATGCTATTTCCTTGCTATACTTTAATGAGTTGGCCAGAGTGCTTTTGCCCGCCGTTCGATAGGCACAGGTGTATCGCCAATGGTAAATGTGGTCTTCTATATCCAACGTACAAGTGCTGTTCACATTCCACTTTTCCTCTAAGAAATTATACTAAGACGTTATATTGTGGGACATTAAATGTAGAGGTTAGGGTCGCATTTTTGCGGGGTTTTGAGGCGGTGGGTAACTTCACCGAGCAACATATTTTGTTCTAGAACTTCGGTTTTACAGTAAAATATTTTCGATTAACCCGATTCACGGTCGTGGTTAAACACTATTTGTAGTAATAAAGCTACTAAAATTACTGTGGGCTTGTGTTTATTATAAGTAACTGACTATTTACTTACTCGCACTATACTCATTACAAAACACTTTACAATCATTACATTTTTACTCCCGTTGTATTTTCTTTAATATTTATCTACCTATATATACCTAGTCAGGTCATAAATTCTGTCACATGTTTAATGTAAAATAATTGTAACAAGTTTATTAATTATGTAACCATTCATATACCAAAATGAACTTAACAAAACATAGATTCTTATGACATTAAAGTTTATTCAAAATGACCTCCGTGATTTTGAATACAAGCCTTCAATCTGCGCGGCCAGTTGTCTATCGCAGCACGAACGAGGTCCATGTCAATATCGGCGGCTGCCTTAATCAAGGATGTCTTGAGTGACTCCAAATTGGGATGAGGCTTTGAGCACGCCTTTTCCTCCAAGTGTTGCCATATCTTGTAATCTAACGGATTCAAATCTGGACTGGAGGAGGGCCAGTCTTCGTGCCGGATGAAGTCGATTTCACGCGCCGCCAGCCAGTCTTGTGTGCTCTTCGCTCTATGAGCTGGCGCCGAATCTTGTTGGAATACCCAGTGCCTGTTATTGAACATGGTATGAGAAACAGGTTCCACAAGGTTCGTCAGGACTGTATTTTGATACACAACAGCATTCGTTTTTACACCTTTCTCACAAAAATGTACCTCTGTTAAGCTCCAATAAGAAACTCCCAACCATACCATGAGCGAGGATGGAAAATGACCTCATTGGACACGCGGAATACGGTTGCTCGCTTCTTCACTACTGTGTGCGTACACCTTATCATTTTGTTTGTTGTAGCTCTCTTCTACGGTAAACATTTTTTCATCCGAAAAAAGAATTTCCCGATATTTTTTTCCCGCGTACCGCTTCAACAAATCGCGGCACCTCTTCAGTCTCAGGTCCATTAGACGAGCATTCAAACGATGTCCTGTTTTTCTTCGATATGCCCGAAGCCCTAAATCTTCATTTAACACCCTTTTCACCGTGGTTCTGCTTAACCCCATCTGAAGGGCCAACAGTTTCTGCTTACGTTTGGGATTTCTTTGAATTCGTGCCTTCACAGCTTTTATCACTGCTGGAGTCCTAACAGACCGAGGGCGACCACTTCTTGACCTGTCATCTACACTAGAGTCTTCATTGTATCGTTTGATGGTACGATAAACGAATCTTTTGGTTATATTCAAATTTTTCAGTATGTTAAAAATTTGAATTGGCGCGTAACTGTAACGATGCAACGCAATAACTGCAACACGGTCTTCTTTAAGCGTCCACTCCATATTTAAAAATGAGTAAAATTCTAAAAGTTATACATTTTTATTTTCATGAACAATTCGAAATTCTAATTCAATAAACTTTTTTGTGGCCAGCATTCTAAAAGAAAAGTTTTTACTGTGTGACAATACTTATGACCTGACTAGGTATATATTATAAGTATGTTTATTATTGTTCCATTCTCCGTTAATTCCAATTGATAAGTACATAGGTGTATGAATTCCAACATATACAGCTTCCGATGTCTGAAATCACCGGTTAATAAAAGTATTTAGGTTTACTACTTTGGTAATCCCAACGTAGGTGTCCTAGCTGTAAAGGCCATCTCCAGCCAGAGTATCATCAGAAAGCATCGTTCATCGTGTTCGGTCAGTGATAGAAATTAATATTAATTTTTTATTTCTATTTTATATGAAAATGTGTAATTTTCTCAACAAACAGGATTTCGTATCTGTGAGTGTTCATTTTATCACTCTTTTATTAAAATTACCTAAATACGTAATTCTTATTTAAAATTATAATACTATTTCGATTTGTCGTTTATAATACGAATTTATAAAATAATAAGCGTCGCGAGGAGGTAAACGTTACAACTCGAAGTAATTAAGGATGGCTATTTAGCGTTTTAAATGGCACCTGTATGCAATGGCATTTGGTATTATGGACACTACAGCCTTAATCGTGTTAAAAATTCATTTGTTTCGTGTAAAAGTGTTTTTCCACGAACCATTTGCTTCAGAGGCTATTCCGATTTACGCGGTGCCATTCGGAGAAATTGTCTAATTAACCTGCCTATTGAACAATTTATTATACAACCCTTGAATACCTCGGAGTAATTCCGTTTCGACGTTATTGAGTGTGGTGTTTCAAATAAATCACTTGTGTCGTAATTCTGATGTATTAAGTATTTAAGATGGTTATGGCTTGTCTGATTGATCAATAAAATTGTGCAAATTATAAAAAAAGAACTTCATATTTTAGCATTTTTATTATTCAGCAGAAGATACTTTAACCTCCTTCTTCTTTTAAGTTTTTATCTCCGTTACATCTTATATTGTCTACTCTGTGTGGTTTAATTATCATACCGGATAAATATATTTATATGATCTTCAAATACTTTGTTTTGGTTTTCTTGTTCACTGATCGTGTAAAAAGATCTACATGAGATTACATAGAACAGAGAACTGTTGTTTTATGAAATTAAAATCTAGTTACTGGTAGAAGAAAACATTCATCTTCGTCAAAATGACACCCTATTTTTGGTGGTTTCGTACCAGCTAGAAGTACGATAAAGTTAGTCAGAACTCGTCGGTTTCTTAAGCTATCGTAAAAGGCGATGAATGTGTTGCTTCTATTGCTACTTATAGATATACTCGACAGTGTACCTAGCGATTTTAAAATTAAATTTTAAACGAAAATATGAGGAAACACAGAAAAAGAGAAAAGGGTAGCCAATATATCAGTTTATTACTACCAGTTCTAAGTCGTTTCCTAACAAAGTACGTAATTGATATAAATTCCACTCGTGATGACTCGTAACTCGTAGCCCTTATGAACTAATTAAGTAAATAAATTTGGGCCAAGAGCGCTTAGCGGTTCAACGTATTAAGCAACACAAATATTCAGTTCTCCAGTTTGCCCATAAATGCCGTACCTACCGGGGTAAACTAATTTGGCACACATTCAACCAACTCACGATCTTTGTACAAAGTATTCTTATTATCTTGGTGGACATGGATTTCCTCTTTCAAATACTCAATTCTATTGTGAACTATGGCCAAATAGAATATTTCTGTTGGCTGTTGACTGTGTGAGCTATGAGCCAATAAGCCTAATGATCACAGATACTATAGAAATGGCCAACCAACGGTGTAATAGGCGACCAATAGACTATACAATAGCTAGCAAATTAGCTCAGACGAACCAAACTAATAGGACTATTTGTTGTTTCTTTAGTGGTTCATGTAAAATTTAGGTCCAAAATAAATGCTTATTAATTAAATATTTCTGTACAGTATAAAAACTTTTTACCATTTATTTTTAAAACTTTTTACTACTTTTATTTAAACCATGATAAGCTGTATACAACTATGGCACACTTTTAAGTCAACATTAAATATTTACAATATTGGATTTACAATATGGGATGAAACAAAAATATAATTACTTTTTCAGAACTGGTCCGCTGTAATTATGATAAATGTTGCATCTAAAATATTTCGGAATGCGAGTTATATTGTTATTAATTTAACATTTAAATTCAATCATTCTATTAAACATAAATATGAAATTGGAACGTAATACAATTAGCTGGCGTATATCGGATTAATCAAACTGAGCAAACAAGGTAACACCACTGTTTCATTTAATTGATGGAATCACATCAATTAGTCAATTGGATTCCATAGTGTATTGGTTAGGTGTCAATTTTACAAATAATCATCTATATTTGTATCACTATGGAAAATTACCGGATATTGTAAACATTAAATATTTTGCTTTTCTCGTTAACACTTCTTACCGGTATCCCAAACTATGTGGGGTCGGTTAATATGTTTTATCCTTCCACTCATCAATATTCTCTATCATCCAGTCACCTCAACATTCACAGCTTTTATTGCTATATCATATTTTACGCAGTCCATCCATCTTATTTGTATTCATCCACTCTTATTTCTAGCATTTTCCTTGTCACATGATATCTTTCTGTACAAATCACATTAACTGAAATGAAATTATTCCATTATTACAAAAGGGAAAATAAAATAAGAACAGCGATCACTAGATTCTCAAATAGATGAATAAATTTTAAGTTCAAACATTCCAGTACAACACAATTTTTATTAAAAATCTATTAGTTGATAACTATGCTAAACAGCAAAAATAAACATCATTTACCGTTTGGGGAAAATCAGACACCAAACTTAAAATTCAAAGAGAAAATATGTTTTGATATTAATTAAGGGATAACTTACATGTAAAAATACTCCGAAAGCAAAAGTAAATGATTTTTGCTTCATCTGTGTAAGCAAGCTGAAAAATTTACTGTCACTTGTCACTTTGATATCCTAAAATCGAAAAATTGAATCCCTGGGTCAATTTTTCTATTAGGCAGAAAGTACGTACTTGTAATTTAAATTCTAGAGAAACGAACTTTTAAATATTACAACCTAACCCCGATCGCAACCTGGTACGCTGGTATCCATTTTGAAACTTGGACACGCTTTTATATCTGTGCATATACCACCACGTGCCCAACATGTTGATTTTGCAGACCCTGGAGAAAATGTATTATACTTATTTTAATTGAAAATTGTGGAATTTAGTTACATTTCTATCAATTGGATAATAATCTACATTACATATATTAATTAACAAGAAAAAGGTTTCTTATTATTTACATGGTTTTTGTTTTTTTTTAGTGTTCTACTATGACGTATATTCCAGAAAATATCCAAGTATTTGGTTAGTCAGTTATTAGTACAAGTTATAAACAAGTTGATGTTATAGCTCTTTCGGTTAGTAAATGAAGACTAGTCTATAACAGTGGTTCAGGTATTATGTCACGCGAAGTTTTCACTACAGTGGTCATTATCAGTATGCTTATTCAATTTATATTTAATTATATAAGCACGTAATGGCAGCCAGTTCTTTTATTGTTTTCTTCATCTTCTTCCTGCCCTTATCCCAAACTATGTGGGGTTGGCACAACATGTTCTTTCCTTCCGCGCTTCTCTATTAGCCGCTATCTGAACATTCACACCTTTTTAAACCATATCATCTTTTACACAATCCATCCATCTTTTCTTTGGTCTATCCCTCCTCTTGTATCCTCCTCTTTTCGCATTATATGGCCATACCAGGCTAACCTATATTACTTTTCAGCTTTTCAATCACTGGCGCTACTTTCAAACTGGGGAAGTTAATATACTCATTTTTAATTTTATCCATTTTTGGAACTCCGCTCATCCATCTCAACATTAGCATCTCTACTGCATGCAATAACCTTTCATCTTTCTCCTTTGTGGCCCAGCACTCTGATTCATACAATATGAGAGGTCTTATAACGGACTTATAAATTTTACCTTTAAGTCTAAACGGCACTTGTGGATCGCAAATTGTTCCTATGTCGCCATTTCATCCATCCTGCTTTCACTCTGTTTTTCATATCTCGGCTTATCTCACCGTCAATCTGGGTTAATGATCTGAGGTACCGGAAGTTGGAGCAAGTTGGCAGAGACACGCCTCCTAAGGTAAACGGGGTGAAGGAGGAATTTCCACCAAAGTCGCAAAATAGAGGTTTAGTTTTGGTTCTACTTATCTTTAACCTAACACTGTAATCTCTCCTGCCATTTAGCCAATCTGCTCTGAACCTCGTGAGTATTTTCTCAAACAGCACAATGTTATCGACATACACTAAGGTGCCTTCTCCTGTATTTCTGATGTTACTGCATCTACCACCATGAGGAACAGATAAGGGCTAAGAGCCGATTGTTGGTCTAAACCTATCGCAACATTGAACTTGTCTGTGACGCCAGCTAGGGACCGGACGTGTATACTTGCCTTATCGTACATCACACGAATAAAATACAAGTACCCCACAGGCACTCCTTTTGCTTTCATAGCCATCTTGCCTTTTCGACGTCAACAAATTCCATGTGCAGGTTCTTATGTGCACTTCCATATTTCTCACACAGTTGGCGAAGTGCGAATATGGTGATTGCTAATATGACACATGCGAATGATGCGAATATGACACACAATATGCGCAGTCTGCGGTTGGACGAGAAGATTGTTGAGCTGGAAGAAAAATTGAGCAAGTTGCGTTGGGACGTTATTGGTTTATCGGACATCCGAAGAGAGGGTGAGGATGCGATAATCTTACAGTCCGGGCACTTGTTCTACTACTGAGAGGGAGACCAAAAGTCCCAAGGTGGTGTTGGGTTTATAAAAAGATTGTCTAGACACAATATTGAATGGACTTTAATTATGACCAGTTATAGGATAATTTTAGGATTAGGATAGGTAATTATAGGATAATTTTGCAAAATGTTTTTAGAGCAAGCGAGACTATATTTTCTTAGAAAATAGTGAAATACTCTGTAGTGTAACATTAATGTATGTTAATTATATCTAATATTTTACAAAAAGTTTCTACCAAATGCTTTTCGATATTATGACAAAATAAATATTACTCGTAGATTTGACGTACATTGTCATTCACAAGTCAAATTATTTTATTGCTTTAATAGTTTAATATTATTTAAATATTATGTAAATAAATATATTTCTCATTAAAATGTATATCAAACTACTTAAGCGTCTAATTGAGCTGCCAACCTACAACTCCGTAGATTCGTAGCTAGCAAGATTAAATTAATATTCACGTGTAAATATCCACTGTATTTCTTGTTCGTTGACACATCGCTATATAACAAGCTTATAGTGTATTTTTATTTGTAATATACTTTTGCGCTTGACTGGATTAAGGTTCTTGTTGTTTTTTTATTTAATTAAACTCCTTATATTATAAAGTTATTACAGTTCAGTTTATGGGTAATAATTATCTTACCTTGCCGCCACCGTCTGGCAGGAGGCAGGAACGTTTTGGCTTGACGTTTTAAATAGTGATAACTAGCAAATAGTGATATGGATTCAATACCATACATGCCGAAGACCGTGCAAAGTGGAGGAGAAAGTCGAAAGCGGACCACAGCGGGCACCGAAGCGGAAGTTTGGGTCCCAATCAGAATTTGACGTAAAGATGATTATAATACAGTTCAATTTATTATTAATATCAGCTACCTTACAATTGAATACACGAAATTGATATTATGTATCAATCAACGGAAATTGATTTTACTATTTCCATAATTGAATATCACGAAAGCGGATATAGTAACATTTTCAACTTCGTAACGTAAAGTTTATTATTTCACTACATATTTGTACTGGCGTCGAAACTACGTGGAGGTTGGAAAATTACCAATTCCACGAATTACCATATTATTATGTAAACGTGACGTAGAGTGAAACGTACAATTTTCATAGCTGAGTTCAAACTTACGGCAATTACATATTTGTCCGGTATAGATCAATTTAAGTTATAGCAATAAATGCTATTGTCATTTTTGTGTTGATAATAGAAGTTACCCCAAATCTTTCATGCCGATATATATATATATATATATATATATATATATATATATATATATATATATATATATATATATATATTAGTGCTGTAGGACAGCAGACAGGCTGACGGCCTGCTTAAAATTTAACAGTTACCGTCGCCTATGGGTGCTCGCAACGACAGTGGCATTGCGAACACGCTGCTGTCCCTTAGGGTATAGGAACTCAGGTCACTAATGCCGGAACACAACACAAGGTTATTATGGCGGCAGACTTAAGACCAAAGGTGGTCGCCATCCAGACGGGCTTGAGGTTCTACCACGTAGCTAGGATTGGTTGTTTTGTCGCCTTTTACGACAGGCCGACTTCGGCCGTAGAGGCTAGTATTCTCTCTCCACCCCTGCACCGATAATTGTTTGATTTAGTACCATTTTATCACAACCAAGTAAGTATCAAAAATACGGCTGCCTCAATAGATACGCAAGTGATTATTATCGAATAACACACGCTTTTTTATTTCCGTGGTCATCGAATGACCACGGAAATAAAAAAGCGTGTGTGTAATTCACACATGGCACAAGTGAAACTTTAAAAGTAGGTAAAACGAAAGCCCACTCAACACACCTAATACGAAAGCCAGAACAAAGAGAAGACGAATAAAACACTGTATACCTGTATTCTATCTCATTCTCTCGCAGGCTAAATCCTATTTTAGAATACTTTTACCTCTTTTTGATATGGCTTTTTTGTTTTATCGTATTTTCAAATTACCACGGTGCGAAAGAAAGCTTTACTTTAAATAAGTATGATGCAAATAGTTCTGGTCTACGTATAAATAAACATCCATCAAAAAGCTTTAGGATACGGTATTTCACCAATTGCGGGGAACTGGGAGTATTTTGAAATTGAATAGTTCACTTCATCGATATCATGAATTACACGATTTTGATCCTATTACTATAAAAGTTGGAGTGATTCTTCTTCTTCCTACCGTTATTATAAAACTATGTGGTGTTAGCACACATATTATCTCCTTCCATTCTCCTCTATTAATCATTTTGAACATTCAAAAGTTGTAGTGATTACTTACTTAGTTTAATTACTTTTCCTTTTACTGCAGCACTTTAGTTTGAAACTACTGTTAGGTTACTATATGCTTCATTGATGTTTATAGGTTTATAAGATTTTATGTGTTTTGTGATACAATGTGTTTGTAGCAAGCGCAGATAATATTATAGCCTTATCTAGTGCAATGTCTTTATCTTTTTATTGGTGTTAATAAATTTGATTAGATTCAATAACAATAAGTCGTTAATGAGTAAATTCGTTATGCAATTAAAACAAATTAATTTGATCTCACTAGATTAATCTTGAGAGATAAAACTAAATCGTTTTTACTTCACTATCTACAAAGTCGCCTTGTAGTAAGATTTAAACGTAATCAATTTGCTCGTAATTCATTAGTCAACACACTGAATAATAAAACGTTATATTTGATCGAAAAATGCACATTTATAAAGTTTCTAAATGAGAGTATGAAAGCGAAGTACAAATATCCAAAGATCTTACGTTTCACGTGGCATAATTTTAATGAATTATTGATTCAACGTCGGCAATTATTTGTCTACACGTGTATTCACGTAATTACATTTGTAAATTGACTTGTTATTATTTACCTTTGATTTAGTAATAAATAGTTTAAAAGTTTGATTGATTTTTTTTTTAATATTGTTGAGAAATAGCGGACAGGCTGACTTATTAGTAAGTAGTTACCGTTGCCTATATGTTCGCGACACTAGGGACGCCGCAAACATGCTGCTGTTCCATAGGGGTACAGAAACCTGGGTCACTAATGCCGGAACACAACACAAGGTTATTATGGCAGAATACTTGTAGAGTAAGGGTGGTTGCTCAATTTCTGTAGATTTAAAAAACAAGCAACTTACCGAAGGTAGGTTTACCACCAGAACCTGGTAAAAACACATCTCGAAATGTATTCAAAATATTTTGAGGTTTATAATTAACATACTGAGATACCTGCTTAGAATTGAATATATTTAGTACGAATAAGAAAATTAAGATATTCAATGCCTTCAACATGACTTAACATTACCAAGTAATCGTATGTGTTGTACGATTATTTCCAATTAAATTATTAATTAACTCAGTTACACACTTAATGGCTCATAACATATTGAACGAAGATAAGAGTTAAATGATGTGTCTACCATACTAATATTAGCTTTAGTTTTATTTGACGACCTCCGAGAGGTAGTGGCTAACATACGTGGGTACGCTTGCGGGTGTCACAGATTCGATTCCTGTTCCGCGTCTGGGTGTTTATATATATTCTTCTTCCTCCTGCCCTTATCCCACATTATATGGGGTCGGCACAACATGTTTCATGTTGTAATAGTTGTGGCTATGTTTTACAAACGACTGCCTGCCTGACGTTAACCCCTTTTTGGGGAAAATCTGTCATCCTTTATATATAATAATGTATAAATATAAAAAAGTGCACATGTATATTACATGAATAGTCTAGTACCCATAACACAAGTGCTATGTACTTACTTTGGAACTAGATGACGTTGTTGAAATTGTCCATATTGCTGTATATTTATTTATATTGCTAAAAAACACCACTAGCAGATACTGTAATTTGCGAAGATGAATATGATATCGTGGATGAGCAGTTACGCGGAAGGACTGTTTGTTTATGTTCATGATATAGTAGACAAACAAGGCAGCAGTATAGTGTATACAAAAGATTGTGTGGTAACGGTGTAGGATCACTAGCTGTTTAGGTGGAGAACAAATAAACATTTGTTCTCCATGCCACTTCAGTCAGACCCAGGCAGTGAGGAATGACCTAAGAAGCCTTAATGTCTTAAGGGATGATATACGGACTCGACACCAGGGATATCGGAGACTACAAGAAGTGGTGAAGAAAACATCAGCGGATGTTTTCTTCACCACCCCCGGCAACCGGAACCCGGGCAACTAAGCATGGTGAGGAAGTATAGTGTCATTAAGAATTTAACGTCCAGATTATTTTCAAAAGAAACGAATGATGAGTCTATTAATGGATTGGCAATAATGAATGAAGTAAAAGAACTATACATCACTTTTAGACCTTTATTAATGATAAAGGTGTTAAAGTCGCGTTCTAATTGTGTTCTTTTAATTCCTTTTTAGTGGATGTTCTTATCTAACACCCCCCTTCCTCCGAAGTAATCTTTTGCTCCCCAAGGATATCTTATCATTTTTATGCCTTTATCTGTCATATCTTTCACTTCATATTTGTTCCAAGTAAAACAACAGACGTTGAGTCGATTCTTGCATCCGGGCACTTCAGATAAGGATGAAAAACCCTTACACAGTTTGTGATTAACACAAATACCACCCAAAGACCAACACGGAGTTGATATCATTGATCCTGAAATTATACTTATTGGACTTAGCTTTGTAAGAAAATTGTCTGCTTTGGTACTTAACAACATTTATAAAAATATAAGAAAGAAATGCTAATATTATTTGCATGAATAACAAAGAAATATAATAACATGAAAAAGTTAAATCATTGTAAAAAAATTAGTGGAAAATAATAATAATAACTATAGATATAATGCAATATTTATTTCAAGAAATGTTATCCACATGACAATAAGCAAAAATTCTACGGTTTTTGGAAAAATAGTGCTGAAAGTAAATAAATAATATCATTGATAATTTTGGAGTTGTAAGCTTATATTTTGAAAATGGGATCTGTTAATATTTCCTGCCATAGTCAGTATATGTACTATTTGCAACTTGTACTTACGACGTGTAGGTCCATCTTTTGCTACAGATGCAAGAGCCGTGTGATAAGCAAGTAACTCTGCTCTTAGATCTTCATATTCTTCGTCAACTGACAGATCTAAGTTAGCATCATCTCTCATGTTAGTTACAAGATCAGCCCCAAAACCAGATTCACTATCAGAAGATTCAACCTGCTGTGTAGAAACAGGTATAGAGTATAATAAATTTAAAATTAAAATCAAGGAAGCCAACATATCGGTCACGTTGCACCCGTTTCGCTGGTTTCACATTTTCTTCAGTATTAAACAAATTCCATTATAAAAGCATTTTTATTGAGGTAAAAATCATAAACTGTATGATAAGCCATGCGCACGCATGGGATTTCGTAATCAAAATTTAACGAAGAATAAATCTTTTAGTGAGTAAAATGGATATTTAACCTCGTTTGTTTTGAACAAACTCTAATACAGGTATTCATATATAGAATCCATTTTATATAAAGATATGCAAATGTAAAAACCGATTCTTTTTTAGTTTAGTAAATTTTCACGAACGATTTTTATGATAAAGTATAGCTAAATATACAAAAACAGAGCTGCTGTCGGCCTTGGCTGTAGTCCATGGTCAGGGGACTCAGGTGGACCGCCATTACTTCTTTCTGCGAGGCCGTAATGTTCGCGAAGTGGAGGTGAAGTGGAAGTCAGAGCTTATAGCCCAACATACCCGCCAACGTAGGAGACAACGACCATCTGCCAGAGACAACAGCCGCGAGTGACCCGCATCTACATCGTTTCATCGAGAGGGACGTTTTGCTGTTCCACATTGTTTTTCTCATTCTCTCTCAGGAAAGTATCAGGAGTTTCTAACCACTGGCGCAGCACGAGGGGAGTGTTCAGAACAACATACGCTTTCCTTTTCGACTCACAAATCATCAATGAACATCAACGTGACATTATGTTGCGTAGTAAGTTTTGCCTTTGCGTATGTTTAATAACCTGATTTGCGGACTACGGTTTCAAGGTTTTGGATGACACCGGCATTAGATGATGGTGGTGAAAGAAAAAATAGTGCAAAAATTATATCTCTGTTAATTTTAATTTTAAATACAATAGCATATTGTGTAAAACTTCTAAAGTTATTGCAATAAAACCAATTCCTAGGAGAGCGCCGGGGGGACGAAACCCTGACCCCCTGGCGCCAACACTTTAGAAGGGGCCCGCCTCAAGACAGGGCGGGCCGGCGCCGGCCCGGGCCACGAGATCGGCAGGCCATATATCCGTGGGCCCGGGCGTAGGCGATAGGAGAACAGCGGGGTTTTTTAGTGGGTAGTCGGATGGCCATACATCTTTCCCGGAGTCCCACATATCCCTCGGTCCCCCCGGGCCGGAGGAACCCGTCAAGAGAGGTTTTTCCCCGAAATAAAAAAAAAACCAATTCCATTAATCTGGCAAGTGGTAAAAGAACTGAAACCCAAAAAATATTACAGTCATAAAATATTCTTAGGAGAAATGGAAGATGTCTAGCAGGAAGTAGGTGCCATGATCCTAATTTATAGGTTGTTGATATTTATTTTAGATCCTTGCCTATTTACATACATTTACATGTATTGTTTTACTGTTCTCAAGAGTCTTTACTTTGAGAGTATATTCCTTCTTGAGAACAGTAACACCTTGATTTTGTCACTGAAAACGTCGGTGATCTATTTCCTTCCATCTGACTAATGTGCTTCCTATTAGCAATAATGCCCCGAATTACTTCTTGTAGAGTAACGATGATACGGTAAACCGCCGTTTCAACGGTAAAACTTTTTTATCCTTACAATTATGAATAAAACCGACGTTTAATTTATGTAAACTGATTTACGATTTCGACAGTACGGCAAATAAACTGATATCGACAACTGTGATAACTTGATAAGTCACGCCCGCAGCGATTATTTTTAATTAATTATTCCCAATACTTCTGTTTTGTTAAATCGCTTTTTAATATATTATGATCTGTATAAGATTATATATTGAAACTGAGGCCCTGTGTTTTCATGGGCCCAGGATGAAGCCGCCTCCGGGGTCCAGCATCATAGTAGGAGGGGTCACCATCGCTGTCGAGTCGACGATGAGGTACCTTGGACTCGTCCTCGACAGTCGGTGGAACATCGGGCCGCACTTTACACGGCTCACCCCCCCGGTTGTTGGGTGCCGCTTCTGCGCTCTCGCGCTTGCTGCCCAACCTGGGAGGGCCCGACTCCTCCTGCCGAAGGCTCTACATGGGGGTCGTACGGTCGATGGCGCTATACGCCGCGCCAGTGTGGGCGGACGCCCTGACGGCCCGCAACGTCGCCGCGCTTCGAAGGCCGCAGCGCGCGATGGCCGTCAGGATCATAAGGGGATACCGTACGATCTCCTTTGAGGCAGCGAGCCTCCTAGCCGGATCCCCGCCCTGGGACCTCGACGCAAGGCTCCTCGCGTCACTCTATTGGTGGCGCGCGGAGGCGGTCGAGCGGGGCGAGCGCCTGGTGCCGCGACAGATTGAGGCACGCAGGGCAGAGCTCCGCCAGGTCCTAGTGGCGGAGTGGCAGACGCGCTTAGGGCAACCCACGGCGGGGCACGCCGCTGTAGCGGCGGTAAGGCCCATTCTAGAGGAGTGGCTCAATAGGAGCCACGGCGCCCTCAGCTTCCGGCTGACACAGGTGCTTACCGGACACGGGTGTTTCGGGAAATACCTGTGTCGCATAGGCCGGGAGCCGACGTCCCAGTGCCACCATTGTGTTGATTGCCGCGACGATACGGCGCTGCATACGTTGGCGGAGTGCCCAGCTTGGGCCGAGCAGCGCCGAGACTTGGTCGCGGCCGTAGGAGCTGCGGGAAACCTCTCGCTTCCGGCTGTTGTGTCTACCATGGTCGGGAGCGAGTCAGGGTGGAGTGCCGTCGCCACCTTCTGCGAGGCCGTGATGCTCGCAAAGGAGGCGGCGGAAAGGGAGAGAGAGACTGCCTCCTCTCTCCCCTCCCGCAGCAGATGCACTGGGCGCCGTAGGGTGGCCGACTTCCGGCTACCGTAGGGCGCGGCCTGCGGACGGCAGACTCGGGGCGTCTTGTCGTCCGATCAGCGGCAGGCCTCGAGGCGGCGGCGTCTTGTTCCGCGCGCGCCTCATAGTGGAGTCCTGCGGCCGGGGTGACGGCCGCAGTGGGTGACGGGGCCCGCCTGACCATCTGGCGGGCCAATACCCGTCGGGGGGTGGCGACGAATGCTTCGGCGATACCCGCTCCTCCGACACACGGGTACATGAGGAACACGGGTTGGTTTTTAGTCAGTAAGAGTTTGACAGTCCCCTTCGCCCTTCCCCGAGGGCGGAGGGCCTCCATGAGGATTTTCCAACCCGATACCAAAAAAAAAAAAGGCATTGAATAATAGGTCGTTAAACAATATGTTATTTAATTCAGTTTATTTGATTTTAGTCTCTGTGAACTTTTTTATAGCTGAAGTATAATGAACGGCTAATTAATTTAAACAGTTTTTATACGAATGTAAATGTCCTGCCGACGTTACCAAAAAGGCAAAAAAAATTAATTAAAAAAAATAGAGAGGAATATTAAAGATGTGAGACTTCTCAAGAAAAAATCAGCTAAACTTTTAATGCCAATTCAAAGTCGATCAAAATACTCGATTATATTCTAATATCTAAATTCAATGTAACTCTTTCAAATATTTCTGCTTCAGTTCCTTTAATTACTGAAAATCACATATCTTACATTATACTAAGCATTACGTAACTTTATTTATGTGGTAGACGTTATCTATAAGCGTCACGCACCATCACGTTTCGCACTACATGCGAGAACGGATGAAACGATAGGGTAAATGACAGGTATATATAGGCTTTAAATTTAGTAGATAAATATTTTGTATACCTATGTTTCTGAATAACGTGAATAAACTTAAAGTTTAAAGGATTGACGATCATTAAACGGACGAAAAAAGTACGTCATAGCCAAATGGTGTCATACTCCGTGACCAACCTTCGGTAAAGGTGGATTTATATTTGTCTGACGTGTCGTATCGTGACGCTTCAGAAGCATATCAGTTTCATATATTTAATATGGTTACGGACACATTTGTATGTCGTGACGCGTTCTGTCGTCTGGCCTAAATGTATGAAACCATATGCTTCTGACGCGTCACGACACGACACGTCAGACAAATATAAATCCACCTTTATGATGTCGATTCCCACAATGCACCGCTTAGGCAGTTTTTCTCGGCTAATGTGCATATTAAGTGAGGAAACTTACATAACGAGATCACCGGTATGTGTTACCCCCTAATGAATGAATGAAATGGATGAGATACGAGCAACTCCTGCCAAAAAACTGCTTCGTTACATCAACGAGGCAGGCTTTGCCAATGAGCTATAGGTAAATGTTGTGATCATAATAGTTCATTAAATTGGACGCAGTGATAGTAGGTTCGAAAAACTAGCATAGCCACCTTTCTAAATAATAATAATACCCCCTAATGGGTAACGTGGTGGGTATACTGTCTGTTTTCTCTAAGGAGGCCCTAGCCCAGTAGTGGGACGTTAGGGTCTTTTATTATGTTATACGAAAAACTTGATTATTTTTATGATTCCTATCATATTGATGACATGGCCCTTTCGATATGAAGTTAGAATATTATTATGTAAGAGCATTATATTCAATTCTCAGAAGAGTGAATTTCCAAAACATGTCTACGATACTATTTGTATATAGACCACTTAGCATTTAGATATATATATATATATATATATATATATATATATATATATATATATATATATATATATATATATATATATATATATATATATATATATATATAAATTGTTTCACTCAAATACATATTATGATAAATAAATAATATTAAAAAATACACTGTCACTCACATAGCGCCATCTAATCACAAAGTAAGTTGTATAGCATTTGTGTTATGGGTACTAAACATCCTGGCGCTGCTATACCGGTGGCGCCGGGACGCAGCTGAGAGTGGCTCCTGCCCAGCGCCTCATAAAGTCGAGGTTTAGCGGGCGGAGCTGCACGACGAGGTGAGGAGAGGCCACCATCGAGGCGGTGAGGCCTGTCCTGGCTGAATGGATAGGAAGATCCTAGGCGCCCTGATCGCATAGGGCGGGAGACGACGTCAGGGTGCCACCATTATGACGCGGGCGACGAGGAGGACACGGTAATTCACACTGTCACCGTGTGCTCTGCGTGACGTAAAGAGCGCTGCGCCCTCGTCGCCCTTATTGGAAATGACTTATCACTCCCAGCCCTGGTTCTGTCCATGGTCGGAAGAGATACTGGATGGATGGCCGTCGCCTTCTTTTGCGAGGCAGTTATGTCCGCAAAGAAGGAAGCGGCGGAGCGAGAGCGTGAGCGGAAGCTGACTAGCATACTCCCCTTCAGCTAACGCATGTCACGTTGTCAGTGCTGGAGGGCTTCCAATGACCTCTGGCCACGGTGAAATGCAGCCGCAGGTGGCCCCTCGGGGGAGGATCCGCCGTCCGCACTATTGCCGCGAGGGAGGGGGCCGCGTGCTGTTCCGCGGCTCCCCTCAACTCCTTAGAGCTGACAAAGTAGAGCGCCAGGGGGACGAAACCCTGACCCCCTGACGCCAACAATTTAGAAGGGGCCCGCCTTAAGACAAAAGGCGGGCCGGTGGCGGCCCGGGCCACGAGATCAGCAGGTCATATATCCGTGGGCCCGGGCGTAGGCGATAGGAGATCAGCGGGGTTTTTTAGTGGGTAGTCGGAAAAATACCGGAGTCCCACATATCCCTCGGTCCCTCGTGCCAATATTAAGGAAGAGGCCTACCTCGACACAATGGGCGGGCCGGCGCCAGCCCAGGCCACGAGATCTGCAGGCCACTTATTCGTGGGCCCGGGCGTAGGCAAGAGAACAGCGGGGTTTTTTAGTGGGTAGTCGGAACCCAAACATCGTTCTCGGAGTTCCACATATCTCAAGGGCCCTCCGGCCCGGGGGGGACCCGCCAAGAATAGGGGTTTTCTCCGTGACAAAAAAATTGGGTACTAGACAACTGATATACTGCAATACATATATTATGTACTTTTCTTTTGTAAATAAATATATATTATACATAAACATCCAGATGCGAAACGGGAATTGAACCCGTAATCTCCGGAAGTGCGTAAGCCGCTACGCCACAAGGGTCATAAAAAAGAAATATGATCTTATGTCAAATACATGGTCTTGTATGAGTACATACGGAATACTTGATAAGCAGTATTAAAAATTTAGTTGCTGTTAAGTTCATCTTGTGATTGTAAAGATTTTTAAATAAAACAACGCTGGCAGTGGTTACACAACCGATATCTGTCCCGGCTGTAGCAACTGACGAACGTTCCCGGTCATCGTACTGAATTATTGAGCGGCCGTAGAATCAATCTGTTTGTTCCATGTGTCGACCGGACATCACGGCCTCTGTAAAAAAGCTTTTTGCAAACGTTTCCTTTTCGCCGAGCTACAGTGATTTTAGCCCAACACCCTCGTTCGTTTGATGGACATTATAAAAGAAGCATTTAAAGCTAAAATCACGATGTCACGAGTTGTATGTACCCCTGCTTGGAATAGAAACATAAGAAAAAAAAATTAAAACCCTTTTTTAAAGAATTTTGTGGCTTAATATAAATAAATTGAAATTATCTCTCCTGTCACTGCTGCTTGGGGCTCCCTGAACTCAAGATTGATCAGCAATATTCTAAATATATTTACTTACCGTTACGTCGCAAATATAATAATAACAAAATGTCAGAACAAGATTACATTTGAATAATCTCAGAGCATTTCATGTGTAATTTGTAAGTCAAGTGGTTTCAGGTTAACACAGATCATGTACTTCTAAGTTTACTGTATGTATTTACGATCGATTTTAATAAATAATTTGGTGTTTTTCAATTCTCTGAAATAGAATTTCATCGATTTGTATATCACAAGAACTAGTACAAGTAATCACATATTCGAAGGAGTGTTTTTGTTAAAATGTCACTAAATCGGGTTAAAATAAAAATATACAACTATCTTCATTACATTTACAGCAAAATCGAATATAGGCCGCATAAATGCAGAGATTGGTGGAAAAATTTATTAGTTCAAGCTAACACATCAAAACATTTTTACAGATTACTGAAGCTAAAGTTTATTCGTGTTGGGATCACATAGTATATTCTGCTTTCCAAATTGGAAAGCCTTAGTAGCAGCCTGCTCAATTAAGTACATTAACTAAAAAATGTAATAATTTCCAATTCATTCACCAAATAAATTTCATTTCGTACCTAAGCAACTAAACCCCGTGTTAAATATTTATTCGTTACCAGTAACCATTAAGGAAACAGCCGTAGGCAATAGATAGCGATTATGTTACTTGACCTTTCAGTAATTGAATAGACATGACACAGCAAAGTCCTTTGTCGTGGTGCAGTTTGGCGCTTAGTAATGGCTGCCTCTTTGTCCTGTCCATTCTTAAGCGAACCCTTTGGAAATAGATGGCCACCGGCTTACACATATAGTTTAGGAGTGCGCCTTCATGGGCATTGACAACCACTTCTATGTTCTGAATTGAGACGATAAATTTGAAAAGGTTTTAATCTTGCCGTACCTATGCTATGGAAGAGTAATGGTAGATGAAAATTTATTATTTTAACCATTATGTAAACTTAATGTTAAGATGTCGATTGAAAATTAGGTGATGATTGACTAGGCGATGTTTATTTTAGAGATAAAATAAAAAATGAGGATACCCGCAAGAGAATATACACGCAAAGCAACCGACATATTGATAGTTAGCTATGAGTATCGAAATCAGTGCAAGTAAAAAAAGGGTGGTGCAGAGATATTGTACTTATACAGCTAATAAAGCACATATTTATGCATATTTTATTAATATAAATTTATATATTAAAAGTATTATTTATAATTACACACACACACACACACACACACACACACACATATATATATATATATATATATATATATATATATATCATCATCATCATCATCATCATCTTTGCGTTCTATCCCGGTTGCAGCCCAAACTCTCGCTTCGGCGCCCGGGGTCCGCTTTCCGACTTTTTCTTCTCCACTTCGCACGGTCTTCAGCATCCCTGGTAGTGAGCCCATTGGCACGCATATCACCCTTTACGACGTCAAGCCAGCACTTTTTGGGTCTACCCCTCCTGCCGGGGCCCGGCGGAGGCGGCATGGCCAGACATTTGTTACCCACGTAAGCATCCGGTTGCCGTAAAACGTGGCCGTACCAACGGAGCCGACACTCTTGTAATTTGTCCGCAATGTCACGGACATGAAGACTGCCGCGAATGCGGGAGTTCCTAACGCGGTCCTTCCGCGTCACTCCACACATCATCATCATCATCATCCTAGCGTTAGTCCCGGTTGCTGCCCAAACTTTCGTTTCGGTGCCCGGGGTCCGCTTTCCGACTTTTTCTACTCCACTTCGCGCGATCTTCTGCATCCCTGGTAGTGAGCCCATTGGCACGCATATCACCCTTTACGACGTCAAGCCAGCACTTTTTGGGTCTACCCCTCCTGCCGGGGCCCGGCGGAGGCGGCATGGCCAGACATTTGTTTCCCACGTAAGCGTCCGGTTGCCGTAAAACATGGCCATACCAACGGAGCCGACACTCCTGCAATTTATCTGCAATGTCACGGACATGAAGACTACCGCGAATGCGGGAGTTCCTAACGCGGTCCTTCCGCGTCACTCCACACATCCACCGCAGCATATTCATCTCCGTGACACGCAGCTCTTGCTTGTGTCGCTCTAACACCGGCCACGCTTCACAGCCGTATAAAAGGACAGGCCTAATGATGGTCTTATAGACCTGTCCATTCAACTTTACCGGCATCTTGGGGTCACAAATGACACCAGTTACCTCACGCCATTTGGCCCACGCGGCAGCAATGCGTGCCTTGACGTCGCAATCGATGTCACCAGACGCATGGAACACAGATCCCAGGTATTTCACTTGTTCCGTGCACTCGATCGTGTCGCCACCTATGCGTACGGGTGTGGGATCTGTGGAGTTACAGGCCAAGTACTCGGTCTTCGCCACATTGATCTTCAGACCACCGTTCTCAAGCGACTCCTTCCACGCCTTCACACGTTGCACCAACCTACCCCTGTCCGAATCTGCCAGCGCGATATCGTCAGCATACATGAGCAGCCACGGGGGCTGCTCATGTGAGTTTCTGATGCTGTTTGACAATACGTCTAATACCACGCTAAACAGAAACGGACTAAGGACGGATCCCTGGTGTACTCCAACGGTGATGGGGAAAGGTTTTGTGTCGCCAACTGCGGTCCGAACTACGGAATCGGAGTCACGGTACATGTCTCGGATGATGTCAATATAGGCCTCTGGAATCCCTTTGGACCGCAATGCCCACCAGATTATCGCGCGAGGAATACAGTCGAAGGCCTTCTGCAAGTCGAGAAACAGGCAATGCAGAGGCGTATTCTTCGCCCTGTATTTCTCCGCGACAGTCCTTAGGGCAAAAACAGGGTCCATTGTCCCGTGACCAGGGCGAAACCCATATTGACATTCCGAGATAGTGCACTCCTGTCGAATCCGAGAGTCGATAACCCTCTCGAAGAGCTTCATGGTGTGGGACATGACCTTAACCCCTCGGTAACTACCGCACTCCTGGACCGACCCCTTGCCCTTGAAGACTGGAGTAATGATACTCAGTCTCCATTGGCTCGGGATCGTACTGGTGAGGAGTATCTGGTTGAAGAGGTCGGTTAAGACGCCCACACCACGAGAGCCCATCGCCTTCCAGGCTTCGATGGGGACTCCATCGGATCCAACAGCTTTCCGATTCTTCATGCGGCGAAGACAATTCTGGACCTCTGCAGGCGTTACCAGTGGCAATATATATATATATATATATATATATATATATATATATATATATATATATATATATATATATATATATATATATATATATATATATATATATATATATATATATATATATATATATACCAATATTATTGTGTCGTCTTCTGTTGATAATTAGATACAAGTAAGTTTATGTATGTAAGTATGTGTAGTATATAGCTTTTAATATGCAATCATGTTTGATTAATGAATTCCAATTCAATTGTGCACTTACCATGAAACTATCTCTGCATCACCCCAAGGTAGACTGGCAGAGAATGCCTCTAGGCATTAAGTCCGCCTTGTACATTATGTGCTAAAGGTTTAATAAATAAAAGTTTAATAAAAAGGAGGGCATAGCTATTAGATAATATCTGTTTTTAATTATAAACAACAATATTATTAATAGTATAGTCGACGCAGTAGAATACGTAAACAACAAGTTTTATGTAAATAACTTTTGCAGCTACTCCCTAATTGCTTGAAGTAAATTTTGTCGGCTGATTGTTACCCGAAAACAAATGAGAACTTGGATCGTTAACGACAATAACAAAATGGTGATGAAAGTTCAGAAAAAAAGATGTTTCGTTTATTTAGAAGAGGGTTAAATTCGATGGACTCTTGTTTATACAACTGTTGTTTCTTTGACGTCAGAGTGAATGTACAAATCTTACATTTGGCGGTGTGGTTCTAACTATTTATTTGTATCCAGCATGTAATAATGGAAATAATAGATAGCTTCTTTGGCTTGTATACAAATAAAGGATAAGTAATATTTGGCCTTTGGCCTTAGGGTTAGTTGCCAGTCAATTCAAAATTCAATTTGGCTACATCTTATCTATCTATAGTAAGTACTTTCATGTACGTTTTCTTTGTCCACAAGACACAACTTATATTGAATAGCTTCGTCACAAATATACAATTAACCGATACTTATGTCCAGGTAAGAATAAATTATTTGGATCGTACAATATGTATATCTTTGGTAGACACCGAACCCACAGACATGAGCGTACAAAACAAAGTATAGGCCGCCATTATTATTTCTTATTATATTTAAATAACAGTCCTTTGACTGTAAAACTTTCTTTAATGTAAAAATAATAGTGAGGCTACATTTTTATAAAAAATTCGTTTTTTATTTCACATATACGATAAACTAAAATAGAGAGAGAGCCGACAAGTTTATATAACATCGACTTTTGGTCATTACTCTCTTAGGCATCGACAGCGAGGTATATGGTTAATTTTCGGAGAGCTTTGGGGCAAAAGAATGTTAAAAAACCAAATCTTCTTAATTGCGTACACTCGTAACATATCTCTCTGTATAAAGGGGAATATCTTGAGGAACTG
This sequence comes from Malacosoma neustria, assembly GCA_963693495.1. Lineage (NCBI taxonomy): Eukaryota > Metazoa > Arthropoda > Insecta > Lepidoptera > Lasiocampidae > Malacosoma > Malacosoma neustria. The sequence goes on from OY856374.1 coordinate 9,553,676, forward strand.
TTTAGTTATCTTTCTACCACCACACTGCCCGCTATCAGCTGAGTGGACATGCACATTACCTGGAGCCTTTCTTACATATAGACCGGTTTCCAATTGAAATGAGTATGCAGCTGAGGTTTACCTAGCGAATAATATACGTTTATGAAGTTTTTCAAAAAAGCCATTATAGCATTTCTTCTAGACCAGCAGTGCGTTTGCAGTGACTCGGGTGTTGCGAACGGCCATAGGTGATGCTTACCATCAGGTGTTTTTTTTTTTTTTTAATAAAAAAAAAACATCTCCCTAGATCCACCACACTTGTCCAATGAGTCTTTATATGTAACCCATCCCATTATCTTTAACGGTGATATCGGTATGCAAGTTTCTTCACCATATTTTCCTTTATGTTGTTATGTGGTATGTGGCAATTATGTTATGATTTGCAAATTTGAAGAGAAAACCAGCCTTAAGTGATTCATGATTATGGGATTTGAACCCGTGACCTTTTGGCCTTTTTTAGGTATTGCTCTTCAACTGTGATGCCGCTGTTAGTGGTTGCCACGTATGAGTATAGACTAATTGCTGAAAAATGTGGAAAACCCTATTAGCTTTTATCCGAGCAGAGGCGGAGAAAGAATACTTACCTCTGCGGCCGGGGCCGGCCTGTCGTAAAAGATGACCAGACAATCCACCCTAGTGGGTACCCTACGTGGTAGGGCCTCAAAGTCCGTCTGGATGGCGACCACCTTTGGTCTTAAGTATGCCGCCATAATAAACTTGTGTTGTGTTCCGGAATTAGTGACCCAAGTTCCTGTACTCTTAAGAGACAACAGCGTGTTCGTAATGCCACTGGCATTGCAAACACCCATAGGCGACGGTAACTGCTAAATACTAAGCGGGCTGTCAGCCTGTCTGCTGTTCTACAGCAATAAAAAAAATAGCTCAGGAAGTGAGGCACATTTTGTAGGGTAACGTGCTCTGCGAAGACAAGCAAATAAACCACACAATACGGTCACAACGCAGGTTTTATGTGTAAAGGAATACCCTAAGGATTCTTGTTGAACTAGAAAGTTTAAAGGTCAGCAATACGTCAGAGAATCCCCAAAGTTCACTTGAGTGGAAAAGTATAAGTTTAATGATGTTTGAAATATATATGCCTACAGGTTAAACAGTTTGCGATGTTAGTAGTAATACGAAACCTGAGTGTTTGATAGCTTTCTCAGATAATATTATTTTGTGTTTCCTTTATATTTACAAAAGAAATGAATGCAATTGAGTTTCTTTTCAATATAAATACAATGGGACTATTCACGCAATGCCATAGTCCCAATGTAAACAGCAGTAATTTAATACTTCCGAAAATCGATCCTGTGATTCCCGCAGGCATACCAAAATGAGAAAGATGTTACACCACGGAAATAACAGACCATCTGGCCCCAGTCAGAAATAAGAATAAGGCGACCCCATCACTTTTCTAGTCATAAATATCTCATATACCTAGTCAGGTCATAAATTCTGTCACATGTTTAATGTAAAATAATTGTAACAAGTTTATTCATTATGTAACCATTTATATACCAAAATGAACTTAACAAAACATAGATTCTTATGACATTAAAGTTTATTCAAAATGACCTCCGTGATTTTGAATACAAGCCTTCAATCTGCGCGGCCAGTCCTCTATTGCAGCACGAACGAGGTCCATGTCAATATCGGCGGCTGCCTTAATCAAGGATGTCTTGAGTGACTCCAAATTGGGATGAGGCTTTGAACACGCCTTTTGCTCCAAGTGTTGCCATATCTTGTAATCTAACGGATTCAAATCTGGACTGGAGGAGGACATAAATTATATACACTGGTAATAAATATTTCTTATTTTAGAATTAGCAGTTTTACAACGGCTTTATCCCATTACAGTTCCGTCGTGTAAAATTAATGTGCCGTCTGTTATCAGCAAAAGGACCAGGGAATTATTAAACACCATATAAAGTAGACAGCAACAGGGCGGTAATTTATTATTAGTGTGATAAAATATAAGCTGCCTTAAGTATATCCAGCTAGACAGCTCCCTTGAGAGTTTCTTCGTATAGAGCTGTAATGTGTTTATATTTTAAAATTGTGATGAATATTAAATTTCGTAGTTATTGTTAAGCGATTCGTATTTCTCTGGCAGGACGTATTCGTATGCGTGTTCTCTAGATGGATGGGACATATGATTAGTAATAATAACAGAGATAGAATAGATAGAAAAGTAGCTGGTCCAACATGGATTTTGTCATAGTTGTACCAGAATTACCTTTTACCGATATTATTAGAAATTCTAAATAAGTCATGTAATAGGCAAATATAAACTCTGTAATTTAGAAACTAAGAACAGCAATAAAATCTTTTTATTGTTTATTATTTTTCTAGTACCCAATAAATCTGAATGTTATATTATTAGTATTAGGTTGATTAACATGGTCAAATATTCTTGGCCAGAAATCAAGATGTGGTTATCTCATTACTTTGCTGCAGTCGACCCAAAAAGGCGTGGCAATGTTCTGCTCTCAGACAATTCTTGACAGCATATCTCATAGGTTACTTGAGAACTCAAAGGCTAGGTCGCACATAGTTTCTGTTTATACCAGAATATTTGCATCAGTTTTTAGTTTTGGTGATTATTCAATATCTGGCGTGTTGAAACATAACCCCCCCCCCAACATTCATCTAATGAAATTTATTTAATTAGCTTTTAATATTCTAATTGTTTAATTATAAAAAATTACCTGAATGTACGTACGGAGCCCAATACAATTTAAAACTTTGAATATGAATTTTAAAATGTTTTAATCGAATGGCGAATATCAATAGAGATTAATAAAATTCATGACCATATTGTATAATTTAACAACGAGTCTCACCAAAACATTAATTTAGTTGCAAATTCAACCCAATTGTTATTTGCAATTCCGTTCGTTGTAGCAACAAGGCTTTTGAATACATTTTGATGAGTGTTGGGGTTTTTAATCGCTTACCGGATGCGAGCCTTCGGAACATGCTGAGACAGCTCATGCAAAATTGAAGTGACAGCCATTAGCTTTGTTTTTAGGAGCTTATACTGCAAATAAACGTGTTTACTTTATTTTTGCAATTTAAAGCCTGTTATTACGATATTGATATTAGGTATTTGGTTTTATTTTGTATTGAAAATACAAATACAATATATCTGTTTCTTTCTGTATGGTTCCGATATGCAAAAGCCGACTACGCAAAGAGATTGTCAAACATTTGGATGATTTGAATAGTTTGTTCTGGTTTAAGTATGTGTATGTTTATGAAGAAGTCTTGCTTTATAGGTTTTCATGTCTGTCTTATAAAAAAAAAGCCAATTCTTATAAGTAAGGGAATGGTATTGTAATCCTTACAGAGCTAAACTAGTTCGATGTGTAATGCGAATTGATACCTTTCATTGATTCCCGCCCCGAATTGAGTGTTCATGTATTGTTATAAATGAAAGTATATTAAAAGTATCAGTTGTGTTTTTCCAATTACTTTGGGATTAGATGACGATATGTAAAGTGTCACAGTATATATATTTATATATATATAAGATTTTATAAAATTAAGCATTCAATAATATTAACAGAGTAAACATTAATTTGAGGCAATTTTTTCCAATGTTATTAGACAACTTATAAATTAAATTATTAATGCAATAAAAAATATATCAACACATATCATACCATCAGTAACATCTACACTTGCAACGACCCAATCGACAGATATTCGTCAAAATACTAGGCGGATATTGTGTTAAATTTATTATTTTTCTCTGTGTAGGAGCAGAGTACTAAGAGAACTAAGAATACTAACCCTGCGGCCAGGGTCTGCATCTCGTAAAAGACAATCCACGTCGTAGGTCTGGAAGTCTGACTGGATGGCTACCATCCATGGTTTACATCCATAAAGTATGCCAGTCTTATGACGTTATGCTGTGTTTCGGTATTAGTAAATAAGGTTCTAGTACCCCTTCGAGGTTGACAGTGCATTGGCAACGCCCCTGGGTTAGCAAACTTCATATGACCATCGGGTAGGCCGTTTGCCTGTCTGCTCAACTCCAGCTATAAAACATAATTATATAAACTTATTTAGAAATAAAATAAGATTAATTTAAGTAATTATACATAAAAATATTTTAATTGAGCAATTCATTAGCAGTGCTAAGTTTTTAAAAATTCGCAATGACACGCGTCTAAAAATAAAATGACATAACATTTGTAGTGTGAACTTTTAAACTATCAGAGCTTGTTAGCTGTTCTGAGTCAACACGTGAAGAAAGGTATGTCACGGAGTTTCATTCACTACAGGTATTAAATGTCTCCAATAAGTTTATTCATCATATAACTTTAGTTTTATATATAGCACTAGCTGACCCGGCAAACGTTATTTTGTCATATAAATGAAAAAATATATTATGCCTAGGATTTTCGTAGAATTTCCTCGAAAATTAATTCATGAAATGAGAAACTATATGCTATAAATATAATATGCTGAATTTCAAGTCAACTAGGTGTATTGTGATTTTCTTTTTTAGGAAGTCAAATAATTATAGTTACTCTTGTAAAAATGTCATACGTTGTAAAAAAAAGTGTCGTAACACTAAAGTAAGAACGTTCGCAAAATCTTTGCTCGTTATTATAATCTCAGTAGCATATATGAGACCAAAATTAACAATTAGCGTGCAAATAGGATTAAATTAAAAAAAAATTGCACACAAAAATAATATTCTCTCCATTTAATCTTATTTACAGTAGCTAAATAGTATATATCTCTTGCATAAACGTAATTTAGAAACCATGCTGCCTTTTTGTGTCGGTATGAATGTAGTCAGGGTAACAGGTAAATATATGCTGTTTTTATAAACATTTAATATTAACCAAAGTAATATTTATCGCAATCTATTAGTTCTTTGAAATGGTTACGCTTGGCTAAAAGGAGAATATAATCTTGTTGTTGATCTGACGTGAATAAGAAATTATCTGATTGGTTTAATTGTATAATTGGAAAATTCCTATACGAGAAAAGTGCTTTGAAGCTAAATTTAAGTTGAATGTGTAAAAGAAATATCATAAATATGTATACTTTGTTAAAACGTGAAAAAAGCAATTACGGGATTTTTTCCTTCTTGGTAAACATCAACGGTGTGGTTCCATTGTTATTGAGGTTGTGGGTAGATGGCAATTATCCTTGTAAACACCAAATTTGGTCATATTTATTTTATCAATTTTCTTATAGTTCTTTGCATATAAACAATAAGTCTCAAGAGAAGTTATTGATGCGAATAGGCGTGGAATATTTTTGTAAGACGAAGCAAACTAATTTTGGTATTAATTAGAAGAATAAGCTCTTATAAATAAGCAATACATTACCGTATAATATAATAAGTACCCAAAATCACATTGAATTTAAAAACGTAACTAAAGCATTTCACCTTAACATCAGACATTTGTTCATGACGTGTTGTTTGTTTATAAAGGGCGTTGTTTTCCACAACTCGGACTTTTACTCATATATGCAAAGGTGGGCCCTTACTCTAATGCAAAGTACACAACCAGGGCCGTTAAGCAAACACGTAAAGGATGAAATTTCTCAGCTCGCATTTTGGCATGTTACGTAATAAAATACGTGTATATAGCTTTATTAATTTTAATAGTTTACATAAAAATCTGAACTCTTTAGAGTGCCAATGAGCGGGTGTAAATTAAACTTGGTAGTTGAGATGTTCTTATCAACGCAGGGTTCGTAGGGATGGGGCGAACTTTCGGCTGATTTATTCATCACTCCTAAATTAGGTTTCACTACACTAACACAAGAGATAGATGTCAACCCTCAACAATTTCAAGCAGAAATGAAATAATATGAATCGTTTGTTCTTTAAATGTCAAATAAAACATCTGAAACTAACAAGTTAGATTTTTACTTTCTAGGATGAATAATTACTTGAATAGAATTGAAGTTTTAAAGCGTCTAATAGATATAATACATATAAAAGCATGTTTAACAAAATAATGAATACCAAGTATTTAAAATATGTGAAAATAAATTCATGATTGAAGTTCATATTTTTATGTACTTGTGTTATAATAATACAATAGTATCTAAAAATAGGGCTATTCCTTACTGGTTTGTTCAGATTGAACACCAAATTCAAAAATTTGTAAAGGAAAATGCTGAGCCCATCTCTAGTAGGTGATAAATTAGAGTTTAGACACAAATTTCAACCCTCAAGTAACAAGATAATTAAAAGTTAAATTGTTTGGACTTCTATTTGTTAAGTTTCTCTTTCCTGGCTGCGGGTCCCGTGGTTTAGTAGGTTCAGTTATGTAAGGTGACAGAATATTATCACTCATTTTGCGTTACAAAAACTTGTGAGTCGATATAAATAAGATAAATATATTATAGTTTAAAAGGAACTAAAAAACACACTTTCATAGTTAATCAAACAAAAAGTAAAAAATAATTTTTAACATAAGAATAAAATTGAGGCGTTTGTTAGGTTTCCTCACCCCACTGAAACCATGTTCTTTGGTTATAGCCAGTGAAGTTGTCCACTTCTGACACCAAAAATTGTCTAACATTTTTCACATAACGTTCTGAATTTATTGTTACTGCACGTCCTCTTGTATCTTCAAAAATTAAAGGCCAATTGGTCAATTTAGGCTAATGAAATGGCTTCTTATGTGTTGTGGGTAGATATAGTTTTTATCTTATTATAGGTTGGCTGGCTGCGCCAGTAGAATAAACAAGCTAATTCTGACCGGTTCTTATAATGTTCGCGATATCTTTTTACATCTTTAACAGTTAGCGACGAGGTCAAAAAGTAATACATGTGTATTTATTACGATAATGGCTAAAGTTGTACGTGTAATAGTGTAACCTAAGAAAGATGAGGTGAAGTTATCCGTTAAACCAATCGACTTAAAACCGATTTTTTTAAAGCTAGATTGTTGCCGTTTGCACTCTGTAAAAGCGTTGAAAAAGAATTAAATCGTTTAGTTAATTTAGGAATTTTAATGCCGGTTAAATACTTAAAATATGCCAGTCCTATTGTGCCTGTTTTAAAGCGTGATGGTTCTATTTGTTTATGCGCCGATTTTTCAGAAATAAACAATTGCTTGTTGATAAATACCCGTTACCCAGATACGAATTCATCCCAAGCGTATTGTACACGATGCTGGTAATGCGCGGCGTGATTATCACAATTTTTTAACACTTTTTACTGATTAGGGCAAGTACAATGTTCGCGGCGCGGTTGTTCCGACTGACGGCAACTGGCACTGACGGTAGTTTTTGGAAATATCCGAGCCGAATATATTTCAAATATAGGGTATTTAATTATAATTTTTTTATCTATACTACTATTATAAAGAGGAAAGATTTGATTGTTTGTTTGTTTGTTTGTTTGCTTTGAATAGGCTCCGAAACTACTGACCCGATTTAAAAAATTCTTTCATTGTTGGGAAGCTACACTATCCCCGGGTGACATAGGCTATATTATATTTTTAAAAAAATTAGGGATCCTTACTAAAACTCTAATAATGCAACCCGAAGTGTAAAAAAATTACCTAAAATATAATTTAAATCGCGTGCGTTGCGAAAACTATTGATGATAGAATAAAATAATGTACTACAACTTTGCAGAACACATCATTATTTACAAAAAGTGTCGCGACAGCATATGTCTAACTATTATAGTTATGCCACAATAAGTGTTCTTTTATTTTAAAAAATTAATTGAAATGCCGCCCCTAGAAAAGGTTCTTTATTTGGATCTTGGTATTAATCCTTATCAAAATAAATTACTTCATATTCAAAACTGTTTCAATACCTTTATATAACTTTTTGAATTATTCAATTCGGATATTCCATTCGAAAGATATCACGAGTTTAAAAATGTAAGTATTAGAAAAATGTTGCGTGGTAGCCGCTCACCCTGTTCGGCTAGCTAGGCAGCACCTTATGCAATGTAGGCGTGCGTCACTGGGGTTTTTACAAAAATTAGAATACTTATTAAAAAATAACGAAAAATAAATAAAAAGTAATAGCAAAAAAAATCATTAAAATAAAAGCTCATAGAAATAATAATATTCAAACTTTCTTTATAATTTTATTTTTTTAGTTGTTGTTGTTGTTGTGAGTGCCTCTCCTACAGGAGGTTAGCTGTCAGCTCTGAGAATACTTTCCTGTCCTGGGCCAAGCGAAACAGTTCTTCTACGCTTGAGATATTTGTCCACTCACGGATGTTGCGGAGCCAAGACTTTTTCCTCCGTCCAACTCGCCGTTTACCGCAAACTTTACCCATCATAATGAGCTGGAGCAGCTGGTATCGCTCATGTCTCAACACGTGGCCTAGATACGTCACTTTACTTTTCTTGATTATGGGCAAAAGTTCGCGATCTCTACCGACAAGTTGGAGTACTCTAACATTTGGAACTTTCTATGTCCAGCTAATGCCGAGCATTCTACGGTAGCACCACATCTCGAATGCTTCTAAACGCTTTTGGGTATCAGCTGTCAGGGTCCAACCCTCGCTACCATAAAACACATTTTTTTAGTAACCTGACGCAAATAGAAGGGTTTGCCCCCAGGGGCGCTCCTCTGTCCGAGGAGTGCACGGGTGTGCGTACCTGAGGTGCCCGAGCATCCGTCGCTTCACTCCCCTCTCCGTTCGAGGCGACAGAGTCCTACCTTTCTTTCCGTCTACCTCTTACATCCTTTCCAACTTAGCTCTCTGTTCGTGGTATGGTCCCCGATGGGATGGTTGCGAATACTGATTGGGGTCCCGGGTTCTACCATGGGACCCGATTTGGTAGTCAAAACCATGCCTATTTCGACTGCGCCTGCACAGAGAGTGTTCCCGGGGCGGGAATTGCATCCTCGCTGTCGGTTGGTCTTGCTGGGCCGGCTACGACGTCAAGCGATTCTGCTTTTTCTGGAGTGTCGTCTGGTAGTCGTACACACGCCTGACTAGCACGCAACGGGGATGCGAGTCCCGTCCGGAATTGGCCGCGGACCTGTCGCTCCCGGCCCTGGTTCTGTCCATGGTCGGAGGCGATCCTGGATGGACGGCCGTCGCCTCCTTTTGCGAGGCAGTAGTGTCTGCAAGGGAGGCGGCGGAACGGGAGCGGGAGTCCGCCACCGCACTCCCCTCCCGCCAACGTAGGCCGCGTCGTCGGCGCCGGAGGGCGGGCAACGATCTCCGGCCGCCGTAGAAAGCGGCCGCGGGCGGCCCCTCGGGGGAGGATCCGCCGCCCGCACTATTGCCGTGAGGGAAAAGGCCGCGTGCTGTTCCGCAGCCCCCCTCAACTCATAGAGTTGTTACAAGAGAGCGCCGGGGGGACGAAAGCCTGACCTCCTGGCGCCAGCACTTTAGAAGGGGCCCGCTTTAAGACAAAGCGTGGGCCGGCGCCGGCCCGGGCCACGAGATCGGCAGGCCATATATCCGTGGGCCCGGGCGTAGGCGATAGGAGAACAGCAGGGTTTTTTTAGTAAGTAGTCGGATGGTCGAACATCTTTTCCGGAGTCCCTTATATCCCTCGGTCCCCCCGGGCCGGGGGAACCCGTCAAGAGAGGTTTTTCCCCGAGACCGAAAAAAAATAGAAGGGTTTAATTTTTTGTTAAATACCCATGCGAAGCTGGGACGGGCTGCTAGTATTATATATGTACATTTTTTTATTTATTTTATTTTATATTTTGGCTTGGCACATCGTCTACACGTATAATCAATTGAAATTAGAAAAAGAATCTCATATGTTGACTTGCATAAATACCAATAAGGGTTTATTTAAGTTTACTAGCCTTCGGTCTAGCCAGTGCCCTTGCAATTTTCCAAAGAACCATGGAGTCCTTACTAGTTGGGCTGAAAGGTACTCTCTTGTTCCAAGATGATATCCTAATTTGTGGTGGTGCTCCTCCGTCCAAGACCACGGTAGATTTTTTTGCAGTAAGTTATGAAGCGGGTTCAATATAGCCGATGCATTGTTGATAAAATTACGATAGTAGTTAACTAAACCGAGAAAATACTTCAATTCTGTAGTATTGGATGGTGGACGGCAACAACGGACGAATTGCCTTGACTTTACTTGGACATTTATGTGTGTCGTACTTATCGATGGCAAACCCTAGATATGAGATATACTGTTGAAAACAATTGTGTTATGTGATAGTTTGGGAATACCAGAATGTTTTAAAAATAAAATCCTTATTGAACTTTACACAGGTTATAGAATAGGTATTGCAAAAATGAAGGAAGAAACACGCTTGCAATTTTGGTGAACCGGTATGTCCACAGGTATTGAAGAGTATGTAGGTTCTTGTAAAATTAGTTGTTCACTACGTGCCAATCCCGTGCACGCCCCGTTGACACCCTGGCCGTATATCGCCCACTCCGTGGCATCAAGTACATCTAGATTTTCTAGGTCCATTAAATAGTAGAACTTATTTAATTATCGTTGATGCGAATTCAAAATGGGTAGAATGTTTTGACGTCTGGTATAGTTCACGCATCGTTATAGATAAGCTATGCGAAGTAGTGGCTAGGTTCGGATTATTTCATACAATTTTCTCAAATAATGGCACTTCCTTTGTTACCAACGAATTAAAAAAAAATTGTTTACGTAACCGCATAGTTCTCACCTCTCCCGCTTATAATCCATCTAGCAATGGGCAAGCTGAGAGCTATGTCAAAATTATTTAAAGAGCTCATAAGTCTATATTGTTGTCCCGATCAAATGTGCGCGATGTAAACACAAAATTACAAGAATTCCTATTATAATGCATAAATTCCAAGAATTTCACTACAAATAGATCCTCTGCGGATATATTATTTGGCCGCAACTTAAGATGTAAATTAGATTTATTAAAACCTAATGTTCTAGAACCATTTGACACTAAACTCGACAAAATTGTAAAAAATCAAACAGTGCTTACAAAGTGAGCAGTACGGTGGTAAACGTAAAGTTAATTTTTATATCGGCGAAATTGTGCTTGTTAAAAACTATAGTCAAAAAAATCTTGGTGCCGTGGACTTATAGTAAAAAAATCTAGACATTCCATTTTTATTATACAGCTGCTCCATTCAGGGGAAATGATCAAAAGGCATACAAATCAAATTCTCAAATATAAGGGGGGAGAGGTAGAAGATAGATGCCTCGAGAATTCTAAATATGGTGATCCACTTGAGGTCCCTGTGCCTGCATTTCTGGTACCAGAACCCAATACCTATACTGGAAGCAGTCAAGTTGCTGCTAAAGAAGCCCATTCTTCACCTATTTCTCCGGATAAAGTAGGTAGTTTGAATATTTAGACCGATAACATGTGTTCTTAGATTTGTTCGAGTTTTAAAATTAAATACAGTACAATATAAGTAATATTTCAATGTGAAAGTGTACAAAATAACATAATAAATAACATCAAGTGTTGTTTTGAGTTTCAGTAAAATCTAAATATCGTTTTCAATATGCCTTCTGAAAGATGTGGCACGTGCAGGAAATTCATGTCATCTACAGAAGACCTTAGATGTGGATCATGTGGATTTCTCCAACATAGGGTTTGTGTGGCCCTTCCTGCTAAAGGAAAAGTGCCACCTGCTTGGCGTTGCCAGGCTTGTAAGGCATCAGAAAACACACCTAGTAAGATGGCTTCAAAAATAATTGTCAATGAAGTTAAGGATCTTTCCATTAAAGATGTGATGGATGAAATTCGGGCCATGCGCCTCGACTTCTTGGAATTTAAAAAGGAAATTACTGATCTGAGAGTTGAGGTGCAATCTTTCAATGACCGCATGGGACGACTTGAAACTCGATTGGATGAGTTGGAGATAGCTGTGTCCATGCAAAATGGAGCACAGGCTATGGTGGAGAAAAATACAAATCGTATAAGGGCAGAAATAAATAAAAGAGATCAGGACCTTCTGGCAGATGACCTGGAAATCCGAAACATTCCAGAGGCAAGCGATGAAAATCCCTCGCATCTGATAGTGTCTATAGCCAATAAGTTGGGTGTCAGTATAGATACCGGCGACATCGGATACGTGGAACGAGTTGGCAGCCACTCTCATAACCTGGATTTGCGCAAGGAGGGGGTAAAAGAACCACGACCTAGAGTTATCGTGGTGCGTATGGTGCGTCGTAGTGTCCGTAACGAATTGTTATTAAAAGCTCGAGCACATCGGTCTATGAATACTGGAGTTTTTGGATTTCCTGGAGAACCGAACCGCATCTACATAAACGAAAGACTGACTACAACTAATAGAAAGTTATTTGGTTTGGCACGACATGTTGGCCGTCAAAATGGATGGCAGTTTATTTGGATCTCCAGGGGTCGAGTGCTTTGTAGGCGCAAACCGGGGGAAGCGGTGCTCAGGATCCAAAGTGTGCAGGACATAAATGATAATATAGGACCTTGTGAATGACTCCCATGTTGTAAACACCTGTTAGCACTTGTAAACTTGCTTATGTTTATATATATTATATTAACTAAATTAATTATTAACTTTATAATATTATACTAAGTAAATTATATTAAGCTACATGTTTTATAAACTATTATATACTCTGTAAGGTATTTATTTTGGTACTAGATGGTGCTCTATGAAGTGTCCCAAACTGTACTAAATTGTCCAAATCTCATGTTTATAATTCAAATTTCTATATTATTATATGAAGGTTCATTTAAAGAATGTACGACTTACAAGTAATATTGTGTCTCATGTTAATTTATATCTGCTACTTAAATAACTTAATGTACCTATTACAATATTGTTATTTTTCCATCATATAGTCTAATATCAAATAATTTTGCTAAAATAATCTATTTACCCTTTTTTTTAAGTTTCGTACTGTATTAATTTTAAAACCAAATAATTTTATCAAAATCTAAAGGGTCAACTATGATCTTAGTTAAGGCTCCCACTGAAAACCAGCGTCAAGTCGAAATTAGATTGGTTTCAACTTGGCATTATGCTGAGTGAGCGGGCCTCATTGGATACAGAAGTGACAGATATTGGCAAAAAAATAAAAATAATAATAGATATCCCCTAACTTATTGTATATACCGATAACGATATAATGTTTTTCTTTGTTTTTATTTTATATAGATTTTTGTATGTATTTGTCATTTTTATACCAATAAAATATATTTTCTTTCTTTCTTTCTTTCTTTCTAAAGTTAATCCTCAGGAAACCATTGCAGCGAAAGAGAGATTCATGAATCCAGTGAAATTAATACTGGTAATATTAGTCGTCAACCAAGCGATAGACTTACCAGTTCAAGCTTGGTGTTGACACCACAGAACGTTGTGACACCCTAAAGCTGTCTACACACCGAAGCCGCCGGCCCGCCGGCACGAACCCGGCTGGCAAGGCGGCGGCCTGATTTTAACGATCGTGCCTGCGGCATGCGCCCGCGCAATCTACCCCGCGGCTCTGACGTATCAGTTTTTTTTATCGACTAAACATTATGGAATGAGACGACGAAAAAGTATTGAAACTAATAGACCTCTTCTTACTCAAAACCAGTACTATGGAACCCAAAACATAGTGACTATAAAATGCGGCCAAAACATTGCATGCCGCGACTGTCGTGCCGTTGGGAAAATTTCCACCCGCCGGCACTAACCCGCCGGGTTGGTGCCGGCGGGCCGGCGGCTTCGGTGTTTAGACAGCTTAAGTAAGGAGACAGAGAAAAAGGGTGGATGTTGTGGGTAGTTTTAGTTTTTATCTTATTACTGGTTGACTGTTTTTCGGTTTTAATTCTTGTTTGTTCCGTGCCGTTTCTATGCACTGCCGTTCTTCATGATCTTGACCACCCAGATTTTACTTGTGCCTAACCGATTTTTTCTAATTTCTTTTGACCCATTTTAGAATGAGAGGCATATTTGCTGTATCTTTTATATGACGAAACCTCACATACTGCAAAATCTACGCGCTACAGTCTCTGAATAGTTATATTTTTACAAAACTTTCACACGCACCCATAGTAACCCATGCATTTCCAAGAGCCAGGCTACCTACTTTCATACTTCTTGGGCCTCTTAGATACGATGCGTTCACGCAGTCAGCTAAATAAATCTATACTTTTTTCTGATCCCTTGTAAAATATCTGAATCACCTTTGACTGAAAATTATGTCTTTATTACTGCGTAGTTAAATGTAAATACATTACGTATTCCAAGCATTGTCTGTTCCATTCCGAGTCAACTTAGTGTTAACATACCATAGCCATGTGTTAGATTTAAAACTTTACTATACAATGGCAATTTTTAGCTTGTTATTGTCAAGATTTCTAATCAAAAACAAAAATATAAAATTCCAATATAAATAAGTGTGATTATAATTTACATTATGATTAGTACATTCAACAATATGAGTATAATTTCAGATCTATTGATACAGAATCTGTATTTCATTTATCTATCAAGTCCTTTTCAAAGTCTGTTCGACTTCAGAAGAGCATTTCCATTTTACTGCGGATCCAAGGTTATTAAATTTCAAGTATAATTGAATTGAAGGAGTTTTCGAGTTTTCATCTCAAATGAAATATTTCCCCCTTACTTCTCTGGCGTAGAGGCACTTGCTGGAGTTTCTTTTGTTTTAAATTATAATATTGTCATGAAACTGGCTTTTAAGTTGTAGGTTAATGAAAAATTCAAAATGCAGTATATTGTGGTTATATTGAGAAGAAATTTAAATAACCTCTTTAAGTTAAGTAACCAGTTCTATGCTTAGTAACTTGATAATTAGTACTTAAAGTAATATAATGGATAAGAATAGATAAATATAGTCTTAGATCTAAGTAGGTACGCGGTAACCAAGTGGCTTCACTCTTTCAGACCAACAACCTAGAGGTCACGATTTTGAGCGCCATAGTGCAGTTTTCTTGCCATGTGCATGAGGGAAGTCAGATTATTTAACAACTGCACCGGATGTGGCGGCGGCCATTGACGGAAGACCGGATGTAACGGCAGCCATATTATTTAACAGCTGCGAAAGACGGCGGCTAGAGGGCGCTAGTGGAACGTGCACCGGATGTGCCATTGATAGTAAAATATTGTAACGGTTCTCCTCACCAAGCGATCGCCTTTGGTTCTCCTCACCAAGCGATCGCCTTTATAAGGAGCCACGCTGTTGAGTCGGCACGCATTTCAAACGGATGCGTCTTGGTGCACGGACCACTGTCTCTCGACAGTCAGTACTGCCCAGCTACTGGACGTGGAACGTTGTCTCAGACAATTAGTACTGTCCTTATTGCGGTGGGTGCATGGAACCCTATCTCTGACAGTCAGTACTGCCCAGCTACTGGACGTGGAACCCTGTCTCTGACAGTTAGTACTGCCCTAGGTGACCGCCCTCACTGTCACATTACTAGTTATTTAACTAAATTTATTTCATTTCTATATTTCTAGATTTAAGATAACTGATTGTTCAACTGAAATAAATTTGTATATTGCCATATCTGAGTCGTCCTGCTGATGTCTGGGCCAAACCCGACATGCATATTAATTCGTCGGTACATAACACAAGAGTCATGTACCGACGGTGAAGGATAACATCGTTAGTAAACCTGCATACTGAGATCACCAGCACGTGTAACCCACCAATCCTTGTCTGGACAAGCGTGGCAGGTGTATTGTCCGTTTCCTTTGAGGATAGACCTAACTCCAGTAGTGGGACATTACTGTCATTATATTACATCATCCAAGTGATGATGATAATGCTCATCCAAGTCTTGCTGGATTTCACGAGATTGTCGGAATCAACCAATCCTGAAATAATGTCTCTTTACTGAGTTTTATAAACTCTTCAAATTTCATCATATACACATTTTCAAACAGCCTCATGTCATGTCTTTTCTATATAGTTTCGTATTTTCATTATTTTCTCGTGAAATACTAGGGGTGTTCAATAAAAATTGATAATGAGTGCGATGCAATTATCTTTTATTAAATGGTATTTTATTTTTCGACGCAGTCACATTTCAGGTTTATACACTTTGTATATCTTTTTTCTAAAGCTAAAATTCCATTTAAAAAACTTCCTGATCCCTTAAAAAATCGTGTACCGCGGCAACTATTACGTTATTATCTTCAAATTTATGGCTCCTGAGATGTTTCTTTAACCGCGGTAATAAGTAGAAATCACTAGGAGCTAACTCCTAAGTTCAGTGAATATGGAGGTTGTTCCATCAATACGAAGCCAGCTTCTTGAATGGTAGCCATTGAAACTCTGGCGTTATCTTGGTGAAACAAAACCACTTTAGCGAGTTTGCAACGCCGTTGCTTGCGTATTTCCTCACGCAACTTTGTTATTTGTCCTGCCTTCAAAATCTCCGTAATAGTGGCTCCATGATTAAGGTATTTTATCATTACCACCCCTTGTTACCGGCGGATGGAATCGCCTTAAATTTCTTCGAAGTTGGAGACGACGGTTTCTTCCAAGTCATGGAATGTTTTTTCGTTTCCGGGTCATAATGGTGAAGCCATGTTTCGTCCATAGTTATGAATCAAGCCAAAAATCGATTAACATCTTGTTGTAACAAACCCAAACAGCTTTGTTAAATTCTCAGTCTCGTTTGTTTCTGTGCGCTAGAAAGCATTTTGGGCACACAAGCCGCTGACGCTTTTTTCATACCCAAATGGTTGTGTATAATATTATGGGCACTTCCTATAGAAATCTTCATTTCTTCTGTTATAAAACAAACAGTAACACGACGATCGGCCAAGACAATGTTTTCAACTTTTTAAATAATTTGTTCAGTCACTACTGATGTAGGGCGGCCCGTGCGGGGGTCGTCGTTAATGGAAGTTCTTCCTCGCTTGAACTCAGCACACCAACGCGCAACCGTAGAATATGGAGGAGCATGAATCCCTAATTTTGTTCTCAAGTATTGATTCACCAGCTTCGTAGTAAAATTTTTCAAGAAGAGATATTTTACTACCGCGCGAACTTTTTTTTATTCATTTTTAAGAACATTTCCTACACGACACAAACAAATGACTTCTATTTTTAAAAACAAAAGAGAATTGAACGCTTTTTTATCATTATTATAACTAATGTCTGGGCTCTGCCTGCTAGTGTTTATTTTTTTCTTTCCAAAGAGAATGTATCGCATTATTACTATTTATTGAATACCCCTTTATCCGTGCAGGGGCGGAGAAAGATTACTAACCTCTGCGGCCGGGGTCGGCCTGTCGTAAAAGGCGACAAAAATACCCACCCTAGCTACGTGGTAGGGCCCCTAAGCCCGTCTGAATAGCGACCACCTTTGGTCTTAAGTATGCCGCCGTAATAACTTTGTGTTGTGTTCCGGCATTAGTGACTCAAGTTCCTGTACCCTTATGGGACAGCAGCGTGTTCGCGATGTCACTGGCGTTGCAAACACCCATAGGCAGCTGCTAAATTCTAAGCGGGCCGTCAGCCTGTCTGCTGTCCTACAGCAATAAAAAAAAACCCTCGTACTATGAGTACTTTTCCACTATCCTGGTTCTCGAGATAAGAACTATGTTGTGTGTTGATTTTTTGAGCGTCTCCGTATAAGGGACAGATAATATACCCTTCGCCCTTTTCAAGACTAAATTATACACGCCAGTGCAAGATCACGACGTTTTCCTTCACAGTTAGTACGAGGCAATTACTTTATACGCGCGTGGAATATTAGATAAAACGCAGAGTTCTTAGATTACTTAGTTAAGAAGTGTACAATTCGTATATTATATAAAGTTTAAAGTCTTGGAGAATTTCGAACGTTGCTTGAAGCCGTTCATAATTTATCACTCACCCTGCGTGTATTACTGCTTCACAACCTACTTTTAGTTTTTATGAGCACTCAACACTGACATCAAGGTTACCTGAAATATAAAAAAAACAGTATGTAATATTTTTCATGAATATAAGTTATGTAAGATTATCATATTTATTACGTTTATGGGGAAATATTTTAAAAACTTAAAAATAATAGGTTATCTTGGAATGGACGTGTTATGCAAAGGGAAGAATATTATGTAACAAGAAAAATGTTATTATAAAGGATAGGGGATGAATATAGAAGGAGTGGTAGACGAATACGTTGGATTTACCACAGTCACTTTTAGTTACTAGTAAAGTACTTTTACTTTTTACCCCAGCCATATTTTCTTTTACACATAAAAGAAGACATGGCTGAGAAAGTGGGAATTTTGAAATAATGATTAACAGAGTATAGTGAAATATTGCTGTTCCAGTTCTACGTAAGATAGGTTAAGATAAGAAAGAAGATAAGGGCATATGTATTTATTGGGCTGTAAAGCACCATATCAAAGCACCAGGTCATCGGACAACTAGGGAGGGCTGAATTGCAGTTTATTAGCCATTAGTGCATTATTTAACTTGATATCGTTTCGCTCCAGTCTAGCGTAATTCTAAATTAGCTGGGAGATTTATGATATAAAAAAATCAATTTGAAAATCAAATTCAAGCTGTACGAGTCTCGTAAATGTGACGCATTTTAAACATGAAACAAAAATATAAATAAGGTTATTTCATCTCAACCTAGAACCCGTAAAAGACACGTAATGTTTTATTTGCTTTTTTCAGCTTTCATGTGGCAGAGAAATGCAATATACGAGTATTTATTTGACTTAGTCTTCCTTTTATGGGATAAAATACTCGATTATTGTTATAATTTTAATCAGAATTTATGAGAAATGAATTAAATTTTTTATTTACAATTCCTTAAAAACAGGATACAACATGGCTACCCCAGCCATGTTTTTATCTCGTCAACATAATATGCCACATATGAGTTGATGAAGAACAATAAATAAAAATTAAATATAATCAACATAAATCTAGAAAATAGAAAATAAAAATATTATAACAGAAGAAATAATCATATAATAGAAGTACAAAATAAATATAAAAAACCATGTGACAATATGAGACAGTTTAATAATTTAACAGTAATTTTCTTTAGTTAAATAAAGTCTCAAATTCCGTGGCACTTAAATAAATTCACAAACAATATTGCACCTGCTCAATGTTGGTGCTTTTTAATTAATTTGCTACGAAATAATTAAACAAGTAAACAATTTTATAGGATCCACTCATTTCAGTCTTGCCAGATGTTTCCACGAACTGTGTTTAATTGAATTTCGATTGTTTTATTTGAACTCACCTTGTTACGGGAGAAAATATTTGCTGAGTATTTTCATTTTCAGTTATTTTTTAAAGGTTTTAGTTCTAGGTAAGGAGTACATACAATACGTACGTATATAAAAGTATAAATAATGTATAAAGATACAATAGACACATTGTATGATTTATCTATAGAATAGTAAATACTTATGCGGTGTATTTTTTCATATAATTAAAACCATGTAGACCTCACGCTGGTGTTTTCGGGGTATTTTGATCTCGAGGTAGAAATTACATCATACATAGCTTGCTGCATAGATATGCACGGCACGGTTTGCTTTTGGTAACATCAAACGCTGATTTACCCCAGAAACCCACTTCGTTATTTCATATGCATAAAGCGCTAGTTTGAGACCGTTCCGAGACAGTTTGTACGGGCTTCTTTATAAGAGAAAATGCAAAAGCAACGTACCATGTATCAAATATGGTTTAGCAAAACAATATACAACAGTACACAATGTAGTAACAAAACAGTAGTAATAATCACACTAATAAATTAATATTAACCAGTAGTTTTTATATCCTGCTCTATCTATATCTCTATGTTTTCAGGGAAGTAAGTTTGTTTTGTTTGGAAAACAAACAGTGGTAATTTGCTAAAACTAAAGCTTTTATTAAATCTAATATATTATTTAAATGTTTTCGTAGGTATTTAACATAGAAACAAACACATATCTTAAAGTTAAAATTATAACTTAGATCTATAAAAAATACATAAGAAAAATAAATAATATCAATAAAAAAGAGATTAATATAGTGTCGTATATGTTAAGACAAGTTATGTATTATTGGAAAAATAATTTTTTGACATGAAATATAGAAATAATTGTACTGAAGATGTATTGAATCAATCTAAATGACAATTACTGGTTGCGATCTCCTCATACTAATCTTACGCTAGTTGGCAAAAAGTATCTGCTGCGCTTTAGTGATAAATTCATTTTGCACTTTTTACATCTGTTAAGCATTTATATGTAGATTGTAGATTTTACTTAAAATTTAAAATCAAGTAGTCAATTTCATGCCTCAGAATATGTATATAATAGTTATCAAAATAATAATCAATTATTTTACCATTCACCATTAGATCGAAAGCATTTAGAATGCAATGAGGAAATTTATTATTGGCATACTGGCAATAATGTAACATTCACTGTGCGTGGTGTATCATTAATCTTTACGGTGAAACTTTAAACTAATTAAACTGTTTGTCTCCAGGCACTATTACATTTTATCCATACAAATATAATTGGTGCCTGTTTCTGATTTCTTAACCGGAACAAGGGTGCCACCTTAATTTACAACGTTATAAAGGAATCGTAAAAAGCAACTAATTTTTATTTTCTAATTACATAGATAGTAAAGGGAAAATCACCGTTTAGTTTAGTTTTTAGGGTTGGAGAATCATGATTGTAAAAAAAAAACCAAATCTTTTCATTTATTTTCTTGTGTCTGTTTGGTTACAAAATACTATCTTCAATACCAGACTAACAGCAAAAAGAGAAAGATTATTTGAATAAGCTTGGACCTCACCTTAGAGGTTCCTACATGCTGTAAATATTTTGTGATAGTAATATCTGAAAGTGAACACTTATGGTACTACCAGTTTTAACTTAAATTTAATAAAAGTAAATATACTTATTTATTATTAAAAATGAATATAATTCTAAAATATTAAATATTGTTAATATTAAATATTTTGTCTATAATTGTAATAATGAAAGGATTTTTTAATTTAATTTGGCTGCTATAAACGCAAGGACACGAACAGACGTTTTGCTTTGTGTTAATCTTAAACACCATACTTCGGCTTCCGAAGTCACAGCTTCCGTTGGAACTGTTACAAAGTACTTGTGAAAAGATAATTCATACAACTAAATACTATTATAATGTTGTGTTTATCAGTCGTATTTAACAAAACCAAAATACCTGTAAAATCGAGTCTACATTCTTAGGGAAATTAAATTTGCTTGTCTTAACAATTGGTTAACTTTAGCTGAGAGATGTCTCACAACATGTATACAAATGAATATCTTATAGAGCCAGTACTAAGCAATGTTCATGTTTCATCAAAAGGGATGGCATGGAATGCATATTAATTTTGTAGTACAAGTTCTTGTGTTTATTAATCAATACATGCGACATGAATATTGTGATTTATATTAGACTCTTTAAAACTGACATGGTTTTTTAAGCAGATCATTCAAATCTCTAAAAGGTTGCTACATTCTTATACGTTAATAAGTTAAAAAACTCCAAAGTATAATCAAACGAAAGTAATCAAATGGGAAATTGAAATTTGTGATGCGGCACCATACTAATATTAGGAGCTGTAACTTTGACTGTGTCTTTTTGTCATTTCTAATAATATTTATTATGTCGTATTTAAGAATAAAATTGTGAATTTTTTTAGGGAAACGAAACTCGTGTCATATAAATTTCACTTATATTTGATCTATGAGCACAAGAATAATTAGGCTAGTTTGAAATATAGAATCCCTATTCTTAATGTAATTGATCACCTGAAACTCTACAATAAACTTAGAAGCATACTGTTTCTGTAGCGTTAGCAATTATCGGAGTAACATTTATTGATAGACGTTTATGTCTCGATGTTTGACCACTAAGATATATCGATAAATTACTTATCAATTACTTAAATGTATATATGATTTTGTCTACTTTAGAGCCGCACAGGCGCACGCGAGTTCTAAACTACCCCGACACGAACCCCTAACCGGTGGGATGTACATCAAGCACTTCCAACTCAAGAACAAAAAGATGTTTACGAGTAAAGTAAATTTCTCGTTTTGCTTTTCGTTTCTATGTTTAAAATATTGATAGTACATTTATGTTATTATGTATAGACTAGCAGCCCGTCCCAGCTTCGCACGGGTATTTAACAAAAAATTAAAAATTAAACCCTTCTATTTTTTTCGGTCTCGGGGAAAAACCTCCCTTGACGGGTTATCCCGGCCCGGGGGGACCGAGGGATATAAGGGACTCCGGAAAAGATGTTCGACCCACTAAAAAACCCCGCTGTTCTCCTATCGTCTACGCCCGGGCCCACGGATATATTGCCTGCCGATCTCGTGGCCCGGGCCGGCGCCGGCCCACGCTTTGTCTTAAAGCGGGCCCCTTCTAAAGTGCTGGCGCCAGGGGGTCAGGGTTTCGTCCCCCCGGCGCTCTCTTGTAACAACTCTAGGAGTTGAGGGGGGCTGTGGAACAGCACGCGGCCTTCTCCCTCGCGGCAATAGTGCGGGCGGCGGATCCTCCCCCGAGGGGCCGCCCGCGGCCGTTTTCTACGGCAGCCGGAGATCGTTGCCCGCCCTCCGGCGCTGACGACGCGGCCTACGTTGGCGGGAGGGAAGTGCGGTGGCGGACTCCCGCTCCCGTTCCGCCGCCTCCCTTGCAGACACTACTGCCTCGCAAAAGGAGGCGACGGCCGTCCATCCAGGATCGCCCCCGACCATGGACAGAACCAGGGCCGAGAATGACAGGTCCGCGGCCAATTCCGGACGGGACTCGCATCCCCGTCGCGTGCTAGTCAGGCGTGGGTACGACTACCAGACGACACTCCAGAAAAAGCAGAGTCGCCTGACGTCGTAGCCGGCCCAGCAAGACCAACCGACAGCGAGGATGCAATTCCCGCCCCGGGAACACTCTGTGCGGGCGCAGTCGAAATAGGCATGGTTTCGACTACCAAATCAGGTCCCAGGGTAGAACCCGGGACCCCAATCAGTATTCGCAATCATCCCACCGGGGACCACGCGACGAACAGAGAGCTAAGTTGGAAAGGATGTAAGAGGTAGACGGAAAGAAAGGTAGGACTCTGTCGCCTCGAACGGAGAGGGGAGTGAAGCGACGGATGCTCGGGCACCTCGGGTACGCACACCCGTGCACTCCTCGGACAGAGGAGCGCCCCTGAGGGCAACCCTTCTATTTGCGTCAGGTTACTAAAAAAATAAAATTATAAAGAAAGTTTGAATATTATTATTTCTATGAGCTTTTATTTTAATGATTTTTTTTGTTATTACTTTTTATTTATTTTTCATTATTTTTTAATAAGTATTCTAATTTTTGTAAAAACCCCAGTGATTCATGCCTACATTGCATAAGGTGCTGCCTAGCTAGCCGAACAGGGTGAACGGCTACCACGCAACATTTTTCTAATACTTACATTTTTAAACTCGTGATATATTTCGAATGGAATATCCGAATTGAATAATTCAAAAAGTTATATAAAGGTATTGAAACAGTTTTGAATATGAAGTAATTTATTTTGATAAGGATTAATACCAAGATCCAAATAAAGAGTCTTTTCTAGGGGCGGCATTTCAATTAAATTTTTAAAATAAAAGAACACTTATTGTGGCATAACTATAATAGTTAGACATATGCTGTCGCGACACTTTTTGTAAATAATGATGTGTTCTACAAAGTTGTAGTACATTATTTTATTCTATCATCAATAGTTTTCGCAACGCACGCGATTTAAATAATATTTTAGGTAATTTTTTTACACTTTGGGTTACATTATTGGAGTTTTAGTAAGGATCCCTAATTTTTTGAAAATATAATATAGCCTATGTCACCCGGGGATAGTGTAGCTTCCCAACAATGAAAGAATTTTTTAAATCGGGTCTGTAGTTTCGGAGCCTATTCAAAGCAAACAAACAAACAAACAAACAAACAAACAAACAAACAAACAAACAATCAAATCTTTCCTCTTTATAATAGTAGTATAGATGTGTTGGTAAAACGTAATATATAACAAATTCAATATTCCTAAACTCTGCGAGTTTTGTGTACATTTGTAGTACAGATAGCAAAATTCTAACGCTGGCATTACGCCAATAACAAAATTGTACTGTATTGAATTTAGTGTTTTCATTAGGGAAATCGGTAAGTTAAATTAGTTGCTCACATTCAACGCGTGCAGGGCTAATAGGGTTACCAATTATAGAAATTTAAAAAAAGAAAAGCAAAGTATTACTTGAAGACGTCCGTGACGTAATGGCTAACGCATTTTGGAATGCATGCGGAGGTCACGGGTGCGATTCACGTCTCGCATCTTAAAAGTATATATTATATTATTTGAGAAACACATAAAGCAGACCACAGTACAACATAACTACATATTTATTTTAACAACCTACAATTAGGTGATATTAAGTACCGACATCTACAGCGTCTGGGTGTTTACGAGTATGTACTCGTATAATATTTACATTATTATTTACAAGAAAAATTATATATCTAGTATGTTAGTTATCTTGTACCCATAATACAAGTGCTACTTTATTTGGGACTAGACGGCGTTGTGTGAATTGTCCCAGTTTATTTATTTATATTTATTAAAATTACGTGGCGATGTATAAAAATACGTAATAAATTTTGCGTTCTTTTGTGATTAATATTTTAGTGAAATGAAAATTTATTGTATACAGAAATATTTTTACAAGGTACAAGTATAATAGTTAGCGTACCGATGAATAAGTCCTGTTCTCCGCACTAGGTCTTATAAGAGCCTGTGTGGCGAAGGACAGGCAGAACTCCACTACTCTCCGCCATACAGGCTCCTATTAGATAGGTCTAGTAGTCTAGATTTATTATAAGTCCTTTTGTCTCCGCACTAGGGTGCGGAGAACAGGACTTATTTATCGGCACGCTTTAATCTTAAGAAACATTTTATGTTAACTATTATACTTGTACCTTGTAAAAATATTTCTGTATACAATAAATTTTCATTCCATTTCAATGTATTTTGATATGGATCTCAGTGTACAAATAAAAGGTA
This sequence comes from Malacosoma neustria, assembly GCA_963693495.1. Classification (NCBI taxonomy): domain Eukaryota; kingdom Metazoa; phylum Arthropoda; class Insecta; order Lepidoptera; family Lasiocampidae; genus Malacosoma; species Malacosoma neustria. The sequence continues at coordinate 9,578,666 of OY856374.1, forward strand.
AATTTATATAATTTTTAACTGAAACGACTGAATTCTTAATTTATTTTAAATCTGTTTTGCGTATAGTGCTTCCAAATATATAATTTTCTATAAATACGTGCTAAAAATTAAGTACATTTCACTTTATAATAATTTTTTTTTCATAAATTGCAAGCAAAACATTTAGAGTTAAAAGTTTGTAAACCGATAACATTAAGTAAGAGTGTAAGTACTATAGTCACCCATTCAATTTATCGCTTTTCGTTGATATCTCTAGAAAACACACACGAACTCCGAAAATACGAAGTGTTTATTTGAAACTTTCCGCCCTAATTAATTCAAACCATAATTTTCTTCGTCTTATTTAGGGGTGCTATAAAACCAGGTAATTATTTCTCTTAGTACTCTCAATGTTTTTGCAAAACAGCTTTACAAAATTATATTCGATCGTTATTTTTATTTTTAAAATGTTTTACACTAAAAGAGGTGTGGCATAGCACTATCGAGTCAACAACATACCAAAAAGGTTGTGACAGCTATGACCACAGGATTACAAGAGGCGATAATTATATTACCCGTTTTGCTGGTTGCAGTGTGCACCATTTGATTTTCTTTTCGGGAGGGCGCTGATACAAAAAGAAGGGCTGCAATAATAAGTAATAGCCCTGTGACATAAACTCAACGATTTTTGGCTCCGAAAGATACGGGACACATAGTAAAAGAATTGTGTCATAATATCAAGCAGAGTGTTCCTAACTTTTATATTCATTTATTTAGTATCAGAAGTCATTTTAATACTACGATAGCTAGTACGTATACTAATAATTCCTGAACAGAACTATCAACCCTATTAGAGCAGTGGGAATCAGTATGCATGGCGAGTTCGTGCGCTCCTGGTAGGTGTCAGAGCGCGTTGATTGCGTTACCTGCATTACCGAACCACGTCCCAATGTTCAGATAATACGATTTTGGCACCTCACCTTTTCATTAGATTTGTTAAAGCTATAAATAAGTAATTCACTATTTACAACTAAACTAAGTTCGGCAGGACAAGTATTGCAGCAATCTGTAACAGTCGATGTTAATGCGTCTTTTCATAATACTTATTTTCTAGTACTGACTATACCATTGATATTTATATAACAAATTAACTGACTCAGCAAAGGTTGTTCTGACATATATATTAAAAAAAACAGAACTTAATTACATTCAACCCTATTTCACCCTCTTCAAGTTTCAATTTCGCGACAAAAAGTAGCCTATGTCCTTTTCCAAGATCCTATTTATATCTATACCGAAATTTATTAAAATTGGTTCAGCGGTTTAAGGGTAAAAATGTAAGAGACGGACAAACAGACAGACAAAGATACTTTCACATTTGTAATATTATAGATATGGATGTGGGCCTATGGATAGGCCTATATTCGTTTTTATAAGAAATACCATCTGGTTTCTGAACTCTAAAATATGTAAATTATTTCTTTTGAAGCATTTTTATCTTTAGCGACTCTCTGCAAACGAGATAGGTCCATATGGACCGAGAGAATATACTGTTTACCATAAATAACGAGCAGTGATAAATTGTTATCGTTTATGTAAAATAAATATATTTATAGTATTGAGTTTCAACACGTAATATGCACAGTTTCAGGAAAACAACAAAAACTAGACCCAGATTGGCAGTGGAATTTTATTTAAAATACGAATTTATAATATAGTATTATAAGCGATTATTAGCAAGAAATCAAAAATCTTTAGATAGATAACTTTAGATAACGCAAAAGATCACGCAACAAATACAAGTCTTCCTCAACCACTGCCTAAAACAGATACTTGGTATTTTGTGCCCTGAAAATATCGAAGGAACAACTGTGGGATGTCTATCACGAAACACCAATTGGTTACCAGGTCAAGCGCCGAAAGTGGAAGTGAATCGGTCACACCCCAGAAGAGCTCCCAACCACATCCCACAGCGCTGGAATAGACTCCGCAAGGCAAGAGGAAAAGTGGTTGACCTAAGCATACCTGGAGGCACTCGGTAGCAGTGGAACTAAAACAAATCGGACTTACGTGGTCTGAGGCAAAAAGACTCATGATAGATCGCGATGGCAGAGTATTGTGGACACCCTCTGCCCTATATAGGGGTCATAGGACATTAAGGCTAATTTCAAGCGAAGCTTAATATATGTACTTAAAATATATAACATTGAGCTATTCGTCTATTATAAATTTATGTGAGCCTTAGAAACAAATATGAATATTATAAATATGAATATTAATAGCCAAACAACTGTTACGTATTTTAAATGCATATTGGTGAAATTATTATCGTGGCCATTATATCATTGGGGATTTTTAATTAATAAATTAGACGTTTTTTTACTATTATATATTTATTTATATATATTTAAAGAACAGCAGACCGGTTGACGGTCCATTCGATAACAAACAGTTACCGTCACCTATGGATGTCTGCGACACCACCGCTAGCATGCTGCCGTGTACGAAGGAATTTTATGACTCCCTTTTTTAATAAACCCCATGTAGTAGTGCGGTGAAAAAACTCCAGCCGGAAGCTTCTTCCACGTCTTCAATATGCGCAAAATAAACGTTCTGTAGAACTTTTGCGAGCATGATAGTGGAGGCTCCAGATAGTGAGATTGGACGCCCAGCCGATAGTGAGCAGTTCGATAATAGAAAGAGGATGAAGGTATCATTTGAAACAATTCCTCGGAACACTCACCGTTATACAGACGGTAGAAAACGCAAAGAGATGCAAAGTTTCTCAGAAGGCTAAGCGTATCAAGACCGTCTGTGTGTTCAGGATTGTTTGCAAGGCGAACGGCACGGTGCTAGATGGAATCAAGTTAGCGAGCAGGTTTATCCGTGCAGGGGTGGAGAAAGAATACTAACCTCTGTGGCCGGGGTCGGCCTGTCGTAAAAGGCGACAAAACAATCCATCCTAGCTACGTGGTAGGGCCTCAAGCCCGTCTGGATGGCGACCACCTTTGGTCTTAAGTATGCCGCCATATTATGTGTTCCGGCATTAGTGAGCCAAGTTCCTATACCCTTATGGGACAGCAGCGTGTTGGTGATGCCACTGGCGTTGCAAACACCTATAGGCCTATAACTGCTAAATCCTAAGCGGGCCGTCAGCCTGTCTGCTGTCCTACTGCAATAAAAAAAAGGTTCCCCAGCACACAAATAAATATTTTGTGACAATTCACATAGCGCCATCTAGTCCAAACTAAATAGCATAGCACTTTGTCTATGAGGTTGAGAACTTAAAAGAGTGTCTGAGTGGAGTAGGCAAAATCTCGTAGAGTTTAACCCCTCGAAGACGCAGGTCTGCGCTTTCTCTACTAAAAAAGCCCCATTTGCTTTGACACTTCAATTCCAAAAAACACCCTTCGAGATTTTAAAGAGTATTGGCATCCTTGGTGTTGACATCGCGAACGATGTGCAATTTAGGGGTCAACTGGAAACCAAGGTAATACTTGCCTCCAGGAAGCTAGGTGTGCTAAACTAGCCCAATCAATACTTCACACCACGGCAGCGTCTGGTGCTTTACAAAGCCCAAGTCAGGCCGCATATGGAGTATTGCTCACATGACGACCTCTGTGGCGCGTAACGGATAAGGCACTTCGGTACGCTTGCGGTCACTGTTTTGATTCCCATCTCGCGTCTGGGTAAATACCCATGTAAATAAATACATATTATACATAAGCTGTATAATATGTATTTATTTACAAAAAATAATTAATATATCAGTTGTTTAAGTATCTTTGATAAAAATGATACTACTTAATTTGGGATTAGATACCCTTGTATGATTTTTTGTAGTATAATTATAATGATTTATATATTTATAACGGAATCCCTTTAATTATAACTAGTTGATCAAATCTAATACGTGGTTTTCCGCATGAATACTATGAATGCTCTGCCTCGAGTAAAAATTTGTTAGAGCAACTTAGCATGAAAGCCCGCCGTAGCTATGTTAGCTACGAAATTAAATTTGTAGCACGCGTAGTAAATGTGCCTTATCTACGGCTACGTTACTACTCAAAGTAACGTATTCTAACGTAACTACAAGTATTCTGCATCATCAATCAACCACACAGAGCATTGAAATAACAAATTGTATGTGTAATAAATACATTAAGTAATTTTTAAACCAGCAATATTGTTGATGCGTATTTCTTAAATAAATCATTGATGTTTTTAAAGCTTGGCCTTATTTTAATTTATATTCACAATCACGCTGCGGCTTAAACAGATCTGATTATATTTAGTTATTATATAGGTTACTCGTACAGCCAACTCTACCAACAACATCAATAAATCTGAATTGTATCTGTAACTTAGCAAAGTACATAATTCCAGTATATGTTGTTATCCACATTCAATTTATTCGCATTCGAAAAAATTTAAGAAAACAAGATAATTGTTATAATTGACATCATTCTAAATCTACCTTGAGTATTTGACTGAACTTAAACTGAAGAATCCGCGGTTCACAGCGGGAAACTATTTACATAACAATTGTGTGAAAGTATAAAATTTATAAAGCAATTTAAATTTTCCTTTGTTCAACGTTTGGTTCACAGAGAATATGGATAAGTTAATTTGTCAGAATTTTATACTTCAATGAGTATTTTCCAATTAGTAAATCTCTTATAGAGTGACGAGCTTATTTTTGCACAGTGAGTAATGACTACTTTTGAGACATTTATGAATATTTTATGACGTGTTTTTTTTTAGAGGAATAACTTCGACAAGTCTCCCCAACTCGGGGTAACCGGGGAGCTATGTGGGCCTCGGTAAAGATGTTCAACATCCGACTACCCACTAAAAACCCTGCTGTCCTTCTATTGCCTTACTACCTGCAGGTGACCATAGATCGAGTGGCACAGGCTTATTTTATTACTTAGAAAATAATGCTTAAATTTTTTTTTAATTTATAATCATTAATATCATTACAATAGTACAATATGAGCGGTAGTTTGGTGAATGAATACATATACTGTTAACGCCGTTTGGCTATAATGGGTCTAGGTGAGGATGCTATATCCTATCTCTTTTCCTCTTACCTAAAATCCGCTCCCCGTCCTTGTCAAATGAAGTGCGACCGATTTAAATTGCATTATAACGTCGATGGCCGAACGGTGATTGTCGGTTCCGTCTTATTTTTAAGATAAACTGAATAATTTAGTAATAATCGGGTGTAAAATTAGTGTAATGGTGTGTTTGATTACTCCTACGAGTGGAATATTAGTGGGCCCACACGAAAATAAGGACGAGTAACGAGAATTGTGAGTACCCTTAAATATTCATTTCCCTTCTATAGTTCTTCGTCTAGGAAGACCCAATACCAGCGCGAACATATACATGTAAATGAAGCTCTTTTGACTTCATTTAAATATCCTGCGCATTATGTTTTACGTCAAAGTATTATCTATGGTGGCAGCTCTGCACTACATTCATTCTATGAGAAATGTACAGTAACACATTAATATTTAAGAATTATATAAATGTAAAGTCTTATTGGAAACAAATAGCTTTAAGTGTAGAAGTAAGTTATGTTTGTAATTAGTGTATGATTTTGTTTCTTAAAAAAATAAATTTCTATTTACAGAGCAACAACTGGTTTTTTGTTTCAATAAAAACAAATTATTACATACATTCGATTTTTTCTGTACTTTAATAGTTTAGTATTAATTATTCAGTTGATTTTAATAAACCTACTAAAAGAAGTTATATAATATAACGTGTAAAATTATTTCAAAAATACTAGTTTATTAGTCAAATGGGTGGAATCACTACTCGATTTAAGGTGCAAAAGTTAATTCTAATAATAGCAATTACTCATATGTACAGTCTACTAAATTTATGTAATATTCAATTCAGACTAGTAATACGACTTACCTGAACAAAAGCTTATTTTGTGTAGCCCCCAGAATATATAATCACTTGCCCACATTGCTACAAGATACTAATTCTGAACATTCTTTTAAAAACAAATTGAAACAAATGTTAATTGAGAAGTCGTATTATAACTTAGATGAATATCTGAAGGACAAGTTTCTAAATTAAGGGCAAATTATTATGGAATTGATATAAAAATTGATACATATTATTTTATTAATTTGATAAATTATAAATATAATGTAATATAATTAAATATGATAATTTTTTTTTATTTGTTAAAATTTAATTTAATTCTATACTTTTTGTGTTTCAAATTAATAAAAAAATAGATATAATAAAATTATAATTGCAAATAAATGAATATGTTACTATTATTTTGTAATAATTTGAAGCATAAAAATACGTTTATAAATATTGTACGCCTTAAAAATATCCGTGCAGGGGGGGTTTTTATACGTGCAGGTTCGGAGAAAGAATACTAACCTCTGTGGCCGGGGTCGGCCTGTCGTAAAAGGCGACAAAACCACCCACCCTAATTACGTGGTAGGGCATCAAGCCCGTCTGGATGGCGACCACCTTTGGTCTTAAGTATGCCGCCATAATAACCTTGTGTTGTGTTCCGGCATTAGTGACCCAAGTTCCTGTACCCTTATGGGACAGCAGCGTGTTCGCGATGCCACTGGCGTTGCTAACACCTATAGGCGACGATAACTGCTAAATTCTAAGCGAGCTGTCAGCCTGTCTGTTGTCCTACGCAATAAAAAAAGGCAAACTGTTGATACAAAATGTACTTACTAACATTATAATGTACACAGGTCTAACAATAAATAAATAAATTATATCAGAGTATGATATAATATGTTATAAAAATGAAGAGAGATAAAAGTTTAGTCTAGTAAGCCAATCTTTGGGCTGAGGTAGGGCTAAGCAATTCTGACGTTGTCTGACAGTTTTAGTGCGCTAGAAGTTAGAACCCGTCTCAAATAATTCGCGCTAAATGTTAGTAGTGGTGACTACTAACATTTAAAAGTGGTGACTACTAACAGTAATTTAAAATAGTTTTACGACGACCGTAGCTCAACGACTTTCGCACGTTAGAAGGTCTGCGGGATCACGGGCTCTCTTCCCTCGAGTTTATGTTCAATATATATTTATTAACAAAAGAAGTATTTGTTTAGTACCCATGATATTGTTGTTCTTCTATGTTTATTTATAGTTTTCTACATATAAGCAATACTCTGACATATTACATAGGTTGCTTGAATCACTATCTCTTCGGATCAGATCGGTCATGACCATATAGCATGTCACTTATTTTGCCTGGAAGATAGGTCAGCCACTTGACTAGTATGTTGCATACGTGAATATTTTGGCACCGATTAGTCATCCAGTGACTAAATCTGCAGCTGACTAATGGCAGCATTGTCAGCCGCACTGATTTTTGCATTTATTAAGCTAAGTTTGTAAAAATAACTCTTACGTGATCGAACCATAGTTGTAGTCAGGAGTTATAGGTAATAAAATGTGTCAATATTTCGTATAAGCTACGTAAGCTTGGATACGTTTTAAGCCCGTAAGCCTCTTAGAAATTTAATATGTTATACGTTTAATCCGGATTCTGTGGGATTATGTGTAAAATTGCTACTTTTGTTTGTTATTAAATGTTCTAAATTATAGTTACATTTATTAGTGTTATATTTAATTATTAGATTAGGAATCTATTTCTTAAAGTATTTAATTGCAGGCTATGCGTCAAGCTTGTATTGTGTAATTGCAGCAATTTTGACTATGCACTTCAATTAGCGAGTAATAGCCCCCTTCGTTTTCGACTGACAGCAGGCTTCTTATCAGTTCTGTAATATATACAATATAATTGCAGACGAAACAAAATCTCTGGCATCGCAAATATCGATAGACGACGGGAACTGCTTTCTACTAAGTTAGCCGTCAGCCTAATTGTTAGCGTACGACCAAGATCTTCAAAGCCTACAAATATTTCACGTACTAGTTAATGTACTGATCTAAGCAGCGGTTAAGACTCTAAGTGTTTTTTTTCTGTGTTGGTGTGCGCTTACACTCTTACTAGCCGTAAAGTTATATCAATGCTGAAGAGAAATATATTCGGAAAGCGGAACCTGATCATCGAAGTTGAATTTTGTTTAACAATAGTTTAAGCTAGATGATGATAATAACAGATATTAGAAGTTTTTTTTTATAATTAGAACTATATACCTACAAGAACATCAAACCAGAAAACAATACAACCTACACAAAATATTTCGTTCTTCTTTTTTATTTTATTCGAGACTCCAATGCTTTAGGCACCGATTTTGCCAATGTTAGGGTAAGGGAACATGTGGTTTATTTTTACTTAAATAAATAAACTTTATAATAATAATAATAATTTTATTTAAATCAAACAATACATATCATATGGTTAGTAAGTATCTAGATTTAATATTAGTAAAATCGTCAAAATTTAGTCACAATTTTTGTACACTTTCGCACACATAATATCAGTGTAGGGGAGTCGAATCGTTGTGCGATGGTACTCAGGATGATGTTGGTACCGCCCCGCACTCGGTGCAGCAATGGGGCAGCTCTTTTTCTCATTATAGCGTGGAAATCGTCAACACGCGCTTCCGCGAACATTCCCGATGCGCTGCAGAAGCGAGGCAACCCCATCAACATCCTGAACCCTTTGTTCTATTGGACGCAGAGCACTGACGGCACCCTGTGTGTAGTCAGTCCAAAGATTGCACGTGTAGTAAACCTCTATTATTCAGCAAAGTCAACGTTCTTTTGTTTGAGCTTAACAACAGACAAATCTTTACGCAGCTACAATGACATGATAGGACGATAACAACACAAACAAGCTATTTCGCCTTATTTTAGTCTTGTCTGGCAAACAAACGGATTACTAACACCGTGTCACAGTGTCGTGACTTATGTGGCAGTCGTGGCGTTCCTTTAATAATAGAACGTTATTATTTAAAATATTCTCTCTGCAAAGCTACTTTAAAATTAACTTTTGGTAAATTGGTTTTTTGGCGGGATTCATATCTTATTGCTTTATTCGTAAGCCGTCTCAAATAAAGTTTTAAATATATAGGATGTTATATTATTGAATTAACTTTATTGTTACAATTTACATAGGCAGGTACCTGGAAGCTATTTACCGACGGTGAAGGAAAATATCGTGAGGAAACCTACATACCGAGATCCCCGGTATAGCCCATCAACGCTGGACAAGCATGGCGCGTATACTATCTGTTCTCTCTAAGGGTAGGGAGGAGTGGGGGGAGGGGTGTAACAGTAGAATTATACACAAACTTATTATATATAGGTTTAATCATCCAAGACAAAGTCCTGATTGATGTTTTAAAATGAAGAAATGTTCATATTTGGTTTTGCTTTGACGATAAGCCACGGATGTCATCATCATCATCATCCTAGCGTTAGTCCCGGTTGCCACCCAAACCTTCGCTTCGGTGCCCGGGGTCCGCTTTCCGACTTTTTCTACTCCACTTCGCGCGATCTTCAGCATCCCTGGTAGTGAGCCCATTGGCACGCATATCACCCTTTACGACGTCAAGCCAGCACTTTTTGGGTCTACCCCTCCTGCCGGGGCCCGGCGGAGGCGGCGGATGTATATAGGCGGATAAGCCACGGATGTATCTCAGGTTATTTTTCAGGCTATCAGGTTATTTTTTGCTATAAGTAATCAATCTGCACCTATATGCATATATTTTTTATTTCTCTGTATAAACCTTTTCAGAGAATAAACTTTGACGTCTTATTTTTTACTGCTATAGAACAGCTGCCCACTTTACAGTAAGCAGTTACCGCCGCCTATGAATGTTTCCAACATCAGGAGCACCGCTAACACGCTGTCGTCGGCGTAGGGAAACTAGAGCCTGGGTCTCTTATGCCGGAACACAAGGATAACCTTACTCTAAATATGGCGCTATAATAATATGGTGAAATACTTCTCTAAGTATGTCACCATATTCTAGCTCTAGTCTTAGGTCTATTCTCTGGTCTCTTCCAGAGGCGGCTGCCATCCAGACGGGTTTGGAGCCCTACCTGGAACAGAACTAATTAGAAAGAAAGAAAATACTTAAGGCATTCGCTAAAACAAAAAAAAAAGAATGTAAACATATTAATGTATAATGTAGCCGTAAATTGGATCTATAATAACAGCCCACAACGTCCCACAGCTGGGCCTCCCCTAAGACTGAATGGACAGTATACCTGTGACACACATACCGGTGATATGGGTTTTATCTCGATGTTTTCTTTTACCGTCGGTACATGGCAATTATGCTATACTGACGCACTTGCGTAATAACGCACATTAGGTGAGAAAAACTGCTTAAGCGGTACATGCTATAGTGGGATTTGAACCAGGGATTTGACCTCTAGATTGGTCACCGAGTGTAATGCCACTAAGCTACCAGGTATTGGGTCTATTTCAGCGTAATTAAATTATCAATTTTATAAATAAAATGTCGTCCTTTCTTTGTTTTGGAGATCTAATTAATAAATAAATATTGAGTAGTCTCGATGACATAAGGAAATAAAAATGCTTTTCTGCGAGGTAATTATGTCCGCGAAGAAGGCGGCGGAGAGGGAGCGCGCTAGGCTTCCTTCCCGCTCATGCAGAGCCACTCGTTGCCGGAGGTTGGCGACAGACCTCCGGCCGCCGTAGTGACCAGTCGCCGGCGCGACACCCTGGGAAAGGGCCGCAGCCCGTACTTGGTCGAGAGAGATGCGCGCGCGGGTATTCCGCGCGCCAAGCTCACCCCTGCGTGAGGAAGAAGATGGCGGGGCTCGCCACCCCCTGTGGATTAGAAGAAGTACGTGAAAGGGGGCCGGCGCCCGTCCGTGCCGCCGTCTTACTAATCCGTCGCGTCCCGGGGTCTCGGCACTTAAAGCGTGTGAAGGAACATCGGGGTGGTTTAAAAAAATGCCTAACATATTGTAAAATAGTTTTTTTATCCATCCACGCAATATAATTCTTTCTATGCACCCTCACACTCATCTATTATTCAATTGAAAACTTTTAACCCGATATTAAGCTGTTCGCTTCCAAAGAAGCTTGAAAGGGATTTGAAATACGGGTTTTCGACAACTTATAAAACTTTTTATATTTTACAGACATCATTATTCTTTCCCTTTCTTTCGGGATGTCATTATTGATTTATAATCTAACTTTATACTCAGTTTTGTCACATAAATGATGATGTAAAGGTTGTATATAGGGCTTCAGTGAATTTGGTCTTTCATAAACTTTAAACAGAATGTCTTTGATAAGACCACGCTCTTACTTATAGTTGTTTGTATATATGATGACGAAAATCACTCTTAAATAATAACACTCAAAACGAGTTAAATATTGACTTTAATTACGTCACATCAAATATTGTATTAATAAGGAAGTACGGCATCATTATTTTATCTAAATTAATTACTTTTCACAATTCACATTCTGTTTGATACATTCAATTATGGTTTAATAAAGACAATTTTGTACAGTATTTAAGAATCCGTATTGTATGTTTTTTTTGCAAATTTACAATTTACTAACACACTCACTCAGACCAAAAGAAACTATTTACAAATAATATAAATATTTCATCCTTCGAAGGCATCGAACTTACATCACTTAAATAGCCTCTGAACCTATCTTGTCATAATTACTAACCACAGTTATTAAAGTAGTATATTGTATTGAAACTATTACATCATGGTATAAAGATATATTTAAAGATTAACCATTATTTACCAAACCTAACCTTATACGTTTGCAATAACATATTTTAAGCACTTTTTGTGTCGAGGTAGTTTTTTACAAACGCGCTTTACTTTTTACAACTTATCACGTACTTTACTACCTCTTACATTTCTCTTTTATGAATAATGATATACGATAATATAAAATAAATCTATTACATTAATTAACGTCAACAAATGCAAAGCAATTGCAAATAATCTTGATCAACCGGTCATTTATTTGGACTCTTTTTTGCTTTATTTCATAAAAATACTGACAGACTTCGATATAATATTTTTTCTTCAATTAAACTTTCTAAGGAATAAAACACATTTAGAAAAAAATTGTGAATATGAGTAAAATGTTGTTAGACATAGTAAGATTATATAAGCGATTTCAAAGTAGGTATCTCAGCGCGTTAAATTTGCGGCACTTAATCCATGACTTAATAGCGCCTCGCTCGATCGATTAAGCTCTCGTCCTTCGGTTTTGTTAGCACCGCTCTCAGCATAAAAAAACCGACACATTGTCTTAACTTGTAACACTGGCTAATGGCTACTTTTTGTCTCGTATCATAATATCTTTAATTACAAACTAACGAGATTTTAATTTTGTAAAAACACTGTACTAATTAATTTATGTTTTGTATTGTTATAAAATTAATTATACGGTTTTTAGGAAAAAGTTACTACCATAATGTACAGTCGCCGTCAGATATATTGTAGCAGAAAAGGTGACCAAATACTTCTGAACAATTTAAAATGTCATTAAGTTCCATACACTACAAGTTACCATTAATATCTGAACATTCATTTCTTCATTAATATCTGAGCAGATGCTTGTCAATAATTTCTATACAAACAACTAACCAAAAATATCTGAACACTTACAATAAATAATGACAATATGTAAATAACGTTTGGGAATCTTTCAGAGGACGACATTTTTGTAAGAAGGTTGTTGGTTCCATGCGAAAACGGTTACAGGACGTATTAAATGCAGAAGGAGGTTACACAAAATAGGTACTAATATTTTATCTAATTATGTTGTCACAAATAAAAAATTTTTTTTTTAATTTCATTACAAAACCAAGATCTATTTTCTATCAATAGTTTGACATTAACATAAAATATCGGTTGTAAATATCAGTTGTATCTTAAGCAAATGATTTTCTATACAATTTTTATTCCTTTTTCATCGTATTTATACCTAAATCAGTCATTTAGTGTTCACAAAGGGTGTTACCTGGATTTTTTCCGGGAGTTTTGAAAATTGGTTATTTTGTTGAGTTCGACGTGTTCTCTTCGAATTTTCACTTTGTCGCTCATTCTTTTATGTTTGCTGCTCGCACCATATTGGAAAAATGGCGCCTAATAGCAGTTTTTTGAAGACTGTTTCACAAATTTCAAGTCATTCAGCGGGCTATGTTGGGTGGTTCTTATCTCTAAATTCGTTGGAGAATCAAAGTGATTAACATAGTTTGCAACATATGCAAGCTAAAGTGGCAATGGGCCGGTCAGATCTGTCGCAGGAACGATTGGCGATAGAACAAATGTGTCCCGGAAAGAAGATCGCACCTTAGCAAACGTAGTGTAACACACCCTCTAGTCCGATAGACCGATGACCTGTGCAATGTTCCATTTCGAGGCTGGATATAAAAAGCAAGGGACCGGTATTTGTAGCGCAATCTTGGGAAGGACTACGTCTACAATGATTGGCTTAAGACAAAATGCATATAATTTATTTAAAAATTGTTATATATAAATATGAATGGATTATTTAAATAATGAAATATTCCATGAGAAGATGAATACATTATAAAATAAATTATTTTATATGGAAAAAAATTAAAATATATTCCCATTGTGGTTATACTTTGAAACGGAAAACTAGTATATTTACTAGCAAAGTATTAATACCATAAAAGCGAAGAATTATTTACAAAACATAAAAGTAACGTGACAATTAGAACTAAACGTACGAGCCGCAAAAATGTAATAAATTGAACTGATCTATGAAAAATATTTTGATATACTGAGCAAACACTCGTATTATTATAATAGTAGAGGGCTTTAGTTAACAGCCTATCCGAATCGCATCGATCATCACTGTCCGCGTGGTGGATTGTTACAATAATATCAGAGACATTAGATTAATCTTTTGACACGAGTACGTTATGCGTTATATATTTCTAAGACTCATAACTACTAAATGAGACTTTGTAAGTCTACCCGCAACAACTTTTTGTATAATACAACAACAAAATTAGTCTCTACACACTAAAGCGTGATACAGTCGCTTGCGATCAACATGAAGTTGGCGAGATCGCTTTTGGTTCTATTCTATTGGGCAAAGTAGATTGCTTCATATTTAAACTTCTTGTATAATATAGTCTGTAGTTTGGAAACGAGCCTCACGACCAAAATTTTATACGCTCTTGTAATATAGCATTATAAAGGATACTTTTTTCGTGCAGTCGTCGTGCGTCGTAAAAGGCGAGAAAACAACCCTAGCTTAGTGGGGCTACAAGCTCGACTGGATGGAATCCCCCCCAGTTTTAAAACATGCCGCCATAATGACCGTATGTAGTGTTGCGGTACTAGTAAACCAGGTTTCAATTCCTCTTCCAGGCTGACAGCGCGCTGGCAACCCTTCTAGTGTTGCAAACGTCTATAAGTGACGGTGACCTCCTACTACTGGATGGGCAGTTTACATGTCTGCTGGTCTCAGCTATAAAAATAACCTCAGTTGTAATATTTTTGGTCTAATTTAAACTTTACGAAATATATTAATGAGCTGAAATTCATACATGTAACTAGCCTGTAGGGACGGAGAAAGGACACATCTCTGTGGTCAGGCTCGGACTCTCGTAAAAGGCGACTAAACAACCTAAGCTAGGTGGTAGGGCTCCAATCCCGTCTGGATGGCAACCACAGGCCTTAGTGACTGACCCAGGTTCCAGTACTACAATGCGGGTAGCAGCGCGTTTGCTGAATGAGCTCGATGGATGTTTGCTAACTACTATTTTTTTTATTGCCGTAGAACAGCAGACAGGCTGACGGTCCGCTTAGGATTTAGCAGTTACCGTCACCTATAGGTGTTTGCAACGTCAGTGGCATCGCGAACACGCTGCTGTCCCATAAGAGTACAGGAACTTGGGTCAAAACTAAGTGGGCCGTTAGCCCGTCTACGGCAATAAAAAAAGAATAGATGTTCCTAAAGAATATACATTTAAGTAGTAATTGTGCTCAGTTTCTGCACTTTACTGCTAATAATAAAAAATAATTACCTGCCAACGTAATTATTTTATTATAACACGGTCTCGACATTACTATTATTTTAAAGTGAGCTCTATATTGTGTTGCATAAAGAGAATTGTAATAAGCAATTCACTCTGGCTTTTATAATTAATATAAGAGTATTATGACATACAGCCAACAGGATTAACGATATATAGATATAAATACGTGCTACTTTATGGTTGAATTTTATTAGGTGAAGCCGTGAGTTATAAAATTTAATTACGCTATGAAAATTTCACAAAGAATATACTCAAAGACTCCACGTTGCTTTTGTTGGTTACCTCTTTTTAATATACTCCGAAGTATCCTTGTCAGATAATATGCTCACAATGAATTTATTAATCTGAAGAACTTTTGATGAAATGAACTGCAGTACGCTGTAAATTGTTTTGAAATGTATTCAAATACTCGTATGTATTCAGATCCAGTTAGTCAGATAGTTCTGTCTCCGTATTTATTTATATGTTATCTTAATAAAATTTATATAAACATTACTACATGATTATTGAAGTGTTAACCAAAACGTTGTACTTCTTGGCCCCGAATTTGGATTTATAGACAGTTTTTTATGGGAAAAGACACTTTTAGATCCAGATGTCTGAATAATTTTAACATTGACATATTGAGTAGAGCGTGTATGTCCTCTAAAACAGTCAGATGGTGTGATCTACATGGTCTTGTTAGAAGAAGAGCAGTCGCTTTTAAAATCTAAAACATTGTCACAGAGTTATATTTCACAAAGCTGTATAGGAGCTTCTGTAGCTGTAAAAACATCATCCACCAGGGCTTAGTTTTGCCACTTTATCACGCATTCTGATCAAATGCGCAGTTTTTTTAAATATATTTGGCTGTATTATCATATTCGTTCTTATTTTAAGATTAATGTACGTATCCCTGTATATTGAAATTAACTACTAAAAATGGCTCGTTGTTTTATTACGTGCTATAGCGTCTTTGAAGATATCTTAATTTCTGACGATATTTTCTTGTTTCTCCATAAGGAATCCATATAATACGTGCACAAGGTTTACAAATGTTAAAAAATTTGTAGCCGCTCCGATTTTTAAGGTCTTTGAATAAGTGTATACATGTGGATATCAAAAAAAAAAAATTATATACGATCAACTTTTAGATAATTGTTTGTTAAGTGAAACGTATCTTTACTTATTTTAGTGAATTGTTTGCCATGATGGTATTGATTAATAATGTAATATATATATATATATATATATATATATATATATATATATATATATATATATATATATATATATATATATATATATATATATATATATATATATATATATCTCTATATATATATATATATATATATATATATATATATATATATATATATATATATATATCCATCTCAACATTCTCATTTCTGCAGCATGTAACACACTTTCGTCCCTCTCTTTTGTGGCCCAGCATTCCGATCCATACAATACGACAGGCCTTTTTACGGATTTATAAATTTTACCTTTGAGTTTAAGTGGTACTCTAATGCACTATATCACCCGTTTAACTCGTTTCTCGTCGCCACTGAAAGATATAGGACTTGCTACTTGAGGCCACTATTTAAATAAAACAAGTCTCGATGTATACTATTGCTATGGCGGAATGGATTACACCTACCCACGGTTACAATTATAGCAATGGAATTAATTATTTATTCTGTTGTTACCTACATTACAGTGTTGTGTTCCAGCACGAGGACAGCAGCGTGTTGGCGTCGGTAACTGCATATTATTAAGTGGGGAGTCCTGGCGCTATTGTACCAGTGGCGCCGGGATGCGGCCGAGCGTGGCTCTCGCCCCGCGCCTCGCGAGGTGGAGGTAAAGCGGGCGGAGCTGCGCGATGAGGTACTCATGGTGGAGTGGAAGGAGCGCCTCGCGCACCCTAGCGCGGGCCTCGCCACCATCGAAGCGGTGAGGCCCGTCCTGGCCGAATGGGTGGAAAGGCGCCACGGCGCCCTGACCTTCCGCCTGACGCAGGTCCTCTCGGGGCACGGTTGCTTCGGGAGGTACCTGTGTCGCATAGGGCGGGAGATGACGTCAGGGTGCCACCACTGTGGCGCGGGCGACGAGGAGGACACGGTGAACCACACTGTCGCCGTGTGCCCTGCGTGGCGCGAGGAGCGCCGCGCCCTCGTCGCCCAAATCGGCGTGGACCTGTCGCTGCCGGCCCTGGTTCTGTCCATGGTCGGGGGCGATCCTGGATGGACGGCCGTCGCCTCCTTCTGCGAGGCAGTCATGTCCGCAAAGGAGGCGGCGGAGCGGGAGCGGGAGTCGACCACCACACTCACCTCCCGCCAACGCAGGCCACGCCGGCGGCGCCGGAGGGCCAGTAACGACCTCCGGCCGCCGTAAAAAGCGGCCGCGGGCGGCCCCTCGGGGGAGGACCCGCCGCCCGCACTATTGCCGCGAGGGTGAGGGCTGCGTGCTGTTCCGCGGCCCCCCTCAACTCCTAGAGTTGTTAGGAGAGCGCCGGGGGGACGAAACCCTGACCCCCTGGCGCCAACACTTTAGAAGGGGCCCGCCTCAAGACAAAGGGCGGGCCGGCGCCGGCCCGGGCCACGAGATCGGCAGGCCATATATCCGTGGGCCCGGGCGTAGGCGATAGGAGAACAGCGGGGTTTTTTAGTGGGTAGTCGGATGGCCAAACATCTTTCCCGGAGTCCCACATATCCCTCGGTCCCCCCGGGCCGGGGGAACCCGTCAAGAGAGGTTTTTCCCCGAGACCAAAAAAAAAAATATTATTAAGTGGGCCTTCAACCTATCTGTTGTCTCTCAGCAATTAAAAAAAAAACATTATACCATTACATAATGAAACTCTACATTATTTTAACAACATGCCATTATCGCTTAAACGTTCTTTAAATTTTGCTAATAAATTTAAGTTTCCATTCATTACCATTTTCATTTCTTCTCAGTTAAAACAACATTAATGGTTAAGTATTTCTGTTTCAATTCAAATAGCAATTAGCGGCAGCCGCGCGAACCGATTAAAAAGCAACAGATCCTGGAGCATCGAGTTAACTACTAAATTGAATTTTAAATAATCTACGTATACGTATAAACACCGCCCTATAATCAGAATATATAACATTTACATTAATAATTTTGCCTTTTTTTATTGCTGTAGGACAGCAAACAGACTGACGGCCCACTTACAATTCAGCAGTTACCGTCGCCTATGGGTGTTTGCAATACCAGTGGCATCGCAGTGCTGTCCTAAAAGGGTACTGGAACTTGGGTTACTAATGCCGGAACACAAAACAAATTTACTATGGCGGTATACTTAAGACCAAAGGTGGTCGCCATCCAGACAGGCTTGGGGCTATACGACGTAGTTAAAGTGGGTTGTTTTGTCGCCTTTTACGACAGGCCGACCTCGGCCGCAGAGATCAGTATTCTTTCTCCGCCCCTGCATGGATAAAAAAGGCCTTCGTTTCTTAACTATCAAGCTTAAGCTGCTTAAGCAGCTTAAAATCTTATTGGATATTATTTTAATAATACCACAACAACGATAGTTCATATTATAAAAAAAATTTCTATAATAACAACCCTTAACTTCCCACTGATGGCCTCGGGCCATGCTTCACGAACACAGGTTTTTTCATGATATTTTTTAAGGTTGTCTGGAAGAAATCGCTTCTTAGCGATAAGGCCGCCTATTGTGCACTAGTTATAAGTTTAATATTAAGTTACTTTGCATGTATATAATCTTTGGTGGACAATAAAGAATAATCTATCTATCTATCTATATATATATATATATATATATATATATATATATATATATATATATATATATATATATATATATATATATATATATATATATATATATATATATATATATATAGAGAGAGAGAGAGAGAGAGAGAGGTATAAGGGGCTTCTAAAGTAATCAATTGTTCAAACTCCCACTATATTCACTGAAATTTTGTACTCTCATCGAAAAAGCGTCTTAACAGCCACTTACGATGCTTCAGGCTACTCGAATAATTCTTTAGAAGCTCTTATTTAATTAAGGAAATTGTATTTAAATATAAAACAAAGACACCGACGATCTTATTATTCATTCCGTTAATTTCATTCATTCTGTTAACATTTAATTACCAAGTATTTGAGGATGAGAACTTTGTTTAGTTTTAACAAAGCATCTTCTATTGTGAACTGATAGGGAAAAATTGGACAGAGTGACGTATGCTCTGAAATTGAGAAGATATTCGGCCAAATGTATTATTGGAGTGGAATTTGATATTAGTTATGTATGATCGTATTGCCTTTTTAATGAAAAAGGATGCAAATCATGTTACCAAATTAATGAGGAACGAGAAAAGATATAAGTACAAGGGCAGAGGTAGTCCTAAAAATGGTGAACGAATACGTTATGGGTGATATGAGATTTTACGATAGAATAGATTAATCATTTCAATTCGATAATAAAACACGTAATAAGACAAATCCAAGCAATGGAGATAAGAGCAAGCTTAAGAAATTATATGACTATAACTTTATTAAATTTTTATTTTTGTACGGGTTCGGATCCGTTATAAAAAACATTTAAATTTATTACACATATAAATTGAATATGAGATCCAAGGGCAATGACATTTTAGTTGAGAATGGATGTAAATAATAATGATATACCTCATTCTTAAATGTATTATTATACATACAGACATATTATTGTATGTACATACTCGTACCTCATGTTAGTTACATTATAATTGTTTACAATTTTTATTTTACTTTTAAAAATTTGAAATGTACGGAAGATTTAATTGTTTTTTAATTGTTGCTTTATACGGGTGATATTTTTCTTTTGGTACTATACAGTAATATTCGGGAACTCAAACGCCGCTAATGTGCTAAATACTTAGTTCATGTTTGTCTAGTGGGTGAAGACTTTTACAGTGCCCTACCGTGACATTTCCTTTCTCTCGTGGCACAAGAAAATAAATATATAAGTTATGACTAAATCTATTTTACCACAGTAACTGTTGTCTAACCACCCTATTCCATAATTCAAATGATGCTTGTTCCGTTTCGTTAATAACGTGCATCAACCTTAAATAACATACTACAATTATATGAAATATATTCATTAGTAAATTATTATTACAACCTAAAGTTCTTACAATACGAAAACGAGGAAAATTGCTACCGAGTCGGTGTAAGAATTGGTGTTATGTCAGTAAAACAAAGCGGTTGTTAAGCTCACTATTATTTTCCCGGCCCTAAACATTAGTGGGGATGTGTAGTCAAATTGCATGTTTAGGCTCAATATAAGCGTGAGATAAGATTACAATACTTACACCACTTTTAGTATGTACTGTTACTTATCTTCTTGAATGGTAGATGTGGCTAATGGGATCACTTTCAAACCAAAAGGACACTTAAGGACTGATTAGAAATCTATTAATTTTAACATAAACATTTTGAATCTATTTTTGATGAAACATAATCATTATCCCTTCATTTGGGCTTGTCAAAATAAGAAGATTTATTTGGAATTTAAAGTCCGACTGCACAAACGAAGGGATATATAAAATACATAAGTTATATCAGTTAACTAGACATATTACTTCTACAAGAGATTTTCACGGAATATAAAAATATGACACAATTCAATTTGAACAAAATAAAACTGACATTCCAAATTTAAAGTAATTCAAACTTAATACATAAACCAAACAGATCAGAGTTGACATCAAAAGATTATGTATAATCTGAGATTACCAATCATACCAAATACTTTTTGTACTGACCGCCCTTTGTCCTATCTAGGTTTATATTTTTTATATCTGTTTTTTTTTTGTACAATGAAGTTCGTGTAATTTATAAATCGTTCACTGCCCATAATCATTCATACATTCACAATCAAGGCTAGAACCATTAACCTTATGCACATGTAAAATAATATTGTATAAAATTAATCAATATAGATAAACATATTACTAAAACTCGAGTTAGAATTTGTACATCAATCTTAACCCCATACATTTATAACATCAAAATTAGTAATATTTTTTATATACTGGCATCAGGCAATCATTGCCCTTCCGCTGGACGTAGGCTTCTTCAAATTTGAGCCACAAATCCCAGTTCCTTGCTTTTCCCATCTAGCCCCGACCGGCTACCTTGCGCAGGTCATCTGTCCATTGGGCTGGGAGGCGTCCTACACTACGTTCGTTTTTCTACGGATTTTAATATGTTTAAAACGCAAATAAACTTGAATTCATATAATTATTTAACAGCAGACGTTTACGTGATTCAAGAGGTTTCTTTCTTGAGTTTACTATGTTTAATGACCGATTACCAATAAAACGTAACTTAAAAAGGCTTGGATAATACTTTAAGTAATATCCTCTTAGTGCTTCCGTCAGAATTATCACAACAAAAGATTTTTCTCTTTTCATTAAATTCGAGACCGTGAAATTGCATTGTACCTGATTTGACTAAACGGAAACTGTCACCACGTTTGGCATCAACAATAACTATATTCGATGACACTTATTTGATTTATTTTCATCTTGAAAGGCTTATATGGTTGATATATTTCTTGATATTATTTCCCATTTTATTTTACTCATATGCATGATATTCGATCTTGACACTGTGTTTTGAACACTTGCATTATGATAATAATGATTACTGATGGTGTAACGATGCCAAGAAAATTTATTCTGCTTCTTTGGGTGCGTGTTTTGGACTCTATCTTACAGGAAGTTTAGGTCTCGAAAAAATATCGTATGCTATTATTATTTATTGCTGTAGAACAGCAGACAGGCTAACGGCCTACTTAATTAAGCTATTACCGTCGCCTATGAATGTTTGCGTTACCAGGGGCACCACTGACATGCTGCCGTCCGCGTTGGGGAACTTAGTTATTTAAGTCGGAATATAACACAAGGTTATTACGGCGGAATATTTAGAGATCAGGGGTGGTTTCCACCTAGTCAGTTTTTTAGTAGCCTTTTACTACAGGCTGCAACCGATCGCCGGGGTCAGTATTCTTAGTCCGCCTGTGCACAGTACCAAAACATATTTGTGTTTCTTCTAATGTTTTGGTTTACATTTACTTCAAATTAGTACTTCAAATTACAAGTTTCACATAATATTTATTACTCGTGTACAATAATGTCCTGTTCACGTCCGGATACACTGTATCTTTGAATTGGTCAAAACATTTAAACTGCAATTTGTCATAGATAGATATAACTCTTTATTGTATACTCAATTTATCTACAAACATTGAAATTCTTACAACTAATACACAATAGGCGGCCTTATCGCTGAAAGCGATCTCTTTCAGGCAACATTTTATCTGGAGATATTTTGTTATAAGGACGACTGGCGACTTAGATGTAGCGTTTTGAATTCGAGTATCCATGCTTATTTACTTTATTTACTTATTCATATACATAATTTTTTATCATATGCTAAAAATACATATAATCGTTATAATAAAATTAAACAAAAGGTTACATCACGATATGTAGTTGAAACTTGAAGTAGTGACTACGAAGTAAGTTCCTAAAACTTGACAGTGATTTAGCTTGCCTAACATCGAGAGGCAGGGCATTCCAAAGTTGGGCAGCTTGCACTGTAAAAGATTTTTTATAAAAAGTCGAAGTGTGCAGGCGTACAGCTTACGATACGTACTAGTGCGCAAATTAATGGAAGTAGAAAGGTGTAGGAAATGGAAACGTTCCTTAAGGTAATGTGGACTAGTGGGGGAGTATGATATGCTATAAAGGAGAGTGAGGAGATGAGTATTCCTGCGAAAAGTTATTGCAAGCCACTTGAGTTTTTTACGATAATCAGAGATATGGTCAAATTTGCATATTCCAAAAATATAAATATTTTAAATATAGATTAAATATTTTTGTGAAAATTCACACAGCGCCATCTAGTCCCAAACTAAGTAGCATTTCTCTTGTATTATGAGTACTAGACAACTTATATACTACTTATATGCTTTTTTTTGTAAATAAATACATATTATACATAAACTCTCAGACGCGAGACGGGAATCGAACCCGTGACTCCGCAAGCGTACCAAAGTGCGTTATCCTTTATGCCATAGAGGTCGTCGATTGAAAATGAACTTTACATAAAAATTTTGAATACGCTCAAGTTTATTTCACTGTTCTGATGTTACATTCAGATAGCAGGCGTCAGTATAGTGCAGTATACGGAGCAAGAGAAACTCGGCTAGCCTAATTATGGTAGCAGTGGACAGAAAGTTTCTGATTCTTCTCAGAGATCATGATAAATATACAAACATGTTTTCGTTGTGAAAAGCTATCTTGAGTAGATGATTATTCAACAAAATAATAACAGTCTAAATTTATGAGGGTTGCGTAAGGGTAAGACCCTTATATAGTTGATGACTGTAGCGACATCTCGCTACATATATTATCTACTTAAGTATTTACGATAAACTTTTGTACTCTTCATTAAAACATAATACATAATACTAACATGATAAATTATTTTCTGTTATTATGTCACTATTAATTAAAGTCATCATTATCAGGCCCTTGAAGTCCACTACAGGACGTAGGCCTCTGTCAAGACTTGCCACAGAACCCTATCTGACTCATCACATCCAGCCCTGACAGCTATTTTACGCAAGACATCGCCCCAACTTTCCGCTCGCGACTTAAAATATATTTTCAGAAACGCAATCTACACGTAAGAACTCATTTACTACTATTAACTGTATTTATTTTATTTATTTATTTTTTCTTTATACACAACATTGATTACACACATAAAATTTAAGATATGTGACATGTACATAGGCGTGCTTAACCCTAAAATAGTTTTCTTCCAGCAAACCTAATGTTGGAGATTGGAAAGAATAAAGGGGCAGGGTTGTGCACATAAACTCTGACGAAACTATAAAATTAAATTTAAATATAATATATAATAATAATGTAAATATAATAATGTTTTATACACACACAGGCACTAAAATATATATAATTACATATATAACAAGAAATTTAAGTTATGTATATAAGATATTAATTATTAAACTCATCATAAGTTTCAGACAGTAAGTATTCTTTTAGTTTTATTTTGAAAATATTCTCCGAGCTACTTTCACGGACTTGGTGAGGAAGGGCGTTCCACAGCCTAACTGCATGAGCGGTGAAGGAGCCACTATACCGTTCACTCTGGCATCGAGGTACTTTAAGGATTAGTGATTTCACTGTATTACTGTATTGTAGTGTACAGTCAACGTTTGACAAAATATAACCGTTTTTTGCACCGTGTGCGAATAAGAAGCCCTTTTTAAGACTCCATATAGTATTGGCCGTGCCAATATTCAACCTCAACAACATAGAGTGCAGTGTACGTAAACAACATTGTTGCAAGAGATACGCCGTGTGTGACACACTGCGAGCTGCACCTGAGCAAGGTTGGTGGAGTTTTGTGCCTTATTTAGTGTGAGGACCAATACGTACAAAGAAAATTATACAGTCCACTCTATCAAGCCAGCGTCCAGTGACCCTAGTCATTGAGAGAACCCCACATTTTTTGGTGTATTTATAGTTAATGTGGGTAACTATAATACACGTTAACAAATGTGCAGGTAAAAGAACATACATTTTTATTATAATTCATATGCATTTTAAGTCTAAACATGATTTTATTGATATTTTTTGTTGTCAAAATGGAAATGTAACAATGTGCCTTCGTTCATATATAATTCCATTTATCTGGTTTATTTCAACAAGATTACTAGAATCTGCGATTATTTGCAGGGTAAATATGAAGACTCCTTTTACGATATGTACTTGTTCAATTCTAATTGTTCTTTTCTTAAATTTTGGCCATATCAAAAACAAAACTAGCTTAATTTAGCGTAAAGTATGATAACGAGTCTGTTCGTTTTTTTTTATAATAAAAAGAACGTATGTTATTTTGCTTCATAACTTTTTTATTTGCGTATTAGGGATGTGTTTACTTATGTGGATGATTGCATAAGAACAATGTTGAGAATAGCTTTGACCCAAATAAGCTTGGCTCGCTTGTATAAACAAGTTTATATCATATTTTAGCGAATGACACAATTGATTTTAGAAATTTAATTTCCTTAGTCGTATTTACAGTATTCATATGATGGTGTTCATAATTAAATGTTTCCCAGTTAAAGTCCAATTTTAAACTTAAAAGCCTTTGGTTTAATGTTCAAAACTGTGTTTGCCATTCTTTGTTTCTCTTCTTCTTCTTGCTCATAACTCAAATTATGGGGGGTCGTTCTTACCTTCCATTCTCCTCTATCATCAACCAAAAAAGGTGTAAATGTTCAGATAACGACTTATTAGTCGCTATCTGAACATTCACATTTTTTGCCTTATAATTTTTTACATAATTCATCCATCTTTTCTTTGGTCTACCTCTCCTTTTCTTTGGTTCTCTGACTCTTAGTTCAATAAAATGGAAGCGAATGGTCGTAAAAACGTGTTAGGGCTACCCTACTTCATCAATAGTAACGATCTTTATATCGATGCAGTAATTATTTGCCTTAATAACACGATTCACTCTTCATTATTTAAGACTAAAGATACGTGTGAAAGTGCCATCGATTATTCACTTAGTCCGCTTTGTTCCCGGAAGCGATATTACATAACATCACACTGATAATTTTGGAAGGGCACAATTAGGTTAATATTGGATACATTTGTATATGTATGTATTTATTTTGTTTCTCTTTTATATTGTACTAATATTGAAATGGTTTTTAAAAATAATTTATTAACAACAGTAAAATTTATCTTTTACAGCAGATACACATTTGAGTCATATTTCCAGCGCTCTACAGTAATCTAATACTTAAGATCGAATAAGCGCGTAACGTTTTCATTCCCATGGAATCCTAAATAAGCTCCACAAATTAAGGCCATTGCAATCTCGTTGAGGCTACAGACACAAAAGAAACGAATACATAAATTAAAGAATTGCTCTGTTGAACACCCAGTCCAAGTTAGAGTGCTTCGAACACTTTATCAACATTTACGTATAGTAAACAATTACAGTATAAATGTACATTATTTTAACCACATTACATTTTACCTAGTCAGGTCATAAATTCTGTCACATGTTTAATGTAAAATAATTGTTACAAATTTATTCATTATGTAACCATTCATATACCAAAATGAACTTAACAAAACATAGATTCTTATGACATTAAAGTTTATTCAAAATGACCTCCGTGATTTTGAATACAGGCCTTCAATCTGCGCGGCCAGTCGTCTATCGCAGCACGAACGAGGTCCATGTCAATATCGGCGGCTGCCTTAATCAAGGATGTCTTGAG
This sequence comes from Malacosoma neustria, assembly GCA_963693495.1. Lineage (NCBI taxonomy): Eukaryota > Metazoa > Arthropoda > Insecta > Lepidoptera > Lasiocampidae > Malacosoma > Malacosoma neustria. The sequence goes on from OY856374.1 coordinate 9,605,009, forward strand.
TGACTCCAAATTGGGATGAGGCTTTGAGCACGCCTTTTTCTCCAAGTGTTGCCATATCTTGTAATCTAACGGATTCAAATCTGGACTGGAGGAGGGCCAGTCTTCGTGCCGGCTGAAGTCGATTTCACGCGCCGCCAGCCAGTCTTGTGTGCTCTTCGCTCTATGAGCTGGCGCCGAATCTTGTTGGAATACCCAGTGCCTGTTATTGAACATGGTATGAGAAACAGGTTCCACAAGGTTCGTCAGGACTGTATTTTGATACACAACAGCATTCGTTTTTACACCTTTCTCACAAAAATGTACCTCTGTTAAGCCCCAATAAGAAACTCCCAACCATACCATGAGCGAGGATGGAAAATGACTTCGTTGGACACGCGGAATACGGTTGCTCGCTTCTTCACTACTGTGTGCGTACACCTTATCATTTTGTTTGTTGTAGCTCTCTTCTACGGTAAACATTTTTTCATCCGAAAAAAGAATTTCCCGATATTTTTTTCCCGCGTACCGCTTAAACAAAGCGCGGCATCTCTTCAGTCTCAGGTCCATTAGACGAGCAATCAAACGATGTCCTGTTTTTCTTCGATATGCCCGAAGCCCAAGTCTTCATTTAATACCCTTTTCACCGTGGTTCTGCTTAACCCCATCTGAAGGGCCAACAGTTTCTGCTTACGTTTGGGATTTCTTTGAATTCGTGCCTTCACAGCTTTTATCACTGCTGGAGTCCTAACAGACCGAGGGCGACCACTTCTTGACCTGTCATCTACACTAGAGTCTTCATTGTATCGTTTGATGGTACGATAAACGAATCTTTTGGTTATATTCAAAGTTTTTCAGTATGTTAAAAATTTGAATTGGCGCGTAACTGCAACGATGCAACGCAATAACTGCAACACGGTCTTCTTTAAGCGTCCACTCCATATTTAAAAATGAGTAAAATTTCAAAAAGTATACATTTTTATTTTCATGAACAATTCTAAATTCGAATTCAATAAAATTTTTTGTGGCCAGCATTCTAAAAGAAAAGTTTTTACTGTGTGACAATACTTATGACCTGACTAGGTATTATGGTTGTGAGTTTCTATCAAAAGGAAGAAGTACCACACTTTGTCCCTAAAGCTTTTCAAATTCATTTATTATTACTAAAAGGTTTGTCCTGTAAAGGCAATGGAGTAAAATATGGATAAATTTTACCACACATTTTACTTTGAGTTTAAAGTGTGTATCGCCGTGAAAAAGGCTTGAAAAAATTAGCTTTTCAGTTTATAACAGATTTCTTAGTGTAAGCACTGAGGTTAGTTCATTTTTAATGCTATGGAATAGTACACAGGCTTTAATAGTCAGTAGTTACCGTTGCCTATGGATGTTTGCGACGCTAGATCCCTCGTTTACACGCTGCTGTCCGCGTAGGGGAACTGTAACCTGGGTCCGATAGGCTGGAACACAACACAAGGTAGTAGTGGTGATATATTAAGAGACCTGGGGTGGTTGCTATCCAGACGGATTTGAAGCCCTATCACTTAGCGTTATTCTGTACGTTCCAGTAATTTGTGTTACAAAATAGTTGCACTCAAATTACTTCCCTAAAACTCTGAAGTTTGGTCCTTCATGGATATTGTCTTAATTCCTTTGTGAGAAATTGCGTAACTTTAGAAATTCAAAGCCAAATGATTGTCTTTGACTTTCAAGGTGGGAACAGGAAAACCGAAACTAATTTTAAATTATGCTTAAGCAAACCAAGAACGTTTTCTGTGTGATTTGTTTCACAGTTTGAATTGAGCGTTATTATAATTATACAATTATTACGGCCTCTTTGAATTATGTTCATATATATTATTTTATTAAATTTGTTTTGTAAGCTTAGAAATATTATAGGTTGTATGAGAGGTGATTCATTCGAGCCGGTCATGTCAGAATGGCTTCATAGGAGACACGGAATCCCGGCGTTCCATCTGACACAGATCATCACCGGTCAACACCCATGTTTCAACCGATATCTGTGTCGGGTAACGCAGAGCGAGTTGAGCGAGTTTCCACGGTAGAGTAGCTACCCCACTGTCGCTGCGGGGTAGTTTCGGGCCGAGCTTGATCATGATGTGAGCAAACCTCCAAGTGATGGGGCGTGTACCAAACATTTCCTCAAAAAAAATATGAATTTGAAAACTGAGTTGCCTCACAATTAAATATAATTCATTACTAATAAGGGATGCGAGTGGCAAGAATTGAATCAATGTAATTTTGTCAGTTTTCAGCGATCTCGTTATTTCTCGTTATTTAAGAAAAAAAATATATAAAATATAACAGCCGGAAAATTTATCACAAAAGAAAACGTTGTAGAGCAGAAAATAATTAGAACTATAAAAAAATAACCAGTATTTTTTTAAATAAGTAATAAAAAAATACTAATTATAAAAAAGCAGCTCTAAAATAAAAACTATACGGCTAGGCACCCTAAGCCCAAAATCCAATGTTCGGTAATTAATTAACATGAATTTATGGCGTTTGACTGATATTTAGTCATTAGAGTTTTATCTGTTGTTCAATGAAATATGCCAACTAGCTGATTATTTAAAATTGTTTGCGAGACTTATAAATTATCAAGACTTCATTCAATAAGTACGTATACTTAGAATATACAAACAGCAACACGATCTAGGATATTTCGTATAAAAAAGTTGAAAAGTACTGGCCGTAATTCAAATAAAATAAAAAAAATATCGCAATCAGGTGCTGGGCTCCACAATTTTGCCAAATCTTGCCACACAGGACACAAATGCACTCAAAAATTTCCAACTTATACTCATCACGCTTGGCCAATATGTGCCCAGGCATATTGCTAGAGCTTTGGTGCCTGCTTCATTTACTGTCTAAAAACTAGCAAAAGGAGTCATCAATTTGTAAGCTTTTATGAACACATTTTATAAATTATTTTAATGTCTAGTCAGGAGCATGTTCTAGGTTATTTGTTTGTTTATAAATTATAACAATACAATTTCAAGAGTATAATCAAATAAAACCAATTCTGCCACCACGAAAACAGTTTTCCGGCTCCCCGGACTCACGCTTCACCTATGATGAATGTGGCACTAGATGTCGTGAATCGATTGGCTTTCTGAGCCATTTGAGTCAAATGCAACGGTTCACTAACAACTAATTCGTTTTGTTGTGTAAAGGAAGATATATTGTATAATTCATTAAATTTAAATTACTACAACATTTCTGAAAATTATTTGTTGTTTAAATTGGATTAAACTGGATGGATGGATGGATGGACCCTGAGGTTTAAATATGGCACAATAATTGTTGTGTTCCGACATAAGAGACCAGGTTCCAGTACCCTTTCGCAGACGTCAGCGTGTTAGTGGTGCCCCTGGTGTCGCAAACATCTATAGACGACGATAACTGTTAACTATCGTATGGTGGACCGTCAGTATGTCTGCTCAGCTGCTCAATTTCAAAACATAGTAAGGAACAAAATTTTCTAAACCGATATTTAAGTATTTTTCGTTCAAGTGGAGTTTTTGAACATGTTCCAATCCTTGGTTTTTAAAAATTTTTTTGGCAGTTACTATATTCTGTAATTGGGCAGCCGTGCTGTCCCATAGCAATAAAAAAATATCTATTTTGTATCTTGTAGTTAAACACACCTATAACCATAGAATCTCATAACATTATTTATTATATCAATACGTTATCCGAGGGTTCAATGAGTTCAATTTGTCCGTATATCCTTCCTGTTATACGATCGTATAGCTGGAAATAACGATTCTAGTATCCAATTAGGGATGTCACCTACAAGCGGACCATTAAAACTGGTGGTTTAACGTAACGCACGTGCTCAGTTCGAAATAATATATTTTCATTATGACGTCTCAATGGTCGGTGAAAGCTACATTGCTACTATGCAAAGCTACATTGCATACACATTTATTATCAATATATTTATAACTGACTGGTTGCCAATTAAGAAAAGTTCTATGAATTACAATAAAATTAAATCGATTTTTATTATTTCAAATGAAAAATCGTTTGTATTTATTTTTATTGCTAGGACAGCAGATAGGCTGACAGCCCACTTAGAATTTAGCAGTTACCGTCTCCTATAGGTGTTTGCAACGTCAGTGGCATCGCGAACATGCTGCTGTCCCATAAGGCAGGCCGACCCCACCGCACAGGTCAGTATTCTTTCTCCGCCCCTGCATGGATAGCCATAATAATAAGTCATTTGTAAAATTTTCAGTTTATTATGATGACCTCCGTGACGCAACAAACAACGCAACGTGGCGGCCAGAATGCCTGCGGAGGTCACGGATTCTAGTACCGTCCTGTGTTTCTTTTACAATGTTGTGCATACGCATAAGGAATACTCCACAAGCCATAATTACAAAAAAAAATGTGTCAATTGTTTGTAGTTCAAATAGCTAAATATGGATTTTCGGTGAGCAATACGAGTGTATAGAAATTAATAATTTATCGAACTTTCAATGAAAAAAAAAACATTTGTTTTGTTTTGTTTTTAGTACTAAGTTATGCGTTTCGAAGCACTAACACCAGTTTATTTTATCTGTTTGAGTGTCACAAGTATTCTCAATTCCAATAACACAGTTGCTATTCAAAGGAAAATCAATATTTAACAGGTTCTTATTATTGTTGAACAAGTTATAACGTTTAAAGTACCGCGGTACATTTGAACAAAGTAGTACGAACAGGTAATGTGATTATAAACCGGCTTACGTTTGTAGTCAACATCAGAACTTGATGGAAGGGCTTTCGACTTCAGTTAATGAAAATTTGTTAATCTGATAATCTTGTGAACAGAATTCCAAAGTTACTTTTTTAATGTTATTGTAATTACTTTAATCATGATTAATTATTAGTTTCAAGTTTTAAAAGTAAATAGTTAGGAGTATTTTTATTGGTTCCGCAATTAGTCATTAAAATGTCAGTATCCTCTGTACATTCTAATAACAGAAATAATAAATTACATTTGTCCTTGACCTTAAAATAATATAGTGTTATATCGTTATGTTATTTTATATAATAGTATTATTATACATAAAACCATATTTATCATCATCTTCGGATTCCTTAATTTCGGTTGCAAAATGTACTATTTTGAGTACAACAATATATTTACTTGAAATTTTTTTTCTAATTTAATTAAATTCAACTGTAGATTCGATTGATGCTGATATATTTTTATGCATATGTTACGGTTCCAGCAAAAAAATATATATACCTATATATATATATATATATATATATATATATATATATATATATATATATATATATATATATATATATATATATATATATATAGCTCCTTTAACTAGTTTTCCCTATCATTCAAAATCAAACATGTTTTTTTATAAGTTTTAAATCTATCACACCATAAACTCGTATTTTGATGGTGATAGCATTTGTAATGTTCAATCCGATTGTTGTTGTATTTTATTACCCTATTCAGTAGCACATGTGAGATCTGTTTCCTTTACTTGCCTGGTGTGAAATAAAGCCAATATCTGTAAAAGTTTCGGTGCGGCTTCCATTATTTATTCAGAGGCTTTTGCATTCATTTAACTTTTTGAGAACCGTGCTCGTAGCGTGTACCCTATTACAAGAAAACCGTCCAAGCGAGCACATTTCGTCGCAATTTACCCAAAACCCCTCAGCTTTTATAAATTGTTAAGAAAATAATCAAAAATTTAAATGAAAAAATATTTACTGTTTAAACGTGCGTTGCTTAATACTTTCTCCTATTGTATAAAAGATTTGAATTTCCATTGTATTATTTCAACTTGTTGCATAGTAGCGATATTGTATGTACCAAGGAATCAAAACGAAGCTGTGTTCTTATTTAACTACGAAGCTAGTTGCTCCAAATAACTGGAGGAAATTCTTGTGTTGTTCTCGGAGTTCCGCTATTGGACAAATTTTTATCGAAGTATGTCCGATTTAAATCTAGCTTGATATTGTAGTTTGAAAATAAATTAAATACCTTCAACTAGTTAATTTTGTTTTCCAGAATCCGAATTCTTATTAACAAACGTGAACATTTTTCATTGGTTCATTTGGAACAAAAATCATTGCCAACTTCTCAAATTTTAAAGAAATCGTATTACATTGTTCTATAAGGAAAACACTCCTTAGAAAGTGATGTTTATAACACTAAACGTGAAAATAAAATCAAGGCAAGATACGGAAGCTTAGAGTAAGTAGTAGTAGAAAGTTACGTAAGTACAATTATTCGAATTGACTATAGCAATTCTTGAAAATACTTTTTTCTGTGACACTGAATGAAAATCAATGGATTATTCGATATGGATAGACGAATAGATTTTGTAAATAAGTAAAATACTAGATAAGAAAGGCAAGGCTTAAACTTGGGGAGCCTACGTCTAGTAGACGAGTATTAGCTGATGATAATGGCAGCACAAGTACATAGGAAATAGATTAAATTGATTTCAATAGAAGCGTACCGTCTGACCAAACAAGAAAAGAAGAATTGAATAAATCTTGAATTTACGTGGGCTAGTAACAATATATGATGGCCTCAGTCTTCTTCTTGAACCTCCACAAGGCGTGAGCATCATTTTTTCTTCTTTGACTTCAGTTCTTAATAAAAGTTATCTACATATATACCTAGTCAGGTCATAAATTCTGTCACATGTTTAATGTAAAATAATTGTAACAAGTTTATTCATTATGTAACCATTTATATACCAAAATGAACTTAACAAAACATAGATTCTTATGACATTAAAGTTTATTCAAAATGACCTCCGTGATTTTGAATACAAGCCTTCAATCTGCGCGGCCAGTCCTCTATCGCAGCACGAACGAGGTTCATGTCAATATCGGCGGCTGCCTTAATCAAGGATGTCTTGAGTGACTCCAAATTGGGATGAGGCTTTGAACACGCCTTTTCCTCCAAGTGTTGCCATATCTTGTAATATAACGGATTCAAATCTGGACTGGAGGAGGGCCAGTCTTCGTGCCGGATGAAGTCGATTTCACGCGCCGCCAGCCAGTCTTGTGTGCTCTTCGCTCTATGAGCTGGCGCCGAATCTTGTTGGAATACCCAGTGCCTGTTATTGAACATGGTATGAGAAACAGGTTCCACAAGGTTCGTCAGGACTGTATTTTGATACACAACAGCATTCGTTTTTACACCTTTCTCACAAAAATGTACCTCTGTTAAGCCCCAATAAGAAACTCCCAACCATACCATGAGCGAGGATGGAAAATGACCTCGTTGGACACGCGGAATACGGTTGCTCGCTTCTTCACTACTGTGTGCGTACACCTTATCATTTTGTTTGTTGTAGCTCTCTTCTACGGTAAACATTTTTTCATCCGAAAAAAGAATTTCCCGATATTTTTTTCCCGCGTACCGCTTCAACAAAGCGCGGCATCTCTTCAGTCTCAGGTCCATTAGACGAGCATTCAAACGATGTCCTGTTTTTCTTCGATATGCCCGAAGCCCTAAGTCTTCATTTAACACCCTTTTCACCGTGGTTCTGCTTAACCCCATCTGAAGGGCCAACAATTTCTGCTTACGTTTGGGATTTTTTGAATTCGTGCCTTCACAGCTTTTATCACTGCTGGAGTCCTAACAGACCGAGGGCGACCACTTCTTGACCTGTCATCTACACTAGAGTCTTCATTGTATCGTTTGATGGTACGATAAATGAATCTTTTGGCTATATTCAAATTATTTCAGTATGTTAAAAATTTGAATTGGCGCGTAACCGCAACGATGCAACGCAATAACTGCAACACGGTCTTCTTTAAGCGTCCACTCCATATTTAAAAAATGAGTAAAATTCTAAAAGTATACATTTTTATTTTCATGAACAATTCGAGATTCGAATTCAATAAACTTTTTTGTGGCCAGCATTCTAAAAGAAAAGTTTTTACTGTGTGACAATACTTATGACCTGACTAGGTACTATAGAATTATATTAAAATGCATACAAACACAACCAGTCATACCTCTTAATATAATTAAGAGTTGGAAAGTGGAACAGCCGATCAATAATATTATCACCAACGTAAATAATTGCGTTATTATTGCATGAGTTGGCTCCGTTGTGACTGATTAGTATCCTGTTTCCATTGACTGTTTGCTAACGGAAAATACTTTCATTACTTTGTGTTTAATTGTAAAAGGAAGGTGATTCCGACTGACATTAATCTTAATTCAGATAAATTCAGTAGAAAGCAATATAAAGTATATGAAATTGGAAGACTTTCTTCTAGTTTGGTGGTTCATGCAAATCTCTTTCACGCCGTCTAACGTTGAAGGCAAAAAGAATCTGAAAAATTAAGGCGGACCAGTTTAGGTCACGAGGATGTCTTTGTTACTCTTATGAGTTTTTTTATGCAGCAGCGGTATAAAAGTGTGGTTATTATCTATTATTAGTAATTTTGAGTCCCGAATACCGTTCGACATCCCTTTAAATTGTCCATTTATCCTTAAAACCGTATGTACGTAGAAGCAAAAATGCACCCTTATACTTTTGATTATTTTTCTTGGACGTGAATAATGATTCTAAAATAAAAACATAAATATAAATAAAATAAGTCTTTATTGCTATTTTTCTTTTTAACAATAGTTTTTTTTTAATCTTAAAAAAAACTACTTTTTCTCGACAATCGGTTACATCTACTCTACAGCAGCTTGTCTTTCGACAGGTAGGCCTCCTCTAAGACTTTTCAATTCTTCCGATTTTTTGCAATACATAGCCATTCTGGACTAGCTAACTTCTTAGTCATTAAATTATTTTATAGATGGTTTGCTAATAACAATCTAAACATTAATATTTAAAAAAACTAGTATCTTATTATTCAAAACTTCATCCTAAAAATGATCCTAATAACCTTAGTAATCTTAAAAATGATAATATTACTCCTGTGGATGTGGTTAAATTGTTAGGGATATACATAGATTCTAATTGAAATTGGAAAGAAGAGCTCTATGCAATTGAAGGTTCTATCAGTAAAGTTTGTTATGCATTGTGAACTTTGCGCGATGAAGTTGGTCTGAAACACTTAAAAAAAGGTATATTTTGCTCTAGTTGAATCTAAGCTGTATCATCATTCAATGTTGAGGAAATAGCTATAAGTACAACTGTGAGAAAGCTTTTGTTATGCAATAAAGGTTTGTCAGGATAGTGCTTCGTATATCACAAATGGAATCACGAATGAAGAAATTTTAGAAAATTAGATATACTTACGGTCCTGTCTCTTTATCCGTGCAGGGGCGGAGAAAGAATACTAACCCCTGTGGCCGGGGTCGGCCTGTCGTAAAAGGCGACAAAACAACCCACCCTAGCTACGTGGTAGGGCCTCAAGCCCGTCTAGATGGCAACCACCCTTGGTCTTAAGTATGCCGTCATAATAACCTTGTGTTGTGTTCCGGCATGTGTGACCCAGGTTCTAGCCTCCCTTACCCGAAGTTCTGGAGTGCCCACGAAATTTGGAACTCGAGATGTGCAAAATCCCACCACATCCCTACAGGCGTGACGGATTGGGGCGGGGGTCAGGGAGACCCGATGAAACGGCTGTCCGCTGGCCGCCCGCCAGTCAGTAGGGGACCCGAACCCAGATTATCCAGTCTGGGAGGCTGTCCCGCCAACTGGTGCAAAATCTTTGGGGGGTATCGTCGTGCCGGAGCGGAGACCGGACGTGGACCCGGCGATGTTCTCCGGGAGGGATCGGGGGCCCTTCCGTGCCCCGCACTAACTCATCACACAACCTGTGGGTTTGGGTGGGAAGAGAACACTCAATTTTTTCCATTTTTTCGTGGATACTCTAGAACTTCCAAAAAACGCCCTTTATGTCTATAAAATGGATCGGAAAATGAAAAATAGTAAGCGTAACCCAGCGGACCTCAAATCCACACTCAGAGTGGATTTTTGCAACATCAGAGGTATACACTCAAACCTTAATGCCGTTCACCACCATCTTGAAACGGCAAAGCCTGCTCTACTGTTTTTGACGGAGACGCAGATATCTGCCCCGGCCGACTCATCGTACCTTTGCTACCCCGGCTACAATTTGGAACATCTATTCCTCCCAAAAGCTGGGGTATGCTTGTACGTCCGGGACGATATATGCTGCCGCCGTCTTCACGGTCTCGAAGACAGGGACCTTTCCATCATATGGGTGCGAGTGGATTTCGGTGGTTCCACCCGGGTGTACTCCTGCCTGTATCGGTCCCATGGCAGAGAATGCGAAAGGACTGAAACAGCTCATTTTTTCGGGCGTGTTCAAGACGCTACCGACAAAGTTTTTACGCAGTATCCCGCCGCGGAGGTGATCGTTCTTGGAGACTTCAATGCTCATCATATTGAGTGGCTGGGTTCTCCAAAAACTGATCTGCCGGGGATTGCTGCCTTTAATTTTGCTCTTGCCCATGGTTTTACTCAGGTGGTTCAAGGGTTTACCCGCATACCGGATAGAGTGGACCATGCGCCGTCTTTGTTGGACCTTCTGTTGACCACACATCCGGAAGATTATCAGGTCTCGATCGGGACTCCATTAGGAACCTCTGATCATTGCTTGATATCTTCCGTGATGCGCCCTCCAATTCCCGAATGGGCTCGCCCCACCGTGAAGCGGAGAGTGTGGCGCTATCGGTCAGCAGATTGGGATGGATTGCGTGAATTCTATGCGTCCTACCCATGGGGGCCGCTGTGTTTTTCTTCGGACGATCCTGACGCCTGTGCGAACTCGATTGCCGATGTGGTGCTGCAGGGAATGGAATGTTTCATTCCTAACTCTGTGGTGTCCATTGGTGGTTCGGGAAAGCCATGGTTCGATAGGCCTAGTGCTGAGGCTGTTAAGCTGAAGCAAAAGGCTTATCGAGCCTGGACTACAGCAAGGGCTTGTCAGGATCCTAACACTTCCGACTTGAAGAAAAAATACAATGTTGCCTCCAGGACCCTCAAAAAACGGATTGCGAGAGCAAAATTTGAGCACATCGGCAGGATTGGCGAGCGTCTCGCTAGCTATCCCTCTGGGACTAGGGCTTTCTGGTCGCTTGCTAAAGCCGTCGAAGGAAACTTTTGTCGGGCGTCCATTCCTCCACTACGTGCAGCTGACGACCGTCTGGCTCATGCTGCTAAGGATAAAGCCGATCTCCTGGGTGAAATCTTTGCAGCCAATTCGACTCTTGATGACGGGGGACAATCTCCACCTTCTATTAGAAGATGTGGAGACTCCACAATGTCGGAGGTACGGTTTTCCCAAAAAGCCGTGAGACGTGTCCTCCGATCCCTCGACGTCAAGAAGTCCACCGGGCCAGACGGTATCCCCGCTATTGTGCTGCGAATGTGCTTAGCTGTGCTGTCTCCAGTCCTTTCTCGACTTTTTACATTATCCTACCGCAATGGTTGTGTCCCGGCTTCGTGGAAGGTGGCCCATGTTCACCCTATTCCCAAAAAGGGTGACCGAACGGACCCGTCCAACTACAGGCCTATAGCGATAACTTCTTTGCTCTCAAAGGTGATGGAGCGGATCATCAACGCACAACTCCTGGGTTACCTGGAGGATTCCCAGCTGCTTAATGATCGCCAATATGGTTTTCGACATGGTCGGTCTGCTGGGGATCTCCTGGTTTACCTAACCCACCGTTGGGCTGAAGCCGTTGAGAGCAAGGGAGAAGCCCTGGCTGTTAGCCTAGACATCGCTAAGGCCTTCGATCGGGTCTGGCATAGGGCTCTTCTTGCGAAGCTTCCATCTTACGGGATACCTGGGAGTCTTTGCACCTGGCTATCCAGCTTTCTCGCTGGGCGCAGTATTAAGGTCGTTGTTGACGGTTGCTGCTCCAGTGTGAAACCTATCAATGCTGGTGTGCCCCAGGGTTGTGTGCTGTCGCCGACGCTATTTATTCTGCATATCAATGACATGTTATCTATAGATGGCATTCATTGCTATGCGGATGATGGCACCGGCGATGCACGGTACACTGGTCGTGTAAGTCTCTCTCCTGCGTTTTTGGAAGAAAGTCGGGTCAGACTTGTGTCTGAAGTAGAGAACTCTCTAGAGAGGGTCTCTGAATGGGGACGACAAAACCTTGTCCAGTTCAACCCCTCGAAGACGCAGGTCTGCGTATTCTCTGCCAAGAAAACCCCGTTCGCACCTGCGCCACAGTTTCAAGGAACCTCTCTTTCCATCGCAAGTAGTATTGGGATCCTTGGTGTCGACATCACGAATGATGTGCAGTTTAGGGGACAATTGGAGGGTAAAGCTAAGCTTGCCTCCAAAAAGCTAGGTGTGCTAAACCGGTCCAAGCAGTACTTCAGTCCAAGGCAACGGCTTGTGCTATATAAAGCACAGGTCAGACTGCATATGGAGTACTGCTCATATTTATGGGCTGGAGCACCGGCCTGTCAGCTCAATCCCCTAGACTCGATCCAACGGCGCGCAGTTCGTGTTGTCGGCGATCCCATGCTCACAGACGGTTTAGACACGCTTGGACTTCGGAGAGACTTTGCATCTCTTTGCGTATTCTACCGTCTGTACAACGGGGAGTGTTCTGAAGAACTATTTAGGATGATGCCCTCGTCGTCTTTCTACCACCGCACTGCCCGCCATCGGCTGGGTGTTCATCCCCATTTCTTGGAGCCTCTTCCTTCCTGTACGAAACGGTTCTCCAGAATGTTCATGTTGCGTACTCTCAGGATCTGGAATGAGCTTCCGGCTGAGGTTTTCTCAGCGCGGTATGATATGGGGTTCTTCAAAAAAGGCGTTATAAAATTTCTTCGAGACCGGCAGCGCGTTGGTGGTGCCTCTGGTGCTGCAAACGTCCATAGGCGACGGTGACCACCTGCCAGGGTGGGCCGTTTGCCTGTCTGCTGAACTCAAGCAATAAAAAAAAAAAAAATATATAATACTAGCAGCCCGTCCCAGCTTCGCACGGGTATTTAACAAAAAATTAAACCCTTCTATTTTTTTCGGTCTCGGGGAAAAACCTCTCTTGACTTGTTCTCCCGGATCGAGGGATATAAGGGACTCCGGAAAAGATGTTCGACCATCCGACTACCCACTAAAAAACCCCGCTGTTCTCCTATCGCCTACGCCCGGGCCCACGGATATATGGCCTGTCGATCTCGTGGCCCGGGCCGGCGCCGGCCCACGCTTTGTCTTAAAGCGGGCCCCTTCTAAAGTGCTGGCGCCAAGGGGTCAGGGTTTCGTCCCCCCGGCGCTCTCTTGTAACAACTCTAGGAATTGAGGAGGGCTGCGGAACAGCACGCGGCCTTCTCCCTCGCGGCAATAGTGCGGGCGGCGGATCCTCCCCCGAGGGGCCGCCCGCGGCCGCTTTCTACTGCGGCCAGAGATCGTTGCCCGCCCTCCGGCGTCGACGACTCGGCCTACGTTGGCGGGAGGGGAGTGCGCTGGTGGACTCTCGCTCCCGTTCCGCCGTCTCTCTCGCAAAAGGAGGCGACGGCCGTCCATCCAGGATCGCCCCCGACCATGGACAGAACCAGGGCCGGGAGCGACAGGTCCGTGGCCAATTTCGGACGGGACTCACATCCCCGTCGCGTGCTAGTCAGGCGTGGGTACGACTACCAGACGACACTCCAGAAAAAGCAGAGTCGCCTGACGTCGTAGCCGGCCCAGCAAGACCAACCGACAGCGAGGATGCAATTCCCACCCCGGGAACACTCTCTGTGCAGGCGCAGTCGAAATAGGAATGGTCTCGACTACCAAATCAGGTCCCAGGGTAGAACCCGGGACCCCAATCAGTATTCGCAATCATCCCACCGGGGACCACGCCACGAACAGAGAGCTAAGTTGGAAAACCCTTACACCCGTAAGAGGTAGACGGAAAGAAAGGTAGAAGGACTCTGTCGCCTGGAACGGAGAGGGGAGTGAAGCGACGGATGCTCGGGCACCTCGGGTACGCACACCCGTGCACTCCTCGGACAGAGGAGCGCCCCTGAGGGGAAACCCTTCTATTTGCGTCAGGTTACTAAAAAAATAAAATTATAAAGAAAATTTGAATATTATTATTTCTATGAGCTTTTATTTTAATGATTTTTTTGTTATTACTTTTTATTTATTTTTCGTTATTTTTTAATAAGTATTCTAATTTTTGTAAAAACCCCAGTGACGCACGCCTACATTGCATAAGGTGCTGTCTAGCTAGCCGAACAGGGTGAGCGGCTACCACGCAACATTTTTCTAATACTTACATTTTTAAACTCGTGATATCTTTCAAATGGAATATCCGAATTGAATAAATCAAAAAGTTATATGAAGGTAGTGAAGCCGTTTTGAATATGAAGTAATTTATTTTGATAAGGATTAATACCAAGATCCAAATAAAGAGCCATTTCTAGGGGCGGCATTTCAATTAAATTTTTAAAATAAAAAAGTACTTATTGTGGCATAACTATAATAGTTAGACATATGCTGTCGCGACACTTTTTGTAAATAATGACGTGTTCTGCAAAGTTGTATTACATTATTTTATTCTATCATCAATAGTTTTCGCAACGCACGCGATTTAAATAATATTTTAGGTAATTTTTTTACACTTTGGGTTACATTATTGGAGTTTTAGTAAGGATCCCTAATTTTTTTGAAAATATATTATAGCCTATGTCACCCGGGGATAGTGTAGCTTCCCAACATTGAAATAATTTTTTAAATCGGGTCAGTAGTTTCGGAGCCTATTCAAAGCAAACAAACAAACAAACAAACAAACAAACAATCAAATCTTTCCTCTTTATAATAGTAGTATAGATAACGCTTGTTTGGCATCCATACTTTAAATAAACATAGCAGAATACAGATATTAAAAACAATTAAAAACATATTACTTATTTAATATAACATCATTGATGTAATTGAAAGGACAGCTCATCATACAATTGATGACATTGCTTTGCAAAGAATCGAGACCCGATCTGTCCAATTTCTTTATGTAGATGAAATAAGATTTTCTGAGCAAACCGTTGACGAATAAAATCGAGGTTAAACATTTTCGATCTACAGGCAACTTTATAGACCACTTTTTGCATAATAGCTTGCCAAATGATATGTTTTGAAATTGAATATAGAAAGATCCAAAATGGTAAATGAAGCAAATATATTTTTTTAGAATTCTTTATTTAGTAAAATTAGACAGTAATTTTACACACAAATATATATTTGTTGTAAGAAGATATATTAATTATAATGTCCTTTACAGTTATTATTATATTTGTTACTAGCTGTGCCCGCGACTCCGGCCGCGGGCGGCCCCTCGGGGAAGGATCCGCCGCGCGCACTATTGCTGCGAGGGAGAGGGCCGCGTGCTGTTCCGCGGCCCCCTCAACTCCTACAATACAGGAGAGCGCCGGGAGGACGAAACCCTGACCCCCTGGCGCCAATACTTTAGAAGAGGCCCGCTTTGAGACAAAGGGCGGGCCGGCGCCGGCCCGGGCCACGAGATCGGCAGGCCACATATTCGTAGGCCCGGGCGTAGGCGATAGGAGAACAGCGGGGTTTTTTAGTGGGTAGTCGGATGGCTGAACATCTTTCCCGGAGTCCCACATATCCCTCGGCCCCACCGCGCCGGGGGAACCCGTCAAGAGAGGTTTTTCTCCGAGAACTATCTGCCAGTGAAAGTCCTGTCAAAATCGGTGCAGCCATTTCAGAGTATAGCGGGAACAACCAGACAGACAGACAAAAATTGTAAAAAATGTTGTTTTGGTATATGTCCCGTGTATACGTTCGAATGCACTTAGTAAAAAGCGGTTATTTTAATATTACAAACAGACCCTCCAATTTTATTTATTTGTATAGATTATTATTTATACAATTTACAAACATAAAATTGACGGACCTAGGTAATCCAGATCAGAACTCACTCATCATCATCATCTTAGGCGATAAGTTCGGGGTTCACTTTCTGCCTTTTTTCCTCCATTTCGGATGGTCTTCAACATCCCCGATAGACAGTTCATTGGCTCGAATGTTACCCGTAACCACGTCATGTCAGCACTTTTTAGGTTTAACCCTGCTAAGCGGGGCCTGGCGAAGGCGGCATGATCAGATATTTGTTAGTAAGTAGCCAGTTGATGTAAAACGTGATAACGTAACCATACCAGCGAAGTGAACATTCTTGCAAAAAATCCGCAATGTCACGGATATGAATGCTACCGCAAATCCACGTTTCACAGTCGTATAAAAAGATAGGTTTAATGATGGTCTTATAGACCTGTTATTTCAACTTAGCCAGCATTTTGGGGTCACAAATGACACCAGCCTCCTCATGCCATTTGGCCCACTCTGCAGCAATCCGTGCTTTGATATCTCAATCAATATCACCAGTCGCGTGAACCTGGTCTGTACACTCGACCGTGTCGCCTCTTATGTGTACAGGATCTATAGAGATTCAAGCCAAACGAAAACTCACTGTTCACAGATGAAAAAAATATTTGGTGCTCCATGGGGATCGAACCCTCTCCATATGGTCGTATTAATCTAAAGGGATGAAACTATCTACTAGAGAAACTCCTTCTACTAACAGTTAACTATTCGGGTTTCTCTTGAGATTAATGAAGCGAACTTAGCGATGCATACTGAAGTAAAGAGACATGCACAACTTACACTATGAGGGAACAACAGATATTGATCTCCAAAGTGAAAGCTTTTAGTGCTATCATTGTAACACAGGAGTAGGATATTGTAGTATAAAATTCATCGCACAGCTCTCTCTATTACATCAATATGCAGTACGACCTGTACCCATAAAAGGCCCTTGTCCCAAACATTTCTCTTTGAATGCATATTGCCCTTTTAAATTAAATTACGTACGTATTTACTAGAAAACTATTTGGAATTGTGACTTCAACAGAATTTCATTAAAATAAATGTGCAATAGTGAAAATAGATAGCCATTAATGTTGTCAACAAATTGAAATTAATGTGTGTATAACAATTACAATAAAATTCAATCTCTGGGCTACGCGAGATTTGTTTGAACAATTTTAATTAAATATATACATTTTAGAATAAATGCGTAGAATGATCAAATGTGAGTTCTTCATTTGTAAATTATTCATTATTAATTAAAAGAGCTTGTGAAGAATATAAATGTAAAACTTAAGCTTTGCGCATCTGGATAATTAGCTTTTATCCATTCACCTGAACAATTCTAAAGAGTAAATACTCGTAGATTTTATATACAGAGGTGCAATTTACGATTTTTTAATCTTTTTATGTGTTTCATAATACACATTCATGTATAATTTAAATTAAAAAGTATATATCTATAAATTTATATGTAAAATCTTTACAAAAAAATTGCCATTTCTTTAAATCTTCGACTTAGTTATAGTCTTCGTTAAATCTTAATTTTATTAATTCTCATAATTTTATGAATAACAAAAACTATCTTAAATAAAACAGTTAAGATGAATTTAAACTAACATTTATATACTTAAATCATTTACTAGTTGCTCAAACGAATAGACAACGAAATCATAATAAACAATTTATTTTTTGATTTTAATTATTTTTATTGCATGTCTATAAATACGTTATCGTCAAGATTCTTCAAGGCATTAACACTTACACTTGACACGTACATTTCAACACGTATAAAAAAGAAAGAGATAAGAGTACAGGCTTGACTCTCGAAGCTTTTTTGTAGACAATGTAATGCTGAAGAAAAACCAATAATTGTTTAACATAGTATGCAGACAAAAGAAAGTTCAGAAATCTATTTTACCGTGTTAAATCAATGGAAAAAAAAATTTAATTCGATGATAGACCTTTTAAAGTTAATATTAAGGGCTTGAATTTTCACAGATTTTTTTAACAAGAATTTTATGAAATTGAAAAAAAATTATAGATTCATTTTGAAACACCCTAATACGCATACACAAACACATCCAAATATACCATAAATACATATACATATCGATGGATTTACCAAACCACATTTTTCCTGACCAGTAATGGTCCGTGATCCTTTTTTTGAAAGTAGGCAACGATTTAACGTGACGTACTCACATTGGATAGAAATCGTGTATCCTACTTTCAATCCCAAGTCTTTTCTACTGATCACTAGAAATGCTAAGGATAGAGGAGTACTATACAGAACTTAAAAAAGGTATTACTTTATAAAGACTTCTTCTGATATGAATACACAAAGTGTACTGAACAACAAGTTTTAAATATATAGGTTATTTGGAATACAAGCGAGGCTGGATTACGCTTATAATATAGATTTACCGAGATACCGCAGTGCCGTAGTTCATACTCGTTTAATAGGCCGCGTAACGTTTAAGCTTTCCAGTTTACGAGCAGAATACTCCACTACTCTTAAGCAAAACTAACATAAATTTGAGAGATGTTATTATAAATTAAATAAGCATCAGAGAAAAGAGCTAATGGAAAGCTGATTGTAGCTCTCTATGTTGATGACGGGCTAATAGCTGGTTCGTGTAAGCAAGTAATCGATGAGTTTCTTGAACAAATGAAAGGGAAATTCAAAATTAGATAAAAATCTATTTCTTATATCTTAGGAATAGAGGTAGAAACAAGAGAAGGAAGTGATGTGCTAATTCACTAGACATCGTATGTTAACAAAATATTGTAACGATTTGGAATGCAGGAATGTAGACCACTATCACTTGATACTGAATAACAACTGGCTGACATTTTTACAAGGGCTCATCCAAGGCCCAGATTTAAACAGCTGTGTGAAAAATTAGGTATACACATCGAGAGACGGTGTTGAGGTGACACCTCTTTACGATGTGACAATAAATGGTTTTCTCCTCTTTTATATGACAGTGAATTTTGTATTGTCAGACTATTATTAAAAAATGAAAGGTTATTTTTTCTGGAAAATGTCATTCTTATTTTAAATATATACTTTAGTATATATTTGAGCAACGCTCAGTTACTTTAATTTAGTGTATATAAATACATACACAGACTCGCGATCGATGTTGGCAATGCCTATGATGTTACAAACGTCCATAGGTTACGGTGACCACCTGTTATGTGGTAGACCGTTTGTCTGTCTGCGTAAATATCTTCAAAGGAAAACTTTCAGCCAAAAATAAATATTATATCATCTAGTCACAAATCTATAATATGCACTTTGTTTCCATAAAGAAATGGCCACAGCTTACTTAAGAATTCTGATTCAATATCAGAGTAGTGTTTGTATTCTAAGAGTGACCACGATTTGGAGATCAGGTTCAGTTTTGGGTTAGATGAGAGTTACTTGTTAACTTCTAATAATTTGAAATGTTCACGAGCTAAGTTTGGGTAGCCTTACTTAGCCACGCTTTGTGTCAGTAGGACTGCATTTCATTGTGACTAGCTAAGATTTTGTTGAAAATTTAGGGAGGATTCTCAAAACGTTTGAAAATAGTGTCCTTATATGAAAAGTTTTATTTTTTTCATAAATGAAACTTTGCGATTCATTGTTAAGACAATTACCAAACCATGAGGCTAGATATATAACTGACTCCTCCATCGTATTTTTCCTAAAATAATTATGTTTGACTTCCACCGGTGTGTTAGACTAGCAGAAGTTTTACCATAATGTATTGGCTCTATTTAATGAGAGGATAAAAGAAATACATTGTCATTTTAAAAATGAAATAAAGAAAATTGAGTAAAAATATAAAAATGACTTAACATATTTGTCACAGTACAATATTTTTAACAGCTTTTAATTTATTAACTTACTTTTCTAACAACAAAGTGCAAAATGGGTAGAGCACTGATAAAGTTAATATTAGCAGAAGTGCGTTGAGCTGCGGGGTCGAAGCTCAACGAGAAACTATACAGAGTGCTCTGATAAAATGTGGGCCAAATGTTGGTTTCATATTACGATAGTGTTCATAAAGTTAATAACATACTCTGTAGATTGAATTGAAAACTATTCGAAATTTGAATTTAGTCTGAATCATATAATCCCTTACCGTCAATTCAGTCGATATCGGATTTGTTGTGATTCTTCGTCACCACATTTATAATAATTTTTTTAGTCGAATGACCCTTATCGTAAGGGTATTCATGCACCGTGAAAACTTTATTATACAGACTTTTAATGCAGTTTGTTTTGGTATATATTAAAGTATTTACAATTCGATCGTTTTATAATAGCAATCGTATTTACTGGCATGTGTACAAAATACCAATATCTTATCAGATCATCGTCACTATACAAGCAGTTATAAGCAGGCATTTAATCTATTGACCACTGAAATATGGGCAAGATGTATAGTATCAAATGGTCAATACTTCGAATAAATAAATGTTTCCATTTTCTTTAAAATTACGTATTTTTTCCGTAAAAACCGGTAATAACTTTCTGGTACACCTGGTAATTTCCCTGCTCAAATTAGATCAGATTTGATAATAAATTTTGCCAAGTTCATGATATATGATACTTGTAAAATGTTTATTTTGGAAGTATTTACTCAATATCTGTAATTTATGTAATTAAAAAAGTTATATCAGAATTTGTGAGCTTTGTACTACGGGAAATTAGTTAAAATTCATTAATTGTAAGTGATAAAACATTGACAATGTTTCATCTTGGAAATATTTCCAAAATTTTAGAAACTTTGTAATATAATTACGCTAAATGATGATTAAAAAGACATAAAATAAAAATCATTGCACATGCATTGTACTAAGTTCAAAACGAATTGTTCTTATAACTCCGTATTAGGCCATTAAGAGGTCTGCACGCTATTTTGAAATTTGTGAAAATACATTGATTTCCTTTGCAAGCTTACATACACTTACTTATCCATTTACATGTTCTAGATATATAAGAGACTCTTATTTCATCAATCATTTGTATTGGCACTCATGAATTCGTTTTCGACGTCTATTTATATAAGAGGTCCATTTATTAATATCGACATTTCTTAATGGCCTTCAAATGCCCTTTTGTGATTATTTTTCAATGGAAATTCGTTTGCTTTGTAAACAAATTTGTGTCAGTGTCGGGTGTTGATCTTAATTGGAAAATACAAAGGTTTTTGACAGCTGTTAATAAGTGATTTGGTAAACAAGTTTTTAGTCTACACTTGCAGTTACTCATATTATTAAAATGAGAATATTTGTAAGACTACTAAAATAAGCGGTACAACTAGCAATATTAAAACTATACGTAACTAATAAGTAACAGTGTGTCATGCACCTCCATCTGTGCCGAAGCAAAAGAGACCTTACGTGAAGACCAATAATAATAATCAGTAAACGAATACGGCGGTCATCAGCTCGATAGACCAACAAAGCACACACAGGATAAAATTTGATCTTGGTCTAAACAGGTAAAAGATGTGGGTGCGTTAAGGAGGCCTACATCTAGCAGTGGATGCGTAGACATTACAGGTAGAGCTTATTGCCATTGTATGAATGATGACATATAGTGGATATTGTAACATCTAAAAATAGCCAATCAAAAGTTGATTTGCTTTACCTTTTATCCTAAATTATCCTAGAAGTAGTTAAAAAAACTTTTAGTGCTTGGCCAGACTGCACACACGGGCGCGAGGCGGTCGCGGCGCGGTTACTTAAACATATCAAACCGCCCGCGTGCCCACTACGGACACTCAAATAAGGTTTCATATGTTTAAGTATGCCGCGCCGCAACCAACCCGCGCCCGCGTGTTCAGTCTGGCCAAGCACTTAGAATTCCTTTGCAATTCTCAATATCGTGCATTCCTTAACTAAAGGGTAAATAAGGCTATTTTTTATTTGTATCTCAAAAAATTAATGATCTAGTTATTTGTAATGATATAGACATGTCTATCAGTGCTATGCTAATACATTGGGACTAAATAGTGATGTGTGAATTATCTCTTTATATTTATTATATATTTATTTAATGATATACCTAATCGCATTACAAATATACTTTTAACAGAGTTTTAAAAGAGAAAGATCGTAGTCGTATAAATGCAAAACGATATATTTGTGGCGCCTCACTCGCCACCTGATTTGTAACACTGATAAAATCTAAGAATATATTCTTAGATTATACTTTCTTATATATTCTTCTTTCTAGATATATGTATACTTTTTAGACATTTCGAGAAGACAGATATGTCAATACAAACGTAATAATATTAGAGTCTGTCACTAAATTATTTTATAATTATATTAGATAAGTTTTGTAATTTTTAATTAGTTATCACACAATAACATGATACACAACATGATTAAAAATAGTGAGCCAGTGAAATATATGTGTTTGATTAAATCTCTCGCTTAGAGAATCTACCCCATAGGAGGTCCGGTTAATCCTCCAAATATTAATCGGTATTAGATTATTAGGGACATATTTTAAATGGAAATTGTGTGTTTTCCGAATAATATACGCCATCTTCGCCCTGTCCTTATCCTAAACTATGTAAGGTCGGCACAACATGCTTTCTTCTTCCACTCTCCTCTATTAGTCGTCCTCTCAACATTCACACCTTTTATGCCATATCATCTTTTACACAATCAGTGGATCTTTCTATTGGTCTACCCCTACTTTAGTCCACCCACTCTAATTTCTAGCATTTTCCTTGTTACATTACATTTGTATCTTTAACTAATTACTTTAACTAACTAGTAACTCAGTCGTTACTTTCAAACTTCCTTTGATATATTCATTTATAATTTTATTCATTTTTGTAACTCCACTCATCCATCTCAATATTCGCGTCTCTTCAGTATGTAATAACCTTTTATCCTTCCCCTTTGTGGCCCAGAATTCGGATCCATGTAATATGACAAGTCTTATTACGGACTTATAAATTTTACTTTTAAGTCTGAACGGCACGTGGGCCGCTATTTGTTCCTGATACTTCAGCTAATCTTCTAAGTAGTAAATAATGCGACTTATTAATATGATAGGTTTGACAAAGTCTACTTTCGGTATGATAATAATATGTAAAAAGGTTGTATTCTACACATAATGTAACTCAAATTGTACTTGAACCCCTGAACGTTTTGCCTCTTACACAATATTGAACGTTCAAATATTTTACATAATATAATTGTAGTTTCGACAACGTCAAATAATAAATTATTAATCTTACTGCAAGCATTAATAAGTTCTTAAAAACTGTAATAATATTAATATTTTGCGTACAAAATAGTTATACAAAGCTCCACCGGCAGCTTTTTCAAGTGTACGGCCGCTTCCCGCTCCCGAGAGGAGAAAACTTTCATCATTTCGTTCTCAATATTATATAACTTTGATCAAATATCGAGCTTCTTGCTAAACTGCCCGCCTCTCAAGTAGCTTTACCAATAAGATGCTTTAAAACGTGATCGCATTTGTAAAGCACTGTATTTAACTTTACAACAAACTTAAAATCAAAGCGCTCCTATATCTTTCTATGAAATAATGTTTTATTTATTGAACATTTTAAATTATGTTTCACTAAATATGCTATAATGTAGGTAGCATTTTTATAATAATAAAATATTGTTGTATGTATGTAGGTAGGTCGCATAGTCTTTGTCGTATATCAGCTATTAAAACGTTTTTTTTAACGCTAACTGATTCTATTTTTATATTTATATATATATATATATATATATATATATATATATATATATATACTAAGTAAATTTTTGTTGTTAAATGATATATGTTTATAATATAGTCAATTTATCATTTGTATATTACGTTGTCACCAGGTCTTCAGAATACTTTTAGCAAAATTAATACCTATCCTTATTAACTCTCGCAATAAACACTTGTCAAATCTTCTCTTACGCCGACATTGGCAAAATCAATGCCCAAAGCGTTGGAGCCAAAATTAACAAGAATAGAATAGAAACGTGTTTGTAATGTGTTGCGTGTTATTCCAAATAAATATTAAATATTTATCATATGCTTACATAATAAGCTAGCTGGCTGTGTAGTACAGATCTCAAAATAATAATAACAAAATCAATAGTTAATAGTATATTGTCACAATTCACCGCAATTACCACTCTCCATCTAGTTTCACTCTCCATTGGAACAATTCTCCATCTAGTCCCAAAGTAAGTAGGAAAGTACATATCTTAATGGTGCAAGACAATTATGATACTATACTATTGTATTCTAAACAAATATGCCATCATAGGAATTGACATCGTGATCTTTAGGAAAGGGCTATTTGGTTACCACAGTAAACTTACGTTTACGTTTTATCGTTTATTTTCGTTATCCGAATGAGTGTATTATTTAAAAAAATGCGCGGGAGAAAACGACTTAACCGATTAATCCGTTACCAATTAATTTGTACTTCAGACCCCGAATATCATTTATAATTTGGCACTTCTTTCTCTCTTTTTTTTTATTGCTACAGAACAGCAGACAGGCTGACAGCCCGCTTAGAATTTAGCAGTTACCGTCGTCTATGGGTGTTTGCAACGCCAGTGGCATCGCGAACACGCTGCTGTCCCA
This sequence comes from Malacosoma neustria, assembly GCA_963693495.1. Lineage (NCBI taxonomy): Eukaryota > Metazoa > Arthropoda > Insecta > Lepidoptera > Lasiocampidae > Malacosoma > Malacosoma neustria. The sequence continues at coordinate 9,629,442 of OY856374.1, forward strand.
TAAGGGTACAGGAACTTGGGTCACTAATGCCGGAACACAACACAAGGTTATTATGGCGGCATACTTAAGACCGAAGGTGGTCGCCATCCAGACGGGCTTGAGGCCCTACCACGTAGCTAGGGTGGGTTGTTTTGTCGGCTTTTACGACAGGCCGACCCCGGCCGCAGAGGTTAGTATTCTTTCTCCGCCCCTGCACGGATAAAAATTAATTAAGTCCTGTTAATTGTGGCGAATAATCTATTTCCGGGGGGGGGGGGGGGGGGACTTGAGTTAAAGGGCGGACGCTTCTCTTTAGGAGCGAAGTTTTCTAATAGCACAAAGTAATTTACCGCAAATTAGTATCGAGATAGCAATGAACTGAATGTTTAATGGACAGTGAGGGAACTACTGAGGTCTTAATTGGGTTATCTGGAGAGTTAGTGTTGTCTTAGTTTTGGTCCCCTGGTTCTTTCCGAACATGGAGTCTCTAGTGTAAGACTTTCCTTAATGTATTTAATGTAATAACTTGTTCTACGACAAAAAATGTACTAGCAAAATATAGAAATAGATATACTTAGTTCTATTGAAGATTTACTTAGTTCTCTTTGTGAGTATCTGAAAATCGTAGCAATTTTTATTAATTTTAGTTATTGTAGGGATTTTGGAGTATCAGGATTGTTGGTTTTGATATAAAGCGAACTTTTAGAGTATCATTAAATATGAGGCATTCATTATTCCGATCAATTTATATAGGAGTTAAAGTATAAAATTGTCATTGTATAGAAATAGATACTTTGAATTGGCAAACCTTCAATATATGATATTTTCGAGTGAAGCTTTTTTTCATGATACCTATGAAGTTCTTTTTTTACATTCAACAACATATTACAACATTCGATTGAACAGCCCTGACTCGTGAATCGGTCTTCACTGTAGGAATCAAATCCTACCACTACATGGCGCTTGTGATAATATTAGCTCACGCTAATATTTCCCAATGACGTATTATAAATCCATACGGGAATTGAACGCAAGCTGTCGTGTGTCGGAGTCTTTTGTCTTTTGCTCCGTATTTAGTAATAGTTTCAGAGGTCGTTGTAATCATTGTTATCGTTGTAATCGTTGGTGGTCTTTTTGATAATATTCAACACTTGGATGTAGTGGTTGCATTCAAGTTAAGAGCTTGTTTAAGAGTCCATTTTAATTCGTACAATTAAAATATAGATTAAATTGACCGATAGTGAAAGAGAAAACTTATCTTGTAGTAATTAAAAAGATCGTTACACGTTTCTGTCGCCTCTTTTAAGCGTTTTCATTCAATGCTTTCACTTTGAGTCCCTCTGCTGGATATTATGATAGTGAAACGAATAGCAAAAGTGCGTCTTATTGCGTCGCTGTCCTTTAAAGACAATTTTTATGGAAAGATGTAGATGAATATAGGTGTAATATCGAATGTACCTAGTCAGGTCATAAGTATTGTCACACAGTAAAAACTTTTTTTTTAGAATGCTGGCCACAAAAATGTTTATTGAATTCGAATTTCGAATTGTTCATGAAAATAAAAATGTATACTTTTAGAATTTTACTCATCCATACTAATATTATAAATGCGAAAGTAACTCTGTCTGTCTGTCTGTCTGTCTGTCTGTTCCTCTTTCACGCCTAAACGGCTGAACGGATTTTGATGAAATTTGGTATGGTGATAGATGATAACCTAGAAATGGTCATAGGCTATAAATAATCACGCCATCGTTCTTAGGGGGTAGGCAGTAGGCAGATAACTAAATTGAGTTAGTGATTTTTTGTGCTTATCCGGTATCTATGAGAATCGGCCAACATCTATTTTTCATCCCCCTAAATGTTAGGGGTAGTCCACCCCTAAATTTTATTTTTTATTTTTTGACATTTTATTATTTTTATGGCAGAACAACGTTTGCCGGGTCAGCTAGTTTTTAAATATGGAGTGGACGCTTAAAGAAGACCGTGTTGCAGTTATTGCGTTGCATCGTTGCGGTTACGCGCCAATTCAAATTTTTAACATACTGAAAAATTTGAATATAACCAAAATATTCGTTTATCGTACCATCAAACGATACAATGAAGACTCTAGTGTAGATGACAGGTCAAGAAGTGGTCGCCCTCGGTCTGTTAGGACTCCAGCAGTGATAAAAGCTGTGAAGGCACGAATTCAAAGAAATCCCAAACGTAAGCAGAAACTGTTGGCCCTTCAGATGGGGTTAAGCAGAACCACGGTGAAAAGGGTGTTAAATGAAGACTTAGGGCTTCGGGCATATCGAAGAAAAACAGGACATCGTTTGAATGCTCGTCTAATGGACCTGAGACTGAAGAGATGCCGCGCTTTGTTGAAGCGGTACGCGGGAAAAAATTATCGGGAAATTCTTTTTTCGGATGAAAAAATGTTTACCGTAGAAGAGAGCTACAACAAACAAAATGATAAGGTGTACGCACACAGTAGTGAAGAAGCGAGCAACCGTATTCCGCGTGTCCAACGAGGTCATTTTCCATCCTCGCTCATGGTATGGTTGGGAGTTTCTTATCGGGGCTTAACAGAGGTACATTTTTGTGAGAAAGGTGTAAAAACGAATGCTGTTGTGTATCAAAATACAGTCCTGACGAACCTTGTGGAACCTGTTTCTCATACCATGTTCAATAACAGACACTGGGTATTCCAACAAGATTCGGCGCCAGCTCATAGAGCGAAGAGCACACAAGACTGGCTGGCGGCGCGTGAAATCGACTTCATCCGACACGAAGACTGGCCCTCCTCCAGTCCAGATTTGAATCCGTTAGATTACAAGATATGGCAACACTTGGAGGAAAAGGCGTGCTCAAAGCCTCATCCCAATTTGGAGTCACTCAAGACATCCTTGATTAAGGCAGCCGCCGATATTGACATGGACCTCGTTCGTGCTGCGATAGACGACTGGCCGCGCAGATTGAAGGCCTGTATTCAAAATCACGGAGGTCATTTTGAATAAACTTTAATGTCATAAGAATCTATGTTTTGTTAAGTTCATTTTGGTATATGAATGGTTACTTAATGAATAAACTTGTTACAATTATTTTACATTAAACATGTGACAGAATTTATGACCTGACTAGGTATATATATCCGTGTCGAAAGGAATGCAGTCGTCTGTATTTCTTTCGAAAAAACCGAATGTTGGAGGGCTTAGGCCCTATAATCTATAATATCCTATATCTTTAAACGAGCAATTCTTGTATACATATATATACTTATATAATTGGAATCTCGGAATCGGCTCTAACAATTTTCATGAAATTTAGTATACGGGGGGGTTTCTGGGGCGATAAATCGATCTAGTTAGGAATCATTTCTAGAAAATGTCATTTTATTCGCTTTTTTTTATTGGAAGAAAAATAACAAAAAGGTGACTCTTCCTGACATCTATCGGCGAATAATAATACTATTTTTTTTAATTGCTTTAACGACACAACAAAACTAAAGCTATTCCAGCAGATGGCGTTGTTAAATAACACAAAGTCAATGAGTGTTTGCTTTGAGGTTAGACTAAGAAAATCAATTGTTAACCAAAAAACACAATTTATAAAAATAAAATACCGATCAAAGCTCGGTCATCCAGCTGGTAGTATAATAAATCAAGAATGTATTTAGAACTTATTTAGAACGACGCAACTGAATAGATTCATTATGTGATCATCATCATCATCTTTGCGTTAAATCCAGGTTGCAGTCCAAACTTTCGCTTCGGCGCCCGAGGTCCGCTTTCCGACTTTTTCTTCTCCACTTCGCACGGTCTTTAGCATCCCTGATAGTGAGCCCATTGGCACGCATATCACCCTTTACGACGTCAACCCAGCACTTTTTGGGTCTACCCCTCCTGCCGGGGCACAGCGGAGGCGGCATGGCCAGACGTTTGTTTCCCACGTAAGCATCCATCATCATCATCTAAGCGTAGTATCCCAGTTGCAACCTAAACTTCCGTTTCAGTGCCCGGGGTCCACTTTCCGACTCTTTCTACTCCACTTCGCACAGTCTTCAGCATCCCTGGTAGTGAGCTCATTGGCACGCATATCACCCTTTACGACGTCAAACCAGCACTTTTTGGGTCTATCGCTTCTGCCGGGGCCCAGCAGAGGCGGCATGGCCAAACATTTGTTTCCCACGTAGGCATCCGGTTGCCGTAAAACGTGGATGTGTGATGTGATAGAATATATAATAATAGTAGCATTTGTTTAAGTTTTCAAAGAAAACATTTATTCAGCTAGGTGATAGGACTCTATGCCCGTATATATAACCTTGTATTGTTCCGACATACGTGACCGAGGTTTCAGTTCTTCTACGCGGACGGCAACATGTTAGCGGTGCCCCTGCAAACATCTATAGGCGACAGTATCTGCTTACTATTAAGTGATCTGTCGTTTGTATTATCTAAAACAACTTAATGAATAAAATGAAACCTATTAAGCGGTAATTCAAGTAGTCCCAGTTAAATGGAGTTATTAACGAGAGGAAAACTGCCGGACGCTACTAGTTAGCATGATAAATTAGCAAAGGGTGGATCGCGTGACTAACTTTCGAGGCGGGATTGTCTTTTGAAGCGGCTTCGGACCGGACGCACGGTTTACCACACGGGCTCACGGGTACTAACTAGTACTATTTGAATATTAACTAGGGTTCGCTCGCGGCTTGGCATTGCTCTATATAATTTTATAATAAAGAAGAAATTAATGTGTGAGAAACTGAACACACGAATGGCGTATTTTTGTTGTTAATTAATTAGTACCTACCCAACTAGTACATGTGCTATTAATATTAGACAAGTGATATACATTCTCTTTATATATTTACTTTTATAAATAAAAAGATATTTTCTTAAATACCCAGGCTCGGGAGGGGAATTGAACTCTACAGGCATTTCGATTTACGTGAACCGTTGCACCGAGGCCAATAAGTTCATCACATTCCTAACGAACCATAAACTTTAATTTAGAACAATGGAAAACTCCACGAAGATCACCAGTCAGTTTTAATTTTAGAAGTCAGACCGTCACACAATTGAAGCTCTAAAGTATAAAGTTTGGGTAAGGCTACTGAAATACCTGCTCTGGAGGGAGGTGCACGTAATAGCATATCCTTCCCCCCGGGCGTCGGAATATAGACAAACAAAAGCATGATTTTAATGGGTATACTACAGCGACGTACATTCTCTTGTCGACAGTGGCACGGACGCATTGCACGGGAGTTTGCATTACATGAGCCCCCAAAAGATGGTATTTGCAACAAACATTTCCACCTCAAGAATAAAAAAGCTATTAAATAGACTTCAAAACACCATTTTGTGTTAGATGTACGATATGGACATCGATACAGAACTGATATATTCTTATAAAACTAAGTTTCTGTAGTAATCTAAAAGACACGAAGGCGTATCACAAAGCTTGTATCAAAACACCATCATCAATTCTCGTGAGGTCATATTGTAGATAGCATCCACATTGTTCCGCATATAAACAATAATGATATTTTATTCTGTAATAACCGGTTTATCTTCTATTTGGACTGTTATTTAAGCATTTTATCTCGTTTGTTTGTTAAACCTAATTATTTTTAAACGTTTTATAATTGTAAACAAAATTCGAATTCACCATACAACACAAGAACAAAAATTTATGTAAATACATCTTTATTTTGTAAATGGGATATTAATAGATATTTAACACCATCAAGGAAATGCTTAATGTACACCCCACTACCGTTTGGGGGCTCGCGCCGTGTTACAGTAAGACTACTATGTACCTCTACAGTTCACAAGGGGCGCTCTTTGCTAGTACACCTTACTAAAATCATCTCATACTTTTACACCCGGGGGAGGGATATACTTCCTCGTGTGTATCCTACCCGGGCGATAGTATTAATACCCTGACTTTAATTATAAAACAAAACTAAGCTATAGTCATTTGACATCCAAATTCTCTACTATGAACCATTTTATGTATCCTCATAATAATTTATTACGCCAATTGTCATATAAACAACGCTAAAGCAATCTTATCGTCAATATTACATTTAATCCACATATTACCAATTCTTATATTACGAGTTATTTCCCCTAAATATTTCTTAAACCGTTTTCCGTATTACTTATTTTCCTTCACTAACTAACGAGGCTGTTCAGACATTTATTTTACATTAAATATCGATAAATATTCAATTTGACATCAAAAAACGATTTGAATAGAAGAATATTATTTATAAATAAGCAAAAACATTTTTATTGGTATGGCATAATAAGTCCTATGAGTTTTATATTAATGTTCAATTTATTATTACTATGGAAGACTAGCCTATAAGCCTTATATGATTGTCATGCTCCTGCTTGACCAGTTAAGATGGAACATTTCCTGTACCTTGGCTTACTGGTAAGATAAAAGCCTTACTTGTAAAGAAAGCGGCTGCTAAAGCCACGTACGCCCATCATCCCGACTCTTACAACCGGGAAAAATATATATATTTCTAAGGAATCACTGCAACAAGGTGGATAGAGATGCTTAAAGGCGCCATCTTTATGAATCTATTAAAAGTGGTAATACATCTAAAGTTTGGAAGTTCCTTAAGTTTTTGAAGGGTTTTAAAAACACATAATAATCCTATAGTCTAGTAGTAGTATAATCTTGATTCTTTAAATCAACACTTTTCGTCTTTGGCTAGTATAAATATAGCCACTAAAGTAGCTATATTAATTCAACTTTCAACGCTCTCAGTCCCGGACTAACCTTCTTTTGTTCTTACTCGATTTGATGATTATGATGTTGAGAAGAGCATAATAGCTATTTCGTCTAAAACAGTTTATAGTGACAGAGTAATCCAGAAAATGATTCTCCCTATCCTATACATAATTCTTGCTATTCTTACTCATTTTCTTAATTATTTCTTATCCAAGCTTGTTAATTTCCAAGCGACTGGAAAGATGCTGAAATTATTCAAATTCCTAAAAAAACAAATCCAGCATCTTTTTCTGATTATCATCCGATTTTAATTTTATTTTTCCTTTCTTCTCTAAAGTACTCGAACTACTTACTCGTTCATACTCAGGTATCTATTTTTAGAATTCTCATTCAATCTTCAATCCATTCTGATCTACATTTAGGCCTGGGCATAGTACTACCGCTGCTTTAGTCAACGTTACAGATAACATGAGACATGCCATGGATCCAAGTAATGTTACAGTTCTTATTTTATTAGATTTCAGTAATGCTTTCAGATCTGTAGACTTTGACATCCTCCTCAGAATTTTGCGCTCTCTCAACATATTCAACAACAGTTGAATTGTTTGGTCGTCGGCGACGTGTTTGTGTCAAAGACCACGTATCTGGTTGGGTTTGCACGTCTGCCGGGGTACCACAGGGTGGCGTCTCATCTCCGTTACTCTTCGCTTTGTTCATAAATTTTATCTCACACGAACTTCAAAGCTCCTACCACCTTTATGCATATGATCTCCAAATTTATACACATTGCAAATCTTCATGATACTATAACTTCGGTAAATCGAGACCTTAACTGTATATGTATATCATTGAAGTAAATCATATGGGCTGACAGTGAGTCGATCCAAGACTCAGGCCATTGTGGTGGGTAGCTCCAGGACAGTATCTAAAATTATGTTTCCTACACTTCCTTCCGTAGTTTTTGGTGGCGTGCCTATTACTCTTAGCAATAAAGTCAAAGACCTAGCCATTTATATTGATAATATTTTATCCTGGAGTACCCAACTGCAAGAGGTCAGTCGAAACATATTTCCTTCTGCATCTTCCTCGAGGAGATTGAGAAACTTTTTACCTCCCGTTTCTAAATTTGAGCTAGCACAATCCATTCTTCCTTCTATATAGATTATGCTGACTTCACCTATCTTTACCTTACTGAAAGCCAACTAGACAAACTTGAGCGTCTCCAAAATTTCTGCATCATAACCAACTAAGATCACAACAATGAACAAATATGATCTAGTTTCCAAATTGGCTGAGAAGTGGCTCCCAATTCGTTTTCTTCGGAATGCTCATATTCTATCTCTTCTCCATAATATTTTGTTTAAGCCAAAAACCCCGCGCTATCGCAAGGAACGCTTTAAGTTCCTTCATCTCAGCAGCGTACGATATCTTAAGTCATCAGAAAATCTGTGTCTTGCAAAGGCAGCCAACTATACCCAATTCTACAACAAGTCATTTACAGTCAGTACCGTTCGTCTATGGAATGAGTTGCCTGCGAATGTAAGGCTAGCGCCGTCTCTTCAGGTTTTCAATACACTTGTGAGAGATCACTATCTATTTATAGCTTTCTAGGATCTATGTATATGTATTTTAGTATATTTTTATTACATGTGTGTATATGTTTATATATGTATATGTGTGTTTACGTTTATTAATTAATAATATGTATTGTATAAATACCTAATTTCTAATCCAATATCCCTTATCCATCCAAAGGTGGTAGAAATTGCTTTTAGCAATAAAGCCGCCTATTTTTTCGTTTTGTGTGTATGTTTGTTTTCTTTTATTAATGCAATAAAGTTTATTCATTCATTCATTCTACATTTTTCTCCATACAAAAAAATTTAAAGGTCTTGTTTTGTTGATAATTTCACATAAGACGTGGCCGGTTGACAAAGTTTTACTTGATATTAGTAAAACTTTGCGAACCGACCACGTCATAAGTTACTGCATATAGATCAAAAACAAAAAATCCATTCATAAATTACAAAATATTTCGAAAAAAATCGTACTATTATATAGTACATAATTGTAAATTTCAGCGAGATTTATATACTTCTTCACTTCGATTAGTCATTACTAATCAAATCTCGTCGTATATATACAAGTATGTACATCGGAATACGGATTTATTATATTAAACATCACGGGGGATGAACGTTACACCATCCCCGGCTACCGGGGTCAGTAGGATTTGAATCTTTTTTCAGGAAGTAGGTCGATTTACCTACTATGCTTGTAATCTAACTCGAACCAGCCAGAAACAAGGGTGATATCGGTGGCAGGTTTTATACATTACACGTGTATTTCCAGTCTTTGTCTGTTTGCTCTCCGTGCAGGGGCGGAGTAAGAATACTTAACTCCTGTGGCTGCGGTCTGTCTGTCGTAAAAAGTGACAAAGCAACCCTAGCTACGTGTTAGAGCCCCAAGCCCGTCGGGATGGCAACCACCCTCGATCAGTACGCGTTCATAATAACCTTGTTTTGTATTACGGCATTAGTAATCCAAGTTCCTGTACCCCTCTGAGAAAGCAGTATGGTAACGGTGCCACTGGCATCGCAAACATGCATAAGCGACGGTAACTGTTTATTATTAAGTGTCCACTTCACGTCAGCCTCTCTGCTGTTCCTCAGCATAAAAAAAAAGTTTGTAAAAAAATACCTTTTATAAATTGTCAAGGGGATAGAGATCGAGTTAATATTTTCCCCTCTTAGTTATTTTTAGCGTTCAGATAACACTAATGTACCTGCCGTGTTTAAATTAAATTTAGAAACAGGCGTTTTATGTTTTCATATTTACATAAAACTTTCGTAATGTCACGAACACAGAGAATTGTTTGGTCTCCGGGGTATCTATTATTTTGTTACCAAAATCATTTGCATTTCCAAGTTACTGTGCTCCAGAGGACTACAAAATGCTCTCTGAGTTACATAACGCTCTGAAATCTGAAACTTGGTTGTTGAATTAGCAGAAGTTATCACAGTAAATTTATTGACTTTCCAGTATTTAGTATATCGTATGTTATCACAGGTATATTTTATATATTTAGTATTATGTAAAGTATATTATTATATAATCTAATCGAAGTTATCACATATTTATTTATTTGAATGTACCTTTACCTCAAAAGAAAGTATACCTATATTATGTGAATTAATAAATATATTTGTCTATTAAAAAAAATGTTTGTCTAAAAAAAAAATTTATACATTATCCAAGTACAGTGAAAGGAATTTGTTTCTTAAAAATAAAGTCATCCAAGTATAAATCTTTACATTCACAGCATTAATTTCTTTATTGCTGTAGTACAGTAGACAGGCCCACTTAGAAAAAAATATTATCTTAGTCGAATAGTAAAATTTGTAATGACGGCTCGACAGGTCGATTCCATGATAGCTGCAATTGCGTAGCTATATTTTTCTTTTAAATGAGTCAGAAAATTTGATTTGTTATTAATCTTTCCTGTACAAAACGTTTCTCCAGAACGTTCATGTTGCGTACTCTCAGGATCTGGAATGAGTTTCCGGCTGAGGTTTTCTCAGCGCGGTATGATATGGGGTTCTTCAAAAAAGGCGTTATAAAATTTCTTCGAGACCGGCAGCGCGTTGGTGGTGCCTCTGGTGCTGCAAACGTCCATAGGCGACGGTGACCACCTGCCAGGGTGGGCCGTTTGCCTGTCTGCTGAAGTCAAGCTATAAAAAAAAACTGTAGATTTGAGATAATACTAAAGAAAATAGTCCATAGGAGTTAAATAAGGACTGCGTGAAGCCCTTTTTGCTCCAGACCATCGTTAGGATGATGGTTAATAAGGGGAGCGAGAAGGCCAACCAAGCTGGATGGGAAGCCGTAGCCTCCTTCTTCTTCGGAATGAGTCATGTTTTTTTTATTGCTGTAGGACAGCAGACAGGCTGACGGCCCGCTTAGAATTTAGCAGTTACCATCGTCTATGCATGTTTGCAACACCAGTGGCATCGCGAACACGCTGCTGTCCCATATAGGTACAGGAACTTAGGTCATTAATGCCGGAACACAACACAAGGTTATTATGGCGGCATACTTAAGACCAAAGGTGGTCGCTATCCAGAAGGGCTTGAGGCCCTACCACGTAGCTAGGGTACCCACCTATTTAGTCGCCTTTTACGACAGGCCAACCCCGGCCGCAGAGGTTAGTATTCTTTTCTTTAGTATTCTAAGTCCGATGTCCGCGAAAGAAGAGAGCCACTTATCGCCGCAGGTTGGCAACTGACCTCCAGCCGCCGTTGTGATCGGTGGCGAGTGTGGCTTCCTGGAAAAGAGCAGCAGCTCGCACACAGATGACGGAAAGAGGGGCGCGCGGGTGTTTCGCGCGCCCAGCTCATCCCTGCGTAAAAAAGAAGATGCCGGAGATCATAACCCTTGCACTTTATGCGTCCCGTGGCCACGCCACTCAAGGTGTGTGAAGGAACACCGGAGTGGTTTTAGTGGACATACCAGCGACGTGCGTCCTCTAGCCTAGAGAAGGGGACGTACATGCGCATTGCACGGGAAGTTCCACACTGAACCGCCGACCGTTCTCACGCGGCGGGGTGTGCGCTGTGTATTTCCAAAAGAGGATTGCCTGGAGGCCAGTTTATACCACAATGAATAAAAATAAAGGATCAATATTACAATAAATTTCGCCCAAGTACGAAAACCACACAGTAATGAATGAGCGAAATTCCGGAAATTGATAATCGCAGTAAGATGAAGAATTACTAAATGGCCTATCTTTGCTTCCTTAATAGTAATGGACATAGGAAATGAAATCGCTGATGCGTTCTCTTACATCGGACAGGAAATAAAGGAAGCGATCATAAAAAAATAATGGTATGCGTTAAAGAACATCTGGAGCCGAGAAGTAGAACAATTCTCGGTGCTTACTGAGGCAATATCGATTACACGGCGTACGCTCCCATTTAGAGCACATGTCGAATTGTTGTCAGGTTATGACCGGTGCTTATTCCCAAAACAAATATTCCTTAAAAATAAATAGTATATTTTTCGAGATTCACTTGTAGATGTTTCCTTTTCCTGTCCTTCTGATCCTATGTTCTATGTTCCAGGTGTCTCATTTATTTATCTCATCTATTCTGGACTGTTTATGCTTCTCTCTTTTCGGATCCATTTTCAAAACATCTTATATATCTTCTCTCCAGACCTCAGGGCCCAGGGCCTATATTAGTGAATTGTCATCAGATAAAACTAACTCCCTCCGTATCTTCTGCGTCACTTACATGAAACTAATTCATACAGAGTTACAAGAAATTGCAGGAAATGGTGTGTCCAGGTAATTTCATTCCAATTCTTTCTTTACACGTCTTCTTCCTTCTATCCTCTATTATTAATAATTCTAAGATGCACAGCACATTGTAAATGATATTAACTACCTTCGAGTAGGTAATAATTATAGATGACAAAAATCTCCCTCTGAGTTAGCATAAAAAAGGATTTTATAGCTTTCTGGGTCTAGAAGTAATAAAAAAATTGATCTACTCCTAATAACAAAATACTCATGTCTGAAAATAAAATAAAGAGTCATTTAATGTTTCAATACTAAGCAAGCAAATATGTATGTATAATAAATAAATATTATAAGAAGTACCTCAATAATAAATGTCGCTGTATTTTTTCGCATGGGATGTTTGTCAAAACAAATATTGGCCGTGTGAGACAAATATGACCCACGGTTATATTTTATTAACTAAGAATAGTTGGGAAGTAACTAAATACATATAAAGTAGGTAAAATATTGTTTTTAATTTGTAATAACATATAGAACATTCTTTTTAGTTTTGCGCTAATCTAGGATAGTACTTGATGGATTAAGTCGAAGTATTACAATATTACGAGTACATTTACCTAATGAGTGTGCGTAAAATTATATCAGACCTAGCAAAATAGGCTGAATTGAACTTATAATAAATAAATATACTACAGCTATCCCCATAGCACCATCTAGTCCTAAAGTAATAGACTGTGTTACTATACTGCGGGGTACTAGACAACTGATATATTACTTTACTCGGACTCATTTGGTCCATCAGTCCTGCGACATACGTGACCACCCATTGGCATTTTATATATTTTAAGAACTATTTTGGTTACTTTGGTGGACCTACAGATATCCGTTTCGGATCTTGTCTACGAGATAAACGCCTAACATAGTTCGATCCATAGCCCGCTGAGCGATCTCTGAGCATTGCTTGAAGACTTTTGTCTTAAAGCAAGAGAATATTCGATAGCAGAATATATAGGTATATGAGGACCTAATGAAGATTAGAGAAAACCGCCTAACCCAACTGAATTATCCTATGAACTTCCCTCTCAAAGTTGTGCTTAAAGAGTTTTTCAGTTCAAGATAGACACATATTCCTGGAAAACTTCTAAAGGGATGCCATTTATACTGATCGGCTAAGACTTTCATCTTGTACAAGTTCACGCCGAAACCGAGCAGTCAAAAAGACGCACGTAAGGCGTTCAGAAATCCGGCAAAATCGTCCAGCATCTTTGCAAAGATGACAATATCGTCAACGAAACGGAAGTAGGTGATGTGTTCGCTATTTATAATATATTCATGCCACGTCAATTGTAGTCCAGAGTTTTTAAGGCATCCTTCATAGCATGCCCATGTCTAACACCGCGATGGAGAAGAATCGCCTTCGTTCTCCGGTCTTGGACTTGGACGGTCATTATTGCGGCTATAAAGACCTTTCAACACATAAACGTGCCACCAGTCAACCCACTACCTTTGCAGAGACTTCAAAGTAGCCTAAAACTCGTCCGCAAAGTCTATGTGTGGCTCTTAAAATATCCTCATACATAGTTACAACCTCCTTATCAGAATGTGTCGAGGTCCGCGAATATAGCTGTACGACTGTACTTAGGGAGTGGCTATAGGTGAGTTTCAGTACAAGATACGCTACACGATTCGACACACTGCTGATTTCTACAACGTTATTAACAAGGACCTTGTTAGCAAGAAAACCGACATCACCCTATAAGGCTCTATCATCTTGCCGGAAGTAAAGTAAATCATCGGATTTTAACGTGTTAGTGTTAGTGTAGAGGACCCCCTCTACACTCTCGATACGAGGTGATCACTCAAATCGCACGATAATTGTACATTACCAAGTATAGATTATTGTGACGGCAGTCTCCTGCTCAGAGCTTCTACAACGTAAACTAAGGGCTCATTTTCATATTGCAGGGAAGATACCTCTAGTCACCACGCTTGGGATGTTTGCATCTAAGATATTGCTGCAGTTGTCCAGGAGTACTCCAACCAAGAAAATTTGTAAATAGGCATAATCAGGATGATTATTCGAACCTCGGTCGGTCACCAAGGCCTAGTTAGTTGCTAGCAAGAAGCATCACGTGCAAGTGAGTTGGAATTTCGGGGTACAATATATTTTATGCATTAGGGAGTGTATACAACTATATATCATATATCTATAATAACTTATTATCAAAAATACAATATTTATAAGCTCGTTCCTCTTTTACTTTGCGAAAAACGTTATCGTTATACTACTCTTAAATAGAAGGAAAATGTGAAAATGAGGAACCTTTTAACTAATAAAACCAACTTCACGCTTATTATCCTAATAATAGAGAGTACTTTGACTAAATGAGGTGACGTCAACTTCTTTCTTGTGTAAATTCAATTAAATCTTGACTAAGTAGTATTTTTACATTAAAGTAGGTAAAGAAATCGTTGTTTAGGCTACATTGTTATAAGGGATACAAGATACTGGTTCAAAACCCAACTTGTTGGCAGAACTACCCATAACGAAAGAGTATTTTGCTCCACAACTCTTGAGTACAGATTTTAATTTAATTAAAATATAATAATTAGATTTAATAATTAAACGATAATGATGCCAGAATTCTTACCACTAGATTTCTATAGATTATGATTTCAGAATTAGTATTCGTTCTTGGATTCGATTTTCGTCTCAAGCCTGAATGTTTATTTATAATATGTATTTACCCACAAAAGAAAAGTATATAAGCAGTATATTAGTTGTTTAGTAAAGCGATCTTCTGTTTAATTTAGGAGTAGATGGCGTAAGTGTCAAATTTGTAACATGGGGAATGTTTGAGATAAAAGCACGTAGGTCTAAATAAAAGCAACTCTGTCATTTAAATTTGCGAATATTTCACTGTGACAAAACGAACAAAAAGCTTTAGTTGGATCAGTCATAACAGGTTTCAACCACATTTTAAACTCTTCTTGTTGTTCCCATTGTGGTCTATACTTTTGAGCGTATGCCTTCTTTTATAAAGGAATTTCTAAACTGTCAAAATAAGTTTAAATACGCAGCACACATAGCTATTATTACATTCAGCGCATTCTCTTTTGGCTGCTCGACGCTCAACGGCCAAAGTTATACAATAATGTCCGTGAGTTTGCTGGAAGTCGGTTGATAACTTTCTCAGTTCTGATTATTCACAGATTATATTTCTGTTATAAAATCATACTATGCATTTTAAAGTTTTATTATCTTTGTGGAATAATCAGACTTCCTTCTTTGTGTGTTTTAGATACCAATTTGATCTTGGTCTTATAAATGCCATATTTAGTATAGAACAAAATGATAATTATTGGAATGGATTATTAATGAAAAATAATTACATTTATCAACATGGGCTAGTGCATATTGTCTAGATGTTATGTAAAAGATAAGGAATAAAGCATGTCATATATCACAACAAGTATTTTGTCTCTTGGAGCATTTACACACAGTTAAATTATTGAGATTCATTTCCAAACAAAAGCGGGTAATTGTGTGTGCACTTCAGACAAACAGGACAGTCACAAAAAATATTTCTTCACTAAATAATAGACTTACTTAAAAAGCCCTTAACAGTGCAAAAATAATCTTAACTATAGCGTGGTGACAGATAAATTAAGCATAGGAGAGCCTTGTGTCCCTCTCCACAGGTTTCGAAGATAGGAACAAAACCATTTTATAGTGCTTATTTTTATTTTTTAATTGAGTGATTTTTAATTTTATATATTCTTAGATATCTAATTTTTAACTAAAGTGTACAGAGACGAAAAATTTAAAGTCACAGAAAATACTAGCAAATGCTAACTGGTCACCGTTTCTTATCAAAGCTAATTGCTGAAGTAAAAGTGAAGATTCATCTTCACTTAAATATCTTTTTTTTTTAATAAAAAGTATGTTTTCAAAAACTTAAAAGTGTACCGCAACGGAAAAGCTATAAGGAAATCGAGTTGATAACAAGCATAGCAGTGGCAGAATGTAAATTGAGATATGTTTAAAATAATAAATATATCCCAACAGTAGATATATTCTTCTAAAACATTAAAGGAAGCAATGTTAATGTTTCTGTAATAACGAGAAGTTCATTAAATTTTATAAATCTCATGCGACGTTTTTATGGCTTTCTACAACAAAGTATTAAGTCTGCGCTATTTTGTCATTAAAATGTGATTATGTATTAATTAATTATGATATATTTGATAAATTCATCGCTAAACTTACTAATTAGCAGTCATTATAATATTTTTTCAGATACATATGTGTGTTTTTGAAGATTATACCTACGCATTATGTCAGAATACAATACAAAATTTCCCATTAAAGGATATGAAGGAATCATGTTAGATCAAATAAACTAGAAAAGATTTATAATAATAATATATAATAAATGGTAAATTGGCACCTATGATAGAAGCAAAAGTACTAATAAATCTTTAATCTTACTAGCCAATCTACACAAATAAATAAAACTAGAGGGTCTGTTTGTAATATTAAAATAACCGCTTTTTACTAAGTGCATCAGTATGCACTTAGTAAAAAGCGGTTATTTTAACGTTCGTACGTATACACGGTACATATACCAAAACAACATTTTTTACAATTTTTGTCTGTCTGTCTATCTGTTTGTTCCGGCTAATCTCTGAAATGGCTCCACCGATTTTGACGGGACTTTCACTGGCAGATAGCTGATGTATCAAGGAGTAACTTAGGCTATTTTTATTTTAGAAAAAAAAAATAGTTTTTGTTAAAAATGATAAGTTTCGGAAATTTTTATTCCAATTTAAATTGACCTCAGATTTATATCATCAATCATATGAAATAGGGTTCAGCTTAGGCTGGACAATGTAGGTTGAATTTCCAATTTAAGTTAACCTCAGATTTATGTCATCAATCATATGAAATAGGGTTTAGCTTAGGCTAGCGGGCACGGGGCTCGAGGCCGGCGCAGCGCCAGATCGCGCTGCGCCGAGAGGAGCTCCGTCAGGTCTTGGTGGCGGAATGGCGGCAAAGGCTTCTGCGCCCTACCGCCGGCCTCGCTACCGTCGAGGCGATCCGGCCAGTACTCGACGACTGGCTCGGGAGAAGGCACGGCTCCCTGTCGTTTAGGGTGACGCAGGTGCTGTCGGGGCACGGCTGCTTCGGCAAGTACCTGTGCCGCATAGACAGGGAGCCGGACGCTCGGTGCCATCACTGCGTCCACGGCGGGGAGGACACGGCGCAACACACACTCGCCGAGTGTGTAGCTTGGAAGGAGCAGCGCCGTGTCCTCACAAATGAAGTAGGAGGAGATCTGTCGCTGCCGGCCGTAGTGCGGAGGATGGTCGGTAGCGCAGAGTCGTGGGACGCAGTGGTGTCCTTCTGCGAGGACGTGATGTCGCAGAAGGAAACTGCGGAACGGGAGAGGGAGATCTCGACTCCCTTCCCCGGCCGCAGAAGGCGCACCGGGCGCAGGGGAAGGGCGGATAACGCCCTTTTCCGGCCCCCATGAATGGGTCCAGGGGCGAGGGACTTGGGGAAGTCCCCGCCCCCTATTCGATGGACCCGAGGCGGAGGCGCGTGCGGGTGTCGGCGCGCGCCTCTGAGGCGATGCACGGGGTAGTTAAACACCTCGCTACCCCGTGCAGGAGATGAGGCCCGGACAGACCGGGCCAGCACTAGTGTGGGGCTGCGGAAGAATCTGGATTCCCGCGGCCCCGCGCGCACGTGTGAGGAGACACCGGGGTGGTGGTTTTAGCCGGTAGGAGTCCGGCATGCCCCTCCGCCTTTCCCCAGGCGGAGGTAGTCCATGAGGATTTCCCCACCCCGTAAAAAAAAAAAAAAAAAAAAAAAAAAAAAAAAAAAAAAAAAAAAAAAAAAAAAAAAAAAAAAGGGTTTAGCTTAGGCTAGACTTTGTAGGTTCGAACGTACGTATTCCGGAGGCGCATGGCGTAACAGTTGCATTCGATAATACTGACTGTTTGCATATTTCATTTATATTTTAGGGTTTATAGGGTTTTGTAATCCAAAATAAACCATAAGATATATCCAAAAAATTCTGCCCAAAGTCACTATTCCACGCGGACGGAGTCGCGGGCACAGCTAGTCTCTTAATATAATAATATTATGTTATGATTCAGTTTTTTATTGCTGAGGAACAGCAGACAGGCTGACGTGAAGTGGGCTTTTAATAGTAAGCAATTAACGTCGCCTATGGATGTTTGCGACGCTAAGGGCACCGTGAACACGCTGCTGTCCCATAGGGGTACAGGAACCTGTGTCACTAATACCGAAACACAACACAAGGGTATTATGGCAGCATAGTTATCTACCAAGGGTGGTTGCCGTCCAGACGGATTTTGGACCCTACCACGTAGCTAGGATAGTTTTGTCGCCTTTTATGACAGGCCAACCCCGGCTGGGGTCAGTTTCTTACCCGCCCCAATACGAAAAGTTTACACATGATTCAGTTGGAAGTCAGGTGCCTTGCCTGTTAGTCCGGCTAGATACTTTTTTACAATAAAAGTATTCAATTCCAAGTTTAAGTATTAAAATACTAGACAAAATTATTATACCCGGTCATACCGATGTTTACGTTTGGGGAAGTTTCCAGGAGGCTTGGCAAATACCTGCAAAGAAGGAAATACTTTTTAGAACATTTTTGTTTCCTGAATTTTAACTTTATTACTTTTCTATTTTACATACCATCTTCATAAATATAATAAGCACAGTTTTCTCGAATAAATCTTAAATAGGTAAAAGAGACCATGCCTCGAGGCCCTGAACAAGGGGAAGAAGACCCAGCTCCAGCAACAACGAATAAATCGCTACAGACGCTCTGTTGCATCCGGACGAGGCGGACGTCTAGGTACACACCGTCGCACGCCGCCTGCGGCCGACTCCAGATTATCGGTCGGCCGCCGGCCACGACGCCACACATCCCACACCGTCGCTGAGGCGACGCAACGCGCCGATATGACGTCGCAATGGACTCTTGGCCGAAGATGACTGTCGTCTGGCAGCCGACGTTGCCTCGTTCTGGCAGCCAACCCCGCCTGATGCGGCCACCTTCGCGCCGCCGTTAATGCCATTGCTCTGGCGGCACCTCACCCAATAAGGCCATCGTCGGACT
This sequence comes from Malacosoma neustria, assembly GCA_963693495.1. Lineage (NCBI taxonomy): Eukaryota > Metazoa > Arthropoda > Insecta > Lepidoptera > Lasiocampidae > Malacosoma > Malacosoma neustria. The sequence goes on from OY856374.1 coordinate 9,648,609, forward strand.
GCCGGTGATACCTCACTCCGGCGGCAAAAGGCCGGGGTAAAGAAGATAGCCAGCCAGGCCGAAGATGGACCATCGTCGGCAGTCGTGATGCCCCATCGCTCACATAGGTGCGAATGCTCCGGCGGCCGACACCACGTCACCGGAGGGTAGTCGCCCCCTGAGTTGAAGCCGGGGTAAAGAGGTTCGCCTCGAGGCCCCTATCTACCCCTGAATAAGGGGAAGAAGACCCCAGGACGAATAAATCCTGGAACTGACTTTTATTGGAACACTACCATCAAGAATACCTCTGAGGAAGAACTCTGCCTGAATGGTTGGATCTTCATTCAACCAAAAAATTATTGGATAACAGGAGGAGCCCTTGCACCTCTAAAATTCAAACGTCTATCGTATTATTTTTTTGCAAATAACCTTTGATGTAGGTTTCACTTAGTTCTGGGCATTCACTGTAAAAACATTACAGATTCTTTATAACAAAACTTAAAACATTTAAAGTTCTAAACTTGCGCTTAATATCTAATAAGCGTAAGTTAACACGTCCAAAAAGTGAAAGAAAATAAGATTTTACTAATTATAAAGAGTTTTAAAATAATTTTACTAATTATAAAATGACGTGTTACTAAGTGCCATGAGTATGTAAACTTTGCTTTTCAGTTTGCTAGGTAGTAGAGCTCCAAGCCTGTCTGGTGGTTATCTCTGGCCTCAAAATGCCACCGATGTCCCTGGCATCGCAAATGTCTATAGGCGGTAACTGTTTACTATTAAGTGAGCCGTCAGCCTGCTGTTCCTTAAAAAAAAATTATACCAAAATAGTACTGAGAAACGTGTGCTAACAAACCATATGGTGCGTTTCCATGCTTGACAATGCTCGACAAGCATCCACAAGCCCCAAGCGTCCACAAATCTCGCTTGGCATTTGGAAGTCGTTTACAGTTACACGCTTGTGAATGCGTCATTACATGCTACGTACATACAAGCGTGGCGGACACCGAACTTATATCGGCTATTTCGTTTGGTTTAACCTACTTTTATTTCAAATACAAGCAAAGTAAAACAAAAGCAAGGAAAGCCCGGCGACCACGAAGATGGTGGATGATAAAGATTCATAGAAACTTTATCATTCATAGAAGCCACTCATTTTGACAGAACTAGATGTACGTTCGGCGCGAGATCACAGCGGCTACTAAGCGCGCGCCAACGTGTGAACGCGTCGTAAGCGCTTGCCGCAAGCGCCCTTTGATCTGTGTCCAAAAACCGACACTAGACTGGATCAAATACAAGCGTCCACAACAGTGTTGGATTTCGTAGTATAATTATATTATTCGTACCATATTTTCGTATTATGTAGTATGTAGTATCGTAATGCAAGTATACTACGCGAAAATACCATTATTTTATGTTCAGGCCGACCGGATTCCTTTTTTTGGTGGTGATTTTGCTTTTAAAATGTATCCTACAATATAGGGATCTTCTGTACGTATAGCAACATCAAATCAGGCAACGACAAGCACTGGGGATTTCCCCAACGTAATGATTTATTATACCGGTCGTTCTGACGTAACAGGATAAATGTTTTTTATGCATGAGTGTGAGTGAGACGATGATATTACGACAAAATAATATTGTCCATTAGATTCATTAGACCCATTAGTGTAAGCCGGCAGTGAATATTTGAATTTGAAGAAGCTAATTTTAGAGTATTTATACATTGTTTCTTGTGCATAAACACTCTTTCGAGCATAAATTTTTTGTGATTGCAATTTGTAGTGATGAGTGAAAGCGAGGACGAAGAAAAGTGTGGTGTTTCAACACCAAAGAAGAAACGTATTGAAAGAGGAGATGTAAAAGTGAAGGAAAAACACAGGCAACAAAAATACAGGGCTGAATGGGAGAGAGAGCCGAAATTTTGTAATCCAATTGACGAATTGACTGAGATAGACATCCAGTTGCCTCAATTTGATTATTTTGTAAAAATTATTAGTACCTATTAAAACAAAACCACACTAAAAATGCTACCTATTTTATTTCCATTCAAAACAAAAACGACGAAAACAGAAACGTAGTATAATTTTAGTCAAGTAGTATATTTTTAATTTCCATAGACAATAATTTTCCAAGGGTCCGAATCCAACCCTGGTCCACAAGCTCACGCAAGCCAAGCCAAACGCCCTCTTTACACGCTTGTGCTTGTGGAAGCTTGCCGAGCCTTGGCAAGCATGGAAACGCACCAATACATATAACCACAAAGATATTTGAGTCGGTATTAAAACATAAATTGTACTACTAATAAAGTAATTCGTCCTTAATGAAATGACGTCACTGAAAATAGACGGCCTCTCCGTCAAAGGAAACTATTTTACGACTTTCATTAAAATTGTATATTTCTTATATTTCTAGGCAATCCCATGGGTCTAAGAAACTTATCTTGGTTGTAATAACTATAAAAATTGTATTATTTATTTACTATATAAATAAATTAACAATAAAGATAGCTTATAGACGTTTAAGTAAATATGTTTCGATTAAACTCTAAAAATGTAGGTTTTGTTTTTACTATTATCATTTCACCAGAAGATTGTATCCTTACATTTAGAATCTGATGTGCAACAACAAACGTATTTGCGCAGGGTTAGCTTCTGTGGGCCCATCTGTGATGTCTTTCGATCTTTTTGCACTAAAGAAACTCAAAATACATACAGATTTAAATTCGATTCTAACAATGGCGACTACAGATTGACCCTCCAATGTAATAAATAAAACCAACCGGTACCTTTTGTGCAAGTAAGCTAGTTTAAGAAATACCCCTGTCACCTTCTGTAACACGTTAAGAATGAAACGGAATAAAGCTTGACTCAATTACACGACCAAAAAATATAATGAATGAATGAATGAATGAATGAATGAATGAATGAAAAACTCTTTATTGCATACAGATACTTAAAACTATCATAAAATATGTATACAAAAATATAATGCTGTATGACAAAGGGCGGCCTTATCGCATAGAGCGATCTCTTCCAGGCACTCCGTAGCTTGAACTAATTTCATTATAAGTATATTAAATATATTATGAGTCAAATCAATATGAGTAATTTCATGAGTCAAAGAAGATACAAGAAAACGAAATTACTTAGTAGATAAATAATAAACATTTATTAGGGTTACTTCGATTTTTGTGTATTGCTGTATAAAAGACGTTTTCAACGTTCACATTAATTTTATATTAATAATAAAAGCAGAAAGTTTGCCTTTAAAAATGTTGATAGCATGGGAAATTTGGTAAGTTTCTGACTGGCATTAGACTTGAAATAAGGTCAAGGTGAAATGCGCCCTTCGTTAATGATTTCCTTACTATATTATTATAACTTTAGTTATCGATATTAGGATGATTTTGGGCCCTTCTTTTTATAAAGAATTATGTTAAGGATGCCAATTTCTAATAATATAATTTGCCTCTACATTATCTAAGTACATAGTATTTCTAATCATTTCAACCATTTTTACTGGAACAGTAGCATTCCTACATAGTATGAGGTAGACTGTTGAGTATTATAACAGGGAAATATAATTTATATATAAATTATTTCCTTCTTATCCTATAATCTATAAAATTAAACCGAACGGGGCACTGTTCTTATGATTTCTATGAACTAGTACAATTACGTCATTATACATAGATACGTCGAATTCCTACTTCCTAAAGAAGTGGTCCAGTTGCACGTTTCTTATTTTGGGCTGGACCACACGACTATAGGCTATAAAATACTTAGATTTTTGATAAGGTGCTGTTTGCTTTTTATCTTCAGAACTTAGTCACGAGACTCTGAAAACTTCAACCGCGTAATTTTTTTTATATCTTCAAAATATTAAACTAATCTTACTATACTCGTATTGTGATAATAATCTACCCTAGAAAGATGTTTGGATAATATTGTATTTTGGTATGATGCACAGAAAGCCTTATATATCGTTATTTTCATTTATAAAAAATAAATACGCTATCGTTTGACACCCTATTCTTGTAATAAAATCAGAACTTTAACTTCTTAATATAATAATAGAATATTAACTATAGTCATAATATTAAGTACTTGACACGATCGAAGCTATACAAACAATGTTATTTACATCGTCATAATTTCCTTCAGATCAAAAGAAGTGTTACTTAGCGCTTAAGACATCGCTCTTCGAAATCCCCTTTGGACAACATCCACCCACCCGAAAATAATTCTCCATCGGCGAAAGCGGGTAGTGACGTAAACCTTTGTTACTCTAATAAAACAAATCTTTTCCAGATTCATATTACGAAAATCTGTTAAGAAAACATGCTCATATTGTATGGTATCGAGAAGTTTTGTAATCGAACTTTGTAACAGGCTCTCGGTTCTTCTTAAAGTTTAGCTAAATTGTGCTTGCTAGGGTTTTCATTCTTTGTTTGCTCCAACAGGTTAATTTGTTTTTTTACGTTTTTTATATGAAAGAAATCACATTTCCATAATATGATAAGTTATGAAAATAAGATTTCTGGTTAATATGTATAGAACATAATTATATCCTCAGACTTTGTTACGCGGTTGTGTTAAAAAGAAAATGTAAAGCCTAAATTTCAGTTTATTACAGTGATGAGGAGAATCTAAATAATGCGATGGCTATGCGTGAGCTTCGTGGAGCCTGTGGCACCATGCTCAAGGTGACATTGTATTATCCTATAAGATACAATATCAGCTTGACCGCTACTTTTGGACAATATATGAGATATCCATTAAGACTGAAAACAACATATCACATCGACTTCGCAGGTAAAATCAATCTACTGTTATACTGTTCTGCGAAAATATATACCGGGGAGAGTAACGAGTAAGAGAGTCGGACTAACAGGCAAGGCTGACCAAGACTTCCAACTGAATAATGCGTAAACTTTTCGAATTGGAGCGGGTAAGAAACTGACTCCAGCGGCCGGGGTTGGCCTGTCATAAAAAGCGACAAAACTACCATAGCTACGTGGTAGGGCCTCAAGCCCGTCTGGATGGCGACCACCTTTGGTCTTAAGTATGCCGCCATAATAACCTTGTGTTGTGTTCTGGCATTAGTGACCCTAGTTCCTGTACCCTTATGAGACAGCAGCGTGTTTTCACTGGCGTTGCAAACACCCGTAGGCGACGGTAGCAAAGCTTCTATTTTTAGTCTGTACTTAAGGGCTGATGAGTACGTTGGTGCATGCATATTGAACCATATTTGAATTTAAAATTATAATTTAAAACAAAAGACTACCATTTTCTCTTACCCGCATTATCAACATCTACTACGAATTTTTTAATTTATAATGTATCTTTCTGAGTAATTTTATTAGTACTCTTTATTACAAAATATTTTGCACAAACGGAAGAGCTATTGACATGCAATAATATACAAGCGAATAAGTGTAAGCGTTAGGACCCTTCCATAAGGTTTTTTTTATTATTATATTATTTGTGATTATATCTTTGGATGTAATCGGCGGAGTCGTCAGTGGTATGCCGAAGCTCCGCGTTCAACATTCTCATTATCATTCATCCGCCCAACATTGTTGGACGCGGAGACACAAAATTCAATTAAGAGACGACCTCTAAAATTTCACGATGAACTACATCCTCTAAAATATTATATTATTATCATTAAATTTAATATAATTCATTCTGTGCGTATTAGCACTTAGTTTACACTATATTTGATTGATATGTGCCAAGTGGTAATCATACTCAGAGAAATCTATCACGCCACAGCTTCGAATCCCATTAAGTCATTGTATTGAATTATATAATGACTGTGTGCATACCGAAATTAGTATGTGTGACCTACCAATTCACATAGTGCAAGCGTGGCGGACTCACTATTCATCCTCTTTAGGGGAGGCTCATGCCCAGCAGTGAAACGACATAGGTTGTTATTTTAATATTATGGGCATAAAGGGGACGAACATATTGTATAATATAGTTTATTTATAGTTAAATTTATTTATTTAACTTTAATAAGATGAGTGGCTATATAAGCATCGGAGGCGCGATAAAATTATCAAATAGGATATTGATCGCTCTCTAATTAGGCCGATTCTAACGTACAAAGTTAAAGGATCATCAATCAACCGTCAAACCTCCGGGATACGATTGCGTACGTTTGCGAAAATAATACGGTTAATGATGTATTTGTTTTATTTCCTGATTCTTATTGAGCCTGTGGATTTGGCCCACGTCGGATAACAAAAAGGTGAACTCTTTTGAATCGATGCCATTTTCCCTTTCCATAACCTTTTCTTATGAAAAGGTCAAAGGTGATTTTATCTCACCCTTTTATCCGTGGACAAAATCCATGATTCCTGAATAAATCTCATATTCAACTTAAACGTGCAAATAAATGTTATTATCATAATTCGGCTGGAATTACACTTATCAAGAACCTATTTCGCCCTAAAATGCCGCTGTAATATATTTTGGATATCGTTGTTCTGGTTAGTGTTTTCGTAATATTATTGTTGAGCAGCTCTTCTTTATTTGTATACAATCAAATGTTGTTTAACATCACATAATTTGATTAAACAAGTTTACTAACTTAAAAGAAAGTAACCACATAGAATAAATAATACACTCACACACAAAATACACAAATACTAAAATGTTAGTTATAATGTTTCATATAATTTTTGTATGATAATGAATGCATATAGTATAATTTTAGTTTCAATGTTTGTTCTAAATAAACATGCTTTCAATTTGTCAGAACCTGTTTCAAGAAATGTATTGTTACAGTAAATAATAGTTTGTATATTATTACCATATAAATAGCTATCGATGATTCGAAAGGAGAGTCTATAATTGACACAATTATTTTTGAGACTTGTTCGCGGACATTACTGCCATTTAGAAGGAAGCAATGACTATTCAGATTGGTACCCCGACCGGTGAATGTCTTGTCCACCATGTCCTCTGACGTACTCTGTTGCTCTTTACGGCACAGGGAACCTGCATCAAGCGAAAGATCATGGGCGGGTCTCACCGCCTCTATAATGGTGAGACCCGCACTGGAATGCTCGAATAGCACCTCTTCTACCATGTCGAACAGGTTGTTGGCGTTAGTACCCTTCAACGTTTTATTTTATTCTTTTTGTTTACAAATGATTTATTTTATATTATTTTAATTCTTTTCACTTTTCTATAATAGTATAACACAAATGAATATTGGTCAAACTATAAGATCTTTAAGCTCTCTTTTAATTTACCAACGCCCTTGTGGGTTTACCTTCGTTATTAAACTCATTATATACATTTTTTTATGATCAATATGACCGATTATTTGTTAGAGATCTGGGAATATAGTCAACCCAACGAGTACCTTTTATTTTTAAAAGTTCTCTAATTGAAACGAAGTTCAAGAATTTCTGTGGATTCTTCGTTCTAATGAGAGCTGCGCGGTGAACAAGTATCCGTAAAGACACTTTTTATTATTTAAAGGTATTTTAGTTCCTGTAACTAATGATTCTAGAATTATTAAATACAACTTTATCATCGGTATGCTGATTCATATTGCTTATTAATTGGTTCGTTTGTACCCACCATGTTCTGTCATTGTCATCAGCCATTCATCGTCCACTGTTGGACGTTGCCAAAGTTTGGGCCACAAATCCCTGCTTTTCCCATCCAGACCCATTCCTATTCATGGGGCTCGGGGGGCGTCCTAAACATTACGTACTACACTATGTTTTCTGAGACGCAGTCTCCACTCTAGGTCTCATTTTCGACCAGATACTGTACTAAAATAAAAAAGAAAAAAAAAATACTTAAAATTTTTACTAAGCAAGTTATTAACAATCTACAGAGTCAAGGAAAATTGAAAACTAACTATCTATATAACTATTTTCTCTCTGCAGTCGTTATGTCATGGCTGAGGATCGTGGTCATCGTTGGATGTGGACATCGGTGCCTATCCGTTGCGTCTTTGATGACCGAGCATAGTTTGGATGAGGTTAGGGCCTTTATTTGATCGCACCATCTGGTTGGAGACCGTCCGCGGGCTCGTTTACCCTCCGTGTTTCCAACTACAATCAGTTTTTTTAGGCATTTGTCTCCCTTCCTCACTATGTGGTCGAAATAAGACAGCACTCTCTGCTGACAGATAGTCGAGAGGCGTGTCTTGATATGAAGCTGCGAAACATTCGATGCATTAGTGCGCCTGGCAGTCCACGGTATCCGTAACATGTGCCTTCAGCACAACATCTCGAATGCTTCGATTCTTTGCCTTTCACGGGCTCGTATCTTCCACGTTTCGACTCCATATAAGAATATTGGGAATACAAGAGCGTGTACCAACCGGATCTTGGTAGCATTGGTGATTCCCCTCCTTTTCCAGATGTTACTGAATCAGATCATGGCTTCCTTAACCATACCAACACGCCTCCTAATTTCCGGTGCTATTTTAGTATTTGCGGTTTACTATTTTAGTATGATATATTTATCCGTCCTTTTTCCTAATGGATAGAGGAAGTAGATGCTTCATTACACAGCCTTCGCTAATGTGTCAAAGCGCTAATTACAAACACCGCAGTCACGACAAATCGCATGTCGTGTAACATTTTGCGTGTAACGTATGCTCTGTTGTGCTTATTTTTTATTTAGTAAGCTCTGGAAACAACTTCTTTGATATTTAGACAGGTATGTGATATATTTCTAAATTAAGCTTTGTATCACAAGCTTTAAACTCAGTTGCATTAAGGGCCTAGCGAGTTGGTAGCGTGGAGAGATTTAACATGGTTGAGGCACTTTTTATAGATGGACTTCAACAGACAGGCAAACGGCCCTCTTGATAGTAGGTGGTCACCATCGCCTATGAACGTTTGCAACAGCAGAGGCATTGCCAACGCGCTGCTGGCCTCTAAAACTTTTATAATGCCTTTTTCTAATAACCTCATATAGTACTATGATGGGAAAACCTTAGCGGGAAGTTCATTCCAAATCCGATGAGTACTATTATGAGTTTTTGCATGTGGCATTGGTTTTTCCTAAACGAAATCTACAAGAAAACTGCTAACTTTGATTTTTAAATTATCTATGTAACCTATCAACCCTAAGAAAATTGGACAATGGTTATCCTTTCCTGAATGTAGACTACTTTAGTATTATCATTTATCACCTCTTAGGTTTAGTAACATATTTTTAATTTATAACCAGAACAATACAGCCAGTTATTACGTGGATTTAAAGTTGATTATAAAAACTAAATTGTAAAAATCTTATTGGCAAACAGCCATATTCAGATAGGGAAGTGCAACTGGTGACCCGTAAATGTTTGCGATAGTTGTTTACTTTGTTCGTCGCAGTATTTCCTGTAACAATACTCCGTCAAAGATACTGTCGAGTTGCAAAGTAATTGATGTTCATATTGGCAATGTTTCAAGTTGTTACTTATTAAATTATATCAAGAGAATATCTAATGCACTTTCCTAAATAACTGAAGCTAGAAATATTAATACTCGTTACTTTTGTTGTTCGCATAATATTCTATGTCAGCGTGACAGGGAACTTGAGGCAGTTGCACAAAGTGTGCCTTGTAGATATTTACAATAGACCAGAGAGTTTTAGTAAGAAATTATGGGCCAGTGAGAAAGAGAAATAGAGCCAAAAAAGAAGTAGTAGAAGCTCCTACCTCATAGTGAGAACAGAAAACGCTGATTTACACCGCTGTCATGCAGATAAGTGTCCCGCAATTTGTTGTTTTCATCAGTTAGATGATGCTAATACGGACATTTACTTACCAGACAGTAAAAATTACAGGTCTAATATTGTCATTAATATATTTAAGGCCTATTAAGGAGATAGAAGGTAGTAGGTAGAGGAAATGATCCATAGACTCGTACTTTCATCAAAGCAATTTCTTAAAAACTATCAATGAAACATCTTTTGATTTTTTGAGAGGCCGTATTGTCAACATGATGTTATATAATAATCTAATTTCATTACACCTATTATACCCTTATAATAATCACCATGGTATTGGCAATTTATGCTCGTTACATCCTCGAGCAAGGGCGGATTAAGAATAATATCCACTGCAGCCGGGTCGACTTGTCATAAAAGGCGACACCTCCAGTGTACCTGTCAATTCGCTTTATTAGTAAACGGTTCGTTTACTGGAGAGATCCGAGATTTACAATAGTCTGTTATAAGCGTGTGAGTAATCAGGCTTAATACACATAATAAATTACATCATCACACCCCTAAACCGAGGATTGCTCGAAGCTATTTCTAATCCATTATACAACCATGAAAATGCGGTTTCACCAATGGCAACATTAGCAGCTTACGTGAAGAGGGTTGACAATTCCAAAACGGACATTAGAAATGGAAAATGGGTCCAGACACATACGTGTTGAGTCAAATGCGGTTTTTGATATAAAACAAATATTAACTATAAATTTGCATTTTGCTGCTTTTCTTTACTCTAGTTTTTTTTTATATTAAGAGTACAAATAAGTTTCCACCATTTTGAGAAAAAATAGCATGTCACGAAGCTTACGTTAGAATTCGCAGATGATAACTGACTTGAAACTTTGGTTGCTCATTCAAGAACATCATAACCATATCAATTTGAGCCAAATAAGCGTTATTTACGGGAACTTTTACTTTACTTTTTTAATTAAAAAAAATCTGCAGCTGAGGCGCATCGATTGCTAGTTTCTACTATTAATATAAGCATATAATGAGTGAGAGAACATGTCATGAGTGGTTTTCAAAAGTTTTAAAAACAGTACCTAATTATGACGTAGAAAGAAGAAACAACAAAAAGAAGAAAATCATGGGGACTACCTGGCCACGCGTCAACACCCACAGCAGAACCGAATATTCATGGAAAATACCTCATGCTGTGTATTTGGTGGGATCAGCTGGGTGTGGTGTATTACGAGTTGCTTAATTCAAGCGAAACAATCACTGGAACTCTCTACCGACCATAATTGATGAGATTGAGCCGAGTTCTGAAGGAAAAACGCCCTCAATACTGCTCCAGACACGACAAAATTATTCTTCTACATGATAATGCTTGTCCGCATGTAGCGGTTCCGGAGAAAAACTATTTGAAAACACTTAATTGGGGAGTGCTACCCCACCCACCGTATTCACCAGACATTCCGCCGTTCGACTATCATCTGTTCCGATCAATGGCACACGCTCTGTCGGAGCAGCGGTTCACATCATATGAAGATATCAAAAATTGGGTTGATTCGTGGAAGGCTTGAAAAGATAAGGAATTCTTCAGACATGGAATCCGGACGCTTTCTGAAAGATGGGAAAAAGCAGTTGCTAGTAATGGACAATACTTCGATTTAATTTAAACTACCGTTCTTTCACAATAATGTTTTTGACAAAAAACGGCGGTAACTTATTTGTACTCCTAATAATTTACACTTTGGAGCCAGTGATGCGCTCTTGAGTATTATCACGTGATAAAACTGCTTCTGCAACTTTTGTGATACGAATATATGATATAAAATAGATTAAATAGACGTGGACAAGTTTGATCTATATACAGACGACTGCTTCGCCCATAAACCTAAAACAGAATATCATAATGGTGTTTTTCCTTTTGTAAGCTAAAAAACACAATAGAAGTGATTTAAAGTGTACCTGTTCCGGTATCCTCGTATCCAACTACTACTGTTGACTCCCGCATCAATGAGAATATTTTCTATTTTTTACTTCTTGTGAAGTCTTTTTAATTCCATGCAATCGGAACAATTAGTATCTTTCGTATAAAATACCTAATATACTTGTATATCAGTATATTTATTTATTTTCCAAGATTTTCATCTCAATTACGTATTTAGAACATTATTTATTAGTTAAACCTAATCCAAATTAATTGAGATCAGCACATTATGTTTTTTCTTCCAATTACTTCTACCCTGGGATGCTTTATCCATCAATTTACACGCCCTTACATCTGCACAAATTGTGTTGCTTAGGGCTGTACCCAGCGTCTGGGTGTTTATGTATAATATGTATTTATTTACAAAAGAAAAGTATGTATGTAGTATATCAGTTGTCTAGTACCCATAACACAAGTACTGTGCAAGTTAGTTTGGACTAGATGGCTTTGTGTGAAATGTGCCTATATATTATTATTATATATTTATTATACGAAAAAACAGTTTTTGCTTTTTTGGTTCCCCCTTTGCAGTCTTGCGCTAACAGAGCGTTAGAAATGCTCATTCGAATACGTTTTTGATCTAACGTGAGCAAACGCGGCACCAACCCAACGCGCGGACAGCTTTCTCGTGTCTAAATGTTGATTTAATATGTGACACACACTTCTTTAGACATGTTCATAACCTCTGCTATCTCTCTCACTTTAATTAGGCGGTTCTCTAGCACCATATGGTGAACTTTGGCGATGCTTTCGTCGTTAGTTGCAGTTTTTGGATGTCGCGAACGTTCATCGCCTCCCAAGTTCTTATGGCCACGTTTGAATTCAGCTGCGCAAAATTTCACTGTTTTAAATTATGGTGCAAAGTTCCCATACACAGAATCCAACTCATTTTTTATTCGCGTAGGCGTATTGCCTTTCAAAAACAAATATTTAGTAACAGCTCGATACTCGATTTTGCCCATTTTCATAAAAAGCACTCACATTAACTCACTCAAACAACTGTTACATAAAAACTGCGCGTCCAAAATGGCTGAAACGTTGGTGAGTAACTGTCAACAGATGAACAACGAAATTCACTAACTAGCTTTTATTTACGAGTGCTGCTTGCTATCTTCATGTTGAGGTCGTAAACTTTTCAGACTACCCTCGTATTATGTACTTTACAATTTCACACTCACTTAAAAAAGCAAAACGAATTCCACGTATAAAAAGCCGCTCTTCCATACATCCCGAACGCTTGGCATTTGTCCACCGCACGTGATGCACTAGTGGCGTACGTGTGTAAGCTGTTAAATAAGCTTGTATGGTTATCTTAACACTGTAGAGCATTAGTAGGTGGTTATAGATGTCGGGGTTCAACATAGATATATAGTTTGAAAGATAAAAGAACAGGTGAACCTCTAAAAACCCAATAGATAGTTTCTCTATTTCGTTTTCCTATTTCGTTTCCTTTTGTTCTATTCTTTATCTGGACATTACCTGCACTTTTTTCTCTTCCTCTTTCCTTTTCTTATGTATGTCTTAACTATGCAAGAACATAAAAAAACATAACTGTCATAAACATCTAGGACTTTATAAAATCTTTTTTTAAACTATACAGGCGGTAAACCGGATTATGGATATAATTTTGAATCGGCGTTATTACTGCTTTTGGAATGAGCTGTAGTTATAAAAATCATGACTTATTCAACGTGTAACAATAATAACGTTTTGCGGCAACCGGATGCTTACATGGGAAACAAATGTTTGGCCATGCCGCCTCCACCGGGCACCGGCAGGAGGGGTAGACCCAAAAAGTGCTGGCTTAACGTCGTAAAGGGTGATATGCGTGCCAATGGGCTCACTACCAGGGATGCTGAAGACCGTGCGAAGTGGAGAAGAAAAAGTCGGAAAATGGACCCCGGGCGCCGAAGCGAGAGTTTGGGCTGCAACCGGAACATAACAATGGGATAATGATGATGATGATTTAACGTGTAACATGAATACTTATAAAATAAAAATATTTTTAAATTTGAATTTACCGATTAATCGGCTTAAAGTATAATTAAGAGTTATCTATATCTACTAATATTATAAACGTAAAAATAACTCTGTATGTCTCTCTCTCTCTCTCTGTTTTTTGTTAAATTTATACAGTAGATAGTTTGCTGGGTCAGCTAGTTTTAATTTATATATCAATTCACACAATATTACCATCCATTATCAAACATAGCGTAACACATAAATAACCTTTGTAGTAGTGGTTGTTTATTAGATATGACGTGGGATACATTTATCGATTACAATAATACTAAACGCGGTTATACACAATTATGGTAACCTAATCGAGTTACCTAAACCGCAATCCCTCGGGGGAATTGCTAACAGCCCTGCAGGTAAATGTCAGCGCCCAATATATTTTTTACTTATTTATCTCCAAAAAGAGAATTTCCCCAGTGAAGCGAGGGGCATCGTTTTCGAGACCGAAACTCGTTTTAATTAACAAAGTTTTTAAAAACAACAGAAATATTTGAAAGGCTTTCAAAATATTTGGTTTCGTGGTAGGTTTAAGTCCCAGTTTACCGCTTTTGCATGAATTTGTCATTAGAAAAACTCGTTAGAGGGATTATTACCGTGGGGAGGGTTTTGTTTTTATTCGTGGGGCTAATATGGATGTGAAATATATACAATTATTTATTTCAGTCATTTATTTTAATAGTTTTAATTAATATGAAAACACGTTAATAATTTATGTTTTTGAGTCAGGCACTTATTTTTTAGTGTGTTATTCTTTCAATACTTCAAAATATTTGATAATATATATTTATATAAAAGATTTATTTACACGTTATCATATTTTGATGACCGATGATTAACATGGCTTTTATATTATTTATACTTCGACAAATTATTTATTTGCAAATACAAATAATAATTAATTAGCGACTGTAATTATGTAAAATTTCTGGAAATTTCCATTTTGAAATTGTAGAAAACTTTTAGAAGAAAAGTTTTTCTTGATGATGATGATGTAATTCTTTATCAGTTAGTGAAGACGGGACGGTTTCTGAAAATTAACCGATTTTAATGGTTATTGTATTTTAAGCGTGTTTTCATTGTCAGTGAGTTTCATTCATTCATTTCAGTAATTTTAGCAGTGTATGTATGTACAGTGACCGAAAACACGCTAATATACATACTTTCTCAATCTTTTCATAAAATTTAGTGATAAAAAATATTGATTAAATTTTAAGCCATACACAAGAGAATAAAATGTTATTTCACAACGGATTCACTGATTGTTTTGATAACCGGAAAATTAATGCGCGACACTGCTCGCATGAAAAGCCACCGATGAATGGAGGCGGCAATAAACTCGCCTCAGTGAAATAGGTCTTCCGCATAAGGGAGCACCAACAGTCAACATGATAATTGTAATTTAACGCAGGTTTACCTTGCGATCCACCCTCACAAAAAGAGAGTTACTACCCAACCATTCCCGGTCAAAATGCCCAGCGACCTTTTGAATTTCACAAATTTTAATTAAAATGTTGCAAACTTGTATCCACGAAACACCAATGTTCTATTTGATAAATTATTTACCTTAAAAGTAGGGACTGACCTGTGGCATACGCCAGTTGGGACAAGGTTGTTACATTATACGCTATCTACGTAAATGATTTAGTTTTAATGATATTATGATTTGACTTTTTATTGACAAAATTTACTTCTCAGATACAGTTTATCGGAAATTACCCATACATCTATCATGAGAAGTTACCTGGGATCAAGTCTATTGCTCGTGCTTACCAGTCCAGCAGTTTTTGGTAACCGCAGGTGGGAATAAAGCACTACTGACTTGTGGTCACTACTCTCCATCAGAACGGTAAATTGTAGTGTAAAAAAGTAGTATAGATTTTATATTCATTATTATACCTTTTTTAGAAATTAAATAGTGGTCATCAATAAAACCACCCAGGTGTTTTGTTTATTAGTAGATAGAGAAATAGAAATAGACCTTCTAGAAATAGACCTTCAGACGGGTCGTGGTAGACATCACCCCGAGTCTCTAAATATCTTGCCATAAAAACCTTGTGCTACCGGTATAAGAGATCCAGATTCCAATTCCGAACGGCAGCGTGTTGCTCGAAAGTGAGCTAACCTCGTTAGCACAATGATTTATAAAATTTCAACGTTTAATCACAAATGGCTACGTTACTGCGCTACATTCACAGTCATTTGTGCTGTAACATACTTAGGAGCTGATTTTAAATTAAGTTCGATATGCACAGCACACCCAAAATTATTAATTCATTTAATGTTATGGCAAAACGTTCCATTTGTAAAACTGTGGCTGGTACTAGTGGCTGGTAAATGTATATAGGTAATCAATTTTCGTATAAGTAGCCAAATTAAATATTCAATTCCATAATTGCAGGGAAAGTTTAAGGTACTTATTAGATTTAAAATTTTCTTACATTATACTTGTTTTCCATTCAATTGTACCTAGTCAGGTCA
Source organism: Malacosoma neustria (assembly GCA_963693495.1). Classification (NCBI taxonomy): domain Eukaryota; kingdom Metazoa; phylum Arthropoda; class Insecta; order Lepidoptera; family Lasiocampidae; genus Malacosoma; species Malacosoma neustria. Next base: position 9,664,773 of record OY856374.1, read on the forward strand.
TAAGTATTGTCACACAGTAAAAACTTTTCTTTTAGAATGCTGGTCACAAAAAAGTTTATTGAATTAGAATTTCGAATTGTTCATGAAAATAAAAATGTATAACTTTTAGAATTTTACTCATTTTTAAATATGGAGTGGACGCTTAAAGAAGACCGTGTTGCAGTTATTGCATTGCATCGTTGCGGTTACGCGCCAATTCAAATTTTTAACATACTGAAAAATTTGAATATTACCAAAAGATTCGTTTATCGTACCATCAAACGATACAATGAAGACTCTAGTGTAGATGACAGGTCAAGAAGTGGTCGCCCTCGGTCTGTTAGGACTCCAGCAGTGATAAAAGCTGTGAAGGCACGAATTCAAAGAAATCCCAAACGTAAGCAGAAACTGTTGGCCCTTCAGATGGGGTTAAGCAGAACCACGGTGAAAAGGGTGTTAAATGAAGACTTAGGGCTTCGGGCATATCGAAGAAAAACAGGACATCGTTTGAATGCTCGTCTAATGGACCTGAGACTGAAGAGATGCCGCGCTTTGTTGAAGCGGTACGCGGGAAAAAAATATCGGGAAATTCTTTTTTCGGATGAAAAAATGTTTACCGTAGAAGAGAGCTACAACAAACAAAATGATAAGGTGTACGCACACAGTAGTGAAGAAGCGAGCAACCGTATTCCGCGTGTCCAACGAGGTCATTTTCCATCCTCGCTCATGGTATGGTTGGGAGTTTCTTATTGGGGCTTAACAGAGGTACATTTTTGTGAGAAAGGTGTAAAAACGAATGCTGTTGTGTATCAAAATACAGTCCTGACGAACCTTGTGGAACCTGTTTCTCATACCATGTTCAATAACAGGCACTGGGTATTCCAACAAGATTCGGCGCCAGCTCATAGAGCGAAGAGCACACAAGACTGGCTGGCGGCGCGTGAAATCGACTTCATCCGGCACGAAGACTGGCCCTCCTCCAGTCCAGATTTGAATCCGTTAGATTACAAGATATGGCAACACTTGGAGGAAAAGGCGTGCTCAAAGCCTCATCCCAATTTGGAGTCATTCAAGACATCCTTGATTAAGGCAGCCGCCGATATTGACATGGACCTCGTTCGTGCTGCGATAGACAACTGGCCGCGCAGATTGAAGGCTTGTATTCAAAATCACGGAGGTCATTTTGAATAAACTTTAATGTCATAAGAATCTATGTTTTGTTAAGTTCATTTTGGTATATGAATGGTTACATAATTAATAAACTTGTTACAATTATTTTACATTAAACATGTGACAGAATTTATGACCTGACTAGGTATTAATTGAATTTTAATTTATTAAATGACTGAATATAAACATGTGTGTTTTAGCATATCTGGTAAACAAATGTCTGGCCATACCGTCTCTGCTGAGATCCGGCAGGAGGGGTATACCCAAAAAGTATAGGCTTGACGTGGCAAGGGGTGATTTGTGCCAATTTCATAAATACTCACTACTAGGGATGCTGAAGGCTATCCGAAGTGGAAAAGAAAAAGTCGGAATGTGGACCCCGGACCATAGCTTCAGTAAGAGGAAGTTTAGGTTGCACCCTTTAACGCTAGGATGATGATACTTCAGCACACATATGCTTATTATATCTATCGTAAATTATCATTATGAAAATTCATCGTCAGCTCAAATTCGTTAAATATTAAATTATGGAAAGCAGGATAGTGGAAATTTTGCCAAACTCGTTTGGATACAACTGGAAAACAGGAAAAAAGTGAGCCCCTTTCGCTGGCATCATAACACGGAAACGGCTTGGGGTGCTTGCCATTTACAGATGAAAAAATATATTATGAAAGCCAAAAAAGGAAAAATAATATTATTATCTATGAGACTCAACGGCCTTGCATTTTACCCAGGGCCCGAAATGTGATTCGTATTCCAATCACTTTGCGCCTATATGTTCACCTACGAAAAAATATTTTATCTTTTTTCATATATTGATTAATACTAAAGTTCGAGTGTACAAAAACGCACAATACAAAAGTTTGGACCTTGTTTCATTTATTTATAACAATTACACGGGTTTCTCTGATAAGTTACATTTTGAGGTTCTTTGCCAATAAATCAATAACTACATAATCTAACAAACGTAAATAACTCTGAAAATTTGATTTTAAATTTAGAATTTTATATCGTCTCTTGGCCATCTTGAAGAAGATGGATGGTATGGATTGAAAGGGACAACTCAAATTAATGTAACCTATTTTGTCAGGAACTTACTATGTTTAGATATTTGTTCCCCAAATAGCTATTTAATTACTATTGCCTCACTAACTTTTTGTAATTTACTTGTATTATCAAGGATATTAGTCTGTTGCAGAGGTACCAGTTCAATACAGTACTGTGCTAAATTCAATACACAATTTTTTAAATTTAGGAGTGTACCTTAATGACGAGGGTACTTCACGCTCAGTGGTAATTCACTTGGAGACCAATCTTAATGTTCCGGTATCGAATCTCACGATGGCGGCCACCGCTATGGTAATTTTTCTCGCCTAACATGTATATTACAGAATAGGTGCCATGTACCAACGGTGAAAGAAACCTGTATACCAAGATCGCCGTCTAGAGGGGGGCCCGAGCATACCAGTGGTACGTTATGGGCTATCATTATTATATGATGATGAGATAACCATATATCCAAGACCTAAGCTATGATTGGGTTGAGGAAAAAGCAAGTTCCAGTACCTTTATGGGACAGCAGCGTGACTCGTAGCCATCTAGATAAGCATTGACATAACCAAAATGATCATTTCAACAGGTAGAGGGCACATGGAATTGTTGCTTAATTTAATTGAAAGCCAACTCAGGGATGGTTAGAACGATCATCTCTAACGAGCATAGTTATCGATCGCTCTTTATTGAGTGGCATTTAATTAGAGTAGCTTACTTCAGTGTACCAGCTCGGAAACTAGATTGTTGAACTCGATTTTAATCGATGTTTTATTACTGAACACTTTAACATAATACATATTGTGCTTGTGTTAGGAGGAATAAAGAAAATTTTAACTTTAATTAGTGTGATTCTGCCCCAACGGCCATCAGTCCTTCGAGCTATGTGCCCAGCCCACTGCCACTTCAGTTTTGCAATCATCCGGGCTATTTCGGTTACTTTGGTCGAAATATAGCAATATCCCGGCGATCTTGACCAGATCATCGGTCCATCTTGTCCCCACAAGATAGCCTACCAACACTGCGTCTTCCGGTACGCGGTCGCCATTCGAGGACTTTTCTGCCCCAACGGCCATCAGTCCTTCGAGCTATGTGCCCAGCCCACTGCCACTTCAGTTTTGCAATCATCCGGGCTATTTCGGTTACTTTGGTCGAAATATAGCAATATTTGTGATTTAACATTAAAATATTTAAATTCAAAGTAAAATAAGTATAATACTAGATTGGGATTTTAGGCCTAACTTGGTCTAGACATATTGTTCTTTTGTATACCTAATATAATTTAATAATTGTTTTGGGACAGTCAAATTTTGTTTGGAAGTATGTTTTCCATTTACAGTTAAATAAAAAGGGTTGGTTGATTTTTTATCTGTAGAAGCTTATTCTTAATTTATTGACTACTATTTTAAAGGCAGCTATTTAGCATTATTTTATGTTAGTAATTAAAAGCACTAGTTATGTTAATTATATAATATATATTTTTAAGACTGGCAATACATAATTCATCTTAAGATAATTCGTGTCAAATTAGCGCTACGGTAGTAGGGCTTATCACAATTATAAATTTAATGGATACTGAGAATAATAAACTATTTGCACCATATATTTTCCTCAGTGGAGTTTGAACCTATAGAGGCGTACAAGACCACGTAACCCTTGAGCCTGCAGTGTCTTCATGTTATAGATGCATTAGCGTCATATGGCTAGCATATTTATTAGTAACTAGCTCACCCGACAAACGTTATTCTACCATAAAAAAAATAGCCTATGTCCTCCTCCAAGGCCTATCTATCTTTATACCGAAATCCATCAAAATTGTTTCAGCGGCTTAGACATGAATAACAGACAGAGTTACTTTAACACTTATAATATTAGCATGTATGACAGAAGGTAAATCGGAATATTTCATCGAAATATGTTAATAAACGTAAATCTTAGAAGAGAATACATATTCATAAGTGAGTTTACTGAAGGTGACCATATAACAACCAGCAGCCGGTTCCCGAAGGCACGAGTGTATTCCATTTTATCGAGTTTATAGTACCAACACGTGTACTCTCAGTGGGCATGAATACAGATGACACCCATAAATGGTCTTATTGAAAAAACTGAAGACCGCTTCGTGTTCAAATATAAAATACCTGATTTACCGCCTTTTTACGTTACGTATGAGGATTGGAGATTTTGGGACTGAAAGGTAATATAGTTTATTGCTTTTAGGCTTTCATTTCTATTATACTTATGCCCTTCTGGTAAATTTCTTAGTTTTCTTATGACTTTCTATTATGTCGAATACTTAAAAAACAAAACTATTTAAAAGTATCAGTATTAAAATAAATACAAACAAAATTTGTATAATATCATAATAAGATGCAGCGCAGTCATAAAGATTAGAGGGCAGTGATTTCTAAAAGATAAAGGGAATCAGATTTATTTATTTAATAGGTTATACGTTATAACGTTTTGACAACCTCCGCTTTTGTACTTCGGTACCCCTCAGATTGCATAGGTTTCATTCTCGTCCCGAGTCTGCGTGTTTATGTAATGTTTTATATCTTAATTTTTAGCATATATATTTTGATCCGATACATCAATACAAAATATCCAATATCGAAAATTGTGTCAAAAAAGATATGATTTTTATTTATTTATCTAACTAAAGTCACTAAAATCTAAAACCGTAAAAGATAGCAACGAACGGAAAAAGTAACTATAAAATATATACACTGATATATCGATATTTTATTTCACTTGTGACATCCCTAGCTAATAAGCAAATGGCGTCATTTTTTTTACGTTCCGTCTCAACTAATCATTTTACACCACAGACAATAAATTCTAAAGCTGATTTAGTTGTCAATCACACATGTTATATATATATATATATATATATATATATATATATATATATATATATATATATATATATATATATATATATATATATATATATATATACTATGGAGTTATTATAATAATGTGTTATAATAAATATTTTTTATTATTATTATTAATTTATTATTTATTTAAGTATTTTACTAATGTATATTATGAATTTAAATGTTATATTATTATAAAATTAATTGTCTTCACTGGGACATAAACTCTTATAAAAAAACAAAAGCGTAAGTATGCATGTGTGTGTATGATGTGTATAATTCACCAGTAATGTGCATAATGTTTATTTTAATTAATTTAATATATTTCTAATGGATTTTAGGCAAAAAAATAGCTTTCTGCACTTCTCCTCTCATCATCATCATCATCATTTCAGCCGGAAGACGCCCACTGCTGGACAAAGGCCTCCCCCAAAGATCTCCACGATGATCGGTCCTGCGCTGCCCTCATCCAACCTATCCCGGCGATCTTGACCAGATCATCGGTCCATCTTGTGGGGGGCCTACCAACACTGCGTCTTCCGGTACGCGGTCGCCATTCGAGGACTTTTCTGCCCCAACGGCCATCAGTCCTTCGAGCTATGTGCCCAGCCCACTGCCACTTCAGTTTTGCAATCATCCGGGCTATTTCGGTTACTTTGGTTCTCCTGCGAATCTCCTCATTTCTGATTCGATCTCGCAGGGAAACTCCGAGCATAGCCCTCTCTATTGCTCTCTGAGCGACCATGAGCTTTCTCATAAGGCCCATAGTTAGCGACCACGTCTGCGTTCCGTATGTCATCACTGGCAACACATATTGGTTAAAAACCTTCGTCTTGAGACACTGCGGTATTTGGGACGAAAAGATTTTACGGAGCTTCCCGAACGCTGCCCATCCGAGTTGGATTCGACGAGTGACCTCTTTCGCGAAATTGGACCTGCCTAACTGGATCGTTTGACCCAAGTAGACGTATTCGTCAACAATTTCGAAAGTACAGTTCCCAACTGTTACGGGGGTAGGTGCGACATGGACATTAGACATGATCTTCGTCTTGTCCATGTTCATTTTGAGACCTACTCCTTGGGAAGCTGTATTGAGGCCATCAAGCATATGGCTTAAGTCTTCCATGGTTTCAGCCATGATTACGATATCATCTGCGAATCTAAGGTGAGTGATGTACTCACCGTTAATGTTGATGCCCAGTCCGTTCCAGTCCAGAAGCTTGAAGACATCTTCCAACGCAGCAGTGAACAGCATCGGCGATATGACATCGCCTTGTCTGACTCTCCGCTGCAGTCGGATAGGCTTCGAGTTCTGATCCTGGAGACGGACTGACATGGTGGCGTTTTCATACAAACACTTCAACGCTTTGATGTATCGATAATCAATGTGGCACCTCTGGAGAGACTGAAGCACCGCCCAGGTCTCGATCGAATCAAAGGCTTTCTCATAGTCCACGAACGCCAAGCATAGTGGCTGGTTATACTCCTCCGTCTTCTGTATAACCTGCCGCAGCGTATGTATGTGGTCTATGGTGCTAAAACCTTTTCGGAATCCAGCTTGTTCGGGAGGCTGGAATTCGTCAAATCTGCGCGCGAGACGATTCGTGATGACCCTTGAAAACAGCTCGTAAACATGGCTCAGAAGTGATATCGGTCTAAAGTTCTTCAAAAGGGTTTTGTCGCCCTTTTTGAAGAACAGCACCACTATACTTCCGTGCCAGGCCTGCGGCGTTTTGCCATCGAGGATGACGGAATTAAATAGCTTCTGGAGGATTTTAAGCACAGGAGTACCACCAGCTCTCAGAAGCTCGGCTGTAGTTCCATCATCACCCGGCGCCTTGTTGTTTTTAAGCTGTTTAAGGGCCACACTAATCTCGTACAGACTGACGTCTGGGATATCTACGGTGTAGTGTCGGGTTAATTTGGCTCTTGGGTCTTTAGCCTTGTTGTTAACAGGTGCCCGTGTGGTCGTGTATAGCTGTCCGTAGAACTTCTCGACTTCCCTCAAAAGTTCGGATTTAGACGAAACGACCCTGCCGTCGTCGGTCTTCAGCTTCGTCAGTTGGCTCTGCCCAATAGACAATTCTCGTGCGAATACTTTAGAGCCTTTGTTACGCTCTATAGCCGCCTTTACACAGTCTGTGTTATGGCGGCGGATATCGCGAGTCAAGGACTTGGAGATCTGTCTATTTAGCTGCCTATACTGGGAAGCATCGTCCGGGGACTGAAGGGTGATTTGACGTCTCACATCCATCAATTTGAGAGTAGAATCTGAGATTTTTCCGGTTCTTTTTGAACGGCTGGCCTTGAAGAATTTAGACCCGGCCGTTTGAACAGCTTCCACGAACCTGTTATTATACTCGTCCACGTCAACGCAGTCACCGAGGCATTCGAAGCGGTTTTGCAATTCGAGTTGAAAGTTTACCGGGTTTTGGATCTGTATGGGTGCAGGTCGGAGCGTAGACTTCACCAGTCGAGACCTCTCCAATTTTGGATTGATATTCAATGTGCCTCTTACTAAGCGGTGATCACTCCCAGTTTTCACCGAATTGATCACAGAGACATCATTGAATATCTGTCTTTTGGTCGACATAATGAAGTCAATCTCATTTTTGGTGGCACCATCGGGACTAATCCAAGTCCATTTGCGTTGTTCTGGCTTCATGAAGAAGGAGTTCATCATATACAGGTCCTCCTTCTCCATGAAGTCGGCCAGCATCTGGCCTCGGGTGTTCCGATTTCCGAACCCAAATTGCCCCACTCTCAACTCATCGCCGCTACGTTTCCCCAATTTTGCGTTGAAGTCTCCCATGACAACGTTAAAGTGGGTTTTAGAAGTGTGGATGGCTGTTGAGATGTCCTCATACATGGCTTCCACCTCTTCGTCAGGATGTGTCGAAGTCGGAGCGTAAACCTGAATGACCTTCAACGAATACCGTTTGGTAATTTTGAGTATTAGGTACGCTACCCTAGTCGAAACACTCCCCACCTCAGTAACGTTGTTCACAAGAGACTTGTGAACGAGAAACCCGACACCACCTTGGGACAGTTGGTCGCCCTCCCGGTAGTAGAGCAGATTTCCGGAATTTAGGATTATTGAGTCCTCTCCCTGTCTTCGGACTTCAGATAACCCCACAACATCCCATCGCAGTCTGCTCAAAACTTCCTCCAGTTCCTCCAACTTCTCGTTGGTCCGCAGTGTCTTGACATTGTATGTTGCCAGGGCCAAAGGTCGTCGTTCTTGGTAGCGAATCCGAACCCGGGGATTCTTCGCACCCCCTGCCCCGTCGCTTATGTGGCTGCTACCGTGACCACCACGAACGGGGCCGCCGGGGACTAGGGGCCGGGGCCTGTGTGTATCTGTCATTTTAGGGGGGGGTTTTGCCATAATCGCCACGCTTGGCAGGCGGGTTGGCGATCGCAGTATTCGCAGTTGGTGATGCTCTCACGGAAAGATGCTGCTGCCCATCCTCCGTTCTTTCTATCCCTTAGTCGTCTCTTACGACACCCAAGGGAGGAGATGGGGTGGTGCTATTCTGGTGCGACACCACACACTACAACAGTGACAATAAAAGGTAGTAATTAATGGGCAACTACAACATAGTTTACAAAGTATTCCAATTTCACACAACTATTTTTAAACTCTACACATATATATGAGCGACACCAATAAAAAATTCCAATAAACTAAAATAAACGATAATGATTCATTATAATACATGATAATGACAGTTGATTTGTATTATCTTTATAAACACTATTATTAATGGAGTATGTTTTATAATAACTTATCTAAATTGTAGTATAGTCTTGAAATGGGTTATATTTTCAGATTTCAAACGTTCAATCACACACATAATTATTAAAATAAGTAGTAAACGATGCGCTATTTTTTTATATATAGCATAAAGATAAAATCTGCTGATCTCCATTTATGAAAATCTTCTTCCTCCTGCCCTTATCCTACATTATATAGGGTCAGCACAACATGTTGCATGTTGCAATAGTTATGGCTTAGTTTTTACAACCGCCCGCTTGCCTGACGTTAAGCCCTTTTTGGGGGAAAAAAAATCAGTCATCCTTTTTATTTAAATTATTTTCTGGTTTCACATTGAAAGTAGGTAACGAAATTTCGTTGTTAGTCATCTAACATATCCTCAAGCTACACTTTTATTGGTTTCTTCTTGAACAAACAACATCCGAGTGTCGGTTTGGATGTGCAGGGTGACACTTTTGCTGGGTCGCCGACTTTTACGGGGTCCGTGCACAATCACATTCGACAACTATGTCACGAGAGCTTCTAAATAGGAAATTCGCAGTATCAAGCGTCTTCGATTGCTCTTAGTCCTGCATTTCATTGCGCTTGAATGCAGAAACAGGCAGCTTGCGCAGGTGCTTGCGCACAATCTTCTTATAATTTAGTGGTGGATCACAGCAATCTTCCTCTTAGAAAGTTAGAGGCCTTGAAACACGCAGCTTTTTCACAATAATACATAACCTTCGGCAAAGGACATCGTGGCAAGCAGGGATAGCACATAGGTGGATCTTCATAGCACGTTTTTGTACAAGGGGCCACTAACATCATACATACTGCAAATTGTTCGCAGTCTTTAGGATAAAAGCACGTAATTTTTATTTAGATTTACTTCTTATTCTTCTGTAAATTTTATATAATTACTTCTCCTCTATCTAAACTTTAATCGTGCCAAATTTTATACTCCTCCGATGTAGATGTCATATGCACTATGATATTAGAAACAGTTAATATATAAACTTTATTACAATGTAATATAATCAATTTACACAAATATGTCTAAAAATCACTGATCTTATAAAACAGTGCATTGCTGCAAGGCGGTGTAGTTCTAGAAGTAATATTATACATATATACTTTTAATCTGCATTTCAAATTACCAGCATCGTATCCAATGTTATATTACGGAGAACAATATAAGAATTTGAATAAAATATTAGAATAATTTCCATTACCGTCCGACAACGCATAAGTTCTTGCCAAGATGGAAAGTTTTTCCATTATAGTTACAAATATACGCGTATTTCTTACAAGCAAATAGATTATTCAAACATATAAGTATATATCATAAGAATAATACTAAATCATTTTATATAAAACTAATAAATACATCTCGTATTCAATTTTTCTTAGTTAAGCCGATGCAACAAATTTTACCCTCAAATACGAAATATGGTACGAAACTGATATTTTTAAAACATTTATTGTTATATGAAATATCTTCTGATGCACTAATGCTATTATTTATTAACTATAACGATGAGAGTGATGAATTTAGATAATGTTAATAATTTAACATGTGAACGTAACTAAGTGTTAACGGTTCTTAAACAAGGTACTTTTCCTTTCTAAAAATACATTCATTTTTTACACACGACGGCGTACAAATGTTTTATCCTGCGTGCCGATTAAATCTACAGTCGTGACTCATCTAACCTAACCTATAGTTTAACTACATAACCAACTATGTTAGAACTAATTGTCGAGAAAAATATATGCTAAAAAGTTAAATTACTTCAATCATCTTACTGGTCAATAAAGATAAATTGATATATTTTTTAATGCTCTAGGACAGCAGACAGGCTGACGGCCCGCTTAGAATTTAGCAGTACCATCGCCTATGGGTGTTTGCAACGCCAATGGCATCGCAAACACGCTGATGTCCCATAAGGGTACAGGAACTTGGGTCACTAATGCCGGAACACAGCACAAGGTTATTATGGCGGCATACTTAAGACCAAAGGTGGTCGCCATCCAGACGGGCAAGATATATGTGCTTAGAAAACAATAAACGCATGAAATATATAATTAATAATCTATTTATCATTTGATTTGTTTAAATATGAGTGTTAATTTTCAAAAAATAAGTAAATAATGAATAGTATGCTCGAAATAATATAAAAATGTATGTAATATAAAAATGTGATGTTAATAAAGAGTTATAGAATATAACTTGCGCAAAATATAAGAATATTAAGAAAAACCGTAATTACAATCTATTATGTTTTGAAAATTCCTCAGCGGCCATCAGCCATTAGAAGATTAAACCTCTACTTCCAAACGAGATTATTGAAGCTGTCTTGATACACATTGATGTATATATATATCAAGACAAATATGTCAATACTGACATCAAGACTAGAAAAACTCTGTTTTATAGAGTATATTTTGTAATAATACCACTGTATTGTAAAGTGTAATTATTCCTTACTATTGGGATTGGGATATAAGAAGTTACATCCACTAAGACTTTTGGGGCCTAAATAAGCCTTACAGGTTCGATGGTATACCTTGCTAAGTAACAACCACGAAAAAACGACAGGTATTCGTATTATTGAAAATATTAATTTGCTTCATATCAAAAATTTAAAGTTCCACAAAGAATATTAAATTTTAACAATCGTTGTTACTTATTTATTTCAATTCTGTTAATTAATGAAATATCTGGATTTCCTTGAAAAACTGAACATTAACATTGATTCCTCTATCTTCTTTTTCTCGTCATAAGGTAGCAATGTATAGAAATAAAATAATTATCCCGACATCCAATTCAGCGATATTCAGTTCTGGCCAATAATGTATATTAAAATAAGTAACAATTATATAGGCACTTAGAATCGTTAGATTTTCGTTTAGGAACGGGTTAAGATAATGATCACTGCGGCCAGGGAGGAGGTAGCTGTAGATGTCCAAGCTCGTTTGAGTGGCAATTACCCCTAGTCTGTAATTATGCCGCTATACCTTGGGTTGTGTTCCGGCATAATTGACCCAGGAACTAGTTCCCCTACGTAGACAGTAGGGAAACTAGTTCCTAGTTAACAATATGTGACGGTAACTGCTTACTGTTAAGTACGCCGTCAGCTTGTCTGTTGTTCACAGCAATATAAAAGGAAATAAATTAAAGAATAACCGAAATATAAATAAATACCATTATAGTTTACTAAATAAATACTACGAGTATTGACACTATAACTTTTATCTGCGAAAAAGAATAGAAATTCATAAGTAGAATTTTGGATTATTTTGCCTCTAGCAAATCAGTTTGGCTCTTCTTAAATAGCTTCGAGTGATTTTTTTTCCTGATTATTAACAAAATTAATATTTGATTATAAATTCTTATTTACATAAATTTAAAAGTGTTAATCAATAAAAAAAAATCATAAAAATCAATCATTCAAAATAATTGATTTTACTTGATTAATTGACTCATATACGGCAAATTTAAGACCAATATATATATTCTTAAAATTTAATAAAAATATCAAAAAGGGCCCTTAACAGATCCCAATTGCTCCCTACGGGGATAACGCCTTATCTGTCGACCTTTTTATATGATAAAAAGTTTCTAATTTGATTCGGGTCAAAGATTTCCGTTCAAAGGATAGCCAATTTTTTTAAAATCCATTATGTTTTTAGAACATTATGTATTTATGAAATAATGATAAGGTGATATTACCAACGCCTGCAGTATTTTAGAATTTTCTTCTTTGAATGAAGAATTGGAATGCTACGATAAATCTGACGATAAACTCCTTTCTAATGTGATTTGTAAGTACTTGAGACTGAGTACCACGATTTCAGTCTTTAAAGACAAGAAATAGGTGGAGGAGTGCGGCAACTAAATCATTTATAATAAGATAGGGCAATAAGGTCATACCTTCCCACCAAGAAGCTCTTCGAAAGTATGTGAGTTATTAGAAGATAAATAACTGACTCTCACTTTTCCAAAAAAAAAACATCGGCTTTTGTTGTTCATCAGACGCTCGAAATAGAAAAATATCACCTTATAAAAGCTAAAAAATACCCAAATCGCAATCTGAAGTAATATTAGCAACGTTTTCAGTTGCCGTTTTGCTACCATTCTTGTTGTTGAAAGTCATATGAACTTATATGCAGAAGCGAATTCAAAAGATTTAATTAACATAAAGAACTCTTTAAACTCTTATTATTAAATATATATTCTAAATTATTGAATTACTGTAAAGGTGGATTACACTTGTTGCTACTCAAATTTTTTCATCTACCCTTAAGTCTGTGTGAAGCGATAATAGTCGACACTGTACTAGAGGACGCTATTGTTCAAGTTTATAGTGAAAGTTTGGCCAAACAACGGGATGTGTCCTTTTGTTTGTGATCTCAATTCTCTTTAAAAATTTAAATATTGTTGGCCGTATCAAAGACTTTAATCTTTACACGTGAAAAAAGTACAAGTACAGGTCGATGGGGCTTCTACCTCACCATATTATAGCAACAATCAATGCATACTCTTTCTATCAACGCATTTCTTTGCCATATAGGCTAATCATACAATTGGACTGGTCTATCACCCTACGCGCATCATGTAATTTTATTTTATTACTAGCTGTGCCCGCAACTCCGTCCACGTGGTATAGTGACTTTGGCCAGCATTTTTTGGGTGTCTGAGGTCAACTTAAATTGGAAATTCAACCTACATTTTCCAGCCTAAGCTAAACCCTATTTCATATGATTGGTGATATAAATCTGAGGTCAATTTAAATTGGAATATAAAATTTCCGAAACTTATCATTTTTAAAATAAACTATTTTTTTTTTCTAAAATAAAAATAGCCTAAGTTACTCCTTGATACATCAGCTATCAGCCAGTGAAAGTCCCGTCAAAATCGGCGCAGCCATTTCAGAGATTAGCCGGAACAAACAGACAAACAGACAGACAGGCAGACAAAAATTGTAAATGTTGTTTTGGTATATGCACCGTGTATACGTCCGAATACACTTAGTAAAAAACGGTTATTTTAATATCACAAACAGACCCTCCAATTTTATTCATTTGTATAGATTATTATAGGGCTCTTAAATTAAACAAAATTCACCTAATTAATATTCAAATCATACTAAGGCATATGTAGTAATTATAAAAGAAAACTAAATAGCGCCAGCACAGACAGCAATAATTTGATCATCATTCTGTTTTTGATTTGGGGATTGAGACAATGGACTATGTAAATTAAATAATAATAACAGTACATAACGTCCTACTGCTGGATTAGCGCCTGCTCTGGCAATATACAAACTAGTGATCTTGGTATGCTCACTATGTTTTCCATCACCGTATGTGGCAATTATGTTATAATATGAGCATAAACGAGAAAAATTGCTTAAGTGGTGAATGCTATCATGGAATATGAACCTGTAGAATTTAGGTTGGTCTCCACTTAGCTACCACATACTTGAAAGCACTACTATAGCATTATCATTAACACTACTAAATACCACTAGCATCTACATTAATTTTTTTTAAGTATATACTTACAGATATATACTTAGGTATATACTTGAGTGTTACAAACATTCCGATGCGAAAAGACGCATAAAATTTATGTCCTATGAATTATCAGTTTGTCTGACTACAGTAATTCAGATTATTTATTGTTTTGAAAGGTACTTATGCTTATGCTAGTCTATTCAACCTAATATCACTGCGTCTAATTTATTTAACTATAGTGATCGTCACAAATTTACTTAGCTCATAGACAAAGCCTACCATACGTAAGGAAGCAGTTTTTTGATAGGAGCTGTTCGTACCTCATCCGGTTCCAGCATACGCTTTCCTGTACTTTAGAATGAAGCATGCTAGATACTCCAAAGTAAAAAATTCGAATGTAATCGAGATAACGCTTGAAAAACGGAAAAGATTTCAAATACAAAAGAGAAGCCTAATTTTACATTTTATAATGCGTCATAAAAGAAAATTACTCAATTTATATAAACGGCAAACATGATCAGACAATTGTGTTTTCAACCGTTACATCTCATTACGAAGATTCATTGGCTTTCACTAATGTGGAAGGTAAGCGGCCAATGCCCTTAAATCCCTTAACTACAATACCTTTTATTCCAAACTATTGCCACGCAAATTACAAGATTTAATTTTACCGGTCGAACCTTGGAACCCGATTACGTTACAAATTTAATGAACTTTTATTATATTAATGGTCTTGATTCGAATCATAACGTTCAGGGTCTTTAGGGTCGCTTTAGAACGTAACCTTTGAATTACTGTTATGGTTATGTTACATAGAAACGCACGCCTTAACTATAAAGATTCATGTAATTGGATAAGGGCATGTATATTCATTTTAGGTATGGCTGTACCCTGACTCTATTTTTTATATATGACATAACCATTGTTACGTTTTTTACGCCAACGTAAAAGGCGATAGATGATTTACTAGGTCGCTAGAAAAGAATCCACTTTCCTTTAACATTTATTGAACAAAGTACAATCATATATGCAGGAACTATCTTTTTGCACAGGCTAACTGGATCACATTAGAACCGCTTCGGCACGGCTAACAAAAGACAGGGTGTCGCAGAATTGACTTTTGGACATTGCTCTACAATGCCCCCGGCTCGCACGTTTTGTGGGGGTGTCCCAGATGACACTGAGTAAGCAGTACTCAGTCATGGAGAGAACACCCTCCTCGTACTGCTGCCTTAGCCAGGTAGGCACCCCAACCCTTCTGGCTTGTGACGTAAGCCGACGTGGTTATATTGGCCTCACCGTTTTAACCATACGGCGGCCGTTTTCGAATGGCTGACCGAGATATGATGGGTAGCGGCAACGGCATGCTGAATAAGACCCCGGTCAAAAGATCAACTTTTGGACATTGCACTACAACACCTGCGGCTCGTTCGTCTACCTGAGAATGGCATTTTTCCCGACTGATAAGCTGCAGAAGGAACACTACTCCGCATCAATTTGTTCGCAGGCTAGACCTTCGCAGCTAACAACCCTCGGTTGCGTGAAGGTCATCGGTAGCCTCCCTACGGGAACGTATGCGTTCAATATTAATATCTTATTATTTATATCATTAAAATATGACGAACTTATGCTATGTGAGAAGGAAAATGCTGCCATTGACGTGTATGGATTTCGTAAAAGCTGATATGTATAAGGCGTGAATTTTGAGATGACAGGTAACAGGGGAAAGTGAAAGGAGAGAACACTTTGTGCCAGTTCATGATATAAGGGCAGGAAGAAAACTTAATATTTTTTGATATAATGTTTTTCGCTTACAAATAGCGGCCTCTGGGCTCCTATGCCAAACTTTGGATTGTAACCTGAATTCAAAGCTAAGAATCATCTTGTTTATCACATCGAATGACTATGATGAAACAGACTGATTTGTACACACCTAGCAATCCCATTATAATTATATTTGTAGAGATTTGAAATCAGCCCTCTGCAAAGTTATATTTCGGTCCTCGAAATGAAGTGGTCTCAGAAATTTAATTATCCCGGCATTGAATAAGATACCGTTAAGGATTTCATTACCATGATTAGAGGCGCAATGTTCGTCGAATTGTTTCTAATAATATCTATATTCGTCTACGAAATTTCTATTTCATACAACCTGATTGCGTACTTTTGATCGATAGATACCTTTAAGTGACCCACTTTGACTTGACATACTTGTGAGTAAAATTTCGTAGACTCATCACATTGATGAAAAATTTAAGTATATAAGGAACATATGATGAATTAAAATAGCAATATGAACCGACTTGCGTATAGAGGGTTTCAGTAGAGTATAATATATTAGAGCCTTTGGAAATGTGCCTAGTAACATAGTAAAGTGATTGTAAATACAGTAAACACACATTTTGCACATTTGAAACATGAATAGAAATAAAACTACAAATGTTATTTTGTTCATCGTTTATTTAACGTAATAAACGAATATTGAAATTATTTTTTTTAAATGACATCGTCGAGATGTGCCCTGTCTCGACGTTGGCACTCCTGCAAACGACTACGCAAACTTTAAAACTCGCTGACACATGCTGCGAGGGTTCGCGAATGTCTCCTCGTTGATGTTTTCTTTTAATTAAGATAAGGTCGTCAGTTTATTGAGGTACACTCGACTTTTCAGGTATCTCCACAAGAAAAATCGCAAGGTGTAACATCCTGGCTTCTTGGAGACCATAGAATATCACCCTTGCTATGAATTAATTTGTTAACAAACATTTATTTGACCACCGGTAAAGTCACATTTGACGTATGGCATGTTGCTCAGTCTTGTTGCATCCAAGTCCTACTGTTGTATCCTTCAAACTCGTGTAACTGTGATGTCAAAAACTCTCGCAACATCTTCACGTATTCCACAGACTTCACACGTTATTTCCTTGATTATTTTCAAATATACATATATGGACTGATTATGCCCTTTGCTGATATGGCAGCTCATACTGTCGTTTTAGGTGAATGAAGTGGTATTTAGTGTTTAAGGCGAGGGTTTTCCCTGCTCCAATATCGACAATTGTGCTTGTTTACGTGCCCATTAATGTAAAAATTGGCCTCGTCCGTAAATAATACATTCTCAAGGCTTAGGCGCAAATCGCTCCAGCATAGTGTCAGCTAATAATTTACGTTGAATATAATCATTTGGTTTCATCTCCTACACAATTTGAAGCTTATATGGGTGTAGTTTAAGGTTCAGATGCAAAATTCACTGCAGACTGGTCTGCGGATTCATTCACAGACTAGTTCTGGAAACACCAAGGTATTGCCAGAACAGCCGAACGCTTATGCGTAGATGATTCTAGATAGTTCCTTACAGGAATTTCAACCTCCCGAATATTCTTACCGCTTTTTTTTTAACGTGACCGTCCTGTTTGTTTAATATTCGTTCTCAATCCGGTTTGCTCGAACTTCTTGACCAAACTTCTAGATCAAATTAATCCTTGGACACTAACTTACATAACGTAGTCCGTATTCAATTCAAAATAGGCGTCGTAAAGTAAAGTAGGAATTTTTGTAAAATCATTTTACACAATAAGCACGCTGCACGTTCCATAAAGCGCCCCATCGTAACTAAATTTAACTAAAATTGCGTGAAGCGCCGCACAGTATCCCGCTACCCGCACGCCTCTCCCTCTAACGGTTTTTGAGAAATCAAGTGTTGCTATTTGCAAAAAGAAATTGCCCAACCTGTATAATCAAATGTTTAAAAAAAACGTGAGTAGAGAGTGCTTAGCAACATCGTATATAATCGACTTTTGTTTGAAGACTATTCCCTGCATTATGTAAAACCCTATTTAACGCAGAGCTTTACAATGAATTGATAAAACATATCAGTTCACACAGGACAGAACATCTACGCAAGCAAATTTGATATAGATTGTAGAAAAAAAGCCGAAATTGGACTGAAGTACGTAGAAAACATTCAGAAAATTACTCCACTTGTACAATTAACTTGTCATGTACAAAGTACATAGCAAAGACAAGATCAAATTGAACTAGATGTCAATTCTATGTTTATATTTAAATTTTACAGTCACACTAAATAAAAATATTCAATTTTAACTACAGGCTCTGTATATATTTATTTTCACCTGCTTGTTTGGAAAGGGTGCCGACATATAAAGACGCATTACATACAGATTAGTGCTCGAGGCACATATGAGTGAAAACTTTCACAACGCAGTCAATTGTAGCCACATAATATTTGTTATTCAGTAGGTAACAACAAACGTACCACCCTGCTATTTTTCAATTCACACGTGACCAGAAATTCGATTGAATTGGTGAATCACATTGGATTAAAAACACATGGCAAATAATATATTATTAAAACAAATAAATAGAAAAATAGATTGAAGAGACACATTTTGTCTATGATATTTTTAAATATTTCTTTATTAAAATGATTGATAAGAAATTTCTTACGCTCTTTAGTAAAAAGCTTATTTCGTTAGCCTCGAGATAAGAGATAGTTATGGAGGGCTCTTCTGGGTTACTAGGTTTAGTTTTTTTATTGCTGAGTAACAACGGCGCCCTTAAAGTATTCTATTCTATTCTTGTTAATTTTGGCTCCAACGCTTTGGGCATTGATTTTGCCAATGTCGGCGTAAGAGAAGATTTGACCAGTGTTTATTGCGAGAGTTAATAAGGATAGGTATTAATTTTGCTAAAAGTATTCTGAAGACCTGGTGATAACGCAATATACAAATGATAAATTGACTATATTATAAACATATATCATTTAACAACAAAAATTTACTTAGTATATATATATAAAAATAGAATCAGTTAGCGTTAAAAGGAAATTTACATTAATAGGTCGAGGAAAGTCTTTAGGTAAGATATCACTATGAGGATGGGTAATTTTCGGGCATTCAAAGAAGATGTGTTGAAGGGTTCCCTCAGCTAGACCACATTCGCATATAGAATGATCTCGGATTCTGATTTTGGCTAAGAGCCCTTATAGTAGCAAACATCCATGGGTTACAGTAACAGATTACTGTTATAGGAGCTGTCAGCCTGTCTATTGTTCTTCAGCATTAAAAAATATGACAATGACAGTTATATACCTGAAATTCAACTCTCATCACAAATTTCCTAAAGTTATCACACATTATTGCGATTAAATATTAATTACCTCCATCTATTTTTTTAGGTTTTACCCATAAGTGCTTGTGACCTGAACGTGAATATTTAAAACTAATACAAAACCTTACTGCGTGTAGCAAATGAATTATAAATACAAAAGTTAATAAATTAGGGTTGTTTATACACGAGTACACTTCACCCCGCCGTCTTCAATACCTTTGCTCGTCAAGTTTTAATACCTCATATAAGACTGAAAGGAGCGGAACACTTAATTATCTATGAAACAAGATCGCAACATGGCGAATAATGTAGACTAAATTAAAGAGCCTCCGTTTTATCTCAAAAGCAGTGGAGATGAAGGCGTTTTTAACATTTTCACCTATACTCCTTAAAGCACATATTTAAAAATGTATGGACTGCCTTATATTAAAACTACGTTATATAAACTCTAGTTTCTGGAGTTTTGGTAAGCGAAGTCAAAGGATATTTTTAATGTAGACTGGATTTAATTTAAATCAGCTCTAAGATTCTCTTTGTACCTGCTCGGAATATAAGTATGCCTTTATTAGTTTGGAGAAGTGCAATAAAGTGTTTGTTTGCTCATATTTCAATGAGTTGTTTCAAGAATTATTGTGTTAGAAACAAGACGAATAAGACATCTTAATTATATCGCATTCTTAATAAACTAGTAGCTAATGTCAAAAATGTAAATCTATAACATTCTCCAAAAAGAAAACAAATATTGTTTATATTTATTCACTTTCAGGTAACAGTTTAGAAAAAGTTTCTATAATTAAAGACTTAGGAGTCTTCCTAGACTCTAAATTACATTTCGATTTTCATATTAATTATATCGTCAATAAAGCCTTACAACTTTATGGGTTCGTAATGCGTTCTAGTATGCCATTTAAAAAGTCATCATCTTATCTTTTATTGTACAAATCCCTCATAAGATCACAATTAGAATATGCTACCACAATTTGGAATCCAATTTATAACAAATACAATGCGCAGATAGAATTAGTACAGCGTAAATACTTAAAAGCTATGAACTACCGCTGCTATGGCGCTAAGTCCTCGTATGACTCGCTTCTTACCAAATATTCTTTACATAAACTTGAGACGAGAAGGAAGTCGCTTGACGCTATACTTCTGTATAATATTTGTCATAATAAATTTGACTGTAATTCATTAATTAGTAAACTGAATATCCATGTTCCGCAGAGATATCAAACAATTAGAGAAACACGTACTCGTAAATCATTTACTTCTCGCATTTGTAAAACTGCAGCGGGGGCTCGTGCCCCTCTTAATAAGATTATGAGAGAATATAATAAAAGCTTCACGGATGTAGATATATTTCACATTTCTGCTGCTGGTTTTAGGAATAGTGTAACTAAGCAATTGGTTATGCAAACTGAATGACCGTCTGTATGTATGTATATCTCTTTCTTTTTATTATAGGTTTATAAGTTATGTTAAAAATGTGTAGTTTTTAATCTAATGTAGTTTATCTTAGCTTATTTTTTTTTTTTTGTAATTTGTCACTGTGGGCAACGATACTGGTTTTACCATTAGTAATTTAAATTTTTATTTTACCTCTATTGTAATTTTTATGGTAAAATTGTTTGTAGCTCCTAATAAATTAAAAAAAAAATAATGTCATCACTGGCATCGCGTGTTTGATTCCCATAAATACAGTCGATGTTGAAGTATAAACATTTACTACGTGTTAGCAGTGGGAAAGTTAGGAAACACTAAGTTACTGCTGAGTCTAATATATCCTAAAAAAAATAGATAATGGTCCATACATTGTAGGAGGTTTCAAACTTTTTAAATATAAAATAAATAGATTACCCCAAGTACTATATATATTATATCTAGAGGAAAAATATGGATAATTCAGATGATAAAGTTTTAATGATTGTTACACTAAAAAGAGACTTACTATAAATCAAATTATATTTACTAAATTAATCAATATTAATTTCATTAATAAGTGTTAATCAGGAACTAAACACTCCAACATCACAGCTAATAAAGGTAATAACAGAGCCATTATAAGCTGCTTTCTACATATCTATAACAGACAGGCTGACGGCCCGTTTAACAGTAAGTAGTTAAAGCCGCCTACAGGTGTTTGCTACGCCAGCGGCATCGCCAATACGCTGCCGTCCGCGTAGCGGATTTGAAACCTGGGTCATTTATACCGGAGCATAACATAAGGTAATTATGGCGGCATATTTAGAGACACAGGGTGGTTGTCCTACAGGCAGGCTCCAGCTCTATCACCTAGCTAGAGTTGTTTTGTCGCCTTTTACTGCAGCCCGCCTCAGACCGCAGGCTCAGTATTCTTACGCCACCCCTGTACGGACAACATCTTATGACAACATAACCAAGTGTATTTAGCAAACGTTAAAAATTAAAATAAGTGTAATAAGAATCTTATTATATAATAAGCTTGTGAAACGTCAAAAAAATTATTCACTTCTTCATAACACGGCCTTCGCAACAATCAATGTTTTGTATCGTATTATATAAAATATAATGTAACAACACCTAAAATATAAGGATTTAATAATCCTTTTATTTATTTTTTTGATGAAAAATAAAGTGCTTTCATTTGGGAAAGAAAGCAGCGGTTCGATTAGTATTTTATACAAACAACACCACATCAACCAATTCACGTTTAAAGTACAACGTGGGTGTTTCACACAGGTGCAAGTTTCACACGCGTGCAGAACAATTAAGAAATTAAACGACAAAGGCAAGCTAATGCATCAAAATAACGCCATAAAACAAAGTTGCATAAAATTATCGAGTGGAACACATAACGTGCACACAGATAATCGCATCAAGGCCCTAAGCCGTTCACCTCGGCAGTTGATTTAAATATGCAGACGTTTGTATTGATTGTCTCCAGGAATAACACCCGTGGAACCCCGAAGCCGACCGCGCGTCATTCGCCTGAACATTTCATACATTATAAAAGCTGTTTGACATGATACGATATGATTTTACAAACGTAGCTGCGCCCATTTAATCGAATCGAATTACTGAAACGTAGTGATTTTTGGGATAATATTTTTTTTGCTGAGGAACAGCAGACAGGCTGACAGCCTACTTAATAGTAAGCAGTTACTGTCAGCTATGGATGTTTGTGACACTAGGGCCACCCTGAACACGCTGCTGTCCCATAGGGATACACAAACCATTAATGTCGGAACACAACAAGGTTATTATGGCGGCATACTTATTTATACACCAGGGGTGGTCGCCATTCAGATTGGCTTGGGGCTTTACAGGTAGCTTGGGTTATTTTGTTGCCTTTTACGACAGGCCAATCCTGGCCACAGAGGTTAGTATGCTTACTTCGTCCCTGCACGGATAGAAGTAATTTACGTAATGTAATTACTGGGATTGTTCTGATTTCTATATTTGAGAAATTGTGGCGTTATTATCATCAACGTTGTTGAGAGTTCTTAGAATTGTCCACTCCTCCTCATTCGCCGCGACTTCGCGACTGATTTTCGGTAGCTTTCCTTGTTATTTTTTTTATACATTAAATGATTAGTAAAAAGTGATAAGTTTTTAATTTATCTTGTGTACAGTCGACTGAAATGTAGAACATGGATCAAATTCAATCGAAGAACAGTAGTATTTTTTTATATTTTATTTTTAAAAAAATATTATATTTGTAACTTTTATCTATTCTTTACATACAAATTGTTAAATATTAAGTTAGTTTTGAAATACTGAAGTTAAGTTTCACGACAAAAATGAATTTAAAAGTGATGCCTGTGAGGCGTGACCTTTATAGTGTTCTAAGTTTGTCATGACACCAGTTAAGGGTTAGAAAAAGTTACTTCTTAACTTGCTTCCCAACTTGATCTATTATGCTTGGTGATCATGATCTTATAAAGTAAAACTGAATTATCTAGGTTTCTCTAGCTTCATACAAGCGGTGTTCAGCTGAGATGGTAAGTCCATTCTTTCTTAGCTTTACACCTGTAAATATCTTCATATCCTTAATTATTCTACTACTCGAGACATGAAATTATGATTTAATACCGCAAATTTTCGAATGGCTGCCAATAATAAAAATTGTTAAATTAAGAGTGCTTTTGAACATGGATTATGGTCAAAAGCACTCCTAATTTAACAAGCAGTTAAACTTTCTCCAAGTCTCGCGTCCCTGGTGATCCAGGGGTGATTTTGGTGGGTATGGCGACGTGCGGTCTCTCACTTAAAAGCACACGACCCGGTTGCGCAATTCCCTAGAAGCGTGGGGAGTGTAAAAGTATTCGCATCTCGAAAAAACTTCAGCTTTTTAGCATAAGTTATTTAGATTTAATTTACAAGTCATAGCATAAGAAAAAGAAAAGGCACATGCTATCCACACGGCAAAAATGGTGTGTAGGCAAATTCGCCATATACCTCGACATTAGACCCGACTTCAAAGAGAACCCAAAACTTAGACTAATTATCAGATTTAAAATTGGGGTTAGCCATAAATATAACTTAATTTCAATAAACGTTAGTATTAGCTTAAAGTACATTCTCCACGCACCCTTTGAAGCCGTCATTCGTGCCCTCAAAGGCAAAATTTGCTTTACTCCACTCATAGTGAGTGCTAACATAATGAAATCAATAGCTTTTTATCCAGAGAAAACCGATTTATCAGTATGGGGTGGAAAACCCAGGAGAAGCCAACGCAGCTATCAGGATCATCGCATCTATCTCATACGCTCATCGTATTAGTATCGTTTTTCTATTCTGCTGACCAGTGACGGTGTTGGTCAAATGTAGCCAGCACGGCATACTGACAAAAACCCCAATTGCCATCCTGAGTTATATAGTGGCATTGCACGATAGACTTTTGGCAATGACAACTTTTAAGTACATACATACATACAGACATATAATCACGCCTCTTTCCCGTAGGGGTAGGCAGAGACCACTTCTTTCCACTTGCTACGATCCTTACATACTTGTTTCGCTTCGTCCACTTTTATTATTCCCTTCATACATGCCCTTCGGTTTAGGGTACTCTTGACCTGGCCTTTTTTCAAGACGTCCCTGATCTGGTCTTGAAACGTCCGCCTAGGTCTACCCCTTCCAACACTTCCATTCACACTCGCCTTAAACACTTTTTTCGTCAATCGTTCTTCATTCATTCTCTTGACATGGACAAATTTATCTTAAATATGGTACTGTTGGAGATCTGGCTTTAGTTTGTGCCGAATGATATTTCTTAGGTATTCATATAAGTAAATCAGGATCACAAATGTGTATGTGCGCCTATTTCGATCATATATTAAAATTTCAGGTGTTTTCTTAATTAAAGTATGTCCTAAGTAATTTTTTTTTTTTTTGGTCTCGGGGAAAAACCTCTCTTGACGGGTTCCCCCGGCCCGGGGGGACCGAGGGATGTGTGGGACTCCGGGAAAGATGATTGGCCATCCGACTACCCACTAAAAAACCCCGCTGTTCTCCTATCGCCTACGCCCGGGCCCACGGATATATGGCCTGCCGATCTCGTGGCCCGGGCCGGCGCCGGCCCGCCCTTTGTCTTGAGGCGGGCCCCTTCTAAAGTGTTGGCGCCAGGGGGTCAGGGTTTCGTCCCCCCGGCGCTCTCCTAACAACTCTAGGAGTTGAGGGGGGCCGCGGAACAGCACGCAGCCCTCACCCTCGCGGCAATAGTGCGGGCGGCGGGTCCTCCCCCGAGGGGCCGCCCGCGACCGCTTTTTACGGCGGCCGGAGGTCGTTACTGGCCCTCCGGCGCCCCCGGCGTGGCCTGCGTTGGCGGGAGGGGAGTGTGGTGGTCAACTCCCGCTCCCGCTCCGCCGCCTCCTTTGCGGACATGACTGCCTCGCAGAAGGAGGCGACGGCCGTCCATCCAGGATCGCCCCCGACCATGGACAGAACCAGGGCCGGGAGCGACAGGTCCACGCCGATTTGGGCGAAGAGGGCGCGGCGCTCCTCGCGCCACGCAGGGCACACGGCGACAGTGTGGTTCACCGTGTCCTCCTCGTCGCCCGCGCCACAGTGGTGGCACCCTGACGTCATCTCCCGCCCTATGCGACACAGGTACCTCCCGAAGCAACCGTGCCCCGAGAGGACCTGCGTCAGGCGGAAGGTCAGGGCGCCGTGGCGCCTTTCCAACCATTCGGCCAGGACGGGCCTCACCGCTTCGATGGTGGCGAGGCCCGCGCTGGGGTGCGCGAGGCGCTCCTTCCACTCCACCATGAGCACCACGTCGCGCAGCTCCGCCCGCTTTGCCTCAACTTCGCGAGGCGCGGGGCGAGAGCCACGCTCGGCCGCGTCCCGGCGCCACTGGTACAACAGCGCCAGGACCCGGGCCTCGAGGTCCCATGGTGGGGATCCGGCCAGCAGGGAGGCCGCTTCGAAGGACACCGTGCGGTATCCCCTTATCGCCCTGACGGCCAGGACGCGCTGCGGCCTGCGAAGCAGCGCCGTCGTTTTGGCCGTCAGGCGATCCGCCCAGATCGGGGCCCCGTAAAGGGCCATCGACCGCACGGTTCCTTCAAAGAGTCTGCGGCACACTGCGCCCGGCCCGCCGGTATTCGGCAGCAGACGGGAGAGTCCCGCCGCCGCCCGTACTAGCCTCGGCGCCAGGCACTCGAAGTGCGCCGCAAAGTCCCATCGGCCGTCGAGCACCAGTCCGAGATAATTCATGGACGGCCCGACGGCGATGCGGACGCCTCCTACCGTTATGCTCAGGCCCGGTGGCGGCCTCTGGCGGGGCCCGTAGAATATAAGGGCCTCCGTCTTGTTTAAGGCCACCTCCAGGCCGAGTAGCCGGATTCTAGCCACCGTTTGCGCCACCCCAGCCGTGCCCAGAAGGCACGCCTGGCGGGGGTTCCTCCCACGCGCTGTGACGAGCGTGTCGTCGGCGTAGCAGATGACGCCTACGCCGGGGAGGAGCGCCCCTCTCAGGACCCAGTCGTATGCGATGTTCCACAGCAGGGGGCCCAGGACCGACCCCTGCGGAACACCGCACACGACGTCTCGCCGACTTTGCCCACCCTGGACCGGGTAGACGACGGCACGATCATCCAAATATGCCTCGACTATGCGGCGGAGGTAGGGAGGCACCCGATGGTACTTGAGCGCCTCCCGCACGCAGCTCCACGGCAGGGTGTTGAAGGCATTGGCGATGTCAAGTGACACTGCCAATAGCACCCTGCCTCGAGCCACCGCGTCCTCCGCCTGGCTCCTCAGACGCGTGATCGCATCAATAGTGGAGCGCCCCTTTCGGAACCCGAACTGTTCGTCCGCCAGGTTCGGCCCCTCCGTCTCTAGGTGCCGGACGAGGCGGTCTGCGAGGATCCTTTCGAAGACCTTCCCCACCTCGTCCAGCAGCACGATGGGCCGATAGGCGGACGGTGAGTCCGCCGGGCGCCCCTCCTTCGCGATCAGGACCAGCCTCCCCGTCTTCCATCTGCGGGGAAATGTCCTAAGTAATATACATACTTGCTTTAACAGTTGGTTTTCGTATTAACTAGACGACTGTTATTTTAATTATACTAAAAGCTGTTTAATATTTTTTCATTTTCTAAACTGGCACTTTTATTACTATAATATTAGCAATTTTTTTTCTTGGTTAAAGTATTCAATAGTTGTCAATTTTCATAAACAGTACGTTTTTTAAAGAAAATATTTTGATATTACATATAAGAAATATCCATACACCTCATTCTTTCATGGCTAAACTTAGAACATATGATTACGTGTACAGTTGTATCAAGCTTTCTGATGATTATGTGAATTGGTACTCAAAAGCATAATCTTAACAAATCAATTGTAATTAAAAGCTGATTTTTCTATTATTTTCTTTTCTTTTATTCTTAGTATTTGATTTGTAATAAATCAAATACTAATTACAAAATTTAGCAAATTCTAGAATGCTATCAACCTGCTAATGAAGATGAACCTGATAAAGAAATATAAAAATGTTATCTGCAGGTAAATTGTAATCTACACAACCAATATGTAGGGCATCCAATACAGTTTTCCCAAATCCTCAGGACAGGCAAATGGGGCTCCGTGCTCAGCGTGGCTCAGGGGAGATTAGACCCCACGCCAATCCCGCGTGGCAAATATCAAGCTGCCATAAACCAAACAAACTTATGTTTGAGCACACCCGTATAACTTTGCCATGACCCTTATTTTTTTGTTTGTCCCTAAACTAGATCAAATTACAGTTTCGTGCGGCAGTTAAGGTGTATTTATGATATTTGTTTGTTCCGATTTTATGTTGCAGAATACATTTTGCAGGGAATCCATTAGCACAATATTTCTGAAAATAAGTTTTAAGAGTATATTATTACTGAGACACCCCATTAATTAAATTTGATAATGATACAATATAAATGATTTATGTAGGGCGTAAATTTCTAGCCATGACGTCTTCGCCGGACCGCAGCAGGAGGGTTAGACCCACAAAGTAATTGACCTTGTAAAGGGTGCGAGCCAATTGATTTCAATACCTACCAAGAATTCTGAGGACCGTACGATGTGGAGATGTGTGGGAGAAAGGTGGGTTCCGAAGAGGAGTTGCAACTAGGATTTAACGATACGATGATGATGATGATATACGTAAATGACTTCTTTGTATCTGAGGTTAATAATAGAGAAAAAAGACTAAGATACTCTGGTTATCAAATTAAAAAATATATTTATTCCTATAAAAAAATAAGACAGTCTTGTCTAAGCAACTAGATAATGTAGAATGGAAAATTAAAAACCAATAGGATGAAAGCATCGGATAAGCATCTTTGGATGAAAAGGTTATCCCACCCTCTCGTAACTCTGGCATGCTGGACTACGATCAATTGGTAAATTTGAAATTTTGATACGTTTAAGTCTAAAATTTCGGATTTGATGTCACCTGATGTGGAGAGGGTTGCTTAAAAATTTTCAGTGAGACACAATGTTAAGAATATTAATAACAGCTCAAAACCTTTTTCAAGAAATAAAAATATATTAATAGACTTTCAGATTTCAAATCTACAATATACTAGTAGAGATATAATGTAGCATGTGTACTCATCGAGCGCTCATTATTAATGTTGAAAAAACCCAATTTTTAATACTTTCAAAATGGAAAACCCGAAATGAAAGCTTAAAGTTTCGATAAGAATATTAAAATTATTAAAAAAGGTAGAAAATATTAATTAATGGATAATCACAGCTTTAATTTTTAAATTCTCAATACTGAAACCTTCAGTGAACAGCTGACGTGATCAAAGATTGAACGACGTGTAGTTAACTCTAACAGTGAAGCTCAGCTGGAGGTCGTAACTTTGCTTAACGGCGTGGCGCACCTATGACGTGTTCACTTAAACGGTGTCTATTAATAATATCACCTGTCGTACCTTTATCGAGTTTGGGACCTCATGGTTTGTGCTCCACAGTGTACCAAAAATATCGATTCACGACGAATCCAGCATGTCGGCCGCCCTCGAGGGCAGACGGTTGCTCTCGCTCTACGTACACATAGAACACAACACGTCAGGCGAGATATCAAAACCGTTTCCCGCCACTACTTTTTCAACACTTATCAGCCACTGCAAGGTTTTTCGTCCACGACATTAAAAATAGTTATTCAAATCACTTAATTACACATTTTTAAAAGTATTTATATTAAAGATATGCCAGATAAACGGTTTAAAAGTTTCATAATGTTATTTACTTCAGCGCCGGAAAACGTACCAACCCCTAGAGCTCGCTCGGCCCGACTGACTGAGTTTCCTATATTTTCCCGGCGCAAGCCTTCAACCCCTTGTAATCGAGCACATATACAAAGATATAATGTGTTCTAGATGTAACCACCTTACAATTTTTGATATAAAATGAAATCGGGGCTTTCGAATATAGAAGCTAAATGCTGCCGCAAAACAACTTCGGCATAACATAAAGCGAATCTTTTTCTGAATTTTCTGTGCAGATAATTGTTAAATTGTGAAGATAATTTCAATTTAAATTCCTCTTTAAAGAAATAAAAAGTTTTAGTTAAATAAAACATCATTTGACCATTTAGCAGCTAAATTTTCGTGAAAAAAACTTCAATTTCATAAATCTAGTAATGTAATGAAAAGATATTAAGTCTGTAA
This sequence comes from Malacosoma neustria, assembly GCA_963693495.1. Lineage (NCBI taxonomy): Eukaryota > Metazoa > Arthropoda > Insecta > Lepidoptera > Lasiocampidae > Malacosoma > Malacosoma neustria. Next base: position 9,694,397 of record OY856374.1, read on the forward strand.
TGTTAAAAAAGTAAACTAAACAAATGTTTAGTTTCTTGAGCAGTTTAGTTTAGTCGGTACAGTACATTTTTAAATAACGAAACTTTCACGTATGTCATGTGACTAGTGCTATAATAATATATACGTAATTTATTTCAAATGTTTACAATGGATATTAACCATACCGTTCGCGTGAAATCCAAAAATCTTTCATTTTTTAAAAATTTAATATTTTAAAATCTCCAGTATTTCAATAATACTTACTAAACGTCGATGATAGTAATCATATCATTTTCAATATGACTAAAATATTTGTTTAGAAAAATAATTTCTAAATAATATATTAATTACTGACGTATTGTCATAGTTTTTAATTTCCATCCCCAAGGCGGAGTAGAAAAATAAGTCAGGTAAGCCATTATTGGTATTGTCGCAATTATTACGGGTCGCCACAATTTGTGTTTTTCTCCCATTTTATTCTATCCTGGCATTCTTCATCCGTAATTTCACAAACTCGTGCATTACAAATATTACTTCCACTGCTTTTTAAGTCTATCCCTGTTCTTGTATTTATCTACTTTCAGGTTCAACATTCTTCTAATAACGTGGTCGGCATCCCTTATCATTACGTGTCTATCTTTTTCCATGTCAGTCTCCTTCTTCCCAATGTATAGAATAATAGGACGCCTCACAAAAAATAAGACTAAAAAGGTTGTCTTGATTTTTTTTAAATAGGAACTGAATTTACTTATGGATAAAAAGACAGGTATCCAAATACAGTAAATTAAAAAACACACTGTCAATCAAATAGGGACAATGTCAACTGTCAACTTGAAATATATTCAAAAACAAGACGCAGTCGTATTGAAAAGGGCATTAAACCACTGAAGTTAGGTCCATACATTGTACACCAAGTAAAAGTGAAAATATATATTTGTTTATTTTTTTACATTTTGTGAATTAAGCTTATGGTGTTCCTATTAATGTATAACCGAAAAAGTATGTTTGCATGAAATATGGCTCAACCAGAAGACACAGAGCTTAGAGATTTAGTTATAGAAGCATTAGAAAAGAATGGGTCGCTTGCAAAAGTACGCGCTTTACTTCGAGCCAATATATTTCTAGCTTTTGAAGATGAACGTGATAATGTAAAGCAGAATGCGAATCTAGACAATATATTAAAAATGTCTGAAGGTATTCTGTCATTGTCCATTGTACACGAATTTTTGGAATTCTGTAACTTGAAGAATACATTGTTTGTTTACATGTCGGAATCTCGACAGGGCAAAGAATACAAATTTGAAGGTAAGAAAGCTTTGACTGATAAAATAAACGGTATCGAACAAGACTCGAAAGAACCAGTATTGTTAACACTACTTAAAACTTTATTAAAGCTTCAAAGCTCTACAGAATCCAATGATCCTACAAAATATGATGAAAAACATGAAAGCAATTACAAAGAAGAGCAGAATTGTACTTATATAGTTCACGAAGATTCCCAAAGCTCTACAACTACCTCAAATTCTGATAATTCATCTGATGAAAAAAATAAATTACAATTGAGATTGCAGTTGGAACATTCCGATACAGACACCTCAAGTGATTCAACAAGAGATAAATCGGGTTCTGAATACATTCCTAATGCTTTTTTACCTTCTAAAAATGAGAACATTCTGAAGTATTCAAATGAACAGGACACGAATAAGGAAAATATTGAATATGACAAAAAGCAAAACAAATCAGAATTGCAAATAAATAGTAAAATTAATACAAGTAGTAGTGATTCTACCTCATATATAGATATAAAATCATTAAATGTAAGTAATAAACTATTAAACATCTCTGACTTATCTAAAAAAGAGGAAAAAATTGATAAAACAGAACAAAAGTCTGGTGTATTAGATAAATCACCTACATTAAGTAATATATCATCAATTTCTCACAAAAACATAAATGTAGATAAAATCAGTCCAAATAAATCTAATACAGGATCTGTTAAATCAGATTCAGACTCAGGAGCAGAGTATAGCTATGATTTCTCATCATCTCCAAAAAAGAAAGAGAGTGAGCAGTGGATGAAGTCATCTCAGCATGGCATTAGCCCTAGAAAAATATTACAAGAGAATCAAAACCTTAGTCCCCAGAGCTCTAGAAGTTCCATATCAATATCTGACGTAGCTGATTTGTTAAGTGACCGAAGTTCTACAAAGAATGGTGGGTTAATGAGTAAAGTTAATTCATCATTTAAGAATGCTGATAGTACTAAATTAAGTGACCATTCTGATGAATTGACAGAGTCTCCTATACCATCACTATCAAATTTAAGCCTTGATATACATAGTGATTAAGTTTATTATTAATTTGATAGTTAAATTCAATAATTTTGTTCATGCTCCAATAAATTCGTTTAAACTGTGATATAAGTAATTAAAAGACAAATTTTAAGTCACTGCCACAAATTTCTGAAAACATACTGTCCACAAAATAATCTCATATATGGAATTATCCTGGTTGCATAACTTCAACCATTTTACTCCTACAGGACTAACCTAAAAAGCTCTCAGTATTCCTTATTGTATCTATCTGCCTCTTATATGTTAGTTAAATTATATTATCTCTGATATAGGAAAAAATATTTTGTAGTATAGTTAATTTCTAAAGATGTGTATATTTTGTTTTAGAAAATCTTACTACTTGACTAAGTACCTAGAGAGTTTTATTCAATTATGAATTTATACATTTACCAACTCTTTCATCAATATTTAATTAGTTTTCCTTTTATTTTCTATAGTATCATATAATAATAGTGAACAACATAACTCATCAGGTTAAAAATATGCATAAAACATTATTTGGGCAGAGATTGAATAAAGTAGTATTTTTTTTATTGCTGTAGGACAGCAGACTGGCTGACGGCCTGCTTAGAATTTGGCAGTTACAGTCGCCTATAGGTTTTTGCAACACCAGTGGCATCACGAACATGCTGCTGTTCCGTAAGGGTACAGGGACTTAATCACTAATGCTGTAACACAACTCAAAGTTATTATGGCGGCATACTTAAGACCAAAGGTGGTCGCCATCCAGACGGGCTTGGGGCCTTACCACATAACTAGGTAGGGTTGTTTTATAGCTTTTTACGACAGGCGGACCCCGGCCGCAGAGGTCAGTATTCTTTCTCCACCCCTGCATGGATAAAAATGGAGGAGAAAGGATATATAAATAAAACTCTTAATTTAAATTGAATTCTTAATATTTACTATTAATATTAGATCCAAATAAAAGATTCTCTAGATAGAAATTAACTTCTCTGTCAAGTGATATATTAATCAAATCCCTTAAAAAGTCTAAATATCTAAATATTTTTCTTTTTGGTAAATATTTTCAAAGTACCTTATTCTGTAGAAAATTAGAGCATTCATATTTTAATGTATTATGAAATAGTATGGAAGTATTAAGATGCATTTTTTTTTCTAGTGTAACTAACAAGTTTGTAACAAAAAACTTTACTATCTGTTTTTAACTAATTAACAAAATTATTCATCTTTATTTTTGTTGTAATTTTGTATACACATATGACATAGTGGATTCTCTATATCATGAAATTAAAATTTTGTTCTGTTATAGTTTCCTGAAGAAATTTGTAGGTAACATTGCAAAACTATAAAGTATTGTATACATTTAGACAAATATCCAATAAGTATTTTTAATAATAACTAGTCCTATTTTTCATCACAATTACATGTAAAGCATTTACTTTGGGACCCCAGGTATCCCTTCCAGTAATAACTAGTATTAATATCGTATATATGTATGTATGTAATATAATTTTTTTATTCAACACAGGGAAAAATATACTTTAATTTTCCTAGATGAAATAGAATGCCAAGTACTTATATAATCTCAGAAACCAGTATATATACTGTCAGAGATTTAAAATTACAATATTAATTTTCTTCAATAATCACTAATCGTCCTACATGGAACTTTGCCAGTTCCAATCCAGTGCTGGCATAAAAATATGATAAACACATGCAGCTTAGACTATGATTGTGCAGGTTAAGTGTAGCATAAATTGTCTTTTAAAGCTCCAGTTTCAAATATTGAATAGACACAATTCAAAAGTAGATTACCATGTTCGGTATTGCCAAATTATTGTAATGTAATATAAAAAAAAGTATATATATTTTTTATTGCTGTAGGACAGCAGACAGACTGACGGCCCGCTTAGAATTTAGCAGTTACTGTCGCCTATGGGTTTTTGCAACGCCAGTGGCATCACGAACACGCTGCTGTCCCATAAGGAAACTTGGATCACTAATGCCGGAACACAACTCATGGTTACTATGGCGACATACTTAAGACCAAAGATGGTCGCCATCCAGACGGTCTTGAGGCCCTGCCACGTAGTTGTTTTATCGCTTTTTTCGACAGCCCGACTCGGTCGCAGAATTATTCTTTCTCCGCCCCTGCACAGATAAAATCTTACACACATTTATCAAATTGTAAAAAAAAAATTAAACTTATACAAAGCAATGTGAAAATAGTTATCAACTTTTTAATTTGACTATTTCAGTGTATTATTCCATTTTATTGTTGTAAATATACATTCCAAGTTTTAGAATCAATTGGTTATGGGATTTCTTATTTACTGACTTATAGTGGAAATTTTATTGATAAATAATGAAAGTTTTAAATTCGGTATAATGTATAAACTGCAGTTCCCTGTATTTACATAGATATCTGAGTAACAAAATATATTGATTAGTGTAATAGCATAAACGGAAATAAGTTTACATTGACTTTTGAAGCTTTTATAAAATTAGCAACTTAAAGCTTTGTACTAGTATAACTTAGAGATCAGTTATATACATATGATAGCATGCAAATGTAGTAGAAATAAAGAAAGAATAGAACGGTTTGAAATGTTATTAAAATGCAAGTCAAGTTTTGCACTAGCTACTTGGTCTAAGCAAGGTCACAATATATATTATAATGCTATTTTTAATGAATAATCACGATGTTCAATATTTATATGAAATCTTATGTTAAATTTCCTCACATAGAATTATTCAGTAATAATTTTTTACTATCCTTACTAATTTTTATGAGTTGTTTATTCAATTATCTACAATTGCAACACCTATTACTGCTTCTGTTTGTCTTTTGTTCAGTCTGCGTATTGCGTACCGGACTAAACATTCTGGTTTTACATAATATTGCCAATAGCTTGATAACCTAAAGTTGAACAATAATACGCTACATATATTTTTTTACATTTGTAGTTAAAATTTTATAAATCATATCTGGATCTCAAGACCAGTGAAGTTAGTGGGCGTATTGTGATATCACATTACACCAACCAAGCCAACCAGCCTGTTCTTGTGTTATTCATGAGCTTTTTAAAATAACTAGATTTTAGATAGATTGCAAGAAGAATTTAAATTAATTATATTATGTATACTTTTTTACATATTATGTGATTGCAATAAAAAAAATAATATGTTTTCCTAGTACTAATTGATTTGTTTATAAAGATTAAAAGTATTAATGATCTTTTCAAAGTCAACAATTGATTTTGTATAAAAATATTGTCTAAGAAATAATGTTAACCGAGACCCTATTTAATTGTACCTGTACATTCCTTTTGTATATCCATTTTTTATTTATCAGTACAAGAAGTAGCTAGTGCATATTTGAAATTTTAAATGATTTTCTGGCAAAAATCTCCAATAATGAAATAAAACAAATGTTTGTAAATATATGTGTAGTTTCATAACTACATCATTGTAGTTAGAATAATAATAATGGTAAATCAACTACATACATATTGTTCCTTTGTATCAGTTTCTGTAAAGGTTGTGCCTTATTTCTCGCAACTCGAAATAATTGTTCCTTTATGAAATCAAAATGTACAAGTCTAGTCCTAATAAAACTGGTTCCGTCCAAATTGCTTCATTGCCATTGTCTGGTTATGTTCAATAAACCTGCTGCAATAAATAAATAAAAAACTTTCAATAAATTCATGTTGTTTTATTGTTTTAATTTGGGGTATGGAAGATCGAAATCTTCGGAAATGTCCTTTAAACGAGTAAACTGGACAAGGCTGTGGTGCCTTCGTAATATTGGAAAATCGTTACTGCCGAATTAAATTGAACGCACTCTTGCCTTGTTTTCCAATCAGTGTTGCCGTTTTGTAAATGGAAAAAATGCTAGACTTTGGCGGAGATAATGCTAAAAATGTGCCAGATCAAACTTTAATATGCTAATAAAAATGCCAAGTCTTGTTTAAATGAATTAAAAACGAAAATAATTGCAAGTAGGTAGCGTAATTAAAAACGCAGTGCAATTTTTAAGTATATTTAATCATGAAGATAAATCAAATAAAATTTGTAGATCATCAATATCATCATCGTCGTGAGTTTGTGCTTGTGATGTTGAAGGGCCAACTTCAAAATCAATACTCATTGGCATCACAATCGACTCTTTAATCTTTTGCAGAGAGTAAATATCTTACAGGGGTGTGAACAATAAGTCAATCAAATAAAAAATTTGCCATCAATAGTACTTAAAATTCGAAAGATACGAAATTTTCAGAAAATTCTAATATATGCTAAAGCTTAATTTTTCATACCAACAGGTTTAAAAATATTCCAAATTTAGCATTAAAAATGCCAAATCGGCAACACTATTTCCAATTACAGCATTAGAGCGCATAATAATGTGAACACAATTTCATTTGGACGTAGTTACGCAAAAAGGATCCAACCCACAAAATGTTACTTTTGAATTATTAAAGATTAAAGTTTTAGCTGTATTTCCGCATTGATGTATTTGTTAGTGTCTATGGGTTCTTAAGAAAATATAAGCGTAAATGTATCATTTCTCATACAAATAAGTTTAACTGCTCTTATTTTAGGCCCAGAATGAGTACTTTGTTATACTATCTAATTATTCTACCATATTGTGGGTTGGATCCTTTTTGCGTAACTACGTCCATTTTAGAATTCGAATCTATATTCATTCTATTTCTTTTTTTCAACACTGAACTTAGCGCACTCTGCTGGTGCATTTGAAAACTAATTCACGTGCATAATTCGACATTGTGCGCCAGTGAGTCGTATTATGCTCTGTAATTGGAAAACAAGGTAGGACTAGCAGTGGGTTTCCGATGTTTCGGGTGCAAACCAAATGAAAAGAAAGACCGACTACAAATATGCGATTCAAATAAGAAACTAGTCACTAGAAAAGTACGGTTTGGAACGAAAGCTTATTTGCGTAATGGTGAGTGGAATTGAAGTCATAAATACAGGTAACATACCTGATTTTACCTAATACCTACCTAATTTTATTTTAAACAATAGTTAGTGGAATAAACATTAAAAACCTATGATATGATGACACAACATGGCGCAAAGTCGATCCTATTCTTATTTGAAACGCATTATACCTTCGGCCGTCTTATTATTTATATTTTTAAAAATTAAACCATAAATTTCGTGGGACTAGAAAATTATTGCTGCTGAATTCGGCAATTTAATTAAATTGGCCACCAGAAGAAGCGCTCTTGAACTAATAATGGGCTGTGCCTCCGAAGTTTTGGTTGTATTCCAAATTATAAGAGATAACTAAAATACCTTATATTTCTAAAAGGATTTAAAAATTAAACCATAATTTTATAATCAATGTTTATTTCACAATTTCTGTAAAGCATAGATTGTAGATATCACCATTCATTTATGCACACAAAAATCACCCTTAGAACACTGTAAACAGGTTACATTTCTATACAAAAGTAATTGCTGATCATGGCATAAATAGCAGTTAGTTGATGCATACAAAAGAAAATATAAAACATATTTACACCTAAACATTATTTATTAGGTACACAAGTTTTATATGAAAATGGTATAAAAATTACACTTTCATATGTTACATACATGTTAATACAAATGCGGTTTCTATCCTAAATTTGAAAAAATATAACAAAGCCACAATGCTTTATACATATAACAGCCAAGTTTGGAGTTACAAAGAGTGTTATTCAATTTAGACTCAAAGATACTCATTTTGAAAATATTTTTAAGACTACCTTCAACGGATTGAATTGAAATATTTGTTTGTCTGTTATCTAATTTAATTGAAATTTTATAAATTAAAAGAACATAATTGGAAGCAATTGGATTGTTTTTAGAAAAGCAGTAGCCATTAACGCTCTTCGTAGCTCCTTAAATAGTAATAGTTATTTTAAACAAGTAAGATCTCATAAAGTCGATAATCGATTAGTTTTCACTTCGAAGTTAATAAATCGCGCGTCCGCAAATTAACTAATAGTGTTAAGAAAGGTTTGAATGTACTCTAGCATAATATTTGCATCATCCGCAAATACTGCTGAGCAATCCTTTCGAAAATTTAATACAATAGAAAATAGTGGATGTAAGATAATCTAATTTATTTATTTTATTGAAAAATGTATTTCGATGAAAACAAAATATTTTAAGGCCAGTTTTGAATATGTAAATAATAGTAGATTGTAAAAAACGAAAATTGGAAAATGTCTGTTGACTCATTACGATATTACAGGATATCTGGATTACAAAGACTAATTTTTTTTTATTGCTGTGGAACAGCCGACAGACTGGACACTTAAATAGTGCCTGACTAACACGATGCCGTCCACGTAGGGGAATTGGAACCTGATTTACTTATACCAGAACATAACACAAGGTTATCTTGGCGGCATATTTAGAGAGATGGGATGGTTGCCAACCAGACGGACATGGAACTCTACCACCTATGGGTATTATCATTGATTTTTTTTAATAGTTTAGAACCTAATATGATAACATTTAATAAATAAATAATATATATTTAATAAATAACATAACATTTAATAAACTTATAGTTACAATTATTTTCAAATATCAAAATGAAATTAGATTATCTTGCACCGCAGAAAAAATATAAATAAAATCCAAACTTAAGATAACATATCTAAATGTGTATAAATAAACCATAAATAATGTACATATGGCAAATATTTGGCTTTATATATTGTATAGTAGTTTGCACGTTTGATAACGTGTCCAATTTGCTTATATTTTACCTATATGTAATATTAATAATATACAAATCCTTAGGATTCTTTTCTTTATCAAAAGTAGGGTACACTTGTATATGGAGTTTAAAATGTTATAAAATCATGTGTTATATTACACGTTTATTATTAAATAGGGCTGATTTTCTTTATTTGCTCTAGGATAGCAGACAGACAGACGGTCCCCTTAGAATTTAGCAGTTACCGCTGTTACCGTCGCCTGTGGGTGTTTGCAACGCCAGTGGCATCACGATCAAAAATTAATAGTATTTTATTACATATCTTAAAATGTTTAACACAAATCCTAAATGAACTTTAACAAACAAACTTTACAGTGTGTAAAATAAATTATAACCAATCCTTGTGGACGGCTATCATTCACGATCAGGAAGAAGATTACGAATCAAATTGTGCACGCGCAGTTTTCTCAAGCACATGCTTGTAATCATGTGCCGTCATATTGACGTTAACCTTTAAACTATGTGACAGTTCAAACATGTAGTTCATAAAATTAAAAAAAAAACCACTTAAATTTTCTTTTCTTAAAATTTGTATTTGTAAGATATATATTTATAAATAATTTGGTTACTATACAGTCAATTATTATACAATCGTTAGAAGGGCAATGAAAATGCTTTTTAAATTCGGACTACGTGTTTGAACTATGCATTTATTTCGCATAACAATAAGATCCATTCTATATAACTTTGAATTTTAGTCTTATTAGAACCCAGATTGATGATTAAGTATTAAATTATTTTACAGATATTATTGTATACGTAAGCTTGTAATAACTAAATAACAAGTTATCGCAGCAAATACTTTTGAAAAGCGGCTACATTTTCAAACTGAGTCGAGTCGATTCAAAGTTTTACAGAAATGTCATTCCATATAATTTTCTCAATATTCATGTTATAGCTCATTGCCCATAGAACTGTCGTGTGTAAGATTGGAATCCATGCTTGCATTATCGGAGTCTTGGCTTTGGTTTCCGCTGTAATTCGCTGCTTCTTGAAGTCGCATTAGCATGTTTAGCTGAAAGTGTAAATAGATACTTTATTACTTACTGTCGCAAGTATTGTTGATTATTCTCTCCTTTTGATTGCGTAAATGCAAGAAGGCTAAAATAGGGCTATTATGTCAGAGTTAGGGTCTCTTTTTCACAAGAAAAGAGACAGTAGGTACTGGCTAAAAAAAGTTCGAAACATTGCCAACGTAGACTTTAAAATAAAAGTTAGAAACCGAGACGAAAGATACATGCAAAAAAACAATTTTTATTCAATATATAATCTATAGCAAATTCTCTTTTCTGATTGCATGGTCATCTAAATGTTAAAATCTTAAACTTCTGCAGAAGTGTTTGTATCTCTATTGACATATCGTGTCTTCAGACCTTTATGTGTACCTATTAAATATTTCAATAAGTCTTACCAGAGGATCTTGGTTGTTGTTAGCGCTTTGATCATTGTTCGCTTCCTCAATGCTCACTTCTTCGACTGTTATTGGCCTTAATGTCTAAAAAAATAAAATATATATATTACAAATTTGTAATAGAATTTAATTGATATATATTAAGGGTTGTTAAAAACCATTCAACTCATATGCCATTAAAATGAAATAAATGGAGGGGGAGGTAAAAAGTAAAAATCCAGTCTGGGAGTATTATTTATGTATTATAAATAATACTATTATTAATATATATTATACAGCTAAAAGAAATAATAGATAAAAAAATTAAATTGCCCGAAGGCTATTTTTGGGTTTATTTTTTCAAATCTAATACGTTGCGCAATGGCGAAATATCCGCAAGACCTCTATTAAACTCTCCATTCTAGTTAAACTCATAGTAATAGCGTTGTTTTTTTTAAATGTTTAATTTAATTTTATAGTAATTAAATATTTCAATATGGGCCTAACCCATTTTATAAATTTGTCATCAGCCTTTGGACCATAAATTTATACAATTTTCGAGGGGAAAATATACAGAATTATAATTTAATTTTTATTATACTCACATGAGAATGATTGGGTTCCCTCCAAGGATAAGAGGATTTGATATGTTGGAGGGGGTCGACAGCGGCGTGCCTTCTTCTGCCGTACAAAGCAATTCCTTCCCGTACGGCTTCCGAAGCATACGGCACAATGCTGTAGTTCCACACGTCTGCGAACCACGCCTGGAGGAAATACAAAATCAAAAATTTAATTACTATTCACAAGCAACTAAGTCATCACAAGTATCTAATCTAATATCATTGAATAGTTGTGCTGCGGTGGATGAGTCGAAGAGATCCTCTCTTACAGGACAGCTCTCTCTTTCATTGTGTTCCTGAGAGAAAAGAAAATCCAAATTATTTGGTCACCGGTCGGCACTTCGTGAGGCAGAAGAAGGATCTGGGACTCAAACTATGCAACCTGTTTCCAGAAGTCATCGACAAAAATGGCCTCACGAAGAATGTATTGAATATTGAATACCTGACTAGATTCTAAGTCCATTGGGCAGGCCAAGAACAGTCTCGGTCCAACAGTGACGTCGCTGGAAGAGTGTGCCTCGAGGAACGCGTTGAGCGTGGACCAAACTCCTGGCAGCCACTCAAGCACCGCCGCAAGCGCAGGCTCGCGACGCCCGAGCCTCAGTTCCAGAGAGAACAACTTTCGCCGGAGGTATCTGGTTGAATATGAATGTTTTATTTGCAACTTCTTGGCGATGACCTGAATTGTATAGTTACCCATACTACGTGACCCGTTGGGGGGGACCACGCTTGGTCACAGAGAGGAGGGACTTGATCACTGGAACTTGGTTTTTGTCACGTAGTCATTCTCTAATGGAAATTTGGCGCTTTTTCGAACAACATACGAATATGGCGCGTGCATTTAGTTTTACTCATAAGTAATGGCTAACTTTTACATATAATTTGCTGTTAGCAAAAAGTATTGAAAACTGTTTTTTATAAATATAATATAAAATAATATAAATATAATAATTATGTACTACGTGAAAACAAGAGAGGGTGGGTATCTTCTCACGTCTTCTACGTATGGTCACCAAGGGGAGGGAGGGGGTAAAAATGACAAAAATAGGTCACGTGGTATAGATATGTTCCCTTATCTGTTTTCATCATGAAGACACGATATGTCAATAGAGACACAAACATTCCTGCAGAAGTTTAAAATGTTTAAGATTTAACATTTAGATAATGATGGAATCAGTGAAGAGAATCATTTGCTATAGATTATATAACGAGTCAAATTTGTTTTCTGCATGTATCTTTCGTCTCAATTTCTAACTTTTAATTTTAAAGTCCACGTTGGCAATGCTACGAACTTTTTATAGCACGGATACATTGAAATAAGTTCAACAGATTCTCGATATACAAATATGTATATAATATTCACTGCTAGGATAGAGCCTCCATCAAGAGGCAACGGATAGTATTTCCGCAAAGCATGTCTAAGTGCTTTATGGGTTACAGTGATTTTGATGTACAGGTCTCCTCACCATGTTTTCCTTCAGCATTCGTACGGCGCAATGATAATACGAGTAACCACAGGTGAGAAACAATTCCTAAGGATCAATGGAAAAATCTTTACCATCGTGGAAATTTAAACCGTGACCATTAAGGTCGGCTCTTAAATCCTATTTGACCACCGCACATATTATCTAATATTTAGATTAATTTAAGGATGGGTTCAAAACTTAACCGTACTTACCTAGCTAAGAAACCTTTAACCGGTTCCATGTGGTTCGCAGTGAGCAGCCACCTGAAGTTATGGTGCAATTGAAGATTCGTCGTGTTGCATGTAGCTTGCGACATTGTCCCTGTTAAAATATTTGATAATATAAAATATTTACCATACTTGCTTATCCAGTTTAACATATTCCTCAACCAATGAATTCATGTTTACAACACGACAATATCATTCGAAAGTAAGTCGTAAATTCCTTTTTATCAATTAATATAAATATAATGTTTATTTGTAACAAAAGGAAGATCTCGACTACCTCCGTGGTGTAATGGCTAACGCACGTCAGTAAGCTTTCGGATCAGAGAGGTCAGGGGTTCGATTCCCATCTTTATTTACAAAAAATAAATTGTGTAGTCATCTAGGACCCATAACACAAGTTTTATGCGACCTAATTTGGGACTAGAAGGCGTTGTGTGAAATGTTCTAATATATTTATTTATATTTATTATAATTATTTTATTTACAAAACATACCAATAATGACAGGCATATTCCTATTATCAGGCGGTAATAGTCCAGCGAAGGCGTCACCCAACGCGGATGCGTGTTGGAGGTTGTCCAAAACGACGACTGAAGGAAGCGCAGCCTCCTCGCCGGCAGCTGCAGCGCCACACTGCTCCGCTATGTTCGCCAAGTATGCGCGCAATTCATTGCACGACTTGCGGTCCACACTGTACATAAAAAATCATGTAGATAAAACTATAAATTCGAAAAATATTTATTAACTCCTGAGCAGTTATTAAATTCTAATGATTGTAGAACGAAAATTTTACTATGATGAAATTTTACCACAAAAATTTATATATTCTAAGAATTATATAGCATATAAGGCACTTCGGGGCATAAGCTTTCCGTTTGAACAAAAATAAATTTCTATTATGCCCAGAAAACATTATGTTTTGTAACGAGAAATAATTCTGGAATGGTCCCTATAGAAATAGCAGATAAGCTACAACTACTGGCACATTTAATGAAAATCCGTTTAATCAGTCACACTTTGACGTTGATAAATAATTTAATTATGCATTAATAAGTCGATTGGCTAAATAGCTTGGGACCGTTATATTTTATCAGTTACCTTGTACTACTGAATACCTTAAGAAGCACTGCAACAGTTTTAACTATTAATATTGCGATATAAAATGGAAGCGGACCACATTAAATCCGGAGCCAGTACGCCAATTCGTTGGAACACCAATACCGAAAGAATATAAAATTAAACTACAGATATTAATTTTTTATTATAACTTACTTGAAAGTAGCAACAGCCTCCGCAGGATTTCCCCGCCTTTGGGTTTTAGCTACATAGAACTCCGCTAATTTAGCAGCTAAGTATGATTTTCCAGTTCCACTCGGCCCACACAGGATCACGCGCCGATGTTCCGATAGGAGTGATACGTATCTGTGCAATAAAACGGCGTCAGTAATAAGTCAAAAAATTATTGTTAATTGCTACTGACATTAGTCTACGGTGCACTAACTTATGATATGATGATATGTGATTGAGATAACAATATACTCAAACTATCCTTTTACTTGTAGTTTTGAATGTTATCCTTATGTGTTTTCTTACATGAATTATAATTTAAATTTACTTTTTAGGGATTTATTCTAATGGATACGTCAACTGTACCCTTAAATGTCTGCTTATAGCTTTTAAATACCAATTTTCGAATAGTGAAAAAGAACGTAGATCAATTGTCTTTATTTACACTTTTTACTTGTTTAATGTTTCAATTTTATACGTTAGCACGGTTTCGATCCCAAAACATATACATACAAAATTTCACGATTCAAAATCCATACTATACTTTCAAAATCTTTAGGGACCATATTGCTATAAGATAACATGACAAATAGATAAAAACAAAGTTTTTTTTTTTGCTTAATAATGAGAAAATAGAAATATAAACTTACCTATATACAATATTTTTTGGTATAAGACTATCGAACGCCAAGCTGCCGACTCCTTGTAAGCAAATATAGAGTGTATTCACAGTTCCAATTATATAACCACAAGGTAGAAGCTCTGGGAATCCAACTTCTGGGCCTCTTGTCGCCTCACCCAAATGATACGATGTAATCGAGTCCGTATTTAAACCTAAATTCGTCCCTGGATCTATTCTTGATAAAAAATCTTTAAATGTCTTCCTAACTATATAATCTAAGTTCTGCCACGTCGTTTTCCCAGATATATACGTGTAAGCTATTGTGAACTCACTACAATTAACTGTAGAATCACTACTGTACATATTTTTATATGAACTACTGTGTGCAGATTTATTGCTTTTAAGACTGTTCGTATTCGATTTGTTAATTAGCGGGTAGTCTTGAGTTTCCGTCTCTGGACTGTGATTCTGAGACATTCTCGGCGAATCGAAACTCGGTTGCTTGTCGAAATGATTATAAGACGATTGCTTTGCATAAAATCTACATTCAGACTCTGTTAATGTATCCTGCACTTCTTCGAAATATCTTTGGAATGTTTCTGCCTGACCCAAGTATACTGCTATAGCTATTTTCTTTCCATCTGTTGTATCTCCTTGACTGTCTGCTACACCTAAAAAATAAAAATTAGTTTACCATCTCTAATTCAAATAGTATAACTACAAATCTCTAAACAATCATGAAATTGAATCTCAAAACATATTTTTATAATTTTTATATTCACGCTTATATCGGACTCAATGACTTGGGCAAACCCTCATAACAGCCAAAAGTCAGATAAACTATACCCCGAAAATTGCCAGAGCAACAATCATAAATCACAATCATTGCGCTAGGATATCTATTAATTAACTTACCAATATCAGAGTAACTTTCCCCAATCGCCAGTTCTCGACTTTTCGGTGGGGGTAGAACACTATTTATATCAAAATCTCCACTCAAACGCTCTGTAGCATTCAGTCCGTTAAACAGATTACTCGTCCCATTTAACGCTCCCAATAATGCTTCATTATTCTCATTGAGCTCACACACGGCCTTATTGCCGTATATTGGTTCCATAGTCGCTGATTTAGGGGAGGATTTCTTTGAATAGTCCATCGATGTGTTTGAAGTTATACAATTGAAGTCTAAATCTAACGGTTGTGAGTGAATATCTAACGCCGCCTGTCAAAGAGATTTTGGAAATATGAAATTGTACAAATTATTAACTGTTTATCGTTGGTATCCTATGTTCAATATAAAAAAATTAGAGATTTTTAAATTAAAGCCTACAAAGAAGTCTTCAGATCACTTATAGAAATATATTAACACATCTTTGTCATCTTTCTTTTCTTTTATTGTAATAAAAATAGCATGTAACGATAATATGTTTTAGCTTATTGAGACTATGGTAGTATTGATACCTGATGCATGGTTGTTTGGTCGGCAAGACTGAATCTCCTTGGGTCTTCGACGGCGGATCCGCCCGTTCCGAGCGAACTTTGACTTCCCGCCAATGACCGTGACGTGACCAGTCGCTGAAGTCGTTCGTTGTTTTGTTTAAGATTTAACATCTCATTCTGTAATAATACGTAAATTTTAGAATTATTTGAAATCGATTATCCCAATATTATCACAAATGTTGTGGATCTTCAATTGTCATTTGCCTCCGTTTAATTTATAAGCACTTACCCGCATTTTGATAACAGTGTCTTTAAGACTCTCTAATTGATGAGCTGAACTGAGAGCTTCTAATCTAATATCTGTTAGCACCAAATCTTTTTCTCTTAGTTGTCTTTTTAATTCATCCACCAATCCCGAGTCTTCTGGTTTATCTGAAAAAGAATTTATACACACAATTTTACTATAATTTTTTAACTATCACATTTAAATATACAGGATGACTTTGACAAACCCGTCCAAATTCACACAGAAGAATCTTTAGTAAAAGTTATGAGAAACATGTATTTTAGTTTTATATCACATAGTACAAAAATGTTGAGTAATCAGCATCACAGTCATTCAAAGAACCGCAATTTACATAATACGGCGCTAGAGTGTCAATGACCTCTCCATCTGACCTAGTAAAAGGCCGAGGACGGCGGCATTGCACCGGGTGAGCGTATACGCACTACTCATTTACGCGGGAGAGACAGAGACAGGTAATAACAGGTTAACGTACGAAGGTTGCACCATAGCACTATTCTGTACGATTAAATTAATGATCATATATGAAATATTTTATGGTGAAAATTTGACATACAATTTTTTTTTTTGCAAAAATGGGTTCCTTAAATAATTGTTTAATGCGTAAAAAAATTTGGACGGTTTTGTCAGTCGCCATGTATATTATTTAATTGGTCTACTTGACCGCAATTCACATGTTTTCCTCACTTGGACTTTACTCAAAATTGATTACTCTAATTTCAAGGAATAACCATAGGAGATAGGAGGGATAGGATAGGAGGAACCATTAGTTAAATTACTTAAGAAAACTATTTCAATTTTAATTTAAACTGCATTTCTCAAACACGGCGTAAGCTTTCTAGCTGTAAGGCACTGATGAGGGACATTTGGTTATACCCGACAAATCCGATTAACTGCTCAGTTAGAGCTTTCACTTTCCCTACTTAATTTAACGTCGACTCATTGTGACTGATTGGAAACAGGGTTTATATGTGTCAGTTTATTAAATATACGTGTCTTTATTGTTATAATAAAGTTATCATCATCACTACTTAGTGTAATTATCACTTCATAATTAATATATTAATTGAGTTACAGCAATTTAAGACTTATACACCTCTGATCGCAATTCGCTGACGCTGTTCCACGTAATTTGAATAGTTTTTTTGCTATAGGTTAGTTAAAATTAAGGACATAAACAAAAATTACATTTGATCGACATAACATTTACCTTTGGTATTTTCATCAGAAGTTGGCTGACACTTTTCCTTTGTATCAGGCAATAGCTCATGTTCATGTTCTAGACTATTCTCGTTACTACCCTCCCTGATAGTGTGTGGGTCATCGTAATGATGGGATCCCGAGGAACTTTCTTGCGACGACAACTGACCCAATGACGAATGCTTTGCTGTTTTAGATATCTTCGCATTTCGGGAGAAGGCTTTCGTGAAAGATGATCGCAGCTATAAAGATAATAAAACGTTAAATTATATTTTTTAATTTGTATCTAGAGTTACATATTTAGTTGCTTCTTCAGCAATGATTTGCAAAACATTAGCACGGCTCATTATTTAATAATAAGTAGACTGTACAAAATGAGGAAGACTAGAAACCCGGAGTATTTGATAGTGATGTTAGTTAATAATGGGTACTGTACTATCAAAAATTATAGTCCATAGTTGCTGTATAAGGTGTCTAGAGAAATTGATCCCAACATACACTTCATTGCTTTTATTAGGCACCGTCTTCCAAGCATAACTGAATATAATACTTATTTTATTATTCAAAAATTCAGCTCTTCATGCCGATTGCAAAACGTGGCACAATTTTGAGATTGTCACTCATGCCTTCATACGACGTAGTTCGTTTGAAAGTCAAATTAATTCTAATAGGACAATTTTACGAAACATTATTATGCATGGGCTTAGAATGTTTTAATTCAAAGGTCGGTCCATAAATAATATAGTAACACTTCCAATGGGTGGTCTTGTTCATTTCTAAAGATATCGGCACCTTATGAAACATTTTTATAGTAATTTGACAATATTTTGTTTACTCAATTGGAATTCTACGCGTGTTTAACGACTCAATTTTGTTATATATATCTTAGGATCCATTTTAATTACATCAACTTATATTTGTACAAGTGTTTTGCGTAAAACATGTTCGTCGACATTGGTGTTCATTAAAGTTTTATTCACGTCGAGTAAATTTCTTGTGATTATATACATAGATCATCTCTTAATTATAAGTAGAGCATAACTAACTTCTCAATACAATTTGTCTCATACGAAGCATTTACTAATCACGAAATACACACGAAATATCGTATTATTTTCTAGATAAACTTCAGAAAGAGCGGGAGAGTATAGGCTAGCGCAATGTACCTAGGTAATCCCCACACTACGCGCTGTATGTTTCCCCAACTGTGAGGAGCGCGAAATTAATTTCTACTTCAAACACCTATCCCGAGATACTTTAATTAGCTTAATTAATTATAACATTGCTGGGGGAGACAGACACTACGCGAAAGAAAGAAAAGCCATCACTTTCGATTTTAGATGGATTGAAATGAAACAGAGAGTATGGCATGTAAAGCACACAATAAATTAAGTTTAATACAAAAGGTCTGACGAATGTATTGAAATTTGAAACACTTACCCAGCCCTTTTTCTTGTGTTTTTTATCGTGAGGCATCGACGAACCGCTGCTGAGGCTGTTGATACTTGATACGCTGTCAGTGGACAGGTGGCGAGTGATAGCTCCGTTGCCAGTTTGGCCGCGCTGGGGAGACGTATGTTGTGTTTGTGTACTGCCCATATCCTAAAATAACAAAGTATATAACTTCCTTAAAACAGGGTTTTATACTTAAATAGGTATTTTCTAAACCATTGCATACTTAAATAAACTCCAATGAAATTAAAAAAAATGACACATTACGTAATCCATCATTACACGGAGAATTAAAATGGAAATTAAATGGAAATGACAAAATTCAGGATAATTATGATTATCTAGTTTTTGACAAGGATAAATTAGGAATGTTCCTTAATATTCCATTTGTGATAACATTATTGCATCTCTATGACGCACGTAGCATATAGTAAGGCTATCTCTGTATAACAATTATGTTGCTAAGTTTGTAACTTCGGTACGTGGTACTCAAGTGATATCATACTCGGAGATCAACTTAGAGGTCACGGGTTCGAAACCCACGATAATGTGCACCACTTCGGCAGCTAAAAAATTACCAGAACGCCTAATCTGTGGAACGGCTAAGGTGAAGAAACACATCGTAACCTGCACACCAAGATCACTGATACGAAGAACCCGCCTTGGACAAGCGTGGTGGGTATACGAATACTGTCCGTTCAGTGGCGTAGCCTAGGGGAGGGGGGGTACTTTTTAGGGGGCGGCAAAACTTCACAATAATTAATATAAATATTTGAACCATTCCATATTTTTATCGCAACTATAAATTCGGACCGATTCAAAAGAGCACGAAATTTTTCATTACTTATTCTGTTACGAATTCGGGGAATCCCCTTTCTTTAAATGATATTTTGTAGCGACTGCTGGCCACACCGTCTATTCTGACTTGTGGAGATTCTCCATAGTTCATAGGATAGGATAGTTCATAGGGGATTCTCCATAGTAGTTTTCTACGTGGTAGGGCCTCAAGCCCGTCTGGATGGCGACCACCTTTGGTCTTAAGTATGCCGCCATAATAACCTTGTGTTGTGTTCCGGCATTAGTGACCCAAGTTATTGTACCCCTTATGGGACAGCAGCGTGTTCGCGATGTCACTGGCGTTGCAAACACCCACAGGCGACGGTAACTGCTAAATTCTAAGCGGGCCGTCAGCCTGTCTGCTGTCCTACAGCATTAAAAAAAATAGTTTATTTTGTGCTTGAATCTAGCCTGTATAATGCAAAATAATGATGACTGTTCTTGCCGAAAAGTTATCTAGAATTAATGTATGTAATGCTAGCAGGCTCGCCCGGGTCAACACGGGCAGATTTTTCATTACCGCTCCGCTCCTATTGGTCTTAGCGTGATGTTATATAGCCTATAACAATCCTCAATAAATTGGGCTTTCCAACAGAAGGATTTTCAAAATCGGTTCAATAGATCCAGAGATTACCCCCTACAACGTCACAAACACACAAACTTTACCTTTTTATAATATTAGTATAGATATAGTATTCATTAAATTGAAATGCCTAAATTAAAGGGCAGCAAAATTGTCTTCCGCTCCGGGCGGCCGTCACCCACGCTACGCCGCTGTGTCCGTTCCCTTTAAGGGAGGTCCGAGCACCGCAGTGGTTTGTTATTGTATATCTTATATTATTTCAAATTGCGAGATTATGCACACTAGATATTAAGGTGGATTCCTCCCAATTTAATAAATAGTTTTTGGACTATAGTCCTACTATAGTAGAAGAAAAATAAGAATACTTCTGGTGTTAGTTGATTGTGAAATTCAATTTTTAACGCTTTCATATACTTTAGGTTTTTACTTTATACATTGAAATTAATAAATTTTTATTTGAATTGTTTTTATAATCTTCATCATTATCCTAACAGTATATACCGGTTCCAACACAAACTTTCGCTTTGGTGCCCGGGGTCTGCTTTTCGACATTTTCTTCTCCACTTCGCACGGTCTTCGACATCCCTAGTAGTGAGTCCATTAGCACGCATATTACTTTTTACGATGTCAAGCCAGCACTTTTTGGGTCTACCTCTCCTGCCGGGGCCCGGCTAAGGTGGCATGATTAGACATTTGTTCCCCACGTAAGTAGCCGATTGCAAAAATTTATTTTATTTAGAGTGAAGATTTAAGTAGCATAAATTAGTGTAGTTTCAAACGTGCTCAAATATTTCCGATGTTAATACCTCATAACGTTGACAAATGTTCTCAATCCGAGATTCAAATTTCGACACCTCATAATCTTTATTTAATATAGATCCGTGTGTTATATATAATTTCCTGGGCATTGTTATTTTGTAAGTGTGAGAAACTCTTATTTGAAAGCTCTTAAGATTTTGTCTAATCTGTTGAATTAATAATTGGTTTACAATACTGTTATTTAAAATTAATGATACTCATTATTATTTCCGATACAAAAAAATTTCGAAATGATACAGCGTGAGCAACAGCTTCTGCAGAAGATTTTTTTGTACTGACAATTACATTTACTTATTCAGATGATACTCGTACACCCGCATTTTACCCTATGTATATGGTAGATAATAATAGCTAGTACAATCGCCGCATCTTTTCCAGATAAACCTTGAGTTACATATAATAGTTGTTAGTGGTGCGTTGGTTCACACCAAATCTAATAAACAGGATAAAATTATTAAGAATTCTCGTTATCCAGCCGAAATCTTAGCCCTTAAACTGCTGCCGCAAAACATCCGCGTTGTAATTTCAAAATTCAGTTCTTTATCTATTAGTATTATTACCCGTGATCTTCTACTAGCTGTTATGTACTGCACCTTGCCCGCTTGCTTTTGTTATCTACTTTTTTATCTAAACTTTATAGTTCACTTGGATTATATGAATAAAGATAAAATGTTGAGCGTTTGTTGACCGATTTCACAATTCCCTTTGCATCTAATTACATTAATTAAATTTTTCACTCTATTTACAAACTTATTAATTAATCTATACTGAAAAATTGTATTAATGAAAATTCAAAAAATCATCCAAGATGTTAATGAGGCTTAGAAATCGTTCATTCTACATAAATTCTGTAATGCTTTGTTTTTGATATTTTGTTCAATTATTTTAATATAACAATACAACAGAAAAACCCTTTGAAAGGATTTTCCAATTGACATAAATATGTTAAATAAATATTCCGAAGACGTAAAATATTGGCATCTGAATGTATTATTTAGGAACAATTTGCTATCGTAACAATATGTACTTTCACATGTCTATGACCTAGGCAGTCTAAAGTATGTCGAATACGTTTACCTATAGAATGTATCAGTTTTCAAGTAACATATTAAATGTACAATATCAAATGCATGATAGGAGCCACTATATCAAGTCACTTGTCAATTCCCAGCGACTCTCAAATGTAGAACGGGGACGGATCTATTGGCGTTCAATTTAATTCAAATGCTGTATAGTTGCCTTATTTGCTGGTGTTTATGGCCTTTCAATATTTATTGATTGCCATAAATGGAACATTACTATTTTCCCTAACAAAAAAAAATCTGTGAGATCTACTTTAGGACGTATGTGAACTACGATCATTCTCATACGATTCTCATTTCAGGACAATCATAGAAAACCAAACAAAATTTTTATCAATCTCTTGCAGTGGATGTAGAACACGAAATCATTTTTCCGATGTGTAAGAGTAACATGTATAGTTTCTTTCGTATTCTATGATCCAGTTATCTAAGAAAGCACCTCATTATAAGTTTTTATAAAGATAAAAGTTTTCATATGTTATCGTCATAAGAAAGTTGTGTATCTATGATCGATCGTCAGTCGCTAAGCTTCGTGTTTAGAACTTTTATCACCAATGTCGAAGAGTGGATTTTAATGAAGTATGGCCGATAAAGATTAAGAAACAACTGAGACTCTTATTACAGAAATAAACATCTTTAGTTTAGGTACAGTAAATAAAGCTTAGGTTTTCAAGATATTTACCTGTCCAGTAACGTTGACTCCATCGGCACGGATGCCCATAGACTGCATGTGCGCCGTCGTGAGTCCAGCTTGTATAGACTGCTTTCTTAGTAATTCTATCGTTTGCCGTAACTCCGTTAACTCTGAGTCCTATAACCAAGGAATGGTAACATGTTATGCAGTCGTCATAGTCAAAGTTAATTTGGTCTAACAGCATCAGAAATTCGATGACTTATATTATATGTGTGCACTAGCTAAAAGGTGACGTTATCTTAAACCCAAAGGTTTTGATTCCTTACGGGGCAATTTTAAATATTACACGGTAACACGTAAAATTGAAGTTTCTGGTATGGTGCAATGTATATGTATATATACCGATGAAATTTTGGTCCCCCTAAAGCAAGTTAGAGTCATAGCTTCACGTTACTTACTTGCCTTGGAGAACCTTAATGCAAAAATTTATTTAGAGGTATTTAAATAATCGATTATGGACTGTATATGAATTTGGAGAATTTTTAATGTCCGACGGCGTCTATTAATCAGAATAACCTCAGGCAGAGTTCTTGTAGATAAAAATACTAATAATTCACGTGTTCGAAACTACAGAAGTCAAATAAAGCATCGGCTTTTGTAAAACAGACTTTAAACAGTTGTCGAAACAAGACAAAAAATTGCAATTAACAGAAAGTAATTTGTATCTGGAGTTGTAACTGGTCAATTTGGTTCGTGCCGAAGGCGACTAAATTCTTGATTGTAATTTGTTTCATCATTTATTGATTTTTTATGAAGTCTTCCATGAAAGAAAATTAGTGAAATTCTAAATGAATTTTCCATTCAATCATCGATAAGGTAACTTATACAAATAATTGACCGAAAAATGTGAGTGCAACCAAACAATTTAATGTCAAAACTTTTCTTCTTGGCCCTTAATTTAAGGTCTTTTAGTGTCATGAATGTAAAAAGCTGCTATAAAATGAATATAAACCCGTCTTCGATACAATTTTATGGTAGAAATCTGTTTATTTGTTTACCTTTCTCTCGGCGGTCGCTGTAAGTTGTTGTAAGCGCTGTGTCATATTCGACAAACTCTGCTCGAAGGCCGAAACCACATGTGCCTGTAACAAAAGAATAAAATCATACAAAACTAATCAGTAAAACTAGTATACAAAGGGAAAGTCTTCTAATAGACAACAATATAAAAATTATGACTATTTTTGTTTTATTTATTGTATAAATTTCTACACTTATATTACATGAATGGAATTTTTATTTTATTTAGATAAATAGTTTCAAAATTTCTATAAAGATGAAAATTACAATGGTTTTTAAGTGGTAACCGCTACAACCCTATATAAATTAATGCAGTACCCTCTATGAGCGATCATTAATTGCCAAGATGATAAAGTAAATTATTGCCGATTTGGTAACTTATTTGACATGTTAATGATCGTAAAAGTTTGGTCAAGATTAACTTTGAAATATTAAAAATAAAAGTAACGAGGCAGTTTTTTAAACTTTCCAAATATACTCAAAGTAAAAACATCAGAAGCTCCAGAAGTTATAGATATAGATTATAATGATTTATTTTTATATTTCCGGTATTAATAATTATGTATAATTTGAAGCCGGCTTAATTCTTGCAGGTGGCATTCCCGAATCAATGTAATAAAACCGATATAAATCGCATTGCATATGTGGCTTATACATATCAATGTACATACCACTATAAACATTAGCTTCCTTTACGACTGGTTTACCCGCATAACTGTTTCCTATTCAGTTAGTAATCTGAGATAACCACAAGTCGGCACAAATCTTTAACTCAGTACGGGGTGAGATTATGCATCCAGTTCGATGTCCATGTCTCGATAATGACACAGATCGCTCAAACCGGTTCAATTTACAGGATTATAACAATATAATTCAGTTACATTCTGTCTCGGATAGTGTGAACTGTAAGAGAATTTATGAATCGTGAGAATGATGTTTTCTCCCTGCCCTCATCCCAAACCATATGGGGTCGGCACAACATGTTCTCTCATTCCACTCTCCGCTATTACTTGTCATCTGAAAATTTACACCTTTTTGCCATATCATCTTCTACACAATCCACCCATCTTTTATTTAGTTGAAAATGATTTGAATATTGCAAATATAACTATTTACTCATAATTCGTTATCACCACCATGCGGAACACTATTCCGTTTACAGTGCAAACTTTTAGTAAGGTATATTTTATATTTGCAAGTTTTATAAAGAAAGGCTATTTTAGTGGCATAAATAATTGTTAATAACAGATGTTTTCGCTACCTTACATAATTTTCATATTAGAATACCACATTGGAATGTGGGAGGTCAGCTAAGTTCTTCGATCTAAAGTCAACCTCAACTGTGGACAAAACCGAGGCATAGTTTACATTTTCGTTTCAGAGTGCCAGATTACAATCATTGTTGCAAATTAAGCTAAATCTAAGCTATGTATTTTCTAGTGACTATTGGTCAATACAATTAAAAGATGCGCGCAATTTCGTATTTTGACAGCACTCAACTAAATTCGAGGATTAGGGTGAAGCCTGGACACAAACGCGAATAATGTTGAAATCGCTAGTTAGTATCTACGTAAGTTGCCTGATACGGTCAAGTTTGTGATTCCAATTCTTATGGCGGATAAGGAGGAACTAGGAGGAGAAACTATTTGTGTGATGCAAATAGTTTTTACAGGTCTGCGTGTGTCCGTCAATTGTATGTTTGTGAAAAAGCCCTGTACAGATTTTCATATGGTGAAAAAATTTAAAAACGAAAGCTTAGATGATAATAATAATGTGAAAGTGATAGTGGTAGCATAGAAGTATCAAGGGACCCTTTATTTGCCGCATAGTAGAAATCACTTAGTCAAATTAAAGAGGGTGACGACCCCCCAACTAAAATATGATTACAATTCGGTAACCTCATCAGTATGCACACCGTTATGTGTAGCAGGAAACAACCTTTACGTAGATCTATAGTTAATTAAAACAAACTATTTAATAGCAATTCACCTGCTGCGTGTTACTTGACCAATTACGGCGATAGGTCGCCATTGACAGGTCCTCCCGCGGGATACCTTTAGAAGGCGCATGCCACAGTAATGCTAAACGTTTATTTTTTAACGAAGCCTTAGGGTTCAGTAATCAATTTTTACTCAATAGAATTGGACTACATATAATTTTTTTTACTTAAGTTAATTTTATGCACTAGGCGAAAACCCGTCACCCAGAGCGTTTTCGAAAACAAAATTGGCGGACGTATACTCTCAGCTCTGAACAAAATGTCATATAGACTATATATTCATTATAGAAAAGTATGGTGACACAGGGGCTGTTTGGATTATATAAATATTCTGTCCTTCGCGGGGTTTAAAAACACACGGATGTGTACCATTGCCTACCTATTATCAGACTTGCATAGCCAATGATCCAACCATAATCCAGTGTTTTCTAGTGGCGTAATTTAATTATAAAACAAGTTCAAGATATTTTTCCAATAATGCCTTCACACGTAGAAGAAAATTTTAGTCTATAAGGTATCATATAATTAAGGAAATGGCTGCGTTTAACATATTTTATAATCATTGATTAATTTACGTATTATGTAACCTAAACTTAACTGGAATAAATGAAGTTTGATATATCTATATATCTACTCATTATAAAACGAATATGTTACCAAAAGTAAGCTATGTTCATCATCAGAAAAGAAATATCTAATGATTGCCTACAAAGATTAGTCGAAACTACTGAGGCGAAGACCCTCGTGCAACCGTCTAGCGTCACGGAACTTTAAGACAAACATAAATTGCGCAGACAGGTGTAAAATAATTACCAGTCTACAGCTGTGAGGCAGCCGCATTCAACAACTTAATGACTCGAACAAAATGTAGTCACTAGAACTCCATGTGCAGTGGTCAGATCATAAGAAGTACGAGTAGTTTTAATTTTTTTCATTGCTTAGGAACAGCAGACCGTCGCCTATGGATGTTTGCAAAGCTAGAGGCACCGCGAATACCCTGTTGTCCTAGAGGAGTACATGAACCTAGGTCACTAATTCACTAATGCCGGAACACAACATAAGTTTAATACGGCGGCATACTTATAGACCAAGGGCGGTTATCATCCTGAGGGGCTTGGGGCCCTACCACCAAGCTATGATTGGTTTGTCGCCTTTTACGTCAGGCCAACTCCGGCCACAGGCCACAGAACTAACATTCTTACTCTGCACGGAGATATTTACGATGTAACTCAACAGCATTTTATTCTAAGAAATTTATTGTACCTGCAATTAGTATGAAACATCTGCAGTGTAATTAAAATAATTAATTAAAATACTTAAGTGGCTATTTTCATTATTTTGGTTCGAAACTTTCCTATACAAATAGGATAGCAATGATAACGTTACACTTCCCGATGCACATAATTAACAATATCTTTTGAATACAACGTCTTACATACTTTCAAGAACATTGCCCTCTGCTAGTTATATTATTGTACCGCCTACGAACTTCATATTATATTATAAAAAATGTGACATGACATGTGTATACTAAACATGTATAAAAGTAATGCAAATTAGTCAATAACAATGGAGACATTACTGCAAATAACTGTAACCACAAAGTACTGTAACCAAGTAAAAAGCTTTTGTGGTGTCAAAAATATGAGCACATTCGGGGCTATAGAGCTTTGATAGTTATGGTTCTATTTTGGTTAAATTTAGGCCTAAATATAATACCAAAACTTCGTCTGATCAACATTTTTCTTAAATTTCCTGTATGTGATTGTTTGTTTTGTTCCGAACATTCTATATAACTTAGTTTGAACGTGGGCTGTTTCTCCAATATCATTATTGAATATACAACAACTCACAAACATATTAAGTTAAAAATAAAATTTGAAAATTTACGATAAAATGCTGACATAAAATAACACATAAATATTCGGTTATAACTTAATTTTGGAAGAACATGTCCTTTTATAATAAAAGTGATAACAAAACGTAATTTCGAGTAGGTGTGATATTGCTTATTCTTGTTCACTTTTCTTCCCACCAGTACAATTTACAAAGCGTCGTAACAGCATTCTAAATGGGTGAGATTGTTTGCTCAAGTGTACTCTTCCGTATTCAGTAAATAGGAACATATCTAGACTGAGATGACTGCATCATGAATGAAATTCAGTTTATTTTCCTTTAATGTATTTTTCATTGTATGAGTAGTAAAGTTATCGTGAACTTAACTAACGTAAAGTATTGATTACTTAGTCGTGTTCGAGAAGCATATTCGAAGTTTTTTTTATTGCTGTAGGACCGCAGACAGGCTGACGGCCCGCTTAGAATTTAGCAGTTACCGTCGTCTATGGGTGTTTTCAACGCCAGTGGCATCACGAACACGCTGCTGTCGTATAAGGGTACAGGAACTAGGGTCACTAATGTCGGAACACAACAAGGTTATTATGGCGGCATACTTAAGACCAAAGGTGGTCGCCATCCAGACGGGCTTGGGGCCCTACCACGTAGCTAGGGTGGGTTGTTTTGTCGCCTGTTACGACAGGCCGACGGATAAAATAAGTCTTTTTTTTTTTTTTTTTTGTCTCGGGGAAAAACCTCTCTTGACGGGTTCCCCCGGCCCAGGGGGACCGAGGGATATGTGGGACTCCGGGAAAGATGATTGGCCATCCGACTACCCACTAAAAAACCCCGCTGTTCTCCTATCGCCTACGCCCGGGCCTACGGATATATGGCCTGCCGATCTCGTGGCCCGGGCCGGCGCCGGCCCGCCCTTTGTCTTGAGGCGGGCCCCTTCTAAAGTGTTGGCGCCAGGGGGTCAGGGTTTCGTCCCCCCGGCGCTCTCCTAATAACTCTAGGAGTTGAGGGGGGCCACGGAACAGCACGCAGCCCTCACCCTCGCGGCACTAGTGCGGGCGGCGGGTCCTCCCCCGAGGGGCCGCCCGCGGCCGCTTTTTACGGCGGCCGGAGGTCGTTACCGACCCTCCGGCGCCGCCGGCGGATAAAATAAGTCTAACAACTTGCGATCATCTCATGTAAACCTATTCTTAACATCACTTACATAAATTTGTAATTGTACAATTTTTACATAAAAATTGCGATTATTTTCGGGAAAATGACGAGTTTTTTATGAAAACTATCAATAAAAAGCTGTAAACAATCTAGCAATCATGGCGACTTGCTACATACATCATTATCCAAATAATGACAATTGTCGATAAATATTTTAACAAAATCATAGACACGATATAAAAAGATCAGAATAAGAGAAAGACAAAGTTTACCTGTCTTAGTCATAAATCAGAAACAACTTTTCAGTACTTAATGATCACTGGTTTATTATAATCAGCGTCAAATTCCATTGTAATTTTAACTTTATGACGAAAGCCTACAAGTTTTTTCTTTAAATTGTTTAAAACTCGCTTTTATGGATTTAAATTCACACAGATAAGTGTGTACCAAGTATCTAGATGTAGGAATATCATAAATCAGTAGACAAATGACAGTAATCCCTAACGTCGAGTCCTACAAGATATGCGGATATTGCAGTGGTAAGAAAGTAGGCCATGGTTGCCCCTGTCTCGGCATCAGTACGTAAAAGTGGTGGAATGATACTTATCTCACGCACGATCCCAATATACTTATACGTGATTGTGCCATTCCTTTTACCGAACACGGCACAAAACATGGGGGTTAATGACATAGAAAGATTTCTGAGTACCAGTCACTTTAAAAAAAAACAGATATACCTTGTGCGTATATGTATGAACTAAATATCAACTCGAAAGGGCTGTTAATGATAAAAGTGTATACAAACTAAGACTTATAAGGCTCACAGAATTGGTAAATATGAATTTTGCTTGCAATAGTAGCGATTACTCAAGTTCAAAGGTGTCCCGATTCATAGCTACGATTGTATGACAACGAAGCCCCAAAGCCCACGCATTATTATAATGCTCGGTAATAAGTATTGCGTATACTGCAACAATGCTATCACAATTACTGCAAAACGCAAGCTGGTCAAGAATGCTATTTAAGCATTTTTGTTATCTATTAGCACGACGTTGAAAATTGATCTAGGTTTTATACATGCATGTTTAAATGACAGCTGTAACCGTAATATCTCAACGGTTTTCATGTTTGTATCATGTGAATAAATTATTCGTTTCGGTATACGAAGTTATATTTAAGTATATATACCTAGTCAGGTCATAAATTCTGTCACATGTTTAATGTAAAATAATTGTAACAAGTTTATTAATTATGTAACCATTCATATACCAAAATGAACTTAACAAAACAAAGATTCTTGTGACATTAAAGTTTATTCAAAATGACCTCCGTGATTTTGAATACAAGCCTTCAATCTGCGCGGCCAGTTGTCTATCGCAGCACGAACGAGGTCCATGTCAATATCGGCGGCTGCCTTAATCAAGGATGTCTTGAGTGACTCCAAATTGGGATGAGGCTTTGAGCACGCCTTTTCCTCCAAGTGTTGCCATATCTTGTAATCTAACGGATTCAAATCTGGACTGGAGGAGGGCCAGTCTTCGTGCCGGATGAAGTCGATTTCACGCGCCGCCAGCCAGTCTTGTGTGCTCTTCGCTCTATGAGCTGGCGCCGAATCTTGTTGGAATACCCAGTGCCTGTTATTGAACATGGTATGAGAAACAGGTTCCACAAGGTTCGTCAGGACTGTATTTTGATACACAACAGCATTCGTTTTTACACCTTTCTCACAAAAATGTACCTCTGTTAAGCCCCAATAAGAAACTCCCAACCATACCATGAGCGAGGATGAAAAATGACCTCGTTGGACACGCGGAATACGGTTGCTCGCTTCTTCACTACTGTGTGATAAAAGCGTACACCTTATCATTTTGTTTGTTGTAGCTCTCTTCTACGGTAAACATTTTTTCATCCGAAAAAAGAATTTCCCGATATTTTTTTCCCGCGTACCGCTTCAACAAAGCGCGGCATCTCTTCAGTCTCAGGTCCATTAGACGAGCATTCAAACGATGTCCTGTTTTTCTTCGATATGCCCGAAGCCCTAAGTCTTCATTTAACACCCTTTTCACCGTGGTTCTGCTTAACCCCATCTGAAGGGCCAACAGTTTCTGCTTACGTTTGGGATTTCTTTGAATTCGTGCCTTCACAACTTTTATCACTGCTGGAGTCCTAACAGACCGAGGGCGACCACTTCTTGACCTGTCATCTACACTAGAGTCTTCATTGTATCGTTTGATGGTACGATAAACGAATCTTTTGGTAATATTCGAATTTTTCAGTATGTTAAAAATTTGAATTGGCGCGTAACCGCAACGATGCAACGCAATAACTGCAACACGGTCTTCTTTAAGCGTCCACTCCATATTTAAAAATGAGTAAAATTCTAAAAGTTATACATTTTTATTTTCATGAACAATTCGAAATTCTAATTTAATAAATTTTTTTGTGGCCAGCATTCTAAAAGAAAAGTTTTTACTGTGTGACAATACTTATGACCTGACTAGGTAAATATCATTTGGGTTAATTATCGTGGGAAAGATTCTATTAGAGACAGGTAAGATGGGCAACGATTAAATCAACACCTGACTCGGGCAGTATTTTTTTTTTTGGTAGCAGGTAGTTTTCTTTTTCAATAGAGCCAAGTTGAATAATGAATCAGTATTAGCTTTGGAAATGATAGGTACTATGTATATAAAAATATGTAGCTTTTGAAAACATATCTAATTAAAAGTCAGCTATTAGTGCTTGTTTGTAATTGAATTCAGTGACAATACTAATCCTCGTAAAAATATATATACTCATTATACTAGACTTGATAAAAGCATAAATTTTTTATGTAAATACCCGATTTTTAACCCCCCTGAAGACAACAGGTAAACACGCCAAGTCATTCGTCATTCTCCCCTAATGGATTACTAAAATACGAGACATGACCACTCCTAAAATTACACGCACATGGCACCATAGCTTCTTATAATAAAATTGTACAAAAAACTTACCTCTTCTAGAATAGGGCAACTTTTGTAACGGGATTTCTTAATAGCCAATTCCCACCATGGTATTGGTGGCTTCGATCGTAGTATAGTTTGACAGCCTATTTTCGGGTCTTGCGCTTCATACAATGTTCCCAAAGTTCGTGATGATTGTTGAGATACATCTTCTGCGTCTGCAGGAATTCCAGTCACGCACTCGCAACACTTGTGTGGCTTTCTTGGTAAGTTGTGTTGTTTACTAAAGTCAGCACTAAACGAATGTCTATAGTTAATCTTTTTAGTGAAACCATTTGTTTCACTTACAGATCTTTTAAAGTTATTTCTATTAATTTGCAAAGGCATTCTTGGTATTTGTTGTACTTCACTCAATATGTTCGATTCATCATTTAAACCGACATAATCACCATTATGAGGAGTATTTGGTTCAGAGTGATATCCTATTCTATGGCGATGCAAGCTTCCGTATAACGTGTTATCTTTAATATGCGGCGGTTTTAGATCAATAAATTTCGGTCGTCGTAAATTGAGTGTGGCATATTTTTGCGGCGACCTCTGTATAAACTTCGATTTGTTGGGTAAATCCTTCAAAACATCATCGGTGTCCGTGGAAGGTATTGTCGAATTGTCACTATAACTAGATATAGGTCTATCGTTATCGGTTAGATACGAAGAAGACTCTGAACAATTATCTCGATCACTATGATTCCTTCTAAAGTCTACCGATAAACTAGTGGCGTCGGTACGTACGGAATGCTGCTCACTTCCATCTTGGCTGCCTACTGACTGGTCATAAGATCGTCGCTCGATGCCTGTAAAGCTAGCGACAGCTGTTTTTTCTTCAGCTCGTACGTCCTTCTCATTAGGCAATTCTAAGCTTTTAAGACGTCTGCGTGGCTTGGTGTTTATAGAATCGTAGTGTATTTCTGATTTCTCGTTAATATACTTCACAGGAGAGCAGGATTTTGATGACGGAGGTGTTGCTTTAGCGTATATCGTTTCGGTGAAACTGAGTCTTGTACTTTTATCTACGACATTATTATTTGATGGATCATTAGCTATGTACTGGACACCACAACTGTTTTCCAGAAAATTTATCTTAGGCGTTCTTTGTATTGTAAAATATTCCGAGTGTCGTTGAGATATATTTGGAGCTGGGTTTTGATCTATTAAATTTCTTATTTTTATCCGACTTCTGGGGGCTCGTATAGTTGCAAATCCATCATGGATAGGAGAGCCATGATATGTGGCTGAAGTAGTTACTGCCATTATATTTCTATTCGCAGTTCATCACTTTCCACCAAACATTCTTCTTAATTTGGTAGTAACTTAGATGTCCGAGTAATACGTCATTAGTGCGAAGTCCTTTGGATCCATTAAAATATTTCACTCACTATTCATATCCGAATTCACATCATACAGTATTTAACCTAGAAAGCGTAAAATTGTAAAATGCAGGCGTGCAGCACAGTTTTGCGTTTAGCGAGATTATGGACGAGAACAAGTCAAATAGAAATCGTAGTGCAAAATTCATAATATACATTTTGAGCCCAGAGTGATTAATGTTCAATTTTAAAGCTTCATGCCCTAGTAACTTTGCTATATTTTACTATTCAATGAAATGTAGCGCTCGAACTAAATAGTTTCAATAAAAGATCCACTTGACAAAACACATTGCCCTGCATATTTTTAACCTAATCCATTAAACCATTATAAAGGGCTGTAAAAGTACAAGCACACGTAGATTAGAATCACATGGTGTAATAAGTCTGAGTGCATAAGGCATCTAATTTTATTATACTAATGGTTTCCTTTATTAAATTACTATCAATCATTGTTTTTTTGACAATATTGGTACTACATTGGCAGCTTATTAATATATAGTACTGATAATTATTTATTTATTTATAATAGAAGTTACATTCTATACCTTCTTCTAATCAAGATCATCCAGGTCCATGAGAGATAAGTTATTAAGAATATCATCTTTGTCGATTAAGGTCACACAACAAAGTCTTTATTGTTATCGTAAGCAAATTCATGAGTCTTTTAACCTCACCCTTTAATATGACGTTCGTAACAGTCAAAAGCCGTTATAACATTATGGCTACAGCGGTTGTTCTTACACTATTCCTAGTAAATGAAAGATTGTATTGATTAGCGGTTTTCTTAAGGTGTTCGCGTTTTACTTAGTCTATACACGGAGATAACATTAACTTTATACGTGACCAGACTTAATCGTATATAGCGTCTACTGTTAGAAAGAGATTCCCTTGAACAATATCTTTGTACTGAACAATATTAATTTCTTTCAAGCAAATGTGCTTTCATAAATGACTTCAAATCACAGTACTATGACGAAACATTTTCTTATGAACTTGAATTTCACCGAGGAGTACTAGACATTTAATGGATGTATTGTGAAATGATTTATATCAAAAGTTATGAGGACTGAATTATTCATTGTATGTATGAGTACAACGATTCAATAACCGACGGTGGATTATGAGGTTCACTGAATAAATTTGCTTGCGATCGTTGACCATAAAATTGCGGGCGGGCTGAGTTAACAACAGCTTTTCATTCAGATCAACTTCCTATTATAACAATATAATATGTATGTAGTTTTAGGCATACGTAAGTAATTTATTCCAAAGTAATTAGAAAATCTAATGTAGTTGTGAGCTGTCTTCACCTTTAACCAAATGTTACCCTTATTAAGCTTGTGTGCTAAAGTTATAATATTCGGTAAATAATTCATGTTATATAAAATATATAGCTTCCAGTCATATAGTTACTATCTAATTTAATTCGCAATATCCTACATTTATGATTCTAATTCTGAACTCTACCTATTTATGGTACCTATGAACAGTAACTAAAATGGGTAACAAATGTCTGGCCATGCCGCCTCCGCCGGGCCCCGGCAGGAGGGGTAGACCCAAAAAGTGCTGGCTTGACGTCGTAAAGGGTGATATGCGTGCCAATGGGCTCACTACCAGGGATGCTGAAGACCGTGCGAAGTGGAGAAGAAAAAGTCGGAAAGCGGACCCCGGGCGCCGAAGCGAGAGTTTGGGCTGCAACCGGGATAGAACGCAAAGATGATGATGATGATGAACAGTAACTAAAATCTAAAGTTACTAAAATATTGTGAAAAAGTTTGATATTCTTAACAAACAATACTTGCCACTTTTAATATTTTCCAAAGAAACGTCTTATTATGTTTCCGACAGCGCCTATTCCGAGTAATTTTCTTTAATCCTACGTATGTCGCATAATGATTTTGTATTTATCATGTATGCAATGAAAAACAATTGCGCGTTATATGGTATAACATTATGCAAAGCACCTATTAATCGGTATTATTGCAGTGTGCAAACACTGGATACCTCATATCATCTAAGTTAAATGTTAACAAGAACTATGATTGGCGTGACTTTGAAGAGTAGATAAATAAATAAATATTATACACAATATTGGAACATTTCACACGTCATCTAGTTCCAAAGAATCTTAGCAATTGTATTATGGGTACTAGACAACAAGTATTCTTTTCTTTTGTAAATAAATAAATAATATACATAACCACTCAGACGTGGGATGGGAAACGAACCCGTGACATACGCTAATATACCGAAGTGCCTTTAATATGGCTGCGTTCATAACAGTCAAAAGCCGTTATAACATTATGGCTACAGAGGTTGTTCCTCCACTATTCCTAGTAATTAATGAAATATTGTATTGATTAGCGGTTTTCTAAAGGTGTCTTTACGTCACAGTGGTCGTTATAGAATTGATTTTATTCTTATGACCGGCTAAATCGATTTTATGTAACATGTGAGTTAGTTACAAATTAAACAAACATTTAGGGATGAAAAGGAATTTTAAACAATATCTACTTCAAAACAAAAGTTAACAAATATATAATTATAATCTAATATATAAAGCTGTATATAATTGCAAGAAAGTACTGAAGGTGGAGTTTTAATATAACTATTAAGTTAAACGTGAGCAAATTTATTGTTTTCTTAACTCGGGTGATATATTTACAATGTCAGGTCACGCGGGCTTACATTTACAACTTCTGTCGTAAATCATGTTGGGGCGATAGCGTGCGTCGGGGCTACCGAACGTCTGCCCGACCGAGGGGAGTTCATCGTTGTTCCTATGCCCCAAAGCTTTGTTCCACTATTTTCAAAGTTTTTTCTCCTGTTATAACATGGCTTCCAAATTATTTTAAGAAATTCTATTGAAGTGCTTCTTTTAAAGTTATAAATGGATATATATTCACAAAATTAGGTATAAAGTATTTACGGCATAAATTTAAGTTTTATATAGTTTTATACAATTATTTTAAGTAATTATAGTTTTATATTTATTGACTTTCTAATTCAAATCTTTAGAATATATAAATCTTATGTGCGTGTGTATGTCACTGAACTCCTCCTAAACGGCTGGACCGATTTTTTTGAAAATTTTTGAGTGTGTTCAAGTGGATTCGAGAATGATTTAGATTAGACAATTGAACCCGGTAAGTGGCGCTGCGATCGAGTTCTGGGATTTTCATTTTTCACGTATCAGAACATAACCCCAAAATTTTAAACAGTTCACTTTCTTTTTTGTATGACTGTACAACGTCTGCCAGGTAATAATTAAATAAAATATTGGTATTTTGATCAAATATTTCTCATTTTTACGATTATATTAGTTATTCTCTCCGTTCAGGGGCGGAGTGAAAATAGTAAATAGTAACCCTTGCGGCCGGGGTCGGCCTGTCGTAAAAGGCGACAAAACAACCCACCCTAGCTACGTGGTAGGGCCCCAAGCCCGTCTGGATGGCAACCACACTGACTTTATAAGTAAGTACGAGTATGACGCCATAATAACCTTATGTTGTGTTCCGGCATTAATAACCCACCTGTACCCCTAAAGGACAGCAGCGTGTTCGCGGAGTCTCCCTATCGTCGCAAACGTCCATAGGCGATGGTAACTGTTTACTATTAAGTGGGCCCTCAGCCTATCTGCTGTTCGTCATCAATAAAAAAAATAGTTTTAATGATATCAATTATGCTGTTCGTTGGTCCACAAAACGGCACACTGATTTTATTACGTTCTAATAAACTTAAATTACATTTACAACACATTCCATAGACTTTAAAAGACTTCTATATCTCAAATATAGACGACAAATTTTGAAAACCACTGTCTCGACGGAGATATGAATAAGAACACCATAATGTTTGTATATCTTTCTCCTTTCCACCAATGCGTTCGCTCGTGAATCAACGACCTGTTTGCTGTAGCGGCCTTTATTACTCGAGGCCGTCGCAACGCACTCGGCATAATATTTTCATTTCACGGTCATTTTGTAACATTTCAATATTCCTAGTACAGAAAAAAAACCATAAGTCAAAATAAGATGTAACAAGTACTATAGATAGTTCCTGTTGAAGGTAAGTACCAAAATATTTAGGCGAGATACTTTTATTGACGGGCGTGTGATTCCACCCAACTATGTAGTAAAACAATACTACCCCTTTTATTTTACTACTAAGGCGTCGTCAAATAAATAACTTCTTTTATTAGCTTACGTATAGTAAAACTCTCGTGTAGGTCACCGCGGATTTTTTCGAAATTAGAAGCTAAATCTTTTGTAAAAAATAACCATATTCACCTTCTTTATGATTAAAAAAGAAAATGCCAAAATTACAAAAAAAGCGCGTTAACATTTTGAAAATATTAAATAGCGTACGACCTTCAAAAGGAGCATGACATTTTTAGATAGTAAATATCCTCTTTTTCTGTTCCTATAACGCAATGATTTAAATGAAAGAGTTTTAAACTAAAACATCAACGTGAATTGATGAAAATTTCAGAAAACTTCTACGATTTCTAAAGTTGTGAAATAAATACGTCTACACGTGTAAACAATTCATCTGACCCTAACGGTTCCTTGTGAGTCGATGATATGAGAATCGATTGTTTAGAGAAACAATAAAAACTGATTGTTAGCGACGCTATGAGCGCATACCTATGCCTATATTTGAAACATAAAAGCAGTAGCCACAACATATTATAACAAGGTGTGTAAAATGTTTGATTTCAAGATTTTTCCCACGATCAAAGTATTATATTAAAAGAAAAATTAGGTAAATCAATAATTATTTTATTTTAAAATAGCACAAATACCACTCGTTAAGTTGTCATAATCAAATCAAGTGTCATATTATGAAATGCATACGGATTCCGGGAGCAGTAACAATTCGCAATCTAATTACATATTGATAACCCCGACTTATCGTTGCATAAACATCAACTCGCTTGCAGCAAGTTTTATGTGCTCTAAACTAACCCAAAATTTGTGAAAGCTAAAGAGAAAATATAATAATCATCAACTTGAAATGTTATATAACAAAACGATTATATTATTGCTATTCATAATTTTAATGGCAGTCGTTTCATTCATAAGGAAATAAAATGTCTTTTGATACATCTTTGAATATTTTTACTCAAAATAAGCGTACAACTAGTTTAGTATCTTGTTATTCATATGAATCGTTAAATGTCACGCAAAAAGGATAATTTATTTATTGATGATCTCAACGGAATTATGTAGATATGTAATTATTATTCTTTACATTATGTACACGATGTGATCTAAGTCGACTTTACTTGTTTTTTACGTTTAATTTTATAACATGACCTTCATTGCAAGATTGGTGTATCAATCTTGTTACTTAACTGCGATTAAATTTGTTTTGTATATTCAAAGTTGTGTCGTTAGCATTAAAATATTAAACACAGGAAATAATATTTTCCAATCAATGCGTAGTACGTTTTAATGAGCCTAAATTATTTTCTACAAGTTGACAGTAAAACTAAATTAAGTTTGAGAGCAGTTTCAGCATTCTCAAAGCATCTGTCGCACACATGGCCCAGCGGCAAAGCGGTTGACTCGATGGGAAGATATTCAATACCTCCAAGAGGTGATGAACATCTAAAACTGCGTCATATGCGCATTTTTTCCAGTGGAAATAGGGTCAAGGCACATATTTGTATGAACCACTAAAACTAGTAAACACTTTAATCTGTTTAATTGGGGCGTGCTAACAATTTCAAAACTTCTTGACGGTTTGTCAATATTTAAACTCAAATTTGTCTATCCAGTTCAAGATATACACAACATTTAATTTGCAAACAGGTGCAATCAGCGTGTTAATTTAAATAACTTTCTATGTTAAAATATCACTAAATTAAAATCTTTTTCGACTAGCAAATATAGTAAATAACATATGGATAGGTATTTAATTTTGCGAAACGAAGGGGACATTATTAAACAAGAGCAAATTAAGCAGATGCGGGTCATAAAGAAGCGAATATATCGCGTGGGTTGGGCCATTGTTTGTCTTGCCTTGTACACCGCATACGTCATGCTTTGCAACTACAATACTAAATATTGGGGCGCTGGTTTGACCCCCGAACTCAATACCGATGCATTGTTAGGCAGACGCTAAATTTAGGTATTATTCGGTTCTACTGATTTAAATTGCACACAATGTGACATTTAACTAAAGTAAATGAATAATAACGTCACTTTTTTTTTAAATTATTGCTGAAGAACAGCAGACAAGCTGACGGCCCACTTAATAGTTACCGTCATCTATGGATGTTTGCTATGCTAGGGGCACCACGAATACGTTGCTATCCCATAGGGGTACAGGAACCTGGGTCACTAATGCCGGAACAGGGAACAAGGGTGGTAGTCATCCAGACTGACATGGGGCCCTACCACGTAGCTAGGGTTGTTTTGTCGCCTTTAACGACAAGCCTACCCCGACCGCAGGGGTTATACCTTTATTGCTTGTAAAATATGATAATAGGTTAGTCTTTTTCTTCGTACAGGGGCTGAGTAAGAATACTGAGCCATACGGCCGAGGGCGACCTGTCGTAAAAGGCAATAAAACAGCCCTCACTAAGCTCCAATCCCCTTTGGATAGTCAACACTCCTGGTCTCCAAAATACCGACGGAATAACCTTGTGTCCTATTCCCTTAAGTGAACGGCAGCCTGTCTGCTTTTATACAGCAATAAAAGAAGAGCCTTTATGAAAAACAGCTGCCCTAAAGTCCAAATATAGATTTATTTATTTCTTCTATTTTGTTGAGACGCTTTGCTTAGAAAAAATAATGTCACGGAACGGCACTATCACGAAAAGTATATTGATATTGGTTTTTAGTATATGGCTCCAATGCTTTTGGTACTGATTTTGCCAAGGTCGCAGTAAGAGTTGTCAGATTGAATAGCGGAAATGGTAAATCGAATTTAGACGGTCTCCGGAAATATTTACTGAGAACCTATGGACAAGGTGGCATAATGCAATGAATGAATGTAAATGACGAAAAGTACAATAACAACCATCTAAATTAACATCTAATTGTCAGAGTCAGAATGTATTCTTATCAGTCTTGGTCACCTTATGGCAGGTAAACAAGACCACCTAAAGGAATGTCGACGAGACAATACAGTCGTTTCACCCACTGGTACCATCGCATTACGTCATAACTTTTACCTCGTTATCTAGAAAGACCATTGTTTACAGTAGTAACTTGAGCCTGATCTCGGCTTATCCAGTTTGAGTGGATATAGCGCTACTGGCGCTTCCGGACTAGATACAGCACGCTCCTGTAGAGCTTCCATCCGCGATCATTTATTGAGTTTTGTTAAATATAATAAAGCGGAACACTAAAGGAAGTCCTACCTTAATAACTTTAACACGTTATGTACTTTCTATTCAACTTTTATTGTTTATAGAATGAAATTAAAAGATGAGGTAAGTTAAATGCCTACGAGTATCTGGTAATAAAATACCATGATGTACTCGTACTAAAAGATAATTCGTCCATATTTCCTACGTAGTGGAGACAAAAACTAAAAATATGGATTACAAAAATATAAATTCTGATTACAAAAACGAGAACTTCTTACATACATTTCAGACCGCTAGGATACGAAATGTTTACTTGAGAGCCAAAGAACTTACTGTTACAGGATAAAACTGCTTATCTTTTGCATTGATATAAGTAAATAGATGGAATAAATTTGTTTGAATTCAAAGATATAATATAGTATAAATTAAAAAATAATTATTAAAATAATTCAAAGATTTAATAGAGCATAAATTAATTAAATATCCTCTTTGAAACAACCAAACTCCAAAGTTCATATTATAGCGTAGACTATTTTAAAGTGGAAGTATTTTTTTACTAAAAGAAGCAATAAATTATTTAATAATTTAAAGTTCGCCCATGTCGAATGACACAATAATTTTCTTACGACCATTGTAGTTAAAGAATTATAAATCCTGTCAAGGTCGCTGGCCGTTAAAGATGACGCAAGAGTGGTCATACGTGTTTCACATCATATTGATAATTCATTGATAAATCCATAACTGAGGTCAAAAAGTTAAAAGTTCGAAAATGTAACTTATGTTCACAATTTAAGTAAACATTCATAATTATAAAATAATCGTACATATTCGGAAATATCTATATATAAATTGTATTATCTCGTTTATCTAAACGAGATAATACAATTTAAATTATATTATGCTTAAATGGTTACGATTAAAAAAAAATTATGGTCAATTATACGATTGTCCACCACAAATATAAAGGAAATATTTAAATAAGTTCTTTACTCCAGTAAAAATATTTTTTGAGCAGAGAACTAATACACGATTGATCAATAACACGATTTCTATCCCTATTTAAGTATATGATTATATATAACGAGTCACTGTCTAAAACCACTCAACAACGTTGCGGATGAAATTAATTAAACGATTTACGAGTACAATCAAATTTCTTATTCAAGTTCCTTCCTGTTACGATAAATTCTAGTAGAATATCCGACATTAATTATCTAACATATTGAGATTATTTTTATGAATTACCTTGTACTAAAATTTGTATACAATCTGTTAATTAATTGATCACGATATTATTCTCACCATTTCTTCTGTTTATTTTAACACTATTGATAGTTTCGGCAGTTGTGGTTTTTGAATCACCGTTAAAACAAGAACACCTGAAGCCAGTTCATGTAGATTTTACGAGTTCGTTGTCTTTATTCTATAAAGGCTATTTTCAGTTTACGTTCAAGCTATTAGAATTAACCTTTAAAAGTTTCTGTTAACATGACTTTAACTTACAGAACATTTTGAATAGATGCATGAAGACCACATATTTTGTTTTTGTAGTTTAAAAACATTAGCAAGCAAATAGTTTTATATCGAATAAAAGTCGTTGACAATTCGAATGAATTTAAACTGGTCTTTATAAAGTACCCGGCTAACGTTGTGCTGCTTTTAAATATATTCTAAATAAAGAAAATTGGAGCAAAAAGTAGCCTTATTAGTAAATGTCCTTCTTCAATGTCCAATCTCTATACCGAAATTCATCAAAATTGGTTCAGTTGTTTGGGCGTGAAAACGTAACAGAAAGACAGAGTCTTTATCCGTGCAGGGGCAGAGAAAGAATAGTAACCTCTGCGGCCGGGGTCGGCCTGTCGTAAAAGGCGACAAAACAACCCACCTAGCTACGTGGTATAGCCTCAAGCCCGTCTGGATGGCGACAACTTTTGGTATTAAGTATGCCGCCATAATAACCTTGCGTTGTGTTCCGGCATTAGTAACCCAAGTTCCTGTACCCCTTATGGGACAGCAGCGTGTTCGCGATGCCACTGGCGTTGCAAATACCCATAGGCGACGGTAACTGCTAAATTCTAAGCGGGCCATCAGCCTGTCTGCTGTTCTAAAGCCATAAAAAATATATCGAATAAAAAGACGTTGACAAATCGAATGCATTTAAACTGGTCTTTATAAAGTGCCCAGCTAACGTTGCTCTGCTATTAAATATATTCCAAATTAAAAGTAGCCCCTTCTACTACTATATTTACTACTAAGTGTCCTTCTTCAATCTCAATACCGAAATTCATCAAAATTGGTTCAGTGGTTTAGACGTGAAATCGTAATAGACTTAGAGTTACTTTGACATTTATAATATTAGTATGGATTTTATAGTAATTGAGAGAAACCACTGAGGCGAACCAATGCAGACATGTAGATATTTTTTATTGTTATAGTATAGT
The DNA here is from genome assembly GCA_963693495.1 of Malacosoma neustria. NCBI lineage: Eukaryota > Metazoa > Arthropoda > Insecta > Lepidoptera > Lasiocampidae > Malacosoma > Malacosoma neustria. Next base: position 9,737,666 of record OY856374.1, read on the forward strand.
GTAACAATAATTTATTTCGACGAAAATTCAGCTTATTTAACAAATAAATAAGGCAAGGGTACTGGTGTTCCCTGGCCAGTCTCAATATGAATTAACCTCAATTGACAGAGCCGAGAAGGCGCTTCGCTGATTGAAGACGCTGGTTGGTAACTACCAGTAAATGCCCCCTTTCAATGTTCCTACTATTTGAATAAGCTCAACGAAATAATACGCTTGATACTGTTTCGTAGGTATTTATAGATTCTGATATACACAATGTCCTACTATATTGCTGACGTAATTGTAATATTTTTACAACTTAATAAATGCCACGATAACGTCAAATTAAGGTACCGCATGTACGAAAGAATTTTATCAGTTACTAAATATGATTAATTTAGGGCATGATTATATGTTTATAGATAATACTTGAATTTGATTTTGTTATTTAATTTTTGAATCTTTATAAAGTAACATAAGTTTCCGATTGCTTTTATCAATAAGGCCGCCTATTGTTTTCTTTTGTAATTTTGTGTGTTTGTTTGTTTTCATTTATTCATGCAATAAAGTTTATTAAATAATTAATTCATAAGTCTTCATAGCATTGAAGGCGACCCAATAGGTATAACTTTGCATAGTGTTGATGTGTTATTTGGTCAAGATGATAAAAGTGTTTGCTTTTCTGTAGCATTAAAAATGTAATGCTACTACTTAAACTTTATTCTCTTGTGAAGACAGAAAAACATAAAACCACGAATGAACTATGATTGACGTAAAAAATAACGTTCTTAGAACAGCACTTATAGCTATAAAAGAGTCTTTGAAGCATCTTATAATATTCTTGGAATGGTTTATTGTTAGACGTGAGTTTATCATTAGTTAAAACGTGATTGATATGCATAATTTTAATGGTTTGTATACAAATAATTTTGTATACTTAAAACCGTTTTGTTTACTTTGTACTAAAGTGCAATAAAACATGCATACAGCTACAACAAACGGGATAATAAAGATCCTGAAATTTTAAGAGTCCTATAACATCACATTTATAACATTATTAATAATTTAAATAGTTTAAGATTTTTTTATTTGTAATGAAGTGATGCCAGGAACAAAATACTCGAAAATGAAATTCAAAATGATCTCCAAGAAATATATTGTTTTATAGTTATGTAACTCAGTGCAAAACTATTTCGACTAGGCAATTTTACTAAAAGTATTCGAATTTTTATGTAGTTTTATACTATTTACTATTATTAAGATATTCACAATACTATAGTGTAATAGGCGCAGGTTTACAACTGGTATTGTGGTAACAATAGCTCCTGACAATAATCTCGCTACTGCCGGTTCCACTATAAATAAGCTACACCACATTGATTTATTACTCCCTTTACTACGAAGTTAATAATATTTTGAGGGTCCCCTATGATTCATATTTAAAGATACAAGTACAGATAAAATAAAGTTAATTGCTCTCTATTCATGTGGAACAAGTTTCAAGTAATAAGGTTCAACACATTTTTGATTTGTAATAAAGAAGTAAGTATCAAAAGATGTTATTTTCATAGTAGTTATAATTGGCAAATTGTCGCATTTAATGTGATATAAAAAATTTAATATATGTTCCTAACCTTTATTCATAACGAATTTTATAAAAAGAGTTGAGTAATAATTATAAAATACATCAAACGGCATTCATATTAAACGTTTGACCCTAAATAAAAGCAGAACAGGCTATAAAATACAATTTCGTAGCTCGTGTTTGATGTTTACTTTTATAGTTAACTCGATGAGACAGATGGAATACGACTCGTTGACACTAACCAAATCAGTGATTCAGTGACATTTTAAAATCAAAGGGAAGTGGGGAAGTGCCATTCGGAAATAATAATCAACCTTGATGAGAAGGAAAAAGGAAACAATACAAGAAATGAGAATGCACCTGCTGCCTACCGTGAGAACAAAACTAATATTCAAAACTCGATTGTACAATTTTATTAATATTTATGACATGACAATCGGTTATTTATTAATTATATGAGATTAAATAAATTATATTAATATATTAGTGAACTAGTCGCTCAAATAGGGGGTGTTTCGATTGGTATTTATCAGAATTTAGGGGTATTATTGATATTGTTAGCGATCTGTATGACTAAGATGTTATGTTTTATTAATCAAGGCTAGAATTAAGTAGTCTCAAGTTTAAGTTTACAACAGAATCACTCACAAAAGGGACTTATAGGAACCGTGCGTAAAAAAGGGGACGCCTTTACCTGCTCAATAATACAAGACGTAACAAAATGCACTAGCAACTTGAGTTTTGAATTGGTAACGGATTTAGTATAATATGTCTATTAGATTATAAAAATTAAATTATTTAAAATACCTTAATGAAATATTTGACCCTTTTAAATGAATTAACCATCAGTACTTAATCAATTTGATTTCAATTATTTGTAATCTATAAAGAAAACCATAGTAGTACAAAACTAAATAATAAATTACACCCGGATGCTTTGTCAACAAAATAACAAACTATAATCAAACATGTTTTGCTCTTAAGATGCTCAAAAATGAAAGAAACAGCACTGCTTCCTCACAACACGCCTCGTACTAGATCTCGCTAAACACAAAAACACATTGGTACACCGTAACTTCACATACACTTAAGTTTTATTCAAAACAAAATGTTTGTTTATGCCGAGTTATAAACGCGTTCTGAGTCAGAATGCACGAATCGCATGCGTCTGCCCTCTTACGAAGTAGGATACACACTGTTCAATGTTGTAAATGTTGTAATGTAAACTGTAAAGGTTGGATATTGGTTTCGCCTGGCTCCCTTGATTGATGGTGCCATGTTTGTAACCGTTTCTTTTGGAACAAACTGAGTCACGGAACCCATAGAACCCGGAATAGTGATTTACAACACGTATTGATTACAGGAGTAAGGTGAACTTTATATGCGAGTTAGCAATTTAGGGGTGTGAAATACAAAATACAAGAGTAGATTTGTCAGATATATCGAAATGTTGGTACATTTAGAATTTAATAAATTTGAAACATAAAAAGGCCAGTAGTAATGAAGATCGCGATGATAAAATAGAGAGACATATCGGGTCGGGGACATTATCGTACACGCGGCACTTGTTGCGCAAGTGCGGGAGGCACTTGAGAGGATTTATGAGCCGCGAGAACAAGTAACATTATGATAACGTCTCAGTGTCTTGACGGATGCTGTGACGACACAAAGGAAAGAGTTTAGGACAATCTTGATCTCAGAGGCAAATTGCTTGAGAAATCTTGCGCATTTCAACAATGATCTGGTAATTTGCATTACAAAGTTAAATAGAAATATATAATCACATAGCTCAAAAATAAACAATCACTATTGAAATGCATAAACACCAGTTCTCAGTGTACATAAACAACTTTCATACAAAGTATGAACGTGATTCAACGTCGTCGCCGACTCGGTGATAAAAATGAATAGTTTAATTTGTATGACAGTCGGTACATCTATTATAAATGTACATACATACTTAGATATGCTTTTGTTTAGACTGGCCGTTTGCCAGCTCTCGTTATGGTCGCTGTGGTTATGTATCGTATAAACAAATTTTGCAAATGTAACCCTGCAAATGGTTTGAATCAAAATAAACAGATTAGAATATGAAACAGCTTAGACCCATAACCTACTAATCATCTAAACAAACTAAAAGAATACGACATAAATAAGCAATCAGAATGTCAAACAAAAGACGACTATTTCCTGTTTGGTTGAAGTTAAATTGAAAATATGCGTAATTATTTTTATCTAATAATACTAACTCACTCCTAATTCTGATTATCATTCATTTGAATTTGAAATCTGTACTTCATTATCAAACCTATTAATAAAAGTTTGCCTTATGACATGTACTGACATGGCGATAGCACAGTTCTTCAAATTAAAACGCCATTGAATGCAATTGGTACTCGCTATCTAACTGATGACCCTGTCATCACTTATAACATTTATATTCCTTACATCGTGGAGAATATTCAAATTAGAGCCGACATAATAACATTTACGTTAATTATTTCTTTATGTTCTCTTATCTCACTATTAACACTTTTCTTATTTTGTGTGAAACTTATTTAAATAATCCAAGAATCAATTTAACAAGTGCCAAATAGGCTCAAGTATTCAAATATTTGTTTAAATAAAATTTCTTATTAGTACAATAAACATTACAGACAAAACTGTTTACAAAGATTTGAATTTTGGAGAAAACAAGTTCAAGTTCGAAGAAACAATTAGTTTTAACATTGAAATATACTTGTGATGAAAAGAATAACAAATACTGACCAAGACAATGGCTCAACAGTCAGCAAGAACTGTCGTAGACGTTTGTGTGACGTTGAATAATGCATGGCCATACCATTGCCGAATAAATTGAGAGAATAAAACATTTGAAAGACGGACTCTCATTGAAAACGTATCTTTGTCTCTAACAATCAAATGAGTAAAAAGCGTTCGATGTATCACTTGTCGTATAGATTGACTTTAAAACGATTAATGGCTTGCGAGGGTTTTTTAAATTTAGATTTTAGATTTTTAATGCCAAGAATGGAGTTTAATTCATAGTTTCTATTTACAAAACCGAATTTCTTGTTAACATAATAATAGTTAAAATAAGCTGTTACATGTATTATGTAAAATGGTATAAATATATTCATCCTGACTGTACATCCAGCTCCACCCCGAAGATTCGCTGTTGCTTATTTTTGTACCGGTAGTCTTTCGTAACACTTCTTTGTGGAAATAGTAATACGAAAATATGTATGAAATGTAAATAAATACAATAAATTTAAGAAAATACAATATAGCTATTAAAGTTGGGGTAAAAAGCAAACATAGTTCGGCCTTGTGTTTTCTTGAGCCGGGACTTAATAGTCTGTAGGAACAAAATCAATACTAATCAAAGTTATTCTAATTTCGAATGTTTTGTTGGGTTCTTTAGAGCGGTTCATTTTCTTATTAGTCATATTTCTTGTTTACGTTTGATATCATTTGTGAATTGTTTATTTAAAAGTAAACAAACTTATATTGAGGCAATCGGAACGCCTAATTGCGTCAATTTGCGTTTGTTTGAATAAACGTAGAGATAATAATGTTACGTTTCTGAATTATATAATTATGACATTAAAGATGAGGTAAGAAAATTAAAACAATGTTTTAATGCTGAGGATCAGACTGGCTAACGGTCCTCTTAATTGTAAGTTTGACCAAGTATGTGTATATTAATTGTAATTATTAATAGATGAGTTATTTTTTTTTATAGCTAGAGTTCAGCAGACAGGCAAACGGCCCACCCTTATAGGTGGTCACCGTCGCCTATGGGCGTTTGGAACACCAGAGGCATTACACACGCTGCCGGCCTCTAAGAAATTTTATAACGCCTTTTTTGAAGAGCCCCATATCGTACCGCGCTGAGAAAACCTCAGCCGGCTCAGCTCATTCCAGATCCTGAGAGTACGAAACATGAACGTTCTTGAGAACCGTTTCGTACAAGAAAGAAGAGGCTCCAAGAAATAGGGATGAACACCCAGCCGATGGCGGGCAGTGCGGTGGTAAAAAGACGGTGAGGGCACCATTCTAAATAGCTCCTCAGAACACTCCCCGTTGTACAGACGGTAGAGTACGCAAAGAGACGCAAAGTCCAAGCGTGCCTAGACCGTCTGTGAATATGGGATCGTCGACAAGACGAACTGCGCGCCGTTAGATGGAGTCTAGAGCATTGAGCTGACAGGCAGGTGCTCCAGCCCATAAATGTGAGCAGTACTCCATATACGGTCTGACCTGTGCTTTGTATAGCACAAGCCGTTGCCTTGGACTGAAGTACTGCTTGGACCGGTTTAGCACACCTAGCTTTTTGGATGCAAGTTTAGCTTTGCCCTCCAATTGTCCCCTAAAATGCACATCATTCGTGATGTCGACACCAAGGATCCCAATACTGCTTGAGATGGAGATGATATTATATTATAATAGTAATTAGGAAAAGTTAACTGTTTGAATTTAAATGTGCAACTGTTATCAACTCTGTATCAAAGTTACCAAGTTAGATGTCATTTGCCATATTAGCGCACATTGAACGACGCTTTGTCATATCTAAATGTGTAGTGGGACAAGTGACTAAATGTCACGATAATGCAGCGAAAACATCTAAAAGTATTTTTAAACTCATACGTGTAATAATGACAATAGTAGGTACTATTTATCATTAAAACAAATATGAAATAAATAAGTTTGTAATATACAAGTTATTTAATAAAAAGTTATTAAGTACGGATAAGATTAAATAACGAAACCAGATGTTGTTTTCATCCGTACAGGGGCGGAGAAAGAATACTGACCTCTGCGGCCGGAGTCGGCCTGTCGTAAAAGGCGACAAAATTACCCAAGCTACGTGTGGTAGCCCCAAGCCCGTCCGGATGGCGACCACTTTTGCTCTTAAGTATGCCATAATAACTTTGTGCTGTGTTCCAGCATTAGGGACCCAAGTTCCTGTACCCTTATTGGACATCAGAATGTTCGCAATGCCACTGGCGTTGCAAACACCCATAGGTGACGGTAACTGCTCAATTCTAAGTGGGCCATCGGGCTGTCTGCTGTCCTACGGCAATAAAAAAAGGAAATCAATGACATCGGTCAAGAAAGACACTTGTGTAGCTAGCTCTAAATATGCAAAAAACTCGGCTTTCTAAATCTGTCTCAGGAAGTATTAACTAGTCGAAGACCGACGACCCAACAATAGTTGAGATAAGGCTTTATTATCATCTCTGTTATTCTTCTTTTCAGTCTGTTCACTTATTTTCCTACCATTATTATAGTTAGAAGTGTGAAAAAAGAAGGTAAGTAATAATGTAAAAATAAAACATGAAAATATTAATGAAATTTTCACCATATGAGATCGACCACTCAACTTGTCGCTGCATCAGAACTTTTCTCAGAAAATCGTGGTTTTCGGTGCAGACCTATTTGGTTCTATGATAAAATCTAATAGTTTATATAAAAATTTATGTTCTATCTATTTCCTGTGCTACTTTCGCCATAAGAAAAGCATGTGTCGAGGGTGGACATGTAAACAACTTACCTAGTCAGGTCATAAATTCTGTCACATGTTTAATGTAAAATAATTGTAACAAGTTTATTCATTATGTAACCATTCATATACCAAAATGAACTTAACAAAACATAGATTCTTATGACATTAAAGTTTATTCAAAATGACCTCCGTGATTTTGAATACAAGCCTTCAATCTGCGCGGCCAGTCGTCTATCGCAGCACGAACGAGGTCCATGTCAATATCGGCGGCTGCCTTAATCAAGGATGTCTTGAGTGACTCCAAATTGTGATGAGGCTTTGAGCACGCCTTTTCCTCCAAGTGTTGCCATATCTTGTAATCTAACGGATTCAAATCTGGACTGGCCAGTCTTCGTGCCGGATGAAGTCGATTTCACGCGCCGCCAGCCAGTCTTGTGTGCTCTTCGCTCTATGAGCTGGCGCCGAATCTTGTTGGAATACCCAGTGCCTGTTATTGAACATGGTATGAGAAACAGGTTCCACAAGGTTCGTCAGGACTGTATTTTGATACACAACAGCATTCGTTTTTACACCTTTCTCACAAAAATGTACCTCTGTTAAGCCCCAATAAGAAACTCCCAACCATACCATGAGCGAGGATGGAAAATGACCTCGTTGGACAAGCGGAATACGGTTGCTCGCTTCTTCACTACTGTGTGCGTACACCTTATCATTTTGTTTGTTGTAGCTCTCTTCTACGGTAAACATTTTTTCATCCGAAAAAAGAATTTCCCGATATTTTTTCCCCGCGTACCGCTTCAACAAAGCGCGGCATCTCTTCAGTCTCAGGTCCATTAGACGAGCATTCAAACGATGTCCTGTTTTCCTTCGATATGCCCGAAGCCCTAAGTCTTCATTTAACACCCTTTTCACCGTGGTTCTGCTTAACCCCATCTGAAGGGCCAACAATTTCTGCTTACGTTTGGGATTTCTTTGAATTCGTGCCTTCACAGCTTTTATCACTGCTGGAGTCCTAACAGACCGAGGGCGACCACTTCTTGACCTGTCATCTACACTAGAGTCTTCATTGTATCGTTTGATGGTACGATAAATGAATCTTTTGGTTATATTCAAATTTTTCAGTATGTTAAAAATTTGAATTGGCGCGTAACCGCAACGATGCAACGCAATAACTGCAACACGGTCTTCTTTAAGCTTCCACTCCATATTTAAAAAATGAGTAAAATTCTAAAAGTATACATTTTTATTTTCATGAACAATTCGAGATTCGAATTCAATAACTTTTTTTGTGGCCAGCATTCTAAAAGAAAAGTTTTTACTGTGTGACAATACTTATGACCTGACTAGGTACTATTAGGTATTACTTGGTGACAGTACGCTACAATACCAAACTCCTTAATAAAAGCTTTATATGTAACCAGGCAGCTGTAGAATGATGATGATGAAATATTAACAATATTAATATAATTGTTAATTCTATATACTGAAACGTATATCATACGATACTCAAAACATTTGTTCGTGACGGATTTTCATGCTAACAATTCGCAAATGGAACCAGCTTTACATGAATCATAGTCTAAAATTAAATTTACTTTGCGAATATGCAAACGATATCGTAATTCACTAATAGATTAAGGGGTAAATAAGGTTTTGTGCGCCATTTATTACAAGGCGATAGTTGTAATTAAGGATATTGATAATTTAGTGTAGGGTCATGGTTTAATAGCAACAATTTTTGCACTATCGAGCAATTTAACAGCGGTAATTATTAACTGTTAATTTACATTAATTTTACACGCATTTACATTAAGAGTCAATAAATTGATGCGATGTACTTTCGAAGATTGTTTATGTTTCTATTGTTGAAAAATTACTATGATTTGAGTTCTATAGATCGAGATACAAATAGTTTTTAATAAAAATAAATTTCATTAGTACTAACAAAGCAAGACAGTAACAAATACATTCCTTTGAAGGCTATGGAAGTTTGATGGAATTAAGTACAGTTACCTAATTTGTTTTTTAAATTAATTTGTTATTTGCTTCCGGCTGAGGTTTTCTCAGCGCGGTATGATATGGGGTTCTTCAAAAAAGGCGTTATAAAATTTCTTCGAGACCGGCAGCACGTTGGTGGTGCCTCTGGTGCTGCAAACGTCCATAGGCGACGGTGACCACCTGCCAGGGTGGGCCGTTTGCCTGTCTGCTGAACTCAAGCAATAAAAAAAAAAAAAAATGTTATTATTTATTTAAACCACCATTTGTGCGTCCTGATTTTTAATATAATATGTATTTAATAGAATAAGGAATATTCTACTCTACTCTTTAAAAACAATTGTAGATTTACCAGTCTAACTTAGATTAAGCTTATAACTTAGACAACACCGGTCAGCATTGGTATACATTTCATACTCTCAATATGGGAATGAAACGGATGACATGGCGTCTCACGGCCGCGCGGACCCCTCATATTATTTACTGACCCTTACACTTGCGACATTTCATCTTAACTTTCTCATGTTGAGAGGTCATGAGACCAGAGGTTATCACGAATATGGGAAGTTTATCTTCGAGACTCAACTCGGCATGGGTTTGTTTATTATAACGCCCTATTTATCAGATTGGAACACCGTAAAATCATAAATCTAAAATTTTATTACATCTCATTAATCCAATATTTAGTAAAATGGGAGCATAAGAAAAATACACAACTGTTTCTTAGAAATCTAATGTAAACTGGGTCAAACAGGCTAGTGAAATACGGAATATTTGTTGCAAAATCAATATTTTAGCTATTCTCTTCGCGGATTTATTTTTATTTGAAAAATTGTTTTATAGATGCGACTGTAGTCATCTATTTACTCATGGAAGAAAATCGTACTCTGATGGTCGTGCATCATCGGGCGTATGTATTCTATATCGACGGAAGACAGCGAAAGCATCTAATCTAGAGAAACCCCAAATTCATAACACAACTAAAAGTCTATTTTGAAAATTGATATGTATAAAGGTACAGAATTTTAATTTGTAATCAAAAACCAATCTACTGCCTTTGTCGAAATTGTACAGTTTGATTTTTCACCGGTTAATCCAATTGGTGTTTCAGTTTTGGGCAACAGAAATGTTGTTTAAATGAAATGAAAAGTTTGGTCAGCTAAATACGCAGGTTTTTGAGCAACAACTCTACTGCATTTTAAATATCAAAACTCCGACACGTGATGCGTATAATTATGTACCGTTTATTTATTTCAATTATATACAATATTTGTTTTAAGTAGCAATTTTTGGGCGTTATTCTAAGTGGTCTTTGTGGTACATTAAAAATATATATCTATGTATTTAATTTGCCGAAATTGCAGATTTACTCTAGTTACAACATATTTTCTTATAAATACAAATAGTGTCACGCCTAGGAAACATCTAAGGTCATATCGATAAAAAAAAACTATCGTGAGTCGATATATTAAGATTGATGTAGGCCCCAATATTTTACCTGGAATAATTGAGAAATGTATCTCACATTATCTCACGCATAAGGCTCTGTGGTAGTTTTAGTGAACATTTGTCAATGACACATGTCTAAGTTGTCAGATAACCATACTCGATCCAGGGTTGGCATGTGACATCGTATTCCAACGATAAAGAGTATTTGCTGAGTTTCTCAGTAATATTCACGTAATTTCTATTATGCAAACTGAGATGGTCCTTCGAGCTGGATATCAAATCAAAATGTATTTGTAGAAACTTAAGATTGTGAAAGTAGTGTTAAACACGAGAAACACTAACCGCACGAGTAAACAATAAAAGACCCATCTCTGATAACCACAAAATTGGATAGGTATAAAATTTCAAAGCTACCTAAAAAGGTTGCGTTAACTAAGCTTCAGTGAGCAATGATTATTTCGTCAACCGGATAGGCTGTCAGCAGTTGTTTTTAAATTTGAATATACAATTTCCATATACTTGTCTTATTTATTTATAGCACAGGGGCCGTATAAGATAGTTTAAAAGAAAATTAAAAGTACCTATATATTTAAACTATTTATTTTAAACTAGATAATCTAGCTCAAATTACAGATTATAAGTTTGTTTAGTGATTACAACAGCAATGCCTGATAAAAATAAATCATGTACTGCTTTAGAATTATTCTTTACTCTTTAGTTTGATTAATTATAAATCAAATCAAATTTATTTGTATGAAACATTCACAAATATATGCACATGTTTCGCCATTATTGGCATAGATAATTTTTAACTTTCTTTGTTTATTTACTTCTCTTTTTATTTAAAAGAATAATAACTATTAAGAACATACTTTCGAGTTTACACCTTTATAACTGAAACTTTGATGTAATATAATAAATAATGAATCAATCAAAATCATACTTACATTTGTTGTAAGCTGGGTAGTCAATGTGTGAACTTTTTCTTTAGCGTCTGCAAGTTCTCTTCGCAACTTTCGTACCTGATTGGATAAAAATAAGTTTATTGACACAATATCTTTAAAATCTGTTGCTAAAGAAAATATTATGTAGATTTCACGTATCAATGACGTGTAATAATACTTCACTGTGGCTAATTTGATATAATCTTATAATCCATATTAGACGAGATTTTTTGCTTAATCATGTTACCGTGGGAATCGAAACAGTGAGCACACGTACCATTCTTTGCTATCAGCTGATTAGCAAAAGTGACTGAGACTACGCCGATAATATTTTTCTTACTTACTTTATTGCAACAACATAATTACATATCTACACAAACTTTGAAATTTCAACATGATTTAAACTAAGCTATATTACAAATCATTACACGTGACGTAAAATAATATTTCATAATGTATGTAGATATAAAGTTACCTCGTGAGCTTGTCTTTCTTCTGAACCAGCGCCCGCTGCTAATGACGAGGCCGTCGAAACCAATGATGCGGTTGATCCATGAACTGTATAAAAATCTTCTTTTTAGAGAAACATGCTTTTTGCTCACTTGATAGTTTGTAATATCGAAATAAAAGTTACAGACTATTCTGATTTGTGCCTTTTTTAGACTAGAGAAAGAACAGAATGGTGGAATAAGGTCAAAAATGCATCATCGACTGCTTTTATAGCCCTTGTGTACAAATGAAATAATCTTAATATTGTATTATTCAGCCCTTTTGTAGACCCAACTTTATTGATTGCAAACTGAATACCAATAGAAATATCACCGAAAAATGATTAAAATGTTAATATGTAGAGTTCGTAACCCATTTTATACGCGACAAAGTATAGTTATAGATATAAGAGTTGGGTGAGTGTATAGCATCCCCTGTAGTAAGCCCACTTTACCCTGAACTAATTGTTAAATCCAGCTGAGGGCTAACGATCAAAGTATCAAGTGTTCGGGTGTAGTGGTTCGATGTCTATCGAACACATGTGTGGTTACATCATCTACTCAGTATACGTCAGTAAAAGATACGCAGGGCGTTGTATTGATGGTATTTATTGAACATTGAAATTTATTACCACATTATAATACTATAATGAGTATGACCTTATTGCGTGACATGTATTGCTGCATATCTAAATTAAAACTTTAGGAATTGGGCTTATTTAAAACAATCAATATCTATTTGAACTTAACCACATCGAAACAAACATACAAGCCTTTTTGGGCCAAGCACAGACTTTATTCAGTCATTTCAAATCATCAAAGATTGGATGGAATATAACGTTTTCCCTGTGCTATGAAAATGTACAACCAATCCCTTCGGTGGACCAAGTAAACCTCAACTAGCTGGCTAACTGGTGCATCTAAGCTTAAACTAAGGAATTTAGACATAAGAAGAGTGTAAAAACCTAATTTATAAAATATTATATAGTCACAAGAAAACGAACTAATAGTTAGGGGCCCAAACAACAGTCTCTATCAGCATAAGTGGTAGGGCTCTAAAGCCGTCTGGACGGCAACTAACCATGGTGTCTAAATACGAGGGTAAAATGAAATGTTCTCGGCCTAATACAGAAATTGCGTTCCAATCAGCGAACATTTATTATTCCTGCCTGGGTGCATGTCTCACTAGTTCGTATGACAAGTTTCAACTTATTCTCTCTTAAGTATGTAGTTTGTTTTCACGATTTCCGCAGTAGGCGTCTTGCGTATTTTTCGTTAAAATGGATAAACTTAAACATCGTGCGGTCATTAAATTTTTCGTTTTGGATGGATTAACCTGTAATGAAATTCATCCGAAGTTGACAAAAGTTTACGGAGACTGCTCCTTCGATGTGAATCGTTAAAAAATGGGGAGCTGAATTTAAATGCGGCCGCACGTCCCTCGAAGATGACCCACGTGAAGGAAGTCCAAAAATGCAATCACACCGGAAACCATCGAAAAGGTGCACGATATCGTGTTGGGTGATAGGCGTGTTAAGGTGAGTGAGATCGATGAGGTCGTGGGAATATCAGAAGAAAGAGTGCGAAACATCTTGCACAAATAATTAGGGATGCGAAAGCTCTGCACAAGGTGGGTGCCACATTTACTGAATGCCGATTAAAAGCAAATGCGCAAACGATATTCACAGCAATGTTTCGACCGATTCAATAGGGTTATTATGGCTGTAGTGACACGCCAGAAACCAAACAGAAGTCGAAGCACTGGTTCAGTGTCAAAAAAATTGAAGTCGATCGCATCTGCCGGAAAGGTCATGGCCAGTGTGGTTTGGCATGCAAAAGGGTTAATTGATTATCTAGAAAAAGGCAAAACAATTACAGGCGAATATCTGTTTCCAAATTTGAAGAAATATCTCTCTGGAAACCGCTTCGCGTCTAATGAAGAAGTTGAGAGATATTTTCGTAGATGGATATTTTCACAGCCTTCCAGACTCTCACTTCCGGGAAGGAATACTGATGTTGGAGAAACGATGGACCAAGCGTGTTGAAGTCAAGGGAGAATATTTAGAAAAATAAAATCATTTTTCAACTGAAAATTGCAGTCTTTCAGTGTCAGACCGAGAACTTTTCACCTGGCCACCATGATATCCTAATGTTGTGTTCCGGCATAATTGATCCAAGTTACAGTTATCCTAGGTGGACGGCAGCGTGTTAGGTTACTATTTATTAAGTGGACCTGTCCACTGTGTGGCCTGTCTGCTGTTCCACGGCAATTTAAAAAGAGGCTTCGTCCAACAGTGGACTGAATTTATAAAATACGAGCAAACCACGTGCAGTTTTATTTGCAGATATCACGTTTTATCAGAACAACATAAGAATAATATCTATTATATTACACGAAAATAGTAGCTTCATTCTTTTCTGTGCACGTGCCTCTTTCTGAGACGTGTCTCTTTGTTGAGACTTGAAACTTCGATTCGTTGTATTTATATATACCTGAAGAGGTATACATAACTATAACGATCTCGATAGAGAGATTATTAAATCCTAACCGAGTAGCTAAGGATTTTTTATAACCACCACATTTCTTAAATTATCACATTTTCAAATATTTCCAAAAAATATTTTTCTTACCATCATCATTTTTCTTAGGATAATGGTGGGAATGTCGAGGAGTGTGCATCACGTTTGCCGGCTGGTGAGTGGGACTCAGTGCCGATCTCGGAGATGGTGACGGGGGTTCCGATACGCCGTAATTTAGACCTAATATTTCACATTTATTCAGTAACACCTTGATAAAAATTTCTGCGGTAATCATATATTTTTAAAACATCGAACTACAGTGTCTTTGAAGGTAAGATTTGTAATCGACATAATGTTTAACTGTATAATACTAGAGAATTGTGGTTATTGTATAAATAAATTTAGTATTTGAAAGAAACTATGTATACATGTGTAATATTTAACTTATGTATTAAGATTGTTCTTATAGTCGTCCTACAAGATTTCTAATTTATACAGGAATATTTGTATTTCTACTATAATAGTAATGTATATTATATAGTAAATGAAGTGATGAATTTATTTTTATATTACCTTGTCCTCCTGGTCCATACTGCACAGGTAAGCAATAATAAGGCTCATAATCGCTTTCTGACGATCGCTGCAGCATAGATGGATATAATTTCTCTGACTTAGTTGACCTGTAAGAAGTGGCTGGTGATAATAAACACCTCAATGGTGGCTGGGTGACACAAAGAGATTTAGCAGAATGGCGCAAAAAGCGGTATGTTAAACGTTTCAAATGTTGCCTAATTGATCAATAGAATTCGACTGAGATCTGTATATATATATATATATAACAGGTCAGCTGATGCAGTGGCTACAAAAGTGATTTGTAAGGACCCGGATTTAGTCACTCAGAACTAAACATTTGTATGACCTGCAATTAGCTTGTTCTATCTGGAATTATATGTTCGTTAACTTTATGATTGTAACTAATCTTACGATACCAGTTTTTGTACAGAACACAGAACCGTAATATTAAAAAATTACGTGCTATAACTGCCAAAAGTAATGCTATAGCACGATTTCACCAGACAGGTAAACAATCCAGCGGATACCAAGTAGTCACCGACATCTACGGACGTTTGCAACAAAGCTGCCGATTTAGAATATCTTTTACGCCATTTCAGAAAAACCTTACTTATACACATTTACCTCTTAAAATTAAAATAAATGATTGAGATGCTTATTTTAATTTTTAATCATATATTAATAAAACTATTTGCAGAAGCAACAGAACACAAGTTTCACATAATTTTTAAGTTTGTTAAGTAGTTTTTAATGTGAACAATAAATCTGTCTATAATATGGAATAATATATTTCAAAAATTATTATTTAAATCTCGCCGCTTTGCTCTATTCTACATAATGTAGTGTCACCCGTATTATAATACCTTGATAACATATCCGAATACATTAAGTTTAACAGGTGTATTGTGTAAGCTTTAAAATAGCGATGTTCATGGCACAAAATACAATAGCGTATACAACAAAAGCCTATTGACTCGATACTTCAGTTGGCGGCTTCTCTATATCAGTAGCTTTGATTAGAGTGGTATATAATCTAAGATCAGTAGATTCCAATAAGGCAAAATATTGTATTGTAAAGCTTTTATTAAGCCTTGCAATCATAACGGATCCTTAAAATTGACAATGCGCGAAGAAATATGTTTTATTTGATATAATGATGTGTGGTTGTCATGAGTGTAAGGTTGGGTTGAGGTATAAATTTAATAATTGTGAAGTAATATTTCAGAAATATACCAAATTATTTTATTAAAATGAAAAAAGTAAGCCGTGCCATGTTCAAAGCATGCGCAACTTGTTATAAGAGAAGCGTGCCACCTGAAAAGCATAATCCTGCTGAGAGCCGTACCTTGGAAACGTCCTATCTCTGAGATAGCTAAAATGCAATCAATAGTTTTACCAATGGAACAAGATACTAAAATATTACATAGAAGACAAATATAATGATTTATTCAGTATAAATAAATATGAGTGGTGAATGTTTGGTGATATAGTGAATATTAGTAAAATTCAGTTATATATTTAAATAGATAGTAAATAAAATAAATGGTATATATACTTTTATTTTATTTAAACAAATACAGTATAATATAATAGTTTATAGGACAAATGGAACTAGTTAATTATTAAGAGAAAAATATCTCAGGCGCTTTCGAAACCACTTTGATTGAAAAATAATCAACTTTAATATTTATCAATATAAAAATATTTATATTCGTTTATATTCCTAAAATTAACTTCTGAGTAACGTTAAATAACGTTACTTACAGCTTTAGTACAAATGTACTAAAGCTATATAAATGTCACTTTAAAAAGACATTCATGAAAATAAACTCCTGACAAAAATGAATAGCTTGAAAACGCAAGACCACAAATATGTAAAATATAACAATAAATATCAATATAAACAAACAATATAATTTACCTATAAATGTATAAAGTAGACGCTATTTCGTTATTTTAAATATAATTATCAGACTTTAAACAATTACACAATATCAAAGTTTGTAATGTAAATACATTATAGTGATTGTTGATACTTATACTAGGTACGTAATACAAATGTGTCATAGATGGATTAAATTTATTTGAGATATATAATTTAGAACAGTTTAAAAGGCGTATATGTTAATCAATATTTAATATCACAAAATATACAACAGATATTCTGAGAAGAATGCGAGGAAATGTTGCAGGATAGAGCTGAAAGACATGAATGGTACACCAACCACGGCTAATTCACATCTCCACACCAACGTAATTTGTAACATAATGAATAGCTCACTGCCATTGTTCGACAATATCGTTTGAATACAGTCTGTAGAAATAATTTCAAAGGTTCTGTTATTGTAAATGTAACAGCCACTGAACTTTATAAGAACTATGTTAATCAGAGAAAAATGTATTAATCAAAAATGTATTGAACATATAATATTATTATAGTCAAAATATTTGCACATATACGTCTAAAAAGTAAATGTTTCTAGATTATACAAATGAAAATGGTTCACACATAAGATTAAGCTATAGGTTGTCTTTAACTTTTTTACTGATTTACGAGTAAATTCTAAAAGCCAAAGTTTTGCAAATTTGTATTATATATACAAATATTACTTTGTTCTCATTCAATTCCGCAAATTTATGAATAATTAATCTAAGGCTTAATTAACTCGAAAAGGTGTCGGAACGCATTAGTGATATCGATCAATGAAGAAGAGCCTTAAACATATCATAGACCCACCTAATGCTGTTGCTCCTGTTGAGCCTTGACGTGTGCGCATCCCGGTGCATGATGAGCTTATTGTGAGTGAGTGAGCTGCGGTGATGTGAGTTAGGGGAGGAGGTGTGGTTGTGTTGCGCCGAATGCAACGAAGAGAGCGACTCCATCGACTCGCCCTCGGAGAGGCGCCCGCTCGCCGAGTACGTGTTGCTGAAATGGGGGATCTCTGAGCACGAGCACATTTGGCCATCTCTAGTTATTTCTCTTTAGTCATCCGAGTATTACAACGAAGGTTAGTCCTCGATAAATACCGAACATATCGTATAGTAATTAATATATCAGTTTTATAGTGAATTTGTAAACAACGTAAAAATATTAAACAGGAACGGATCCTTGTCTAATCATAATTTATAATTTTTCAAAAGGGTAATTTTAATAAATTTACGTATTTGAGACTATAATTTTTCAATTGATTCATTGGATCGTTTGAATTTAAGATTGACAAATATACTTTTAAGTTTTATGTAAATTGATAGCGTAAGCTACGCGATCAAACTACTATAACTACAGCTGGCCAAGGAAAAGGATAGAAAAGCATGTGAACATGATAAAATATATATAATATACACTTGTTGCGTTACAGGTTAAGACATTCAAAATTCATGAAGATTTTTTAAGTTAAATACTTCAAATGAATGGCTTTATATAAATATGACAGCTTTAAATAAATTATTAGGGTGCACATACTATCGGCATTAGGTTATTAATGATAATGATTATGATGATATATATAACAATAAGTAAAAATATACAAAACATAAAACAATATTCACACACCACTCCATCCATACACCAAAACATTTATCACCGCACTCAAAGACATTCCATTAACTTAGATTACAGTTCTCAATTATCAAGCAAACTAACATCAAATGCACAATTAGTAAAGTGATGAAGAACTTATCTCTGAGTACGGTGATCATTAAAATTTGATTAATTGATACCTGTGCCTAAGCCAAGGCGCATAAGGGATTCCATAGTCAGATTTAACTTCAGAATAGGTTTGCGTATCAGACAGACTTCCGTCACTGATCTTCATACCTCCTCTTGGTGCTACCCTAAAATGTAACAATGAATATTAAAATATGGCGCAAAAAGAGCGCATTTAAATGATACACTACACAGTAGTGACTTGGGCTTTCAGTTAATTACAACTCAAAGCGTTCTCATTCAACTGAAAGAGGTAAATAATGAAACGCTTAAAATACGAATATACTACTCAGAATCTAGTTGAGATTTATAAATATATTGTCAAATGTTTCATTGACAGTCATACAAATTTTCCTATAAACCCAAACATTTTTAAGATAAGGTGTAATCACAAAAATTTAATTAATAACCATATACAAAACAGCTAACAAGTTCAACTAAGTCCATTGAAGTATTCGATACAACAGTTGTCTCTATATATTATAATATATAACATACATAAAATATAATAAACATAACATATAATTTAGAAATACAATACTTAACACGGACTTATAAAATTTCATCGTAGCTCGATTAATAATTGAGATAAATGATCTCTGTTACACAAGAGTTTAAAAAAATTACGACTTAATTACACTACATTGTTTATTATTTGTATAATTGCTTTTATTTATTTTAAACAAATGTTATCTAGTTTTGTAATTGTATGAATTGAAATTAGTCTTCTACAAGAATTTTATTACAAATTAAACACAACAGGGCAGTCAATTGTATTAATTAATTGTAATATAAACAAAGAAAATATTATTCACCACTTCAAACTAGAGTTGTCGTACATAGATACAAAGATTCACACTCTCTTCATTCAAGGATAAATTTGGACTGGTACAAAGTTTCCCACGTTTGACATAATGATATCGTCGATCTGTTTATATAAATATTTATCTGATTATAATATTTGCTTACTTGTTATGAAACATTATTAGCAAACACGACGACCGTTAAACTATATTAAAAACTTATTCTGTAGATGTGTTATAAAAAAAACCACTAATAATAAAAATATGTAGTTCAAGATATTACGTAAATCGATAGGAAAAAAATAATTATCCATTTAGTGTTATAATAAGTTAAAACAAAAATTTATTCTGAAAAATAAACATTAAATATGTAGTTAGTTCATAAAGAATATCGTAATGTGGATGGATTTATATGGTATAGTGGTCACGTAAGTATAAAGGAAATGTATTTAAATGATAATTCAAATATGCCTGAAATAAATAAATATCGTCCTATGTGTCAGAATTATATTACACATATATAAAAATCAATCCGCTTCACTAATGACTATAACAAAATGTAAATAATCTAAGAGATTATTACGACGTATATTCATAAAATATTTGTTTAAATTATTTAATACGGATCATTTAATGAACTTCTTTTGATTGTATACAATTATTTATCAATCATTACGGATATTTATTCTACGCGCAGGTCAAATGTTATAAAAAGATAGCAGCACATCTTTTTAAAATAAGTACGAAAAATATGAATTATATAACAGACAATTAATATGATAAGGAAAATATAGATTTAATAGACCTCAGGCATAAAATTCCAAGTAATTTTGTTACAATTTTAAACATAAACAATCTTGCAACGCTATTAAAGGTTTTAAAACATAAATTACGTTAAATTATTTCAAGTATCGCATATTAAATACTATAAATACGGAAATATAAATATGGTAAGTGCTTAAAATGTGATCAATCTCATGATTATATTTTTGTTTATATTGAATAAAGTAATTTTTGCTGACTAGGCAAGATATAAACCATTGCCTAGGTTTTATATGTAAAATGTTTTAAATATATTAATATCTCTATTTTAATTTTTTTAGGAAACAGTATTTATTTACGTTAAGGCCTATGTATTCATTTTATATGGTAAACCACTTTCGTCTTCTTGTTACATATTTCTCGCGTTAGCTATCTAGTCAACACTAATCAAACATATGAGTACATTTTATTAAACTGTTTAATTGTCTAAGACAACACTACAATTATTATTGTCCAGCCAATTGTTCAAGTGTTATTACGTATCAGTTGAAGTGACGTAATAACGAGAAATCTTGTATCGTATAATATAAATAATCTGTTTCAATATAAATAACACCAAAAATATTTACAAAATTCATTCCATAATATAGTGATTAGAATAGACTAATATTAATTTTGAGATATTCAAAAATTCTAATGTTACTAACAAATAGAAATAAAATCCGGTCTTATTAAAATAAAATAATAACATCCCATAGCGACCGCCACTGCTGGGTTCAAGCTTCCTTTAGAAGCAATGGACAGTATACTTACCACGCTTGTCCAAGACGGATTGGCGGGTTACACATACCGGTAATCTCAGTAGGCAGATTTCCTAGCCGTCGGTATATGACAATTATTCTACAATATGCACATTATGCGAGAAAAATGCGCATATGATCTCTCACAGCAGCATGCGCTTAATGCTCAACCGACCCCGAAGACCCGACCCCGAAACCCCCCTACATTGGTCTCAGAGTGTAATGCTACTGGTATTTTTATTTGCGCTTCATTTCTGTATCAAACAGAATTGAAATATGATATTTTAAATTTAAATAACATTCTTTTTTTTTATTAAATAAGCAGATCTATCTTATTTTTTTCCGTGCAGGGTCGGAGAAAGAATACTAACCTCTGCGGCCGGTGTCGGCCTGTCGTAAAAGGCGACAAAACAACCCACCCTAGCTACGTGGTAGGGCCTCAAGCCCGTCTGGATGGCGACCACCTTTGGTCTTAAGTATGCCGCCATAATAACCTTGTGTAGTGTTCCAGCATTAGTGACCCAAGTCCCTGTACCCTTATGGGACAGCAGCGTGTTCAAGATGCCACTGGCATTGCAAACACCCATAGGCGACGGTAAATGCTAAATTCTAAGCAGGCCGTCAGGCTGCTGTCCTACAGCAATAAAAAAATACATATTAGGTTGCTTTTGTGAAAAAGCAATTAAAATATTGTACATTTTTTAGTACAACGATGAATGATATATCATTTCAGATAAATTAAAACTCTGTCCTTTAATTAGTACATGAACATATCTAAAAATTATGTCTATATACATTTTTGTACATTTCATTCCTTACCTGTGATGGTGAAAAAGTGCTGCAAACTCATGAGTGCCAGGCTTTGGCAGACTCTGCGATCCAAGGAGTCTCTCTCTCACGGATGCAGACAACTGTGCAGCAGCTGTTCCTCCCAAAGAATACGATTTTGGACCAATCCCATTTTCTGCAATAAAACATAGTAACATATAGTGCAAGTAGGTCTAAATATTTTCCTCCGACAAAGGCTCTATGTGACGACCGGAGTTTTTAGTGGGTATGCCACCGCGATCACCCTGGGTATCCTTTCCTAGCAAGAATGTGGTCGCAGTAGCAGGGCATACCCGCGTATAAAACTTCCCTCAGAGTATCAGCGCGGGACTGTTGAGGTGCCATTTTAAAAAGGTCTAAACATTTTTAATTTACTTCATCTCTTATAATATGAATATATAAGAAGTAACAACAAGCGTAGGGTTGCCGTGAAGAAATTGCTCTAAGCGATAAGGCCACCCATTGTTCAGTAGCTTGTAAGTTTATTTCATTTTCTTGTATATATATTTAAGGTGCACAATAAAGAGTTTTCATTCATTCATTCATTCAACAAGCGAACAGTCCATCTGAAAAGAAGGTGCCACTGTTTATATTGGATGTCCTTTTCTACTAGTAATTAGATTTTTTTAATGCTGTAGGACAGCAGACCGGCTGACAGCCCACAATTTAGCAGTTACCGTTGCCTATGAGTGTTTGCAACGCCAGAGGTATCGCGAACACACTGCTGTCCCATAAGGAACTTGAGTTACTAACGCCGGAACACTAAGTTATTATGGCGGCATAATTAAGACCAAAGGTGGTCGCCATCCAGACGGGCTTGGAGCTAGCTAGGGTGGGTTATTTTGTCGCCTTTTACGACAGGCCGACTCCGGCCGAGAAGGTCAGTATTATTTTTCGCCCCTGCACAGATAGCAGATTACTTGATGTACCTATGGTTGAGCAATACCTTGCTGATCAAAAAAATTATAAGGTCATTTCTTTGGAATAAAAAGGCATTTCTATTTTTATTACTTCTATTTATAAATATAGAAATAATTATGAAAGTATATTACTTACTGTGTATTTGAAGATCTTGTGTGCATGTTTGAGTTCCACCTGATACCTTAACCTTAGTTCTGGGCACTGCAGATACTTGGGCCGTTCTTCCACCTTAAATATATAAAAGTAAATTTTAGCTAATAAATGAAGACACTTTTGCTAGATATTTTAATTATTAACTTTTTTTTTATTGCGTACGACAGCAGACAGGCTGACAGCCCGCTTAGAATTTAGCAGTTACCGTCGCCTATAGGTGTTTGCAACGCCAGTGGCATCGCAAACACTGGGAACTTGGGTCACTAATGCCGGAACACAACAAGGTTATTATGGCGGCATACTTAAGACCAAAGGTGGTCGCCATCCAGACGGGCTTGAGGCCCTACCACGTAGCTAGGGTGGGTTGTTTTGTCGCCTTTTACGATAGGCCGACCCCAGCCACAGAGGTTAGTATTCTTTCTCCGCCCCTGCACGGATAAGACTTTTAAACTTTTTAAAGTATAATTAATAAATAATCCAGGCAAAAAGCCAGCGTCATAGGTATTAGTTATCGTTGCTGGATGGATGGATCTCTGCAAAACCAGGAAGGAGCATTGTCAAAGCGATTACGGCCTCAAAAAATAACTCAATTTTTAAACCCCATAGTATACTGATTGACGAGAAAACATCAACCTCGATCCAAATCCGAAAAGTACGTAACTTGAACGTTCTCGAGAACCGTTTTGTGCAGGAAAGTGGAGGATCCAGGAAATAGCCAATGGCGAACGAGATTGAAAGACAACAAAAGCGCCATATTAAATAGCTCTTCAGATAATTTCCCGTTGTACAGGCGGTAGAAAAGAGATTTGTGTCTCTTTATGTGCAATATACAGATGAGAGACAGAGTCGCTTGTTTGTATTTTACACACCGTATTTTCTAACACTGAATATTTTTTATTATTATAACATTGTAAATAAATTTAGGTACGTATATTATAATTGTAAATTAGAATAAAAATCAATAAACATTATACATACCATGAGCATGTTGCGGCGGAACATTAGGAGGCGGTGGTTGTGGAGGTTGTTGAACACCATTTTGCCTTTTCACGTAACCGAAGCTCTGAGGAACCTTGGCCTTGCTCGATGAGCAACTACTACCGTTCCCTCCACTGGATACACTAGACGGCCTTGATCCACCACTCGGTGATTGGAGCTAAAAACAGATTTACTTTTTACTAAAACATAAGGAATAAATAGAATACTTTTTTTATTGCTACAAGACAGCAGACAGGCTTGCTTGGAATTTAGTAGTTACCGTCTCCTATAGGTGTTTGCAACGCCAGTGGCGTCACGAACACGCTGCTGTCCCAGCTGTAGCTAGGGTGAGTTGTTTTGTCGCCTTTTACGACAGGCCGACCCCGGCCACATAGATTAGTATTCTTTCTCCACCCCTGCACGGATAAAAATATAGGAAAACGGGAATATCTCTTTTACTAATATCTCGGAATCCCGTTAATGTTTTGTTAACAAGCGTATGTCATCAATTTTAAATATGAAAATCAATCAAATCAAATCAATTTAGTTGTATTTTCCTAAGAATTGAGACATTTTTTTATATAAATTTTACCAAGAATACTCTGACCATTTGTCAGTGGTCTTTTTAAAATTATCGCATAATTTTATTGCGTATCTATTCTGATTTATATTTTACATTTTTCTCTTTATTTTTCACCTGCCCAGGCAAACACTGTTCTGCCATATAAATTAAAAAAGTAGCCTATGCCCTTTTCCAGGGTCCAATCTATCTCTATACCAAAATTCATCATAATTACTCCAGCGGTCTAGGCGTGAAAACGTAACAGACAGATAGAGTTACTTTTATATTTATTATATTAAGTATGGATGGTTGAACATCATAAAATATCTTATAATTAAATATCTGTTACATAAAATTTATTCGTACCTGAGATCCACCACTTCTTGAAGAGTGTTGACTAGAGTTCTGTGAAGCTGCTGCAGCATACTACAATAAAAATATAATACAAATAGAGTTTTTACAGTTATCGTTATTTGTTACCAAATAAAAATTTGTTGAAATATGTATTTAGGACACAAAAAGGTCCATAAGCAAAAACGTGTTTAAAGGGTTATTGGTAAATCGACGTATTCCCGTTAGGAGGTGATAGGGGTGACTATTTGCGATAATTTTAACCCCCATATGGATTATGCAAAAGTGAACCATTTTTGAGTTTTCATGTTTGTTAGCTTTTTTCAAAATAAGTCAAAAATGTAACATCAGATATTTATAAAAAAAAAAGTATCAATTGAAATTTCATTTTTTCTTCTGATTTATAAAATACGATTATACACTGGTTATTTATCAATATTAAAACAACAATTATCGGTCGAAATAATAATAATAATCTTTATTTGTAAGAAACATGGTGAATACATAGTTGATTTATTCAAATTTATAAATGTACATGTTTCGCCATTTCTGGCATACAAATTTGTTTACAAAGCTAAAAAATATAAAAAATCTTAACATTTTATATAGGTTACATATTTTTGTGCTCTCTAATTACTTTCACTATACTATATTTCCATAAAAATAATATAACGTATGTCAGTATTTAAAAATAAATGTCATCGAATTGATTATTGTCATTAAATTATAATTGGATTAATTACATGTTATTTGGTTACAATTATATATATTGCATGTATATAATTAATTATTTCCATTGAAGTGTTTATAATACCTGAGTCCGCGTGATTTAAAGTAATATTGAACAATTTATAAAAAGACATTAATAAAATAAAACAATATTATTGAAATAAGTCTGATATTTTATAAAAACATTTTTCAACCAGCCATACAAACATCTTTTTCTTAAACTGTTTAAGAGGCAACTGCCTTATGGAAGCGGGTATTCGATTGTACACTTTAATGGTTACAACAGGTATATTCTTATGTCCTAAAGCAGTACCACGGTTTGGCATCATTAATCTTGTAGGATCTCTATTTTTTATTTTGGAATATTCGCAGTCACCGTATGCTGTAAAATAATGTTTGTGTTCTTTTACAAATACACATGATTGATAAATATATAAACCAGCTAAGGTAAGTACTTTTTGGTCTACGAATAGGGACCGACAAGAAATCATGGGACTCACTCCGCAAACAGCCCTCAGACACTTTTTTTGAGCTACAAAAGTTCTACCTACGTCAGTTGAATTTCCCCATAGTATAAGGCCATAGCGTAGGACTGACATAACATATCCATGAAATGCTGTCATAGCGGTGTTTTGACCGGCAGTACAGCGTAATCGTTTTAAGGCAAATACGAATTTATTTAATTTTTTACATATAAGATCAACATGAGATTTCCAGTTTAAATTTTTATCTAATGTAATACCAAGAAATTTAATATCATTTACTTTCTCTATTTGTTCATTATTATATATGATACTATCATTTAATTGTTGAGATGAGAGCGTTAAGAAATATGATAGGAGTTAAACTGAGTGACAGGATAAGAAATAGTGAGATAAGGAAACGTTGTGGTTTGAAAGAAGATGTAGTGACAAAAATTGAGAAAGGTATGCTGAGATGGTTTGGTCATGTTGAGAGAATGAATGAAGAACGATTGACGAAAAAAGTGTATTAGGCGAGTTTGAATGGAAGTGTTGAAAGGGATAGACCTAGGCGGACGTTTCGAGGTCAGATCAGGAACGTCTTGAAAAAAGGTCAGGTCAAGAGTACCCTAAACCGAAGGGCATGTATGAAGGGAATAATGAAAGTGGACGAAGCGAAACAAGTATGTAAGGATCGTAGCAAGTGGAAAGAAGTGGTCTCTGCCTACCCCTACGGGAAAGAGGCGTGATTATATGTATGTATGTATGTACTTATAGCCTTAAGATTATTAGATTTAAATTTAAAAAGGCAAAACGAAAAGCGATATTATATCAATATTTTTTTGAGTTTTTTTCCCACTAAAATGCCTTAAAACAAAAAAGAAAACATTATGAAACTTGACTTGCAGATTATTTTAAAAACATAACCGTTTCCTAAACTTTCTAACAATGCATAACAACTAGGAACTTATTTCAAAGAAACTGAAAAAAATGATCACAAAGGAAGCTGTTGGAAATTCGTATTCGAACTAAACTTAAGGTCTTTCTTTAAAATTTCCATAAAATTAATTAAAAACAATACCCAGTGTAAATAAAATAAAAATTTAAAATTAAAAAAAAATTTAGAACCAGTAGCAGTTTAGTAGTAATAACAATTAATAATAAGTTACAATTAAAACATTTTGTAATTTAGCCTAATTAAAGTTCTTGCTCGAAGTATTGGGTACGCAAAGTCGCATTATTTTTCTTAGTTGTAACTTAACTACCGAAGTAGTCAAATTATTCCGCATCGCATTTGCTGCAGTGCCGGATTAACCACATAGCAAGAATAGCAATTGCTACAGGCCCCACGCAAAAGGGGGCCCCGAATATTTAAACCCGCTCATCTCGGCCTGAGCGTAATTTTTTAAATGAAACTTATTAACACGTGGTAACATAATATATTAAATTTATTTGATGTTACAAAAAGGTGAAACGTTGTAACGTTGTAAAAGGTGTACCTTTTCCTATTAACACAATCTACGTCATACAATCGGTAACCCCCATTATTTCCTAGGCGAAAATAAAACAGAATTTCATACGATAAAAGCACATGTTACAAAAAGTCGCTCGTATAAATGTGAAGAATTTGAGTCGGTCCGATAATGAGCTGAGCTCATTATCGGGCCGCGGACCGACTCAAATTCTCCTGTAGATTGGAGACACTACATCAGCAAAGTAGCCAACTGAAAGGTCATATCCGGCGAGACTGTCACTGTACAACACCGTCTTCATGTCATGAACCTCTGCGTGAAGCCCAAAGACAAACATGTTGAGCGCTTCCATCGCTGAATTAGGTGGTGGCTACTTGATGAAGTCACGTCCCAGGAGCACGCTTGAGCCATCGGCGACAAGTGCATTGGTGATGTAGTTTTTGCGTTGGTGCTGTAGTTTAAGGTATGCAAGCACACTTGCGCCCAAGTGCGGGGCCCCGCGCTTGCTTAATCCGGCACTGATTTGCTGCGTTTATAATTTATGTTTTGAGTTCTTCTGTTGATGATACAAGCGAGACGTCGTAAACTAGGGATTTCATGTGACTCCCAGACATGTAAATAACCAGTGTTTAATCGTATTTTATAAATCAGAAGAAAATACGAGATTTCAATTGATACTTATTTTTATAAATATTTGATGTTACATTTTGACTTATTTTGAAAAAAAGCTAAAAAACATGTTAACCCAAAAATGGTTCACTTTTGCATAATGCATATGGGGGTTAAAATTATCGCAAATAGTCACCCCTATCACCTCCTAACGGGAATACGTCGAATTACCAATAACCCTGTATAATGATTTACCTGAGGATGCGGCGCAATACCAAGTTGTTGTGCCGCTGTGAGTTTCTCCCGTTTGTGATGCTGCGGAGAATGGTGGCCTGCTCTACGTTCACCCTTACGACCGTGTGAAGGGCTCGGGGGAGCTGGAGTGGGTTGATTCTAAACATATTACATTGATATTATAATATTAAAAATTTATTTGTGCTTTAAACATCCTATAATTTATCAAACTGAAAATCTTTTTGATTCCTTCTATTTATAATAGTAAGTTATATTTTAATTTTGCTTATGTTAGTTTGTTTAGGTTTGAATGAAAAGCCTTATTTGCCTCTCGCCGCCGTAGGTGATTAATAATCTTCAACCGTCATAGTGCGAGTTCGCTGGCGATTATCTCAGGGCAAAGGCCTAAAGGACAGGTTAAGCTACCTACTACTATGGCTTCGGAGGTGAGGTGCGTCGGCAGATTCCGCGCCCACGCTACGTGTAAATAAGAAACCGAGAGCATCAATTGCCTTTGGCAGCTATTGGATCTTTTCCTGCCAGTAGCTGAGTAGCAGATGAGCGCTGTTTGGGGCAGCGGTGCCAACGTCCTCTGTACTTAGATGAACTGAGTAGGAGCTTGGAAGAGGTTTTTATTGGATATCCGCGGCACAGGACGCATATTTCTTTTTCCGCAACAAAAATGTATTTTGCTTTATACAATACTACTTTGCTTGAGCGGACACCGGGCTATACATTTTGATGCTGAATATGATTGGATGGATATGTTAGTTGCATTCAGATCGGCTTGGAGCATATCAAACACATTGCATGTCAGCAAACATTTTGCAGAATAAATTTGGATTGCTTAGCTATATATTCCAAGCTTACTTTTGACCCCTTAGATATTTTATTATATTAATTTTATATTAAATGGAAACACGTATATATTTGGTACTTTTCATACTCTACAAAAAAAATGCCATAATTACCACCACCGGTGCACCAACGCCTGGAGAGTCTGTATACTTCTTCCACCCAGAATCCTGTCGCTGGGGTTGCCTCTCTGTTTGTTGTCCACAATCAGCTTTACTCCGTGTCCGACCAACCACTCTGTAGACGACGCCACTGCCACCCTCCATGCCTCTATTGCGACCTCCACTTCTTCTACGAAGAATAATATTATGAAATACAATTTATCCGAAAATATTTTACTATTTCTTGTTTTTTAGGTGTAAAATATTTTATCCGTGCAAGGGCGGAGAGAGAATACTAACTTTTGCGGCCGGGGTCAGCCTGTCGTAAAAGGCGACAAAACAACCCACCCTAGTATGTGGTAGGGTCTCAAGCCCGTCTGGATGGCGACCACCTTTGGTCTTAAGTATGCCGCCATAATAATGTTGCGTTGTGTTCCGGCATTAGTGACTCAAGTTCCTGTACTCTTATGGGACAGCAGCGTGTTCGCAATGCCACTGACGTTGCAAACACCCATAGACGACGGTAACTGCGAAATTCTAAGCGGGTCGTCAGCCTGTATGCTGTCCTACAGCAATAAAAAGAAAAAAGCCAAATATGTTTTATTATTAAATGACAACAAATAAGCAGCATACGTATTCCGTTTCTGTTTTACAAATAGTAGAAGAAAAAGATTTCCTTAAAATATATTATAATTATTAATATCTAATATTAAAAGTCCTATCAAGTTACAAGGATCAAGTATGTCGTGGGATATTGGCCACCCCGGCATGAGTCAGCCCAGACTGTTGTGGTGAGAACGGTTTATTTGTGAATCATCGATCATTATTACCTCTTTTTGTATTTAAACTGGAATTATAAATTCCACACGTATTTGAAGAAAGGTATACTTATTGTATTAATGATATTATTGAGTATAACGATCTCCCAGGATATTCGAGTTCAAAGTCAACCTAGTGATGGCCAGTGAAAAGTAAACACGTCCAGAGTCAGACGGTAGTACGTAGACGTAGTAGACGCTAAATATTTTAAATTAGTAATAAGTAAAATTAAGATGTAGTCGTGATTCACCGCTAAGTTGAAGTACGAGCCTGGCTTCCATTGTATGAGTATAATTTTGCGTAAGATTACTACGAACTATCCCGAGACAAAGCAGCAAAGAGCAAAGTGATGCTTATTCGCTGGAAGTCGATATAAGTTAGTACATTTTTTATTAATAACTCTATGATATAGTAGGATGATAGATAGACATAGCTTTTGAAATACAATATTTACTCAAGAAAATAAGATGGATGTATTAAATATGCATTAAAGATTAATAAAAAAAAACAACAATCGTAGTTTAAAAAATTTATATTCAACTAGCTGAATCAAATTTAAAGTCCTCAGATTACATTAAAAAGTTTTTTAAAGTAAACACGAAAACAAAGAAATGAAAATATATTTCATCGTTTAATAACTTTAACATTCATCCCCATCCCCTTTGCGTAATTGGACACCCTCCACTTAGTCGATATTTTCCTCCCTGCATCATTCGCTTTGGTATAATTTAAGAAAATCCTTATCCCTGTGTTTACCTACCTCTATTTTCACAGCAGGGCTTTAAGTATTAACATTAATAACCATCTTCTCACAACCATTGCCGTTGTATTCGCTTTTATTGTGTCCAAGGTATGGTGTTCGTCAAAGAATACTAAGATAATCGTGGCTAAATTGATTAAAACATTCAACTAGCGCTCTCAGAATACTCACAGTAAGATTTTTAACACTAATTTAAACTCGCTCAGCGGGCTAGAAAGAGAGTGACACTCGGGAATCGTAATGCGGAGATCTATCAGAGAACCTACTTACGAATAAAGGACAAGTGGCAAGGGCGAGTGACGAGCTAAATGTGGAACTTTGTGGCAAGCCTGGGCTTCAGTAGGCTGATGAAAGCCTGAACTTTATTTATGCGTCAAACTAGTAAAACATTTGTAACATTTTGTTTTACAACTTTCCACAATTTACAGTATGTATGTAGTAGTCAAGTAGTCAAGTGGTATCATACTAGAAGAGTGCACCTAGAGTGTTTAAATTATTATTTTTTATTGCTGTAGGACAGCCTCGCTGACGGCCTACTTAGAATTAAGCAGTTACTGTCACGTATGGGTTTTTGCAATACCAGGGGCATCACTAACCCGCTTCTAACCGTGTAGTGATAGTGGAATCTGGTCATTTATACCAGAACACAACATAAAGATATTATGGTGGCATATTTAAACTTGCTTATGTTTATATATATTATATAAACTAAATTAATTATTAACTTTATAATATTATAATAAGTAAATTATATTAAGCTACATGTTTTATAAACTATTATATACTCTGTAAGGTATTTATTTTGGTACTTGATGGTGCTGTATGAAGTGTCCCAAACTGTATTAAATTGTCCAAATCTCATGTTTATAATTCAAATTTCTATATTATTATAAGAAGGTTCATTTAAAGAATGTACGACTTACAAGTAATATTGTGTATCATGTTAATTTATATCTGCTACTTAAATAACTTAATGTATCTATTACAATATTGTTATTTTTCCATCATATAGTCTAATATCAAATAATTTTGCTAAAATAATCTATTTACCCTTTTTTTTTAAGTTTCGTACTGTATTAATTTTAAAACCAAATAATTTTATCAAAATCTAAAGGGTCAAACTATGATCTTAGTTAAGGCTCCCACTGAAAACCAGCGTCAAGTCGAAATTAGATTGGTTTCAACTTGGCATTATGCTGAGTGAGCGGGCCTCATTGGATACAGAAGTGACAGATATTGGCAAAAAAAAAAAATAATAATAGATATCCCCTAACTTATTATATATACCGATAACGATATAATGTTTTTCTTTGTTTTTATTTTATATAGATTTTTGTATGTATTTGTCATTTTTATACCAATAAAATATATTTTCTTTCTTTCTTTCAATATTTAAAAACCAGGGATGTGGAGCCCTACCACCTAGCTTAGTTGGTTGTTTAGTCGCCTTTTACGACATGCCGACCCCGGCCGCGGAGGTCAGTATTCTTTCCCCGCCCCTGCACGGATAAATAATCAAATACCACAATAGCACCGCTAAGGCAGTTTTTCTTCGTCTAAGTTCATATTACTCGTATAACATAGTTTTCACGCACCGACGTTGAAGAAACATATCATAAGGAAACCTGCAAACCAGGATCATCCGTATGTGTAATCCACTAATTCGCCTTGGGCAATTACCCAGCAGTAGGCTGTTAGGGTCCATTATTATATAATAATTATTTTATTAGGTTATTTTATTTAATAAAATAACCTAATAAAAATTTGGTTAGATTATAATAATAAAATAAATAATATAATATTTTTTTAATAATTCAATAATCATTTTTGAGATGTCCTATTAATGGTATTTTATTTATCATTCATGTATTATAATGTAAATATAATAATATAATTCAAACATCGTTTTAAATAATATTAACATCATTTGACGACCTCCTCGGCGCGGCGTAACGGTTTTCCCATGTAGAATCAATTTCCGTCATGAGTCTGGTTATGCATCATATGTATTATCTTACAAAATAAAAGTACATATGTAGTATATCAGTAGCATCGTAGTCAGAACACAAGCACTGCTATTTAATTTAGGACTCAGTGTGCCGGAAACTATACGAAGGGACCGTATGGTCAATGAGCCTTTACGGAACCCGTTGCTGCAAAAATCGCAGCGCACGCTGGCCGTCAGAGGCATCATACCCTACGGTATCCTTTGAGGCGGCCTCCCTCCTCGCCGGATCCATGCCGTGGGATCTCGGAGCTCGGCTCTTGGCGTCGCGGTATCGGTGGCGTCAGGAGGCCGTTGCCCGGGGTTCTCGCCCTGCACCTCATGAAATCGAGATAAAGCGGGCGGAGCTCTGGGGAGATCTCACGGCAGTTTAGAAGGGAAGACTTGCGCAACCCAGCGCGGTCCAAAACACCATCGCAGCGGTGCGGCCCGCCCTGCAAGATTGGATTGACAGGCATCACTGCACTCTGTCGGTTCTCGTGACACAAGTACTCTCGGGACACGGCTGCTTCGGACAGTACTTGTGTCGAATCGCCCAAAATACTCTACACCCTCTAAATGTGCCCGACATGGGCATTAGAGCGCTGAAACCTCGTTGCCACCATTGGTCTTAGCTTCTCGCTCCCGGCCATCATCCTAGCGATGGTCAGGAGCCAAGCTGGATGGGGCTCCATCGTCTCCTTCTGCGAGACAGTCATGTTTGCGAAGGAGACGGCGGAGAGGGAAAGAGAGCATGCTAGGCTATGTTAAGTAATTGTACAAGGCGGAGCACAACAGAACAGTAAATAGTAAATACTAAAAGAATTAAAATAATCTAATATGTAATAACAATACAATAAAGCATACACGCGACAATGCAGTTTATGATTTTAGGTAACGGTCATTAACCAAATTTTTAAAAATGGCAAGTGATTTTTATATTCTAATATCCAGAGGGAGGGAGTTTCAAAGTTGGACAGCCTGTACTGCAAAGGAATTGAAAAATAATGTCGAAGAGTGTACACTTGTACAGGGGTCTGTAAGAGCAACTTTTTAGTAGATGGCAAAGAGCGGGAATGAATTATATAAATAAATTTAAAACAACCCTTGAATAAACAGTATTCTTCTATACAGTAAATAGGGAATGTGAGCATTCCGGCGAAGCGAGATTGGCAACCACTTGAACATTTGGCGATATTCAGAACTATGGTAATATTTTCTTATAACATATTCAATTACAAACGGACTGTATATTAAATTTAACTGTAAATAATATTAATATTACAGACGCATGATCTAAATTATTAATAATCAGCTAAAGTAAGCTTCTTAAAGTAGTAGATAAAGAAATAAGGCCAATACAATTATGACATTGGTTAAAATAAGAGTAAAATAATAGTAGCATTCACTAAGAGAACATCAAGCAATCCTTATTGCATTCATTTCAAATGAATGAAGTCTTTATTCGGCAGATAGACTCATTTATTTTTAACTCAAGCAAAGGCGAGTTATCTCTCCTCGATAACCGAAATAACTTGTGAATCGCAAATCATTGTGATATTTTATTAACAATGCTCTTTCCAAATTGGTTTACTGCTTACGGATATGGTACAACCACGTAACAACGAATACAACCATGTAAAGGCACTTGTTATATATACCTAGTCAGGTCATAAGTATTGTCACACAGTAAAAACTTTTCTTTTAGAATGCTGGCCACAAAAAAGTTTATTGAATTCGAATTTCGAATTGTTCATGAAAATAAAAATGTATAACTTTTAGAATTTTACTCATTTTTAAATATGGAGTGGACGCTTAAAGAAGACCGTGTTGCAGTTATTGCGTTGCATCGTTACAGTTACGCGCCAATTCAAATTTTTAACATACTGAAAAATTTGAATATAACCAAAAGATTCGTTTATCGTACCATCAAACGATACAATGAAGACTCTAGTGTAGATGACAGGTCAAGAAGTGGTCGCCCTCGGTCTGTTAGGACTCCAGCAGTGATAAAAGCTGTGAAGGCACGAATTCAAAGAAATCCCAAACGTAAGCAAAAACTGTTGGCCCTTCAGATGGGGTTAAGCAGAACCACGGTGAAAAGGGTGTTAAATGAAGAGTTAGGGCTTCGGGCATATCGAAGAAAAACAGGACATCGTTTGAATGCTCGTCTAATGGACCTGAGACTGAAGAGATGCCGCGCTTTGTTGAAGCGGTACGCGGGAAAAAAATATCGGGAAATTCTTTTTTCGGATGAAAAAATGTTTACCGTAGAAGAGAGCTACAACAAACAAAATGATAAGGTGTACGCACACAGTAGTGAAGAAGCGAGCAACCGTATTCCGCGTGTCCAACGAGGTCATTTTCCATCCTCGCTCATGGTATGGTTGGGAGTTTCTTATTGGGGCTTAACAGAGGTACATTTTTGTGAGAAAGGTGTAAAAACGAATGCTGTTGTGTATCAAAATACAGTCCTGACGAACCTTGTGGAACCTGTTTCTCATACCATGTTCAATAACAGGCACTGGGTATTCCAACAAGATTCGGCGCCAGCTCATAGAGCGAAGAGCACACAAGACTGGCTGGCGGCGCGTGAAATCGACTTCATCCGGCACGAAGACTTGCCCTCCTCCAGTCCAGATTTGAATCCGTTAGATTACAAGATATGGCAACACTTGGAGGAAAAGGCGTGCTCAAAGCCTCATCCCAATTTGGAGTCACTCAAGACATCCTTAATTAAGGCAGCCGCCGATATTGACATGGACCTCGTTCGTGCTGCGATAGACAACTGGCCGCGCAGATTGAAGGCTTGTATTCAAAATCACGGAGGTCATTTTGAATAAACTTTAATGTCATAAGAATCTATGTTTTGTTAAGTTCATTTTGGTATATGAATGGTTACATAATTAATAAACTTGTTACAATTATTTTACATTAAACATGTGACAGAATTTATGACCTGACTAGATATATATATATATATATATATATATATATATATATATATATATATATATATATATATATATATATATATATATATATATATATATATATCTAGTCAGGTCATAAATTAATATATATATATATATATATATATATATATATATATATATATATATATATATATATATATATATATATATATAAATGTGTGTGTGTAAGCTAAGAAACAGCAGACAGACTGATGGCCCACTTAGTTGTCAACAGTCACCGTCGCCTATGGATGTTTGCGACACTAGAGGTACCGCGAACACGCTGCTGTCCCATAGAGGTACAGGATTCCAGCTCAAAAATGCCGGGACACAACACAACACCTCAGAGAGGTTAGTATTCTTACTCCGCACCTGCACGGGGAAAAATAATAAGAAAATAATAATAATATAATATATGTAGAAGATATAACTATGATCCTAATGTTAAATGGAGAATATAATAAAAATTAACACCATCAGAGCCCTTCATACCAGCAGTTTTATATTTTTAAATTGTAGGCACTCGATACTGGATGAACCTTATGAATTCCTTACAGCATCGAGCAGCAGAATATAGTCATATTACTACTGGAACAATATATAATATTTGATTTCACATCTAATCATATTGACTTTATCCGGGTACTATACGATTTATACTAGCTGACTCCGCAAACGATATTATGTCATATAATAAAATTGTAGTGGACCGAAATGTGAACCTAAACTTGAACACTTGAACACACACAAAATTTCCAACCACACAATTTTCACCAAAATCGGTCCAGCCGTTTAGGACTTCAATTCCGTACACACCCCCAGAATAATTATATATAAACATACAATTGACATATTTAATGCTGAAATACACGTTAACGTGGAAAATAAATACAATTTTTCTTTTTAGATAAATGAAATATTTTACATTGGAGAAATCACGGAAAAAATTAAAAAATACGTCATCTTTTTAACTTCCTATAGCCCTATTCCGCTCAACTCTCGGTACAGTGATTACGGAGTAAGAAACGCCCTTACGAAGAGTGTAAACGGAAGTCGGAAATTGTGCCCTTTCTTACCGCGGCTTAAGTAAACTGTAACAGATTACGATCCTTAGGCTTTGCAGTTTGAAGTGCCGCAGTGTCCTAGTTTGTAACTAGACTTACTGTGTTATGTCGATTGCGAATCTCATATTTAATTAATACATAGTTCATTCCGTGTTATTATCACTAACAGACTTATATTATCCTTTGATGGATATTAGTCTCCCAGTTAGCCCTTCGACCGATAAATACTACAAAAACAATATACGATGGTCACGGAAGATTAATTAATTTGTATATGTACATAGAAATACTGGAAAATTAAATAGAATGGGTTTATATTCAAGTTTAACGATTGTTGGTAACCTACTTCTTTATGGGAATTGCAATATACTTTGGAATATAGTTATTGCTGTTACTTCGTGTACTTTTATGAGTTTTGCAGACGATCTTATGGGTCTATTTATCGTGAAAACGAGTAAATATAATTGTTACTTACCCTTTTTAAGGTAATA
Source organism: Malacosoma neustria (assembly GCA_963693495.1). NCBI lineage: Eukaryota > Metazoa > Arthropoda > Insecta > Lepidoptera > Lasiocampidae > Malacosoma > Malacosoma neustria. The sequence goes on from OY856374.1 coordinate 9,775,126, forward strand.
GTGTTATTACAGCTATCGACATTTGTTTTTCGATCTAATCTTATATCTTTAAACGAGCAATTCTTATATATATATATATATATATATATATATATATATATATATATATATATATATATATATATATATATATATATATAATTGGAATTTAGTATACGAGGGGTTTCGGGGGCGATAAATCGATCTAGCTAGGAATCATTTCTAGAAAATGTCCAAAAAGTGGCGTTTGAGTAGTCCCAATTTAAACTGAAAAATGACTCTTCCTGACATCTATCCGCGAATAATAATACTATTTTTTTTAAATTGCTTTAACGACACATTAAAACTAAAGCTATTCCAGCAGATGGCGTTGTTAAGTAACACGAAGTCAATGAGTGTTTGCTTTGAGGTTAGACTAAGAAAATTATTTGTTAATTTCCAAAAAACACAATTAAAAAAAAATACCGAGCGAAGCTCGGTCATCCGGATATTATAAATAATATAACAGTTATTATGTTATATAATATATTTGGCAAATTTATTATGCAACAAAACCTCATAATCAATTTAACTTTAACTTTCATACCATGAAAATGGTTTTAGTTTAAAAACTGAATAAGACCCTACTTATTAAAACACTACAGGATCTGGTGAGATTAGGATGTGAGTTTTAATTTTCAGTCGCATCCCTGATTAAAATGTACACAGACATCTATTATAGCACAACGATCGAGGGTTGCACGAAAGTACAATAGCAAGGATACACATCCCAGCATTGATGTCTGGAGCTCGAAGCCGTGCACTAATTACAAATCCTGAATGGTACGTACCTCATTACCTGTGAACTGAGCAACCACCTCATTATTTGTTTCCTAGCTACCCGTTTTTGTAGGCGTGATGGATGCTGGTTATTGTGGTGTAAATTAAAAAGCACACGTAAATAAATATAAGTAGGCGAACATCTTTTAACATTTTTATACGTTATTTTAAATTTGTACTAGACAAGTAATTTTGATGTGAAACTTCTTTAGCACCGCTGTGATTTGAAAATTCGATGAAACAAAACAGAGACTCCAAAAAGAGACAAACATATTCATAAATAGGATTTACCCTGCGAGAAAATGAGATAGAATACAAATATACAGTATTTCCTATAATCTTTGTCTCCGCTTTACTCGGGCTTTCGTAGCTTTTATACGCATCGTTATTCGATATTTTTATTTCATTATTCATAATAGTATTACAACACAAGAGGTAAATTATTGTTAAGACTATTTATTTTAATGTCAGATTACATTGATCCAAATTTACATTACAATGATAAGAATTAAAATACAAAGAATGAAATTATTAAAATTATTTAATAAACAAATAATTTCTAAGGAAAATAATTAACAAACGTATAAATATTATAATTTCAATCAATCGAACGAATCTAATACAACTTTATACTATCCGTCTTCTTTAGACGTAGATAAAACGGCAAAGTTTTGACCGACATCTACGAACAAAATTTACAGTATTTCATTCATACAACGCCCGATTAAAACTTTAGTTATCTTCAAAGTTTGCATTTACACTCAGAAGGTTGTATAGAGGATTTGTAGATTAAAAAGGGTTATTTAAGTGCTGTACTTCTAGATATAATAAATTTGTAATTATTATTATAAGAATATATACAAAACTACAAATTACATTTTTTCTTTACTTTTAAATATTACTACTTTAACCTTAGCTTAACGGTTTTCGCATATCAAACGTCAGTTGTCTAATACCCATAACACACAAGATCTCTGTTCATTACTTAGGGAATAATAGATGATGCTGTGTAAATTGTCACAGTATAAAAAAAGATTTCTAAGAACAGGAGTACATTACTCGCCACTGGAGTTTTTAATGGGGTAATGGAACTTCTGTTTTTCATCAACATCAGAAGATGAAAATAATTTTCGAGTTTCATTGTGGTTGCAGGAATCAGGATTTTATTATATCTAGCCAAGAAAATAAGATATGGGGAGACAAATCTGTACTAAAAGAGTTATAATTTGATCTATGACAATGTACAACCGCACATTTTGGACTTCAGTGTTACATTCTATAGGAATCAATTTGGGGACAATTGGAGGGCAAAGCTAAACTTGCCTCCAAAAAACTGGGTGTGCTAAACCGGTCGAAGCAGGCAACGACTTGTGCTATAAAAAGCACAGGTCAGACCGCATATGGAATACTGCTCACATTTATGGGCTGGAGCACCCGCCTGTCAGCTCAATCCCCTAGACTCCATCCAACGGCGCGCAGTTCGTGCTGTCCACGATCCAATATTCACAGGCGGTATATACACGCTTGGACTTCAGAGAGACTTTGCGTCTCGCTGCGTATTCTACCGTCTGTACAAAGGGGAGTGTTCTAAGGAGCTATTTAGAATGGTGTCCTCGTCGTCTTTCTACCACCGCACTGCTCGCCATCGGCTGGGTGTTCATCCCCAATTCTTGGAGCCTCTTCTTTCTAGTACGAAACGGTTATCAAGAACGTTCATGTTGCGTACTCTCAGGATTTGAAATGTGTATCCGGCTGAGGTTTTCTCAGCGGGGTACGATATGGGGTTCTTCAAAAAAAGCGTTATAAAATTTATTCGAGGCCGGCAGCGCGTTTGTAGCCGTTGGTATTACAGACGTCCATAGGCAACAGTGGCCTCCCAGGGTGAGCCGTTTGCCTGTCTGCTGAACTATAGCTATAAAAAAATTAGTAGGAAACGCTTAGATATATGTAATTCGAGTTGGGAGTATTTAGTTACATTGCTCCGTTAATGTCCCTTCGTAAGAAAGCGTCGATCCGTGTAACCTATTCACTTAAGCCGCTTACCCTTGTCAGTCTTGATGTGCTTACATACTTCCATTTTATAGATAACTAGATCTGTGCCACTTCTTACATAAATAGATTTACGTACAGATAATAATATTTTCTTACATTTCATGATTGTTTGTTATTCGTTCTTAGAACTTATTACAGATTTTATGCATCAACACTAGCTTGCCTTACCCCAATCATTCGGGTTCCCCACAATGTATCTGTTTCATCAATTTTATTCTATCCGCTCATTTTTATCTATCACTTGTCAAACTCATTTCATAATTTCCGTTACTTTTAAGGTCTAACTCTGCCCTTGCACTCATTTACTTTCAGGTTTTAGCCGTATTTTATTGATTTTGACGTCTTAGCTACTTTTTCTGCAGTCAGTACCACTAACTGAAAAGGCATGGAAATCGTCATTTCAATTTATTGAATTTATTTTAGAGATACGAAATTAATAGGCGCTCAAAAACTGGAACAATGATGATTTTTGTGAGGATTATTCGAGTATTGAACTTTTCAACTAAGTACGATTCGCTAGTTTATTTCGATGTTTCGTTGGTTGTAGCGACGTCAACGACGCTCAACGCAGTAGTCACCCAAATACGGCTGTTAATGAAGAAAACATCAAAAAATCCGCAGAATTGTTTTCACCAATCGCAAAATGAAAGTCAGGGAGTTGGCTGACGTTTCAAAGTTATCATATGGCAGAGTACTTACTATTTCACACGACAATTTGGGTATGAAAAAGCTCAACTCAAAGTGGGTGCCGCGTTTGTTAACAATCATCAATCAATCAACAATCAAAAACAACGACGAATCGACGATTCGCAGGCCTGTATGAAGTTTTTTAACCATAACAAGGCGGATTTTTTGCGTCGGTGTGTGACCATGTATGAAACCTGGATACACTATTACACTCCAGAGTCAAAGCGCTCGTCAGCTGAGTGGGTTGAGGCAGGTGGAAGCATTCCAAAGCGACCAAAGACAACAATTGGCTAGCAAGGTTATGGCATCAGTATTCTGGGGTGCCCACGGTATTTTGTTTATCGACTATCCTTGAGAAGAAAAAAAGGATCAATTCTGAATACTATAGAGCGTTATTGGACCAATTGAGCGAAGAAATAAAGAACGGCCCCACATGACAAAGAAAAAACCACTGTTCCACAATGCACCATGTCACAAATCAATAGCTACGATGGTCAAACTGAATGAATTGCACTTCGAATTACTGCCCCACCCCCGTATTCACCAGATTTGGCCCCCAGCGACTACTGGCTGTATGCAGACCTGAAAAGGATGCTCCGGGAAAAAAGATTTAGCACCAAAGAGTAAATCATTGCTGAAACTGAGGCCTATTTTGTGAGCAAAGATAGAGCATTCTATAAATATGGTATCGAGAAGTTAGATAAGCATTGGACCGATTGTATCGCCTTAGACGGACAAATTTTGCAAAAATTTTGTGTTTTTCTTACTTAGTCCGGAAACTTTTTGATCAATGTCTTAGTACTAAGTTTTGAACAATTACGATAGACACAAAAAACAAACACATTTATTTGCTTTCATAACTGATTAAGTATGGTCTATTAAGAATTTACGAGTATAATCAGTCAAAGTATTCAGGCCACCTCACCAAATAAACAGTGTTTATAGAAATTTAATTACTCGTGTGGTAAGAAATTATATTATACGTGTGCTATATTAATTAGTATCTACTACAAAGAAGCCCGTTTCCGGCATGTGCACAGTAAAATTGCCGGCATTCAGAACGAGAGTAGCCAAAGCATTTTACCCAAATAACTCATGAAAAGTAAACATGAATTAAGAGGTTTTGTTATATATTTTTTTTTAATTTATTTTAAAAGGTTTATTAATCTCCTATAAAAATAATTTCTATATTTTGGGCATATTCAGTGATTTAGAATTACTATAATTACACCGGCACACAAAAAAAGTGGTTTGTACATTTGACGCCGCCTACCTACAGATACTCGTATGTATTATGACCCGTTGAATCCAAATCTGGAGTCAGTTTGGACCGTACACCCTCGAAATCTTGAGTAAATTGCAAAAAACCGTAAAAAAATAACAAAATTGGGTTTTGGTTGTGAAAAAAAATGTGGAACTAGCCAAGCATGATTTTCGTGTATTTTGATCCGAAATATGGTGGAATACATGTCGGTAGGTAGGTAGCGTCAAATGTACAAACCATATTTTTGTGTGCCGATGTTATCATTACGTAAATTAAAAAATGGTCACTGATTACAAGCTGTTGAACATTCAATACAAACTCCCGTCTCGTAGCACTTCTTAGTATGTGAAAATATTTCTTTACAAATAAAACATATAAGACCTACTTGGACTTATTAAAAAGGAACGGTTAAACCTTGTGCGATGGTTGCTCTCATCCACGTTTCTAGACGAGTACGAATTCACTCATTAAAATTTCAAAAAGCAGAACAAACAAAACGTCTGGCTCTGTACAATATCCGAACATGAAATTTAAAAGTTTGCCGTTGGGACTTTCTGTAATATTTTCCAACGTTATTTTTTCACTTTTCCAAAGCGTCCAAACAAACGTTGCGAGTACGATTTAATAGGGACGCTGACGTTTATTAGAAAAGCTTATATTTTTCGTTTTTTGTATAAATCGTTAAAATCTTTTTTTTATTGTTGAGGAACAGCAGACAGGTTGAGGGTCCACTTAATAGTACGCAGTTACCGTCGCCAATATTAATAGGCGACGGTAAGACCAATTCGAACACGCCGCTGTCCCATAGGGGTACAGGAACCTGGGTCACTACTGCCGTAACACAACACAAGGTTATTATGGCGATATACTTATATATCAAGGGTGTTTGCCATCCATAAGGGATGGGACCCTACCACGTAGCTAGGGTTGTTTAGTCATTTTACGACAGGCTGACCCCGGCAGCAGGGGTATTCTTACTCCGTCCCTGCACGGAGAGGGGAAGATCGACTGGGACTCGTTAGAAACATAATATTTAAACTGATTGGATTCAAAGGCATTGTTAAGTATAAAGTGAGTTAGCAACAGCCATAAAACTACTACTACACACCTCTTAGATTCCGTGGGAAATATATCCAAAATAAAAACCAGAAAAAAATAGATAATACATTTGTATTTTATAAGGCTGACCGTCTGACCCCCGAAAGAAAATGAATGATGCCTATATTTTACTGTCTGAGAACTAGCAAAAGAGCTGTTTTCTGTCTATTACGACTGCCTACATAAGTGATAGATCAATCCTATTTTATTTAAGGATGGCATCGACATTACATATCGATTCAGCGACTTTGATAAACATTTTATAAAATGTTTATCAAAGATATAAATTTCGCTAAATAATGGTAGCTGTTTACAGCTACCATTATTTAGCGAAATTTAGATCAAATCATGCCATGTGCTCCTCTTTGTAGGAGATATAAAGAGTACTTTAATCCCTCGCATATCTCAAGCATCCTTATGATAATGGAAGCAATCAACTTCAGTAACGTGCAATCAATGCGTACTGATTTCAAGTGCTGTGGGTAAACCGGTTTGTACTAAGGAATCTGTTTCGGAAGATCAGTTTATAGTACATTCAAACATATTTAGGAAAATTAATACTACGAGTCAATTAGGATATAGATTAATATATTGTACATATTAAAGAACAAAGAACCTCCTTTTTAGTAGACCAAATAAAGTAAGAATGGATTGTGTAAAAGATGGTATGGCGAAAGAAATATGTATGTTGAGATGACTAATAGAGGAGAGTGGAAGGAGAACATGTTGTGCTGACTCCATATAATTTGAGGTAAGAGCAGGTAGAAGAAGAAGAACCTCTTTTAATAGAAAACAGCTAGCACAACGATCAGGCTTATCCTGGGATGGGATTTTCTCAAGATATTTTCCTTTGCTCGACCAGAAGTAGTTATGGAAGCTGTAAATATAATATAATGTGCATATCAACTGAGATAAAACTGCGTTTATGATACTTAAATTAGAATATACATGAACTTAATTTTTCGAGTCGATTCTGTAACAATTCGTTAAAACTTTCTTCATATAAGTACTTAGAAAAAGCTACATTCTTGCACATAAAGTTATTACTTGACAGAAAGCGTACTGAAGTTGTTTATAAGTCATCCACTTATACAAACAAACAGTCCCCCATGCATGAATCATACGTACTTGCAAAACGGAATTTGTCCATTAAAACAGCTACGTATAGTTTTAATCATTGTAATTATTGTTGATGAGAATACTATAATTTACTTTGTGTTACCCTACTTTTAGTAATACAGGTGATAGATGTAATCTATCAGGGATCTACTACTAGTACAACTTCGAACCGATCTGACCTCTAGTTTGTAAAGAGGTGAACCTAGGTTCCAGTCCCCTAAGCAAACGACAGCTTAGCGGTGCCTCTGGCGTCGTATGCATTCATATGCAACGACTAACTGTGTACGATTAATACTGACACGTACTGTCTATTCCACAGCAATAAAGAAATATTCGAATATCATTGTCTCTTCTAGAACTACAACATTAAAGATCCAAATTCATTTCATTGCCAATTAATTAAGGGAATTACTCTTCCAGTATTTTACAAGTCAAATATGAAACAGGCATATGCAGCTGAGTTTGGAAATATATATATATATATATATATATATATATATATATATATATATATATATATATATATATATATATATATATATATATATATATATATATATATATATATATATATATATATATATATATATATATATATATATATATATATATATATATATATATATATATATATTCCGACTTCATTAGCTTTCAGTGGAGGAAAAGGCTAATGCCGGGCGCCATCGACTGAATGTACATTTTTAGAACAAATTCAAATATACTATAGGGTCGTTAATTCAAATATTGTTTACATGCGACCTTATTCGAAAGATACCTTGTTGGTTGGAAATTTATACACAAACACGCGTCTAAATTTTATCGGTTTGCTAAATTTAAGTAGGGGACAAAGTCAATGTGGCGTGTTTAATTTCCCCCAATTCTAGGAGCAGTTAAATAAACTCTGAATTTTAAAGTTGATTCAATTTACAGTGTATGACATCATTGTTGCGTAATAACAAATTTTAGTATTTCTTTTGATTTTCTTGAAATAATGTTATTGTATTTTGAAATTTAAGCTAAACTAACGCGACTAAAATAAATTTACATCGTTATAATTATAATGTAAGTTAAAAATAAAATTAACTAAGATTACGTGTCGTTGCTAGTAGTTAAAAATCATACATTTCATGTAAATACACTAGGAAACATTCATTTCATTATTAATTTAATTGTTATAAATCATAGCAAAACAAAACAAAAGAGTTCTTGGAGATCTTACTATATTTACATCTTCTTACTGCTACCCTTACTGAATGTTAAGAACAATTTCGATAAAATTGAGCATCTCAACAAGGAAGGGCTAAAAGTTTTCCGGCGCTACCAATATCCCGGTAATATATATCCCGGTATTATACGGATCACTCTATGTCATGCTTATTGAAGGTACATTTGCGGAGGATGTTCGTAAATAGCAGTCAACAATTGGAACTTTATGCATTGTTATTCCAATTTTATATGATAAATATGCGATATTGTGCCAGGAATGGTAGCCATATGTCGCGAAGTAGCAAACGATAACTTACTAGTGCCAGATGTTTGATGTCTTTAGGTTATTGCCTCCTGGTTGATTAATATTATTTAAAAAAATATTAATTGAAAATATATGTGTATAATAATAGATTTGAATATAAAAAAAAAAACTCTCACCAAATTATCTCTATCCATCTTGAAAGCGTTTGATAACTTGAGAACTTACTATCTTCTAAGTGTATCATCTAAAAGCACCATAAGCTTATAACGCGAAAAGCAAAGACACATAGCAAGGCAACAATTATCCTTACATTAAAGTTCGCCTTAATATTATCGCAGCTTAAAAAAATTACAGCAAATCAACTTTTGTCCGACATTAACGATTCGTATTCCGGCTCACCCCGAGATCAAGCGACTGAAGGCACAACACATATGGTCCATTACAACGTAGACTAGTTTACACTTAACAGCTAACAAACAATCAGACGTAATAATCCACGAGATATCGAATGCCACCGTTTCTTTGCACTCCTTTGTTGCGTGCGGTCCAGATCCACGGCGCCAGCTGTGATCGGCGAGCAAGCGTCTACCGCCTGAACGATCGATGCCGGCAACAGATTTACATTTTCCGTCGAGGAAATCGGAAAAGTTTGTCACGTGCGTAATGTAAACGCGGGCGGCGAGTACGGCGCGCCCGCACGTCGATAGTGCGCGCCGCCGAATGCCGCCCGCCCTGCCGCTGCTGCCGTACCGCACACTGCCGGCCGTGCACCAACCACCATACCACAACGAATACCAAAGCCGGCTGAGCTAACATTGACATTTAAAAAATCACTGATTCTTCATAGATTTTGTTTATTAACAAATATTAAATAAATTATCTACAAAATAAGAACAAGATAAAATGAATTACAAATATATGTACATGAAAGCACACACGATCGATTTAAAATGTGATGGAAAAACGTGGGAAAACATGATAGCGAAGGCAACAAATCATCCTAATAGAAAAGTGTTAGATGTGATCTGTGAATACAGTGGGAGTAGAGTTCTATGTCGTGACCTTTAAAGTCCCAAATGGTTTGTTTTGCCAGATATGGTTAGGGTCGAGGTGGCAGTCGACCGAGGTGTCGAGGGGCAGGGGCGGCGTGAGACGTAGGAGTATCGATTTTGGTCACCCGCCCTCTCCCCTAGCGTTGCGACAGTGTGAGTGCGCTGTACGACTCCTCGCTGTGAGATCGACAGCCCCACGCCAGAAAGCAGAGTCCGAATATTAACAAACGCTTTGTTCACAACGATGCTTACGAATGTTTTCTAGATGAAGCATGTACCTTTGATCACTCATATTTGCAGGCAAATGGCGGGCGTCACATGAGTGGCATTCGGCATACAGATGGAAATTACTTGAGCCGACTTTGAGTGTGTGAGGCAATAACATGGCACACAAATCTATATTACATTCTCTACTAGGGATTATTTACCTACCATGTGTTTTTATTTTAAATTCTAATTTATATGATTATTATCACTTAATTTTAATAAATTTAAGACCTATATTATGTTTCGTAAAAATTCAACTAATTTTAATCTCTTGATTTATAAACATACCTTGTAGTCAACTTAAATTTTCGAATGAAAGTTGCTATGTCTATAGAAACTGATCTTTGTGCCGAGAATGACAGAAAGGCGGGACGACCACTTGTGGATTGTAAAGATTAAGCGTATATACTAGTACGTAATACTCAAATATCATACTCGAATTTCCAGAAGCATATTACTTTTAAAAATCCTGTTTACACGAGTTAGTTCAATGGTAAATAATTTTCTTCACAATAAGATTCAAAATAGTTAAACCGCCATGCGCAGCCATTGCGGATACTAACCCATCAAAGCAATGAATCTCACGCCCTAAGGGAGCGTTTTAATTCGAATTTCATTGCAGCTCAACGAATGGGACACGTAATTCACTGCGTTTTATTTGGATTAGTGAGGCTGTTACAGATAAATAGAATTTCAAAAAACTTACCTCTCATCTACTTGTTGCAGTTGGGATGGTTGCTGGAAATTCATACGACGACCATACAGCGAGGCACCTCCTTCAGACATGTATCCATCCATGATGTCGTTGTTTCTATTACACTCTAATTCACCAATATTTATACGTCTCAAACAGTCCCCATCAGACATATATCCTGATGCAATTTCAAGATCACAATAATCCGGATTTGAAAAACCAGGATTGTAATTAATCCGGTCCCTTAAACCTCCAATATTTTCCCTGCCAAAATTTGCTTTAACCGTATTAGCATGGTGCGGATATCCTGGAACATTTTTCTGAGATATACCTGTAGTCCTCATTGGTAAAGTTAAGTGGCTGTTGTATCCGCGAAGTAACGGTCTCATTGGCAACACATTCATGAGTGGATTTTCATCTTCACCAAGTGAATTATCTCTACAGTGAGATGGAGTGCTCGACCGACTATCATTTTCATGTTTCCTATTCATGTCGCTCTGAGGTTTATTAGGATCAAACGACTGCTTAGAAATTGAATTATCAACCAGTCGTCTTTGAGTTACTTCCTTTTCAGAGATCTCGGCTTCATGAATAACCTCGTTTATGTACGTAGTATTCATGTCCAGCCTCTTATTTGATGACACACTATTGCCAGTTTTAGATATTTCCGAGCCAGATTCGCTGGATGGACGGTAAATAACACTACTATCACTTGAATTTGAATGCTGTCCAGTTGTACTATGTGTTGAATTAGAATGCGAACTTTCAGACATTTGTGGAGACTGATTATGATTTCCCGAGCCCACGACAGGCATTGGAGATACGGCTAATGTTTGCTTTTGTGATACATCTTTACTTAAATTAGATTGTTCTCTACTAAAGGGAAGTGCGCTTACGTTATTAGTAGAATTTAAACTAGAATTACTTTGTATTGGACTTAATTGACTATTTGTACTTTTATGAATAATATGTCTTTCATCCTTTGATATCTTAAATGTTCCTTTAACAGCAGCAGTAGGTTTAGGAATACCAGTATGATTTGGTACGCCAAATCCTTGACCACTGCACGGTGTTTGTGGTTGGCTTGACTGGCTCTTTGTTTGTAAAGTCATGTGTTCCTGACTTCTGCAATCTTGTTGAATGTGCTCAGATCTTTGTTCATTTAGCTTCACTTGACTTCCTGAGAGTTTGACCATTTTTGATTCTGGCTTCGATTTATAACCTCTGGAGTGATCATCTATTTGATTCAATTTCGTGTTACTAACAGATTTTGGTGCAGTGAGTTTGGATTCTTTATCCCTAGCTGGCAATTTAGGACTGTTTCTAGGTTTTTCACTATTATTTGTTTTACTACTACTTTTACTCAAATTTGTGGAAGACTCTTTGGGAGACCTGGAATTAGCTAATTTAGTCTTAACATTTTTACCAGTCTTATCTTTTGATAATGTATCATTATGCTGTCGTATACTTTTTGGGCCTACTATATTGGAAGATTTGATATGTGCATTTTGGGTTGTAGATTCATTGAGGCTTAAACTAGAATCAGATCTTTCACTTTTAGCCGATGAAAACCCACTGGACGAGCTGGTGCGTTTTGAGACGGCTGTACTTTTATTATTTTGCTTGTCACTGCTAATTTTATCCTTGTTGAATAATTTCAGTTTATCAAGCATAGATTGTTTTGTTGGTGTGCCATTATGGCTATTTTGTGCCGATGACTGATGCTGTTGTGTTGTTACCGTTGAAGGGATTTTACTGCCTTGGGCTAGTAGAGATGAGTTCGGTCTTGACCTGTAGACAAAAAGAAAATTTGATAACTAAATATAGATACATTATAATTAAAGTAAAAGTTTGAAACATTTCATGTTAACAGAAACTTATAAAATAACAATAATAAATAAGGACGTAATACATTTGGTCCCGAAGCAAGTAGCATGGCACTTATGTATGTTATGGGTACTAGACAAGTGGTATACGACTTATATATTTTTCTTTGGTAAATAAATAAATATTATTTTCAAACTACCAGACGCGGGACGGGAATCAAACCCGTAACCCCCCATAAGCGTTCTGACATACGCTGGCTACTATTTCACGCAGGTCATCAAAATAAATAATAAACAAATAATTCAATTTCCAATCTAAAATATAATATTGATAAAAAAATTCTGTTATATCCGTTATTTTTGACTTATAAAGCTTTTATAGAGATATAAAGAAAATATTTATAATACCCTGATGCTGAAGGTGCTCGTGGTATAAAGCTGACGGGTGTCTGCCCCAAAGGACTAGTTGAACGACTGGAGCTCGCTGAAAGCCCAGTTTTTCCACCTGCAAAAAGAAACCACATTTTAAATATGGGTATTAATTATATATTGAATTATGCTCATTTTCGCAGCTTTTCTCGGTTATAGATCTACAATAGTTGAAGACTGGAGTTCACTTACAATAATAATATTCTTGATTTTTAACTACCCCAAAATAAACAGCTTTCCCTATTGTTTACTAGTGTTTGTTGATCAAAACCCTGAATTTGTTACTTTAAACCTTAGTACTACAATGTTTAAAAAGTAACAGAATCTATTTTTCTCTGTGTGGGGCCGGAATAAGAATACCTCTGCGGCCGAGGGAGCCTGTCCTAAAAGTTGACAAACTATACTAGCTAGGTACTATGCCTGTCTGGAAAGCAACCACCCTTGTTCTCTAAATATGCCACTATAATAAATCTTGTGTTGTGTTCCGGTATAGGTGACCTAACTTCGAGTTCCCCTAACCGGGCGGCAGCGTGTTTTTGGTGCACCTAGCAAATCACCATAGACGACCGTAACTGCTTACTAGAAAATAGACCGTAAGCCTGTCTGCTTCCCCACAGCAATAAAAAATAGATAGTGCCATCTGATTTGCAAATAGTGGTCCTAGTTAAGTTTATAAAAAAGATCTATTATAATAGGTTAAGTTCACTTAGCGGCAAAAAAGAACTTTTAAACAGTATATAATACTATGTGTTAGAGATTAGATAAAGTTTACGTACAGCAAATAATCAGAACCAGACAAACACTATTAGATAAGTCCGAATCGACACGGGTGGTCCTAGCTGCGCGCACGACACACTAACCGCGTTGGAGGTTGGAGAAGTACAATCGGGAATATAAATCTACCAAATATAAGTTGAGCTCTTCACCCCTTTTGGAATAATCAAAATATACACAACGACCAATTTTATTAGTCATATGTTATGGATCTTTTTATACTGGTCTTATTATATCGATCTATGTATGAATTATATGCGTGACGTCACTTCATTAGTTTTACAAATGGTCGTGTGCGTAAAACTACCCTACAAGGCACACTGAATTACTGAGTTTTATGGCAACATTGTTGTGAACTGCTACTTAGCAACTGTATTTATTTAGCGGGCTAATTCAACTCCATATATAATAATATTTAGAGTCGAATATCCGGAGGAGAACTAAGCAATCGACAGTCTTATGCACAACTAAGTAGATGGTTTCCTGTCATAGCTTAAGGTACTTTTCTCCTTGCATTGGCAGAGTAAGAATATTAACTACTCCGGCCAGGGTCAGCGAGTCGTAAAAGGCGACATACAACCCTACAAGATGACAATACCAGCTACATGGTAGGGCCCCAAGCCCGTCTTAATGGCGACCACCCCTGGTATATAAGTATGCCGTTATAATAACCTTGTGTTGTGTTCCGGCATTAGTGACCCAGGTTCCTATACCCCTATAGGACAGCAGCGTGTTCACGGTGCTCCTAGTGTCGCAAACATCTATAGGTGACGGTAACTGCTTAATATTAAGTGGATCTTCAGCCTGTCTGCTGATCCTCAGCAATAAAAAAAAAGTTATAAATTTAACGGTTACATAACAAATGATATCGCTATCAGTACCTAATTGATATTTTCATCATTAAGTTAAATGTTAAAATCTTTTATATTCAAGGTTTGTAAATGTAACTGAGGGACACTACACCCACCAAAATCGATCACAAACACGCATGTGACCTTCAAACGTGATAAAAAATTTAATTAGTTTTGATTTAATTTGATTCACAGGTATTAATTTTTTTTTTATTGCTGTAGGACAGCAGACAGGCTGGCGGCCCGCTTAGGATTTAGCAGTTACCGTCGCCTATAGGTGTTTGCAATGCCAGTAGCATCGCGAACACGCTGCTGTACCATAAGGGTACAGGAACTTGGGTCACTAATGTCGGAACACAACAAGGTTATTATGGCGGCATACTTAAGACCAAAGATGGTCGCCATCCAGATGGGTTTGAGGCCCTACCACGTAGCTGGGGTGGGTTGTTTTATCGCCTTTTACGACAGGCCGACCCCGGCTACAGAGGTTAGTATTCTTTCTCCGCACCTGTACGGATAAAATATAAATAAATAAATTTGACTACCCCTGGTCAAGCTGTTAGAGCATTATCTATGTTGCAGTTTCGATGAGGCGAGTGAATACAGATACAATATTTATGGTAATATTCTGATTTGGACGTCTCAAAAACAACCCTAAACATTTCCCTTGTAACACAAACACTTCACTTATTGCATAAACGAATCTCTACTGCTGATAGCAGTGGATCTCGCCTGTCGTCCATATTCCAAAGGGCACAACCAGAAGACATCTTGATTTCATATGCCTCGGAGTTGCAGATCGTTTTTACGTAGACATTATATAGACTTTGAGACACTGCAATGCTGAATAAGATTTTCTTCAGAAACAACCATTTTTTTATTAGTTACATAATTTGTGAATTTACATTGTGATATGAGTTTGTGCCGAATTAATATTAATAAAATAAACCTTACAGGTTTACACGTAGAATAACGTAACATAACCTAGAGGTCATGGATTTGAATTGCCTCATATCGACGGTGAAGGCAAATATCATGAGGAAACCCGTATGCGTGTATGTAGGAGATTAATGGTGTGTGTAACACGCCAATTCACTTTGGAGAAGCGAGGCGGTTATGCTGTGCAATTTATAGGACCTTATTACATTATTAGCCTACAAATATCCATTACATTAAGTAAGAAAAATTGCAACACTATAATTGAATCTCGGCTAGGTGCCAGTCCGAGGAAACGGGCCTGGTGGTCAATCAACAAACATCGGCGACATCCGTTTTTATTCAGGCCGAGACAATCCGTCAATTAGATACGCCAGACAGTTAGGATCTGTTATATTCAAAATAGATTTCATAGTCCACTTATGTCGCAAATTGAGATGCAATTTGTGCAAGATTTTATTTGTTCTCCCGGTCATATATATTCTAATTAATACACTTTTTATAATATTTTTCACGTACCTTAACATAGTTTAATATAACTTTTAAGAATAACTTTTCTGTATTACAATCTGTATCTGTATTGCTAATTAAAAATCTAAAATATACGTGGTTGTATCAATATTTATATGATATTTAATAAGCTACATTGTACATACCCATTGTATATGTGCAAATGTCAAGCGTATAATAATTTTGTTATTTACATACACATTTTGGCATTTTTTTAACGATCTTTTTCTTTCTTTTTTAACCCTTCACAACCCAATGCTGAGCGTAGGTCTCTTCTAATGCAGGCCATTCCTCCCGGCTTTGCGCCTTTCGCATCCATTTGTTAACGATGAGTATTATGAACTATTTGCATTTATTTGGAATTTATTCATTTCATTTTTTATATAAATGTTTTTTTATTTCATATAAACATCAATGCTTCGGATTTATTATTCGTTTTAATAAATTGCACAGTGACAACTACTAATAATGTACTTATTACTACTGTACTAGTAATGCAGATTTAATATAATATTACGGGTGATCAAACGCGTGTCGGTCCCATTCTTCTTAATATATTTTAAAGATTCACGGTGATAAAAGATCTGACAGTCGTGAGAAATTTGCCACCGCCCATTTAATATCTTAGCGTTGATATAGTAGGCCAGTTCCGGTAGCTTTGTGGAGAATTAGAATTTCTTTTAATAAAAAATTTATCCCTAGACTTAATTCCTTTTGTTTTTTACTCAACGCCTAAAAATTTCACAATGATGAAAACAATTTACAAGTTTGTAGCATTTTAAATGTTATTCTTGTCAGTTAAATTTTAAATCAAACAATAATCAAGACAATAATACAAATTTTACAGATACCTTAATGATAAAGTAAATGAAAAGATTAATATTTTTGGGTGTCCTTAAGAAAAGTGAATTAATAGATGAAAATTAAAAGTTGTAATATTTGTGACTCACAATTAAAAGTTGTAATATTTGTAACATAGTCAACATGTTCAACGAAATAAAAGTATGTCTCAGCTTACCCAAATTTTCCGAAAGTAAACAAAGAAATTCTTCTAGCACTATATATCTGAACAGTATCCGTACTTCACTATAAGTAAAAATAGGCACAACATACTCTCATCGAACGTTCTTAATAAGAAAAAAAAAACATTTAATATTTCGATAACTTTTTAAATTGACGCTAAGTGTCGAAAATGAGCGCGCTCTGTGAAAACTCGCTGGCTACTGATCTGAGATGCATTTGTGCAGTACTGTTATGATATCTACATGATATTGTTTGGTGAAGTCAGCCGTAAGATAAACTATCCGTTATAACATTGAGGTCTTGGAGACTGATAAACGCAAATTTATATTTATTTATTACTTTTTATAAGGTTCGATGAGATTGTTACGCAACAAAATGTTATACATTTTATTTGGTCAGTGCTCTTTCTGTTTTTTGTACACAAATAATGTAGAATAATAATAATGGCTTTGATGTGTAAACCAATGGCATATTGTTCGGATGACTGCCGCCTTACCCCCAACTAGAAAGTAAACCGACTTTCTTCTTCCTTCTTTTCCCTGTCTCAGTCTTCCTTTCCCTAGTAAGCAAGTGAATCAATTATTGCCCTTTTTTCCTATATTTATTTTATCCATGCAGGGGAGGCGAAAGAATACTGACCACTGCGGCCGGGGCCGACCTGTCATAAAATTCGATAATACAACCCCCTACGTAGGACCTCAAGCCCGTCTGGATGGCGACCACCTTTGGTCTTAAGTATGCCGACATAATAAATTTGTGTTGTTTTCCGCATTAATGACCCAAGGCGACAACACCCATCGGCGACGGTAACTACTAAATTCTAAGTGGGCTGTCAGCCTGTCTGCTGTCCAATGTCAATGCTGTAAATGTCGCAATAAAAAAAAATTCAGTTGGATCATCTGAGAATAACGAATGACAACTGAATGAAAGATAGTTAATTTAGAGTAATTTCCGAGACCAACTATAAACATATACCTATTAACAGATATTCAATATCATTCATGAAAACAAGTTAATTTTAATTACTATATATTTTATAAGAAGAAATACATAAAAGTATAGAATTGACTAGATTCAAATGAAAGTATAATACAGCCTAATATAATATAGTTTGATTCTATGGAAGATGGGCCGAGTGCTGGTATGGGATGCAACCTGTTCAGACACGCTGGCCCCTTACCATCTACATGGAACCAACAACAGAGCCGGTGCGGCTTGTGAAGCGGCTGAAAAAGCTAAAGCATGCAAATGCAGGGGTCTAGACCCCTGTATTTGCATGCTTCGTATTCGTAATCCTAGGAGCCTAGGCTCCGAATATGATTTTGTCCCATTCGGTGTCGAGACCCTTGGTCCGTGGGGTCCTAGCGCTATAAGGCTTTTTAAGGAAATAGCAAAAAAGTTAGTCATCATAGGAGACCGAAGAGCTGGCAGCTATCTCGAACAAAGAATTAGTCTAGCTATTCAAAGGGGGAACGCTGCCCCCTTAATTTAAAAAAGATTTAATAATATTATAGTATTATTATCACATAGGTATTATATTCCATATAATTATCATTATGTTACTGCCAACTTAATTGTTATTTAATTCTTTTATATAAAATATTTAGTAGTCGACAAAGAAATCCAAAAGTTAAAAAATCAAAAAATAAATTAATCCTACATTGCCAGTATTATTATAGAAAATACTTATGCGTTTACTTTAAATATACGTTTACAAGAAATCTTAAATTCTCGTAAAATTGTTATTATAATTATGTTTCTTAGCTCCGCATGACCAAATTAATTAGATGACACATGAGATGTGTGACTAATGATCTTAAGATAACAAAAATATTACTCGCATGCGTGCCAGCATCTTCAGCATGTGGGCAAATGAAAGATGAACTCGACTGGGTTCCAAATAAAACAAAACGCGCCCTTATTACTATATTCACATTGTTTGATAGTATAAGCTGAGTCTTCGAGTTAGCAACAAGATTTTTCCGGCTTATACCTAAACAACATGACAATTCACTGTTGAGAATAATTGTCAGTGGTATTTTTAAGTAACAATATACATAAGTGGAGATCGTTTCTTGTTAATAAACAAATTTAAAAAGAACTGAATTACCACAATATTGTTAACGTATACGTGTCGATAAGTTGTTGTCACTTATTCTTATTAACTAAAGTGAATATATTATAAATAATTAACTATCTTGAATACGCTGGAAAACTAACTAGTTTTCCAGCGTATTCAAGATAGTTCATTATTCAGTTAAATTCAATTGTTCAGTTCTATTCAGTTAAACTTAACTGAATAGAACTGAACTATTATTTTAAAATAATTGTTTAGCAACTAATAATAATATAACGTTAACTTAAGTTAGAATTAATTTTAAATTAGATTTATATTAATGTAGTTTTAAAGACATCTAACTTTTGTATTTAGGATTAGATACAGTAATAAAGGCTTATTTTATTTTATTTAATAATATAACGACAGTATATGATTATATGTAGATAAGTATGTAGTTTTTAAGTAGATTGTGTTTGTTCATATCGAATTATTGTTTATCGTTTATCTTAATAATAGCTCAAAAATGTTCAATTCGCCATCTGGATAGAGAGACCCTCATAGTATATCCTAACGTCCGTGACGAACTAATAACGAGCTGTAATTGAAACTAATTAATTGCATTTCTCTGTATCTTGAAAGGCAGGAACTATTTTAGACGGAGGTCTATAGGTTGTATAATAGTATGTAGTTAATTAATAGTCAGTTTTTATCTCCATAAGTACGCATATAATCACTTGTTGCACATTTAAACAGATTTCCATAGAGCAATTTAGAAAGATTGGGTTTAGAAAGTAATGTTTCAAAAATTATAACAATCTAAACGAATTATATAAGCACGATATATTTACCAGGTAATAATATAATAAACTTCAAATAGATTAATATAATCCAGATCCAAATGAACTATATGACGATAATAGAAAGAATAAAATAAGGAAATTCTTATGTATCAATTACATAAGAACTTTAAAAAAGTGAATAGTGGTTATACTATTTTGTTTATCCTTCAATTGGTATACATAGCAAGCACACAGAGAGAGAACTAGAAAGTGTTCGGGTTTAAACCTCACAATGTATGTAACGATTAGGCAGTTTTTGTTGTATAATGTCCACGTTTCGGCAGTAAACGAAAATATCGTGAGGAAATTTGCATGCCGAACTGGCGTGTGTAACCCGCCGATCCGGCTTGAGCAAGTATGACGGGTATATTGTCAGTTCCCTTTAGGGGAAGCCTAAGTCCAGCTATGGGACGTCATGGGGTGTTTATATAACTATATTAAATTAAACCAACTATTTGTGTTTTAGATGGCATAAAATCTAATAAGTGCTAATCCCAGAAAACTCAAACCAGTGAACATGAAAGGTTATTTTTGAATTAGCTCCGAATAAGCAAAACTATTATAACTACATAAAAGACGAAACACGAATAATGATGCAAAATTAATATGAATTAATACTAAAATAAACAGTACCTGTGTGTACAGGAGTGGCGGGCAACGGTCGTTTGTCAGGTGGCGCACGTCGCACGGCCGCCGCAGACGCCGGCAACGGGATAGACGTCTGCAGCACCGACACTTGTCTGAGGACAAACACAAATTGTTAAGCACATTTTCTCATATTTTTCCCAACTCTCATTAAAGACTTATATCTTTACTTCTATTGTTAGATATTAATGCTCCAGCTGCAA
The DNA here is from genome assembly GCA_963693495.1 of Malacosoma neustria. Lineage (NCBI taxonomy): Eukaryota > Metazoa > Arthropoda > Insecta > Lepidoptera > Lasiocampidae > Malacosoma > Malacosoma neustria. The sequence goes on from OY856374.1 coordinate 9,795,723, forward strand.
AAGGCTGCAAAAACGACCTGCTGTTTATGTTGAAAATAGATGGTGTTCTGTGAATTGTCTATATTTATATATTTACTATAAATAAATAATGATTTCGTTCGATCAATACTGGTACAATTAAACTTATACAAATTGCAATCCTATTTAACATTTTACCATTTTTATAAATATAATAAATAATACTATATAATAAATAAATTGTTTCAGTTTGGAGGAATGTTAATAAAACGAAGAACAGTTTAGCTGTAAGCAAAAAATGTACCCTGTTTGTGACCTCCGATAACTGTGCACTTCCGAACAGGGATGCCGAAGATCATGCGAAGTGGGGAAGAAAAAAATCGGAAAGCGGACCCCGGGCACCGAATCGGAAGCTTGGGTTGTAACCGTGATTTAAGGCTAAGATGATGTTGAGTTTTATATAAATTTAAAGCATAATGCGTTAAATGATATTTTTAACGCTTTGTAATAATAATCCAATTAAGAACCAAGTTTTAAAAATATGTCATAGGTATCTTAAATATTTTGCGAATTAGTTCCAGGAATTTTAATTAAGCGTCAAATGTCCTTGGAGGGTTCAGTTGAGGGCTTCAAATGAATACCTCCGTACCTTTCATCGATTGTTCTTCATCCATATTATAGCCACTTCAGAGAGTGGTTACCTGTATACATGTGTGGATAATATCGTTGATTTATTGTTCAAGGACTTGAATTGCAATTTTAGCCCACAGATCGTTGCTGAGAAAGTATTTAATATTGATGCTACAAACAAAACCGTTCTGCTTCCACCAAATAGAAAAGGGATCTTCGAATCTGGTTTTAAGCGCTTTATTCTGTATGCATACAAAATCTGAGATGGGCTACTGAGTATTGTCTTAAAAATTAAATTCTGCTGTTCTTCTATAATTTGTATCTCATCACAGAGCCGCTAGAAAAAAAAATATAAAAATAGATATTACTAAGTTTGGTTTTTCGGACTCGGCCGAGGTTTGACCCCTGGCCTAACTTAACCCTGTATATCAAAATAAACTCTACCTTGCTAGAAGCTTTAGAAAGAGTTCTTTAGAAATAATAATAGAGCTGGCTAGCTACCTAGCTCTGTTCATATTTCTAACCAAAGACCCACTGTTATTAATAAATATCTTCCTATGATTTGGGGTAGTTATATTTATAAAATTATATATTAGCAATCTGGAGTGCAAGAGCTTGTTATTCTTGACCGAAGTAAATGAAATTGTAAAACGCGAGTTAACTTCAAAACTTAACTAATATGGCAAAATAAATATTCTGAAAAGGCATTCAATTTAATAACCAGTATGACCATAATACAAAAATAAAATGAGACATAAATAATTCAAGTTTTTCACTTATGTTAGTCGCATTTTAATTTTATTTCGTACTCGATTGATTGTATCGTCCATAAAATAACTAAAATACATTTTAAATTAATAATATTATTATTAATGTTGCTTATAAGTGTCCAATGGTAAACATTACCAATAATGAAAAAGATATATCCGTTAAACGTAGTTTTAATTTAAAACATAACTAATATTTTACATATAAGTACAACGAAATCATCAGTTTAGAATGTATCCCGCGCGTCCTCTATTTTTGAATATAAATTTTATTTTGCAGTAGTTATGCTACCTAATACTAGATGGCAGTACTGACAGTTGTTCTATGTAGAGAAAACCAATATTATTAATTATGGACATCGAAATGTTCTTTTGTTGGTGTTAATGTTGTAGCCAGGACTATAGTACCATGGTAGTTGTTTTTTTTTTTTTGTAAATGTAATATATAGGGTTGTAAGTCAAACGAATGAAAATCTAATATAATAAATCATTATTATTTTATCATCCAAGTATTTATTTCCTATGACTATACAACTTATTTTCTGCCTTTCACTAATACTTATGGTAGGTAAATTTTCTTTAAGCTACATATTTATATATTTTCATGGTAAATATATAATTACTAAATTATAATTACATAAGAATCAGCATATAAGTTGTGAGGACGTCAAAGATAGTTCCCGATATCAATGAAATAGCAGTTGCATGATTGAGCTTGAATAATGGGGACATTTACTAAACAATGAACATCTGTTGCGACTCATGCGCATGTCAAGCTGCATGTCGTGTTTACGCAATACTGAACATGTCCCCTTTTAATACGGGCATTGTCAAAGATAAAAGTGATATAATTATGTTAATAATCATTATCAACAAGCAAAATTAGTGTCCTTCTATTATTTAGTCTATGAGTAGGCAACCCGATTCGACATATTATTATGTAATATCGGGTGGACTTGACTATATAAAATTTTAAAAATTTATGAAGTAAAATTATTGGCAGGGTCATCCACAATTTGGAGTTACTTTGTCACTTCCTTCGTTAACTTGTTAACCGAAGAATAAACTTTTGATCCACTTGTTTCACAATTTTTTTCTTCACAACTATAAATAATATCATCACACCTCAATAAAAAAATTATAGGAATTTAAATAATTATTTCGTAGTATGATATTCCAAATTTCCATGACGAAAAACGTCGTTATGCCCATTGCAGTAGTACTTTGTGTATGACGAAATATTTCGTCATACTTGGTTAACAGTTTAATCTCGAATCTAAACAAAAAATGCTCTTTAAAGACGCGTTGCCAACTTTAAAGTCAAATCAATTACAAACGTTTAATAGGGCGCTTGAAAATAGTAACGAAGCTATGTCGATAATTCTATTTCGCATAGGTAGGTATATCAAATCCGACAAAGCTGGCTTAGGCAGTAACGCAATATCAGAACCAATAGACTCGAAATAGATTGGCCTATAAGGATACGAAGCAGAAACAGGCTTTAGCCACGGCACGTGAGCTTGTTTTGCTTGGGCTTAGCGTATTTTGTACTCAAAATATGAATGCTTCTATTCTTAGAAACTTCTGTGAATATAATTTATCTAATATATAATAATCTTATTGTTATTGTCACGAAATGATTCAATAAAATTATCAGACCGACATAAATATATAAATATGTTGGGACATTTCACACAACGTCATCTCGTCTCAAACTAAGTAGCATAACACTTGTGTTTATGGGTACTAGACAACTGATACACTGATACACTACATATATATTTTTCTTTTGTAAATAAATACATACTATACTAAAAACACCCAGACGCTAGACGGGAATCGAACCCGTGCCCTCGCAAGCGTAGCGACGTGCATTGGTCGTTACGCTAGGAGGTCGTCAATATAATAAAAAATATCAGTCACTTAAAGCAAAACAAATTTAAGTAAGTTATTTTTAATTACGTAGTATTATTACGCAACTAAAATTCGTAATATAACACAAAATTGAAGAAAGATAATATCTTTATATCATATCGCACGCATAATCATAAACTGACCAATTACGATTTAGGTCCAAACTGAGATAATATAACGGGCAGCATTGTATCGAGGCCCTCTATCGGCCAAACTAAGTTTTATTTCGATATCTCTTTCCCACACTGAGTTACCGCTATTTAGTTATAAGTCAATATATGGGATAAGTCGTAAATGACAAAACGTTTTTTGCGATTTCCCAAAAAACAGGTATTGTGAGTTAGGTCAATTTATGATTAAGCGTGCGATATATATCATCATATTATGTCAAAATTTAGTTTTTCAGAAACGACTGCCATCTGAACAACTACCTAGAAAAAGAAAACCTAACGATGCCCTTCCGTACCCGAAATAAATTTGTGGCTTTATACGACCTCCTAGGTAAGTGATGTTATAACGAAATCAAATTTTTAGTTAAAGAAATAGATACACTCTTACACATAGTACACTCTTACACATAGATACACATAGTACACTCTTTATTGTTTAACTTAAAACTTAATACATAAAGAAAATTAAAACTTAATTAAATTAACTAGATATTTTTTCAGAATACAGAAAACCTTGACTTTTAAGATGATTTTGCCTCCTATTTCGAATTATATATACACTAACTGACCTAGCAAACGTTGTTCTGCCATATAAATCTAAAAAAGTAGATCGAATTGTGAATTTAAACCATTCCCGAGTCTACTTGAACTCACACAAAAACATTCATCAGTCGCCATTTAGGAGAAGCATACACGCTTTGTTACAATAAAATTAGTTTTTTATTTGTTAATCACACTATCCTTAATTTAAATTTATTGAAAATTATTTTTTACACTTTAGTTTCATTAACAAGAATAAAAGAATAAAATAAAAGCGTGTTATTATAATTTATTTGTTGTCAATTCCCAATCGGTAAATGTTTTTTAATAATTTAACGCCTTTTACGGTAGGGTTATTATTAATTTAATGCCATATTCTGGCAGTGTTATTAATTAAACTCCATTTTTTTAATTTTGATTTTTTTAGTGTTCAAAGTGGATAAAAATCCAACTTGAAAATTCCGTTACATACAGATCTTCTAGTGGAAAATAATTGTACGTGGTACTCATATGAAAACAAGCAGGATAGATCAATAAGGGTAATGGCAAAGAACCTACACTTCTCGTGCCTCCCACAACGCATAATTGAAGATCTGATTTCCAAGGGATATAAAATCACCGATGCCAGTAACAAATTGAGCTGGAAGAAAAAAGAACCGCTCAACATGTTTATGCTTTCTTTTGACAAAGAAGAAAATATAAATAAGATCTATGAAATCAGATCTATCCTAGGTTGTAAAGTAGATATACAACCACTGAAAACGAATAAACTTATCCCACAGTGCAAGAGATGTCAAGCTTATGGTCACACTCAGAAATATTGCAACAGGGAACCCAGGTGTGTGAAATGCACAGGAAAACACCTCACTAGAGATTGTAATAAGCCATCTGAAGCGAAACCTAAATGTATTCACTGTGGCGAACCTCATCCGGCTAGCTATAGAGGATGTGTAGTAGCCAAAGAATTACAAAACTTAAAAAATAAAGTTGCTCATAAAAACGTGTCAGCACCGGCCAGTCAAGTGCGAAGTACGAGCAAGAATAAAATACAAAGAACAAGTCAACCAGTAGACAAAAATGTCACATATGCACAAATAGCAAAAGGTTCTTTGCAATCACAGCAACAAACAAATAAAATAAGCTCTCACCCAGAAGATAAGCTTAGTCAAATCCTTAATCTTTTAACTACATTCGATGAAAGATTAAGAAAACTAGAATTTAGCACTAAAACAGCTACCTCCGTGCCTAAGAAATGACTCGCTCACTTAAAATCATGGAATGGAATTCAAATGGGCTCCTGAAGCACCAAAGTGAGCTACAAGCAGTCCTAAATATAAATAATATTGAAGTGTGCCTCATATCCGAATCACACTTCACTAGAGAATCCCACATCCAGATAAAAGGATACAAAATTTACCATGCATTACACCCTAATAATACTGCGAGGGGTGGTAGTGCAGTTATCATAAAAGAAAACCTTTACCATTATGAGTTGTTTAAACATGAAGAACCAAATATACAAGCTGTAGGTATTTGCGTTGAGACTAAAAGCTTTCCTATTACTATATCAGCTATATACTGTCCACCAAAGTATAATTTAAAAGCTGAGCAATATAGACGCTTACTCAATAATCTTGGGACTAGATTCATACTAGGAGGTGATTTCAATGCCAAAAACACTTATTGGGGATCTAGACTAACCACGACTAAAGGAAAAGATTTGCTTCAAGCTATTAGAGATTTAAAATGTAATACAATATCGACTGGTAAGCCCACATACTGGCCCACCGATCCGCAAAAAATTCCAGACCTAATAGATTTTTTTATCTATAAAAATATATCATCGAATTTCCTCCACATTGAGGAAGGGTATAATATGAATTCAGATCACTCGCCAATACTATTAACTTTTTGTGAAAGTCTTCTACAGAAAGAAAGCTACCCTACCCTAACAAACATAAATACGGACTGGGAGAGTTTCAAATTAGATTTAGACTCTATTATCGATCTAAAAGTCTCTCTTAAAAACCCGCAACAAATAGACACTGACTTGGGGAAATTCATAAAAAATATTCAACAGTGTGCCTGGAAAAATACTCCTAGTCTTAAAAGAAAAAACAGAACTAATGTATACCCACGAAAAATCAAGTATCTAATAGCAAAAAAAAGGAAACAGAGACGTAAATGGCAGTGTACTCGTCATCCTCAAGATAAAACACTACTAAATAATTTAACCAAAAAGCTTAAAAGAGAAATTCAGAAATTTCAAGATCAGAATTTAAATACTTATCTTAGTCAGCTTACAAGTGATCAAACTACTGAATACTCACTGTGGAAAACGACAAAGAATCTTAAAAAGCCAATAATGCATATCCCTCCCATTAGAGAGATCAATGGGCGGTGGGCAATAAGTAACGAACAGAAGGCAAACAGGTTTGCACAGCATTTAGAGAACATCTTTCAACCAAACGAAGGAAACGAAGAAGACCTTACGCCAAATGAATTGTCTCAAGATGAATTAGAAATAAAACTGGTAACTCCGCGAGAAGTACAGCGTGAGATCAAACATCTGAAGCTAAAGAAATCTCCTGGCTACGATCTCATTACCGGGGAAGTTCTCCAAAAACTTCCACGTAAAGCCATAGTTAAACTCACCACACTAATCAATGCAATGTTTAGACTTAAGCACGTGCCCGACATGTGGAAAGTTGCCGAAGTCATAATGATACCAAAGCCTGGTAAACCACCTCAAGAAACCACATCATATAGGCCGATATCTCTTTTGCCAATTATGTCAAAATTATTTGAAAAATTGCTCCTGAGACGATTGAAGCCCATCATTGAGAGCAGAAATTTAATTCCTGACCATCAGTTTGGATTCAGGGAAAAACATTCTACAATAGATCAAGTTCATAGAATAACCAACACAATAGAAAAAGCACTAGAAGAAAAGAAAGTTTCTACAACAGTTTTCTTAGACGTAGCACAAGCATTTGATAAGGTTTGGCACGCTGGGCTTATACATAAGATAAGAAATATACTTCCTAATCAGTTTGCAGATATTTTAGAGTCTTATCTTACCCAAAGAACCTTTAGAATAAGACAAGAAGATGCATTCTCAGAGATTAAGGAAATAAAAGCTGGAGTGCCACAAGGAAGTGTACTTGGTCCGGTCCTGTACCTATTGTATACCTCTGATATTCCAGAGCTAGAAAACAGTACCATTGCAACATTTGCTGATGACACAGCTATAATGGCAACTGGGGTAACTCAAAAAGAAGCAGTAGAAAAGGTGCAAGTAGCCATCAATACCATAAACGATTGGACGAAAAAATGGCGAGTGAAACTTAATGAATCTAAATCGGTTCATATAGATTTTACAAATAAGAGATTTATTTATCACCCGGTGTACATAAACGGCCAAGTGATACCATATGAAAATACAGCTAAATATCTAGGCATGACACTAGACGCAAAGCTTCGCTGGAAGGCCCATGTCAAAAAGAAACGCAACGAATTAGAGCTTCGCTACAAGAAAATGTACTGGCTGCTAGGGAAGCATTCCACGCTGTCAGTACACAACAAAATACTAATATATAAACAAGTTCTCATGCCCATATGGACTTACGGTATACAGCTGTGGGGCTGTACCAAAGAAAGCAATATTCAAATAATTCAACGTTTCCAAAATAAAGTGCTCAGGGGTATTGTCAATGCACCCTGGTATATTAGAAATGACGACCTCCATCGGGACCTTAAAGTGGAACTCGTTGCCAACGTTATTAAAAGGTACGCCGAAGCTCATGAACAAAGGCTTCATCACCATGTGAACGTCGAGGCCATCCAACTCCTCGACACCACGGACATAGTGAGAAGACTAAGAAGGAAAAAACCTTTTGAGTTAGTTTAGTGCAGTGCTAGTGTAATGTAGTGAAACAGGTACTACTACAAAGAACACAAGAACAAAGTGACTTCCCCTTAATAGAGACATTAAGAAAAGTGTTATTGGACACATTCTTAGTAAAGTCTATTTAGCAAATTAAGTTAAATTTATATTACTAATTAGTCTACGTATAAGGCTAGATTGTAATTTCAAATGAGTTACCAAAAGGTAGATCATTTTCAAGAAAAAAAAAAAAAAAAACATACAGATCAAGTTAATATAAATCGTGTAAAAAAAGAGCAAAAAGCCAATGTCACGCGATGTTCCCATGTTCCCATCCTAGTACTGACCGTGCCCGATGCTGCTTAATTTCGGTGATCAGATGAGAACCGGTCCGAAAATTCATTAAGCCTGATAAGGATAATGATACAAACTACTTTTACGATTGCATTATCATCGGTCCTTGGTAAGTGTGCAAAGTTTCAAACCAATCCGACGTTTTAAAAGGGGTGAAAATCACGTTCAAAGATTCCGTTACATAGATACATAACAAGCTAATAAAAGCGTGTTAAAAAGAACAACATTATGATACTCATTGTTTGGTAAAGTAGGGTAAATGTTTGATTATAATTTTTTTTTTACATAATATTAGCTGAAAGCTACGACTTGTTAAACCAATAACTGCTACGTGCAAAAACTTTGAAATATTTTATTTTATTTTTATTTTTATTTATTCGGAAAACAAATAGTTGACAATTACATAAATAGCTAAATATATATCTATAACCGATTACATGTTTTCACATTTATACAACTAAATATAAAAAAAAAAAAAAAAGTTAGTGTGTGAGCATAATCAAGCCAAATAATTAAGCATAAGCTTCAAACCAACATTTCACAAGAATATTTTTAATTTTATTAGGTGTGTCATTAAATAGATCTAAATCTCGACAAATAACAAGTTCATTTACTTTCTTAGATACTCTAATAATAAAAGAATTTGCCCTATAGTTACAGAATAAGCGCGGTATCAAGAATTGCAAGGGATTTCTAAGAGCTTTATTGGGTACTTTTATATTGATTTTAGACAAAAGATAAGGCGAATCTACTTTTGATTGGGCTATTTTACTGATCATTACTACATCAGCTATGTTACGCCTTTCACACAGTGGCATCAAGTGATGCTTGATACATCTAGCTTCATAATTGTGTTCAGTACCATTACATTTATACTCCAAAAGTCTTAAAAATCTACGTTGAATAGATTCTATTCGATTAATATATACATTATACATAGGATTCCATATCTGAGAAATATGGAGTAAAAACATTTTCATGTAAAATTTTATAAGAAACTATTTATTTTAAAATGTTTTATTTAATGTAATGTAACGATTAGAATCACATAGCGGTTTTTATATATCAAAATTTGGGTGCCAAACTAGTCATAATAGTCAAAATGTTGAAATCGTAAAAAAGTGCAATTAGCACGAAATATTTAATCAGTGAAGGACTGATTAAATATTTCGTCGTTAAGTCGTAGGTAAGTTCTATAGCTTCACAAAACCCGAAAAGAGTTAACGCAACAAAAACTTGGGCACAATTGTTTAAATGAATATAGTAATATTTTTTATTTATTTATGTAATTCTGGCTTTTACTCGTATATATCTATAGATCACCCGATACAAAATAGAGACAACAAAAAATAGTCAAATAACTTCCTGAAATTTAAACACCGTAAACTAATGTTTTACGAGTGTTTTGAATGTGGAGATATTTTAAGTAAACAAACATTTGGTTGTTTTCGGATGAATGAACCGTCCCACATCGTTGACAGTATTTACACACTTTGGGGCATGTCACTAAAGAAATACTAATAAAAAACCCGAAAACTAACATTTTTATGTATTTATGAGTTTCATATACTATTGTATATTGTTGTTAGGGTTTTATGACTTTTAAGTTTATAATAAAACCTACAAAGCAATTTACTTCTTCTGAAATGCTGGCGGAATCTCAATTCAGTTACTTTTGTAGCTCTTTAAAAACCAAGGAGTGCTTGTTTAGTGTTGTCATATAATACCTATGTGTCAGTACAGAAAGAGTAAAAAGAAAAACTGACCGTCGTGAGATTAGAACGGTGAGGCTGAAATAACCACGACAGATACCACCGGAGTTCGGCATGGAACTGAAAATTGGTTTCTTCAGGATACAAAAAAATACTTTTTTTACAGTTAGGAAACTATATCCGATGGTCTTTTTTATAATCAATACATAATTACGCCAAATTCTTGCGAACTAAACATATTATATATTTTTTAAGATCGAAATCCGACTGAGAGTTCAAAGGTTCTATTCATCTATACATTTTAGACAGGTTTTCTCCCCTAATATGCATATTATAACTTAATAACAGATACTGCAGGTAAAGGAAAACATAGTTAAAGAAATCTGAACATTGATGTTACTTTAAGTATTGTTTGTAATCCGACAGTCTGCAACAAACAAGCATGGCGGCTGGCGGGTCCGTTCCTCTAGAGTGTCTAGAGGAACTAAACCTGGAAGTCGGATCACTTGCAAATTATTTATAAAAATAACGAGGATGACGTTTACTAAACATTTCGTGCCTTATTTAAATAATATTTGGAAATTAAAAATAATATACATGCAAAATTATTCATAAGTATGTAATATGGTAAATTTAAAGTATTTTTATAAATATTGAGAAGCTCAGCTGCTCAAATGCACATTGAATGTAAAAATACAGTTATTGTTGTCTATGTTAGCCGACAAGGGGCGCGGAGTCGTGACGTGCTTTCCGGGGTAAAAGGCCCGTTTAGGAAATAGAGCCAGTCTGGAACGGTTTGACGTCACACGCGCCATTTCACCTGAGCCCAGTTTTGAAAGTGAACGGTTGCTAGGTTTACGAATTGAATTGAAGGTCTTCTCTCTGTGTTTATGGAATATTGTTCCCATATCAGTAAAGGTTGATCTCGGAGATATGTTACTGAAGTTTACAATTTTTACAACAAGTTTACATTTGTCGACATTTCATTTTCTGCTAATAGATTCGTGTGTAGACTAGCCAATGCTTGATGCAATCGGCATCTGTGAAGATCCGGAAACAAGAATACAATAGAAAAAGAGAGTGATAACAAGAATAAGAGTAACACCTTAATTACCTACGGAGTCGTAAAAGTCTTATCCTATCTTAGCTAATTCCAGATATCAAGGAAGGACAGCAGTAGATTTTTCTTTTTGGTTCGAAATTCAAATAACAATCGCCTCTAGAAAAATTACTTTTCAAAAACGAAAGTGATACAGAAGGGCACCGACACATAGGCGCGCAAAAGTTTAGTGCTGTGACAATGCTCAATGCATATTACCAGAGCGAAATACATTTAAAAAGACGTAAAAAGATTTTACACTATTTAATTGCTATAGTTTCGTCTAAAAAGTTTCATGTAGTAAAACGTTGCTGCATTTATAATAAAATAATAAACGTAAGCTTGATTAAGACTTCACGTTTGTATCAAATTTTATATGGACGGCACAATTTCGAGAATTCGTGCTAGATAGAAGTAAGATTAATGTAATCGTATAAATCTAACGATCGATAAAACGAAACGACTAATGTTTCATGGTGGAAATCTTGGAATTGGGTCCGTATTTAATCCAGATCTTGACGGAACGCAGAGGGACTAACATGCTACATTGTACGCTATTGTTCGTAATCGAATCTAGAGTAATTTATTAGACGTTGATATTAAGCAGTTCGATAAAACTGACGAAAAGGATAACTATTGTACAAATAATTTTCTATATTTAATTTAATTAACAACGAATAAGTTTATTTTATTATTTATAGTAGGGTGAAAATTCGAAATAGCTAATTTAACCTGACGCAGAATATGCTGAATAACAGACTAAATGTTGGTGTGCTTTTTTTTGCAAGTAGTGATCATACAACAGGTAGTCCAGCAACCATGTAGTTTACTACTTTATTATAATTATAACTTTATATAATGTTATAGTTAAAAGTAGTAACTCAGCATTTCGACATTAAAATACAATATCCGCTGAAGATATGTACGAGTTTGTCTTTAAATTTATTTTTAATTTACGATCGATACTTAGTCTAGAAAAGGCAACTCCCTAAACTGTTTACGCGTCTCTCGAAGAGCTTGAAGATCAAAGATCGCAGGGGTATTTCACTTTAACGATATTGATGAAACGTTCCCAGTAAAATATCTTTAGTACGTGACTTAAATCAACTTCGATATATTTTTAGCTCTCAATGTTATAAGTGAAAATTTTCTGAGTATTCGAAGTGTGAACAACAGACTTGTTCGTGCTAGTAATATTATAAAGTTATCAGGTAATATGAGATACTTTAAACTCTCAATCAGCTTTTCATCAAGAATTACACTTTTAAATTTTATATTTTAATACATAATGCAATGAAGGTATTATATTTATATTAATATTGTCATTATACTTCTTGATTCTAATAAAAAAATATCAAACTAAATAATATAAACTAAAGAATATCTAATCATTAGCTTGGCAAGTGATTTTTAACTGTGATTGAATTTAACTGAAGATTATGACTTAAACTTTATATAAATCTACTTTTCATATAAATTTTGGAAATCTTTACTGGTTTTATCATTGTTTTTCTATTTGATATTTTTATACAAGCATGCGCTAATACTATTTTTTACGCCAGGTTCTACAGGAAAGTCTTTCATTCACGTTCTTGTAAAAGTCTTATATACATTTTAAATGTCTATTTCTTTTTATAAAACTCAATTGTTTAAGTTCCTTTAATAATAAATATGTAAACTTAAATAAAATTAAAATTTCATTTAACCAAATTAGCACTTATTGACGACTTATGTTAATGATACGTACCTTCTAACTTCCGGGGAAGTTGGTAAACTCCTAGACTTCCTACTTTTGCTATTCTGCCGATGGTGTCCATGCCCCGAATTAGTGTTTCCCATTTTGCACTTATGCTACCGTCATATTCATCACATTTGATATCACAGTCAATTTCATCACATCATATTTTATACGATCACTTGTTATCATATTTATGAATTCTTAGTTGTTTTCATTTTATATTTATTCACATAATTAGCTCTAAAAGGATTTGTTTAAGTCACTACTTAAAGGTTACTTCTTAAAATTATGGTATATTAACGTTTAGCGATATTAAAACTTCATTCAGGTATACTGATATTCGTGCAGGGGCGGAGAAAGAATACTAATCTCTGCGGCCGAGGTCGGCCTGTCGTAAAAGGCGACAAAACAACCCACTCCAGATACGTGGTAGGGCCTCAAGCCCGTCTGGATGGCGACCACCTTTGGTCTTAAGTATACCGCCATAATAACCTTGTGTTGTGTTCCGGCATTAGTGACCCAAGTTCCTGTACCCTTATGCGATAGCAGCGTGTTCGCGATGCCACTGGTGTTGCAAACACCCATTGGCGACGGTAACTGCTAAATTCTAAGCGGGCCGTCAGCCTGTCTGCTGTACTACAGCAATAAAAAAAACTGTTATACATAAAAAACTGACATATCTAATACAATCAAAAATCACGATACATAGAGTTTCAAAATCGCGTTAAGTATTAGTGTAGTATTAAAATATTTTTACCATAATCCTGTTTCCATAAACACAATCTAAACTTTAAAAATAAATAATATATATTGAGCCAATTCACACAGCGCCAGCTAGTCCCACAGTAGCATAGCACTTGTGTTATGGATACTATTTATTACTGTAGGCATTGCAGCAGACAGGCTGACGGCCCACTTAGAATTTAGCAGTTACCGTCGCTTATGGGTGTTCGCAATGTTCACGCTGCTGTCCCATAAAGGTACAGGAACTTAGGTCATTAATGCCGGAACACAACACAAAATTATTATGACGGCATACTTAAGGCCAAAGGTGGTCGTAATACGGACGGGTTTGGGGCCCCGACCCCGGCCGCAGAGGTCAATATTATTTCTCCGCCCCTGGAGATAAAAATATATACATTTATTTTATAAATAAATACATATTCTACATAAACACCCAGACGCGAGATGAAAATTTAACCCGTAACCTCCCTAAACGGACTGTGCGTTAGCCGTCACACCACTGAGGTTGTCTCATTCTATTATCGACATTCTAATAAGAATACTGTTTCCTGATTTCGGTATAAACAATTCAATTATTCGATGTGGCATTTCCCAGGGATACATTTCGATTGAATTGTTTTCGGTCGATAGCTAGCCATAATGCGACGCCGAACTCTAAATGGCAACGTTCTCCATCGCTTGAGCATTGCAGGAATTTTAAAGGTCACATCGGTTGAACCGCACTCCCTAATTTACTGACCACGTCGTGAAATATTTGTGGTTTTTGATATTTTATTTATTTAACATCGAAAAGAGATATAATCTTAAAAGTTTTTTTTATTTGAAATGTATATTACATGCCCGGTAATACCGGTAACCACACTAATTAATTTCTAAATTTATCCTAGACTTAGGTAGTCCTAAGTCTAGGATAAATTTAGATTAGTATCTAGACTAGGGTTCTCTTTCCGTGATGTACAACAGAAGAAATCATTTGACGTGTAACGTCAAAAACATCACACCGAATACAATACATTTACAAAGGAAGATTAGTTTGGAAACAAATGCAGTTATTCCATCTGGTCGTAGTTTCTTTTTTAAATATTTATAATAAAAATAATTTCATTTTACCCACGATGGTACTGATAATAACGACCATCTGGATATAAGGAAAAATAACGGAAGGAAACTTACACAAAGAGTTTAACAGAGCAAGATATTGTAATTTATCAGTCTGGAGAATAAACTCTATAAGCTATGTGCAGGGACGCAGGAAGTATACTGGCCCCTGCGGCCGGGATCGGCTTGTTGTAAAAGGTGTCAAAACAACCCTAGGTCGCTGGTAGGGTATCAAGCCAGTCTGGATGTTCCGATATTAATGGCCCAGGTTTCATCAGCACCTTTATACGGATAGCGGCAGGTTCGCGGAGCTCTTTGTGTCGCAAACATACATAGACGACAGTAACTCCTTAATAATAAATGGACTGTCAGCCTGTCTGTTCTTCGGCAATAATAAAAAGCTAAACGCTTCTATTGTCAGTGAAAGAGTTATAAAACTTTAATTTACTTTAAACATTATATTAATATTATTGTTTATATGTTTACAACGTTTTCTTTGCGAGTAAATTATCACGAATTGTTGAACAACTTAATAGCTAAGATAAGAATAGATCTTATTTAACATTTGGCGCCACTATTAGCCAAGAAATGTAGACTTTAACGATACCCAATAAGTTAATGACTCCAAAGAGGAGACAACACGATTAGTTATTGTTGTCTCTCCGGAGTAAGGACAATGGATAAAAAGGTATAATTACTACAGATGTAGGGACCGAGTTCAAAGTTCGATGACCGTTTGTTAAATGTGGATTTTTATGACTAATGCTTTTGAAATCTTCTTTCAATCTATCAGTAATAATTTTTACGCCTATTAAATAGTTAATACACTATAAATAATACACAGATCTGGCTTATGGCCTTTTTCATGTCATTATATAATAGGAGTTTGTCATATTTAGTTTTACATAATTTTCTGTACAGGTATTTATAACTAATATAATATTTTAAACTATATAATTAAAGGTAAAAAGACCCTAAGTATATTGTTATACAAAATTAACTCCGTTGGCTTAACAACTTAAAAGCCTCTGGAATCACGTCAACAGTACTGCGATATTCCTCGTCATTAACTGACATTGATTTTAAGCATGTCAGCGCAATTGTCCACTTACCTTAGCATGATCAATTTTATCATGTAAGATAATTGTCAAATAAGATTATTATTATCCTATAAATTATACTAGATGACAGGTATATTTATAAAAATATTATTTATAAATGGTTTTTAAATTATTAATTTTAAATAATTTTAGAAAATTAAATAATTTTAAATTTAATTTAATATTATTTGTAAATGGAATTTATTACTCATGGTACATTATTATACTGTAGCAGTAATTCCCAAACTGTGCGCCGCGGCTCCCCGGGGTGCCACGGTGCCGTCATAAGGGCGCCACAATATTCATTTAAACAATTCCCAACAACAAAAATAGCTTGTGGATTTTGAAATTCGTATTTAATTTATTTTTCAACTAACCTAACCACGTGGTTGTCAAGTCTCAATGTGGATATTACAGAAACAGTTGGAATTAGATATTTTACATTAGCCCGATTAAAATAGTAAGTATCTGGTTCTATTTTTCGCTATTAAATGGGTAAGTAATCGCTTTTAAAAAGGAAAGATTTTAAAATTTTCAAGAGTTTAAAAAAAATCTGTATATAATCCGATACTATAGTATATAAAGTCACGATAATTATAAGGTTCATTACCCCTTTGTTCATGATTTCGGTGCCTAAAAGGAAATATAGAATAAGTACATCCATTGTCACAATATGTAGTCGTGGTTAACTGTTCATTATTTGTTGTTGTGGCCCTTTGAAAAGAGCTTTGTTACAAATTCATATGACTCTTACGACAGAATTATTTGCCTCTGTTAAGTTTGTTAGTGTTATGATACTTATAAGGGCTCTTTCTTTCTTTTCATTATAGTTTAAAAACACATAAGGATATGAGATCATTCTAAAACCTATCAATGTATCGGTCTTGAACTTTTTTTTATTGCTGGGGAACAGCAGATAGGCTGACGGCCCACTTAATATTAAACAGTTACCGTCTCCTGTGGATATTTGCGATGCTAGACAGACGCACCGCGAACACTTGTCCACATATGGGTACTGGAACCGGAGTCACTAATGTTAGAACACAACACAAAGTTATTATGGCGGCATACTTATATACCTCGTTCTATTCAACCCTTAGGTGGTTGCCATGAAGACTAGTTTGGGGCCCTACCTCGTAGCTAGGGTTGTTTGGTCGCCTTTAACCCAGGCCGACCCCGGCCGCAGGGGTTAGTATTCTTACTCTACAAGTATTTACTTTCTTTCATGATTTAATCTTATTATTGTAATGGTATTGTGTGCAGTTTGTAACACAGAGAAAATGTTATTTTGTTAATTCACCAAGTAAGCCAAAGGTTTATTTACATAAGAAACATCAAAGAAATTTAAAAAGCGAGTTTATAATACGCAACAGCAGATATCGAGCAAAGTTAAAGCTTCAGAAGGTTTTCGGCGAAACAGCTGACTCAGTTTCAATGCAAAGCCTGGTCAGCAGTCGTTGCTGTGAAGGTCCCTACGAAGAACAATATTTATTTATTTATTTAAACAAAATACAACTATTATCACAGTTCAACCAAATCGATGATGCGGTCCCTACGAATAACTTAGACTATAAAATATTTGTAAGATACAAATAGTATGTTCTGTTTACAAGTTTCCGTCAATGATGTTTTTGTAGCGCAACGACTTTCACATCTCAGAATGCATGCGAAGGTCACAGGTTGAATTCCTATCACGTTTGTGTGTTTACGTATAATATGCATTTATTTAGAAAAAATTATAAAAGTATCAATTGTGCTCATAACACAATCGTTCTTCTGCCTACTTTGATGGTGTTGCGAATTGTCCTAGTATATTTATTTATTTAACTACATATTTATAAAAAAAAGTCCTGTGATATAAGTTTTTAACGAGTGCATTTAGTTGACTTTTTTCTTAAAAAATCTTAGTCTTACAAAATATTGGTAACAAGGTGATTTCTCGACATGAAACAACCCAATAAAACTCTTTGAGTGCTAGATAAAGCTTACAATGTCAGGTACTAGCTATAAAGGTGGGTAAATAATTCATGAGTGTACACTTCACTTAAAGCTGTGTTCAAATTATCTAGGGCTGCCTAACAAGGGAATAGTTGATATTATTATGAAAGTAAATTTTTATTTTAACTAAAAAAAAATGCCTCGTGTCTACTACATACTAAACATTCGTGTTAGAATAAATAGATTGATTAGGTTATATAATATAATCAGGACCACGTGATAATTACTGCTGATGGTATAACGAATCCAGAGTTGACCCATTCCTAATAGAAAATCCTTGCACTGATTATCAGGTATGACTTGCATTACTATGTGTGTTAATATCATATATGTATAACATATAAAATCACCATCATCATCATCAGTCGCGATAAAATTCAGTGGCAACTCAAACTTGAGTTTCAATGTCTGATGTTCGCAATCTTAATTTTTTTATTCACATTGTTCTGGTTTTCCTTTTAGTGAGCCTATTGGCACATCCAATATTCCACCAAATCCTAAAAAATGTATAAAATAATCATTGTTGTTAAAACTAAATAGTCCGGTATTCAATATATATTAAACAAGCTCAGGACTAAAACAGGATGATCATTAAATTGAATTCAGATTATTAAAAAAAATTAACCTACGAGGAATATTTGTTATTATGTGTTTGCGTAATTATTAAAACAAAAATATTTCGTTTATATTATAATAAAAACTTACAACTTAATAAAATTAATCACACGGCTATAAACTACGCATAGTGTATTTTAGATACCAATAAACATTTATATCATTTAAATTTATAATACGTTATTTTACTAAAAGGGATATAAAAAGTGGTTTGCATATCCCTTTAAATCTATATTGGTATCGGTAATTGGCTTGCCAATCCGTCACGCCAGCCCTGCATTCTGTAAGCGTGACGCCCGAAACACTAATGACAATGGACAAATCGCATAAAAGGAACGAACACGTTCGTGAAATGTCAAATGTCATTTGCGGGATGAATCCAGATCTAGCAGTTTATTTAGATTTTTACTTTCCAGTATTATTTTGGTTTTGGAACGAATTAAGGAAAATAAATAATTTATAGGTTTTATTGAATACTGGTTTTACACGTTTTCGAAATAATAATAGGCAAATAATCAGAATAATAATAATTGAATAATTGAATCCGTGACCCCAAAAGGCGCCTTGAAGTGTGGAAGCCGTTGCGCCATGGAGCTCGTCAATCTATATAATAACACAAAGTAAAAAATATTGGAGCCTGTCGAAAATCGACTCCAGATTGGAGATATTGTTAAACAATACTTTAAACAACCTCATTGATAGCGGAGCTTTAACATAATGATCAATCTTTACAAATGTTAAGGTTAAGGACATGGTCTAATCATTCATGCTATATTATTATAAATTAAAGTAAATTTTATACATATTACGAACTCTGAATAGCTTTAGTTATTGAGAATTTGAATGCACAATTACATAGCAACTGGTTTACAGTACAGATATGGAAACATTAGTCATTATAAGCTTTCTCGTTATAGCACGGCACTTAATTTATACTAAACAACGCCGTATAAACCAAGAGCATTTCGAACTCGCGTCTTATCCTGTCAACTATGAAACGCGAATCACTTTTCGCCGAAACCGACTCACAATGTACACGAACGCTTTGCATGTTGTATATGGTTACACCGAAGAAGATTTATGCGTGTAGAGACATTTAATCTCCCTTTTTCTTTTGTGTGGCTATGTAGTTCTTTGAGTGCATGACACAAACATGATTTTGCCTATATAAAGCTACCTTGACTTCTCGTTATAGGTGTTCTCATTTATTCGCTCATGTATAAAATAAAAATCTTAGACGGAGACGTAAAAATGACAATTTATCTAGATCACAAATAGAAAGAAAGAAAAAACATTTATTTGTCAAAGAAAACGACACTACTCAAGTACACCATTACATAAACTTTTAATATAAAACCAATGCCGCAATCCTGACAAACAAATGGTAAAGGGCAATGTTTATTTTTTTTGTTGGGAGAGATTAAATGATAGTCGCTTCTCTTGAAACCAAATATTGTAACTTTAAATGCATCTGCTTAATTTCTTTGGTCAAAAACGGAAAAGTCATTGAGGGCCATAGACGCGAAAGTGGCATTCTGTTTTTTTTTTTCTCTGTGACCTCATATGCACAGAAGTGAGAGGAATGAAAGTAGTAGGAAAATTATCATAAAAGGAGATGGAAAGATTTTTTTTATAATTGTTAAAAATATTGTTACGGTTTGTTTAAGAAGATTAGTGATAGATAAAGTTCAAATAAGGTAAAAGTTGTCCGTTTACGGGGCCTCCATATGGCTGGATCACCTGACGGCCAAGACGACAGCGCTGATACGTAGACGGCAGCGCGTCATGGCCGTTAGGGCGATAAGGGGATACCGCACGATGTCCTTTGAAGCGGCCTCCCTACTGGCTGGAACCCCACCATGGGATCTCGAGGCTCGTGTCCGGGCACTGTTATACCAGTGGCGCCGGGATGCGGCCGAGCGTTGCTCTCGCCCCGCGCCTCTCGAAATAGAGGAAAAGCGGGCGGAGCTGCCTGATGAGGTGCTCATGGTGGAGTAGGCGAACGTCTCGCGCATCTCAGCACGGGCCTCACCGCCTTAATAGGGGCGAGACCCGCTCTGGGATGGATTCTTGGATGTATAGGCGCCACAAAGCCCTGACCATCCGCCTGACGCAGGTCCTTTCGGGGCACGGTTGCTTCGGAGTTACCTGTGTTGCATGAGACGGGACACGACGTCAGGGTGCCACCATTGCGGCGCGTGCGACCATTGCTTCCTACCCTAGTTCTGTCCATGGTCGAGGGCGAATCGGGATGGACCACCGCCGCCTCCTTTTGCGAGGCAGTTATGTCCGCAAAGGAGGCAGTGGAGCGAGAGCAGGAGTTGGCAAGCGCACTCCCCTCCCGCCAACGTAGTTCACGTCGTTGGCACCGGAGGGCGTCCAACGACCTTCGGCAGCCGTAGAAGGCGGCAGCGACCGGCTCCTCGGGGGAGGTTCCGCCTCCCGCACCCCTACCGTGAGGATGATGGCCGCGTGCTGTTCCGCAATTCCTCTCAACTCCTTGAGTTATCAAAGGAGATCGCCGGGGGGATGATACCCTGATCCCTTGGAATTTACATCATGGAAGAGACAAATGGCACAAATGGCGGGCCGGTGTCGGCCTGGGCCACGAGGTCGACAGGCCATGTATCCATGGGCCCGGGCGTAGGCGATAGGAAAACAGCGGGGGTTTTAGTGGGTAGTCGGAGGCCAAACATCTGTCCCGGAGTCCAACATATCCCTCGGTCCCCCCGGGTCGGGGAACTCGCCAAGAATAGGGTTTTTCCCCGAGACAAAAAGTAAAAGTTGCTACGTGAACTAATTGGACGATAAATATAAATATTCTTGTACCTATTTAAGTAACTTTAAATAAATAATTTTAACAGTTCAATTGTATTTTCTATTTATAATTCAACTAGCCTACCCAGTCAAACGTTGTACTACCATATAAATAAAAAAATAGATATTAATTATGTTCATCCCTATAACACCCCCCTCCCCCCAAGTTTCATTTTTACGACAAAAATAGCCTATGTCCTTCTCCTAGATCCAATCTAACTTTATACCGAAATTCATCAAAATCGGTTCAACGGTTTAGGCGTGAAAACGTAACAGACAGATAAACAGAGTTATTTTCACATTTATAAGTATTAGTATGGATTAAAAATAAATTTATATTATATTTATATTATTTTAGTATTTAACATGATGTAAGTTTTAATATTAACTTTATAGGAATATTAGATATTTAAAATACAACTTAACGTTTAATGTAATCTAAAAATATGAATACTCTTGCATGTCTATGAATAATGAATATTGAACAACTTGCTCTGAACTACTTTCTCTCTATTATACTAAAATGAATTTGAAAATAAATGGGGTTTTATGATTTTTATTGTGGCTATAACTCATAATTTTATAACTTATAAGTCGTTTAATAAATACGTAATTGATATTAGAATGTTTA
Organism: Malacosoma neustria; assembly: GCA_963693495.1. NCBI lineage: Eukaryota > Metazoa > Arthropoda > Insecta > Lepidoptera > Lasiocampidae > Malacosoma > Malacosoma neustria. The sequence continues at coordinate 9,817,494 of OY856374.1, forward strand.
ATGTCGTGAGTATGTGTATCACATGAAAGTTTTTGGACCCTAAATACACACTGAATATTTTCTGTGAGCATGTGCAATGCGTATGTATACCCCCCCTTTGTGAAAATTTTCTTGACCAAAAAAATACGAGAATAAAGAAAATTGATCTGGCCACTGGCGACTAAGTCGCGGGGTCGTCCCAAGGGGACATGCACCGCTTAAGTAATTGTTCTCGCATAATATATTTATTATAAAACTAATCCTTCCCGCCCGCTTCGCTGGTGGAATAACGAAGTTTTCCTACACATGCTTGTTACACCGCTTGCCACACTTGCACCTCCGCGACAAGAAAACACAATGTTTCTTGAAACTTTAATAACTTTATATTAACTGAAGATATCGCAATTTTTTTTTTTTAGATAAGGGACATGTGTCTAAGAAATTAAACTTACATTACTCTGCCGTTTACTTTAACACAGATGGTGTTATGTCAATGGTACCAGTATATTTTAAAAAATCGTCACGTGATGGTGAAGGAAAATATAATGAGGGAACCAGCTCACCGTTATGTTCATCATGTGTAACCCGCCAATTAGCCTTGGCCAAGCGTGAAGGGTATTATAACGTTCGTTTCCTGAAATGTAAGGCCTAGCAGTGGGACGTTGCGGGTTGTTATTTTTATTGTTTAAAGTCAAAGTTGACCCTCCGCAACTTGAAAAGGAAAACCGAACGATATATATATATATATATATATATATATATATATATATATATATATATATATATATATATATATATATATATATATATATATATATATACCTAGTCAGGTCATAAGTATTGTCACACAGTAAAAACTTTTCTTTTAGAATGCTGGCCACAAAAAAGTTTATTGAATTCGAATTTCGAATTGTTCATGAAAATAAAAATGTATAACTTTTAGAATTTTACTCATTTTTAAATATGGAGTGGACGCTTAAAGAAGACCGTGTTGCAGTTATTGCGTTGCATCGTTGCGGTTACGCGCCAATTCAAATTTTTAACATACTGAAAAATTTGAATATAACTAAAAGATTCGTTTATCGTACCATCAAACGATACAATGAAGACTCTAGTGTAGATGACAGGTCAAGAAGTGGTCGCCCTCGGTCTGTTAGGACTCCAGCAGTGATAAAAGCTGTGAAGGCACGAATTCAAAGAAATCCCAAACGTAAGCAGAAACTGTTGGCTCTTCAGATGGGGTTAAGCAGAACCACGGTGAAAAGGGTGTTAAATGAAGACTTAGGGCTTCGGGTATATCGAAGAAAAACAGGACATCGTTTGAATGCTCGTCTAATGGACCTGAGACTGAAGAGATGCCGCGCTTTGTTGAAGCGGTACGCGGGAAAAAAATATCGGGAAATTCTTTTTTCGGATGAAAAAATGTTTACCGTAGAAGAGAGCTACAACAAACAAAATGATAAGGTGTACGCACACAGTAGTGAAGAAGCGAGCAACCGTATTCCGCGTGTCCAACGAGGTCATTTTCCATCCTCGCTCATGGTATGGTTGGGAGTTTCTTATTGGGGCTTAACAGAGGTACATTTTTGTGAGAAAGGTGTAAAAACGAATGCTGTTGTGTATCAAAATACAGTCCTGACGAACCTTGTGGAACCTGTTTCTCATACCATGTTCAATAACAGGCACTGGGTATTCCAACAAGATTCGGCGCCAGCTCATAGAGCGAAGAGCACACAAGACTGGCTGGCGGCGCGTGAAATCGACTTCATCCGGCACGAAGACTGGCCCTCCTCCAGTCCAGATTTGAATCCGTTAGATTACAAGATATGGCAACACTTGGAGGAAAAGGCGTGCTCAAAGCCTCATCCCAATTTGGAGTCACTCAAGACATCCTTGATTAAGGCAGCCGCCGATATTGACATGGACCTCGTTCGTGCTGCGATAGACGACTGGCCGCGCAGATTGAAGGCTTGTATTCAAAATCACGGAGGTCATTTTGAATAAACTTTAATGTCATAAGAATCTATGTTTTGTTAAGTTCATTTTGGTATATGAATGGTTACATAATGAATAAACTTGTTACAATTATTTTACATTAAACATGTGACAGAATTTATGACCTGACTAGGTATATATATATATATATATATATATATATATATATATATATATATATATATATATATATATATATATATATATATATATATATATATATATATATATATATATATATATAGCCGGTATCCGTTGGTTACACCTAGGTGTAGCCGTCTTTGTGCTGGCTACAACCAATCCTACGTGGTTAAAACTAGGTTCTATTCTTCGTATTGGTTTAACCTACAATAAAACAAGCTACAATCAAGGAACGTTATTATTTATTTGAAAAAGTAAACATAATAGAAATTTTTAAAATAACATAATTCAAATTTTAATAATCTTTATAGAATCTTTAGAATTTAGCAGTAGCCACCTATGGGTGTTTGCAACGCCAGGGGCATGGATAACGCGCTGCTATCCGAGTGGTGGTACTGGACCATGGTCACTTATGCCGGCCGGAACACAACACGAGGTTATTATGGCGGCATATTTAAAAACCGCGGGTGGTTGCCATCCAGACAGGCTAGGGCTGTTTAGTTGCCTTTTACGACAGGCCGACCCCGGCCGCAGAGGTCAGTATTCTTACTCCACTCCTGCACGGATAAAAACTGACAGTATTTAACTAAAGGAAGATGATTCAACAAAAATCGTAAAGGCTGTACACATAAAAGCAAATTAATTAAGCCCCTACAATGGCGGGCTATAAACAAGGTATTCTGCGAGTGGGGTAGAAGCGGGAGAGGGATCTGTGTTAACAATCCAAGTTATGAGCTTCAAGCGACTATGTTAGAAAAAACGCCAAAAAAATATTAGAAATAATTTTCTGCATTTACTGCTTCTTAAGAGCAGTATTTCAATATACCGACTTTTTTTATCGACGTTTCCAGAAAACTAAGAAAGCGTCTACAGTGTTGTGAGTAAGTCAGAAATTGTTATTCGTTACTCGCAAAGGTATTATTAACCGACAGTGTTAATAAGCACTGTTTCGTATAATATATTTCGTATAATATAATAGCTCTTTTATGTAAACAGGTATATTAATAACAAAGGTACTATTATATTAATAATAATGATCGAATTTTCTCCGTGCAGAGGCGAAATAAGAAAGGACAGAAGGAAGGAAGGACCAACCTTGGTCTATAAGTATGTCGTCATAATAACCATGTGTTGTGTTCCGGTATTAGTGACTCAGGATCCTGTACTCCTATGGGACAGCAGCGTGTTTAAGGTGCTCTTAGAATCGCAAACATCCACAGGCGACGGTTACTGCTCAATATTAAGTGAACCGTCAGCCTGTTTGCTGCTCTTCAGCAATATCTTATTATTAAAGATAATTAGATGTATCACACACAACTTGATGCCACAGTGTGAAAGGCATAACACAGCTGATATAGTAATGATCAGTAAAATAGCCCAATAAAAAGTAGATTCGCCTTATCTTTTGTCTAAAATCAATACAAAAGTACCCAATAAAGCTTTCAGAAATCCCTGCAATTCTTAACACCGCGCTAACTGTGTTCTGTAATTATTGGGCAAATTCTTTTATTATTAGTCTCTAAAAAAGTAAATGAACTAGTTATTTGTCGAGATTTAGATCTATTTAATGACACACCTAATCAAATTAAAAATATTGTTGCGAAATGTTGGTTTGAAGCTTATGTCTAAATATTTGGCTTGATTGTGCTTAAACACTAACAGTTTTCTATTTCTTTTATATTTTGTAATATATGTATATGTGAAGACATATCATCGGTAATAGATATATAATATTTAGCTATTTATTTAATTGTAACTGTTTGTTTTCCGAATAAAATAAAATACAAAAAATATAATTAGATATCGAATACTCCCAAACAAAGTAAGTTATATGACGGGAAACCCCTAAAGCCCAAGCCTAGAATACTTATATCACAGAATATATTGAAACAACTTTTTCGCATTTGTTTTTCTGGGAATTAGCTACCACATCTCAGATTTAGTTTAGGTGACAAATATTGCTCTAATTACTCGACCACAGAGATCATCACTGTCATACAACACATTTATTAGATATCCAGTTACTCTAATAATTTTAAATAATTATATTTACTAAACATGACAGTCACATTAACATAAAGAACACGCAATCGATTAGTAAGAAATATAAAACTAATTAAAAAAACGAGTTAGAATAAAGACAATTTGAAATATTTGAAAAATATAAACAAGTAATAAAACTTTATTTGTAATTATATCAATAATACAATATAGGTATATAGTAAGTACAGTTTTACATAAAATATCCGCTTAAGTACTTAAATCAACTGCCCCATGCGTTACGCAGCGAAATCTGGTTTTAATATCATCAGAGTGCCGTTAATAACATAAAGCCTATTGTGCGAAATTCCGATGTGAAAAATAACAGAACAGCGCTTGCTGAATGGCTATTATTTCATAAATACTTTATCTTTGCACAGTCATTAAATTGGAACGTTGGATTATTATAGTCCTCTCCGGGATAGAGGCAGCACAGAGATGGCCACATTAGACCACTTTTGTAGACACTGAAGGGAGATCTTGAATAAAGAAAAAGCAAGAATTCGACATGCTGATTAATATAACTAAAAAAACTTAAACCATCACCAACGTTATTTAATATATGCCAACAGTTACAAAGTTCAGTGCGATTACCTATTTTACGGTTTGTCATTAATCTTATACTTTCTTTCCCCGTTATTTACATAAACGTATCAAGTTTATTTATATATTAAGTGTTGAGCGCTACAAATTAATTATTTGTAGCGCTTTTTTTAATGTTTTTCTTTTATTAGCAATGGAAAATGAAAAAATACACTAATGTAAGTATTGCCCATCGCTTTTTACTACTTTTGACCATCTTTCGGGCAGGGCACGAATACCGTGTCGGAAGAATGCCTCTCTTTTGATGAAATCCACGAAAGGACCCGTTTTTGACACTCTTCGTAAGAAGTGAACTTGTGCTCAAGGAGACTATGAGCCACCAAATTAAACAAATGATAATCTAGGAGGGATATCTAGAGAATACGGCGGGTGTAGTAGGACTTCCCATTTAAGTGTTTTTACGTACGTTTGTACCGGTTTTGCGACGTGCGGACGAGCATTGTCGTACAGCAAAATGACTTTGTGGTGTCTTTCGGAGTATTCAGGCCGTTTTTCTTTCATCGCACGACTCAATCGCATCAATTGCAGTCGGTAGCAATCCCCAGTTATAGTTTCCTTCGGTTTCAGCAGTTCATAATAAATAACACCCCTCTGATCCCACCAAATACACAGCAGGAGCTTAGACTCATGGATATTTTGCTTTGCCACTGATGTTGATAGTTCGGCGGACTTAACCCATGACTTTCTGCGCTTCGGATTGTCATAATGGATCCATTTTTCATCACCAGTGACAATTCGATGCAAGAAATACTTTCTTTCCTCCCGCTGAAGCAGCAGTTCACATGTCAAAAGATGCCTCTCAATGTCTGTTGGTTTCAATTCATACGGGACCCAATGTTCTTCTACTTCTAGATTATGCCAAAGTTTTAAGGCATCATCCTACCGTTGATAAGTCAACTTCCAATAACATAGACAATTCTTGAAGTGTTTGAGATGAGTCTTCTTTGAGCAATGCCTCCAACTCTTTATCTTCAAATTTTTTCGACTGGCCAGGTCGTTCCTTGTCTTCCAACTCAAATTCACCAGCTTTGAAACGTGCAAAACACTTCCGACATGTTTTCTCAGCTACAGCATGTTCACTATATACGCTTCCACTAAGATAAACTACAGCAACACTTTTTTTCATAATAAAATAATAAAGTAAAATTCCTCACAAAAACACGTTATTATACACAATTGTTGACCTATTTAATAAATTATAAAGTATTGTTGTTTACAATTCAAAGAGAGGTTATGTACAGCAAATGATGTTCAATGATAGCTGTTTCAAGATGAATCTGTTGGTGACAACGAAATGCTGTCCTACCTACGCAATGTCTCGTAAAACGCTAATAATTAATTCCAAAACATATTACTTTTAATTTCGAAAAAAACTCAAGTGGCTGCCGATTCGCCTTCGCCGGAATGCTCACATTCTTTCAATGCTTTACAGAATTTTATTTGTTCCCAATACTCCTCTATATCTTAAAAATCGCTTTAATTTCCTTAACATCTCGAGCTTGCGTCAATTGCGTCCCACTACTAAACTAACAATTAAAGTGCCTGGCCACACGACCTGTTTTTATAACCATTCATTTACGGTGCAAGCTGATGTACTCTGGAATTCCCTTCCTCTAAATATTAGGCAAGCTAAATCTCAATACATTTTTAAGAAATTACTATACAAACATTACCTGTCCATGACATATGATGATGATTCCTAAATATACAAGTTATATTGTCATCTATAATTTTTATAGTTTTGTGAACATAACTATTTATATAACATGGCAGGTGTGCATGGATGTATATATGTATGTGTGTATATATGCGTATGTAATTTATGTGTATATGTGTATATATATGTATGTGTGTGTATGTGTATATATGTATATGTGTGTATTTATGTATATATAAATCTAATATGAGAACATATATATGTATATATATATATATATATATATATATATATATATATATATATATATATATATATATATATATATATATATATATATATATATATATGTATATTTGAATAAATTTAATGTGCCTCCTAATGTTTTCATATCAAAGCATAATCCACGTCTGGGTTGTCTGGAAGAGATCGCTCTCTAGCGATAAGACCGCCCTTTGTGCTATCTACTTTTATATAGTTTTTTTAATACGTGTTTTTCTTTTTTTAGTACAATAAAGAGTTTTCTATCTATCTATCTATCTACTTTTCAAAAGCCAGCACAAAGAACTACAGAGGTTGGTGTAATATATTTTCATTAGCAAAGCGACGGATCCTACCTGTAGGGGTGATACTGCGACCTAAAACTAGCTTTGTGTTTACTTTGAGAAGGGGATTGTCAGAGATTTTGCACGTGTATGAGTATTACCAGGCGTATACAATTTAAGAAAATAAATATTATATTGAATCACTTCTCACTAGTATATCGACCTGCCACTTAGAATAATATAATTGCAGTTTTATATTGGCTAGATACGTAACTTTAACAAAATAGATTTCTTTAATTTTATTGTTAAACTGCCAAACCGATTTTAAGTGTAGGTCGCTATTTTTGAAGTCTATCAGTTATAGAAAAAGGTTACAGAAAATTTGCTGAAACGTTTAATTAGATTTCATAATCTAACATGATCTAATCATAATCATGATCTAACATGATCTTCCTTAAATATGATTTCTTGAATCTTGGCAGTTGAATGTATATATTCAATTATTTATATATTTCGAATAAAATTACATATATATTTAAAAAGGCAAGAAAAATATTAAATATAATATTTTTACACGAATTAAAAACCACATAGTCTTCATATTTATTATTTAATAAAGTAAGCTTACCTTTTTTTGTTTCAGATTTTTTTCATAATTAGAAGCTCTAAATTAAATAAAATACATCGCTATGCAGATAATTAATTAATCCATGATTATTACGATTTTTTCAAAACACAAAATAACATAACAATAACAAAAGTGATCTTATGATCACTTTGATTTAATCTAGTTCCAGCTTAGAAACTAGTTCAAATATGGTGAAAGATGAAGCAATAATAGTTTTATCAAACTGGTATAGCCTAGTTTACAGAACTAAGTCCAATTTTGAATAATATTAAATATCTTAGAGGGTAACAAATTTCTTTCTAAACGAATAAGAAAAATCAATTGTAATTTATTTTTTATTGATAACTCAAACATAAACATTATTTTCTACTCTACGGCGTAAGCTAATTATTATTTTATGTAACTATTATTTTATATATTATTATTCAATATAATAGGCATCTAAACATAATAACTAAATCAGAATCACTAAAGAGATTAACAGAGCTCGGGAGATTTAGGTATTCGTATTAAAAAGAATAGAGCTACAAAATCTTGTGGATTTAATTTATTTTTTCTATTTCATATGAAAACCATATTATTTCATTAAACTATATGCAATTTCACAATGGTACACTAAGAATTAAGTTTAAAATTTTAATTAAATTAATGCAGTATATTCTCTTCTTCAATGTTCTCGAGATAACTAATTATAATTTAACTTTATTATCGGTCTGATATTATTTCACGGTAATGTTAAAAATTAATTAGGGTAATGTTCGATCTCTGACCTGTATTATGAGCTTAAAAACATTTTGCAGAAAGTCATAGAACTAATAAAAAAATATTATTTATCTTTCATCTTAATTAAATTCGTATGATTTTAACGTATTATATAAAGTAAAACTTCGTATCCTAACTTGAGCACCTTTTTTTACAGCTAGACGAATTGACAGCAAGCGAATGGCACTTTCTAGGGGACAAGATCAGCGATTCATCTATCAGGACACTAACTCAGATTTATCACGCGTCCCTCCCACTTGTTCCACGTCTTCCTCCTAAACGAACTTGTCGAAACTTTTTCAGTTACTCAGCCACCGCTTTCAAATTGTATATTGTTTCTGAGCCATTTGTAAATGGATTGTAAGTAATTTTTAAAGTTGTACCCCCTTCAAAACTTCAGATATTTTTGGAAGCTCTCGTCTGCAGACACACATATATGTGTGGTATTAGATGTGCTATTGATGCAAAAGACGTGCAGAAAATTTTGCGGACTGCGAGTTTTGAAGTAAGTATTTTAGATTTAACTCAAGTAAAATACTTAGAAAAAGAAAATGACTATAGTATATACATATATACTATATACTATATACTATATATATGTATATACTCGCGATATCCGCCGCCATAACACAGACTGTGTAAAGGCGGCTATAGAGCGTAACAAGGGCTCTAAAGTATTCGCACGAGACTTGTCTATTGGGCAGAGCCAACTGACGAAGCTGAAGACCGACGACGGCAGGGTCGTTTCGTCTAAACCCGAACTTTTGAGGGAAGTCGAGAAGTTCTACGGACAGCTATACACGACCACACGGGCACCTGTTAACAACAAGGCTAAAGACCCAAGAGCCAAATTAACCCGACACTACACCGTAGATATCCCAGACGTCAGTCTGTACGAGATTAGTGTGGCCCTTAAACAGCTTAAAAACAACAAGGCGCCGGGTGATGATGGAATTACAGCCGAGCTTCTGAGAGCTGGTGGTACTCCTGTGCTTAAAATCCTCCAGAAGCTATTTAATTCCGTCATCCTCGATGGCAAAACGCCGCAGGCCTGGCACGGAAGTATAGTGGTGCTGTTCTTCAAAAAGGGCGACAAAACCCTTTTGAAGAACTTTAGACCGATATCGCTTCTGAGCCATGTTTACAAGCTGTTTTCAAGGGTCATCACGAATCGTCTCGCGCGCAGATTTGACGACTTCCAGCCTCCCGAACAAGCCGGATTCCGAAAAGGTTTTAGCACCATAGACCACATACATACGCTGCGGCAGGTTATACAGAAGACGGAGGAGTATAACCAGCCACTATGCTTGGCGTTCGTGGACTATGAGAAAGCCTTTGATTCGATCGAGACCTGGGCGGTGCTTCAGTCTCTCCAGAGGTGCCACATTGATTATCGATACATCAAAGCGTTGAAGTGTTTGTATGAAAACGCCACCATGTCAGTCCGTCTCCAGGATCAGAACTCGAAGCCTATCCGACTGCAGCGGGGAGTCAGACAAGGCGATGTCATATCGCCGATGCTGTTCACTGCTGCGTTGGAAGATGTCTTCAAGCTTCTGGACTGGAACGGACTGGGCATCAACATTAACGGTGAGTACATCACTCACCTTAGATTCGCAGATGATATCGTAATCATGGCTGAAACCATGGAAGACTTAAGCCATATGCTTGATGGCCTCAATACAGCTTCCCAAGGAGTAGGTCTCAAAATGAACATGGACAAGACGAAGATCATGTCTAATGTCCATGTCGCACCTACCCCCGTAACAGTTGGGAACTGTACTTTCGAAATTGTTGACGAATACGTCTACTTGGGTCAAACGATCCAGTTAGGCAGGTCCAATTTCGCGAAAGAGGTCACTCGTCGAATCCAACTCGGATGGGCAGCGTTCGGGAAGCTCCGTAAAATCTTTTCGTCCCAAATACCGCAGTGTCTCAAGACGAAGGTTTTTAACCAATGTGTGTTGCCAGTGATGACATACGGAACGCAGACGTGGTCGCTAACTATGGGCCTTATGAGAAAGCTCATGGTCGCTCAGAGAGCAATGGAGAGGGCTATGCTCGGAGTTTCCCTGCGAGATCGAATCAGAAATGAGGAGATTCGCAGGAGAACCAAAGTAACCGACATAGCCCGGATGATTGCAAAACTGAAGTGGCAGTGGGCTGGGCACATAGCTCGAAGGACTGATGGCCGTTGGGGCAGAAAAGTCCTCGAATGGCGACCGCGTACCGGAAGACGCAGTGTTGGTAGGCCCCCCACAAGATGGACCGATGATCTGGTCAAGATCGCCGGGATAGGTTGGATGAGGGCAGCGCAGGACCGATCATCGTGGAGATCTTTGGGGGAGGCCTTTGTCCAGCAGTGGGCGTCTTCCGGCTGAAATGATGATATACATGGACCGACAGTAAAATTATTTTCGTAAATATTATATTGACTAGCTGAAAATCCCTTAAATTTGTTCAACAAAAAATGTTACAGGCAATATCTTTATAAGGTAAAGATGTGGCACTATACAAATTCCAAACTAAACACTAGTAAACGCTAAGTCAAATTTAAAATACATTTAACAACAGAATGGAAAGAAGTAAACATTTGTTTATGCATGTCACGAAATATTTTAGATAGATTGAATGAATATTTTAGATTTAAATAGAAGTTAGCTAGTTTATAGTATTTTAAAAACTAATTTTGTTCAGATTAACTTAGGAAACGAAAATGAATTCCATAAATTTAATTATATAGTAAGCTATTAAATAAATGTTTGAAAATCACGAGAAACAAATTTTCCGTGTTTACATTAACTTCCTTTATACATTCCGTCCTTATTTGAGAAAACTAACTCTGTTTTTATGTCAAGTGTTTTTTTTTTATAGGAATCGATCGAACCGGACCTTTTGGGTACTTTAAAAAGGATAATCATCATTGAATGCCCCTTATTGATTCATATGATGAGTAAATTATTGTTGTACAAAATTAAAAATAGCTGCAATAAAATACGTTTATCAACTTATATTATTTGTCTTGCGATACGTCGACCTCAATGTAAGACGTAAGATAACGAAATGAGAGCTTTCAAGAGCTTTGACATTATCTCTGTATTCATTTAACTAAATATTAATAAATGTTTCATTATAGAACTAGTGCCAATTGATTGATTTTATATAAAAATGTACAAGGAGTTTTTAAATATTAACTAATTTTGCTCTATCAAAACACTTCTAAACAATAAACCAAAGACAAACAATAAGTCATTCAAATGCAATGGCAAATACATACGTAGTTACGATTTTTAAATTAACTATAATCATCTTAGCGTGAATACATAGAAAATCTAAACTTTTGCTCTGGCGTCATTTGACCTTTTGGTAATTTTACTAGTAGAACTTTTTTATTCGACACTTTGCATGACCTTCATCATACCTGGTAGAAAATCCAATAGTATACATGACACCGCTTACGACGTCAAGTCGGACCATTTCAAATTATTATGACCATGCATATAGAGCATAATTGATACTGATTTAAATAGTTTAAATTTTATACATCGAGTAATATTAAACATGTAATAATTATTAAAATGTTGTAAAAAAAGATGTATCGTTTCCGAAAAAGACAGCCTATAAATATTACGACAAAACAAAGCACGCGCATATTATTTGGGGTGCGTAATCGACTGCCGTGCTGGATGTTATCGATTATTTTGTGTGAACTATTGTTACACCCAACAGACGGGGGTCCAGAATCCTTAGGGGAACTCTCCACACCCTCTCAAGCAACACCAAACGAAACAAACACAGTTTAACTTTATGTTTTTACACTATTTTATTCATAATGTTTGGATCGTAAATGATTTCAAACTAAAAAGTATTTCTGTGTTTATACGTGGAGAAACTTGAGGGTTTTTGTTCTCTTTTAATTTTTTTTAATGTCCTAGGGATAAAGGCTGAACAGTCCCGAAGGTATAAATGGATTAACACACCTTCGAAACCCAGCCCGCTAGTTGGTGCATCATGTTAAAAAACGATGTATGAGGTTTTATATAACCTTTAATGCAGCAGAGAAAACCAGGCTCCTGGGTGAAATTCTTAATTAAAAGGAAATACTTGCTTAATAATTATTGTTTATTAAATATTTAACTACTTGTCTCTTTAAGAGGCTATACATCGTTTTTATTCGTTTTATTGGTTTTGATTCCATTACAAGTCCCCTAGACATGATCATTATGGAAACTTAGAATAGTAAAGGCGCTATTTGTGTCATAAAATTTAAATTCTAAGCACGTTTAGGCATCGTTGGTGAGTCTTTATTGATTCTCGTTTGAGAGGAAAATAAAGTTAGATAGCTTAGGGGTCGAATTTTATTAACACAAATAAACAGCGATGTGTATTTTATATTCGAGATAAATAAAAATTTAACATGGTTTTTCTTCACTGAAGATGGAGAAATTATGTCACAAATACTTCACAGTATTAGAGATCCCGTTAATACCTTTAAAAGCTGGAAAAACTAACTGGGGATGAGTGGGGAATATTCGGCAGCATTTAACTCACGATCTCTTGGTTGGGAAGCAAATACATAACCATTAAGACATTAAATATGAAGTTGTTTTCATTCTTTTAAAATTCAGTCTTTATTAAAATATATAAAAAACTTTGTCCAGTATTTATATTTTTTCTTGTGGCTCAAGAAATAGAACAATGGAAGAGCACTAACGAGTTTTGATTTGCAAAAGACAGTTGAAATATATATATTAATGAAGTTAAAAATAATATCATAGATCTGAAAGTCGTCATATATGCTCACAACTGCATTCAAACGCTTGTTTTTTGTTTATTAGTTCTATTATTTCTTGCGTAACCATTTGAAACGCAAGAAATTTTCATACATAAAATTTGCATCAAATAATATTCACTTTAAAATTATTCTTGATCACAAGTCATTTCTCTTATTTATTTTTCGCTAATCTTAAAGTTCTGAAATAAGCATCACATACGTAAAAATGTTAACACCAATTTCTCATTATGTTCATTATGCAAATGGTAGCAATGTGCAATAAATATTTTCAACGAGATAGCGCGTTAGCTTGTGCAAAGGTTTCGTTCTTAAATTCATTCCGGTGTTGCATTGCGGGGAACTGCATTGGCTTTACGCCCACATACAGACATCGGAACTGGTTTATCGTCAGGCTCTTTATGAGTGTATCTAAGTACAGAAAGTAAAATATTGTACACGGTACATAAATTCCAATTAACATTATCTTCTCTCGTTATCTTCTATTTAAAAAAAATCCTTTACTTATATAAAAACTTGTACCAAAGATTTTATACATACATTTGGTGGAAACACATTCATACCATAATTTAATCAGTTTAAACAATAAAGAGTGTATAACACCATAGAATATTTTTGATAAAATTAAGTTTTGAATTGACTTAACTCAAATAATTAAAGTAGATATTATAGAAAAACATCTGAACTATTTACTTATCAAAGAAATATGTGCAATAATCAAAAAAATATTACTCATACTTTTTGTTCTACCATAATAATACCTCTTGCTAGTTAACGCATCCAATTAAAAACTAATAATGTCTTAGTTTGTTGGTCAGATTCAAAAGTCGAATGGACAGCCTTTCTTGGAAATACTGAACATATAACATTAAATAAGCAAGGTAATTCATATGTCATATTGTAGATGTACTTTGTTTGATATGAAATAATATTCGGAATTCAAATATATCATATTTAGTAAACTTTATATTGTTTCTTTTTTTATGAACGCAAGAAGTCATATTCATTCACAAAAGAATATCCAAAATTCATATCACGGTAATCACATTTTATTACTGTTCGAAAGGGACTTGACAGAAAAATTTACGTATGAATGTTGCGTGTCAGCTTAAGATAAATAAAAAGAAAATAAACATCCTTAATTTGTATCGAAAAATTGTATTCTCGTATAATAAAAAATGCAGTTATGTTACGCAAAATTGGTAACTGTAACCAATTAGATGTGCAAAATTATTACTATAAAATAATTTAACTTTTATTATTCTTGTAAAACTCTACAAATGATATGTATATATGCTTTAGTTCTCCGGCAATATGTTATTTGAGATATAATAATAAATACTAAATATACAGAGACAAATCAAACAGCGCCATCTAGTCCCAAACTAATTAACATAGCTCTTATGTTATGGGTACTAGATAACTAGTTAAACTACATATATACATTTTTTCATAAATAAACACATATTATACATACACACCCAAACGCGAGACGGGAATTGAACCCGTGGCCTCTGCAAACGTACCGAAGTACATTATCCTATATGTCGAATTCAATTATTTAACACATATCTAACGCAATATTGTTGATTTTCAAGAAGGAATTTTGACTATGTCGTCAAATGGACTCTGATAGACCAATGAACTGCGCAAGCTTTCCACCGGTTGGGGGCTGGATGGGAAAGAAATGAAACTAGAATTATTGGTGCAAACTAGCCCAACTTGTGGAGTAGCTGTGAGCGACAATTGGGTGACGACAAATAAAAACGAATGGTGGAGATTTTGTGATTAATTTCTGTGGTTAATGATGCTAACGACGATATTTAAATTTTTGTATTATAATATGTTACTTAAAAATATTTAAAAACACTGTTTTTTATTGCTGAGAAACAGAAGACAGGCTGACTGCCCACTTAATAGTAAGCAGTTACCGTCGCCTATGGATGTTTACGACGCTAGGGGCGCCGCGAACACGCTGCTGTCCCATAGAAGTAACAGCCCGTTACGGGTACCGGTAGCTCTAGGACTCTATAGGAAAGTGTTTTCGTATAAAATCCTAGCTAAAAACTGGCAAAGGAAGGGGTACACTTTTGAAAAGCTTAAGGGTGGTCCCCTTAAGTTAAGACCTCTAGGATCTTACGTGAATCACTGCTGTAAAAAAATTGTAGAACGGCTATATTTATGTCGATATTTCTTCAAGAAAAATGAGTGTCAGGAAAGATTGATGACGCAAAAAGACACTGGCCAATATCTATGACCATACTCAATAGCAATACCCAGACTCCGAAATAAAAGCTTACGAGGTCGACATGAAACGCTTGTAAAAAGAAAAAAATTTAATATAATATATATTCTTTTTTCACCATTTATTTATACAAATTATTATAATAAATAAAAAATTTACTAAAATAGTATATTTTTTCGAAAGAATAAATAAGTTACTTCATATACTGTAATACACCCTTTTTAAACAAGTTTACGATCGGGTCTGTTTCTAAACATTCGTTACATAGATTGTATTCAAATGTTCTCACGAAGGCAACATAAACAGGCATTCAATTCGTAGCTGTTGTTATATTTGAACGGCCAAACAACATCTAACTTAAGAGGCTTAACTCTACACATAATACGAAAACACTACAGTTCTGTAATAGACCCTTAAATTTATGATTAAATATTTGTGACTTCAGTATCAGTATTTACTTATGAGTATTATCGACCTAGATATATCGACAGAATGGTGTTTTAGTGATGTTGATCATGTCAATTTTTACTCAAGTAATTCGGTCTTATTTAGAAATTGTCTAATGGATATTGACGGTGGTCCTACTGGAATTGCATTGAAAAATTATAATATAAAGAATGATTCCCAACCGATACATATCTCAATAGTTTGTTTCTCATATCGCTAATACATACCTATGACACTAACAGTTCGTGATGCCGATTTCAAGAGCCATATTTTATTAAATATATCAATTGGACTTACTGGATTATCACGATAAATTTAGTAATAGCCTCATGTAGTAATACAACCATGTGGTGTAAGTACCCGTAATATGACCGATTTTAATATGTAATTAATGTGAAATTGATATTCGAGATTATACAAAACAATTTAGTGTATTTTATTACTTCAGATGTATATTACTTAAGAAGTAAAATGACTCTAGAGACAAAATTAAATCCCACTACATTTAAAGATACAATTATCAACTGGCGCAGAAATAAGAGTAGCAGCTGCAATTTATTCGCTAATCTTATTGACGAATATTTAATATTTAGATATTCAAATTACAGCTTGCAGACAAATTGAACTCAGATGTAGAGATTGGAACTAAATAGGAGTAGCCATGGAACCAGCTAGGATACGAGTTATATCTATGGTTTATCAAGATTTACGGCCGTTGAACTATCATTAAGTTATATGTAACTTTATAGCTGTAGATCATTAAGAATATGACTTGCATAATAATGCGTTATAATTATTCATACAGCGATAATGTCAAGACGAAGGCTGTTATCTAGATGATAAATAATTGATACATTTAATAATATTGATATTTGTCAATATTTAATGTAAAATCGTTTGTATTATATAACGCTACGTCGTTAATGTCTTATTTAGAAAATACATACTAAGAATTTATTCGACTTCATCCAATCACGAATATAGTGAAGTAAGACCATTTACCTTGTGCATACTGAAAAAACATTTTGCATACAGAAATGACTTATTTTTGTTTACAAGAATGCAAAATAAATTGTTTTTACAATAATAAAATTTAGTATAATAACCCCAAAAATTCCTAGTAGGAGAAATAAATATAGTTCTTGTATCCGCGTTTTGTGAATTAAGAAAGTTATTTGTTCAGGTCAGTAGTAGTTGAAGATGAAAATTTTAAAAATACAAGGCATATTTATATCCAAAATAAAAACCGTATAGTATATCTTAATGAGCACATCGTACAGTGGTATTATCAAATATTTATTTTATAATATAAAATTCGTATCAAACAATACCTTCATTAAATTATTATGTTTCAAAACCTTTTTACTATGACGAACACGAAGTATATATACGAATAAGTAAATTTCATAAAAGATAACGAATGCAACGAACGACAACTGTGTAAACAAGAAAGAATAAGAATTTAAGGACCCTTTTGTCGCGCGATAGCAAACAAAAGAATAATCTGCATCGTTGAGAACAACATACGAAAAACACGAAACAAGGAAAATATGAAAAACCAACTCAGGTAAACAATTATTATTGCGAAAGTTTTAAAATTTGTTCGAAGCTATAAACTTTTGGGGTTAAAGCAGTATAGAACAAACAGAATTTGTTATGCGAAAATTTCTGGTAACTTTAAAAGGATGTATTTCAATTAACAAAAACATGAAACAAGAGTACCTAACTAACATAAAACTCCCAACTCTAAGGTTTCGAGTGAGCTAAGTTAGAAGGTTAGCTAATAAGATTCAAACTCATAACTTTTTTGGTTAAATTAGGTACTCTGTTCAAACACTTAACTATAACGCGAAAAGATTTTGATGATTTAAGTCTGTCCATATTAGGTATGTAAAGAGCAAAAAATATAACTTTTACATAATATACATACATTCACTTGCATAAGTTTTTTTTTTTTCTTATAAGTCTAGGCGCGGAGCCCGTAGGCGGCGATCGGGACCAGATTACCAAGTCCTGTTCGCCCGCGCATTTACTTTTATAACCTTAGGCAACAAAAATATAAACTGTTTAAAAATAGCAATGCATTTTAATTACGTCTAACACTGTGCATTTCACAGGAAGTAAAGTATTTTATGACTGCAAATTTTATGGGTCTTGAATTGAATATAATGAACCTGAAAATTTAAATTAATAACTGTCACTCTTACCGAATATAACATTTAATTTTCCAAGATTGGGACCTACTTTAATTATAATATGTAAGAACATAATATACTACTTTACTCTTTGACGTAACTTAAAACTAAACTATAAACAAAACAAGTGCTTCTCGTAAAAGCTTCGGTTGTAAAGCTCATAAGATAAATTTAAACGTCCTAAGTTTATGTTAAGTCAGCGCAGCTAGATGTGATTCACGCGTTTAAACAAAACAACTATCGCTAGAATTAACTTCAAATATAAATAAAAAGAAATCTCCGTTGCCACTACTTAAACAAGCCCGATTAGAGCACTTTATATGCACACCATAAACAATAATTCATTCGACGATTTGTCACAGTCGGGGCTCGCGAGCGCGTGCGACGGTTGGCGCACGAGAGCGTGCACGCGCGACCATTGCATCTGTACGACAGACAAAACAGTCGTCGAAAGCAGGGCCTTCGCCCCTTCCGAATCCGTGATCGTGCGGGATGCAGCGAATGCTAACACTGTATAGTCACAAACAACATAACTAAAGAAACACACGTACATAGACACATCACTGGAAAAGTTTGAGTATACGTTTCAGCCATTGAAGATATAAATTTTATAACTTTTAGTCTAATAATAAATAAACAAAAAAGTTCATTAGTGTTTATTTGTGACACTACCACATCTAGTAACTACGAAATGCAGATAATTAATTATATCATAACTTATTCTTATATATACGTATATGTACGCATTATGATGAAATATAAACAGTTTGGTCATCGGCATTAGCTCCACCCGATAGACACGGAATACTAAGTATGTGAGTATCCTTAATTTTAGGGTAAATTTATACTTGAGTATTACTTCTGTATTATAAGTTTTTTACGCTAATACTGTGTAGGGCTGCCAATGTTCGCTGCCTGCGCACCCGGCCCTCTCGAATGACCCGCATACTGATCGATACCAAAATTATTATTGCCCGCCAAAATTCCGCTACGCGAATTTATACACTCGTACATTGTAATATTACACAAAAATAACCGTTATGGCTATTTGTAAGGCGAAAATATAATTAATCAAATCGTGGAACAAAAAACTTAAATTCTTTAAATTTGTTTTTAATTCTGGGAGACATAAATAAAGATACACTTGTAACATAATTCGGAGAAGATATGACACTAACAGATATATTTTATTTAAACAAATACCCATATCAATTATAAAGCAAATTAAAAAAATTATAATAAAAAGTATAGCTATATGTTTTATAAGCATGTATGAAGGGAATAATGAAAGTGGACGAAGCGAAACAAGTATGTAAGGATCGTAGCAAGTGGAAAGAAGTGGGTCTGCCTACCCCTACGGGAAAGAGGCGTGATTATATGTATGTATATGTTTTAGTGTTAAATATTGACAATATTTGTGTTATGAATATACTCTCTCTCTCTATCTCTCTCTTTATCTTAGAATTAAACCATTGTCTCGAGTACTGCAGCACCTGATATCTATGTATCTCATCGCGAGGTTATCGTTAATGTTGAAATATTAATAAAATGTCAACCGATTGCAACGAAATAAGCTTCATATTGCATGTAAATAAATATAAATATATTCTATGATAATTCACACAGCGGTATCTAGTCAAAGTAGTAGAGCTTATGTTATAGGTATAACAAAACTGGTATACTACTTATAAACTTTTCATTAAAAATAAACATATTTTATAATTTCATCATGGAGGTCGCCAAAAATAATTCCTATTTTTAGATAATATGCAACCCTGCAAAACAGATATATGAAAAACCATCTAGCCGGGTACCATCTGCGTAAAGGAGGGGTCCTTGCATTACCGGGATGACGTTATGCACTCACAGAAGGGTTCGTGGCTTATCTTGTTAAATCACTCGAGCACGGTGGAATAATTTACAGCGAAGTGCACAGTAAACAACTTCCTTGAGATAACCACTATTACTTTTCGGTAGACGTCGTTACAACACTTTATTGCCTTTAGATGACAGCTTCTGTGGAGAGGGTTCGAATATCAACGAGTATAAAAATATATGGGATTTTAAATATAGCTTATTTTACTTGCAGAACTTAAAAGTACTTTGCCGTTTTCTTTTAAATTGAAGCGAACGGAGGAAAATAATATTCTGCCTGCTTTTATTGCACTTTATGTGGATTCAGAACAAATTATTCTTTAAAACTCTTCTATTAGCCCTTAACTCAGTATCCATGTAATGATTGATATCTTCGATCTTTTCTTCTACCTAGTCTTCGAGTATACATATATTATCTTTCTTAACACATGATATTTATCTCTAAATATTACTTCTTTTACTTTTAAGGATATTGGCTCTAACGCAAGTAGCATTGCAACTTCAAAGCGTGGTTAAAAATGTCACTTGTACAATAATTTGTGTCTATGTAATCCAATTAGGTGTATTTAATCCAATTATTAGCGCTATTTTGACACTTTTGATGCTTGGAATTCCAAATTATATTTTATTAAGTAGGAATGATTGATAATCATCATTTGAATCCTCGCTGCCAGGATTTATAATGACTTCTAGCACTTATGACTAAGAAAATGACAAAGGAAATTTGTAAGTAATAATAAATTGCGAATTTGTGATAGAATAGCAAGTAACTAGGAAGTAAAAGTTAA
Source organism: Malacosoma neustria (assembly GCA_963693495.1). NCBI lineage: Eukaryota > Metazoa > Arthropoda > Insecta > Lepidoptera > Lasiocampidae > Malacosoma > Malacosoma neustria. Next base: position 9,838,186 of record OY856374.1, read on the forward strand.
AAACTGATTTTTGTTTACATTTGGGTATGTGTTAATCGCCGTGTTAAGGTACAACTTAAAATCTAGCCTTAAAGCATTAAGAAACAATATACTGAATACGATTTGACTTTATATTTATTTTACTTTGCATTAACTCATTATGAGTATAGTACCAAAATTACTGTTATAATATATTCGTGGTTGTTTCTTGCATGAATTAATAACATTTTCGTCTAATGACGGGGTGCGTAGTCCCTTTAGTTGCGTCACTCTGAATTTATAGTTATCAATAATGATATCAATATCCATTATATGTATACGATGTGTTTATACGCAGCCCATTTTTTCGATTTGAATAAGTACTGCAAAGTACTGACGAAATAATAAAAAATGTATCTGTCTGTAGATCCGCATAACAGAGCAACACAATAGTTTAAGAATGATTTTAAAATAAATTTCTCCACAAATATAATGTTGGATATAAATATTATGTAAATATATAGCTAACATAAAAATGCGCTTAAATTACTGCAACTAAAGTTCCATAATCCACAAATATTCGGGCAACTGAAGTAGTTAAACTAATTTTATACATTTAGATGAATTTTGGAATTTTTATATAGCAAGCATAATGTCCTGTTAAATTCCCTTATATATTTTCGTTCCCTTTCCTTGCTTCAGGATCATCTTTAACGTAGTAAAGTCTACTACTGAACATTACCCTCTCACAAGCTTCGTCACTTATACCTTATTGCATCCACTGCCACTTCAGCTTGCTTATGTAAGAAGCCACGTCGATTGCTTTGATTCCCTGACGGATCATCTCATTACGGAGGTAATCCTTAAAGCATACCCCGAGCATGGACCTCGTCATAGCTTGCTGAGCGAGTTTAAATTGGTAGACTAGTCCTACTGTTAGTCTCCACGTCCGAAGTCTGTAAGACATTACGGGTAGGACGTACCGATCGAAGATTTTTGTCTTCAGGTACTGTGATACCACACTTATAACTTACCATAGGGTAGGAACTTCATATTTTACTAAACTGGATAGCGTTCAAATCAATTCGCACTAAGCTCAAAAAAAAATACTTTCAGGGGCAATGTTGCCAGTATTATCTATGTTAAATACAGCATCCTATATATTTACCTCTATATAAAGTGTAATAATGTTTAAAAGAATATTTTTAACACATTTTGCATTCCTTTTACTTCTTCCCAAAAATAGGCCGTGAAATTGCTAGCAATGCTTAATTTACTGTAAAAATCTTACAAAACATGTTACGTATGGCGATTTCTTTCAATAGTATTATTGAATACTTCTTAGTGTTTTACTGTTGCTACAAATCGAACTAGCAAAACGATTTAAGAACAAACATCAATACAATATACTCGATAACTTAGTGTTAAAATGTAAATTTACTTGGTTAATATTATGAAATTAATTAAATAAAATTATTAATTATTTAATTTATAAAATTATTTAAAAGTAATTAATTTGTATAAAACTAATATTTCTATAAGCACATATATATTTATTAAAACCATAAAATATGTACTTATTTTTAGTGAATAATCTTGAAAATATTATAGTTACCTAATTTCTTTAATATTTCAAACATTTCCGAGACCATGAGAACAATGATTTTATTATATCACGGTATTAACAAAACATGCAGTTCCTTATAATAATTATGTAAAATCAATTAACCGTGTTTTATGCTAATAAAGATTATGATTAAAATAACAAAGCGAGTATTTTTTAATGGTAAGATACATTCTAACTTATATTAAAAATATACAGGACCAGTTTCATGGAAAATCAACTGTTAGTCGTAAAATCACAGCGAGTGTCAAATACATTAACAAAACGAATTGACACGAAATAGACAATTCTTAAAATCTTCTCTAATTGAAAATAACTTTTACAATAACGCGGAAACGTTCTGCGTTGGTTAAGAATCTGATTCCCGTTAACTGGCTTAACCAGATTGAACTATTCGTAGAACTTCTAAAAGTATCTCGTGATTTATTATGGAAACGTGAGAAAATATGAATCATATTTTTAGTGCAAGCTTTATTGATGGGCATGAAGAAGTGTTGCTGCAGGCGATGAGACGTGGCCGTGAAATGATTCAGAGGGGACTAACGACTGATATAAATAACGTAAGAATGGAAATTATTATCACATACATATTACATTACTTAGAATACGCATTTCGTATACATTCCGTAATTACCAGACAAGTACCTGATATAAATATATATTTATATCAGCCGGGGAATTTACTTTCATTGTTTTGTAGTGCAAAATGATAACTTCAAAACCTAAGCTTAAACTAGAAGGGGTGTATAACATATTCAATCACTTAGTAGTTAGTTAGAAAACCTAATAAGGTCTTGACGTGTTGTTAAATATAACAACACGTCAAAAAGCAAAGTATAATAATTTCAAGTTCTATTATAAAACCTATATAAAATTAAAAGCAACTCATAAAAAGCAATTTATGAGGACACAAAGAGTGCAGATTAATAAAAGGAATTTTCTAGAGAGCCTACCCTCTCTAAGACGGCAGTAAAATTGTTTGCTGCCGGACACAATGCGCTCGGATATTTTCTATTAAAAATTCCTTGACGGACAATTGCCTCTTATTTTCTTTTAAATAATTTGATTTTGTATCTAGATATTTTCTTAAAGGCCGAATGCCTAAGATGAAAAAACCAATAGAAAATCAAATACATATTTTTAGAATTAGCAATTGTTCCCATAAAACCCTAAAATATACTCCTATGACCAAATGTATTCTCACCGTTTTTATGCCTTCTTAGGTCAAAGATTTAAAGAATGTACACAATCGTAAACGCGATCTCCTAAGTACAATATTGATGCAACTGGGATTGACTGCTTCGATAATAAAGATCTGTGATACATGAATTGTGAAAAGATGTATTCTGAGGGTAAATTGGTATCAAAGATCTCGGTAGGACCTCTTACACTCTCTATAGTTTACTTTATAATAGTAAACTTCCATCTTTAAAACTTCTAGTTTTTTAAAAATAGTTCGGGAATGAAATCAAATTTTGTTTTAATTATAGACAGCCTGAGGCTGACCGAATGTATTTGTGTAATCCATTAAGAGGCAAAAGAACCCAACTTTGGGAGTCATGTTTGTTGACAGAACAGATAGTGATGAAAATGGGGGAAGGATAACCAAATTGAGACGACTGCTCATCGCGATAGGATTTAAAATGATAAGCATTTATCGTTTATGTATCTATTTCTATCAATAATCCTACTGTTATACAGTTTTATTTACCGATCCAAATTTTGTGTATGATTGTTTCTCGTTAATACAATTTGCTATTGACCGCCAATATAAGTAATTAGGATGAACGTATTTTAGGTAGTCGCAAAACTTTTTATGCTCAAATGTACGCATCGCATGCTTAATCATAAACTGACCTAACTCAAAAAACCTGTTTTTTGGGAAATCGCAAAAAACGTTTTGTCATTTACTACTTATCCCATATATTGACTTATAATTAAATAGTGGTAACTCAGCGTGGGAAAGAGATATCGAAATAAATCTTAGTTTGGCCGATAGAGGGCGTCGATACAATGCTGCCCGTTATATTAACTCACTTTAGACCTAAATCGTAATCGGTCAATTTATGATTAAGCATGCGACATGCTCTGCAAATATTTTGTGTCTGTAAATTGAGTATAAAAATCTCTGTGATAGAAGCTTACACTGACATTACTAGTTCATAAAAAACAGGTTGTGAAACTTGCATATAATAAGTAAATTTTCGAGTCTATATTAAAATTTTTTTGTTTATGAAATTTTTAATGATTTAGCAACTCACTTATTTTATTCTATCTTTCTATGTTATATACTATGTATAAACAGAAAATTAATTTTATCTGAAAAAGAAAGAAACCAAAAACAGGAAAACTATAAATAATAAATTGATTCCAAATCGCTTTCGGTAGGATACGTTTCCAAAACCAAAAATAATTTAGCCAGAAATTATTTTAATACAATTTTATAGAATTGTCTTGTGTTAATAAATGTTACTTCGTTTAATTTTTAAGTCCGGATTCTGTTATGTGGCGTCATTACCGGGTTCTAACGGAAGACCAGCGCTGGTTTTTTTCTAACCAGTTTATGCTGAGTAGAACCCTTTTAGGACTAATTTTAAGTGTCTTCAATTATATTTTTAATTTTTTATATCTGTTTGTATGTTGTAGTCCTAAATAAATATTTTTCTTTCTTTCTTTCTTTGAATTATCATTTTAGTTAGGAATAGTATTCAGCATCATTGTTAAAACATTTAGTTTCCTTTTTTCATAATAATCCAATAGGGTGATGTTCATAACAGGATATTTGATATGAAAGTGGTGCGAAACAACCGCAGGCCAACAACCCTCGACTTCCTTAATTGGCTATTTGAACCCAAACAGCCCTAGCACACGATATTATATACAAAGAACTAGTTTATTAATTATTTTATTGGAAATACAGTGATCTACGTGATACAATTGTCTCAATTTATAAATATATTGAGATATAGTAATATGTACATTACATTTATTTACAAAAATCCTAGTCATATTTTAGATTATACTGAATTTTTACTCAATTTTGTCATTTAACAAGTTACTGCACTGTAATAATGAAGGGGGTATGCTTACATTAAAACTATATAGTTCTTGAATTATTTCATTTGTCAGCTTATCGTCTAGTATCTAATATTCACCCACATGTTATATTGTATTAATCTAGGTAGATTAAAGATTTGTAGGTACAAATAGTAACTATAAGAATAATAACAGTATCTTATAATAACAGTAATCATTTATTTCGGAAATTTATATATTGAGACAATTCACACAGCGCCATCTAGTCCCAAAGTAAGAACCAAAGCTCTTGTGTTGTGGATACTAGGTAACGGATATACCTGATACCATACTTTTCTTTTTGTAATATATTATTAGCGCTAGCCGTTAGGCCATGTAGATAGTAATTACATATTAAAATTATATTTTTTATATTGAATTTAGTTTCTGGGTCCCAAACAGAAATAAAAATAGCGTTACCCCACTTTTCTACAGAGCCTTAAAAGGCTAAAAATAGATTGTGCCAGTCTAGAAAGTGAAGCCACCATTTTTTAAATTTTTGAGTCAAAATTCTAACACCAGTTGCATCTGTAAAATAGATTTAGCTATTTTCTTTCAAGTCTTTGTTCAGGAAAAGAAATTGTCGTATACCTGAACAAATAGGCACAAAAAGGTTTAGCCCTGAGAAGATTAAACGTTACCTCAAACACTGAGTGTATACTTCAGACGAAACCAGGAATTAGGGATTGAAACACAAAACAATTTATAAATAAATCTACTAGTTCCATAACAACCTATACTAATATTATAAACTAGCTGTGCCCGCGACTCCGTCCGCGTGGAATAGTAACTTTGGGCAGCATTTTTTGGATATATCTTAAGGTTTATTTTGGATTACAAACCCTAAAATATAATTATTTATATGAAATATATTTCATTTATATGTTTTTATTGTATATTTCATTTATATGAAATATACAACCTTCGTTCGAACCTACAAGTCCAGCCTAAGATGAACCCTATTTCATATGTTTGATGATATAAATCGGAGGTCAAGTTAAATAGGACCTCAAACATTTCCGAAACTGATCATTTTTAGCTAAAACAATTTTTTTTTTTCTAAAATAAAAGTAGCCTAAGTTACTCCTTGTTACATTAGCTATCTGTCAGTGAAAGTCCCGTCAAAATCGGTCCAGCCGTTTCAGAGATTAGCCGGAACAAACAGACAGACAGACAGACAAAAATTGTAAAAAATGTTGTTTTGGTATGTACCGTGTATACATCCAAATGCACTTAGTAAAAAGCGGTTATTTTAATATTACAAACAGACCCTCCAATTTTATTTATTTTTATGTATAGAGTAAAGATGTCAACGTAACTCGGTCTATCTGTTAGGTTATCACACCTGAACCAATTTTGATGAATTTCGGCATAGATCCATTGAAAAGGATATAGGATTTTTTTTACTTATATGGCAAAACTACGTTTACCAGGTCACCTAGTAATTTACATTTTCCTTTTACAAATAAGATAATTTAAGTTATTGCTGTCAAATTTATACATTAAAGTAATTAATGTTCAAGTCCAGTGCAAGTTGGATTGTGTGGTCGCGTTTCGATGCCCTATAAGGCTCGTCTCAATATGGAAAGTAGTCCCATTGTGCACTCGGGGGACGTGCCCGGTTATTCACCTAAGAAAAACTTTAGGAATTCTAAATTTTCTCCTATAACGATTTATTTTTCACTTAACAGATTGGCTTTTATGAGCATGTACTTAGACTGGATATGTATCGAGTAGTCTAATCTAATACACAAGTACTTTTGTAACTAATATGTTTTAACAACGATATTAGTTTATATATACAACTTAAAATCAATCTTTATAGTTTCTTTTTTTATACCTCCTCTTTGCAGGGCGGAGCAACTATACAGACCCGAGGATGGCTAGTGATTTTTCAGCGTGTGAGTCAGAAATTGTTATTATTTACTATTAAAACGAAATCTTAATAATTTGCTAAGCGACTAGTTAAAATTTAATTGACTGTATTGACATTGATCGACTATTAATATTGAAACAGATATATTAATCAAAGGTACTATATACATATATATATAAATAATAGTAATCGAATTTTCTCCATGCAGTGGCGGAATAAGAATACTAATGTTTGTGGCCTGGATCAACCTGTCGTAAAAGGCGACAAAACATCCCCAGCTATAAATATACTTATACCCCTGGGCTATAAGTATACCGTCATAATACCTACCACCTACCTTATCTTGTTCTAGCATTAGTTACCTAGATTCCAGTACCCCTATGCGGACAGCAACGGGCCTTGCGTCCCTAGTGTCGCGAACATCCCTATGCGACGATAACTACTTATAATTAAATGGGATGTCAGCCTGTATGCTGTTCTTCAGCTATAAAAATCTTAAGGACTTGTTGCCTGTTCAATTCTATTATAATTATCGATTTACTTTTACATTTTTATATATAAAATTATATTTACATCAAAATTAAATAATAATCCGTTTGATATATTTTTCCTTTCTTAAAATTTCTAAGAGGATAGATAAAATGTTTTTTATAGAACTTCATTCAAATTTGCATAACGCAACAGACATTGTCTTGTTTTAGCAAAACAGAAATTAATAATTTTTTTTATTTAATCATATATTTGTGAAGACGAACTCATTATTCTGTAAATAATTTTATATAACTTGTAGGTTAAATTTTAAACCATTAAATCCGTAGGTGTAAAGGCACGTGCGCGGTGCCCACTCAAGCGGCGAGGCAACAAAATGACAAACAATAGCTTGTTAGCCCTTTGTCGTGAGTCAAGTTCGGGACTCCTGGCATGACGTGACATCCTCGTATTGTGAGCGCAATCAAAGTAGCATTGGCTGAGACTAAGAGGGTTAAGTGAAGAACACTACCTTCGTGAATGGCGTCGATGAGAGTTGTTTTTAGACGTATAAAATAGGACAAAGAAGGGAAGGTAAAGGTTAAAAATTTATATTTGTTTACGGATTCATTTATTTCAGTAAGTTAATAGAACTCATTTCTCAACTTAAGCCAAAGTAACTCGTGATAAGTTCTATTGCCAGGTGTATTTCATCGCTTTAGCCTTTAAAAAAGTAATAGAAGGAAAAATTAACATTGATTCGTCTTTTGTGATATAAATATTCACTTGTTATCGACATTTTTCATCATCTAAAGTGTATATCAATTAAACATGGTACACTAGAGCTATTTTCTCTCCATGTTGAAAAGTCGCGATGACGGCACATCGGATGTTCGATCACGCTGATACTTGCATCTCTGGCATCGCCCTTTTCCACTCCGGGCTACCGGATCACCGTAGCACTTGGTTCTCAACCCCCAGAGACTTAATACAACGCTCATCAGATTTGTGATAAAGACAAATGAGATCGCAAAATCACCAAGCCACAGACAAAGCAAGAGACGCTGCTCATAGCCAAGATAGCCAAAAGGCTAAGATAGGCCAACGTAGAGCTGTAATAAAACTACAGGAAATATAGATGTGCGCTTTCGCAGCTGAACACGTCGACGAAGTTCATGACGGAGTACTAACACGAGGCTCAAAAATCTCCCTAACGAATAACCGTGGGAAGAAGACCCGGAGATGAGATACTACTTTGAGTATTGTTACGAGGCTAACTGCGCAGCTATTTTTGTCGATACCCTTCCTTAACATTCTGAGCAGAGCTAAAAGTAAATAAGTGAAATAGACATTTAATTTGGTTTACAAAGACTAGATTATTATCTGACACCTCTCCTCAACCCTGAAATTAAAACCAAACTGTGCTGTTTGCTATCCATTTCAACCAAAAGGCACAATCAATTGTCGCCTTTTCGACTCCCGTATAAGTGATGGGCATATAGCTAATTATTTTTTTTATGGACGAACGCCACACAATTAAGCTATACTCACGCTGTTCGAAGTTACGATATTCCTATCTACCTAATCCATCGGGCCGTTAACTACTTTTTTATCACAATTTCTCATTGCCAAGTGCTATATTTGTTTACTAACATAGAACATGAGTAAACCGCATAATAACGAGCTTAAACTCGGCACCTAGCCAATAGAGGGCGCTAGGTACAGAAATAGAAGTGTCACGGGCTTGAAGAATTATTACGGCGCGATAGGCATTTCCGATTTCTCAATTTGAAACAATACGTTTGACAAAATAGAACGTATTGAAATTTGTATCAACTTGGTATTATCGGAGACAAAAAGCTATGACCTTTTTTTAGTTTTCTTTTCAAGTATTATGTTCTAAAATTATTTTTTATAAGTTGTAAGTAAGTAATATACAATAAGTTATTATTTTTCCTTTTAAACCGATTTTGGTTACGGCTTCCGCTTCAATTTGATATCCAACGTTAATGTGCTTGCATAATAAGGAAGTCCAACCAAGCACAGTATTATCAATTTAAAAGTGAAACAAATAAATACATAACTCAAGATCCGCTGTTGAGTTCGCCACAAGAATTATCACGTCTGACTTTTTAAGTCAATATAATCGATAATTCAGTCCACAAAATAGACGAAGATGGTTTAAACAGTTGCAGAGACATAGACGTAGTAAATAATTAAGATATTTTTTTATCAATTTTTTAAGTTTATAAATTTTTTTTAATTTATTAAGTTTATAAAAAAAATATTTTTATTTCACTTTGATCTCATAAAAATAGAACCATACTAATCCTTGCCATATACTACACCTTAGTAAAAAGCTCGCTCAACAAACTAGGCAATAACTCAAAGGGCACTTGTTTTACTCCTATAGCCGTATTAGTGGTTAGGATTGTTATTTTTATCTAAGGTTTCCCTGGAACCACTTTGGTAGGTGGTCTATCTATAATAATATATTTTATAAAGAGGATAGCTGTCTTTGTTTAATCTACCTAAACCTAATTTTTAACCTTTGAAAGTCTATTAACCAGACCAGGTTGTCAATATGATGTAAATAAAAGAAGCTTTTTTCAAACTTCTGATATAACTGTTATAAGTATTTCAATATATTTAACTCTGGTTTTACTACTGAATATTGTTTGAAAGAGTGCCTAGCTCGTGAAGTTACTAAGTAATAAAATTTATAGATATCAGCTATAAATAAAAAGTTAAGAACTTTTTCACATTGTTTCGTACATTGTTACTAATTCATCAAGCGCCACCTATACATTGTTGTGAGAAACATGTAAAACTTTATGTAGTATCGAAAGTATAACTGTGTTTATCCTTAAATTGTTATAATAAATAAAACTTAGTATGTATTATAAGAAAACATTATTTAAATAAATTACACATACCTGTTGGCTGTTAACGTCGTCATGTCGACGTTATTACCGCAGGCATTTATAATTTCATCGCAACTACTGCCACCTGTTATTCGTTGAACAGAACTCAGAGACACGTCTTCGGTAGAAGTCTTTCCAAGGTTCGGTGCATTGCCGCTAGATGGCGCTGTTCGTTGTTTCGACGCCTGTTTATGGCGACTAAGTGCGAAAAATAATGCAAGCACTGCCTTAAGTTTCGCGTCTCGAATGTCTACTGCAGTCACTTGTTCTAGACCTTGTACTTTCTGTGTATGCAGGAAATCCAAACAGCACTGGACGTTCTCCAACTGTAAAAAGAGAGAAATATAAAATAACACAACTTACAAATGCTGTTTAATAAGGTTTATAATCGTGTTTGCCATTTGGCGACTATTAATAAATAAATAATGAATTCAAATATTGTTTGGTAATGTAAACTAATCTTTTATTAAACATTTGTATAACTAAAAAATTCAGAGTTGACATCTGTTGGCGAAAACTCGATTTTTACCGCTTAAACTAAACCATAGTAACTATAAATAAATGTAAGTTGTATTTATAGTTTTTGATTACAAATTTTATTTTTTTAGACTTTTATATTATAAATTGATTATTTTGCTACACTAAAACAATTTTTAATAAATAAGGCCTTATTTATAATGTTATGACTGTTAACAATTTTAATTGAATTTATCGTCGGCAAGAAGTCATTAAGTGACATTTCATTATTATGGGAAAACAGCATTTTAGTTGGAATTAGTTAGTGGTTATCTTGATTAGCCAAAGACGTAACGGCTAAAATTGGCCATCTTGAAATTAGTGTGTTTTTACATTTTGTAGATATGTAAAAATGAGCCCATTATAGATAAAAACGTACCTAGTGATTTTTTGCAGTTAATGAGTTCTTGCAATAAGTCGACGATATTTTCAACCTAAGTTTAACTTAACTTCTAAGTACACGTGAGCAGAAGAGTAGATCTCATCAAGTGGAATTTATCTGTGCAGGGGCGGAGAAAGAATACTAACCTCTGCGGCCGGGGTCGGCCTGTCGTAAAAGGCGACTAAACAACCCACCCTAGCTACGTGGTAGGGCCTCAAGCCCGTCTGGATGGCGACCACCTTTGGTCTTAAATATGCCGCCATAATAACCTTGTGTTGTGTTCCGGCATTAGTGACCCAAGTTCCTGTACCCTTATGGGACAGCAGCGTGTTCGCGATGCCACTGGCGTTGCATACACCTATAGGCGACGGTAACTGCTAAATCCTAAGCGGGCCGTCAGCCTGTCTGCTGTTCTACAGCAATAAAAAAAAAAAAAAAAGTGGACAATGTGATCGATTTCAACAATTATATTCAATAATTATAGGGGCTTTGAAAGGTCTGTATTAATCGCAACGTTAAACATTAGGATGAAACCTCTACGTAAGAGATTAAAGGTGCGATAGTTCGAGAAATATGGCTTTATAATTTTGTACACTTGGTTCAAGGGTTACAGTTCCCCAAAGTAATAATAACAAATCCAACAAAGTTGAATTCTTTCATATTTTTCTATTCAGTTGATAATAATTACTCACATTCAATTTGTTTCTTTTAGCTGAATTTATCAGAAGTAAAGGAAGTGTATAAAGATGACCTTCGGTACCTAACCGTGGACCAAGTGGGCTAGGAGAATTAATAATTGCAAGGCCGGTACCATGACTATAAATGAAGTACATACAAGTCGCAGTAACATTATTAATATTTAATAACCCGAGACGATTACGTGCTATATCGGCATTGTTGTGCGCTTCGGATCTTACGCGGTGGGATTTAGCAATGAGTGAATTAAATTTCAATCCTTAAAATCAACACTACGTGAACTTATTTTGACATTGTAAAAATGCAAATGATTGGTTAAATTCCATACCATGACTTCTAAGACTTTTAAATCTAAAGGTACTCACTTTACATAAAATTTGTCAGAACATTTTGAAACAGCATCGGTATTTTAAGCTAAACCGATTTATTTAAGATCCATTATTATTTTATCAATTTTAAATATTATCCTAACTTATATTATAAATGCGAAAGAGAGTTTGTCTGTCTAATACGCTTTCACATTTAAGCCGCTGATTGGACCTTGGAGAAGGACATAGGCTACTTTTTTAAATTCATATGGCAGAACAATTGAACTAGTATATTATAAATTTGGTGTTTTATTTAATCCTGCCTATTCAAGCTTCGGGAGGACGAGCGACAAGTCACTTTGCTGTTTCAAGGTCAGTCTACTCGTAATCACTTCATTTATGTCAATGTATAATAAATAAAAAGTAAACAAGTTTCAAAGGAAATTGTCATAAAATCGTAGGATCCCTCGCTTCTCTGAGAACCAGGCTGTATTTTACAAAGCATTATTTAACAACCAGAATGTATCTGTAATTGAGCCAATAAACAACATTGAAGCATTATTTCTAGTGGTATAAAGTTCATAACTTGATCAGAACCACATTGGTATTAAATGAAGAATGAATTTTTAATTATTTACATATTGAAATAAAAGCATAGCCACCCTTACAATTATTGGTGACTAGTCGACCCCGCAAACGTTGTTCTGCCATAGGAATTTAAAGAAGTAACCTATGTCATTCTTCAAGGACCAATATATGATTATACCGAAATTCATCAAAATACATTCAGAAGTTGCGTGAAAGAGTAACAAACATTCATACATACAAACTTTCGCGTTTATAATGTTAGTATCCTTACTAATTTATTTAGTAAAGATAACAACTTCAGAAATATCGATATACAAACACGGAAAAGCTAAATATAACTGATTCCTACACACATTTTATGTAAACCTTATTCTTGACATTTTCATACAATGCAAACTGTCAAAATGTTATTTTACTTGTTTCTACTCTCATAAAATTTGTAATTTGTATGGCAGGAAAATCAGCTTTATTATCCGTGCAATGAGTTAGAGTGAAATATGGGGTTATAAACGTATAGATGTACATTATGTCTTATGACTCTCTCTAGAATAGAGACTAGACTCTCGAGTCTACATTTAGATAAATCTCGATGTCTCTTATATTAGAAAATATAATTTACAGAATCAAAAAGGCCCCAATCTTATATTCCGATTGATTTGTTAACCATCACGAATGATACAGTTAAAAAAAAAGGTAAGCTTCTAATGTTTTTTTATTACTAGAAAAAGGAGACAGGTTGACGGCCCACATAATAAACAGATCCCGTCTATGGACGTTGGAAACGCTGGGGGCACCACAAACACGCTGCTGTTCCATAGAAACCTGGGGTCACTAATGCCGGAATTCAACACAAGTTTATTATGGTGGCATGTTTGTAGAGCAAGGTCATCCAGACGGGCTTGGGGCCCTACCACGTAGATAGAATTATTTTGTCGCCTTTTACGACAGGTCGATCCTGGCCGCAAGGGTTAGAATTCTTATTTCGCCCCTGCACGGAAATAGTACTACTGATCACCTTCTGGTAGAAATTCAATTAGCAATTTTCTTCCAAACATTTACCCCGGTTGCATACTTTCTCTTCTAAGTCTGACATTAATATTACATGACAGTCATTTGTTTCATATAAATTTTTGGTGATTAGTTGGAACAATAAACAAGTATACCATGAATTAACACAACTGCTTTCTTATAACTAGGCTATATAATACGGCATATTATATTATATATGTACGGCAAAATTAATTATATAAATTTTTATGTTATAAGCTACGATTTTATAATTCTCAATCTTCTTTACCTTCACCTAATCCTATTATTTGGGGTCGGGTCTCCTACCATTTTTGCGCACACTCTTGCGATCTTGGCTCGTCAATTCAGACAACTGGATTTTTCTATTATGTAATTATCATTAATAAAGCTGAAATATTAACGTTAAAATACGTTTTATATTCCGTAAACATGCGCATGTCACATATACTAAATGAAAGAAAGTAGCAATTCTAGAGTCAGATGGTGACCTCGTCCCGTGTGTGGCGACTATTTCAACATCGTGCCGGCGCCGGTCCTTAAATGGTGCCTCCTGATCTCATAGGTCACCGGCACAGGCGAGTCCCTTGAAACCCCCCGTGACTTACTTATAGGGTATTAAAATTAATGAATAAGTAAAAATGATTTAGAGTTTCAGTAAAAGTTTAATCAAGCTACACAGTGTACGTAAAATCCATTAAAGGTCGGGGTGTCCATTTAAAAATATATCGATATTTATATTCAATATCAAACATCGGACCCCTGTACAATTTTTATCAATCATCATCATCCCAGCGGGACGTGTGACCCCGGTCAATGAAAAGAATAGGGTCAACCCAGGTCATTCCAAGGGAGTCATAAAAGGCAACTGATGGACTACTCCTTTGCCAGCTTGCATGTGGCAAAGGAAGTGCACCTCTCGGTTTTCCTCTAGGGGTTGGGAGGTCGGACGGCAGTCGCTCCCGTAAAAACCAAAACTTGCCACAAATACTATGGTTAGTACAATTTTTATCAATATACCGCTTAAAACATCGATATTTTGTCAATGTCGTATGCTTGCCACACAACTTTATATTTATCATCATCATCATCATCATTTCAGCCGGAAGACGCCCACTGCTGGACAAAGGCCTCCCCCAAAGATCTCCACGATGATCGGTCCTGCGCTGCCCTCATCCAACCTATCCCGGCGATCTTGACCAGATCATCGGTCCATCTTGTGGGGGGCCTACCAACACTGCGTCTTCCGGTACGCGGTCGCCATTCGAGGACTTTTCTGCCCCAACGGCCATCAGTCCTTCGAGCTATGTGCCCAGCCCACTGCCACTTCAGTTTTGCAATCATCCGGGCTATGTCGGTTACTTTGGTTCTCCTGCGAATCTCCTCATTTCTGATTCGATCTCGCAGGGAAACTCCAAGCATAGCCCTCTCCATTGCTCTCTGAGCGACCATGAGCTTTCTCATAAGGCCCATAGTTAGCGACCACGTCTGCGTTCTGTATGTCATCACTGGCAACACACATTGGTTAAAAACCTTCGTCTTGAGACACTGCGGTATTTGGGACGAAAAGATTTTACGGAGCTTCCCGAACGCTGCCCATCCGAGTTGGATTCGACGAGTGACCTCTTTCGCGAAATTGGACCTGCCTAACTGGATTGTTTGACCCAAGTAGACGTATTCGTCAACAATTTCGAAAGTACAGTTCCCAACTGTTACGGGGGTAGGTGCGACATGGACATTAGACATGATCTTCGTCTTGTCCATGTTCATTTTGAGACCTACTCCTTGGGAAGCTGTATTGAGGCCATCAAGCATATGGCTTAAGTCTTCCATGGTTTCAGCCATGATTACGATATCATCTGCGAATCTAAGGTGAGTGATGTACTCACCGTTAATGTTGATGCCCAGTCCGTTCCAGTCCAGAAGCTTGAAGACATCTTCCAACGCAGCAGTGAACAGCATCGGCGATATGACATCGCCTTGTCTGACTCCCCGCTGCAGTCGGATAGGCTTCGAGTTCTGATCCTGGAGACGGACTGACATGGTGGCGTTTTCATACAAACACTTCAACGCTTTGATGTATCGATAATCAATGTGGCACCTCTGGAGAGACTGAAGCACCGCCCAGGTCTCGATCGAATCAAAGGCTTTCTCATAGTCCACGAACGCCAAGCATAGTGGCTGGTTATACTCCTCCGTCTTCTGTATAACCTGCCGTAGCGTATGTATGTGGTCTATGGTGCTAAAACCTTTTCGGAATCCGGCTTGTTCGGGAGGCTGGAAGTCGTCAAATCTGCGCGCGAGACGATTCGTGATGACCCTTGAAAACAGCTTGTAAACATGGCTCAGAAGTGATATCGGTCTAAAGTTCTTCAAAAGGGTTTTGTCGCCCTTTTTGAAGAACAGCACCACTATACTTCCGTGCCAGGCCTGCGGCGTTTTGCCATCGAGGATGACGGAATTAAATAGCTTCTGGAGGATTTTAAGCACAGGAGTACCACCAGCTCTCAGAAGCTCGGCTGTAATTCCATCATCACCCGGCGCCTTGTTGTTTTTAAGCTGTTTAAGGGCCACACTAATCTCGTACAGACTGACGTCTGGGATATCTACGGTGTAGTGTCGGGTTAATTTGGCTCTTGGGTCTTTAGCCTTGTTGTTAACAGGTGCCCGTGTGGTCGTGTATAGCTGTCCGTAGAACTTCTCGACTTCCCTCAAAAGTTCGGGTTTAGACGAAACGACCCTGCCGTCGTCGGTCTTCAGCTTCGTCAGTTGGCTCTGCCCAATAGACAAGTCTCGTGCGAATACTTTAGAGCCCTTGTTACGCTCTATAGCCGCCTTTACACAGTCTGTGTTATGGCGGCGGATATCGCGAGTCAAGGACTTGGAGATCTGTCTATTTAGCTGCCTATACTGGGAAGCATCGTCCGGGGACTGAAGGGTCATTTGACGTCTCACATCCATCAATTTGAGAGTAGAATCTGAGATTTTTCCGGTTCTTTTTGAACGGCTGGCCTTGAAGAATTTAGACCCGGCCGTTTGAACAGCTTCCACGAACCTGTTATTATACTCGTCCACGTCAACGCAGTCACCGAGGCATTCGAAGCGGTTTTGCAATTCGAGTTGAAAGTTTACCGGGTTTTGGATCTGTATGGGTGCAGGTCGGAGCGTAGACTTCACCAGTCGAGACCTCTCCAATTTTGGATTGATATTCAATGTGCCTCTTACTAAGCGGTGATCACTCCCAGTTTTCACCGAATTGATCACAGAGACATCATTGAATATCTGTCTTTTGGTCGACATAATGAAGTCAATCTCATTTTTGGTGGCACCATCGGGACTAATCCAAGTCCATTTGCGTTGTTCTGGCTTCATGAAGAAGGAGTTCATCATATACAGGTCCTCCTTCTCCATGAAGTCGGCCAGCATCTGGCCTCGGGTGTTCCGATTTCCGAACCCAAATTGCCCCACTCTCAACTCATCGCTGCTACGTTTCCCCAATTTTGCGTTGAAGTCTCCCATGACAACGTTAAAGTGGGTTTTAGAAGTGTGGATGGCTGTTGAGATGTCCTCATACATGGCTTCCACCTCCTCGTCAGGATGTGTCGAAGTCGGA
Source organism: Malacosoma neustria (assembly GCA_963693495.1). Lineage (NCBI taxonomy): Eukaryota > Metazoa > Arthropoda > Insecta > Lepidoptera > Lasiocampidae > Malacosoma > Malacosoma neustria. The sequence continues at coordinate 9,855,240 of OY856374.1, forward strand.
GCGTAAACCTGAATGACCTTCAACGAATACCGTTTGGTAATTTTGAGTATTAGGTACGCTACCCTAGTCGAAACACTCCCCACCTCAGTAACGTTGTTCACAAGAGACTTGTGAACGAGAAACCCGACACCACCTTGGGACAGTTGGTCGCCCTCCCGGAAGTAGAGCAGATTTCCGGAATTTAGGATTATTGAGTCCTCTCCCTGTCTTCGGACTTCAGATAACCCCACAACATCCCATCGCAGTCTGCTCAAAACTTCCTCCAGTTCCTCCAACTTCTCGTTGGTCCGCAGTGTCTTGACATTGTATGTTGCCAGGGCCAAAGGTCGTCGTTCTTGGTAGCGAATCCGAACCCGGGGATTCTTCGCACCCCCTGCCCCGTCGCTTATGTGGCTGCTACCGTGACCACCACGAACGGGGCCGCCGGGGACTAGGGGCCGGGGTCTGTGTGTATCTGTCATTTTAGGGGGGGGTTTTGCCATAATCGCCACGCTTGGCAGGCGGGTTGGCGATCGCAGTATTCGCAGTTGGTGATGCTCTCACGGAAAGATGCTGCTGCCCATCCTCCGTTCTTTCTATCCCTTACTCGTCTCTTACGACACCCACGGGAGGAGATGGGGTGGTGCTATTCTGGTGCGACACCACACACTACAACAGTGACAATAAAAGGTAGTAATTAATGGGCAACTACAACATAGTTTACAAAGTATTCCAATTTCACACAACTATTTTTAAACTCTACACATATATATGAGCGACACCAATAAAAAATTCCAATAAACTAAAATAAACGATAATGATCCATTATAATACATGATAATGACAGTTTGATTTGTATTATCTTTATAAACACTATTATTATTTATATCTAGTCAAATTTAATAAGTCTGCTGTTCCTGATGTTGTATTTTCTTCTTCCTGCCCCTTATCCCAAACTATGTGGGGTCGGCACAAGATGTTCTCTCTTTCCACTCCTTTGTTAGCTGTCATCTCAACATTTACACCCTTTTTCATCATATCATCTTTTACGCAATCCATCTATATTTTCTTAGGTCTACCTCTCCTCTTGTATCCACTTTCATTTCTAGCATCCTCTCTGTTACATGACGCTCCTCCCTTCGCATTATATAGCCATACCCGGTTAACCTATTACTTTTCAGCTTTTCAATCATTGGCGCTACTTTCGAACTTCCCCTAATATACTCATTTCTACTTTTATCCAGTTTTGTAACTCCGCTCATCCATCTCAACATTCGCATCTCTGCACCTTTCATCTTTTCCCTTTGTGGCCCATCTTTCTGATCCATACAATATGATAGGTCTATTACTGTTTTATAAATTTAACCTTCAAGTCTAAACGGCACTTGTGGATCGCAAATTGTTCCTGAGACCTATCGTTATTTCATCCATCCTGCATTCACTCTATTTTCGACATCTCGGCCTATCTCACCGTCGTTCTGGATTAATGACCGTGGTACCGGAAGTTGGTGCAAGTTGGCAGAGATACGCCTCCTAAGGTAATCGGGGTGGAGGCGGAATTTCCCCCAAAGTTGCAAAATATATGTTTATTTATTTATTTAACCTTCACCACTTAAAATACAAGGCGTAAAGTACATATGTTCAGTTTTGGTTCTACTTATCGTCAACCTAACACCTTCCAACCTCTCCTGCCATTTAGCCAATCTGTTCTAAACATTGTGAGCATTTTCTCCAACCACCTCCTACCTGGAGGAACAGATAAGGGCTAAGAATCGATCCTTGGTGTAAACCCACCGCAATACTGAACTTGTATGTGACGCCAGCTAGAGACCGAACGTGTGTACTTGCCTTATCGTACATCACACGAATAAGATGCAAGTACTTCACAGACAATCCTTTCACTTTCATGGCCAACCGCGAAACCTTTCGAGGAAGTAACATTTGTATGTGTGAAAAAAATCAGGAACTAGAGTAACATAGCCATACTTTTAATGTATTAATAGTGATTTTCTATGATTGGCGCTATTGAGAGTGAACTATCAATCGATCAGTCAAAATAGATCTATCGATTAAGAACATTTATTTAAAATTGAACTTGTGTTAAAGTTGATTATTGTTTTTTTTTATTATTAGTCGGAATATTTTGAATAGATTAAAATATATTCCATATTTCTATAAATAAATAATAGAATAAATAGTTATCAAAACATCAAATCAATCATATACATATTTCGTCCGGTAACTATTGAGTCGATTCAAAATATCAATGTTTAGTGAATATCCTAATTCAGAGAGTTAACATATAATACATATTTTAGGTAATCACGATTTTTAAATTATCAGTATATTTTTAATCATCAGGTATCTTTCATTTAACCTTTCTCTATCTCTTTTGGTAAATATTTTATTGTTCTTCCAATCTTCTTTCTTTTCAGATATTATGGTTAAAATATAATAACAGAATACACTAATATAATAAATGTGAAAATAACTCTGTCTGTCTGTTACGTGTTCACGTCTAAATCGCTGAAGCCAATTTGATAATTTTGGCACAGAGATAGATCGGATCTCGAAAAAGGATATAGACTACTTTTTGTCGCGAAAATTTAATTTGAATGGGGAGAAATAGGGGTGAAATAAGATTTACGATTTAGGATATTGATAGCAAATTGACAATAAATAAAATTGGTGTTATTTAAACTCAACGTGATATCGGTATCTCAATTAAAAGTGTCTAAAATGTTTTGTCCTGAAATATGAATAATTATTCCGCCGACTTTTCTAGCTTCAAACTTCCCCAATGTAGGTCGTGGCCATTACAAGAGCATGAAATTGTTTGAATTAGTAAATTGCCAACTCTAAACGGCCAGGATTAAAATTGTCAGGCCCGAAATAGTGCGAGGAGTGTCTCAATCTACACACAAAAGAGAACTGCTAGGATATGAATGTTATGTATTATAACAACAGTAGTTACGTAATATTGGTTAATCTTTAAGTAATAAGTCTGGATTGAGGTCCGCAACTAGCTAATAACTTATTAGTAGGAATTTTTTTGATACTACGTCCAGAATTAAAAAACCTTGCACTATAATATGTTGATAGGTTTTTGCCAGTTACAGATGAAATTAACAAAGCGCCGACGGCTGCAGTGTAACCATTTACGCCAATACAAATATTGATCTGCATCCTTAATATTAAGAACTACGCTTAAATCATAAAAAATACCGTAATAGTTGTGGTGTAAATTCAATAGCAATATAATGAAAGAATAAGAGAATAATTGTAAATTCTGAATTATCTAGAAATTAGTACACCCAGTTTATTAGATATTAGTTTAGACATAATTTATTTATTTGCTTACCGAGCAACGACAGGATTTTTGCTATTTATTTTACTAAATTAATTTTCTCAGTAATGTTTTTTAAAATTATTTTTCATTCCTTTCTTCAATATAAAATTTTCAATAATTAAAATTGAATAATGTGTTTCCATGTCTACTCTTACATTGATGTGAACAGTCCACATAGTATGACTCTGTTTTTGGCTGACTTTTAGCTAATTTTAAATATAAATATAGCACATATGTATTCATTGTTACATAAATATATTATATATATTTACAACTCTCCTTTTTTAGGTTTAGTAAAATTTATAATTTTAAGCATGGAAGTGGTGCGAAAAGCATAAACTAGAATGTTACAATAAGGCATACCTTGGCTTCGGCACGTGTGGTTTTCTTGCCAAACAAAGCAATACCTTTGCCCTTTTGAAAATAATAGGTTGTATACCAAATCAAAGCGAAAGAAATAGCGTTCTGGAATCTTGAATTAAAATTAGTTTTTTATATGATTCCAAATACCATAAAAATAAAGGTTTTAGATTCAACACATTAATTGAATACATAACCCTAAGTTCCAAAAGTGAACATGAAAATTATTGAAAAAATCGACACCCACATGACTAAGATTACTAAACATACAAATAAATACAAAGTTCTAACACAGGCTTTTCATTTCAAGGTTAGAACGTACTCCATTTAGTAAAAAGCCTTTTTATATGACATGGAAACACTTAATAAACACATACTCCACCGTTTTTTTATTTATTGCTATTTATTGCTGTAGAACAGCAGACAGGCTGACGGCCCGCTTAGAATTTTGCAGTTACCGTTGCCTATGGTTGTTTGCATTATTATTTAATAACGGAACGCGCGTCGCTGATATTCCCACTAAAATCACGCCAGTGTTATTCTACTTCCCGATGCCCGTAGGGAAGAATGTGCTTTAACGTACACCACCGATCTTCATGCTGATGTTTCCTGCCCTTCTAACCGGGGCGTGTCTGGACTCTCATAGAGATGAGAAGGGTGCGCAATTTTCCACGCGCGGTCCTGTGGCTCCTGACGTCGACAGACAGTAACATTTTAAAAATGCTAAACTGATATTATATTATAAAAATACACTAATGCAAAACAAGGCGTAATAAATTTACCTGGTCATAATGCTCAGCAGACGTATTCTACTACACACTTCTACCTAAGATGTGACCTTCAAACTATTGGTTTAAATGCATAAAATATAGCAATTTAAATTTGTATTCGTAGTAAATTTAAATTGCTATTTTTGAGGCTGTCACGGTAGTTAAAATTATATTGTTAGCACGGTAATAAAGATAGGTAAGAAAGAAGTCTGAAATTAGTAATACCCAAACACACCACTTCATTTCTTGGTAATTCGTTCTCAGTTACAGCAGTAAAACTATGGAATTCCCTACCTGTATACATCCGTAAAGCCAAAACCCTTCCTATCTTTAAAAAAATGGTGTATAAACATTACCTTTCCCTACAAAACTGCTAAGGTCACCCAGATCTATATTTATTTATTTTTTAATTACGTCACGCCTATGTATTTATCCATTCACTGTCATTACCATTTTCTTTTCTTTTCTCTCATTTTGTTTCTTCCTTCATGTATTTTGTGTAGATGGACTGAAAATATAATTGTTTATAGTTTTATAATATAAAGTATGACTGGATCGATATTATTACGTATAACTTTGTGCGCCACCATCCACGTGCTAGTTAATAGATGTATTCCACTCCATTATAGGGTTGCCTGGAAGAGATCGCTTTTAGCGATAAGGCCGCCCATTGTATCACTGTAACTTATTCTAGTTTTCATTGTACATAGATTTAGTTGGTGAACAATAAAGTGTTTTTCATTCATTCATTCATTCAAAGATAATTAATAGGTGCTTGTATGAATTTAATAAAATTTGACATTGGTCCGGATTTTGTAGACTAAATTCTAATAATCTATAAAATAATTAACTAATATTTTATGGATTTAACTAAAAATAACATACGTCAATATTATCAAGAAATACATATGTGTTTTACTGGTTCTTTTGCATACATTGCCAGTAATTACCTTAAATCAATTACTAATTTACACCTATAAATCAATAATGTAATAAATAATAATTATAAATTTGTTCATTAGATCTTTTTAATTAACGATGTGTATTTATTTATCTATGTAAGATGTATGTTAAATTTCCTGATTTATTGAAATATAGCTACGTACGTGGAAACCAAGTGATATCATGCATGGAGATTAAACTAGAGGTCATAGTTTCGAATTCCATGACAACATGTACCGCTTGGACAGTGTTTTTGACCCAATGTGCGTATTACAACATAATTGCTACGTAGCGAAAGTTAAGGAGAATATCGTGAGGTATATAAACCGAAATTGCAAGTGTGTGTAAGAAGTCAATCCAGCATGGACGAGCGTGGCGGATATACTGTTCCTCCCCTAAGAGGATCCAAATTATGCAGTGGGATGTTTTAAGCTTTTTTTTTGTTATTATTTATATACTGAACATTTTACGGTAGGAAAATAATCCTCAAAATGATTGGCAGATTACTGTATCACAAAGATGTGGTTTAAGCTTCAAGATAAAGTTTAAATGACATTAAGAAATGAATCGATGTTAAAGTTGTTTCCTAAACATAACAATGACATTACCGATTCGTGATAAACGAATGATTAACTCCAGTCAGTCAGCTGTCGCTTGCCGAACACTTGGGACACAAAATATACTCGTACACAAGTTAAAATTTAATAAATAATATGCGCTTTTGTAAGTTGCGCACAAAATCTATTCTAAAAACTAATTTAAAAATACTCGTTTCGTTACGTATGAAATTCAACATTTTCATGAAAAGAGCACCAGAAAAGTTGTGAATTAAATAATTATTCATAAAAGTTATTCAGTACTACATAATTGTGCATAAAATTGTTTGTAAAAGCCGAAATATAGAAAGAAAATAAATTTATTTGATGGAACACAGTTACAATGAAATTCAGAGAATAAAACTGAAAAATTGTATATCCACCAAATTAGATCAACCACTCAGCATGGTGCTGTGTCCATATTATCTGACCCAGCGCTGGTTTTCAATGCCGAACTATTCGGGTCTTGAGACGAAATATTGACACAAATAAATAGCAATTACAGTGTTACAGTTACATATATATACAAAATATAATAATACAAATACATATAGTCCGGTCAATATAGACCAAAAAATGAGAGTGAAGGTACATAAAATCCCAACAAGCTGAAAATCTGTAAAATTATTCAAAACATAATTAAAAATAATATTTAAAAGTTCCCCATCATTCCCGTGTATGGAATTTTTTTTATTCATGGTCCTTTGACTATAAAAGTTATAGAGTATCTAGAGATTTATACACGTGGCGTACTCATGCATATTATGACGATAACAACTTTTATAACTTTTTGAATCGTTATATCTCAGAAACGGTGGCTCGTAGGAAAAAAGTATTGATACATTTTTATAGATAATTTTATGATCTACAATTTTTGTTTAAAGTACTTTTATGATAAAACTTACCGTTTTGTTGAAAATCATGAAAAACTCATTTTCTTGACCTTTAACCTTGAATAAAAAAATTCCATACGGGAATGATGGGGAACTTTTAAATATTATTTATAATTATGTTATGAACAATTTTACTGATTTTCAGCTTGTTGGGATTTTATGCACCTTCGAATGTCTAAATTGACCGGACTAATATTTACTTCAGTCACTTTTACATCCCTAGAAGAAACATTATACCATTCTATCACCATTCTATTGACTAGAAATAGAACAGATTTAGCGGTACGGCGATCACCATGCCTTACTAACTTCTACTTATACCGATTTATGCTGTTATATTAAATCCAATGAGCTAATCTGAACATAATTTTAAGACTGGGAAACTAATCACATCTAATCAGGGAATCTTCGGCGCGTCTATCGAACTGACATAATAAGTGAAAGCCGTATATGAGTTTACTTCTGTATTCTTTAGTCTTTTGTGTCTGTGGTCTGAGATTACGCACATTTTGCTCCAGATTTACGAGTGAGTTCTGCTGTAATTAGTACAGCTGGTCCACATTATTCTAACCTTTGTTTTCGTTACAAATTTTTATACAAAGTTATACAGTATTATATTGTCAATATATAGAATAATTTATATTTATCATAAGAGCTTCAAGTAGCTTTGTTATTGCTGAGCTCCGCAGACATACAAACGGTCCACCCGCTAGTAGGTGGTCACCGATACCTATAGAGGTTTGCAACTCCAGAGGCGTTGCCAATTCATTGCTGGCCGTGAAAATGAACTGAAACTTGGCTTACTAGTGCCGGAACACAACATAATTTCACTATCGTGGCATGTTTTAAAACCCGAGGTGGTTGTCATACAGTCGGGCTTGGTGCAGTAGGTAGTGCAGTTTAGCTAGGTAGCTAGGGTGTTTTTCTAGCCTTTTCCGATAGGCCACCCCCAACCGCAGAGGTTAGTATTCTTGCTCTGGCCCTGTACGGAGCTTGTAAGCTATTCCTAGAGGATGCAAAAATACCAAACATGAAAGTAAACGCCACCCTACCATATTTTTTACATCCGGGCATAGGATCAGTAAGATAACTTTTTAGACCTGGATAGGCCAGGATTAGGCTAGGTCTATTGTTACTCAGCTTAGACAGGAACTATGGCTGTATTTATGGCCTCCTATTGGCTGATTACGCATAAGGAGAAAAGACCACAGCTTTCCATCATGTCTCGCTTCAAACATCATACCTGCTGTATTTACCAGCAAGAAGTATGTAGCATTGGCGCATATTTCAGTAAAGCGAGCTTCAAAACCTGCCTAAAACCAAAGTCAGCGTATGTTAGGACATCTATAGACTACCCGAAGCTAGCTAGCATAGAGCTAGCATAGGGTGGGATCGGCTGCATGAAATAGTTGTGCTCTAACGGTATTTATCTTTTGTGAGCGTCTCCATAAGGCCTTGGTCTTGTACAAAACGCGTGGTGATTCGTTAGAGTTAAAAGAACATGAAAGAAAGACTTCTATATATAAAGTGTTTGTAAGACTACAAACACTTTTGAACTTGTTGGACTGGATTCCTTGTATGTGCCCTATTTTGTAAACTGTTTTGGCATTTAAAAAATATATACACAGTAAAAATAAAAGCGTACAATCATAATTCCGTTAATAACTTTAGCATTATTTGTTTTAACAGGTGTTAAATTTAATGAATTACTATATTTATTGATAAAAGTTAATACAAAATCTTGCAAGAGCAAATTGCGAATTTATTTTAAGGGTTGGCTATTTAAAAAATATTTAGTTGAAAGGAGAGTTGTAATTGAGAATTTTGTCTTGTGGACGATTAACATAAACTCACTGTACACTATCACAAATAGACCTATTTTATATATTACTGAGAATCGGTATCTTCTGGACAACCTAATACAAATATTTACAAAAGGACGCTTGATAGCTATGTACAAACAAAAAATATATGCTTTAGGGCTTTAATAACTATAGTTTAAGTAGACAGAAATGTTGGTACTAATTGTAAATTTTATGCCTTATACAATATAGTGAATAATTTAAATATGCAAATATTAGAGGCAACCCTAAAAGCAGATAAGGCGTGTTCCAGTTGTCGCACACATGCGCACGCCAAGTGCGGCCTCGACACACAAGTAGTCGAGAGCCGTGACCTAACCCCGAATAACGGGATGCACTTGACTTTCATAATCCGTGAAATTTTTCCCAAACGAATGAAATGAATGAATGAAAAACTCTTTATTGCATACAGATACTTAAAACTATCATAAAATATGTATACAAAAATATAATGCTGTATGACAAAGGGCGGCCTTATCGCTTAAAGCGATCTCTTCCAGGCAACCCGATTATGGTTGTAGTTTCTGCCGGCTACTGAACAGGGAACAAGTTGGTCATAATGTAGCTACTTCGCACTCAATTCGATTTCAAACACGCTTTTAAAGCCGAGTTGTGATTCGCCGCTTCATTGAAAGCCACACGTATCCAGACTACTTAATAAACTTTTCGGTTTGTTTGTCCCTCCTCTTAAACAACAAATGCTTGCTCAAGACGGACTAAGATACACGTCTATCGCAATTTGCCGGTTTCTTCACGAAACACAGTTGAAAAAGTTGAAAACCTTAATAAAAATTTAACTCAGCACCTCTATGTGACCTTTCATATGTAATTAAATACTACTTAAGTATTTATGGAAACATATTTTACAAAAAGACCTAAAACTATACATATAGATAGAAACCAGATGGAGACCTACCATACACCTAGATATACCTAATGAACAAACAGATTATGTAGTATATATGGTAAATAGGCCATAATAACACCTCTAGAAAAACATAGTATGCATATTATAAGTACTTGACCTGAAAAACAATGGTCTGTCACGCACAGTTAGGGCACAATGGGTGCAACTTTGTAGGAAGTGTGACGTTCATATAAACAAATGCATGTGCCAAATGTTTAAGTGTTTCAAGTTTAAATAAAGATTGTTTAGACTATGTATAGTATTAATAAAGAATAATGTATTCGGTATTTAAAAAGAAAACATATTTCCAGGAACTGCATCCGAGATTAAGATGTATTTTAAATATATGGATATACCAATAAAGATTTTACGAGTAATATAACTAACTACTTCTGCATGTATTTCTAGAAATACGTTATATTGGGTTTCTGATTGTTTTTTAACTGTACTGACACAAATGTGTTATAAATTAAGAAACGACAAATTGTTTACAGAAAGAAATTACTAAGAAGATTCAATAAATCATAATAAACACAGGTCCATAATGTATGTATGTAACTATAAAGCGGACGTAGTTAATTTATCAGACCTACGAGTGTTACTGTTATTATTATTATTAAGCCTTTATCGCTGAAAACATTTCATAACACTTATAAAATTAAATATTTATAAATTAACACCGGTGTCCTGTTTTGTGATCATCGTGTCCTGTGACACATAGGCCTCTTCCAGCGGCTTCCATTCTTTTCTATTTTTTGTTTTTTTATATCTATGTTTTTGCCTGTCTACCTCTTTTTCTATGGTTCTTTGTCAATTAAATATTTATTTGTTTAATATAATTTGTATAAGGTATGACAATAATATTAAACCTTTCACAGCTGTTTTTATTTATTAAAACTTGTTTTTAAACATTTAGAATAATTATTATATTGTTATCGTATTATTATTTTATTATAGAAGCTAAAAATACAAAAATAATACAAATATAGAAATATACAAAAATAAAGAACATAAAAAACGAAAACAAGGAGAAAAGAAATCATAAACAGAAAATTAGCCCCAAACTATTTTATTATATTTTTCTTTTCTAATCAATTTGTGGAAACGTTTCACGGTCCTCATTAATAAAGTTCACTAGATACAGGCTTCTTCCAAGATATGTCTCTTAGCTCGATTTTTTGTACAGTTAAGCCATCTCATCACGTGAGACACTGGGCAAATGAAATATTAAATACATTTTATATTATTTTATAGAATATTAAAACATATATTTTTATCTCATGGGAAACTCTATAATTATTTTGTTCTTCATCTTGGTCAAGTGCCACTGTGGGTCCTTTAACGCCAAATTTAAGTCTCACTCATTAACAGCTTTCCCCAAAATGTACTTAGCAATGTAAGCGAGTACTTGTTGGTCATAAATCTGTCGTATGTAACAAATTAGCCCAGTTACATACGCCGAGGTGCGGCTCAAAACAAACCGGCCTCCGGAACAAATCTCCACACTCTGACCTATAGAATAGGGTTCTACGTGAAAACGACTTACTCTAATCATATTATTTGTAATGAAATGTAAGTATATTTTAATTAACTTTAAGATAGCTTTTTCGATACGTGGTTTAATTATTAGTCCGTATCGTAAAATTTTTAGTCATTTCTGAAATACATAGTTTGCCTCAATTATCATCATCCTATAAGTGCTGTCACTAAGTGAATGTGCTCGTCAATTGTGTTCAAGCCCATCAAGACATTATTTTTAGTGCGACAAAATTAGGACAAAAAATAAATTAAACTGATTTGATTTAGTTTAAAAATGAGGGAAGATCGTGTTGGAACTTCCCCTAGCTTCGAAAGGAAACTCTTGCATCAGAGCTTTGTCTGCTATTTAGATGGCTGCACCATCTAGGGGGGTGAGATCGACAGACACAGTCTAACTATAGAAAAACAGGTAACACTGTAGGAACTCTTATATCAACAGTTAAAATTATTTCCAACACTAGGAAATTTTATAACGTCAACTCTTTAGTAAAAATATGCGAGAAGTTTTTGATGTGGAATTAATTCGTGGGTGCTTTCAACATTTCTGAATTCTTCTTATTGTTATAAAAATATTTGTTATGATTTATATATGGTTATGCTGAGAGTCTTGTCGAACCTATTACAGAGGTGTATTTTATAGCATTTATAATAATCTTATTTTAAAATAACATTTTCAGGTAGGTTCCTATGCACTTACATCGCGTCCTCATATTACACGTATAAGTACAAGATGTTTTGTTTTTTCAAATGTCTAACATTGTAAGATTGAAGTGCCGTGAGAAATTTATTCACATTTTTCAGTTCTTGGCAGCTAATGTAATGCCACATTATGTTAAAAGTGTATAGGGTCATTGAGTACTTATTTGGATATGTTTTACTTAAGTAATAAGCATAATAAATACATTGTCTTGAAATTTTGTCAGTATTTTTGGAATAATAAAATATTATATTATTACTTGTATATAATATTTTATTATTTTTATTTTACAAAAAGGACTGTAGGGCCTTTTTAGGTAAATAGGGATTATGACAGTCTCATCGCAATATATCTACAATAACATTATAAATATTCGCACTCATATTACTAATTATGTGAAATTCAAAGATGTTCATAAGGTAAACACTATACTTGATCATAGACTAGTCCTACCATCTTTTAGGCTAATTATTATTATCATCCTCCTTTATGCGCATAGGTATACATTTTTGTAATAAAATTCCTAAGGATATTATTGTCCTACCCTTAATCAAATTCATGCTCATGTATATTGATAATATCGCGCTGGCAGATTCGGACAGGGTTAGGCTGGTGCGACTCGTGAAGGCGTGGGAGGAGTCGCTTGAGAACGGCATCTGAAGCTCAATGTGGCGAAGAATAAGTACTTGGCCGGTAACTCCACAGATCCCACACCCGTACGCATAGGCGGCGACACGGACGAGTGCAAGGATCAAGTGAAATACTTGGGATCTGTATTTCACGCGTCTGGTGACATCGATTGCGACGTCAAGGCACGTATTGCTGTCGCGTAGGCCAAATGGCGTGAGGTAACTGGTGTCATTTGTGACCCCAAGATGCCGGTAAAGTTGAAGGGACAGGTCTATAAGACCATCATTAGGCCTGTTCTTTTATACAGCTATGAAGCGTGGCCGGTGTTAGAGCGATACAAGCAAGAACTGCGTTTCGCGGAGATGAATATGCTGCGGTGGATGTGTGGGGTGACGCGTAAGGACCGCGTTAGGAACTCCCGCATTCGCGACAGTCTTCATGTCCGTGACATTGTGGATAAATTGCAGGAGTGTCGCCTCCGTTGGTACGGCCACGTTTTAACGGCAACCGGATGCTTACGTGGGAAACAAATGTCTGGCCATGCCGCCTCCGCCGGCAGGAGTAGTCCCAAAAAGTGCTGGCTTGACGTCGTAAGGAGTGATATGCGTGCCAATAGACTCACTACCAGGGATGCTGAAGACCGTGCGAAGTGGAGTAGAAAAACTCGAAAAGCGGACCCCGGGCACCGAAACGTAAGTTTAGGTTGCAACCGGGATACAACGCTTACTTGATGATGATGACCCTTACCTAAATTCAAGTCCTGGGTCAAATTATTTTATTAAAAAAGGGCTATTTACTCAGTTAACGAATTTTCTGAAGATAAAGCTGCTTTTACATAGCTGCATGCTCCTTAATTTTATATTTAATTTTGTAAGCTTACTTAAGCTGTACCGTAAACTGTTTTCTTTGTGTAACAATTTTCTTTATATGTATTATGAGCTTGTACACTGTTATTAGATAAAAAAATCATATGAAATTAAAAATATATATAAACAATAAAATAAGAGGTATAGCTGGGGAGTTTCTTGTTGCTTCTTCTCCTTGTTACAGCCACACAAGTTGTGAAGAATAACTTTAGTATATTACGTAATTGATATTTTGACTTTCAAAAAATGTTCTAGATAAGAACTTATTTTGAAATTTGAGTTTGAGTTTGTATACCGTGTCTACCACTGACTATGATATGCTAGCTAGGTGTGTGGTTGCAGTAATAAGTGTGGAGAACCCCACAAACCCGCATCGCCTTTCCCCTAAAGTTTCGATGCAGCACTGATAAGGTTTAGTTTTCCCCGGTCTAAAAAAGGTGCATAGATGTGAATAGGTGCACCTAGACTCAATTTTAAGAAGAAAAAGCTAGACAACCATCGGTTTTCTCTTTCAGGATATAGGTAGACAGTTGTGACCTGTATAAAACCTGAATAGATACGGAGAATCGCACAAGGCGCTGTGATCACGAAATAATGGACCTAGTGTTTCAACATGAATTGGATTGCAGGATTGGGAAGTACAGAGTTAAGAATTGATACCGCTGATAGCTATATGAGCTATCAGTGCAGGTTTTATAACAATATGTTCCTTAATTCAGTGTGTTGCAAAAGTAGGAGTCGAATCATTTTGATCGTGACCTGAGTGTGATACAATATGGACTTATTCTTTCATATAACTTATAATTAAAAAGGTAACTTCCTTTTGAAATAAATCATAAAAATATTATTAAAATGCATAAATGCAATACCAGTTCTAAATATTGTAACTCGATATGAATTAATCTTAGGCAATAGCCGGAAACCCAGAACAATGAGCTGGCGCCAATTTTAGTTTCGCCGCCGCTATATGGTCAAAGCTAGATATCAAATGCAATATACCTTAATAAGCAATCCGATAATAAATTATTTATATTTTTATATGGAGTGTAATAAAAGATACAGCACGAAGTGAATAAAACGTAATGCGTAACGTAATAATAGAATATAAGAGGCTGTACACTGTGACTAGTGTTATCACAGGACATGCAACTCGATGTCCGGATAACATTGCCATATTGGCAACTTTTAGGCAGTTTTCTTTGCCTAATGGCTGTGTTATATTATAATTTCGTCATAACGCTGAAGAAAAAAATACCAGATCTCAAATGTGTATAACTTCATTAAATTTGAACAAGAGTTGATACTGTTCTCTCAACCTAAGGTGCTCACGAGCAATTGGATATTACAGACTGTTTATGATATATTTTTATATTTACTAATAATTTTATCCGCATCAGAAGATGGTTTCTCGAACAAAAAGTCCTAACACGTAAGTTTTGTTACTCAATACTTAACGCTTAATTTGAATTTTAAATTATTTTATTTCAAAATTGAATCAATTTAATTACCAGGAAAGTCATTTCAAATATAGACAAGAAACTCTGTTTCTATCTTTGTCTGGTTACATTTAAACACACATACCCACAAGCATAGATAAAGACATAACACCCGTCATTGTCGGTTAACTATAGGTTCCAATCGTGTCACACGACAAGAAAGTATTACATAGCCACAACAATTCTAGTTCCGGACAGAAATGGTACTGCTCTAAATTAAAATGTCACGACTAAATACTTTTAAGAAGTACGAGTATTTTGTGAGAGATCTATGTACCTGCTACAGTTGGGTGACTATAACAAAGTAGCTCCACATTCACCTGTGTAGGTAGTTACTTTGTTATACCCGATTTATTTTAAGGTGTTACTACTTTTTAAAATATTTATTTCATAATTTCATTTTAAAATATTTATTTAATATCCTCCGTGCAGGGGCGGAGTAAGAATACCAACCCCTGCTCCCGGGGTCTGCCTGACCTGTCCTACGTGGTAGGGCCCCAAGCCCGTCTAGATGGCGACCTTTAGTCTTAAGTATGCCGCCATAACAACCTCGTGTTGTATTCCGGAATTAGTGACCCAGGTTCCTGTACCCCTATAGGACAGCAGCGTGTTTGCGGTGCCCCTAGCGTCGCAAACATCCATGGGCGACGGTAGCTGCTTACTGTTAAGTGGGCCGTCAGCCTTTCTGTTGCTCGTCAGCAATAAAAAAACGTAAGCCGCGGGCAATTTAGTGCATATTGATAAATAAATAAATAAATATACTGTGACATTTCACACAGCGCCATTCAATCCAAAGTAAACAGCAAAGCGCTTGTGTTATGGATACGAGACAAGAGTTTGCACTACTTATGTACTTTTTTTATGAATAGATACATATTAAACATAAACACCCATAGTTGGGACCAAAATCGAACCTCATAAGAGTTCCGACGCGCGAGTCATTTTAAAAGGGAGGTCGTCTAAGGTTGAAGAAACACCTAATATGAGCTATACATTCATCAAAATCATTGCACTATTTCCATTTACTAAAATACTTATGTAAGCTCATTATGTAATTAAATCAATCAAGTCGATTGTAAATTTAAAAAAAAAACGTTTTATTACTGACTTCTTGTAATTATCAATAACTTATAATAATAATACATATATATTTATTAACCTTGAAAAAAATTATAAATTATAATAACCTAAAATATGGTTCTGCATATAATGACTCCAAAAGTACGAGTGAGCCCTGACTTACAGACCTTTTTAAGGCATTTTAACATGCATCTTAAAAGTAAAAGTTTTACATGATGATGATGATACTGCATACAGTTTTTAATCTTGGCAAAAGTAATAAAAATGCTTTTAACATTTATGTTAGTAGATCAATTAAAAAAACAATAAATTTGCAACAACTATACAAACGTCACACATCATAAAATAAAAAGTAATTATGGGTTAACGATGCGTTCACTATTACTTTTACCGTATTTATACTTATTGAATAAACCTACTTTAACAATATAGTTATTTTGCGTTCGGTTGCCAAGCGCACATCCGTTTGCTATTGAAACCGAACAAAGAAGTTATTGAGTGCAACGATAAAACGATGTGCCAAACTTATTGACCGGGTTTTGAGAATAAACTTCAATCAAGTTCACGGCCAATGCTGAATTTCTTATTAGTTATTATTCTTTTTAATATAGTATAAATTGTGTAACTTATATTATTGAATTATATATAAACTAAATTATAAAACAAATTGTATTGTGGCTTTGAAGGATACTACAGACAGTTCAAGATCAGACAAAACCACTTGTGACTTCTAATTTAAATAAATTCCTAACAAAACACGTGTTTAATTTTCTGATCCCGAGTTGTATCTAGTTTTGCAAAGAGAATAATTTTTAAGCTTTTTGACTTTTGCAAAATTAATTAAATGTAAGGTATATTTCAGATTATGAAAAAAAAATTGAATTTGAATACTTAGCCTATAATGCTAAGCCTATATGCCTATAATTATAGCTTTGAAAAAATATTGCAAAAATTATCTATGAACAAATTACATTTCTAGCAGAATCTATATAAAGATATGGTTGCCTTTTCTAAAGAGAGTTCTCATATATCGAAGTTGTTTTAGTAACTATTACTTTGCTTAATTTTACTCCTCATGCAGGCTTTTACTTAAAAAAAAAAGTTTTTATATTATGATATTAAAAAGGAAAGTGTATTCACTTTATAAGACGCTAGTTACGTAATCATGATTATATACTCTGATTGATATAATTGCACGTAGATAGTAAAATAATGTTTCCATATATTGCTATAATCTGAATAATTTCACTATTTCACTTTAGCCTTTCTCATATTAGCATAGTAATAAAAATAGAAACTTAATTGTTGAAAGCCCTTTGATACGCAGATCTGGTCGTATCTAAAGATAATTTTATCATTTATATTATAAACAAATCTGATTATCATTTTCAATGCAACACAGAAAAACAAACTGGATTGTATATTATGCTAGAAGAGAATAGAAAAATTTATTAATACAATTATTTCATTAAATTTTACACCAAAACAGCAAACAAGCAATCGGTATGATGTTAACGTAATAACCTTTTTCACTGGAACATAAAAAAGTCACGCGGTTTCGGCTATAAATAAGAATAGGATAACCCAAAATAAAAAAGGCAACTGATATATACACTACAACTTTGCTAGTTCAGAAATGGAAAAATAAGGACAATATTTGATTTTCATATTAAGTTGTGAAGGCAAACGGCAGTTGCCTGAATGAAACCAAATTTATTTTCTTGTGACCCTCTGACCAGCCAAGTAAAGGACTTTTCACACAAGGGCATTGATACAATATTCATGAATCATGAAGAAGATTAATTATGTTTTAAATACTCAGGTTCCGAAAGCATGAGAATGTTTTCGAATAAGTAATCATAAAGAACTGAGATAACTTCAGCAACTTAATGCATAAAATCGAAGAAGACAGGAAAATCCGTTAAATATCGATCGAATACGACAAAACAATGGCCTTTATTCTCTGAATGTCGCAAAATAATCAGTAATCTGCTCGATTTTGACAAAAACGATATTGTCCTATATTCTATCGCGATTATGATTGGTGTAGGCCGAATAGGATTTCTCGGCGGACGTGACAATTGTGCCGGCGACGTGCCGCCGACACGCCGTGATCTCACCAGCACTCAGAATGACAACTATATTGCTCCTACTATGTATAAGCCTTCACCCCATTATTGTTTAGTTTTACAGAGTTAGTCATTTGCCTAATAAGAGAAATAAATGGGCCATGTTTACCATCGACACAAAAACATATGAACTATTTAATAAGGAAAAGGTTTAATTATAGGTATTTATTATATATATTATATTTTAAAACGGCCGTAAAATTTGATAATATTTTACGATGAGTTAAAACGTTTTAATCGGAACCATAAAATTCAACAACAACATAGCTTCATAGAGAACTTTAGGGAACATTTCATAACTTTATTTTCACTAATACTAGTTTTTCTGTTAATCACTTCCCTAAAAATGAAATACAATGTTTTGTATATTTTATTGAATAACACAAATAGGCACATAAATGTTTCAATTTTTATACGTAAATTGATACAAAAGCATTTATATACTCGTACACCGTGTTACCTCTGTTACCATACCTGTTATCATGAAAAAGCTGTAACTTTATACAACATTGCATGACATTTTGATTTATTAGCATAGTTTTAATTATTTTAGTCTCAAACAAGTATTGCATCTCGTTTGTAATGTGTCAATATAAAAATTTCTTACTACAAATATTTCATTTCGATCAATACGAGAACGGGGCGAAATTTGAGGTCAGTGTGGACAGGGGCATATCTGGACACTGGACAGGGACCCCTTTCTATGTATATATGTATGGTCTATGAAACTTCTCTTTCCTGATTGAAGTGTCACTAGAAAATAGAAGACAATATGAAGATAATTTTAGTTTACAAGCGCGATTGATGTCTTACTCGAAACCCAAAAAACATCAAAGGTCCTTCATTTCTTGTCTGCGAATACTAATTCGCAGACAACAAATGGTGATAATGGATTACTAAATCCATTATCACCTGAGGTAAATAATGGCTCGCCCAATTGTTATTGATCAGGGTCTATCCATATAGATATATTATATATAGAAATTATGCATTTAAAGCCATCCTTAAATGCATAAGAAATATGTACATAATATAAGATACAACTATAGGACTTTCCTATTATATTATAAGAATGCATTCAAAATGTTGGTCCAATTATTACACTGTAAGAAGTCGCATAAATAATACGCTTTTTACCATGCACTTGGGTTAACATCAAAAACCATGTTACGTCATTTCATTTGACTAAACTTTTGAGTTCCACTCGAACACTTGTTAGAGAGCATTTCTAAATTACAGTTTGACTCAATAGTAACGTTGTAAGAAGCTATATAAATAACTTCAAATAACTTATTTACTTATATGGATGTAAATGCTGCAATCATAGACATCACTTACAATATTTCTTAATAAAACTCACTAAATTAACAGATTCATCCCAAAAAAGTGTTTGTATGGGTAAGAACGCTAAGAGGTCAAATAATAAAGGAGAGTAATACAATATAACTAAAGACTCTTTGCAAGAGAATGATGATGCTGTGGTATTTTTGATGCATTTTTAGAATAGCATTTAAGTGTGATAATGAGAAAGCTTGAATTAGAAATCATATGGTTTGATATAAAGCAAAGATATGTAAGAGAACGTAAATGCAGATATAACCGATCGCATTAGTAAGTGGCGTGTTTGATTGAGAGTAATTAAAAAGTAAAGAGAAAGACAACTAAATTTTTTTTTAATAAATTTACACAATTAATATGATTTTAAAGACAGTTTCCTGCACAACTATTACGGTTGGGCTCAGCTTTCCCTATTGTGGAAGGCAGGCCATACTTTAGGGCAGATTGGCGGATTACACAAACTTGATATGCCAGTGTACATGTTTTTATAATGTCCCTTTACTGTCGGTATATGATAATTATAATATAGATACTTAGCGAAAAAACTCCTATAAATGTATGCTTTCCGGGAATTGAAACCATGACGTCTGGGTTGAGTATCGCTGTGATACCACTTGGCTATTGTGAACATGTGCCCTATCATGCGTCAATTTTAATCCACACAAATACGCGCATGGCTTTACCTGACGTTTAAAGGATTATTTATCATATACACACGTAATTAAACTATATATAGATCGTCGCCCTATGACAATATTTTCCTGGAATTCTAAGATAATTCGAATTCAATTACTCTATGATTCGTTGAAGTTTAGCTCACAGACCTCTAATTGCGTTTAGCAAAAACATGTTTCTGACAATGGGAATGTTATGACCAATCGGTTAAATAAGAGCAAATTTTTATTCTGACTCACGGTCAATGTGCGCGTAATAAACAATTCCAGTAAACAAGTTAAATGAGGAAAGTCTATGGAATTGTGATTGAAGTTTGGTTTATAAATAATGTTTGTCACTAATTATAGGGATAAGAGTTATGTCAAGGATATAATTACATTTCGCACATTTGTATTATGAAAGCAAGTATGTCCACTAATAATTTTAAGATTAGCGACCATGTAAGTTTTATTACAGCAGCACACTCTCAGCAGTGCAATCAGTATTTGTCTATAAAACCCAATGAGTTTCTAGTATATTATTTATAAGAGTTAAGTGTCAAAAGCATCCACACATGAAAGCTGAAAACGTTAATATAATTAATGCAAATGTATATAATATGCTAACAATAGATGTACCAACCGATCATAAAATGCAGTCGCTATTCTCTGATGATGAAGAGGACCCACTTTTATAAATTATTCATAATCATCATCCTCATCATGCTAAACCTTAAAATAAGCTAAGAGATACTTTCCAGTAATCGGTTTAGAAAGCTAATAACCTCCTAATAGTATAGATAAGATACGTCTATCCTAGCTATTTAACCACATACCTTTTAACTTATTTGCTATATACTTTGAAATTATCGGTGGCCTGTCATAACCAGCGACAGAACAACCCTAGTTCAGACACACTCAGACATACAAAACACAAATAAATAAACATATTAGAAAATTTCAAACAACGCCATCCAGTCCCAAAGTAGGATAGCACTTGTGTTATGGGTACTAGACAACTATTATACTAGCTAAGTAAGGCTCAAAGCCTGCCTGGATGGGAACCCTGGGCAGTAAAACAAAATTGGAGTGGTTTTAGCTGGTGTACAAGTTAGGTTAATCCTCTTGTCAGCAGTAGGGGCGTACGGGCGTATTGCATGAGAGTTAAATATTACCGCAAACAGCCAAGCGGTAGGGAGCGCACTAAGGATCTTTACCTTAAAAAAATAAAAAGAGCAATTGAAAGGATCAAAAGAGAAAGAGAGAGAAGAGAAATGCGTAAATTGTAATATTAAAAATGATAAAATATTTAACGAAGACATAGTTCTTAATATCGTAATCAACGGAGGTATATAACTTGCGGACATAATTAATAGCATGGTATATACAGTACCGTAAAACAGTAATAGATGTCATCGCGATATTATATTAGATTTTGTTTACATTAACCGGTTGTTGAACGGTTGACCTGATAAGCAGACTCGAGTAGTAAGAAAAATATATCATAAAACGCTCGCATTAATCAGTGCGACCCATTTGACATCTGGTTTTGGCAATTATTAATTCATTAGAATAAACCGATCTAAATGGTAGCGAAAATACCGAAATACATCGGTATTACGGTATATGTTTAAGTTTTTTAATTAAATTAACAAACAATATTACAGTATAACTACTGATTTGATCCGTAAAAATCAGCATGCACAATAGTTTTATATACTATATTTTAACGGATGTCTTATTTTAACAGACTTTGAACGCAGGTTCCAAGCCCGTCCCGAATCTCGGTGTTTTATTATTTTATTAAACATGTATAAAAGGTATTTATTTATTAAAAATAACAAAATTATATTACACTAATTACTTTGGAACAACATGGTGGTGTATGAATTTTTCTAGTATATAATTATGCTTCCTCGACAAAGCTTAAGTGTAAATTACTATTTACGAGTTTAAGCTTAGGGATTACAGGTTCAGGTTTGTGCCAACAGTCTATTTGGCTAGCCTAGCTATACTCGTATGTTTAATTGTCCTCAATCTTTATTATTTATTTTTAAATCTCTTTAAAATTTTCTAATAGTTTGTAACCTTTTTGTTTGTTATTAAATAAATTTTTTGCAAAATCATTTCGGGGATAATTTTTCATAGTGAGTACTTAAGAAAAAAAATATACACTTAATTTTCATGATCACTTGACGTAATCTTGCTCATATGGTAACGGACTGATATATTAGTACTTTTTAGTAAATAGAAAAAAAGAAATCTTTAGTACAAATTAACAACATACAATGGCATTAAAATGTGCCACTTTTATAACATGACAGTTCAAGGAGATCTTTTGTGCGATGGCGCCCGGGCACTTTTAATCGAGTAGTGATGATCCTCATTAAGTTTATAACACGTTCCAATTTATTTTAAATAATTACATAATCGGTATTTTTGAGGTTTAGGTTTTTTGATGTTTTCGGGGAGATTAAGAGGCGACCGACTAAACAAAACTTTCTACCTACGAAAATATATATTTCGTTTATTAAGCGCGCAATCATGTTATAGCGTTACAGTAAAAATTTTCGAAATATTGTTTTATTTCTATAATCGGTCATTAACATCCTTTTTTTTTTTGGTGTCGGGGAAAAACCTCTCTTGACGGGTTCCCCCGGCCCGGGGGGACCGAGGGATATGTGAGACTCCGGGAAAGATGTTTGGCCATCCGACTACCCACTAAAAAACCCCGCTGTTCTCCTATAGCCTACGCCCGGGCCCACGGATATATGGCCAGCCGATCTCGTGGCCCGGGCTGGCGCCGGCCCGCCCTTTGTCTTGAGGCGGGCCCCTTCTAAGGTGTTGGCGCCAGGGGGTCAGGATTTCGTCCCCCCGGCGCTCTCCTAACAACTCTAGGAGTTGAGGGGGGTCGCGGAACAGCACGCAGCCCTCACCCTCGCGGCAATGGTGCGGGCGGTGGATCCTCCCCCGAGGGGCCGCCCGCGGCCGCTTTTTACGGCGGCCGGAGGTCGTTATTTGACCTCCGGCGTCGCCGACGTGGCCTGCGTTGGCGGGAGGGGAGTGTGGTGGTCGACTCCCGCTCCCGCTCCGCCGCCTCCTTTGCGGACATGACTGCCTCGCAGAAGGAGGCGACGGCCGTCCATCCAGGATCGCTCCCGACCATGGACAGAACCAGGGCCGGGAGCGACAGGTCCACGCCGATTTGGGCGACGAGGGCGCGGCGCTCCTCGCGCCACGCAGGGCACACGGCGACAGTGTGGTTCACCGTGTCCTCCTCGTCACCCGCGCCACAGTGGTCATTAAAGCGCGCCACACGTCATTAACATCCTAAATTAAATTGCGATAGCGTAAATTTCGCAATTAGTGACTAAATTCAAAGTAATTCTAGGAATTCAAATTTTTTTATTGCTGTAGGACAGCAGACAGGCTGACGACCCGGTTAGAATTTAGCAGTCACCGTCGCATGTGGGTGTTTGCAACGCCAGTGGCATCGCGAACACAAGGTTATTATTATGCTGGCATACTTAAGACCAAAAGTGGTCGCCATCCAGACGGGCTTAGGGCCCTACCACGTAGCTAGTAGGATGGGTTGCTTTGTCACCTTTTAGGACAGGCCAACCCCGGCCGCATAGGTTAGTATTCTTTCTCCGCCCCTGCACGGATTAAAACAAAATACACAAACATTTCTAAATAAGTAAAAGCAAAATATTTTATAATCTGCATTTAGTTTGTTCTAGTATATGTCGCATGCTTAATCATAAACTGACCTAACTCAAAAAACCTGTTTTTTGGGAAATCGCAAAAAACGTTTTGTCATTTAGTACTTATCCCATATATTGACTTATAACTTAAATAGCGGTAACTCAGTGTGGGAAAGAGATATCGAAATAAATCTTAGTTTGGCCGATAGAGGGCGTCGATACAATGCTGCCCGTTATATTATCTCACTTTAGACCAAAATCGTAATCGGTCAGTTTATGATTAAGCATGCGATGTGTATAAAAGTCTTTATATGCGTGTTTCACCTAGTGTATAAGTACAATCTTTAAAATATATATTGTAAGCAAGTAATGTATTTTCAAACGAATAAAATAAAATATTTTACGCCAAGTTTTTAGTTGACCTAAAATTATAAATCAGCCGTTAACTGGTTACGAATATAAAATTAATCATTTATTTTAGGAACCATCTAATTATTGTCATCCGGATTATTGTATAATAAACATTTAAGTGTGAGGTCACACGTTCTAATTATTGAAAATAAAATATAAATTCAATGATTTATAAATTAATTCGATAATACCCCATCACTAATGTTTAGGTATAAGAGTATTTTGAACTTATCATTTTTACAGCTGCACTCACCATCGCCACTCATGATTTACGATAAATCTTACACATTTTTCATTTTAATGAACGCGTGCAATTAACACAAATATATTTCATGATCGTGTACATTAAAGCATTTAAATTTCAAATGTTTTATCACTTAAGCATTAAATATTATTGTCTTTTATTTTTTATTTACCGACACGGCTACTAATAATGCTTCTTTTATATTTGCTTAGCAGTGCCAATCTGCTACAGTAGAAATAAATAAATAGTGATAATAATAATATAAATTCATATTCTTAATAATCATTTGTTTGCACAAGTAATATTCAAATTGTTTTTTATTATACGACGTTTAAATATTGATGAATAGAGTTTCATAAAAGAAACAATCAAATGTCTTATAATTTCATGAACTTACTACATTATTTTGAATTAGTGGGTAATTGTATATTTTTATCGTGATAAGTTTTTTCCATAAATATATTACCAAAATAAAAATTAGTGCATTAAATACCTAAGTTCGACATATTAATTTATTACAAAAATGTTTTTGAGAAGATCATTATTTATACAAAGGAACCAAACTGCCTTAAAAACAGAATATTTGGTAGTACCGTCATAAATCTTAAATTATTATAGTGTCTATAAACTTATAACATCCGATTTTCTTATCCATAAAAATAATCAAGTAATTACTTTGTAGTAATAACATGGATGATTTTATGTTTGTTCGAATAAAAAAAAATACTGACCTGTCATGAATAATTATATTACGATTCACTAAACACACACTAGTTCCATAGAAAACACTATAACATATTATGTACACTTATTCACTTGAAATTTAACACAATTGTATGATGAATCGGAAAATACATCGATACTCACTACTTTTTCGAATCGAGTCGACAGACGCAGCCGGCGGACGGTACAGCGCGCGCGTGAATGAATGTCTGCAGGCACTAGCCACAACTAGCCGGTTACTTCGGTCTGGTTAACTAATAAACCCACTGACAAACAAGATTTTGATTACATCCTAATTGGTCAGCAAGTAGTCTTAAAGACTACCGTTGTCTTATCGGACGAATCAACCGGAGGGATCTATAAAATTAATATGTTGCATTAAAGTTTTAAAGAAACTCAACCGAATATTCTGAGCATGTATATTTCAATGAAATAAATTTAACAACTTTAGCATAAATTAATCAATTTAGTAACCGGAAGTAAAATAATTTTGAATAAAATTTCAATCATTTTACATGTAAATTTCGTAAAATTTAAAGAAAATATCTTAAGAATTTTTATAGTAAATTGAACAGTATAAGACAATTAGGATCCTATTATCTGATACCACCATATAGCTCTAATGCTGATATTTGATATCAATAGTTATTACACAAAATTTAAAATATCAAAAAATATCTAAAAAAGATTGAGATAAATTAAAACTACAATAAAACTGGTAACTGTAAAGTTTTACGGGAATACGTTCGTTGTACAATCAGATTGTCCTTTTTCTTTTTAATTTAATTTTTCATTAATTGAACAAATGTAGGATTTATGCTAAATAAATTAAAAATGTCTATTTTATGATCTCAAGTATAATATATAGATGATTGTATACAATACCTAGCGGCATTTTTTGTCAATGACCGGTCACCGCCTGGAGGCATATTTAACATCTTTAGAAGTAGGTATTTCAATTCCACTCACTATAATAACGGTAAAAAGTAAATATAATCGCATACTGCAGTATCATTTGTTGCAAATCTGATGAGATATTTATCGGGAATCTCCATCAGGACAGGCGGGTCACGGCCGGCGATTGTGCAAATAAGGCTCAACCACAATAAAGATTTGGAGATTACGTATCATTCGCCGTGTGAGCCGAAATCGCGTCTTGATGATGTTATAAAAGTTTTAAGTGTCGATAATATTTTGTAAATACCATTTACTTATTTTTAGTTTATGTTACACGTTAATCATGATAAAAATGGCTCACAACATCAAATTAATTGGTACTGAACTATCAATTAATTAGATCTTGTGACCTGCTTTCAGCTATCGATAATAGTTTGGGATATTTTTCATAGCAAAGGGGCCACTCTCGTTTGTAAGTAAATTTAAAAAGATAAACCTCGCGTTTCTATCTATTTCGTTGATAATTTTACTACAGCAATTGGGATTGCCTTGGGTAACTAGTCTTCAAGCCTGTATAAGTGTACAATCCCATTTAATTGCCTTTCAGTGGCATGAATAAAAGCATGCATTTTCATTATAAGCTCTGTGGAATCACAGCTGGATTCGATTATTAAGGAATATTTTAAAGTTATATATAAATTTAAAATTGATTAAACAGGTATTGGTCCTATTACTTAGAATACTAGTTTTAAAGTCTTGACTTTTAGAAAATACACAATGTACACATGTCTTCGTTGCTAACGAATAGTTTAAAGAGATGATATATTTTACTGAGTTCGTCATATATGGTCGAATTTTACTAATTATTATATTTAATTTAAATTATAAACATAATGTACCGTTCTGTCAAATATTTTAAATCGAATATCAATAGTAATTGTAATTATAATAAATAATAATTTGATTAAGGTACATTTAAAGGATAGACAACTTTACACAATGTGTATGTATTATGTCATAATTTACCTTCCCAGTTGTGGGGTCAATATCTGTAAGTATTAAATTTATTCTAACGATAACACCTTGCACACGTCATAGTTAATATGACGTATGCAAGTAACTCAATTGACAAGTACTGAAAACATTTCGATTACCAGCTTTCAAATGATCTTTCATTGCTTCATCACTGTTCATTTACCGAACTTATAATGCCACTTGTTTTTATTAATGCATTACTTTGATACAAGTATAATTAATTAATATATGTATTAGTAGTTAATATTAGTCTTTCAGTTATTTTGAGAGTCGTAAAAGGCGACAAATTGATTTGTCGCTTTTGCTTGGTACCACACCTTGATAACAGGAATAATCATTTAGAAAAAAAAAATGTGGCATAGCTTGTTTCGCGAATTAAATAATCTAACACTACACACTTTCTCCGCATAAACATCTGTGTCACATCAAATCATTGATTGATTTTACATCCTTGAAACGTATGATTTGTGTTTTCAAATATGTTATCAGCCTTAATAACATAACGTAATAAATCAAGGGGCGTTAGACAAGCAAACAATTCGATTGTTTGTCAGTCAGTCATTTCAAAACGATCTATCACGGATGTTCTGCAAAAAAGCTTTTCAATAATTTTTAACCATGCATTTTTTACCTTTGACTTGGCGTTTGAAGATTGCTCGTTACTAATTAACGAATCAAGGGCTTCAAATTGGGTTTACATTGTTAAATTATTTTTAATTAGGGTTTATTCATGTTTTAAATTAAATCACTTTTCAAATTGGTTTTCTAAATTCCTTCCTTTATCCGTTTAAGTATTCAGAAAGGTAAAAAAGAAAATAAGAGATTGTGTAACTTTATAAAAATTAAAAAAAAATATATACAAATTATACAGCTGGATTCCCGTCCCGAGTCTGGGTGTTTCTTTATAATATGTTTTAAACAAAATGGCTTGACGTCGTAAGGGTTGATATTTTGATATGCGTGCCAATGGACTAACCATCTAGAGATGCCGAAGATCATGCGGGCTGCAATCGGGATTCCACGCTAAGATGATGACGATGTTTTATAGAAAATAAAAGAATGAGTAGTGAATCAGCTGTGTAGCACTCGTAAACATAAGCGCTCTACTTTGGAACCACCTACTTCCTGTGGTGAACGCTATGTGAACTATCCTAGTATATTTATTTATTAATATTATGTTGAGCCAATTCTTTCATGGTAGTATACTGTACACGCAGATGAACTTTTTTACACTATATGTACTGATAAAAGGCTCAGAGCCTCATCTATTGTTTACCAAGATGCACCAACTGGTTGACCTGACTGGCCTAAGCTACTGGTGGGACTCCTACAGCGAATAATGAAAATAACATTTATAAAATGATGACAATAATAACATTGTTGCTAATGAATGGTCTATAGTGTTACGCTATGGGTCTCCAAAATTCCTACGAAAAATGACTCAAAGATAACCTCGGGGTCAATAACATTAAACAAGAAATTAAAAGTTCTTATATGTAGGTTTAAAGTTGTTTCGTTTCTTTCAACACGTGCTCAAACAATGTATCGAATCTAATGTATGCAAACAAGTATTAGGAATGTGTTCGGTAATATTTCAATACTCACATTAGGAAATAAATCTTTTCTCTTACTCGTATTACGTATATTTCTTTCTTATATTGTAAACAATGGAATCATTTTTGGTATATTTCATGTCTGTCGAATATGTTTATAATTAAATTATTTGTTTAAAATTCAATTTTTTTAGGTTTAGTTATTACGATTCCCAGCGTAGAGATGATCAAGATCACCATAATATAATGGCAGGTTTAAATATGTACACTGTATAACATAATGTGTGGTTTATTGTAAAAAAATATTATGACTATACATATAACAACAACATAAACAATAATATTGTAAGGACAACCGAAATAATGCTCAGGATTTTTTAATGCGTCGCAATTCCAGTATACAACACTCATGCAATTATAAAAATATAAAATTCTATATTAGCGTAACCTCAAACCATATAAGGCAAATATTTAAAGAATCTGACAAATATAAATTCATGTTGAGTGTGAAATTAACATTTCATAAGATATATGATTATTTATTTCTCATAATATTCACGTCACAGCTATACATGAATTGAATAATATGTTAAATAGTCGCCTTTTGAGTGATCATATTCACGTTTAGTTTTTAACTTACAGCCAATGCTACCAAAATATAAATTAAATCTTTGTATACTATTTTTCTGTGTAAATTGAAATGTTGTTGTAAAGAACAAGAGGGAAAAGTTAAAATATCACGCAAGTACAAATACGCAAAATTGGGAATACTTGAACTGTTACCAGCATTAGCAAGGTTGGCTTTTTTAAAGGTGGAAACGCTCGATGCATAGCCCACCGCTCAAGGGCTTTCGGCGGGGTAGTGTGGGACTCCCTTGCAATACACCCGTGCTCCCTCACAATTGACCATAGAACTTCAACTGTATCCTATATCTTTAAACGAGCAATTCTTGTATATATATATATACGAGAATTGCTCGTTATATAATTGGAATCTCGGAATCGGCTCCAACAATTTTCATGAAATTTAGTATACGGGGGGTTTCGGGGGCGATAAATCGATCTAGCTAGGAATCATTTCTAGAAAATTTCAAAAGGTGGCGTTTGAGTAGTCCCAATTTAAACTGAAAAATGACTCTTCCTGACATCTATCGGCGAATAATAATACTATTTTTTGAAATTGCTTTATCGACACAACCATACTAAAGCTATTCCAGCAGATGGCGTTGTTAAGTAACACGAAGTCAATGAGTGTTTGCTTTGAGGTTAGACTAAGAAAATCAATTGTTAATTTCCAAAAAAAAAAAAAATTCCGAGCAAAGCTCGGTCATCTGGATATTGCCCATTAATAATAAACCACCCCAGTGTTCCTCGGCTGCCGTGGGGAGGAATATGCTTCCACGTGAGTGAGGAAGGAAAGGCAAGCAGATTTTTATAGCTAATTGATGAAAAATAACATAAAAATATTCAATACACACAGCACCATCTAAGCCCAAAAAGTAAATAGCTTAGCGCTTGTGTTATAGATCTAGTACCCAAATATGTACACTAAATATATACTTTTCTTTTGTAAATAAAAACAGTAAGTATTATACATAAACACCCAGACGCCAGGCGGGAATCGAACCCTTGACTACCACACCATGGAGGTTAATTGTCAAAATCTTTAGGTTAGTTTTATAAAAGATTAGTAAAATACTCAACGCCCGGGAGGAATCTAGGCGAGTGTAGGTGGAGGCTCAGTTGTTCAGAACCCATAACGCGAGTGATCAGGTGCTTGCTCTAGAAGATATTAGATAGTGTGTATGAATTGTCCCAATATATATATATATATATATATATATATATATATATATATATATATATATATATATATATATATATATATATATATATATATATATATATATATATATATATATATATATATATATGTATTTATATTCGGATAAGGAGAAGAAGAAGAACTTACCGATAAAAAACAAATTAAATACATATTGATAATATCAAAAAGCATATATATATATATCAAATGGTGGAATTCTAAAACTAGTAATTTGTATTATTTTTCAATATAATGTCAGTCAGTACATTCGCTCATGGGACGATAACCACTAGCCCCATAGTAAAAGTCCACGATACGTTTGCCTGTCTCCACACTTACACTCCAGCAATAAAAATATGCTCACGATCGCAGCATCCCTGCGTAGGCGGTGGCCTTTTCAATTCAAATTACGATATAAAACCTACATTGGCGTTTATCGATTGGTAAGTTCATGTTTAACAGCCTGTCAGCTTATCGTAAGGCCATGTTTACGACTTATTCATCGAGTTATGCTGAGGTATTTGAATGCATGTTTACCATGGGAAATGAATTGAAAATCAACAGTTCCGCCATAGTGGTAAGGTATGGCGAGGTTTGTTATTGAGTTGCAAGATGCCAATCATGTTTTGAGACTTTTTACAAGCTTATAGCAAGTGTTAGTAACTAGGCAGTAACGGGTATCAAGCACCTATGTTTTAGTATTACTTATTACTTGTACAAAGCATAAACTGCGGACATAAAAGTTAAAAATAGACATGTACATAGGCGAGCTTAACCTAAGAGAAGTTTTCTCTAAAATACTACTTCGAAGATTCAGTCCTCGACATTGACTAACATTGGAAGGATTAACTTTTATTCCAATTACAAGTTAGAATATGTTTTTTTTATTATTTATTGCTGTAGGACAGCAGACAGGCTGACGGCCCGCTTAGAATTTACCAGTTACCGTCGCCTATTGCAATGCCAGTGGCATCGCGAACACGCTGCTGTCCCATAAGGATACAGAAATTTGGGTCACTAATGCCGGAACACAACACAAGGTTATTATGGCGGCATACTTAAGACCAAAGGTGGTCGCCATCCAGACGGGATTGAGGCCCTACCACGTAGCTAGGGTGGGTTGTTTAGTCGGCTTTTACAACAGGTCGACCCCAGCCGCAGAGGTTAGTATTCTTTCTCCGCCCCTGCACGGATAAAATTTACAGGGTTTTGTTCTAATTTTGGGTCTGCTCTGCTACAACGAGATTATGATTATTATTATACGTTATTTGATCGTTATTTAATACAGAGATATGAGGTTGATTGTTATTATAAAATTATTTTTAATTTTTGACTATAAAATCCTGAGTCTTAAAAATGAGTGCAGAATTGCCAATCTCATTATTTTAATAAGAAAAATTTTAGTAAGAGTACATACATCTCCTTGACCTTATTTCATAACAAAATTAGCTGCAGTTTTCACCGATGTTCACGGAAACTTCAACACATTCAAGCACAATGAGCCAATTATAGACGCAAAAACTAGAGAAAATATTAAATGAATTTTCCTTCCACTATGAAACTAGCATATTTATAACGTTTTAGAAAACATAACGTCCCATTAAATTTTCACCAAGTTACTTGTGTTCGACACGATACTACATATCTGAAAAGTCGTCGCGTGAGAGGTTTATGTTCAATAGGATAAAATATTTTTATAGGCTATAATAATATCGATCAAAAATTTTGCATACCTCAAATTATAGTTTAAGAAATTACTAAAGAATTAACCAATTCTTAATTAAGAACTGAAATAACAGTATAGTATTTTAATAGATATGACTTGTATTGTAAGTTTCTTTTAAAAATATATTCTACTTAGTCGTACACTACTGGCGGAGTGGTCGTGGCCATGGATAGACGATCTACTAGGTTGGTTGCGGCTTCTGCAATGCTTCTCCATCTCTCCCTATTTGTGGCACTGCGTGTACATTCAGTGAGGGAACACTTCGAAGATGATTTGATGAGGTAATACAATGAAGTTAATCAAGTTCTATTATTATATCGTTACGTATTATACCTATTTTAGCGCTGTGGTTAAAGTAACTAAAGCCAATAGTAACCCGTCTCGGTTTTACGGATGTGGTCACAGCGCTTGGCCTCTTCGTTGTAACTATATCAAATTACTTATTGAATAAAATAGCTACCTCGTGATAGGAATGACGACCTATCGATTATAATGTGTGACGAGGTAACTACTAAGTAAAATTTCAAGCTTTTTATTCTCGGCTAGCTAGTGCAAATTAATAATACAATTACATGTGTGTAGATAATGCACAAACGAAAAATTTATACCCTATCACACGTACATCGCTACAGCGGTGACTCCGGCGTCGAGCAGATAAATATAAGAGTGTGTTAATAATAATAATCTTTATTTGTTGGTCAAAAAACCCACTATACAAAAATAAAGTAAAATTAAAACATTTCTTCTATAACATTCCAAAACACGATTTGATTTGATGTGTTAAATAAATAAATAGGTCTACAAATATAAATCATCTTGTCAGTAACCAGACAGTCATTTTATGCTACGATTGAGGTGTACAGAGTTCCAACAATTATCAAACCTCGCCATTAGTATTCTTATAATATATTTTCCGAAGCGCGGAGGCGAAACCATTTTAGGCCAGTATTAGGCCCTTAATATCTTTTTAAATTTGTTATGGCCATCATCATATTAGCGTCAAATCCCGGTTACAACCCAAACTCCCACTTCTGTGCCAGGGGTTCACCTTCGGACCTTTTCTTATCCATTTCATACGGTCTTTGATATCCTTGGTAGTACTTTATTATGACTGGTTAACAAATAACAGTTGGAGGAATTCGAGAGAGTTAGAGAATTTAAGGTAGTTTACTGCCACCGTCTTTTGAGCAAGTGTGAGAGCTGTTAAACCTATATCGATATAACATATTTTTTTTTTTTACGGGGTGGGGAAATCCCATGGACTACCTCCGCCTGGGGAAAGGCGGAGGGGCGTGCCGGATTCTTACAGGCTAAAACCACCACCCCGGTGTCTCCTCACACGTGCGCGCGGGGCCGCGGGAATCCAAATTCTTCCGCAGCCCCACACTAGTGCTGGCCCGGTCTGCCCGGGCCTCGTCTCCTGCACGGGGTAGTGAGGTGTTTAACTACCCCGTGCATCGCCTCAGAGGCACGCGCCGACACCCGCGCGCGCCTCCACCTCGGGTCCATCGAATAGGGGGCGGGAACTTCCCCAAGTCCCTCGCCCCTGGACCTATTCATGGGGGCTGGAAAAGGGCGTTGTCCGCCCTTCTCCTGCGCCCGGTGCGCCTTCTGCGGCCGGGGAAGGGAGTCGAGATCTCCCTCTCCCGTTCCGCAGTTTCCTTCTGCGACATCACGTCTTCACAGAAGGACACCACTGCGTCCCACGACTCTGCGCTACTAACCATCCTCCGCACTACGGCCGACAGCGACAGATCGCCTCCTACTTCATTTATGAGGACACGGCGCTGCTCCTCCCAAGCTACACACTCGGCGAGCGTGTGTTGCGCCGTATCCTCCCCGCAATGGACGCAGTGGTGGCACTGAGCGTCCGGCTCCCTGTCTATGCGGCACAGGTACTTGCCGAAGCAGCCGTGCCCCGACAGCACCTGCGTCACCCTAAACGACAGGGAGCCGTGCCTTCTCCCGAGCCAGTCGTCGAGTACTGGCCGGATCGCCTCGACGGTAGCGAGGCCGGCGGTAGGGCGCAGAAGCTTTTGCCGCCATTCCGCCACCAAGACCTGACGGAGCTCCTCTCGGCGCAGCGCGATCTGCCGCTGCGCCGGCCTCGAGCCCCGTGCCCGCTCTTCCTCGCGCCATCGATATAATGACGCGAGTACTTTCGCCTCTAGGTCCCAGGGCGGGAATCCGGCCAGGACGCAAGCCGCCTCGTAGGAAATCGTGCGATACCCGCGGACGACTCTGACGGCCATCGCCCTCTGCGGTTTACGCAGAATGGCGAGAGTGCTGGCCGTCATGTCCAACGCCCAAACAGGGGCCCCGTACAGGGCTATGGACCGCACGATTCCCACGTACAACCGCCTACAGGCGGCGCTCGGGCCCCCCATGTTGGGAAGCAACGTCGAAAGCGCGCCCGCTGCACCCATCAGCTTGGGCGCCAGCCGCCGGAAGTGGGGCCCGAATTCCCATCGGCTGTCGAGCACCAATCCCAGATACTTCATGGTGGACTCGACAGCTATCCGGGCCCATCGATTTAACATATGGTTTAACATGTACGATATAATGGATGAGCTTTTAATAGAAAAACGGTACACGTAAATTGGTAATTAATATGGTTTTTATTTTATTCAAGGAGTTGAATTAAGCATAAGTATTAATTCTGTTAATTTGACAACAGTCTTAGTACTAAGTCGGGAAATTTAAACTGTTTAATTACTATCGAACTCACACTTAATAGACTTTTGAGTTTAAATGGAGGGGTATAATTCTTTTTAATTTTTAAGAAAAAAATGTTCATAAAGCTAATATTGTTAAGTATTAAGTCAATTGGCATATTATAATGACGACAATACTAAAATGTCTCATATTGTATTAATTGCAAGACACTTTCACAAATTTCGCACGAGCCGGAAACCAGGTATTGTTTGTTAACTTAACAGGATTTAGGTTTGTGTGCTACCTACGTATCATTCTTCTTCCATGTATGGCGTGGACCGCGCTTATACATACGATATATCGATTAGAAACGTGACACGTCACACGAATGGAAGAAATTCGATAACTAACTATGGTTAATTTCAGTTTTATTTATGAAAAATATTATACTCTCAAATAAATTTGTTAAATAACTATTATTTGTCTATATTTATAGACATGCATTTTTAGTTTCTTACGTTGGTACTATTTAGTCAACAAGCTCCTTAATTTCCCGTGTACCCGTTTTGCTCTAAGATCATCTGGTTTCTAAATATGTCACCATAATAAACTTGTGTTCTGGCATAGATGATTCCAGATCACATACGAAGACGGCAGCGTGTTAGCTGTGCCCCTGACGTCGAACCATAACGGACGGTAACTGCTATTAAGTCAGCCTTCAGCCTGTCTGCTGTTCAACAGCAAAAAAACCTAACATAGCTGAACCTTTTCTGCCATATATTTAAAAAAAATACCCTTCTATCTATCTATCTCTATACCGAAATTCATTAAAATTCAACGGTTCAGCTATTTACTTAGGCGTGAAAACGTAACAGACAAACAGACAGAGATACTTACACATTCATAATATTAGTATGGATTTAATTATGACTGAAGTGAAATACTGAAAGGTGGTTTGTATAATAAAAACAAAAATCTTATTATGATATATCACATATTCATCAAATATTTATTTAAGAATCTTCAAGGATTTGATTGATAAATATTGATACCTACATAAGATGTTCTTAAAGATTATTAAATTAAAATGGAAATAAATTATAATCGTGAGCCATCACTAACATACTGAGTATACCTGTCCGATGATTTGTGATCGTCCGATAGCTATTTCGGGTAAACCAAATATTCCCGCGCCGCTTTCATTTTTGGCCGTGAATAATAATAACAAACAAAATGCGCCCGGATATAATGAAAGTTTTGTTATGACGTTATGAAGATTGATTTTATTAGTTATTGGAAAATTAATAAATGCGCCAGTATTTTAACGAAATAATTGAAGCATGAAACTAGTTTTACCTTTTTGAACACGTAACAAATGAATCCGTAAAGAACATGATCTCTATTACTGACAATACATTTAAATAATATTTATTGATATATGATTCATATTTATAACACTATAGGAATTCATACTCCTTTGTTTTTAGATAGAAACAGAAAGATGAAATTATCATATCTAAGCTCGTGAGTATGTCCCCTTATTATTGCTTTGCTCCGTGACTATTTTTTTAAATTCTAGTATTGATTACTACTTGTCAATGTTTTTAATTTATAAATAAGTTCAATTATTTTATTTCTAAATTAACTCTATAGAAATTAAATTGGTCTTTATAATATATATCTACATTAATCGTAAAGCTTCCGCGCGACACGAATAGATTAAATATTATTTACCATTTGTTGAGGATTGCGTGGTTTCCGATGCGCTCTGGGCACCTTTTGCCCGGTGACTCCTTCGAGCACGTCAGCCAAGAGTAGACCATCTGCGCAATCTCTTGCCAGACCGCCGCCGGATGTCCCGGCGCGACGTCTCGACCGAGCTCGCTCCAGATAATGGTTTGCCCAATCCGTGTATATCTGACGACAAAGAGATAAACATCAATATAACAAATCTAACAGCAGAATCAAATATAAATCAACGGTGATATTTTTTTAGATTAGAAAAATTTTCGAGATCGAATTGTATTTACCCACATTTTTACTTTGAGATAAAATAAGGTGTATTTTAAGTCCATCCACGTAAAATGTTTAATAACGCAATTTTTAATGAAAATATAAAACATATTCATGAATTAATTTCAGACTACGTGCACTTAATGAGTTTTTTAAATTATATATACTAATAATAAACTACATATTTTATATTATAACACTTCTAATTACAAAAAGCGTTAGCAATGTCTTCCTGACCCAAGCGTAGCCACTTTTTTTCTTTTATAGAGTAAATATCTACAAATTAATTTAGATAAGATGACATTTCTTGTATCTAAAGTATAAGATTAAAGTGTAAGATGAAACTAAAAATAATGCCTAAATCTCCATTGTATTATTTAACAACCAGAGTTGTATTATAAGACTAAAAATTAATAAAAGACGAAAGACCCCGGGCGCCGAGAGTTTGGGCTACAACCGGGATGGCCGGGATGACCGGCTAAGATGATATATATATATATATATATATATATATATATATATATATATATATATATATATATATATATATATATATATATATATATATATATTTATATTTATAAAGTGCGTGACAGGAACTAGAGAAAAATTAATTTGCTACTAATAAGACTCATTACTTCCGGACAATTTTATCGTATTAAAGTATGTAGAACCACTAATTAATAGCTCACACGTGGTTAATTACAAGCCCTTTTACTGTTACGCTGTTTAAAAATCAGTTTCACTTTGAACCAACTGGCGAACTCATTCACTTTGTTTTAGCCTTGTTATTTTATTCAATCACATAAGCAATACTACAAATTCCTAGTCTATTATTTTACCGGTATAAAAATTATACCGGTATACAGGGTTCCTTACGCTCCATCTCAGATATCATACCTGTGACTTTTATGTTGATCTCCAGGTTTTTCATAAGGTCATACGCTGAAAATGATAGTTGTTGAGCGGTTTGAACTTCTAAGTCGTATTTTTTTGTATATATAAATAGCTTTCCTCTAGAAGTAATGGATTTTAATACCAATATACTTTTTCAAGATAATGGATTGCAGGCTGGTGACCTGTACCTGTCAATGTACTTATTTTTTAGCGATTTTTAGAGTAACTTGTTTAGGTACATGTAGTGATATAATCTGTTTTTTGGGTACGAACCAAATCCACCAAATTTAACTATATGTCACACTACAAAATCCACTACAGCTGCAATACTATAATACACTACAAATACAATATAACTGGGCTCGAGCCTCGCCTTCTAAGGTTTCGATCTAGCGAACGGACAGTATATCTGCCACGCTTGTCTAAGGCGGATTGACGAATTTTTTAATTGAAAGTCGCGAATAATTACTAATATCGGTAGGTCAAATGTTAATTACTTTCATCGTTGTAGACACGTATTTTATGAAATAATAGTACAAAGTACTTGAAGGAGACCATAAATAATTTTATGTAGCGTACTCAACAAAGCAATTGATAGCTTTTTCATTGCATCCCCAACATATATTGACAATAAAAATTTAATGGCATTTTCAACACGTTTAACAAAGAAGTACGGATGGTTGCAGATATTTGCGACTAACAAGGGAAGCTAAATGTTAGTTTTATTCCTTTTTGCCTGTATTTTGACTCATTGAGGAACGATTTTAAACAATCAAAGAAGCAAATTTATATTACGTATGTGCACAAAATTTTAAACCATCTCTAAGCGGTAAAAAGGGTGTTATTGATTTGTAATATTTATGCTCGGCGGCTATACCTGTGCCATTAGCTTTGATTTATGCAAAAAAGTGTATGCAAAAAAACAAAATTAGGTTTACAGACAGCATACATCGTTATAATATCATTTGTCATTTCTCTGTGTTTTCCCAGTCACAAAACGTACCTATAGTGGGTGACAGCACTCTCTCTTAGTATTTGCAGGAACCTTACCTAATGGATACCTATCCGGGACTGTATGATTGATTCTAATCAATTCCTAACTTTCTCATTTGTTTTTCTAAACAGAACACAATAAAAGAAATCTTAAAAAAACCACTATCAGATGGAGTCTTGATACAAAGTTTATACATAATAGTTAACTTTGAACGTATAGCACGGTTATGATTGATTTTTTTTCTTCTTAAAACTTAAAACGATTTATTAGGTATTAAGACTACAGAGTGTGAGGTCACCTATGCAGCTCAGTGAGAATTCTTAAAAGGATTAAGTCATATTCCAGTCAATTTTTACAAGAATGGGGACAAGTGGTTAGTGGTAGTGTCGCGACCGATTGTCGCCGGCTATGACGTTCAGCCGCTCACAAATAACTATAGAATACAATAGTATGCTTGGGTATAATAATGACGCAACGTTTCGTGTAAAATGGTGGATTTTCTCAAATGTTTATATGTTTAAGTGCAGAATACAAGTATACTATCATTGTTTAATTACTAAAAATAAAATAGAGATACTTAAGATGTTCTACTCCGGTTTCTAGAAGTATTTGTCCGTCAGGATTCATTATGTCTATCCAATAATTGGCTTTGGGAGATCTAAAATATAACAAATAGCCCAATAAGGACAGCATTCAGTTTTTTTTGTCATTTTATTACTAGACGCAAACTGTAATACATTTTATTTTACGAAACCAATCAAGAGACTATTAATAAGTACCATGCATAATATTTTCTTTTCGGATTTTTTAAAGAAAAATCGTGATTAAAATTTAATTAAAATTGGTAAAAAGTAATATTTACTTTGACGCCACTTTTTAAAATTATATACATAGAACAGTTATAATACTATATATATATATATATATATATATATATATATATATATATATATATATATATATATATATATATATATATATATATATATATATATATATATATATATATATATATATATACATACATAGTAGGGTAATTCATATTTGAACGTCAATTTTTTTTCGCAGCAAAATACATTTCATAAGTTGAGAAAATATACTGTCCAAATTGGAGCTCTTGAATTATAAGTGCATTTTTTTAATTTTGCAGATTTCCCATCTAAAATACACGTAAAGTTTGGTTTTTTTTCTTATATTGTTGCTCAGCGGCATTTCATAGTATCATGCTGCCTAAAGATAGGTTTTCCTAAGAATGCAACGCAAACGCTGGTGCTTATTTTGATGGCACTTTTTTCTCCGTGCACGGACGCAATGCAGGGTCGGCCTGTCGTAAAAGGCGACAAAACAACCCACCCTAGCTACTTGGCAGGCCCCACTTGGATGACAACCACACTTGGTCTTAAGTATACCGACATAATAACCTTGTGTTGTATTCCGGCATTAGTGACCCTGGTCCCTGTATCCTTATGGGACAGCAGCGTATTCGCGGTGCACCTAGCGTTGCAAACATTCATAAGCGACTGTAACTGCATATTGTTAAGTGGGCCGTCAGCCTGTCTGCTGTTCTCTCATTCTCTCTCATCTCATTCTTGATCTCATTCAAGTAGTCAAAGAATAGATGATTCTAAATTGTTAGAATAATCAATATACAACAACAAAATGTTCTGTAAAATATTCATTCAATCCTACAACGGAAGCCCTACGGTGAGTCATATAGATTTTATCGATACATGTTAATAGAATAATCATGACAAGATGTGCCGAAGCACTCGATACTTTCCTATCTCCTTGTATCACGGCTGTTTATTCAAATTGACTTCAAATAACTTTAGATAGCCATAAATCTAGTGACCGGACACTTTTATCGTTACATAGTTGTGATGAATAGTTGTATCTGCTTCTGTCATATGAGTATTGGAGTTCTACTTTGTAGTGCCGAAGATTCTTATAATTCAAATATATACAGCGTAACTTTAATATAACGAATCTTAATGTAACGAATTACTGGATTAAACGAATTTTTCGAAACCCTCTAGAACTGCCCATTAGTGCTAATGCAAAATATACCTTTACAATATGAATGCTATCAAAAACCTCTTTACAGTGAAATTTTCATCATTACAGAATACAAAGTATTATTAAACTTTAATTAATCTTTTTTGTTAGAATTGTGTAAAATCTTTAAAAATAAAAAGTACTGTATTTTCATTAAAGTATTTTCATTTATTATTGGAAATCGTGCGCTTTGACAAGGTGATCAAATGATTATTTACATAATGAGGTTAATTAACAACTTTTCTTGCCTTGTTAAAACGAAACGTAGTCTAACCTCTATTTAGCACACCTCATTGTCACGAATTACTTGGTATAACGAATATTCTTTAATACCCTTCAGATTTGTTACATCGTAATTGTACCTTAATTGAGAAAATACCTACAAGCTTCCGAGCTTATCTGCGTTTGTAACCAACTCATCCACCATAGATAAGTATGATAAGAGAAGTTAAGTGTGGAACTTAGCAGTTCCCCTCAGGGGCGCTTCTCTGTCCGAGGAGTGCACGGGTGTGCGTACCCGAGGTGCCCGAGCATCCGCCACCTCATTCCCCCTTTCCGTCCGAGGCGGCGGAGTCCCACCTTTCTTCCCGTCTACCTCCCACATCCTTTCCCAACTTCGCTCTCTGTTCGTGGTACGGTCCCCGGTGGGATGGTTGCGAGTACTGGTTGGGGTCCCGGGTTCTGTCCTGGGCCCTGATTTGGTAGTCGAAACCATGCCCATTTCGACTGCGCCTGCACAGAGAGTGTTCCTGGGGCGGGAATGGCATCTACGCTCTCCGTCGGTCTGGCTGGGTTGGCTACGACGTTGGGCGACTCCCTGGTTTTCTGGGGTGTCGTCTGGTAGTCGTACCCACGCCTGACTGGCACTTGGCGGAGATGCAAGTCCCGCCCCGTCCAGAATCCTCCAGCTTTAGGCTGGAAGCAGTCAAGTCCGCAAAGGAGGCGGCGGAGCGGGAGTGGGAGTCGACTACCATACTCCCCTCCCACCAACGCCGGCGGCGCCGGAGGGCAAGTAGCGACCTCCGGCCGCCGTATAAAGCGGCCGCGGGCGGGCTCTCGGGGGAGGATCCACCGCCCGCACTATTGCCGCGAGGGAGAGAGCCGCGTGCTGTTCCGCTTCCCCCCTCAAATCATGTTGATTCAGAAGAGCGCCGGGGGACGAAATCCTGACCCCCTGGCACCAACTATTTAGAAGGGGCCCGCCTTAAGACAAAGGGCGGGCCGGCGCCGGCCCGGGTCACGAGATCGGCAGGCCATATATCCGTAGGCCCGGGTGTAGGCGATAGAAAGAAAGAAAGAAAGAAAGAAAAAATGGAACTTAGCAGTGGGACACTGTGGGCTGTAATTAATATTAATGAATGAAAGATTGAATAATTTGCCAGATATAACTAATATTACGCATTAAACGCGATTATTAGAAGCCCACTTTCATTTTCATGAGATTTATGTTATCGGATAATAGGCCGTTTAGGGGAAGACTTCAAAAGAAAATTTCCTTTCGTTGTTATACTATTTCTTTATTGTTTGCATAAAATAGCGTTCTAACCCAATTTCCTTGAACATTATGGAGCTAATATCTTAATTTATGTTAGTATTGTTTTAAAATGAGTGTAATAATCCATTGTAATAATATCCGCTCAATGTGAGCTATGTGTGCTTTTTATCCGTGCAGGGGCGGATAAAGAATACTGACCTTTGCGGCAGGGGTCTGCCTGTCGTAAAAGGCGACAAAGCAACCCTAGCTACGTGGTAGGGCCCCAAACCCGCCTTGATTTCGACCACCTTTTGGTCTTAAGTATGTCGCCATATAACCTTGTGTTGTGTTCCGATATTAGTGATCAAAGTTCCTGTACCCATACGGGACAACAGCGTGTTCGCAATGCTACTGGCGTTGCAAACTCCCATAGGCGACGGTAACTGCTAAATTCTAAGCGGGCCGTCAGCCTGTCTGCTGTCCTACAGCAATAAAAAAATTAAGAATATAACTTTCTCAACAAAACTTAATAAAGGTGGAATTATCATTAATAATATCCTTTATTACCTTATTATTTGTCAGGTAAGAGTATATGACCAAAAATTATAAAAAATATCTTAGTACATGCGCCTTTTAAAATCATATTCGTTCAACAAAAACAAAACTCTTAACAGAAGTTATTTACACTCTACAAACGTTATTCACGCTTGAAATATACATGCGTAAATTTTGTGCCGGGATCTAAACAAAGCAAACAAATCAGACTCCAGCATTGTGATTCCCTGGAGGCTGATGCGGTTAGCTCCACCAATTGTTTTCATAGAACTTGCACGGTGGATTAATTTTTGCAACAAAAGCGTGGCTTCGTTTTTGCAAATGTTATCTTCCAATTTTAAAATATAGAGATATCTGATCTTCTAAACTATATTTTTGTGCAAAGAGATTCATCACATAGAGATGCCGTAAATGAAAGGAATACGAATGAGATGGTTATTATTGTTTTCTTTACTTATAATCAATGTCAAAACGTATATGACATTGACATTGACATATATGACAACAGTATATGGATTAGGCATTGAAATAAAATAAAATGTTGGTTATATCAGTTTCATTGAAATAATAATACAGCTGATAGACGAGTATTTTAAATTCAAATTTCATTTATTTCCAGGTTTTAAATTGATAGAAAAATCTTTACTGTTCACCACACAGTTACGAAATACATAAATTAAGAAGAAAATGCTTAATTTGAACGCCAAAATAAATATGACAATCGTGTTTTTTTTTCTGGTGGCATGAAATTTTTATTTCTAACAGTTACAGACCAAAAACCGTTCGCCTTTTTACATCGATGGCAACTGTGGCACTCCTTTTTTTGGACAAAGAAAATAGAGATGAAGCTAGTGATGCTCTTTGAGACTGCAACTTCGAAAGAAAAAAATAAAGTGAGGCTTAGAAGTAATTTGCCATCCTTCACGATGTACTAGGATCGAGATAGGAGCTCTCATTCTTGAAGCTAGCCAGAACCGCACAGTCAAAATGCAAATCGTTGTAAACACGTTGAAACATGTTTAAATTTTATAGCTACTAAAAATTGCTTTTTATGAGCAGATTAATGAATAATTCTTCGAATGTTGATCATTTTGACATTGATATCACATTACATTGTGTAAACGGCTTGAGCGTTATGATTTAAGCATGTGCATGTAGACTTTTGACATCAAGCCGACCTGGTTTTAATAACCGTAAAATGTATCATTACTGCATTTTAGTGAAAATTAATATGACATGTTATAAATTTAATTGCAATAAAAAATGTCATTGTCAATCAATTGTCGTCCACTACTGAATATATGCCTCCTTAAGCTTAACAACGTCCCATAGCCCGGTCCCGTGCCTCTTTTTTGGAAGGCGGTTCCCAGTCTCCTTGCGTTTTGCATCTAGCCATAACATTGCGTAGATCTGTGGACTTATACAATATACAAAGATTAATCTGGAAGAACTAAAGAGTCAGACAAACTATGTATTCTAAAAGTAAACATAGTTTAGGACGCATCAAGTGCGCTGTACATCAATGATTGGAGAATAGTTGCCGAAAAGAGCTATAACTGAACATGTCATTGTGTTTCTTTGGCATATTCCAGTAATATATAGATGATGCCTGGCTATAAGTCGCAATATAGATACAAACTACTCTTCAAAAAATATAATACAATGAATTTCCTTTTAACTAAAAAATATTTACTGCAAGTTATTAACAGTTTGCATTTTCTGAAAGCATTAATCAACCGCTTTACAATCGTTTAAGTAACAAACAAAAACAGATAAAAATATAAAAAAGCACGTGGTTTTAATATTTTTTCAAAAATAGAACATTACAATATGGGTTTATATAAATTTGCACCAATTAGCAACCAAAATTCAACATGTTATAATAATAATTTAAGATTAAGGATTATGTTGTGAAGTTATGATGATGTGATCTTAAGCGCAATTGGTGGCAAAAATGCATTCAATTAAACACAACACGAGCAGAAATTCAATATGTCCTTAAGCTTAGCAAGATTCATAGCCTACACAAATTGTTTTAATAGGTTAAATGATGATTTAAATGCCCGAGCAATTCGTCGTGTATATTCGCATTTCACTGAGAACAAAGTTGAAATAATGAATTCTTGTAATTCTTGTTCACGAT
Organism: Malacosoma neustria; assembly: GCA_963693495.1. NCBI lineage: Eukaryota > Metazoa > Arthropoda > Insecta > Lepidoptera > Lasiocampidae > Malacosoma > Malacosoma neustria. Next base: position 9,900,230 of record OY856374.1, read on the forward strand.
TCAGTTCAGATAGGTACTCAGGAGTTACTCAAGTCAAATGAAACTCAGAAAGAATTATATGTAAAACATACATCATGTACCTAGTTGCTTACTGATATTATACTCGAATAACAATCTAGAAGAGTTCGAATTATGCACCATTTAAGCAGTTTTTCTCGTCTAATGTGTATATTATACAATTGCAATGGAGTAAGAACATATCGTAAGTGATTGACGTGAAAATGACAATGTCACATAGCCCTTTTTGTTTTTATTGTTTTATTCGTGTTACTTCGAGAGTTAATGAGTAATAATGGTGGATTATTACATGTTAAGTATTCGGTTATGTACATGGGTGTAGACAAGTGAAGCAAAGTGGTGAAAAGTGCATTTTCGTGTTTCCTTTCAATCTCCGCTCAAGTTCCAGTAAAGCATCCACCGGCTTTACTGGATCACTGGAGCTGTAGTCACGGAATGATCTGACTTCATGACGTGACTACAGCTTGAATTGCGTAGTCGTGACTGTGGATAGTGGATGACTTGATTTTGTTTAAAAACATGAAAATTTTTAATTTTGAATTATCCAAATACTTGACACTGGCAAATACATTGAGTGTGGCGCCATATTGATATTGACAATGTTCATGTTTCGTTTCCTTAACTTGACACTGGCAAGTTGGCACTAGATGGCACTTTTCCCAACGATCTATTAGAAACCTATAATGAGAATTTAAAGCAAGAGGGTCATTGAAGTCGTGTGTCGTGTGCTCGTTGTAATAATATTTTCAGAGGTCTTTGTTGTCGTTGTAATAATTATAATTGTTGTAATCATTATCTGGTGGTCGTTTTGATAATATTCACCACTTGGTTGTGGTGGTTGCATTCAAGTTATTGAGTTTGTTTACGAGTCCTTGTAATCCGCACAAATATGTTGGTATATCTGTGACGTTATATATTTAATTATTAACATCCTTCTGATTGCTTTAATAAAATTGTAAAAACAATTAGTAATTTGTATTATCGTTAATACCTTAGCAGTTCACTGTTCACTACTACAGTATGTGTTACCCGTCTATCCGCCTTGAACAATCTTGGCAGGTATACTGCCCATTCCCCCTAATAGGAAGCCTGAGCCCAGAAGTGCCTCCTTATGTATGGTCCCTAAAGCATTATATTAAAAACATCTGTCGCGAACACACACACCTGATGCGAACAATATACTATCTTCGTTTTATAAAAGATTCATTCACAAATCAATACAAATATCTTTAGGATTAAATTATTATCTTGTCAATAGACATGGTATAAGAAAAATATATTAAATTAGGTAATACATTAATTAGGTAATAATTTATAAAAAAATAATAAGTTAATATTCAAAATTAAAAGTAAATTATTAACAAATAACATGGTCTTCTTTTTCATGAAATTTTCAATATATTAGAATCTTTCTAAATAAATTTCCATTTAAATGAGTTGCCTAAGAGAAATTGCCCTATATCACCATTTGTATTATGTTATCAAGTTGTTAATATCAACTATTATATATCTGTCTGTGAAAATTATTTCTTACTTGAATATGAAGGTAAGTAATATCTTAAAAATAGTATCTGTAATATTGAAGTTGTGGGAAAATTTAACTCTGCCAGGTTAATAAGTGATTGTTTACCAATACCGTTACGCCACAAACTAAAGCAAGAGTTAAAATCTGTGTTCTATATATTTTCAATACAATAATCGTGTAAGCCGAGTTTGTGTGATGAAAGAGCTAAGAACGGAAGCTAAATTAGGTCGCTTGGCTTTTAATATGTCGGTAGTTCGCAGCTCTGCTGTTTGCTAAACTTCGGCTTGTCCAATAAACATCAAAAGTACCAAACAAACATTCAACACTCTCTTATTTTTGGCCGTGTGGAGAGACCAGAAATATTTCTCGCCTAATCTGTATATAATTGCTACATACTGATAGAAAAGGAAAAGAAAGTGAGAAATCCTGCGCATTAAATTTTTTATTATTTTAAATAACCAACATGTACAAATAATAGGTGTATGTGTGTAGTATCAATCCAACTTCAACAAGCATGGCCAATATTTTGATTATACCATCTATACCTTATCCGTTTTACCAAAAAATAAAATGTAAACAAATCGTAAAAAGGGTTTTTTGGATGTCGATTTTACAATAATCAACGTGATATAAAAATTATCATAGCAACTTTTAATTATTTATTAGAAATATCGCCTATATTCTTATTTTTTTATATTACTATTCCTTACTTTTAGAAAAAAAATTTAAATAATTTTATTTTTACAATTATGAATAATAAATATAATGTGTATAAAATTTACATATTTACAACATTAATTGTAATAACTAACTATAAAGAAACTAAAAAGACAATGTTTCCAAATCTCTTACTGGTTTTATATGCTGGTAATTATAAGTGTTCAACGTACTATTGTCGATTGTAAGAAGTGTTTTATTATTACGGTCGGATTATACCCGGCATGTTCTTATTAACTATTATTTTCAAGTAATAACCTCATAAAAAATCTTTGTATGTGCAGTCGGTTGACAAAAATGTTTGAGAAACATTGGGTTGTTTGTTTACATTTTCTTTTTTGGTAAAGTGGATAGAGTATAGAAAGCTGAGCCCAGCTGGGCTGTTATTATTTAAAGATCCTGTATTCAGAAAAAGGCTAGAAACATTTGCTTAACACTAAAACATTACTCATGTTTGTTAGTACGGTATGTATTTATCCTTTACCTGTACAATTGAACGAGTTTGCCTTGTGACGTCATCTGTGGAGCCCTGGATCGATCGAGGAGCTCGAATGCAGGTCGGTATCATCGTGTCAAGATCTTCCAGGAACATAAATATAACATCTCAACATATATACCACCCATAACACTTGTTGCCAAATTTATGATTCACGTTTCATTCAGATCTTTGAACAATGAATAAGGGTAATTAATTGTAAGTTTTTAAGTAATTGTAAATATATTATAGCTGACGAAAAACAGATGCCTTCAGTGACCACAGTACCGTGTATAAATAAACAAGAGACGTTGCTAGCATTTTTAATAGCAATTAAAACTTTGTATTTAGTTACGTATTCTGTAAGATGGTGCTAAGCGGTATTGCCCTTGTAATAACTTTAATAATTATGCTGAGTATTTTATTTTTTGGTATGCACTCGTAATATTAATGCAGTTTATTTATAAAATTTACATGGATTGCTAAAGTACTGTATTTCAAATGATCCACCATAGCTTAATAATTCTACAAAAATTATTTATAATATTTACGGCGCACAAAAACAAGTTCTATAACATAATAATAGCTGAATAGTGTGATTTTGCTAAATTCAAAGTAATCTTTATTTTGTACATATTAATAAAACGTAATATTGCCTACAAGTATTAAAAATTAATAAATAAGGAATAAAAGTCAAACGAAAGCGCCTCCATCGCACCTCGTATGATGCTAGTTTTGTCATGAAAGAAGAAATAATAATAGAACAAACCCGCCCCTTTAAGGAATTAAGCTTTAACGAATTTCAAAATTTAATTTACGTCTTGTCTTCAATTTAAATATATTTATACAATAATATACTTATTTTTGTAATAAATTGTTTACTGTGCTCGATTTTTAACACAATAATAGATATAACCAACATAAAATGACCTTTGTGTCCCAGAGGCATTTGAATAAAGTTTGCGACAAGGGGAAAGATAGTAGCTAGTCGTGGTTCATGAATGGATGGATGCGTAAGCGACTCAGCGATAAACTTCTGGGAATATTTATTCTACGGTCGGCGCCGACAACGCCTACGCAATACGTCACTGTATTCTCTATTCTGTTATAGTAATCGAGGTGCTAGCTCACATCCAGTATTAAATATATCTAGTAAGTATACTTCTTTGCTTACAATCGGATTCATGGTTATTTCTACTCTTCCAATATTGTTTATTATGAGGTTTCAGATTTCGTTGATAAATTATGTTATAGTTTTACTTACTTTACTTGCTTGTTTTACTTTTAAGAATGATATCAACAAAATATATGGCAATTTCCGCAAATCCATCAGAGATATAATAAAAATGCATTGTTTGTATCTGAACAAATAATATAAAGGCTGAAAGACATTTAGTTAATAAAACCTATTATTAACAAGGTAATGGCCTTTTTGCGACAGCTAGTATTTTCATGCTTCATGAGCTAAGCTAGTTTAATAAAGCAAAGTAAAAAATTATATATGTAGTATATTAGTTGTCTAGTACTCATAATACAAGTGCTATGCTATTAACTTTAGGATTAGATGGCGTTGTATAAAATGTCCTAATATATTTATTTATTTAATGATTTTTTTTATTACGATTAATAAAAAATAAACAACAAAATAACGTTCAAATTCATTTATTTGCGAAATATGGGTTATAAAAATCGATAATAAAATATAATAAGTACGCCATATTAAGCCTTTCGGCATGCAACAATATTATATCTGGGTGTACATTCATCATTATACAATTATTTCATTCTTATATTTATAATCAAGTTAAATGAAATATTTGTAAGAAATGTCTATTGAACCACTATACAGTATGTGTATGTAATTTATTTAATAATATATTATATAAAAATAGGTCAAAAATATTTAAAATTTATTAATTAAATAATCGTTAATATTATAATATCCGGATGACCGAGCTTTGCTCGGTATTTTTTTTATAAATTGTGTTTTTTGGAAATTAACAATTGATTTTCTTAGTCTAACCTCAAAGCAAACACTTATTGACTTCTTGTTACTTAACAACGCTATCTGCTGGAATAGCTTTAGTGTTGTGTCGTTAAAGCAATTTAAAAAAAATAGTATTATTATTCGCCGATAAATGTCAGGAAGAGTCATTTTTCAGTTTAAATTATTCGCCGATAGATGTCAGAAAGAGTCACATTTATATTATTTTTCTTCCAATAAAAAAGCGAATGAAATGATATTTTCTAGAAATGATTCCTAGCTAGATCGATTTATCGCCCCCGAAACCCCCCGTATACTAAATTTCATGAAAATTGTTGGAGCCGATTCCGAGATTCCAATTATATAAGTATATATATACAAGAATTGCTCGTTTAAAGATATAGGAATATACCTTGTCAATTAAAAATCGTTTCAGTCTATATTTAAATAATTTTAAATTTAGAATGAGAATAAAAAAAATTTATAGATGGCTATAGAGTTAAAGAGTGCGATCATTGTTTAAATTAGACCTAGGCTCAGCATGGTGCTAGCAAAGTAAGATACTTACCTGTAGCATTTGAATTATGACTATTATGATAACAATAGCTTAACACAAACTAACAAAGTTCAACAATTATTACAAAGTATAATGTTATTACAAGAGTTCGCAATGTACCTAATACTTTTATGCGTTTGATTCCCTAGGGCATGAATCATTTTAATTGTTGCTTCAGACTGTTGATTATTATCATATGCAGAAATTAACTCTTTTAGGCTGCTTTTACGTATGCAATTAACTGGCAGAAAAAAGATTAAGTATTTGCCTAAATATGCCTCACTTTTGCAGGGTCATTGTTATCTGACTCCCAAACCCTAAAAAGAAAAGACCGAACGATGCCTACGCTTCATTTTTACGACGAATGTCAAATGAGATTACTCTGCTAATAAAGTTTTTAACAAAATTTTGAAAAGTGATGGTATTGCCTTACCCTTATATGGTATTTCGTAATATTCAATCATTTTACATGCAAGAAGGTTTACTCTAATTTAAGAAGAAGTAAGATTTGTCAAAATAAATATTCCAGCATTGTGTTAAGGAAAATTGTTTGTAAACCGCAACATTCAACGGATGTTTTATAAGTAACTCATGACGTGATAGTCAAAAATGAAGTATTATTGTTTTCGAGTGTTGCGGTTTCTTGATTATATATTTACAATGTTTGAAAGTGAGAACCGTAAACTCAAACTATTTCTAACGCTATGTGACGTGTTTTATATATTCATGTATCTAGATATCCTAGACTACTGTATTTTACTACGTGCAAGAGCGGAAAGGGCCATTTTTAACTTCATTCATAAATATCTCCCAAAGCCACCATTATAAAAGTAAATAATAAATATTATTATATTCAATATTTAACTAGGTTAATTATTTTTTTATTTTCAGTATATGCATAGTAAAAGTACCAACTTGTACATAGATCTTTAAATATAGTATATTTTCCAAAGGTCTAAAACGCAAATAAGTTAAGGTATCTTTTAACAATTCAAAACAGTTTTGACAACATATCCTCTATTGTATTAAGACAAAACTAATAAATAAATATTGAACGTTCCTCCCACTAAACGTTCATTCTTCATTGTTCAAAGCAAATGCAGGTATATTAATTTCAATATAATTATCGTAATAACGCCCACACTGCAATAGCGTGTAAATGTATGCTTAGATTTGAGCGGATCAGGCCTATTTAGGGTCTGTAAGTAATCGAATTTTGATCAATACTAATTTAAATATTTATTTTAATAAAAAAATATTCTTCCAAAACGAATCTGTACCTCAGGACTTTTTTAACACATATAGTTCAGATTTAGGAAAAAAATTGCAGATCATATACGAGTAAATCAGAAAATATTTGCAGGCCAATAATTTCCTGCTTGACGGTAGAGACCATAGAACCGAGTAAGCTTACTAGGGGCGTTTCAATTTGCCTAGAGTAGCGTGAGGTCTCCGAAATGGGTTTTTTAAATATTTTTAATATTTTGCAAAAAATAACTAATTAAGGAGGGACCCAAAAGTCCAGTAAATAACCGGTTGTCGTAAAACGTGGCCATACCAGCGAAGGCGACAATCCTGCAATTTATCTGCAATGTCACAGACATGAAGATTGCCGCGAATGCGACTTTTTTTCCTCCACTTCGCACGAGAATTGGTACACGCATAACAGAACAAATACATTACAGGGATTACAAGCATACATTTACATATAGGCAGAATTACTCATTTCGTAACTTTTTACATTTATCATATAAAACGAATTGTATCATTGTTTCAAAATATAGAATTACCAGAATTTTAATTGCGTGTAACTGAATTGATATATTGTGCATTCTTCTCACACGCCTTTTAATTTTTTTAAACTTAAAAATGTCATTAGTTACAACTAACCACGGGTCGTTTCCCTGCTTTCGGGTCCACATCCGAACCTCAGTGTTTGTTTACACGCCTGTCAAAAGTTCGACACAGGCCGCTGTATTTATAACTACGCGGAAGGTGCGTTCCGGAGCAACGAACTTTTGTGACATAATCATAAAACATGGCCATTAACATCAGCAGACAATATGAGTCAAAGTTTAAGGATGACTGGGGAAAGATTTACTTTCTGACACACTGTAATACATTTTAAATGGATTTAAAAGACATTGTTCTGTCAAAATTAGAGTCATGGCGATTCATAATATTTTACATGATAGCCCTTTATAGCCTGGTATTGTTGCATCAACATAAATATGTATTCAAAGAATAATTACGTGGCACAACACTAAAGATATAAATAATTTGAAAATCGGAACACTGACGGCCGCAAAACATAAACTCTATTTTAGTCTTTTGCAAACAACAGTTACGAAATACGGAACGGAACGCCTGCAACAATAAAATCTTTCAGAGCTTATTGAGTGTGAATATGTTCAAGTTCGTGGTACAAGTTTTATTTTTCATAACATACACAATGTAACAACAATTCTTTTGGTGTTATTTATATCGTTAGTTTATTGGTTTAGTATAATTTACTCTTGCATTTTATTCAACTGTATATTTTTTAAAAGGAGCTTATTGTAACTACTCGTATTTATAAAGATATATTTTTGAAGTTTTCTTTCTATGGTGCAATAGTAAATTTGCTAAGTAAAATTGGGAGGCATGATATTTGTTTAGGTCATTTGCTTTATGTGTCCTACCCGCAGCTTTAAGGAACTCTGGATCTTTCTTTCATTTATATAGATACTATTCGGTATACTACCACTGTAACGCTAAATAGAATATTTTATAACTTAATGAGTTGAAAATATTATAACTACGCAAATTATGAAAACATATCATGCCGAATACAACAAGTACTAAATATATTTGTTTAAATATATTTATATAATAATATATCTTCGAAATAAAAAGTGCATGATATAACGTATCTTCAAAATACTTCGAGAAAGACCTATTGTTTACCTCACACACGTTTTGAATAAGGTATTCCATCGTAACCAAAACGGGTTGTTCCGTTATTGGATCCCGACGTTTGATAAAAGGATGTACCTATCTATATACATATCTATCGGCCTTGCTCGTATGTGGGGCGCAGATGTGCGTTCAACTCTATTGTCACGTGGGCGGGTGCATTATGATTGTTAGACACCCACATATAAGGGCCGCTAGATATCACGGATATTACAGCGAATATTTTGTACGCTCTAATATGTGGTTACTAAAATGGATAAAATCAGACATACTCATGTTTAATATACTAATATTAGAGAACGTGTGAAACCAGTGATTGAAAAACTAAAAAGTAACTGACTAGCGAGGTATGGCCCATATAATGCAAAGGAAAGAATGTTATATGGACAAGGAAAATTATAGGAATAAAAGTGAACTAATACAAGAGGAGAAGCAGACCAAATAAAAGATGGATAGATTGCGCAGAAGATGATTGGTGACAAAGGGTGTGAGTGTTGAGATGACGGTTTAAGAAGGAGAGTGGAAGGAGAAAACAGGTTGTACCGACCCCACATAATGTGGGATAAGGGCAGGTAAAAGAAGATTTTGTACATTCTAACTTCAAAGGGTTCATATCTGACAAACGTGCATACAGATAAATAATGGATGAAGCTCGGACGTAACATTTTCGTTTTAAATTTCAATATAAATTCTATTATAACTTTTAAGATGTGTAGGAAGCCAAGCTAAAATTTACATTATGCGGTGTAACTAAAGAGAAAGAAATGGTTAAACAAATCTTTACTAATCATTTTATACAATTTTAAAAATGAAGGACATCAATACTGCACACAGTATCATTCGGCTTGATAAGGGATTTTTTCTTGTTTTCTTTTTTTGATAATTTAATAACAATAAATAAGTACGTTACAAATTATCAATCTTTTATAAATATGTCATTGTTGTTTTTTCATATGATTCATTATTTTGGCAATGATTTAAAGTCAAAGTTTGAATAGCATAATGATCATAATAATTAGAAATATGGTAATAAACTTATTGAAAGGTCCTATAAACATATTGTCTCTTGCATTTAATATAATAATAAATGTTTATAATGTTTGAAAGTTTATTTAAATTCATATGCTTGTACCTATTTATACATATTGTAATATATTTAAAATGTTATGAAATATAAAATTCTAAATAATGTCATTATAGTTATTTTTTGTTAAGTACGAGTATTTTGTATATAGTTTATCTACAAAAACATATCGTGTGTGGTGATCCTTAGATGCCGGTGTTATAATAGGTGTCCGCGGTCGCCTTTCCAAACAATTTGAGACGTTTAGGGTGCATTGTGTTTATTGTTTGATGAGTGATTTATATTCAGTGTACGACAGAAGTATCGCTAACCATAGGTTGCCTAGGACCTAAATAAGACGAACCACTATGTCAATCGTAACCTGTCAATAAACTTTCATCGACATGTTAGGGGAAAATAATGATCAGCCATGATAATCTGCTTATCACTTGACCATCTATTATTAGGCCGTGTAATCCCGGCATGTAATAGGGTTTCCTCATTAATTTTCCAGGGAGTCGCAAAAGGCCATACTTAGATTATTCACTTTGCTAATTAACTGACAGCAAAAATTCCGTTTGATTTTCCTCGTATTATGGTCTCTTTAAAAATTACTTTTATCCCCATTTACTTTCTATGTAATACATTTTTTATCAAGAAAAGAAAGTAGCAAAGAAGAACTTTTATACTCAAAGAAGCGCCCTCTCTACATTTTGCAATCTGTGGCATTATACAATAGCGTACCTTGGGGTCCAAAGATAAAGTTTCGGATGCAACCGAGATATTTGTTAATCACACTTATTTAAATTTATTGAAAATTATTTTTTACCTTTAGTTTGATTGTCTATAAAATCGTGTTTTTTTTATTCTATAATTTATTTTTATTTTTTAGTTGTTAAAACTTTTTTAGTTATAAAAAATTAACTATAAATTAAAAACGTATTCATTTAATGTATTTGCTGTCCATTCCCAATCGGTAAATGTTTTTATTAATTTAACGTCATCATCTGGCAGTATTATTAATTAATCTCCAGATAGCGATTCGGTAGAATTTTTAATTTTTTTTTATTGGACAGTGGGTAAAAATCGAGTCGAAATCCGAAATTTTTTGTTACATACAAGTGAAGTTAATATAAAACATGTAAAAAAGAGCAAAAAGCCACCGTCATGCGGTGTTCCCAGGCGATCACCCATCCAAGTACTCACCGCACCCGACGGTGCTTAACTTCGGTGATCGGACGAGAACCAGTCCGAAAATTCATTAATCCTGAGGATCCTGGTAAGGATGATGATACAAACTATACAGATTAACAGACATTGTCATCGGTCCTTGATAAGTTCAAAATTTCAAATCAATCCGACGTTTTGAAGGGGGTGAAAATCACGTTCAAAAATTCCGTTATACATATAGATAGATACCAAGCTAATAAAAGCGTGTTAAAAAGGGAGAATTTTGAAAGTAACAAGTGTCAAATATATATTTTCGTATATATTTTAACTTATACACTGATCTAATCATATCCCGGGTAACAAAGATTATTTTATGTGTGTACTCTTTGATGGTTTAGATTCAAAATTGGTTTAAATGGGAAACTGATATATACCGTCTGCTGTTCTCGCTTATCTTCGTATATGTCACGAAATATCTTTTATTATTTTATATTTAGGCCCTCAGGGTTATGGAACACTAAATTTAAATTTAGTGTAATACTTAAGTATCGACCTAGTTGAAAACTTCAAAGTTACATATTTAGACTTAAAATAATAATATGAGCTTTCAGCCTAAAATATTATTGTTAGTAATACAATTCTTTGAAATTTATAAATAGTTTTATATGTATCTGCGCGAAGAAACACTGGCTGATGATTGTTTTAATCTTGAATCAATATTTGTTTTATAAAATAATAAACAATGTATAACAACGAACCAAAATCATTGTGTTATTATAAAATGTCATCATCCAGACTTAAGCATGGACACAAAGCAAAATTTCGCGCCTTTATGCGTTGATCCCGTTCAGACTTTTTTATAAAAAAAATATAAATGAAAGAGATGATAAAAATAAGAAAAAGTTGAAAAAGATATGTACCTCCATGGCGTAGCAGCTAACACACTTTGATACGCTTGCGGAGGTCACGGGTTCGATTCCTGTCTCGCGGCTGGATATTTATGTATAAAACAAAGGTTTTTTTATTGTAGATAGGCGTACGTTTGACCGCGATCTCACCTGATGTTAAGCGACGATGCGGTCGACGGTAAGGTATGTGTATTAGTTGTTTAGTATCCATAGCACAAATTATCAGTTACTTACTTTGGGACTAAATGGCGTTGTGTGAATCGTACCAGTAAATTTGTTTATTTATATATTTATTAAAAAAACTTTAATCAAATTAAAGAAAAATTTTATAACTAAAAATGGCAAACATAATCTGTATGTAAATTTTTAAATTTAATCATAAGTTAAGAACTATCTGAGCCAGAAAGATCTTTGATGATGCGATTTTCACATGTGCGTAATTCACCGATGCATCAAATTTATAAATGTTTTATTTCATTCCACAGATTAAACGCCGCAGGTGGTCTTGACTCAAAAATATTACAAGGATCGCATCTTGTGAAACATGAGTAACATGTATAATTATATTTGGTTACTTTACGAGGTTGTTGCGAATATATTACTGCTCGCCCCTGCTCCTAGAGAGAACGGTCAGTATACCCACTAGGTGGATTGGTGGGTTACACATACCAATGAGCTCGGTTCGCATACTGCCTCGTTTACCCTTACCGTCGATACGAAGCAATTATTTAACATGCAAATTAAGCCAGAAAAACTGCTTGGGTGGTGCATGCCAACAATTCTATCCCGAAACTTGTATATTGACCTCTAGAGCGAAAAATCATATTCAAATAGTTCTATACGTTTTATTACGATTGCATACAAAGGAATTTATTTTCTTGCGCCAAGCAAATAAAACGTTACGGATAACTACCGCTGCAAAAGAAGAAGTCACCCTGGGACAAGATTCAATAGCGTACCTCGGGCTCCGAAGTCAATGCTACTTCCGTGATGAAACAATCGCAATTATCAGATTTTATTTTAATATCCATAAAAAAATTTAAAGCAAACATTATGCTTTGAAATAATAACCGTTATGTCTTTAATTTATAATCTAGTATTGAGACGGAAGTGAATATTATGTCTCCATTGTCAGCGAAAAGGAGTGGCCTGTTGTTGATTATAGCAAAAAATAATGATATACTATCACAGTGGTTGTGTTGAATGACCTCCTTTGATATATTTTTGATAGAAGGTAATTTAAGGAGATCCTAACTAATATTATAAATCCGAAAGTGAGTTTGTTTGTCACGCTTCTACGCCTAAACTGCTGAATCAATTTTGATGAATTTCAGTATAATCATAGATTGGACCTTGGAGAAGGAGATAAGTTACTTTTTTAAATTCATAAGGCAGCCAAACGTTTGATGGGTCAACTAGTAGTTATAAATTTTAATGAATTCATACATATTATGATGCTTTATTGTGTGTCACTTTGTAAGACTGGAGATTGGAACTCATTGTTATATACTCAATTTGCGACACTCATCATCAAGACATCTCTAGAGGTTGAAATAGTAACTGGAATTTAATGATCACGATGCCTTTCAGAGTAATAATACCAGTAACTATTTGCTTTTTGTGCTTGGTATCCGCTTTCCCACTTTTTCTCTTCCAGTACAAATCCTCCTCATGATCCCTGGTACCAAATACATTGGCATGCATATCACTCAGCATAAAAATAAAATTAATAAAATATAACGTCTCACTGCTGAGATATTACGAGATTTTGCCTTGAGAATGGAACCCTGGGCCTTATTATCAGAGTGATGGGACCGATGATCCGTATGCAGGATTTTTCACGATACTTTATCACTTTACACAGTAGAATATATATACACAGGTAGCTACTGAGCCAGTAAGTTGTAGAAAATTGTACAACAGGTTAATCCATTGCTTATCAATGTACATCAACTTGTATTGTATACTTCATTTGGAAGTTCTTGGTGGGACTACTAACTAATTTAATTTTAATAACGAAAGGTGCGGCAACTTACCAATAAACAACAATGATACCTACCAGTGAACAATGGCTAATGTGTTTTTAATATTCGAGTTGATTATCGGTTTCCCCATCAATTAAATAATCGTAAAAAAGACCACTATAGGCAGATGTACAACTGATTAAAATTTATGACTGTTAACTTAGAAGATTGTAACTGACAATTCAGATTAGGGACTGGTTGTAAACCATCTGGTGAACCCGATTATAAGACAATTAAACATATTAACACAATACGATTGACAAACAAGTTCTACAAACAGTATTCAAATGCTGTTAATACAGAAGAGGGGTTCCGTATATTCAAACAATAGGAATATTACAACTATTCTAGAGAGTTGTAAAAAAAACAATAATTGACCTTTATACTAGATGATCATACGGCACAAGGTCTCATCAACTCTCATCGACGATGGGTTAACGGCTAACGCATCTAGAAGACCACGGAAGTTACGGTTTCGATTCCCAGCCCAAGTCTGGATGTATAATGTGTATTTATTTAGAAAAAGAAAATTATATCAGTTATCTAGTACTCATAAAACAAACGCTCCACTGCTTACTTTAGGACTAAATGGCGATGTGTGAAATATATCTATTCATCCCCTATATATATTCATCCCCTTCAAATTAAATTTTCATGACAAACCTACGTCCTTCTCCAAGGTCCAATCTATCTCTGTACCGAAATTTATTAAAATTGGTTTAGCGGTTTAGGGGTGAAAACGTAACAGACAGAGAGAGTTACTTTCACATTTACAATATTAGTAGGTATGGATATGTTATGTTTTTCCATTTTCTATGATGCTTCCATGAACGAAATCAACACAGGACAATAAAAGGTGCGATAAAGTTTTACTTTATTACAACAACCAAAAATGTACTAAAGGTCTTAAGCTAAGAATGCAAAAGTGGGGAGAAGTAAAGTGAAGAAGTAAGAAAGTATAAATCTTCCTTCTGAAGGCATACTATGTACATCTTTATTAATATCTATTGTACACTTTTATACTTCAAATTGTATCTCTGGTTTGGTGGTAGTCTTAAACGTAATCTTACTGGAATTTTGAAATGTTTTATTATCAATCCGTGTACTTTAACCGACCAAACATAACAGTGTTTATAAGTTAATACAGTATCTTATTGTAACAATTTTTTATCCCATTCAATTTTTCAATTGTGTTTTGATAATAGTCTAGACTTCATCATGCATTTTCATTCATATTGAACAAAACTCTACAAGATATGTTTAAGTTTCGATTTAACTAATTGCTTTTACATTATCAGTGATAACCTATCTGTAAGCCTACCTTACACATAAAAGTTGAGGTATAAAGGGTAATCGTGACCAGTCACTGTTTTATTGACCTCTTTATAAATTGTACTCATCATTCTAGTATTTGAATCTCACCTTAAAGTAACTCTTATCTTTACAACTTCGAAAGTATCGAAACCCATTTCGCTAAAGCAAAAAGCACGTCGCATCATAAATCGCTTCGAATGCACTCACAATCTACCGACAATTTGTTTTTATTGCATACAATACAAACATTGTAAAAAGCTATTGATTTGGAAAATAAACGGTAAATTTTTTTTGTGACGAATATCAAAGAAAATACAGTGTTTATAAATGTATATGAGATTGGTAATTAATATTTGTTATATAATATTCTATTTAGATTTTGTTATTTGTAGGTAGTTTTAAAATTTAATAACCATCTAATGAGTTACTAAAACGTGTATTGTTTGTTCCTCCAAACCTCCATTTAAATACATCCAATTGTGTTCAAAGATCTGAATTAGCACTATAAACCACTTATAACACACGCAACAATTTTAGCCGCGTGAAATGTGCGTACGAATCCGGCGCAGTGACATCGCGCGTAGCTCGTGCGCTCGCGTCTTTCTGACTAAAACAGAACCCAGCCAGCTTATCCGAAAATGTTGCTATACAAAAGCTCCCGCCTGCTAGAGAGGGACGCATGAGGTGTCCTAAAACCAAACTGTCGCAGCAAGAAAACTACAACTTAGTGTTGAAATTTGAAAACTTCCTTCAGTAGACAGGTCGTTATTTATCTTTGAAAATGTCTATAAATAACATCGCACATTTATATATTTTCACATTTAGTGTATTCCTGTGAAGTTCAGAATTGGAGACGATAAATTTTCGACATTTAGTAATCAAAGAATTTTGATTTACTTTATATTATAATATATCGAAATTATAACAGTTGCTAGCGTGAATCTTACTGCCTAGTTGTTTTAATTAATTTATATGTAGGAAACATTTTGTTTCGCAAATATCTTCATGTTTCATCGTTATATGTTACTCGTATATGTAATTACAAATTTCAAACATTAATCATACAAAAATTATTTTCATATGCATCATTATCTGTGACTGTTAGATACAATAAAAAAAATCGTATGTAAAAATAAATATTATAAGATATTTGTAAAAGATTGTAACTGTTTTCAAAAAATAGAATAAAGAAATTATTCCAGTTTTAATTTGACGCCAAGGGTCTCGAGGGTCACGCCTTAACACCACGTCCCAGCAATAGCACCCTCGACCTGTCATTGAATTCAACAAACCCCGCTCGCTGTCTTTTGTTATATCGGGACGAGACGACGAGGCCTCGCGTCCGGGAAACCGACACTTGACCTACCGACGTATTTAGATCTTTTGTATACTACAGGATAAATGGAAGCGTGACTTATCCCATTTGGGTTGAAAAAAACTATGAATAAAAACAATGTTATAAATATAAATTTAGAAGTGGATTGTGTAGTCGTTTTTAATTCCAGTTGCTATTGATAATATGGTATTTATAAAACAGTAAATCTTCAAAATTTGTGTGTGATCTCCATCATATATGTTGCTTTTCTTAGAAAACATTTTTTTTATTCTTTGTAATTGTGCTATTACGTTGTCGATGTAAAATCGAAGTTAGTTATACTCAGCAGTATTTTCGTGGTACAATCGGAGAATACCGGAAAGAGAAACGATGTTTGCGTTATTTTCTCGGTTTTCCTCAGGTTTAGAATCTTCTATTATTGATCTGAGTATTGTCTATCTATACTCTATACTACTATTATAAAGAGGAAAGATTTGATTGTTTGTTTGTTTGTTTGCTTTGAATAGGCTCCGAAACTACTGACCCGATTTAAAAAATTCTTTCATTGTTGGGAAGCTACACTATCCCCGGGTGACATAGGCTATATTATATTTTCAAAAAAATTAGGGATCCTTACTAAAACTCCAATAATGTAACCCAAAGTGTAAAAAAATTACCTAAAATATTATTTAAATCGCGTGCGTTGCGAAAACTATTGATGATAGAATAAAATAATGTACTACAACTTTACAGAACACATCATTATTTACAAAAAGTGTCGCGACAGCATATGTCTAACTGTTATAGTTATGTCACAATAAGTGCTCTTTTATTTTAAAAATTTAATTAAAAGGCCGCCCCTAGAAAAGGCTCTTTATTTGTATCTTGATATTAATCCTTATCAAAATAAATTACTTCATATTCAAAACTGTTTCAATACCTTTATATAACTTTTTGAATTATTCAATTCGGATATTCCATTCGAAAGATATCACGAGTTTAAAAATGTTAGTATTAGAAAAATGTTGCGTGGTAGCCGCTCACCCTGTTCGGCTAGCTAGGCAGCACCTTATGCAATGTAGGCGTGCGTCACTGGGGTTTTTACAAATATTAGAATACTTATTAAAAAATAACGAAAAATAAATAAAAAGTAATAACAAAAAAAAATCATTAAAATAAAAGCTCATAGAAATAATAATATTCAAACTTTCTTTATAATTTTATTTTTTTAGTAACCTGACGCAAATAGAAGGGTTTGCCCTCAGGGGCGCTCCTCTGTCCGAGGAGTGCACGGGTGTGCGTACTCGAGGTGCCCGAGCATCCGTCGCTTCACTCCCCTCTCCGTTCGAGGCGACAGTCCTACCTTTCTTTCCGTCTACCTCTTACATCCTTTCCAACTTAGCTCTCTGTTCGTGGCGTGGTCCCCGGTGGGATGATTGCGAATACTGATTGGGGTCCCGGGTTCTACCCTGGGACCTGATTTGGTAGTCGAAACCATGCCTATTTCGACTGCGCCTGCACAGAGTGTTCCCGGGGCGGAATTGCATCCTTGCTGTCGGTTGGTCTTGCTGGGCCGGCTATGACGTCAGGCGACTCTGCTTTTTTTGGAGTGTCGTCTGGTAGTCGTATCCACGCCTGACTAGCACGCGACGGGGATGCGAGTCCCGTCCGGAATTGGCCGCGGACCTGTCACTCCCGGCCCTGGTTCTGTCCATGGTCGGGGGCGATCCTGGATGAACGGCCGTCGCCTCCTTTTGCGAGGCAGTAGTGTCTGCAAGGGAGGCGGCGGAACGGGAGCGGGAGTCCGCCACCGCACTCCCCTCCCGCCAACGTAGGCCGCGTCGTCAGCGCCGGAGGGCGGGCAACGATCTCCGGCCGCCGTAGAAAACGGCCGCGGGCGGCCCCTCGGGGGAGGATCCGCCGCCCGCACTATTGCCGCGAGGGAGAAGGCCGCGTGCTGTTCCACAGCCCCCCTCAACTCCTAGAGTTGTTACAAGAGAGCGCCGGGGGGACGAAACCCTGACCCCCTGGCGCCAGCACTTTAGAAGGGGCCCGCTTTAAGACAAAGCGTGGGCCAGCGCCTGCCCGGGCCACGAGATCGGCAGGCCATATATCCGTGGGCCCGGGCGTAGACGATAGGAGAACAGCGGGGTTTTTTAGTGGGTCGAACATCTTTTCCGGAGTCCCTTATATCCCTCGGTCCCCCCGGGCCGGGATAACCCGTCAAGAGAGGTTTTTCCCCGAGACCGAAAAAAAATAGAAGGGTTTAATTTTTATTTTTTTGTTAAATACCCGTGCGAAGCTGGGACGGGCTGCTAGTTATATATATTACTCAAAACTTGTAGTTTCAACTTGAGTAACAATTACAGGTAACGCTAGTGATTGATGAAAGAAAGTACTAGCGTAGTATAGCCATATAGCGTAGGGAAGAGAACCATGTAACAATAAAATGCTAGAAACGTATGGCTACAAAAGAAGGGGTGGACCAAGGATAATATAGCTAATAAATGACAATGGAAGGAAAGAACATATTATATGAGCCCCATGTAACGTGGGATAAGGACATGAAGAAGAAGATACTACCCAGAACGAATATTTAACCAATTTTTGATAGACTACGTGCTGTGCGGATAATATTAATTTAAAAAGTCCAAACATGATACTCATTTGTTTGTGTTTGAATTAATTTAGCAATAGAATAAAAATATCAATTAATGACAGGAAGCAAAACATGTAGGCTTTAATGATCGTAACTTCTTGATCCGCATCAATCGATACGGTTCTATTTCGGATTAGTACCTACGTTTATGTTTGTGTATCTGTGTCCCAATTCTTGGTTTTGAAATGGTTCGATCCCATCATGGACGTACAGGTGCGTCGCGGAAACGCAGTGCATCTCTATTTCCATGCGTTCGTCCGCCGCCCCACATCAATGAACAGCTCGTATTAGCTACACGGTCGGTCGTCCGCCCTAGCAAGATTATAATTCGATCAACATATTTTGATACTAAAGACTCTTTAGCAAGAACAAATGATAATATTTTATATTGCATTGATGGATTAAGTCATTTTACACAATTTTTAAACCCGTGGGTGGCACAAAAAGCTTTTCTTGCTTTTTGATTGTCAATTTTTGACAAGCTAAGTTAAAAATAATATCCACTAGTTTTTAGATGAATGACATTCCGCACAAGCCGATTCCTACTGGCCTTCATTCGGACATATTCCGTCAACAAATTATCTACATATTCTAACCGACGTTTAGCCTCATTTACTTCAGTTTTTTTTTTATCTTTTGATGCGAAGCTTCTATACGGACGTTCGAGCTACCCGAATATAGACGCTCGCCGCAAGGCCAGTCTATCCGTGCTAAGCGTCAAATTTTACCAATACACAAAATCGTCAGATTTAGTACCATTACACAAGCTGCAGCGCGCGCGCAGCAGCTGCCTCCCTACCTCAATGTGCGTAGCCTTCACCCTGTGAGATTGTTTTTGTCATTAATAAGTTTTACATGATTACAACAAACATAGACGTTAACGACTGTTCATCGAATGGTTCTATGGGTAAATTAGTATACATGGTATATGATGAAAATAGTGAAATTAATAGAGTTTGGTTAGAATTCGTTGAAGATAAAGTTGGAAATAAAATGAGGTTACAAAATGCAGCAGATAGAGTGCATTGAATCTTAGCAGGGCAGCTGTGCCGATTAAAAGAAGAAATTATACTATACTATTAAATAGATGCACAACGATTATTGTGGAGTAAATACTGGTCATAGCGTTAAACATACATAAATTTCCTTGCAAGATCACTAATAATTTATTCAGAATATGGAACAAAATTTACGGGAAGTAATGAACAATCTAAGTCGTTGGTTGATTTCCTTTCAGAAAACTTTTTAAGGATTTAAGGATAAATAATGATCCAAACTGACAATTAAAACAGGAACAACTATAGATGCTGATTTACTAGATTTATTGAAAAGATTCAATCAAAAACTTTTGTATCATATTTTAATTACCAATAGTTACTTTTGTATAATATAATAATGAGAATAGTGGTGTACAAATAACTGAATGTACTTCTGATGAACATATAGATATGTTAATAATGCTTTGTGAATACATAATTCCATAATTTTACTAGTATGTAAAAATTTTATGTCTAGACTTTGTTCATATAAAGACTATACATATATGAATGAACAACTAAGATATGTGTTGCGTATCTAGCACAATCAATTTACCGCGAATATTTCCTAGTTTCGAGTTAATCGTATCTAAGCAAATGTATTGCCACCCCTATTCTACGACGATGCTGCCATCTCTCGATTCGTTCATTCAAAATATACGCTGCGCACGCGTCGCGTCGATTTCCGTTGTTCTATTCCAATATTTCAAGAAGTTAACTAGCGCAATCTAAAGTAGTTCGTGCCAGTGCCTCCTACAGCCATAATCGAAGAGAACCAACAGCACGAAGACCGAGGTAAGTGGTCGTGCATTTGTGTTGTTGAAATTACTCTCCCGATACCGAACAATATGAATGCAATAAATCTTATTATGCAAAACTTGCAGTATTCAAATTTATTTTCATATTTATACTACATGAAGGATATAAAAAAATAACACTGCTGTCTAGGAATGCCCGAAAGAAGCAAAGCTTTATATTATAAAGTCGTCTTAAGAGTAGTAAAACAGTTTTATTTTTGTTATATTTCTGTAAAAATATAAGGTTCGATTAACGACTACATGTTATTAACAATATCTTCATATCCTTCAAAATGGCTAGTATTACTAATGATATACCAGTGATTAATCCCGATTGATTTCTTACTCTTTTTGAGACTGACAAAAATGAAAATACACTTACATAACCGACTAATATATAATTGTCTCTCCAAATAAAGGAAAAAACCTAATGCTGCTCTGACTTGCTAGATCAGAATCATTAAAAGGCATATTCCGTCTTTCGCCTTCAGCGACTCCAGAATCTGAAAACTCGAGCGACAAGAAAATTATATTATAGTAGAATTTTGTTTACTTAAGTACATGCGGGTAGAAATTTAAAATTAACATTGCCATGTATTCATTATATCACAATTTTTGTAAGTATCAAATCCTTTTAATCGCAATACACCCACAAATATAAATAGGTGGTCTTATTTTCTTATTTACGATCGTTTCAGTCTTAAACGTGCAACTTTTTATGATAAATTCAGTTTTTATTACTCGTGTCGGCGGGTCCATGCGACTGAAGATTACTGCACATCTTGTGTCTGTTCTAATGTAACTGGGTTTATGTGCGGTATAATCACATATACATATTCAATTCTATGCCTCCCCTCTTGTTAATTATTACTATAATAACCGTATAAGGCACTTTGAATCCATACTAATATTATAAATGAGAAAGTAACAATGTCTGTCTGTTACGTTTTCACGCCTAAACCGCTGAACCAATTTTGATAAATTTCCGTTTATAGATAGATTGTACCTTGGAGAAGGACATAGTTTAGTTCTTGTCGTGAAAATGGAACTAAAGAGTTACCCTCTTTATTATAATATATATAATAGAGGTAAACGAAATTAAGATCTGTTTTTACTTTTTAAATTTATATGACAGAATTGTTCTCCGGGTCGGCTAGTTGGATTTAAATATTTTTTTTTCGATTTATTGGGGCTTTTTTCTAATTTATGTAGGCAATCTTTTAATTATGAACACTGATTTTAATTATTATTATTAATATTGCTCATTATTTTATTTTAAAACTTCCAGAACTTTATTTTATTAACTTTGACGTTTTAACAATAAATTATTATTGATTACATTATATCAGAGTAATATTATATATTTATTTCTGTTAAATTAATTTTCACCCAGCAGTAACGAATGCTAACTTACATTAGTAAATCAAACTACACCACATAATTCAAATAACAATATTGATTTTACCAAGCGAATGGGACTGAAAAAATCTGCAATACAAGTTTGTGAACAGTGCAAGAAAAGAAAAAGTTAATAACAGTCTATAACTGCAGATACTCGTAAATATTAAATCCAGTTTACCACCGTCATTAAGGCAGTTCAATGATAAAGTTGAAATGAAAAAGTATCTTCTGAAAATCTTCAGACATTTCAGGCTAGTAAATTTTACAATTGCTAATATAATTAAAATTAACTTGCATTTAAAACTTTATCATGAGATAATTCATTATAGCTTCATTATTCTCTAACCCCTTCTTCTACTATAATATATTGTTTTTTTTTAGATTGTTTGGGCCATTACTATTTAGTTTTTACCAGTATACGTGGAAATTTTGTCATTAGAAATTTTGCTAATAATTCTCCAACTAATTTAAACAATGTAATTGCAAACGATTTAATGAAATCTTAATTTAGTTTTGGTTTTTTTCTCTCTATTATTTTACTGGAACAATAAAGAGTTTCATTCATTCATTAAATCATTTATTGAATGACATTTGTGAATATTAATTCAATAGACCATAGACCCAACAGTGAAACTGTTTTAAATAAAGGTATCGGCGAACAGTCGGACGTACATCGACCCGAGTATTCCTTATCATGAAACGACAAAACTTTTTACAACCATGCGTCGCTTTTCAGATAGGCAGCTAGATAATGCCGTGTGTTGCTTACTCATCCCGTCTGGGAGTCATCCACATCCCACCGGCAATCGAATCGATTTGATATTTCGGGGAGTCGAAACTAGACGCAACGTTGAGTCACTCCCTGACTCACTCGGTACACCTCTGGCAGTAGACTGAATTAAACTGTACACAAATAAGACATGTGCCACAACTTTGTACTATTACTTCTAGTCTGGGTTTAATTTTGATTTATTGGTGTTAATATTGTACAAGTTTGTTTGCGATATTAATTTCATTTTAATGCGCAGTTTAAGAGTGTCCGTAATGTTGATTCATTGCCTTACATGTGTCTAATATTTCTATTATTTGTAGGTATTTCTTCTCATATGTTTACTCCTTTATACCTACACATAACTTTTATTACATTGACTTCTGACAAAACATAAATGATTTATGGTATTTTTAAAGAAAGTTTTTATTTTTTACTAAAATGAACCACCTTCTTTTTTTTTAAGATTTTGTTTTTTTTTACATTAGGGAACTTGCAATACCGTCATTTATGTACCAGTATAATATTTGAATAGTACGTTATATAAATATTTTTTTATTATATAATAAGCTTCCCATTTGATCCCATTGTAATCAAAGTCTAGTTGTCCAAGTGATCCACGAGGATCTGGCGGAATACTTCAAATTTTATCTTAAATTATATATAATATGTAGTTTATAGTATTTTACAAAAACTCTAAAAATTTAAGATAGTCTAATATAAAAGGTTATCATATCTTAAGTTTTGCCTGAAAAAGAATCAAATAAACACTATTTCTTCATGGATATAAAAGACCCAACATAATAGGACAATCAACCATAAACATGTCACCTCGCCATTGTGTATGACATTGTCATCCAAAGCAAATATAGTAGAAATGTACACACCACACCCAATTTATTTTTCATTTCATTCAATTTAGACTCATACAAACATCCTACATAATCGAGTTGCAGCAATCACAAAGCTATAAATCAAAATAATTCGGCGCGCTCGAAACAATTAAGCGCCAAAATGGGCGAACCGGGAAGGGTATGGACGTAGTACACACCCGTTATTAATTGATTTAGTAAAGAATTTACGATATGTGTTTACATTTGAAATAGAGTGGGAAATACGTTCATTAATTAACACATTCGAATATCGAATGGCACTTGAACACTGTGGAGTATGTATTCAGATAATTTTAACTAATATTAAGTACATATTTTAATAGTTTACGTCGTAAAATTTGTAGAATATAAGGAACCCCATTAGGACATTTTACCCTTAAGTTTTCCCCGTGCAGGGACGGAGTAAGAATACTAACCCCTGCAGCTGGGGTCGGCCTGTCGTAAAAGGCAACAAAACATCCCAAGCTCGTGGTAGGGTCTCAAGCCCGTCCATAATAACCTTGTGTTATGTTCCGGTATTAGTAACCCAGGCTCCTGTACTCCTGTGGGACAGCAGCATGCTCACGGAGGCCTTAGCATCACAAATATTCATAGGCTAACTGCTTATTATTATGTGGATCGTCAGCCTGCTGTCCCTCAGCTATAAAAAAGTAACTTTTCCTGCTAGCTTATGCTGAATAAGCTTAGACCAAAATAGACTACAAATTTAGCCATTTTTTTCCTTACTTTAACATGAGTGTAAGAAATGAATTCAAACTCATCTCAAGTAGTTTGCTTTGTGTGTCTCCCACAATGTGTGTAATAAATACTTTTACAGCAAGTACTAGCGCCCTGTTAACAATAGACCGTTGGCTGTAACAAAAAATTATATTATCTAGTATTTATACCTTATAGGTACATATACAATGTCTATAATAATAATCTTTATTAGCATAAAATATAATATTAAATAATCATATTTTGCACATAAAATTGATATGCTAATATTTAATAATAAAATTAAAAGTTGTATGTACACTTAAACTGTAATATACAAAAAACCTAGTATTTTAAAGTAAAATATATTAAAATATATAATACATTACCACTGTTACTTACATACATCATTAATGAAAATGATTTTATAAAGAAATGAAAGACAAAGAGCAATTGTTGTACAAAATACAACAATTCTTCAAAAAAAACTGAGCATCAAACAAGCCGGTTCACCTCTTTCTACATCGCTACGTGATCTGTACGATAAGTTGTTAAGCATTGAATATTTAGAAATATAATGCAATTCAGTTTCCTTACTAAATATATCGTCCAAATCCAATTCGCCTTGGACAAGCGTGGTTACCAGCTATTCATCCTTCAAGAGGGACCGGAAGTTGAAAAGCACAACAGTGGTAAATATATCATAGCGATTATTATTAGAGGAAGTTTTAAAGTAGCACGTGGGTTTCAAAAACTTAAAAGTAAAAGACTTGCGAGGTTTAGCCGTGTAATGTGAAAAAAATAATGCTATATAACTAGAAAAATGTTAGAAATAGAAGTGGATGGATACAGGAGGAGGAAGACGAAAGAAAATATGGATAGATTGTGTAAAAGATGATATGGTGAAAAGGGTGTGAGTGTTGGGATGACGGCTAGCAGAGGAGTGGAAGGAGAGAACATGTGCCGACCTCATATAATGTGGGATAAGGGCAGGTAGCAGACTTTAGCGATATGTAAAGATAGTAGGGGTAGGATAATAAAATCACAAGAATTTAATACAAATACTATTAAGTTTACATTATTGTGTTTCCCGCGGAACAGTTCTGACAGCTCTTTGAAGTTACAAATTGATAGTTTTGATTCAAAGCACGATACGCAACGGTAAGCCAATTAGACCATCGCAAATTATAATGAACCGTTAATGACGTGCGCTGTGAATACCAACAAATGAATCGTACATAATATTGTTTGTTTTAAGTTAAGGTAATTAAGTCCTTTGTTTAAATAAATGTGATTTAAATTGTGATAAATAGTGTACTGTACAAATTTTAAGAAGGATACACAAGAGATATTCATGACGAACGAGAATTAAGCAACTCGTCTTTATGACAAAAGTAACAAATGGATTTATCTAGAAGTAAAAAAAGAAAACACAGAATAATAGAACAGAACATTTTAATCAGAATTATTCAGATTTTATTTCAATAAAAAACTTAATACTGACAACCTCCGTGATGCCACATCATACGTTGGAATGATTGCGGAGATTATGGGTTCGATTCCCGTTCCGAGTGTGGATGTTTATATATAATATTATTTATTAACTTACAAAAGAAAAAATATATATTAGTGATCTAGTATCCACGTCATAAATGCTATAACAATAATTATTTTATTTGTCAAACAATTTTTGTCAATTTACATATAAAAAATAATATTAATAGTAAAAGTGACAAAAAAATTGGAAAAAATAAGAAACAGAAACAAATGGAGGCGCACCTACGCGTACATTATTACAATAATACGGTGCGGTGCTATCGCTGTAGTAGCGTCGCTCGAGTTGAGACTTCAAATCAGCCGAGTGCCGTTTCAGTGTCACCCGAGTGCAAAAAGTTAAGCCACTGAATTATGTAGCCTGCGGCACAGATTGATACAGGCGGAATCCCGTCTAAACACAAACATGTAAACATGCTCTGAACGCGCTGCCAATGACATCTTGAAGGAAATCGTTACGCTAGCCAGCATCCTGCGCACCAGGGTATGCACCACGCTTCCGTATTTTGGCCTAAAAACAGTTCACAGGGGCCTCAGCAAACATACCTGATACGCTACAGATGCGCAACCCCAACAGCAACCTGAACGTGTCGTTCTATTGTATGTGGAAGTCGTAGTACGATTTAAGCGCATAGTGAGCCCATAGACTACACTTGTAGAATAACGAGCAGTGTGCTCTTAATAACGCAAACTTCATGCGACCACCTTGCAAACCTGCGAGCAATCATATTCGCCCTTATCGACGATATCCCTTCATTAGAATATCCCTTCGCTCACGTTCTATGTCGTCATCTTCTTTGAGATCAGAAATCAGTATATGATCTAAATATTTTAATTTTTTAACTCTTTTTAACTCTTTTCATATGTATTCCATTCAGTATAGGACACATGTTTACAGGTGACCCGTTGCAGGCCTCAAATGCTATGATTTCGGTACTTTGGCACTAGATGGCGCTATGTGAATTATGACAATATAAATTTACAAATTAATATAGAATATAAAAATATAGTCACTTATATATTTCTTATTACACCCATACATAATATAGCTGAGCCGGCAAACGTTGTTTTGCCATATAAATTAAGTTCTACGTAACTAAAAAAATAATGATGACATACGGAACGCAGACGTGGTCGCTAACTATGGGCCTTATGAGAAAGCTCATGGTCGCTCAGAGAGCAATGGAGAGGGCTATGCTCGGAGTTTCCCTGCGAGATCGAATCAGAAATGAGGAGATTCGCAGGAAAACCAAAGTAACCGACATAGCCCGGATGATTGCAAAACTGAAGTGACAGTGGGCTGGGCACATAGCTCGAAGGACTGATGGCCGTTGGGGCAGAAAAGTCCTCGAATGGCGACCGCGTACCGGAAGACGCAGTGTTAGTAGGCCCCCCACAAGATGGACCGATGATCTGGTCAAGATCGCCGGAATAGGTTGGATGAGGGCAGTGCAGGACCGATCATCGTGGAGATCTTTGGGGGAGGCCTTTGTCCAGCAGTGGGCGTCTTCCGGCTGAAATGATGATGATGAACTAAAAAAAATACATTTCGGATAGGATTTCCGTAAAATCTGTTATAAGCGAGCGTCTACATTGCAAAACGAGTAACTATGCTAAATTTCAAGTCAAATGGATGTATTATAGTTTTAGATATTTCGTGATGAGTGTGGTATTTTGCTTATAGATATATAAATAAATTATGGATATAATTTCTGTAAAATCCGTTCTTAGTGATCGTCTACATCGCAAAATGAGTAAATATGCCGAATTTCAAGTATATCGGATATATAGTTTTAGAGATCTCTAGATGTGTGGGATTTGGTTTTTATATTTCTGCCATATAGTTTCTTAAAAAATGCACTTTGGATAAGATTTTCGTAAAATCCGTTTTTAGTGCACGTCTATGTCGCAAAATCAATAATTCTGCAAAATTTCAAGTAATTCAGGTGTGTAGCTTTAGAAATTTTACGACGAATGGTATTTTGCTTATATAGATAAATAAACACTCAATAGCGTGTCACGGTCAAATATCAAGAAAATTCAAGGCAATTTTTCTTTCTTCTTTATATTTGGGTACCGTTAGGTAAATTATCTGGTTGTTTACCTATAATTTAAAAGAAACATATTATTAAAAATATGAAATTGCTTTAAATCAGCCACAAATTGAACATTTGAACAAAAAATAAATTGCGTGTTCGTTTTTATTAAGCAGTCAAATGTTTAAATTAATCTAATCAAATGTAGCTTTGATAAAGAGTGACGTCTGTTTCAGACAAAGGACCAGTGATGTGCCACTTGTGACGGTTTTATTGGCTACCAGCCAGGATTACGGTATCCAATTAAATCTTATTATGTACAAACGTTACCCTTTTTCAACTTTCAGATCAAAAGCTAATTAGGTAGAGTTTGATGAAATGCCATGAATAAATATATTTATAACGTTATCGGTATATGTATATTTTTTTATTGCTGTAGGACAGCAGACAGGCTGACGACCCGCTTAGAATTTAGCAGTTACCGTCGCCTATGGGTGTTTGCAACGCCAGTGGCATCGAACGTGGCGAACACCCTCCTGTCGTATAAGGGTACAGGAACTTGGGTCACAAAATATACGGTATAATTAAAGGCTTACTTGACTTTAACAGCGCCTTCAATAATGTTGATTTTTAAATTTTACTTGTAATTCTCATCTCTCACAACATATCTCCAAGAGTAATTGACTACATAGTTTCGCAGTTACCTGTATGGGCGCCGACAGCGAATTATAATTGATGAAGACTATTCATCATGGAGTAATTAATATATTTGCCGGTGTACCACAGGGTGGTGTATTATCTCCTTTATTATTCACAATTTTTATTAACTCTATTTCTAATAAACTTTCGTCTTCCTACCATCTTTATGCAGACAATCTACAAATCTATTTGCATCACCTGTAATCAATTTAGATGAATGAACAACAATGGTTGGGGCAAGCTAGGGTCCGCAATTTTAAACTTTTTTAATCTGTAACGGTCATTTGGGCAGTGCAGCGGATACACCATTATAATGTCTGTCAAATTTAAAAATATATAATAGAAAACTTTAGAGATTTTGAGAGATCAACTAACTCCTAAAGCCAAAATCCAGAACATCTACTTCAACTAATCAACAATTAACACAATATGAATGACCCACTGAAGATCGCGCCTCTTCTCTTATCTTAGTGCCTCAATAATACTACAATCTATAGCTCCACAAGATCAAAAAGAAACAGTTTCTATTTAAAAAATTAAAACTCTTCTAAAATAGGAACCATTCCAATAGTGTGCCTCCAGCCGCCATTGATTGCTAACAATGTCCGGGCAATGTTCAATTTGTATACCCTCGAGCATACTCCTCGACACACAATGGCGGAAAGTACTCGATATCTCGAAACTATCAGCATATAGTGAAATTGCACTAACTCAACTGACATTTTTAAACTGTTACATTCCTCTATTCATTCTATTAATACACCATACCAAAACAATGCATGTTTTAAGACACGCCCAAGCTAAGATTTTTCAGCATTTTTCGACGGTTATGTCCAGGCACCAACTTGGACATGTAAACAGTCAGTGTAAGCAACGTCTCCCTGGACTTTGTGTTAAGAGTTAGTAGTATAGTTAGTGCTTAAAGAAGAATTCGGCTAGGTAAAAGAAAATAATAAAGAAGTTTACTTATTTGTCAAAAATTAACATTCCACAAAACATATAAGATCACATAAGCACGTACACAAATCAAATTTGCATTTTTTACAAATGTCAGCTTAGGGTGATTGTTAGCAATCAGCATTCCATTGTGCCGGAATTACCTACAGAGCAGTGGTTTTCCGTGGCAACTGTCCAATACATACTAACTAATCGTTTGGTCGGTTTTGGCAAACTTTGTAAAGTTCGTCAACCATCCCCTAATTGGTGAAAATTCTCTTTAAACAATATATATCTAAATGTATTGAAACAATAAATAAATGACCTACCAGTGATAATCAACGTGGTTGAGACAGGGACACTGGTCGTCAGTGGGACCATTTTACAGATTTCAAATTACTTAGCATCCTACGAAGCGATAAATTTTTGATATTTTGATGGACAAAAACTAATGGTAGTCACGCCACAATATACAAGCTAAATTGGTCATGTTATATCTCTCTGAAAACCAGGCTTTGTCTAGAGTGAAGACCGAGCAAATATAGTACACCTCTCAGCCCACATTTGACTTTTACAAGGTTACCTCTTGGGGTCGAATGGGGAAGGGAACCGCAATGTTTTGTACTAATTTTCTTCTTAGTCGTATACTCCTGGCGGAGTGGTCGTGGTCATGGATCGTCTACAAGGTTGGTTGCGGCTTCTACAATGCTTCTACATCTCTCCCTATTTGTGGCACTGCGTGTACATTCAGTGAGGGATCTCTTTGTAGATGATTTAATGCGGTCTATAAATCCTGTGGGTGGTCGTCCGTGAGAACGTTGTACTAGTTTAGGGTGGCTTAATTGTAAACGTAGCTGACGATGGGCAGGCGAAAATTCTAGTTTTGAATGTGTTACCAAATTGTAAAGCTTAAAGGTACAAGAATTTGCAACTGTCCACTTTGATATGTGGTCAATCTTTTATTTATTATCTCGATTCAATACTTTAATCAAGCTACAAATCGAAATATTTTAAATAATGCATATGGAATCAAATAAATAAAACGAATAATTTGTAATATAACTAGAGATACTTTTAATTAAACTCACTAAATAATATACTTGTGTTATAATCATATAATACTCGTAATTGCAGTCCGTTCAGTAGAAATCTACAAAAAAATAGTTGAAAGCAAGGAGCAAAAAGGTAAATCATTTTTATTCATTTAAAATATGAAAAATATATTAAATATTATTTATTAATTTTGTTTTGATGTTAAATTCATTTAAGTTATGTTTTCAATTTAATTCGTTTCGTCAAATTCAGTTCATTGGACAAATTGCCGAAGCGTTCGTCATGTGACTTCTCACCCAACTAGCTGATTTTTTGATAACTACCAGAATTGCTGGAGTAACGGATTCTTATAATTGCCATTGGCACCAAATATACCCAAATCCAGTAGTCGACACTCCAGTTGAATCAGTAATCCTGACCGAATTAGAGAGACATCTGTTAATGTTCGTTAACAATAACTTAGTTAAAAGATTGGTATAAATCTAAATAAAGACAAGCGACTGGCGACGCGTCTTAATTGACACGTCGTGGACCGTAGTGTGGTTGGTAACACGATATTCGCCATGTGTTCACTAATTACTGTGACAATATACTTGTACCGTTTATAGCGGCCTTACTTGGGTTGTAATCGGATGGTCAAAATCCATTTAAAAATAACATCTTACAAAAGCTATTCTCATCATCACCACATCGGTTTTTGGCTTTTTCCAAGACAGTTTTGAAATGTGCATAATCATTACGACATCATTTCATAGTTGTAAAGTAATTTTTAAACCATAAATAGACAACCCAGCCACGCGCTGTTGTGGTTCATTGTAAAAGTATTCTTCTTCTTCCGGTCCTTATCTATGTGGGATCGGTACAACGTGTCCTCTTCTACCACTCTCCTCTATTAGTTGTCACCTGAACATTCACACCTTTTTTTCCCATATAATCTTTTACACAATCCATTAATCTTTTCTTTGGTCTACCTCTCCTCTTGCATCCATCCACTCTCATTTCTAGCAGTTGTTAAATGACAATCTTCTCTTCGCATTATATGGCCATAACAGGCTAGCCTGTTACTTTTCAGCTTCTCAATCACTAGCGTACTTTCAAACTTCCCCTGAAATATTAATTTTTAATTTTATCCATTTTTGTAACTCCACTCATTCATCTTAACATTCGCATCTCTGCTGCATGCAATAACCTTTCATTCTTTCCCTTTGTGGTCCGGTTTTCCAATCCATACAATATTACGGTCTTATATATCTTTAACCCTAAACGACACTCGTGGGTCGTAAATTGTTCCTGAGACCTGTCGCCATTTCATCCATCTTGTATTCACTTCCTATTTTTCATGACTCGGCCTATCTCACCGTCGTTCTGGATTAATGATCCGAGGTACCAAAAGTTGGAGGAAGTTGGCAGAGACACGCCCCCTAAGGTAATCGGGGTGAAGTCAGAATCACTTTTTCCCATATTTTTATGCTGTGCGACATGAACTTTATTGCTCTATAATTGTTACAAATTTGTACATACCCTTGTTCTTAAAAATGAGCACTAATGTAATAATATAGCACCATTCATCAGGGATCGCCTTGTTTTGCAAAAACTTATTGAAAAAAAAGTCAGCCACTTCCAAAACTTCCATACTTCCACAAGTATTTCATCCGTTCCTACAGACTTAACATGTTCCATACTATCCACTGCCAATTTAACCTCAGCGATACTCACTTCTCTCACAACGCCCATATTAACGGGTGCCTTGTATAAGGCATTCACGAAAAATTTATTGAATTATAATATATAATCTAGAAATCGAAATACACCATCTACCGGATGTCTACGCAAGTTAGATGTCAAACAATGTTAGTTATATCGATGAAGTATCATAAAAAAATGAAGAATTAAAGTATTTCTTTGTGAAAAGAGCTGATTTTGTCATGGCTACGCAGATCCACGATAACCCTGACATCAATCAATATCATACATAAATATTCTACCAATAAAATTTGAATTGAGAGAATAAATACGGTAAAATAAGAAATACATTTTTACATGGATTTACCAGTACCAAAACCTACCAATCTACGAGCGGGTAAGGTTCAGTTACGCCAATTTACACGTCTCGGTATAGAAATCGATACACTCATATATAAAAGAGGATTTGGTTGAATAAATATTACAAGTGAATGGTTTGAGTGAATGTAGATCAACTTTACTGCACTATTTTTATTAGTTGTTACTATTGTTACTAATAACATGTTAATAAAAGTCAGGTTTATGTTAATAAAACTACTTAATAACGAAAACAAAGCAATTTTCTCTTATTGAAGATACTATTAAAATGTGTATAGAAAGTGGGAAAACTAGTTTTAATTTTTTTAATATAATATATACAGTTTTCATGAGGTATGTATATATTCTGAAAGTATAAACATTAATTTAATTATTAACAAATTAATAATACTTATTCATATCACTTAGGTGGTCTTAATTGTTACATATTAAAAGGCGTATGATTAGCAGCGATGCCCTTTGCTAGATATATTTTAACAGGTTTCCAAAGCAGAATTCTGCTTAGCTAAACACTCAATGAACTTGTTCACATTCTCACTTTGCAGAACGGGACCGGGACAGGCCGCGGCTGGAATTTCGGCAATCCCACCTGTTCGCAAGCTTATCGTGCCGGTGGTAATTTATTCAGGCATGTGTCCGAACACTGGACAGGACGCAAAAACCGCGACTAAAGGGTGTATCCAATTTCTTCTTAATATTTTAAATGTATGATAATTTTTATAATTGTTCTAAGATATTGTATAGTATTACTACACTATACAAATAAAAATAAAAGAACCTAAAAAAATAAAGTTAGATAAATTTGGTTTCTTATGAGGCTTGTCTAATGAATCAAAGCGGAGAGAACAATGGCCTTTTTCCTCTTCCTGAGAAAATAAGTACTCAATTTGTCGCATTTTATCCTACTGTGTGAGAATAGTGATGGAAAAGCCCTATTTTATTTATGTCTAGGACTCTTTTTCTTCTTGCGCTATATATTAGCTGTCATCTCAACATATACACTTTTTTTACTTGAGACATTATGTTCAATATTACTTTACTTATAAACAATATTATTATTTTAAAAATTGATAAAAAATTGTGAGGTTCTTGGGGTGGGTTTGATATTAGTATGCTATGCATTCGGATTTTACAAATGACTTATTAAAAATAAAATCAGCACACGAATGTACTACACATATATTCCTTTGGTAAAAGTAACTACTATGAAAATGACACAGACAATATAAACCAGTAAAAGGACAGAAACAATATAAAATATTAGTGTTGTGAATACACCTCAGTATTACTAAAAGAGGCCGTTATACAACCTTTCAGATAAAATCCCAATTTTCATTCCTGACAACTCATCCCAGAAGCGCTCAGTACATAGTGAATCATTACCAAACAATTTTCTGGCGCATAAATATTTTCATACCTTTTTCACGCAAATGAATCATATCAGTCCAATTATATTGTATATACGAGTACGCAAACCAAACAAAGTTTCTACTAAAAGTTTAATGGTATCTTTATAGTTACATACAGCTCTCTGAAGGTTATGTATTCAGAAAACCCGACTTTCTAAAAAAGCTTGTGGGTTTGTGTAGGTGACCAAGTAAATCTGACCAAAAGTTGTACTCGCTACATTTCGAGGTATTAAAACCAGAGTAAGCTGCTGAAATCGCAGATAAATAACCAAAAGTCGCTCTTGCGACCTGCCAGTTAAGGTTTTAAATGGCAACCATAGTTTGAATTGGATTTTCTCTGCATCTGCGTCTAACCGCGACATCTTGATCAGCAATATAAAGGTAGCTGGATACGAAAATAGGACTTGGATAAGGACATATTACCACACAAGCTCTCTCCCGGCGTCCGGTGTGATATTAAAAAAAGTAAGGTGTTAAATATTGTTATAAGACTAAAACCGAAACCCTTCTTTTGTAAACACGTAGGACCACGGGAAGAACGAGTAATATTTGTAGACTTTAACGACGCTGAAGCAACGAAATGGGGTGGTCCTACTCTTTTGTGTACCATACAGCCACTAAAGATTAATAGCAAATACAATTATATGTAGATATCTAAGCATCACGTTTATGAGTGATGTTCTCAATTTCCATCAAACAATAATATACAATTAATAACTATGCCAAGGAAAAAATATAGTTCTAAATTGACCAATCTTGTTTGATTGACAGCTACCTAATGTTACGGGTACATCGTTTAAAAGGTCAATTAAGTTATACTACATATATAGAAGTATAAATAAATGAAATAGTTAAAACAATAATGAAACTACTTTTTAAGGATTTTAAAGAAGTATTTATTTGGATTATTGACCACGTTTTGTTAAACAATGAAGTGTCAAAAAACACCAAGATAAACAACAGGCACTATTTACACCTTATGAAAGAACTCAATAGTAAATAAACCTCTAATAATAAGATTTAGATTGAACCGAGATTAAAGATTTATTTGATAATGTGACAATTTATTTTTTAAACATATTTAAGTTTAGTAAAGTCTCGAAATAAAGTTTAAAAGAGCTAAAATAAAGAAGAAGAAAAAAGTTATAACAGAGTGCGTTAAACTGGCAAGCCCTATACTAGTGTATAGATGTGTAGGAACGTAATTAAAAACATTTAAATTGTAAGATATAATAGGTTCACTAATTTTAATAAAAGGCACAAATAGCCGTTAGAATATAGCGTGGGTTTATTTAAAGTAGCGCTTTATTTACGGAAGGGTATCGAAATTCAAATTAGAAAATTAGGTGATATTATCAGTTTCATCCATTATTCCTACCCTGAAAATAAGAACCCTCCGTGGCTCCCTTACTACTTCCTTCCTATAATTAGTTAGCTAATAAGTCACTCTAAGAAATATTCAGTGAGCTGAGAGGGGACTTGCTGAATTGTGAATGATCTTGTCAATTGCGATTACAGACCCTCGCATAAAGTAATCATTGAGAATTTCAGAGGTATCGATATTGAGAAAATGAACTTATCGCTGATACTTTTACATTACACGTTTAATATTAGTATTTAAATTACGTTTTATCTAATTGTTACATTAAGATAACTTACTATACAATTACATTGCTTGCAAATTATTGTATGCAGCAGAGATGCGAATGTTAAGATGGATGAGCGGAGTTACAAAAATGGATAAAATTAGAAATAAGTATATTAAGGGAAGTTTGAAAGTAGCGCCAGTGATTGAGAAGCTAAAAGTAATAGGTTAGCCTGGTATGGCCATATAATGCGAAGAGAGAAGCGGCATGTGACAAGGAGGATGCTAGAAATGAGAGTGGATGGATACAAGAAGAGAGGTAGACCAAAGAAAAGATGGATGGATTTGGTAAAAAGATATGATTAAAAAAGTGTGAATGTTCAAATGACGGCTAATACAGGAGAATGGAAGGAGAGAAAATGGTGTGCTGACCCAACATAGTTAGGGCAGGAAGAAGAAAACAATTACATTGCTAAAAGTTTTATTTGATTAGAATTATCGCTTGACTTAGCTAAATCATTCTTCAAGTGATTTAATTACCAATGATAAGCGTTTTATTATTTGAGTTCACTCGAAGATTTTTCAATTTGTACGCTATTATGGCATATTTGACGAAAACTACAGTGAATTCAAAAATTTTTCAGGAAATCCGTTCCTATGTTTTTTGGCTCTAAATTTCTAAAATACAATTATTTTATTAAAATGCCATGAAATTGGCAAGCATCTAATCAGAATTATCAATTTCAGTACGCACATGGTTACCCTATCTCCGTATAGTGCTGAACGTGGAGCTCCTTCAGCTTGCGCTACAAATTCCGATAAATATTTCTCAGTAATCAAAATACTGTTAAAATTATGGAAGCCGTTTGCATTTGTTCCCTTGCAATGTATCTCACCGCATTCACTCCACTTTATTAAACATCTATCATTCCACCCAACACTTTATAAAGGCATAGTCATATATCTCAAATGGGGTACATTACTGATGGAGTACGTACGTTAACAAAACAACTACCGAAGGGGGAGGATTTAGGGCTGACCACATTAAAATTATATATGGTTTCGAACATAACAGTCTTTTTGCAACTTTATAGATTTTGTTCTATTTATTTACAGTCTTTTTTTATCTATTGATAATTTTTTTGTTGTTTGTAATATTCTAAAAAAGTTCGTATTCCATTAACTCCTTCGACTGATATTGTTATGTTCCATAAAGTCACAATGCTAAAAGCAAATATTAATAACTAGTTGACCCGGCAAACGTTGTTCTGCCATATGAATTAAAAAATGGCCTATGTCCTTTTCTAAGGTCCAATCTATCAATGACTATACCGAAATTAATTAAAATTAGTTCAGCGGTTTAGCCGTGAAAGCGTAACAAACAAACTAACTCACTTTGGTATTTATAATATTTGTTAGGATACTTGATAGACTCAAAGTCATCGGATTCTATCTGCTTTATGGCATTTATCTTTCGCAAATGGCTTATGGCAAAAAAAAATATATATATACCTAGTCAGGTCATAAGTATTGTCACACAGTAAAAACTTTTCTTTTAGAATGCTGGCCACAAAAAAGTTTATTGAATTAGAATTTCGAATTGTTCATGAAAATAAAAATGTATAACTTTTAGAATTTTACTCATTTTTAAATATGGAGTGGACGCTTAAAGAAGACCGTGTTGCAGTTATTGCGTTGCATCGTTGCGGTTACGCGCCAATTCAAATTTTTAACATACTGAAAAATTTGAATATTACCAAAAGATTCGTTTATCGTACCATCAAACGATACAATGAAGACTCTAGTGTAGATGACAGGTCAAGAAGTGGTCGCCCTCGGTCTGTTAGGACTCCAGCAGTGATAAAAGCTGTGAAGGCACGAATTCAAAGAAATCCCAAACGTAAGCAGAAACTGTTGGCCCTTCAGATGGGGTTAAGCAGAACCACGGTGAAAAGGGTGTTAAATGAAGACTTAGGGCTTCGGGCATATCGAAGAAAAACAGGACATCGTTTGAATGCTCGTCTAATGGACCTGAGACTGAAGAGATGCCGCGCTTTGTTGAAGCGGTACGCGGGAAAAAAATATCGGGAAATTCTTTTTTCGGATGAAAAAATGTTTACCGTAGAAGAGAGCTACAACAAACAAAATGATAAGGTGTACGCACACAGTAGTGAAGAAGCGAGCAACCGTATTCCGCGTGTCCAACGAGGTCATTTTCCATCCTCGCTCATGGTATGGTTGGGAGTTTCTTATTGGGGCTTAACAGAGGTACATTTTTGTGAGAAAGGTGTAAAAACGAATGCTGTTGTGTATCAAAATACAGTCCTGACGAACCTTGTGGAACCTGTTTCTCATACCATGTTCAATAACAGGCACTGGGTATTCCAACAAGATTCGGCGCCAGCTCATAGAGCGAAGAGCACACAAGACTGGCTGGCGGCGCGTGAAATCGACTTCATCCGGCATGAAGACTGGCCCTCCTCCAGTCCAGATTTGAATCCGTTAGATTACAAGATATGGCAACACTTGGAGGAAAAGGCGTGCTCAAAGCCTCATCCCAATTTGGAGTCACTCAAGACATCCTTGATTAAGGCAGCCGCCGATATTGACATGGACCTCGTTCGTGCTGCGATAGACAACTGGCCGCGCAGATTCAAAATCACGGAGGTCATTTTGAATAAACTTTAATGTCATACGAATCTATGTTTTGTTAAGTTCATTTTGGTATATGAATGGTTACATAATTAATAAACTTGTTACAATTATTTTACATTAAACATGTGACAGAATTTATGACCTGACTAGGTATATATATATATATATATATATATATATATATATATATATATATATATATATATATATATATATATATATATATAATATTTTTTTGCCATAAGCGATTATGGCAAAAAAAAAAAATATATATATATATATATATATATATATATATATATATATATATATATATATATATATATATATGCATAATCACCAAATACTATCTATAATAACAAATGCGCCAATGCGGTTTGGATGGACAAGCGTGCGGAGGACACTGCAGAAGCTATTAATGTAATAGTTTCGATAAATTTTATGTTTAGATAACTATAACCGGTATACACAATTGTGATTTCAATTTGATTTATAACTACCTCATGATGGTTTGAATCTGCAAACAAATGAGGCTTAGGTAACATTGCAATCTGCAATGTTCCTCCCATTCGATTGCCAGCCAAAATATCAAGATAAAGCTTCACTGTAAGCTTAATTAAAAGTTTATTTAATTAGTGGTAGAGCCTCAAGCCCGTCTGGATGGCGACCACCTTTGGTCTTAAGTATGCCGCCATAATAACCTTATGTTGTGTTCCGGCATTAGTGACCCAAGTTCCTATACTGTTATGGGACAGCAGCGTGTTCGCGATGCCACTGGCGTTACATACACCCATAGGCGACGGTAACTGCTAAATTGTAAGCGAATTTTTTTCATGTATTTTTTATTTGTATTAATCGAAATAATCACCCACGCAATCAATGCATATTTGCCAACGCAGTGGCAGTTTATTGATGCCCTTCTTAACGAAAGCAGCTGGACGGCTGTATTGAATTTTTTTCCCGCCAAGAAGTTATCCAAATTCTGGAAAAAGTAGTAGTCTGCAGGCGCAAGGTCTGATGAGTAGGGCGGATGACGGAGAACTTCCAACCCCAGTTATTGCAACGTGGAGACCGTCTGTTGTGCAGTATGAGGTCGCGCGTTGTCGTGCAAGACCACCGGAGATGAGCGATTGACCAATGCTAGTTGGAGATGTGCCAGCTTCTCCATCATTGTGTTCAGTTCTTCACAGTACACATCTGCAGTAATTCTCACCCCGTTTGGTAAGAAGCTGTGATGAATCACACCGGCGCTAGACCACCAAACACTTGACCATCACTTTTCTAGGGGTAAGTTCTCGTTTAGGGCATTGTTTAGGTGCTGAACCAGGATCCAACCAACTTGCTGAGCGCTTGCGGTTATCAAACAGAATCCATTTTTCACCGCAGGTAACACAATGCGGTTTAAAGTTCCTTCATTTGTGTGTCTGTTGAGCAGTGCAAGCACGTCTCGACGCGTACTTCGCGCTGGCGATCATTGAGTTCGTGGGGCACCCATTTGTCAAGCTTTTGTACCTTGCCAATTTGACGCAAATGGACCAATATTGTTTTGACGCTAACGTCGAAAGCTGCTGCTAATTCAGCCGTAGATTGTGTATCATCAGCTTCCACAATCGCCTTTAATTCGTCATTGTCGACCAAAGTCTTCGGACGACCGCGAGGTTCATTTTTCAGGTCGAAATTCCCAGAACGGAAGCGAGCATACCAATCACAGGTGGTGCGTTGGTTTGTACTGTTAGCTCCGTAAACGTCGTTGATGTTGCGTGCCGCTTGTGCCGCGTTGCTGCCACGACGCTACTCATATTCCATAATTACTCGAATTTTTAACGTATCCATGACGACGAAAAAGATTGAAATGTGATGAAAATGTAACACTAATCAATAAACAAATGACTACTTTTGGAAAAAGAACTCCATGTTTTTAAAATAAAATTAATTTGAAATTAGAATTCTTAGCCAAACAAAAATTATTTTGATTTGAAATGGCCAGTACTGCAGAACAGCAATTTCATAGGTAAAGACCTATTATTTACATTTTCGTACAAATAAAATTGTTTTCCAGTAAAGATATTTCGAATAATACGTTATTCATAACCACTGAGTACAGACCCTGACTATAATGTATTTTCCCGTACATCATCCGGATGAGTAGGTCGCTAATGAGGAAACCAAAATAGAAATATTACGAGAGGAAACAAAATCTGTCAATCATGCTCCTGTTCGGAAATTGTTTACTCAAAAATAATCTCTAACTTATGAATAAATCATCCAAAAAACTTTTACAATTATTTGATTATGTGTTAGAAACACTCATTTGTAGTTATACTGTGTCTTACATATGAATGATGACATGATCCTACAAATAATTCCCCTTTGCCTCCAATGCTTGTACTTTGGAGCCTAGGGTTCACTTATGTGCTACGTACTATAGTTATGGGGGAAGAAATTCTTCAAAACAAGACTCTTGCTTTTCTTGACCAAGAAGAAGAAAAATTTGACGTTATTTGAGACTAGTCACGGGTCCGAACTCCGTGAAGGCACGCACTGCTTGGGCAATTTTTATTTGCCTAATGTGCATATTGTTACATAGTTACCTGGTACCGACGGTGAGGGAAGCTGCATAATGAGATTACCGATATCTTGGACTTGCTTTGGAAAGGTTGTTGGGTATACTCTTCATTCCACCCAGCGGGTGGCCCGAGCCCAGAAGTGATGCGTTATGGGCTGTTATTATTTTATATATAAACACAAATAAGTAATTTGTGATTTAACTTATATATATATAATGTTTATTCCTTCACTTTATTTGAAATAAAACAAAACTGAGTTGCTCTTAAAAGAGAAACAACATTTAAAGCTTATATTTCACTTAATTTTTTACAAAAATAACTTTCAATCAAATCAAACTAGTTTCTTTGTTTATCTTAAGTTTTGAAAATCAACCTCCTTATCTGTCAAATTCAAATAACAGCCAAAGCAGCACATCAAAAGCGCGGCAAATTCAAATTTAAATGAAGGGTGAAGCTGCTCTTCATTTACATATAAATATAATATTACAGTCTTTTACATCCCACAGCTGCGCTTGGACCTCCGCGAGGTAACGAAGAGTATACATACTACGTAGTACAATACTTTTTTTTTGGTCTCTGGGAAAAATCTCTCTTGACGGGTTCCCCCGGCCCAGGGGGACCGAGGGATATGTGGGACTCCGGGAAAGATGTTCGACCATCCGACTACCCACTAAAAAACCCCGCTGTTCTCCTACTACCAAATCAGGGCCCCGGGCAGAACCCGGGACCCCAATCAGTATTCGCGACCATCCCACCGGGGACCACGCCACGAACAGGGAGCTAAGTTGGAAAGGATGTAGGAGGTAGACGGGAAGAAAGGTAGAACTCTGTCGCCTCGGACGGAAAGGGGAGTGAGGCGACGAATGCTCGGGCACCTCGGGTACGCACATCCGTACACTCCTCGGACAGAGGAGCGCCCCTGAGGGGACGTAGTACAATACTTGAATAAGGCGGATTAACGACTTATTTTTATGTGAAGGTTTCGCCACCATGAATTCCTTTACCATAAATATGTTGCAATTTTGTAATAATATGCACGCTAAGCGAAAAGAAACTGCCGTAGATATTCACAACATATATAACAATTACCAGTTACAAATTCGTCATTTAAAAGGACGACAAATCGTATACTCATAATAATCGTATAATCATATACATTTATGTATTTTTAATTTAAAGAAACGAAATTACCCTACTAGCGTGACTCCACACGAATAAATTTCGGGTAAGGGTATTATATGATACGTTGTCACTCTTTTTAGGAGCCTACTAAAAATTCCGCCTAATATTAACCCTATCATGCCACAGCCGGCCGTGACAGGCGTCAAATGCTTGCAGGTCGAATTCATACATATTCAAAGATACGGGGAACGTTCGCATGCGCTCCTAATGAACCCCAGCGAAAGGGTTACCAAGAATATATTAATATTTTCGTGTAAATCAGTGAGTTATTTTACGTGAGATTATTTTCTTTTTCGATATATTTTATGATATACCATATGTATTTCAATAATGTGGAAGATTGATCAACAGTTTGAAGGAAATGTATGCGACACTTCTTAAGTACTTGTCCTGCCCAAGATTATAAAATCTCGCGTAATCTATGGTGAGAATGAATTTTCTACTCGGTATATCTACATGACATGTAGATACGAGCCCTGGCGATTCAAATTTGATATCACTTTGAGCACAATTTATTACATAAAAATTTATTTAATATATATAAATAATCAACACCTATGAACGTTTGAAAAAAGTTACAAAAATGATTATTAATTTAATATAATACACCAATTTGCTTTGAAGTGCGGCGGGTATCCCTTTCCTTTAAGGAACGGTTAGCAATCTAAAGTTGAACTTATGTCATGAGATTGACGAATCTCTCGATCACAACTTAAGTAACATAACATTTGCCCATTATATACGTGTACGAAAACCTATTAAACTTTTTTTTTAAATTAATTCCCATTGAAGATTTTATTACTCTAGTCTTCTATAAACTTGATTAGGGCAACGACAGATGTGCAGGTTCCTTGCACTCAAAAATTCCAACAACATTTTTTATTGTTTTCTTTTTTTCTGCTATTAGGCGAGGATATTTTAAACAACAATAGTTATGGTAGTATTTCTTTACATTTAAAATCTATTTTAACAAGAACCTACAGACGAGACTTTTACCTTAAAAATATGTTTCATTAAAAAAAAGAATTAGAAATTCTTGGTCGAATTAAATAATGGCCACCCTCGGTATCTCAGTTGATTCCCAACGCATCTATTGTCAAACGCCAGGTCCCAAATCCTTTTGTGGAAGTAAATTAGATTGTTTATGAAGGCTTTGTTGACATAATTTAAGGGGAGAATGTGATCTTTGTCATGGAGGCTAATGTAGTTGAAAATTGGGTCTGTAATTATTGGTATATTAACCCACCTTTCGAGTGTTAAAATAATATAATATTCTTCTTTTGCTGTTTTAATAACAATAATCTGAACAGATAAACGCGAAACCGTTATTTAAAATATCGTATTTATAAATATTTTAGTCCGAATTAAAATTAATTCCGATAAAATAATCAGGTTTGAACATGTTTGGCAAATATATTTATAAAATATATTTATAAATATATAAAATCGAGTATACCACTATGCAAGAGTTACACTCGTCATAGACTCCGCCCCAAGACCTTACTTCATAGGATCATTTCTATAGTAAGCTCTTCCCGAGACTATCACAATAGACTCCGCCCCGTAAATAAACTAAATAGACTGAAATAAATATATTGTACCGCTGACAAACAATGCGATATAATAATATATAAGTGGAGGCTAAGATAAAATAACACTCCAATATTACACTAATATTGACAATTCTTACACATTACGAATCCGAGAAAGGCAGGGTGGGGAATGGAGGCGGCTAGAGCGTGAAATGTTATTATTCCCGTAAAAATATCTCTCTGACAACCTTTACAACAATTCAATGAAATAATGATGTAAAGATCAATATAATATAAGTACACACTTCAGTGAAAATTGTTTAGATTTTCTTAATAACAATTATTCCCCTTGAAGTATCAAATCTTCAAGAAGTTTTATATTGGGCTCATATAAAAGTAGTGTATTATTACTAGTATATATTATTTTATGCGCTGTTACCCTTTGGTAGCATTTCCTTTTTTATATATTTTTATATTTTTAGTTCCCAACCCCAATAAGTAAAACTGAATAGGGTTCCTCATTTACTGCAAGAGGATCTATTTGTCACCGTTTACGACTCCCATATTGTTGTATGTAAGAGGAAAACTTGGTAAGTTACAATTTATATGTTTTATGAAATTATGTGTCGCTATAAAGAATACGTAGTAATATACGACTATTGTTAATGTATTTTATTTAATTTCAATACACGATAATCAAGTTCAATGCTCACGATGACGTGCACCACTTAGGAAGTTTTCTTAAATTAATTTGAATATAAGGAAATATCGTGAAACTTGCTCACCGAGTTCAGCAATGTTTGTAACACACCATTTGACTTAAGACAAATGTGGTGGGTACATTATCCATGCCCTCTAGGGACAGATTTGAGCCAAACGACTGCCTATTATTATATTTTATTGGGAGATCAACACAGACGGTGGGACTGGTTGACAATTTTCAAGTTGAATAGCTTGTGGACTCCATGTTTGATGATTCTCTAATGGCAATATGCTGATATGTCGCAGGGCGTATGGGCGATGGAGCAAACGGGTCTTAGAGTGTAGACCGCGTCTCGGCAAACGTAGTGTAGGTCGCCCCCAGCCCGATATATCGGAGCTGGATGAGAAAAACAAGCAACCGAGATTTGTGGCGTAGACTTGGGGAGGCCTACGTCTAGCAGTGAACAAAAATTGGTTGATGACGAAATAATAGGTCTTTACCTATGAAATTGAGTTCTGCAGTACTGGCCATTTCAAATCAAAATAATTTTTGTTTGGCTAAGAATTCTAATTTCAAATTAATTTTATTTTAAAAACATGGAATTCTTTTTCCAAAAGTAGTCATTTGTTTATTGATTAGTGTTAAATTTTCATCGCATTTCAATCTTTTTCGTCATCATGGATACGTTAAAAATTCGAGTAATTATGGAATATGAGTACCGTCGTGGCAGCAACGCGGCACAAGCGGCA
This sequence comes from Malacosoma neustria, assembly GCA_963693495.1. Lineage (NCBI taxonomy): Eukaryota > Metazoa > Arthropoda > Insecta > Lepidoptera > Lasiocampidae > Malacosoma > Malacosoma neustria. The sequence goes on from OY856374.1 coordinate 9,945,227, forward strand.
CGCAACATCAACGACGTTTACGGAGCTAACACTACAAACCAACGCACCACCTGTTATTGGTTTGCTCGCTTCCGTTCTGGGAATTTCGACCTGAAAAATGAACCTCGCGGTCGTCCGAAGACTTTGGTCGACAATGACGAATTAAAGGCGATTGTGGAAGCTGATGATACACAATCTACGGCTGAATTAGCAGCAGCTTTCGACGGTAGCGTTAAAACAATATTGGTCCATTTGCGTCAAATTGGCAAGGTCAGGGTCAAAGCTTGACAAATGGGTGCCCCACGAACTCAATGATCGCCAGCGCGAAGTACGCGTCGAGACGTGTCTTGCACTGCTCAACAGACACACAAATGAAGGAATTTTGAACCGCATTATTACCTGCGATGAAAAATGGATTCTGTTTGATAGCCGCAAGCGCTCAGCAAGTTGGTTGGATCCTGGTTCAGCACCTAAACAATGCCCTAAACGAAAACTTACCCCTAGAAAAGTGATGGTCAAGTGTTTGGTGGTCTAGCGCCGGTGTGATTCATCACAGCTTCTTACCAAACGGGGTGAGCATTACTGCAGATGTGTACTGTGAAGAACTGAACACAATGATGGAGAAGCTGGCACATCTCCAACCAGCATTGTCAATCAAGTCAATCGCTCGTCTCCGCTGGTCCTGCACGACAACGCGCGACCTCATACTTCACAACAGACGATCTCCACGTTGCAAGAACAGGGGTTGGAAGTTCTCCGTCATCCGCCCTACTCACCAGATCTTGCGCCTACAGACTACTACTTTTTCCAGAATTTGGATAACTTCTTGGCGGGATAAAAATTCAATACCCGAGAGGCAGTACAAAATGCCTTTGAAGAATTTGTTGCCTCCCGTCCAGCTGATATCTTTAAGAACGACATCAATAAACTGCCACTGCCTTGGCAAAGATGCATTGATTGCATGGATGATTACTTCGATTAATACAAATAAAAAATACATGAAAAAAAATCGTTTAAATTTTTTCATACAAAACGGCAATTTCATAGGTATAGACCTAATATTTTATTTCACAGAAGTGCGATTACAAAGTATGTACAACCAATATTTATACACACAAATATCCACATTTACAATAGTCTCTCGCAAATCATTGGCATCCATACATCCGTGTTATGAATGTAAATTCAATTTCTAACTTTTCTTTTACACAATTCGTGCCCCCGTTGCGAAGTCTCCTGAGGGCGCGTTTAGATTGAAATTTTCATTTTACTCTTAAAAACAACCACCTCTTTCGACCCTGCCCTGTTAACCACTGACGAACAGATTTGCATGTACAATGTACCTTTTTTAAATTTACAGCTACTTACGAATGACAAAGGCTCTATTTGCATCGCAATCAAACTTCTAGGTATTATGTGAAATTTTTCTTATGATATTGGATGAAATAATTTATGATGGGATTGCTTTAAAAATCCAGTATGCTTAAAATAGAGGTTACACATTAAAAACATATCTTTTTTACAACCATTCCCAATCGGGGAACATACAAAGGACTATTTTTGAGTGTGTGGGTTCTATTTTACGACACTTAATTTTTCTTAGGGAGAACTACAAGAAGAAGAATTTTCCCATAAATGACATTTTGAACCCCCAACTTTGAAAGAAAATTCAAAAGGTAAACAAATAACTAAAGGAATAAACCATTTGTCACCTTTAATCGACTTACGTGACAGGGTAGCTCTACTCCTATATCTGGCAGTCTGGCACACACATTTATTAAAGACGATTTTGATGAAAATATGAATATGTTATGAAAATATAAAAAGAAATTAAAAACATTCCGACAGTACAGTAAATAGAGATATAATAATTAAGTAACAAAAACATTTACCTCAATAGTCGTTTTGCCAGATTCCTGCCACTTCATGAGATGCTCGCCTTTCAAGGACCATCCGGGAGCATAGCTAATGAGTCCCCCACCCCCCGCTGCTGACGTCGCTCCCTTCACACTGGCGTCCCCCGCCGCCTCCGTTTTCGACTTCTTGGGACTCGTCTGAAGCCGGAAAAAGCTGCGCCCATGTATCTTGCAACTTTTCGAGGGTGAAAAGAAAAATGAGCTCTTTTTAGGCGATTTTTCTTGTTCATCACCGGCTTTTGAGGTTGATGGGATTGCTTCCGCCGCATCTTGGATATCTTCCGCGTTTCCACTTCCACTAGGTTTTGGTCCCGAGTTTTCATCAGCGACAAATAATAGGGTCCTTTGTACAAATGGCGTGGCTTTGTTGTAAAATTCGTAAGGCTCTGGTATTTTAAAGCTGGCTGGTATAGTGGTGCGATTGGATTTAGAAAATCGTCGCTCCATGTATTTTCTTGCCATATCATTCCTGTTGGTACACTAAATCACATTTCGAGTGACATTATATTGCACTGGCTTAGAATGTTCTTATGTCCTACACCACAGTAAAAAGTAAAAAAGTCATATCTTGCCTAAGAATAATTATTATTTATTTGATCAATTCTAGAACGCAGTTATTTCCATCAATATTGGTTAATGTACAAATCTTAACAGCAAATTATTATATGACATAAATTCCAGAAGATTCCATAAACTTTACCGAATACTTATTTAAACATACGGAATTTCGTATTTCTTTATTTCAAACGTTATTCATTATATAATTTACACAAACGATTACATACATTCAATTTAATATTCTAGCTAAAGACATCCAATAAGTTAGGCCTATCATTTTATTCCAACACTACAAAGTAGAACCTCTTTATAAAAATGTTTTAAAATAATCCCCCTTGAGCCAAAAGCAATTTCGGTAGTTAAACATTCAGGAAAGGTCTAATAACAATTTTCCATCATGAATCTGGTGAAGGGAAAAATCAAATAAATACCGAAAAGAAGCAAAACAAACCGAGCAAAATAATTCGACGGCGTCCCCTCAAATCGGCGAGATAGGAGGAGGGTACCCGTAAACTATATTGATACCCCACCTGCCTTTAGAGGACTGAAATTACGAGGATAATGATCAATTGAAGTGGTTTAAATAAAAAGTTGAAGTTTTAATCGCTTTTACTGTTCCAATAATCTATATATAATTACTATATATACATAGATTACTGGAACCTTTACACTCATATCAAATGACTCATGTGTATACTAGATTAGATATTTCTTATGATATTGTTTATTTACAAATATGAAAATCTGTCGCAAATACAAGTACAATCCGTTCAATTAACGGTGTTCAGTCGAAATGTGTTTACATACTTATTATTACTAGTAGAACATGGCCGCGTAGTTCCAATAGGATTTTAAAAGGGCAAAAATAGATTTTATGGAGCAATGTAATAAATTGAAGAAGACTGTTAATGTATAATATAGATAAAAAGGCTGTTTGATAAATCCGTGACTATTGGAATAAAAAAATTGCTTTGTCGGCGTTTAGATCAATACATTTCAACAACCAAGCGTTTTTCCAATTTTTTTATTCCTTCCAAGTAATACATTTTCTCAAGGTCCTCAAAATAGGCATTTATTTAGGTTATGACCTTTTCGGTACGACCACAATGGAACTCAGACAACCACTTCTATATCATTGAAATTTATGGTGCAGAGTTCCCATGGTATTTATCAAGTCTTTCCTTAGTTTCAGTGATGGTTTTTTTGACGCAAGAAATAATGCTTAATTAACACACGAAATTCACTTTTTTCCATTTTTGTTTAAATTCACGTGATTCTCTGCTTTTAATGGCTGTCAAACACAAACTAAATGACGCAGCTTGCTCAAAATTTCACCGTATTCTATTAAAAGATGGTGATTAAAGGCAGAAGTGTTACATTTAAGTTTATCCGTGCAGGGCTGGAGAAAGAATACTAACCTCCGCGGCTAGGGTAGGCCTTTCGTATGAGCTTTCGTAATAGCGTAGTGCTTGTGAGTATACTGCTAAGTATTTCATTCCAATTGAATAATTTCGTAGTCCCAGGCACAGTTTGATCATTATCAAAAAGTTCGACGCGGTTTTTTTGTGATTTGTTCTCAATCCAGTTACTACCGTTAGTTTTTAAATTTTTATCCTTGCAGGGGCGGAGAAAGAATACTAACCTCTGCGGCCGTCAAAACAACCCACCTTAGCTACGTGGTAGGGCCCCAAGCCCGTCTGGATAGCGACCACCTTTGATCTTAAGTATTCCGCCATAATAACCTTGTGTTGTGTTCCGGCATTAGTGACCCAAGTTCCTGTACCCTAATGGGACAGCAGCGTGTTCGCGATGCCACTGGCGTTGAAAACACCCATAGGCAAGGGTAATTACTAAACTCTAAGCTGACCATCAGCCTACCTGCTGTCCTACAGCAGTAAAAAAATTTAAAGGTACTGCGCGGGAAATTGAAAAAGTCACGGAGTTATCAAACAGCCCTCGTAAGTTATAGGAAGCAACTAAAAGGCACCATACATATTTTCCTAACGGGAGCGGGAGGTCAGACGGCAACTGAGAGCAGTACAAGAGTGTAAAAACTAACTCTTCACATATATGTATTTTATTGTACCAATTTGACTCAGAAAAGGACTTGGAAATAGCGACTTGAAGGAGACGCTATTGATGCACATGTCGTGCATTAGTTTTACTCTGCAAAAACTATTAGAATGCACTTCGTTTTTAAGAAAAAATATAGTAATTCGTAATTCGTATTATTTTCGATTTAGATTAAACTCGACCCTTTTTACGAAAAAAAGGTAATTTCCTATCTAGAAATGCTATTACGTCCCTGTAATGTGAGCATCGTCGAGTTGCAATTTTCACGCGAAGCCTCTATCGATCGCTTGCGTGGGTAAACACTGCCGCCCGCCCTTACCTTATGCGTAAGGACAACAATGCACTTGTAGCATCTCTTATAACAAAGGCAGTAAAACTCTAAATGTAACAATTACATTGTTTGCTACAGATGTGTCTGTAGTAAGTTTCAAGTGTATGAAGCTCATACTTTTTTGTAGATTTGCTAAAATTAAAAGTTTAATTTAATTCTATTATACATATATTCAATTAAATTGTAATCCAATCACAGCTTTTTTAAAGTATTTATATTTTTTTTCCATAGCACTTAATAACTTTCGATTAATTTATAGAAAAATATATTTATTTAAAGATATTTTACATGAAGATAAATTTAGAAGTAATTTTTTGATGTCCAAACGAGGCTGAGGTGAGAAAATTTCTAACAAACTGCTGCACAGTTTGACAGATTTATGTAACTGTTGTTTGCAATAGATTTCTTGTTGAAAAAATAAAAAAACTGTGTGTGTCAGCTCCGACGCACGACTGGAGTTTACTACTTAAGTACAATTGTCTAAACATACGCAAAAAGAGTTTAACAAATTAATGAACATAATATACATATATAAAAAAAGTTTTAAAACAGTTTTAAGTTCAACCTAATTACAACTATGGCACCTAGTAATAAAGTCACAAATCTCCAAAACATTATCTAATACTTACGATCATTCGTCATATAAAATGAACAAAGCAATAAATTACACTTGTCACTTACAAATGAAAAGACATATGTTAAACAACATTTAATGTGAAATCAACCTTAAGTTGTAACAAATAAAGTAATTTTTTCCCGTTATTGCCTTGAGAGATATATCGTTTTGTTTTGTTTAGTGTGTTCCGGTGCACGCGCACCAAAAACGTAACGAGGTCATTCATCAGTAGATTTTACTCCTCTAATTTTTCTCATACCGAGCGCCTTATATATTTAAATCAATTCTTAAGGAGTAAACTCCAAAAAGTCAATTTTTTAAGAGGTTCATTGAAACCCATCATAGCCAGATTCTTACTTATCGCAGCGAATAAGCATTGCCATTAAACACGACAAAATTGCAATCGTTCTGCAAATTCACTATTCCTTTAGTTTCAATCTATTTCTCTTTTAGTTCTAATCCTAACTAATATTATAAATGCGAAAGTGAGTTTGTTTGTTACGCTTTCACGCCTAAATCAATTTTGATGAATTTCGGTATAGTCATAGATTGGACCTTGGAGAAATACATAGGTTTTTTTATCAATTCATATGACAGAACAACGTTTGCCGGGTCAACTAGTGTTGTCATAAATTATTATTATATTTATATAAATTATTATGTTATTTTTTTTAACAATATATACCAGAAAGAGGACATTTTTCAGTTTCACAAATAAGATTGGAAAGCAAGTATGAGTACAAACACGTTTGCGGCCAGTGATTAATTTACTGCTAAATTTACCATGCAATAATTTCCGAAACAATGGAAAGCCCCATAAAATAACAATAGAAATAACCCCCGTTTATTTTGTTAGCACGCACTACGTTCTGAAGTAATCAAACTGACATACTCTTGAAACGTTAATTGTTGTTTCACGTTGTATATTTTTACTGTGAAATGAAAAGCAAATTATATTAATTACTAAAACTAGTTACAAATTAATAGAATTAATCAAACCGCCTGAATTAGTCTACATGCAGGGGTTTAATGAAATACAATACAAAACGTTTTAATAGTAATCGTGGCATATATTTCATCAAATAATTAAGTGGAGTAGTTAAAAACTATCTACTAAAAGAAGTATGAATTTTAAAAAGGAACTGAGAATACTCAAATGAACCAAAAATATTAAATTAAAAATAAAATAGTTACAACCAATTAATATATTAATATTTTGTTATGTATTTAAAATGTTCTCTGATCGGACTAAGTGGACCACAAATTTCTAAAAGGAAGTAATACGGCACGTTTGACTCTTACAAAGGCATTTGCCATCTGATCTCCAACACCGAAAAAGAGCGTGAGATCTATTATTAAATACCTACTAGCTGCTATTTCGAAAGGTTACGTGATTTTCCTGAATAAAATTAATATTATAGTTTTCTTACCAGCTTATTATACAGTTCTTAGTATTGTATGTTACAGATTTTTAGTACAGAACTGGAACAAAAATACCGACACCTGCGGCCCGAGGTAGCTTGTCATAAACGGCGATAAAACAATACCAGCTACTTAGTAGGACTCAAGCCCATCTGGATGGCTACAACCAATCTCTAAATATGTATATAAACATGGTGTTGTGTTCTGGCATAAGTGACCCAGGTTCCAGTTCCCCTATACCGATTGCAGTGTGTTGCCCTTAGCGTCAAAAACATCCATAGGCGACGGTAACTGCTTACTATTAGGTGGGACGTGAGTATGTCTGTTTTACGCAGAATATAAAAATAAATAAAATAACTAGGTAAATGTGGTAGAATTTCGTTTTACAACAGCTACTGCGACCCGAAAAAAAACTAAACGTTTCTTCTTTTGCCGCCTGTCAAATAACAGGAGCAAATTTGTCATATTTTCCGACGTCATAGCAACTAAATGGGATTTGTCTCATAATGTGGGACATCAAAACCAATACACCTGTATGTTATAAATGCTAGGTAAAATCTGTATATGATTCAGAAAAAAATACTACTAGCAGTGATCGCAGCTTGGCCTGCCAAGATAGTTTTACCTATCTGTATAGATAAATTAGTATATACTAGTATTATAAATGTGCAAGTGTCCGTCTGTTACATTTTCACACCTAGACCGCTAAACCAATTTTGATGAGATTCGGCATAGAGAAAGATTGGACCTTAGAGAAGGACATAGCCTACTTTTTGTTGCGAAAATGAAACTTTCAGGGGACGAAATAGGGGTGAACGTAATTAAGTTATGTTTTCTTTTATTTATATGGCAAAACAATATTCGCCAGGTCAGCTAGTTATAACATATTTCTGAATAAACATGTTTGTTAATTGAAGAAATTGTTTCAAAAGTCAGTTCAATAATTTAAAACTTGATACTACTACAAACTGATACTGTTAATTTTATTCGAGATCAAAGTATTTCTGATCGTTTATTTGATTATATATCAAAACGTACGATAAAGACAAACTATGAGTATTAGAAATAAGATGTATTAGACAATGCTGTAAAACATTCAGAATAAAGCAATAAAAGCCTCCATGAGGTCAGTTCGGTCTGATACGCGCATTGACCGGCGTACCGATAAAGATAATAGCAGTCACGACTCTCGGTTCAACGGTAACCTTACAATGTTACACGGAGCATGTACTACACGACCACAAATAACTATGTGACACAGAAGTAAACCTTCATACTTTGCGGATCAACGAAACAAGTGGTTCACAAGCAAGTAATTTAGTTAAATTCAAACACCTTCTTCGTACTCATTGAAGATGTGGGCTTTCGCTTAGAATTTAGCAGTTACCGTCGCCTATGGGTGTTTGCAACACCAGTGGCATCGCGAACACGCTGCTGTCGCATAAGGGTACAGGAACTTGGGTCACCAATGCCGGAACACAACACAAGGTTATAATGGCGGCATACTTAAGACCAAAGGTGGTCGCCATCCAGACGGGCTTGGAGCCCTACCACGTAGCTAGGATGGGTTGTTTTGTCGCCTTTTACGACAGGCCGACCCTGGCCGCAGAGGTTAGTATTCTTTCTCTGCCTCTGCACGGATAAAAAACGTTATAAAACAGCAAAAATGTTTTTTTTTTTGCTATCCCGTCTCTTTATTGACAATGACGAGTATAAGCTAACAGTCAATGTCCAAAATTGAAGGCATTTTTAAAAAAAGAAATATTTTGCATAAATATTATGAGATATTTCTCTGTGATGAGCTTATTCTAAGAGATTCGTAAGGATGTGGTAAAGTTCATGTAGTATATGGTGGCTCCTAGTTTTGTTCTTTTTAATAATGTATCACCGTTAGAAAGTGACATTTTTTGTTAGAAATTTACCGCTCTAGCGTTAATGAATGGAGATATAAAATCTAATACATGAACTTCACCTCTGCACTTTCTTGTCTATGATGAAAGGGATCAGGTATACAACAATATGGATCCATTAGTATAGGCACGTGTTCACTAAAGCGCTCTAGTTTTGGACATAACATAATATATGTGTGGTCTCTAGCATTGATTGATAACCGTTTCTTTTCTTAATAAAAAAGTGACGCTATATGAACATATTTTGTCTATGTTTCAAAAACCAAAAGCATTTTTTTTTCAAGGCTAATTAACGCAAACTATTGTGTCTTCTAAGAATGCTTAGGAAAACAAAAAGAAAATAAGAATTATGAAAGATTCACAAAGAGTACTCCTCGATATGTAAATAATTATAGAATAATAATTAAGAATTAAGTTCTCCTCGTCGTCGTTGTCGTAAGCCTATTCCTTTAAGTTCACTACTGGACGTAGGCCGCTACCACAGAGCCCTATCTCCTGCTCGTTACATTCAGTCCTTGCCAGCCATTTTACGCAAATTGTCGACCTATCTCGCCGCTAGGCGTCCTACACTATGTAAGAATTAAGTAACGTATATGTTTTGGTATGGTAGTGTAATGATTTTGAAGGATAAAATATTTATGTGATGTCTGAGTGTATGTGTCTGTCAACTGTATGTTTATAAAATAAAACCTTTCTATACAGGTTTTCATATAACGGAGGGAACTTTAAATGAAATCTATAAATAATATGCTTTCTATTATTTATCTTTATGAACTAGTAATATTGTAGTATAGATACATATAAATCATTATTCCCTGTCGATTTTCTTATATTGTATTTCCAAAGAAAACCCCAACCCCTACGTCCCTTTGTAAATAGCTTTCCGATGCGGGGGAATTATTACATTTAGATGACACGACGAATTCGAGATGACACAGAAGGGTCTTTTAACCTTTGCACAGTCGAGACACAGTAATAAAAGGTTTGCTGCAATGTGTTATTCATTTCAGCAACTTCTATGTAAAAAACGTAACTTCCCTAATCTATACTCTCACTGACACATCTCACAGACAGATACTGGTACAATACCGTTATAATGTATGAAGTTAAAAATAAAAGATACGAAATATAAGAGTATAATAAAATTTAAACATGATTTATTACTTTAATAAACGGTAAAGCTAGTAATTGCCAACTCTCTTTAACCGTCAATAAAAAATTATAAATATTATTTATTTTACATTTGTTTTCCAACAAGTACTTACCGAGTGCTCTAACATTCGAAAAGACAGTTTTTAACAAATCTGTTTGCCAGATGACAAGTATTGTCATTAATCATCTTTTATTAATTATCCATACTAATCCATACTAATATTATAAATGTGAAAGTAACCTTGTGTGTCTGTTACGTTTTCATACCTAAACTGTTAAACCAATTTTGATAAATTTCGGCATAGAGATAGATTGGACTTTGGAGAAGGATATAGGCTACTTCTTGTCGCGAAAATGAAACTTTAAGGGGCTGAAATAGGCGTGAACGTAATTAAGATTTGTTTTTTTATTTATATGGCAGGACAACGTTAGTCGGGTCAGTTAATATTATATAAAAAATTATTGTTATAGCAATACCTATTAAAATTCAATCCATATTTAAAATAAGTAAAATTGAGTATTCTGTTAAAGTTTATAAACTAATGACGGACATTTTATAATATGGAAGAGTCGTGCAAAAATATTCTCGCTATAAAATACGTGCGTACGTATTAAGTACGTTTTTTTTGCAATCTGATATATCCAACATTTTGAATTAATATTATTTTATTTTTTAAGTTATATTTCAAAAACAACTAATTAATCGCCAATAAGTATAAGTTTAATTGTAATATTTTATAAGATATTTTGGATAATTTTAGCAATCATTATGTAAATATCTAAATATTGACCATTAAATGAAAATTAGCATTGTATCGTTACGTTTTGCTACATACTTATATGTAGTTGTTACTATTTAAAAGAAGGCACAGAACTCAGAAGACACTATATATACTGATATAATAATTTTATATTAATCAAAATAAAACAATAACACTTAGATATACTTTAAAAATAATCCAACTATGACTGAAAATTAGATTCACAGTCCGAATTACATTTCCAAAATTATACATAGCACATCTTTAACATCCGATTAACCGGCGCGACAATAGTTCAATGAACTTAACGTACGTTTGGTAGATGTCAACAAAATAAATAGAAATAATGGTGAAGCTATAACTATGGCACCAAGAAATCAGAAATAGACCGCTCCCCATACACCGCGAACTTGACAACCAACAAGTTATTTTGATACCATCTTATTTTACTTATCAGAAATAGGGAAACAACTAAATTGATGAACTTATTATCTACTCATAAAAATAAGAAAGGTTCAATTTTTTTACAATTTCAATATTTTTACCTGGCATTTATGTATGACAATTATTTGATTGTAAAAAAATATATCAGTCGTCTATTACACATAAAAAAATGCTCTGTAACTTATTTGGCGACTAGATGGTGCTGGGTGAATTATCCCAAAATATTTATTTATTGCATTGCACTAAAGCAAAAAATATGATATGAACTGGTATTTAATGTAAAATTATATTTATCATTTCACTTGCCTAAAATTAATTAACAAAATAATTTTAAGTCAAATGATAAGTTGAAAACTAGAGACAGGAAATGCATTTCAAAAGCGGACGCGGAACCGTTGTCATGAGAACTTTTGCAAACAAACTTTCTTCAACACACAAAATCCAAGGTTTACGTAACTTAACCCTCGCGAGTCGGGAACTTAATTAAGACATTGCCTCGAGTGAAACCGAATTAAGTTTCAACCCTTGGGAGTTATGGGGTGGAACCGTCATAAGTTAATGCGGTGGTCGCGACATCACACCGATGAGTTATTGTTCTAGCTCACTGGGTAAGTAGGATATATATGATTTATGTTATAAGCAACACTGTTGTGTGTAATAGTGGAGATTTATTGAATTTCTTCGAGTTCAAATGGTATTGAAAACTGAAATTCATGTAACGCTTCTACCGTATAGTATATTAAAAATTAAAGTACCGTAAAACAATATGAGTATCTATTAATTAAATTAACGACAAGCGTGGTATTTGACAACCTCGTAACAGCTAACAATGCACTTCAGTACGTTTGCGGAGATCATGGGTTTCTTCCCGTCTCGCGTTTAGGTGTATATGTAACATATAATAATTATGTATTTATTTACAAAAAATTATATATGAAGTACATTGATTATCTAATACCCATAATACAAGTGCTATGCTACTTACTTTGGGGCTAGATGACGTTGTGTGAATTCTTCCACTAGACCTATTTATTTATTTGTATTTTTTTTGGTCTATTTTGATTTAGTTATCAATCTTATCGTTACAATTAGATCTAAGTGAGAATTAAGTGTATGTTTATGATATTAAGCTTTACCTATATCGCTGAACCAACTTTGTAATTGTTTACATACGTTGTAGGAAAGGGTTTCAAATCACAAATCCTCCTCCTCGAGTCGTAGTTCTCATATCTGAGGGTCGTGACAAACACCTTCCAGTCTATCACGTATGGTTGTTTTCCACTGCTTCCTGTTCTCAGCGCCGTGTAGCGCCTCGTAGACGGATGTGTCTAGTGCAGTGCGAACTTGATCCGACCAACGTGTCGGACTACGGCCACGCGATCGTCACAAATCATACATAGCCCTGGTTTATGGTACAGCAACTGATTAACTGTCGAGCCTTCCAGTATTAAAAAGTCTATTTCGATCCGTGCAGGAGCGAAGAAAGTACAGATCTCTGCGGCCGGGGTCGGTCTGTCGTAAAAGGTGATAAAACAACCCCCTCTAGCTACGTGGTAGGGCCCCAAGCCGTCTGGACGGCGATCACCTTTGGTCTTAATTATGCCGCCATAATAACTTTGTATTGTGTTCCGGCATTAGTGACTACATGGGTCCTATACCCTTATGGGACAGCAGCGTGTTCGCGATGCCACTGGCGTTGTAAACACCAATAGGTGATGGTAACTGCTAAATTCTAAGTGTACCGTCAGCCTATCTGCTCTCCTAAAGCAATAAAAAACGTTAATTTTCATCTATGTTATTCATAGACTAGGAAAATCTTAGTTAACAACCAAAACTTCACAATTGTAATTCAAAACATACCCATTGACATGTGGGCGCGTATTTCACACCGGCCATTACATGCCCCCGTGTATTACTTCAAATCAACACGTGATTAAAATGCAAATGGATGCCCTTTGCACGGACGTGGCCACTGGCCAATTATGTGATTATAGCCTACGAAGTTAGATAGCTTAGTCGTATATTCATAGAAGGGTGATAAACTAATTTTTAGCTCTTTCTATTTAATAATAAGTAGGTAAATATATAAAAATATGAGTAAATTAATTACTTATTTTCCTAATTTACTTTATAATTATACGAGTTTTAAATTTAAATTTGAAAAGTATGACTAATCAACAATTTTATTTTGATTATTAATTAAATAATTCAAAGTAGCACTTTATATTTTAATATAAATACGATTTTGCTTAATAAAGTAATAATTATTTTGTTTTTCATGAAACAAATACGTCCTAGTCCCGTCCAAAATTAAAAGAGAGTATCCAACCTTCTAGTCAGTCGTAAAAAGCTACTGATGGTACTTTAGCTATTTTATCGTCTGAAACTAAATATTCAGAGTAGGTTAATCGCTTCTCTAAATTCCTTTTTAGCTACATCTATTTCAGATTTTTATTTCTGCCTTTGTAGCAAAATTAATAGGCATCAACTGAAAAAGTCACTGATTTTTTGCTATACGAATACTCATTAGTGGATTGAAGTAAACGGGTTAACCACATAGATTACAACGACGGGGGAAGCAATCACACTGAATATTTTAGAACTACATAGCTGCACATAGATTTCAAGTCTTATCCATTACTAATAATAGCACCTATAACTTATGCCGAATTAAATTTCAACAAAATTTCCAGAACTACTTAACTTAAACCTAGTGTCTCTAATAGCGAGTAGCCACTACACGTACATTACTCCTAAGCTTCCTCTTTGATGCCCATTATTTTATGAATACGGAATTAGGTGGTTGTATTGACCTCGCCGTTTTAACCCTACAGCATCCGCCTTTGTGGTACTGTTCAATGTTATAGCCAGCGGCAGCCACAACGGAAAACCGACTGAAACCCCGGTCGCCGCGACCGAGAAACCCTTAGTTTTATATGGAGGCATCAAAGGATATATTTTACTCATTGCTCTGTGACATCCTTGGCTTCCCTTTGCAGGTCATTTTGACGCCCGGGGAAAACTAAACCTTATCAGTTCCGCATCAAAACTTCGGGGAAAAGCTAACGTAGGTATGTGGGGTTCTCCACACTCTCTTACGCTACCCACACACCTAGATAGCAAATGATAGTGGTAGTCACGGCATACTCACTAAAAACGCCGGTTATCACCTGAGTCATTGTGATTGACGCTTTGTGAAGCCCAGGGTCAAAGCTCGTCTATGCTCTTCCACAACACTTTTTTCGGCACAATATTATAAAAATCTCAATATAAGATATAGGATAGAAAAAAATAATAGAATAGACTAAATTCCGTTTTAGAACGGCGTTTGTTGTACGACAACTCAATACCAAAAGAACCTTCATCACTCTCAACCGTTGTTTATCAGATGCCCCAACTGGCTGGCCGAGGTAGACTTCAACTGAAAGATTTAAGTATAACCCCTTACTTACTCCTAGTAACTCAGTTAAAACATTTTAGTAAACCTCTTTTTCCTTTCAAACGAGACAACGATAGTTCATAAACAATACATACCCACATCAAATCTTCCCATAGAGATTATAGCCGTCTACAACAATCAAAACGTATTTATCTTATAATATATGTAGATAGCCATCAGAAGCGAGCACTCTAATCCCCACATACAAACAGATCCGTACGAGTATATGTATACATATTAAGCTGCCATATGGTCGGAAATACACGGAATTGTTTAATTCGCCTGTGTTATTATTTACACATAGAATATAACAGAGCGTTGCCTAGTTTGGAGGCGCTAAGTTAATCAATTGTAAAAAGCACTTGAATAAAAATGATATTGGTATTTGATTTGATTTTTGATTTGATTTTGATTTTGTTAATTAAATATATGATTTAACGAGATTTCTGACTGCTACGCAACAAAAGATTTGACAATACACTCTGAATTCAAAATGGCCATTAGCATGGAGCATAACATCATTAACAAAAACCCGATTTATTTTATGAAATGCTCAAAGTATGACCATTAGGCCCATGGATAATTCGTTAACATCTTATTGACAGTATAGTCATTTAAGTCTATAACAGTTTTATAACACAGTGTGTCCTTGTAAACAACGGAATCTAAGATGGAATACGATTGTTCTCTATTAATAACTGAAAAGTTTATGCACTAAAAGGAGATACCATCTAGTTACATTTTATAATATTGAGATTATGATAACAAACGCATAGATTAGGATTAATACGATCCTACCCAAGTTCTTTGATTTATTTTTTGTTTAATATCAGGCGTACAAAACTGTATAAGAATTTTTTTATTGCTGTAGGACATCAGACAGGCTGACGGCCCGCTTAGAATTTAGCAGTTAGCGTCGCCTCTGGGTGTTTGCAATGCCAGTGGCATCGCGAACACGCTGCTGTCCCATAAGGGTAGAGGAACATGGGTCACTAATGTCGGAACTCAAGGTTATTATGGCGGCATACTTAAGATTAAGACCAAAGGCGGTCGCCATCCTGACGGGCTTGAGGCCCTACCGTGTGGTAGCTGTGTAGCTAGGGTGGGTTGTTTTGACGGCCGCAGAGGTTAGTATTTTTTCCCCGCCCCTGCACGGATAAAAATTTAAAAAATAACGGTAGTAACTGGATTGAGAACAAATCACAAAAAAAACCGCGTCGAACTTTTTGACAATGATAAAACTGTGCCTGGGACTACGAAATTATTCAATTAGAATGAAATACTTAGAATTGCTATTACGAACGCTCATACAATTAAATGTACAATAAACAATAACTATGTAGTTCTGTGGACATTGAACGCTATTTGCATCTGTATCAATAGTCACATCCTATTATCTATTCTAAATATTTAAGCTAGAGAACCTTTTGATCTTACCCACATATTCAAATGAATCTGTATGATGTTGTTTTTCAAAGTATATTTTATTTAAGGACTAACTGAATATAAATCTTTGAAACGGACATCAAAATACAAAATTTCTCTTAGTATCACACTAGAGATGCAAATTAAAAAAACAGATATTTAATTATTTGTGGAATGCTAGTAGCTAGTAGTCCTCTTAGCTAGTTTTTATTTACCTAACGGACGCAATTGATTGCCAGAAGATCACTAGTCTATGTTATCCACTAACTCAGCTTAGTATAACGAGTACACTATATTTTTAGTACAACATCCTGAGCTGTAATTATATAACATAACTAGCTGTGCCCGCGACTCCGTTCGCGTGGAATAGTGACTTTGGGCAGAATTGTTTGGATATATCTTATCGTTTATTTTGGATTACAAACCCTATAAACCCTAAAATATAAATGAAATATGCAAACAGTCAGTATTACCGAATGCAACTGTTACGCCATGCGCCTTCGGAATACGTACTTTCGAACCTACAAAGTCCAGCCTAAGCTAAACCCTATTTCATATCATTGATGACATAAATCTGAGGTTTACTTAAATTGGAAATTCAACCTAATATCCAGCCTAAGCTGAACCCTATTTCATATGATTAATGATATAAATCTGAGGTCAACTTAAATTGGATCATAAAATTCCGAAACTGATCATTTTTAACAAAAACTTTTTTTTTTCTAAAATAAAAATGGCCTAAGTTACTCCTTGTTATATCAGCTATCTGCCAGTGAAAGTCCCGTCAAAATTGGTGCAGCCATTTCAGAAATTAGCCGGAACAAACAGACAGACAGACAAAAATTGTAAAAAATGTTATTTTGGTATAATGTACCGTGTATACGTCCGAATGCACTTAGCCAAAAGCGGTTATTTTAATATTAAAAACAGACCCTCCAATTTTATTTATTTGTATAGATAATATTCAGTTTTAAAATTATATAGCGTAAATATATATAATTTCGTAAGTATATTAAACGCGTAAAATATATATTCGGATATTAAAACACTCTTAATTCCTGTCATTAAACACGTAAAATGCAATTACATCTGAAATGGGTCCAGCACAAAGGGACGCTGGGACACAAGTGTTATCAACACGATTCCCTAAATATCACTGCTTAATGACTTGCCTATCCTTTCATATGTCCGGAACTGAAACGTCTCTCGCGACTACATCCGGTCTCTGTTTACTAAACACGTTTTCCTAGAAGCCATTATGTAACTAATTAAAAACGTCACTTTCTTTCAAATGTCTTTGTGGGATGGTGTTGCCGTCTGTGGTAACCAAATGATATATTCAATCAACCTTTATTATTTAGGATACTTACATGGGGAGCAAATGTCTAGATGGCACCTCCACCGGGCCCTGGTAGGATGGGTAGACGTGCTTGCTTGACGTCGTAAAAGGCAATATGCGTGTCAATGGGCTCACTACTGCGAGTAGAGATGCCGAAAACCGTGTAAAGTGGAGAAGACAAAGTCGGAAAGCGGACCCCGGTCCCGGAGTGAAAGTTTGAGTTGCAACTGGAATTTACCGCTCGGATGATTATAATCAAGAAGTATTTTTATAAATATGTAGTTTTCAGTGGATAAGCTTCCGACCGGAAAACTCTAAGATTTGGTCAGTGGCAGATTGACATGAACTCCTGAATTGCCTGATATGCCTTTAGATCTTAACAAAAAAATGTAATAACTTTATTTAGCATAACATTGCCTCTACACAAAATTGCAATAGTTTTGGCCCGGGCCTGCTCCTAGAAGAATAATTGCCACGCTTGCCCAAGGCATGTGTGGTGTGCAGATTTCATCGCGATGATTTCCTTTATTATCAGTACGTGGAAATCATGTGCATAATATGTACATTAATAATAAATTATTGTATTCATGTTATACACACATTAGCCTAACTAAAACTAGGAAAAAAACTGCTTAAAAGATCCCAGGCCTTGGGTGTTCCACTTGGTCACCAATGTACTAAATAGTAAGTAAAAGTTTACTAAAATTAGAATAACTTTCCAGTGAACATTCCAATTAATGACATAACGGGTAAATCTAGAAATTAAAAGTAAGACTGTAAATTACAATATATATGAGTATTACACTTTTATTGCACATGTATTATACTTTTCTAAATAATAATTATACGGACGTAATTATTTTTGGTGCGGGTCGCGTGCCTGCGATCGGGATTAAGGCCGGGTGCAGACGATCTCTGTTGCCGGCTAATGCGGGTAACGGAGTCAAACCATTAGTTTAAACATATGGCTTGCGTATATTGGACCCTTTCACGCTGAATTTGATTTTGATAATAGCAGACATTGTCTGACCAGGTAGAAAACAACGCTGGTATGTTTTCTCGGTTTATATCTTCCATATTCTGCTGCACTATATTAGCGCCGTAATCAAATTCCAAAATTCTTCCTACTTACAAAATTCTTCTTACTTGCCGAAAATACTAGTCATCACTTTTTTATATATGTCGTCGAACATAAATAAATATTTTTCACGTTTTAAAATACATTTGATTCCATACAAGCATGTTTTATCCAGCAAATGGTTTAAAGACATTAATTACGTTTAATGGATTTTCCAAACGTGTTTGGATTTTCAACGTCAATAAACAGCTTAAGTAAATCACAAAAAAATCGTAATACGCCCCACTTAATTTGTGTGTGTATAAAAGACCTAATGAAAACGCTCACACGTCGCCTTCTCTTTCGCTTTAACAAACTTCAAAGATTTATTTTAGGACTTCTTAGTATTGAATCTATTCATGTTATTTTTTTTACTTTTCTGTAGGCAAAGTTATCATCATCATCCCAGCGTTGTATCCCGGTTGCAACCCAAACTTTCGTTTCGGTGCCCGGGATCCGCTTTCCGACTTTTTCTACTCCACTTCGCACGGTCTTCAGGATCTCTGGTGGTCAGTCCATCGGCACACATATCACCCTTTACGACGTCAAGCCAGTACTTTTTGGGTCCCTCCTACCAGGGCCCGGCAGTGGCAGCATGACCAGACATTTGTTTCCCACGTAAGCATCCGGTTGTCGTAAAACGTGGCCGTACCAGCGGATCCGACACTCCTGCAATTTATCCGCAATGTCACGGACATGAAGACTGCCGTGAATGGGAGAGTTTCTAACGCGGTTCTTTCCGCGTTACTTCACACATCCACCGCAGCATATTCATCTCCGTGACACGCAGTTCTTGCTTGTGTTGCTCTAACAACGGCCATGCTTCACAGCCGTATAAAAGGATAGGTCTAATGATGGTCTTATAGACCTTCCCTTCAACTTTACCGTCATCATGGGGTCACAAATGACACCAATTACTTCACGCCATTTGGCCCACGCGGCAGCAATTTGACGTCGAAATTGATTTCACCAGCAGGTATTTTACTTGGTCCGTGCGCTCGACCGTGTCGCCACCAATGCGTACGGGTGTTGGGATCGATGGAGTTACAGGCCAAGTACTCGGTCTTAGCCACTTTGAGTTTCAACCCACCGTTCTCTAGCGACTCCTTCCACACCTTCACGCGTCGCACCAGCCTACTCCTGTCCAAATCTGCCAGCGCGATATCATCAGCATACATGAGCAACCACGGGGGCTGCTCATGTGAGTTTCTGATGCTGTCTGACAATACGTCTAATACCACGCTGAACAGAGACGGACTAAGGACGGATCCCTAGTGTACTCCGACAGTGATGGGGAAGGATTTGGTATCGCCAACAGCGGTCCGAACCACGGAATCGGAATTGCGGCACATGTCTCGGATGATGTCAATATAGGCCTCTGGAACCCTTTTGGATCGCAATGCCCACCAGGTTATCGCGCGAGAAATACAGTCGAAGGCGTTCTGCAAATCAAGAGACAGGCAATGCAGAGGCGTATTCTTCGTACTGTATTTCTCCCCGACAGTCCTTAGGACAAAAACAGGGTCTATGGTCCCCTGACCAGGGCAAAACCCATACTGACATCCCGAGACAGTGCACCCCTGCCGAATCTGAGAGTCAATAACACTCTCGAAGAGGTTCATTGTGTCACTTTTCTGTCGGAAAAGTAAATTGAGTATAAATAAGGTCTTGCCTACTCTAGCGACTCTTTATTATCGAATTATTGGTAACTTGAATTTTTAGTTAAATTATCAAAGGAACCATTACAATTCATTATTTCAAATACCCAACCCAACATTCTTTATCGGGTAATTACCTAAAGCCACAAATTACTTCCTTGCGCTAAAGCCTTTTTTGATACTTACTATTCTTGAGCAAAGAGACTCTAGAACATACACGAAAAGATTAAAAGTTTAAATTTGATTTTTACAGTGTGACTGTCGTTCCCCTAAACCCTGAAAAAAAAGTAGAATCATACTCATTCGTTACTGGCTATGAGCTAGATGGATAATCCATGCGTCATCTATTACAGACGATCTAGGAAAGAGATAGGGGGGCCCAGTTCTCCACATCCAGGGCATTGACAAGTCCCAGGTGTTACAAACGTCCATACGCGACGGGACCACTATCAGATGGCCTGTTTGTCTATCTGCTGAAGTCCTACTTTAAACAAATTAACTGGGACCTCCTAAATCCATATTCATAACCGTATTAATTTCAATATAGGTATTCGGAATATAGTATTTATCATTAGTACTGAACTAATGTTTCATAGTAATTTTAGATTAAAAGAAAAACAGCTACATCAATCACTAGATTTGAACATAAGCCCGTGGTATTAAGACCAAAGGTAGATTTTAAACCTTAAACCACTTCATGTCTCGTTAAGTGAGTTGCAATTCTTAACTAAAATGTATTTAATTACATCAAGATATATAGATTAAGCTATATGAATTGAGTTCTCCAAAACGGGAGAATATATTTAATTTACAAAAACACCACAAGCTGTTGTAAAAATTTCTATCATAAAGAAACCGTGTCAAATAACAGCGGTCGTATTTTCCTTTTACGTAATTTCCCCGCTCAAATTAGATCAGATTTGATAATAAATTTCGCCAAGTTCATGATAAATGATACTTGTAAAATGTTTATTTTGGAAGTATAAATTACTTAATATCTGTAATTTATGTATTTAATATATATTCGAATTTCTGAGCGTTGTGTCACGGGAAATTAATTAAAATTCATAAATCATATTTATCATATTATCATAATCCAAAGTTTTAGAATTATACTAATTACATTAAATTATAAATAAAAAATAGAAGAACAAAAATAAAAATGATACCATATTTATTATCCATCTCCTGTGTAAGTTTATTTTTATTTTTTATTGCTGTAGGACAGCAGACAGGCTGACAACCCGCTTAGAATTTAGCCGTTACCGTCGCCTATGGGTGTTTGCAGCGCCAGTGGCATCGCCAACACGCTGCTGTCCCCTAAGGGTACAGGAACTTGGGTCACTAATGCCGGAACACAACACAAGGTTATTATGGCGGCATACTTAAGACTAAGGGTGGTCATCCAGACGGACTTGAGGCCCGAGTTGGTTGTTTTGTCGCCTTTTACGACAGATCGACCCCGGCCACAGAGGTTGTTAGTATTTTTTCTCCTCCCCTGCACGGAAATAGTGTTCGTTGTTCTTTAAATTTTACTTTAATATATTAAACTTTAAATGTATACAAATGTATAAAAAATTTAATTATAATAATTGTATTTTATTTTTACGAAATTGTCAAAGTATCAATTAAAACTATGGATTTTTGTTAATATTCAAAAATATACAATCATTGCAAATGTAAAATATTTAAATTAAAGTAGAGTTAAAGAACCTGTAACGAACTACTTTAGAACTTTTTAGGTAAAGTCTAAATTGAAACTAGAGGTCAATTTCAAAGTCAACGTCAAAAAACTAATTATAATATAAAACTTTT
The DNA here is from genome assembly GCA_963693495.1 of Malacosoma neustria. Classification (NCBI taxonomy): domain Eukaryota; kingdom Metazoa; phylum Arthropoda; class Insecta; order Lepidoptera; family Lasiocampidae; genus Malacosoma; species Malacosoma neustria. The sequence continues at coordinate 9,967,182 of OY856374.1, forward strand.
TCTGCGATTAAAGTGATTTCAGGGAGAAATACTGTCATTTAAAAAATCCTATTTCCCAAACATTCATTTTGAACACAATGAAAAGCTAATTTTTCGGAAATAATCAAAACAAATAATAAGATAACGATTCATAGAGAAATTATTGGACGTAAAATTTATTGAACAATGTAATGTCTAATGCAATTGTTCAACGTTAGAAAGTCACGATTTATTTACGATGCGCATGAGCTTCAATGGTGGATTCAATAGAACTTGTGCATAACAATTATCAAAGGGTAACCTGAGCTGCGTGAGCGACGAAATCGTGCAGGATACAACGCCTACATGTACTACTATGATATATTTGAAATTGACGACCTCCGTGAGGCAACAACGGCTTTTGAACTTCGGAACGCTTTAAGTCGAATACTATCACAGAGCATAACTAATATACACGTTTGCATCCATAACCATTGGACACTTCCTTTTCTCATACTGGCGTAATACTCGTACCTAAGAAAATAAACAGTTTATTCGCCTAAATTGATTTTTATGGGACCGACTGCGATCTCATTCCCCAACTTCGGTTAACCTGAACGTCTTAGTAGGATCTATTACACCTTTATTACAAGAGAAAACATTTAAACCTAAATTTTAAGCCAATTTTAAACCTATAAAAAGATGTAGCAACGTATATAAGTTTTTAAATACAATAATCTGAAACTCTTTGGGCTGAACATCCTATCGTCTTTACTTTCTGCCCTTGTCCCACATTATAAATAGTCGGCACAACATGTTCTCTCCTCCTACTCTCTTTTATCCTCCGTCATCTTATTATTTACATGCTTTTTGCCATATCATCTTTTAACGCAATCCGTACACATTTTACTTTGAAGGGTAGATAGACCCTTCCCTCTTTAAACATTCACTGTCATTTCTAGTATTTCTCTTGTTACATGCCATTACATACACTATCGTCTTTACCTATCTTTAGTTTTTGCTCTTAAGCGTTTCTTTCCTATTACATCCGAAGCTTTCGTTTCGGATCTCGAGGGATGCTGTTAAATATTGTCACAGCATAAAACTTTACCGCGCCTTTTTGCATGCCCCAATTAACTTCCTTTTGTAACTAAAGACGCACTACAAAAATACGAAAGTGATTAAAATTGTATTTTAATGAAATAGGTAGTCCTTCCTATTCTTATTTCTGATCAGAACAACACGGCCGTTCCATATTGTAAGTTCATTAATGAGAAATCGGATAAAGGCCTTGAATTTCGATCACAAAATAACATATTTTCAGATTTCATTATTAATACTTAGTAAACCACATTGTGGTGTTGGAATAAAAATAGCTTTTATAGGATCTAATAAAAAGTAACGTGTTTACTTAATCCTGCTGTCAGATTTAAATTAAAACATTAACCTAGACATCCTTCGAAAGTTATGATAAGTTTGTTAAAGCCAAAGCTAACTGCGTCCAAAAATTACATCAAATATTTATGAAAACTATTGAAATTAAGAAAACATGGTTTTATATATATTTTAAATTAATAATATGTTTATATTTTCAAGAATAAATAACCATTGAAATATAATATTTATATAAAATACTTAAAACTTTTACTATACAAAACTCGCCTGTTGTATTCACTTATACAGATGAAATCGCAAGTCAATTCGTTCACTTATAACACTTGATAATAGTGTTCAACTTTAATATTAATGAACGTTATTTGTTTTAAGTAAAAATAGCATTAGTTCTACCACAACCTAACTAAAACTAGAAAAAACACGATGCGTGGAAATCGCGCGCGAAAGCGTTGTTTACGTTCCGTTTTCCCGCGTATACGGAAGGCTTTGGCAGGATAATCGTCCTTACAGTTGAACGTACGGCACGCGACTGGGGCGGATCGATCCCGCCCTGGTGAGGGCCGAGGGCCGCCATGGCACAACCAGAAACATCCCGCGGGGATGCAGATGCATGTTACGGACACAGCCGTACTGGATATGTCTAGTTCAACGTAGATTAAGAAGAATAATATTAATGTAGCAACAAAATACATTCAAAAAACATTCCGGAGCCATCCAGAGTTCTATAATAGCACCTGTTATGCATATAAAATAATAAAAGTAAATATAAAATAGAATCATCATCATCATCATCTCAGCGTTCATCCCGGTTGCAACCCAAACTTCCGCTTCGGTGCCCGGGGTCCGCTTTCCGACTTTTTCTACTCCACTTCGCACGGTCTTCAGCATCCCTGGTAGTGAGCCCATTAGCACGCATGTCACCCCTTACGACGTCAAGCCAGCACTTTTTGGGTCTACCCCTCCTGCCGGGGCCCGGCGGAGGCGGCATGGCCAGACATTTGTTTCCCACGTAATCATCCGGTTGCCGCAAAACGTGGCCGTACCAACGGAGCCGACACTCCTGCAATTTATCCGCAATGTCACGGACATGAAGACTGCCGCGAATGCGGGAGTTCCTAACGCGGTCCTTCCGCGTCACTCCACACATCCACCGCAGCATATTCATCTCCGTGACACGCAGTTCTTGCTTGTGTCTCTCTAACACCGGCCACGCTTCACAGCCGTATAAAAGGACAGGCCTAATGATGGTCTTATAGACCTGTCCCTTCAATTTTACCGGCATCTTGGGGTCACAAATGACACCAGTCACCTCACGCCATTTGGCCCACGCGGCAGCAATGCGTGCCTTGACGTCGTAATCGATGTCACCAGACGCATGAAATACAGATCCCAAGTATTTTACTCGGTCCGTGCGCTCGACCGTGTCACCGCCTATGCGTACGGGTGTGGGATCTGTGGAGTTACAGGCCAAGTACTCGGTCTTCGCCACATTGAGCTTCAGACCACCGTTCTCAAGCGACTCCTTCCACGCCTTCACGCGTTGCACCAGCCTACCCCTGTCTGAATCTGTCAGCGCGATATCATCAGCATACATGAGCAACCACGGGGGCTGCTCATGTGAGTTTCTGATGCTGTCTGACAATACGTCTAATACCACGCTGAACAGAAACGGACTAAGGACGGATCCTTGGTGCACCCCAACGGTGATGGGGAAAGGTTTTGTGTCGCCAACAGCGGTCCGAACTACGGAATCGGAGTCATGGTACATGTCTTGGATGATGTCAATATAGGCCTCTGGAACCCTTTTGAATCGCAATGCCCACCAGACTATCGCACGAGGAATACAGTCGAAGGCCTTCTGCAAGTCCAGAAACAGGCAGTGCAGAGGCGTATTCTTCGTCCTGTATTTCTCCGCGACAGTCCTTAGGGCAAAAACTGGGTCCATGGTCCCATGTCCAGGGCGAAACCCATACTGACACCCCGAGACAGTGCACTCCTGCCGAATCCGAGAGTCGATAACCCTCTCGAAGAGCTTCATGGTGTGGGACATGACCTTTATTCCACGGTAGTTACCGCACTCCTGCACCGATCCCTTGCCTTTGAAGACTGGAGTAATGATACTCAGCCTCCATTGGTTCGGGATCGTACCGGTGAGGAGTGTCCGCTTGAAAAGGTTGGTTAAGATGCCCACACCACGAGAGCCCATCGCCTTCCAGGCTTCGATGGGGACTCCATCGGCTCCGACAGCTTTCCGATTTTCCATGCGGCGAAGACAATTCTGGACTTCTGCAGGCGTTACCGGTGGCACTAGTCCTTGATTTGGAGGAAGATCTGGCGGCTGCACCTCTTTATGCTGCTTGTTCAGCAGCTCGTGGAAATACGAGCGCCATCTCTCCTTCACCGCGAGGTCCTCGCATAACAGGTTGCCCCCGGGGTCTTTTACACAGCGGCACTTGGAAATATCCTGTGCCGCTTTGACCCTGGAACGCGCCAACTTATATATGAGCTTCTGCCCCTCAGACGATTCCAACTTATCGTAAAGTGGTTGTAAGTGGTCTCGTCTGGCTCTGGCTACAGCTTTCTTGGTGGTGCGCTTGTCAGCTCTGTATGCGTCGCGATCTTCAGGAGATCTGGACGCTTGCCACTTCTTAAAGAGGGCTTTTTTCGCCCTGGTCTCCCTCTGGACTGAGTCATTCCACCACCAAGTCTCCTTGTCACATTTGCGTCCACCCTTAGACTCGCCAAGCACCTTCCTCGCCGACCCAAGGATAGCCGCCTGAATCCTGTCCCAGTAAGCTTGAACCGGTTCGCCCTCACCACCGACGCACTTGTCGCCGATGGCAGAGGCGAACTCCTGGGACTTGACTTCATCAAGCAGCCACCACCTGATTCGGCGTTGAAGGCGATCTACACGTTTGCCTTTGGGCTTCACGCAGAGGTCCATGACAAGAAGACGGTGTTGTGCAGTGAGACTCTCACCGGGTATGACCCCAAGAGGAAAAACCGAGATGTGCACTTCCTTGCCGCATGTAGGCTGGCGAAGGAGTAGTCCATCCGTCGCCTTTTACGACTCCCCTGGAATGACCTGGGGTGACCCTATTCTTTTCACTGGCCGGGGTCACACGGCCAATGAAAAGAAATATAAAATAGAATATCAGTGTATAAAATAGTAAACAGTTTATAGTTTTAATTTTTGCTTGAAATTATCACATTTTACTTAATCTACTAAGTTTTACTTTAAACTGCAACGAGGATTGGTATTACACTTAGCGTATGTATTTCGATTTGCGACTCTCTGTAGTATCTTAGCTCTCAACAGAATCACTTGGTTTTCATACGTTTTTTTAAACTAATGAGATCGACTGTAGTTATATTTGATGAAAACTAGATCGATCGAGCAATGTGCTTAAGACCATAATGTTAAACTGTTCGGCTCGGGCCTCTCCCTCAGAGGGGGAGTCTATATCCACCAAACTTGGCCAAGGCAAGTTGGCAGATTAGAAATACTTAACAGTATGTGGCAATTATGTTACAATATGCAAATGTTTAGGTGAGAAGTATTGTGAGAAGAATTAGGAAGTGAATACCATCTTAGAAATCGAACCCGTGATATCTGGATCGGTTTTCGAATGTAGCACTTATAAAAATATTTTTAAGACCATTTTATTTCATCATAATTTTTATCATCAAAGGATGTGAATTGACATTTAAATTCTATACAACGTAATCAAATATCAATTTAACAGTCTCATTTCCTCTGTTTAACATGCGGTGGACCTCAACCGAAATCGTTTACAAGTCAAGGTTACAAAAACACCGGTATCATTTGCATTCTTGATTCAAAGAAACTTTGAAGCATTGCTAATCTACGTTTCAAACTGTTTTCTATTTTCTTGTGACACGAAGAATGATTCTTAAGCCCAATATTGAATTATCTCTATCCGTGCAGGGGCGGAGAAAGAATACTAACCTCTGCAGCCGGGGTCGGCCTGTCGTAAAAGCCGACAAAACAACCCACCCTAGCTTCGTGGTAGGGCCTCAAACCCGTCTGGGTGGCGACCACCTTAGGTCTTAAGTATGCCGCCATAATAACCTTGTGTTGTGTTCCGGCATTAGTGACCCAAGTTCCTGTACCCTTATGGGACAGCAGCGTGTTCGCGATGCCACTGACGTTGCAAACACCCATAGGCGACGGTAACTGCTAAATTCTAAGCGGGCCGTCAGCCTGTCTGCTGTCCTACAGCAATAAAAAAAATTATTCGTAATTTATACAAGATGGCAAAGTGTTAATATATTGTTTTACTCGTAAAAGATCGTTGCCGGCAGTTTATGGAAACCTATATTATATGACTTTTCTAAATCTAAACGAGAAAAAACTATTTGCAAATCTTATAAACATCTTGTCCCCCATGGGAATCAAACCCACAGTCACGACCGTGCTATTCAACGAGCCGTGTCGCCAAATATTCAGTAATTATTTTGGTAATGAGTTTTCAAGTGAATATTTTTTTATCAAATAATATTATTATTTGATAAAAAAAATTCCAAGTAAAACCAAGTATTCCAAACATTCCAAGTAAAAATGTAAATTATGTTTGCATCCTATAAATACAAACTACCAAAATAAATGAATAATACGTTCAGCATTTTCAGTGTAGCACTTACAACATAATAAAAATAAGGTTGAGAACTCAACATACTGCTGACTCAGAATTTATTCAGAGATCCAGTGTCCTATATTGTTCATTATATATAGAGATATATATATATATAATATACATGAGGTAAACGAACACCATAATAGCATACATATAATTCGTGAAGTTCGATAAAGAAAATGTCTCAATTAGCAGTGTAACTGTTATTAAGAGTCTGGACCCTTCCAGTCATTTATCGCTAAGAAAACAAATTGAATAACTCACGGAAGATTCACGTATTCGCATCCAAAGTACGACGGGCAATCTATTTGAGTCGACTGTCCCTTTGAGCGACAGATTGAGTTACTCAAAGTGCCGCAAGCGCACGTTAAGGCCATCAAACTAGACTTTGGGTATATATTTCCTCAAAGTTTGCGAAAAGGTTGTAAAATATGTTTTTTTTTATGGCTGAGGAACAGCAGAAAGGCTGATGACCCACTTAATAATGAAAATGAAAAAATATCTATTTACAACATGTATGTACCTAGTCAGGTCATAAGTATTGTCACACAGTAAAAACTTTTCTTTTAGAATGCTGGCCACAAAAAAGTTTATTGAATTCGAATTTAGAATTGTTCATGAAAATAAAAATGTATACTTTTTGAAATTTTACTCATTTTTAAATATGGAGTGGACGCTTAAAGAAGACCGTGTTGCAGTTATTGCGTTGCATCGTTGCAGTTACGCGCCAATTCAAATCTTTAACATACTGAAAAACTTTGAATATAACCAAAAGATTCGTTTATCGTACCATCAAACGATACAATGAAGACTCTAGTGTAGATGACAGGTCAAGAAGTGGTCGCCCTCGGTCTGTTAGGACTCCAGCAGTGATAAAAGCTGTGAAGGCACGAATTCAAAGAAATCCCAAACGTAAGCAGAAACTGTTGGCCCTTCAGATGGGGTTAAGCAGAACCACGGTGAAAAGGGTGTTAAATGAAGACTTGGGCTTCGGGCATATCGAAGAAAAACAGGACATCGTTTGATTGCTCGTCTAATGGACCTGAGACTGAAGAGATGCCGCGCTTTGTTGAATCGGTACGCGGGAAAAAAATATCGGGAAATTCTTTTTTCGGATGAAAAAATGTTTACCGTAGAAGAGAGCTACAACAAACAAAATGATAAGGTGTACGCACACAGTAGTGAAGAAGCGAGCAACCGTATTCCGCGTGTCCAACGAGGTCATTTTCCATCCTCACTCATGGTATGGTTGGGAGTTTCTTATTGGGGCTTAACAGAGGTAAATTTTTGTGAGAAAGGTGTAAAAACGAATGCTGTTGTGTATCAAAATACAGTCCTGACGAACCTTGTGGAACCTGTTTCTCATACCATGTTCAATAACAGGCACTGGGTATTCCAACAAGATTCGGCGCCAGCTCATAGAGCGAAGAGCACACAAGACTGGCTGGCGGCGCGTGAAATCGACTTCATCCGGCACGAAGACTGGCCCTCCTCCAGTCCAGATTTGAATCCGTTAGATTACAAGATATGGCAACACTTGGAGGAAAAGGCGTGCTCAAAGCCTCATCCCAATTTGGAGTCACTCAAGACATCCTTGATTAAGGCAGCCGCCTATATTGACATGGACCTCGTTCGTGCTGCGATAGACGACTGGCCGCGCAGATTGAAGGCCTGTATTCAAAATCACGGAGGTCATTTTGAATAAACTTTAATGTCATAAGAATCTATGTTTTGTTAAGTTCATTTTGGTATATGAGTGGTTACATAATGAATAAACTTGTTACAATTATTTTACATTAAACATGTGACAGAATTTATGACCTGACTAGGAATAATTGTGCGATTTAACAAATATTGTAAGTGCTCTATTGGGCAAACAAAATGTATACAAACATACATGAAGAACTAAGCAATTCAAAACAGATTAACCGTGGCCCCCACGCTAGGTCAGAGTCTGTGTTGTGGGGTTATGTTCTGATATGCGAAAAATAAAAATCCCAGAACTCGATCGCAGCACCATCTACCGGGTCCAATTGTACACAAATGTAACAAATTATTCCTATAAATATATAAAAGTAAGTTTTAATATATTTTATACATATATACATAAATTAGAGCATATACCATAATAAGTTCCATAAATTATACCAGTAGATTTTCAGTTGCTTGATACGAAAGTGTTTTAGACAATTCATAAGTACATTTCTTACTTTCGTATGGGAGATGTTTTATGTCACATTTTTGACAACTTTGTTAAATTGATAAGAAAGGGACAATACCGTTTTTCAAAATAGATATCTGTACACGGGTACTGTAGCTTAAATATTCGACGATTTAATAACTGAACCCTATTTCATATGATTGATGATATAAATCTGAGGTCAACTTAAATTGGAATATTAAATTTCCGAAACATTTTTAACAAAAATACTCCAATTTCATTTATTTTTACAGATTAAAAATAGCTTTGAATACTATATAGTAATAATAGTAATCCCTTTTCAGCCTCTAATAACCTCATAGGAAAGTGGGGTAGCTTTATTTTCGTTTTGCCGAAACCACGCGGCTACAATAAAATAATTAATAACTAATAATATTAAATTATTTGAAAGTCACCTAGTCAATACCAATAGCATTAAAATTAATAAATATAAAGGGAAATTCATTTCACTAAGCCGGATCGCAACTCATGTGCCTTAAGAGGATGTTCTGTAAATCCACAAAGGATTGTTCCGGCTCAACTTTCCGTTCGATTTCACCGTGATATTATTACATCCGCGCATTCCCTGTTATGCATTCTGTTTGTAACATTAAGAATACAAATATAGAATCCGATAGAAAGTTTTTAAGATCTTACGGTGAAGTAACCCAATACGAGATATCCCGTTAACCTTTATATATAAGCTAAAAAGCTTGTGTTATTTGAGTTCTCATCAGTCATCCACTGACTAGGTAGAATTTAAATTTTCGGCACGAAAGGCATGCTTAAAAAATAAACATTTCTTAGCGTTAACTATACACCATGTCAAAAGCATCAAGAAACACAAATAATATATTTCAATAGATATATTGAACGCCCCAAGCGCCAAACATCCGCATCTTCATAAAACCCCTCTTTAAGTCATCCACTAACAACATCCGACGTGTGATTTCGTGGCACACGAATTCCGTTTGACTGATTAGGTAATTTTTAGACGAGAACCGAAAGGGACTCACAACGCTGAGAATAGCGCAATGATACTAATTATCTAGTATGGCACGTGTCTTGTACTGTCTGTATAAAAATGACGAACTTTTTAATTTATCATAAGTACTGTTGCAACAGTAATTCTATAATTCATTAATAATATTATTTTTATTTATTTCTTATATTTTCTAGACTTTACTAATTTTATTTTATTAGATAAAGTTAATACATCACCTGAAATAACAGTATATTCGATATTTAGAATATTATATTTCAGATATGATGAATAATTTCGAAACTATTTATTTTGAATTAACTATTTTGAAACTTTTATTAGTCGTATCGTTAAACAATCTATCACACAATTTTTATCATAACCGAAACACCGAAATATGTAATTTACTAATTATATTCTAAGTTTTATTAAGTATATTATCTCTTTTAACTATAAAATACTAGCTGACCCGGCAAACGTTGTTCTGCCGTATAAATAATAAAATGTCAAAAAATTAAAACAAAATTTTTGGGGGTGGGTCACCCCTAACATTTAAGGGGATGAAAAATAGATGTTGGCCGATTCTCAGACCTACTCAATATGCTCACAAAATTTCATGAGAATCGGTCAAGCCGTTTCGGAGGAGTATGGCAACGAAAACTGTGACACGAGAATTTTATATATTAGATATTAATAAATTCTCATTTATTGATATATTACATGTATAATAAATAACGTAATATATTCTTATATTTATGCTATAATCATAACAATATTTGTACAAAAAGAAATTACATGTAATTAGACCTGCTAAAAGTACGTTTCATTTTATAATAATGAAAAATAATTTAAACGCATTAATAATCACGTGCTTTTAAAATTAAATTCTCAGTTACCTAATGGCCAAAGTAAGCTTACTGGGATTTCATTATCTTAGGATCTCTAGATTTCATAATGAAATCTATCAATTTACCTAAAATTGGGTAAATTGACAGAGCTGTCGCTTCATTTCTAGAAGGTGACAAATGGAAGTTCTTCGTTCTGATAGTTAACATGCAGTAAAGTAAGATGACTAATAAGAAGATTCTATGCTTCGTTCCGGGGTCGGAAGATGAAGTGTCAGTCGTCTCTATAAAAAGCATACATTTTTTTCCATACTTCACACAATATCATCTAGTCCCAAACTAAGTTGCAAAGCACTTGTGTTATAGGTACTAGACAACTAACATACTATATATATACTTTTTATGTAATTGAATACATATTATACACTAGCAGCCCGTCCCAGCTTCGCACGGGTATTTAACAAAAAATTAAACCCTTCTATTTTTTTTCGGTCTCGGGGAAAAACCTCTCTTGACGGGTTCCCCCGGCCCGGGGGGACCGAGGGTTATAAGGGACTCCGGAAAAGATGTTCGACCCACTAAAAAACCCCGCTGTTCTCCTATCATCTACGCCCGGGCCCACGGATATATGGCCTGCCGATCTCGTGGCCCGGGCCAGCGCCGGACCACGCTTTGTCTTAAAGCGGGCCCCTTCTAAAGTGCTGGCGCCAGGGGGCGCAACTCTAGGAGTTGAGGGGGGCTGCGGAACAGCACGCGGCCTTCTCCCTCGCGGCAATAGTGCGGGCGGTGGATCCTCCCCCGAGGTGCCGCCCGCGGCCTCTTTCTACGGCGGCCGGAGATCGTTGCCCGCCCTCCGGCGCCGACGACTCGGCCTACGTTGGCGAGAGGGGAGTGCGCTGGCGGACTCTCGCTCCCGTTCCGCCGCCTCTCTTGCAGACACTACTGCCTCGCAAAAGGAGGCGACGGCCGTCCATCCAGGATCGCCCCCGACCATGGACAGAACCAGGGTCGGGAGCGACAGGTCCGCGGCCAATTCCGGACGGGACTCGCATCCCCGTCGCGTGCTAGTCAGGCGTGGGTACGTGGGACCCCAATCAGTATTCGCAACCATCCCATCGGGGACCACGCCACGGACAGAGAGCTAAGTTGGAAAGAATGTAAGAGGTAGACTGAAAGAAAGGTAGGACTCTGTCGCCTCGAACGGAGAGGGGAGTGAAGCGACGGATGCTCGGGCACCTCGGGTACGCACACCCGTGCACTCCTCGGACAGAGGAGCGCCCCTGGAGGCAAACCCTTCTATTTGCGTCAGGTTACTAAAAAAATAAAATTATAAAGAAAGTTTGAATATTATTATTTCTATGAGCTTTTATTTTAATGATTTTTTTGCTATTACTTTTTATTTATTTTTCGTTATTTTTTAATAAGTATTCTAATTTTTGTAAAAACCCCAGTGACGCACGCCTACATTGCATAAGGTGCTGCCTAGCTAGCCGAACAGGGTGAGCGGCTACCACGCAACATTTTTCTAATACTTACATTTTTAAACTCGTGATATCTTTCGAATGGAATATCCGAATTGAATAATTCAAAAAGTTATATAAAGGTATTGAAACAGTTTTGAATATTAAGTAATTTATTTTGATAAGGATTAATACCAAGATCCAAATAAAGAGCCTTTTCTAGGGGCGGCATTTCAATTAAATTTTTAAAATAAAAGAACACTTATTGTGGCATAACTATAATAGTTAGACATATGCTATCGCGACACTTTTTGTAAACAATGATGTGTTCTGCAAAGTTGTAGTACATTATTTTATTCTATCATCAATAGTTTTCGCAACGCACGCGATTTAAATAATATTTTAGGTAATTTTTTTACACTTTGGGTTACATTAATAGAGTTTTAGTAAGGATCCCTAATTTTTTTGAAAATATAATATAGCCTATGTCACCCGGGGATAGTGTAGCTTCCCAACAATGAAAGAATTTTTTAAATCGGGTCAGTAGTTTCGGAGCCTATTCAAAGCAAACAAACAAACAAACAAACAAACAAACAATCAAATCTTTCCTCTTTATAATAGTAGTATAGATATAGATAAACACCCAGACACTAGACGGGATCGACTCGTGACCTCCGTAAACGTACCAACGTGCGTCAGTCGATAAGCCAGAAGGCCATCACTCACTCTTCTATTTCATTCACTTTCTTCTTCATCTTTGGTCAAAGGAAGGAATTGCCATGGTAACTTACGGGTGGTCACATGAAGAAGTTTTGTCTAGTGATAATAATCCAACCCGTACTTTGGGCTACGGAGAAGGTACAAATTCAATCGAGATTAAACGTTAGTGATAAGCACCATTTGATAAAGCAAATATAAAAAATGAGAGTCGATATATACAAAAGGATGGTTAGACCAAAGAAACGACGAATATATTAGTAAAACAACATCGGGCGAAAAAAGATGTAAATGATGTGGAATGAAGGCAGCAAGAAGAAAGAGAATCACACTTACAATTTAAAAAATAATGTCGTTCTATCTAACAAATGAGCAAAGAGAACGCGGGCGTCTGTGCGATGCTTAGAATAGCGCCACTACACACAATTATCGCACGTGTCATCCGTCATTCACTCTATTAAGGGTGTACCCTAAAATAACACATTTGCAACATTTGGAATTATTTACATTTATCTATAGATAAATCATTGTTACTGTTCACGACGAACGTAAACAAACATAAAGGTATGTGCTAGACGACGGCAATACCGCATCGACGACCGTATTAGCTATGCGGCGGCAATACCGAATCGACAACCAAACGTGTAAATATTTAGAATTAAGTAAATTATTGCTGTTTACATAATGTTGTCGAATAAACTATGTATTTTTTATGTGTTTTATTCGGGGACGTGTTAGACCTATGTACAATATTATGGGTGCGTAGGGGAATAATTATGGCTGGCACGTCCCTTAGAAGATATAATGGATAGATTATATTAGATTTAATTACTTTGTAATAGTTGTTCCCTCCCAGCAGTAAGTCCCGGACCGATCCCTGGCATTATTATGGGTCAGGTAAGGTCCGGGTAGTTCAACCGGGGCACACGCTCCCGCAAATATGCAAAATTGCAGGTAGGTGTGTGCTCCACGACAATGCGGGTGTAAATGAATAAGGCCCCCCTCGTCCGCGCGCCTTTTATATGACGGCGGTGCGGGGCGAGGTAGGGAGAGAATTACGCGCGGCGAAAAGCCATTAATATAGTTCGGTGTTTACAGATACTATTGAGAGGATAGGCTGCTGGAAGGGAGCAATATAATGAAATACGAATAATTTATGTAAATAGCGATAAGTATATTATATAAGAAAAATAAAGTTAAGGGGGTGAGGCCGGTCAGGCGCGGTAACAGAGTGGGGATAATTAGGATAAAAAGCGGGTCGAAATGGGGAAAAAGGGCACTTGTGGAGATTACCAGAACTGAACAGGGCGTACTCGGGTATACAGGCTGAACAGGGCGTACGCGGTTATACAGTCAGGACAGGTCGGTCATACAGGTCGGTAGCACTCGTAGGCAAAACAGGTCGTACTCGCCACCAGGAAAAAACCCCCCTCTGGGACCGCCGCCGGCCCGCATCCGCCTGCTGATCATGAAACGTCGTTTTATTGGCACCCTTCCCGCCTAAATTCAACCATACAGTCCACTGCTCTCCCATCGGCAACATCATTTGGTATGCTTCGAGCCGGATCCAGCACCAACATCATTTGGTCTGCTTCGAGCCGGATCCAGCACCAACATCATTTGGTCCTTCGAGCCGGATTCAAGAACTGGAAAAATGCCGATTACTAGGAGCCGCAGCGGGAAGGAAAGCCATATCAGCAAAGCCACGGAGAGCGCCACGGGGGAGACCGGCGGGGGGGCGTCCGAGTCGGGTACGGAGACGGCAACCACAGCAACCACAGCAACCGAAACCATAAAATGCATACCGCCCTCCGTGTCCCAGACTCGGACAAAGCCGCCGCCGGTCTTGCGCGAGCTCTTCCGTCGGGAAGGCGTACAGGAACCGCCTACATCTGCGCCGGCAACTAGGGCACAGTCAAGAAAATCCTCGGCGTCCCGTAGACGTATCGCCGAGCTGGAAATTCGGGAAAAATTGGCTGCGCTAAAATTGAAGCAAATCGAGGCCGCGGTCGAGTTTGAACAAGCCCGGCTGGATAGGATCCGAGTTGAATCCTCAGATGACGAAGAAATGGAGGAGGATGTGGAAGCACCCAAAAAGAGGGTAGATATGTGGTTCGAGAGAATACCGAAATCTCAAGAACACCCACAACCTTCTGCCGCCGAAGTAACCGTCAAGAATGAAGAAATTATTATGGAAGGACGAGGACAGGCTGCCCGTGTCGACAATATGGCACACGGACAACGGACCCACATGGAGGGCCCACCTGCGCGTTCTAGCGGCATGGATGTCGCTGCGTTGGCGGAAGCAATAACGGAGGTGGCAAGAAATGGATCAAGGCATGCGCGCTTCGCAAACGAGCTACCATACTTCAACGGACAGAGCGGCGAATGGCTCACCTTCCGGGCAGCATTCCAGGAGTCCCGGGGGTGGTTTTCGCCAATGGAAAACACTGCACGCCTGCGTAGAAGCCTCAAAGGGACCGCCTTGGAGGCCGTAAATGCCCTGTTAATCGCACAAACAGGGCCCGACGAAATTATAAAAGCACTAGAGAGACGGTTCGGCAGACCGGACGCGCTCGTGCTGGAAGAAATGGGAACAATCAAGGCACTACCAAGGATCACCGACAGCCCTCGGGATCTTTGTGTTTTCGCCAACAAAATAGCAAACATAGTGGCCACAGTCGACGTGTTGAAAAAACCGCAGTATCTACACAGCCCGGAGATGTTGCGATCTGCAGTAGAAAAGTTAACGCCGCTTTTGAAAAATAAGTGGTACGATTATGCCACGCTACGTAAAGAAGATGTGCCAGAATTGAAAAAATTCGCCACATTCATTAATGATGAAGCCGACAAGTGCATCGCCTACGCCCCAGTCGAAGAAAAAACAGAAAAATATCGCCCGAAGAAAAGGGCAGAATATATTAATGTACTCAATAAGAGTGAAAAGGACAGAAGATGCGAGAAGAAAAATGGGTGTGCTATATGCAAATTAGCACACGCCCTACCTGACTGCAAACAGTTTCACAACAGTGATGTGAATAAGCGTTGGGAAATTGTGAAGAAAAGTGGTCTGTGTTTTTTATGCCTGAAAAACAAACACCGACGCACAGATTGCCGCGCCACCCCGTGTGGCAAAGGAAGGTGCTCGCTACGCCACCACCGGCTCCTGCACCACGAGAAAACACTCTTCAAGAAAGCATCAACTGTCGAAAAACCCGAGAGGACCCCGACACCCTCAGGGGAAGTATTGGCGTCCGCGATGGCTCGCAGCGAAAACAACGGGACCCGCCTCGCATATCTAAAGGTGGCACCGGTGTGTGTGTCCGGCCCAAAAGGGCGACGCCACACCTATGCATTGTTAGACGAAGGAAGCACAGTGACCATAATCGACGCCAAGTTAGCTGAGGAACTTGGACTCGAAGGTCGGCGGGACCCTATGAAGATGCAAGGGGTGCAAGGAAGTGAGTCGTCACACGACTACAGTCGACGAGTCACAGCGAAGATAAGGGGCTCTTACGAGAGGGAAGAACACACCTTAAGAGACGCCCGCACCGTGCAGAATATGAGCTTCTTCACGCAAACGATATCCCGGAGAGATGTGCAGGGCTGTGCATATCTCAAGGATATTGAGAATGAGTTAATTTACCAGGAAGCTACGCCGAAAATATTAATTGGTCAAGACAACTGGGAGTTGATAATCTCGAAGGAGGTACGAAGAGGACCACGCGACAAGCCAGTCGCCTCCCGTACCGAGCTGGGCTGGGTGCTACACGGTTGCCGCACCCCGTCTACAAAGCCGGTCGCCTTATGTTCCCACTTAAGCATAAGTGAGGAGGGCGATCCCCTGGAAAAACTTGGAAGGAAAATTGGACCGCGACGAAGAATTGAAGAAAATGTACGAAGAAAGAATGGAAAATTTAACGAAGTCAGGGTAGGCGGAGCGCACACCGAAGCCCCCTACCGGCGGGAGAACATGGTACCTCCCCCACTTCGCCGTAGTAAATCCCGGCAAGGAAAAGATACGGGTGGCACACGACGCCGCCGCCAAGTATCAGGGACGCAGTCCAAACGACATGCTGTTGTCGGGACCCGACCTTCTTCAGTCGCTGCCGGGAGTAATAATGTAATATAAGCACCGCTGTCGCCATCGCCGCTGATAACACTGGCTAAACGCATCATGCAAGATACATGGAAATATAAAACAGAATGGGATGACGTTATACCGGATGAATTACAAACAAGATGGGCGAATTGGTTGAGTGAAGTTAAATCACTGTCGCAACTCCGTGTCCCACGATGTTACGAGCACAGACCCGCGCTGCAGAGGGAGTTACACACCTTTGTGGACGCCAGCGAAGAAGCCTACGCAGCAGCAGTATACATACGCATCAAGACGACGTGTGGTGCCGTAAGTGTCGCGCTGGCGGCGGCGAAAAGCCGCGTGACACCGACGAAACCTGTATCCATCCCACGGCTGGAACTGCAGGCAGCTGTGTTGGGCGCGCGACTAGCCAAGTCGGTGCAAGAGGGACACGACTGGGAGCTAACGCGCCGATACTTTTGGAGTGATTCGCGCACCGCCTTAGCATGGATTCGGGCGGAGCCGCGCACTTTCAAGACGTTTGTGGCGCATCGTGTGGCGGAGATCGAAGATATAACGAAAAAGAATGAATGGCATTGGGTCCCCACTGCATCGAACACAGCGGATGATGCTACAAGGAAAACCCCCCGGGATTTCGGCCCTACGCACAGATGGTTCACCGGCCCGGCCTTTTTATACGAAGAGGAGGACAGGTGGCCGACAGAAGGGAGAACCGAGATCCTCAAGACAGGGGAGGAGAAAGAAATAGAAAATGTGTGTCAAGTTGTGGGGATGCAACCGACATTAATCATCGACTTCACAAGATATTCTAAATTTGAAAAATTACTGCGAGTTATGGGCAGAGTGTTACAATTCATCGAAATATGTAAACAAAGAACACAAACAGTGGCGGCGGCGGCACGAAAAAGAAGTAAGAAAAACATTTTAAAAGATGAAGATTGGAAATTAACGCAGAAAAGATGGAAACAACGTAAAACAATTGAAAAAACGGGCACGAATGAAGATAAGAAGTACAAGATAATGGACGGAAATTTACTTATGCGCGCAGAGCGCCTACTAATATTATTAGCGCAAAAAGACATGTTTACAAATGAAACTATGTCTAAGGACAGGGGCTTAAATAATTTAGCCCTGTTCAAAGATGAAAATGGAATCCTGCGATTGAAGAGCAGGATAAGTGAGGCCCAGGATATTAGTTTCGACATGGCGAACCCTATTATCCTACAGGGTAAGCACCCGTACACAACTTTGTACATACAACGTGTACATGAAAACCTTCACCACGGAGGAGTAGAAACGGTAGTCAACGAGCTTCGGCAGCGAATATGGATAACGAGGATACGACCCTCAGTCAAGGCAGTGTTGAAGAGGTGCCTTCGCTGCCGGCTTAGGAAGGCGAAGCCGGCCCAGCCATCCACTGGGAGCCTACCGCAGGCGCGCCTGGCTCACCATGCGCGCCCCTTCACCTTTACTGGGCTCGACTATTTCGGCCCGATGGAGGTAACCGTGGGAAGACATCGAGAGAAAAGGTATGTGGCGCTGTTTACGTGTATGACGTCACGGGCCATACACCTGGAGCTCGTGGCGTCCTTGAGCACGGACTCCGCTATAAACGCGCTTCGCAGATTTATTGCGAGGCGAGGCTGCCCCACAGAAATATGGAGTGACAACGCGACGTGTTTCCGTTCGGCCGACCGCGAGCTCGCGGAGGCCTGGCGGACCTTGGAGGAGGTGGCAACCAGCCGTCAGATCGCCTGGCGGTTCTTACCGCCGGCGGCCCCCTTCATGGCAGGCGCTTGGGAGCGCATGGTGCGCTCAGTGAAAGAAGCCCTGAGCGTGACACTCCACGAACAACACCCGAGTGACGAGACGCTCGTCACGCTACTCGCCGAAGTCGAAGCCACCGTCAACTCGCGGCCCCTAACCCATGTGGCCGTGGGTCCCGATGAGCCGCCCGCCATCACGCCGAACCTGGTGCTGCTGGGGCCAAATTGCTTCATGCCAGCCCCCGGCAGCTTCGAAACAAGCGACGCGACGGCACGCGCGCAATGGAGGCGCGCACAGTACCTGGCAGACGTCTTCTGGCGACGCTGGGTGCGGGAGTACCTGCCGCTGCTGCAACACCGGCGGGAGCCCTACGCTAGCGGGGACAGCCCTGCAGTCAACGATCTGGTCGTAATCTGCGACCCGAACCTACCACGCAACACATGGCCCCGAGGACGAGTGACGGCGGTCTACCCCGGGAAGGACGGCGAAGTTCGTGTCGTGGACGTGGTGACCAGCAACGGAAGAGTCCTGAGGCGCCCTACGAAGAAAGTCGTCGTGATACCCGTGAAGGAATCGCAGTGCGACGGCGGGAGAAATGTTCACGACGAACGTAAACAAACATAAAGGTATGTGCTAGACGACGGCAATACCGCATCGACGACCGTATTAGCCATGCGGCGGCAATACCGAATCGACAACCAAACGTGTAAATATTTAGAATTAAGTAAATTATTGCTGTTTACATAATGTTGTCGAATAAACTATGTATTTTTTATGTGTTTTATTCGGGGACGTGTTAGACCTATGTACAATATTATGGGTGCGTAGGGGAATAATTATGGCTGGCACGTCCCTTAGAAGATATAATGGATAGATTATATTAGATTTAATTACTTTGTAATAGTTGTTCCCTCCCAGCAGTAAGTCCCGGACCGATCCCTGGCATTATTATGGGTCAGGTAAGGTCCGGGTAGTTCAACCGGGGCACACGCTCCCGCAAATATGCAAAATTGCAGGTAGGTGTGTGCTCCACGACAATGCGGGTGTAAATGAATAAGGCCCCCCTCGTCCGCGCGCCTTTTATATGACGGCGGTGCGGGGCGAGGTAGGGAGAGAATTACGCGCGGCGAAAAGCCATTAATATAGTTCGGTGTTTACAGATACTATTGAGAGGATAGGCTGCTGGAAGGGAGCAATATAATGAAATACGAATAATTTATGTAAATAGCGATAAGTATATTATATAAGAAAAATAAAGTTAAGGGGGTGAGGCCGGTCAGGCGCGGTAACAGAGTGGGGATAATTAGGATAAAAAGCGGGTCGAAATGGGGAAAAAGGGCACTTGTGGAGATTACCAGAACTGAACAGGGCGTACTCGGGTATACAGGCTGAACAGGGCGTACGCGGTTGTACAGTCAGGACAGGTCGGTCATACAGGTCGGTAGCACTCGTAGGCAAAACAGGTCGTACTCGCCACCAGGAAAAAACCCCCCTCTGGGACCGCCGCCGGCCCGCATCCGCCTGCTGATCATGAAACGTCGTTTTATTGGCACCCTTCCCGCCTAAATTCAACCATACAGTCCACTGCTCTCCCATCGGCAACAGTTACTGTTATTAAAATGTGTTATTTTAATAATAGTAACAATGAGTTTATATAATAAAAGGTATTTTCTTCTTAAAGTCGTCATTTTCAAGTGAACGACAGTAGAATCCTAAATATGGTTGGCTATATTTTACAGCTGAAAGTTTATAAACTTAGGAGAACAATTGCCGATAGACCCGTTAATCTAAAATTTAAAAGTTGAAGACTTGGTCTTGGTCTACCAGTAGAGATGACGGTTAGACTAACGTCACCGGCAACACGTCACCGTAGGAAGTATGTAATGCATTTCCACTTCCAAAAATCGGGTCCTGGATATATTTAAGGACGACGTGGCTGGTAGATGCTACTGGTACAGAATACAAAAGATGGTATCATGAGACAAGCCTCGAGCAGCCAGGCTTTGCTACTTAAGATAATAAACGATTGAAGTTGTTCGAAGCAATTGCCATCAGTTAAATTCATTCATTCATCACAATAGAAAATCAGGGACGAGTAAACTGTAAAAAAAAGAGTTTTATTAATCTTGTGGTAAACAATGAGAATTTATTCATGTCATAGAAATTATCATACATTCCGTATGTTGTATTCATTAGTAGTCGTAGGATTCTTAGAATCCTAAATAAAAAAACCGCCAGGAAAAAAGAACTGAACAGAATTTTCGCCGTTTCGTGAAGTCACAAAATCGGAAACGGAAACGTATATGTTGTACGTGACAAACGTTGGGATTGTATAAGTATAACGACGCGCAGCAAATTGTAAATTTTCACTATCCCAAAGTTAAGAAAGCTGAAGTTTGAGCTTGATAAATTAATTGAAAAACAACCTTTTTTACAACAATCGTTGTTTTCTTCCAAATCTACACCTACTTCCTTTTATATAAGTTCGATGAAATTTGAAAATTGAAATTTTTTGTGACTTGCATGATTGGTGTACGAAATTCTCATATTTCTATTTGGCAACCCCATCGTAAGTTTAATAATAAAATGGACTCATAGTATTAAAAAATTACTTTGCAATATACTCTGAATGGGATTTTAATTGAATTTCCATTAAATGAATAGAACAATTAAGCCCGGTAACACAGTTAATGGCAGATATTTTCTCTAATTAGTGAGAAAGCCGGGAGCTTTTGAAGTATTTACCGGAGACCAAAATCGCCAATTGCTTTCTCTGAACAATCTCTTTACATTGTAAGTACTTAAATTCAAGGCTTTATAAAGTATACACTGAGAATATATTTCCAATTTAAACATTTAATAGTATGAAACTTTGATAAAAATAAACAATTTCAAGTTAATAGCTTAATCGAATTGTTCTACGTTTTCAAGCACATATAACTATATTAAATAGAATTATATATACAGTCACGGCCATAAAAAACAAGGCGAAGAAGAATGTTTTTACTCCATATCTCAAAGTTTAACTATTTGCACATAAAAACTTTTTGCACGAATTGTATTATAATATGCATGTTAGACTAGAAAAACTACGCAAGCGATGTATACCATCATTGGAATCGTACTAGTGACCTTTAGATTGATCTTCGAATGTGACACCGCTTGGCTAAAACGTACATAATACGGCATAACGTTACGGCATAAGAAAACATTTAATTAAAGTATCAACCTGTATAAAACTTTATACACGTCCTACACAACAACAACACCTCTTTAAATTGAACTGAATAAATCGAAAACCTCCCAAACTCAAAAAAAAATGTTGTGTTTCGTTCTTTTCAACCCTCCAAACCTCCGTTATTCAAAATCTGAACTTTTTATAACTTGACATAATCTGTAAACTCTTATAAGCAAATTCAGTACTTATTTTCTCTCTATAACTCAAACAAATAAATTGGACCTCTGTATCTCGATCACAAAATATATAATTTACACATTTTACAGAATATACTCGTACATAATGTTACGTGTCATTTAACTTGCGAGTGAATGTTTTTACCTAGGATTTTTATTTATTTCAACTCTCTAACTCAAAATTATCTGGAATAAATCTTAACCTCTACAAGACGAATATTTCCATATAAAATTCGTTAAATCGAAATCCTCCATAAGTCGAAAACTTTATAAACCAAATTTTTTGGCGTCTCCCTTCAAGTTTCACATACAGATTGTACAAAATAATAAAAAAAATAAACTGCACCTGAAACCGGACATCACATTATCTCTCATCAGAAGTTCACTAAACTAATTATACAGTTTTAGAAAAACACCAAATAAAGACATTATGTGTTTATAAAGAGCGGGGTAAAATTATATGTCACACCGTTAAAGGCGTAACGTCATGATTAAATGAAAATGGAGTCGCCATTTTGTTGAAATCTTGTTATACATTTTACATAACCCTATTTTTACTAGTCGATTTTATTAAAATTTTCATGATTTACATATATTATTACATATATTTGAAACAAATTTCGACGTTCATTTATACTATGTGTTAGTATTGAATATGTCCTATACTATAATATTATTGTACAAATGACTAATATTTTGATGTTTTAATTATTTTAAAAGTATCGCTATACTTCGTATTAATTAATAATGTTTTGATTATTACATGAACTTTAAATACAAAGATGAATATGTCGTAATAAAATTATAAGGTCATTGTGGACCTATATTTTAATAAAGAACCAAAATGTAGAAAGTAAGTCATGGCAATACTTCTCCGTGTTTTAAAACAACGGTCTGTCACCCAAGCACGCCATAATTCAAGCCTAATGATAATAATTTATGGCCCCTAATCTCCTACAACGAGCATAAATTCTAAACAGGATACTCCCCAAAACATTACAGCTTATATGAGCTGTTAAGTTTTTTAAATGTTCACTGAAAGAATGGGCGGGGATTAATGAGCTACCCTTGAGCCACATCCTTCATTTAAAACATTAATAGATTATTTATAGAATCAGAATGCAGAATTTTTTGTACACATAGGAACAAGAAGATTTTTTAATTATTGCATAAAAACTTGCAGTTTATCTCATAAAATATCGCTGTCCATTGCCTTAATGGTAAATTATATAATTTAGTATATAATTTTTTTAGAAACTCGCTACTATCAGGCCTCACTTCGCGTCTGATGTACGCTGTTGCATGCTGTCATAGAGATTGTGTGTAATACTTCCCTTTCTTGTCCAAAGAGATACAAAAATAGCAACGGCAACTGCTTTGACCCGCTAACCCTGAAGTGGAAATCAAATGGTACCCTTTCCATGCTGCCTCTGGCCTAGCGTGGGGAGCGCATGGAGTAATCCAGACGCCTTTTACGAAAGTCTAAAAGAAACAAGGGATGAATATTCATTCCATTGACCGACATCACATGTCAAGTTATAGAACTTAAAAATACCAGTGTGTACTTGCTTGTCATCATCATCACCTTAGCGTCGAGTCCCGGTTGCAACTCAAAGTCTCGCTTCGGCGACCGGGGTCCGCTTTCCGACTTTTTCTTCTCCACTTCGCACGATCTTCAACATCTCTGGTGGTCAGTCCATTGGCATGCATATCAATCCTTACGATGTCAAGCCAGCATTTTTTAGCGTATACTTACTTGTATTTTTAGCTAATTTTTGTTTTTCATTTTATAGTATTTTAAATTTATTTTAAAAGTACGAAATATTTATTGTAGGTATGCCACGTGTTAAAGATGTCCAAGTGAGAATAAACAATACAACATTAGATGTTCATACTTGCAGAAACCATCTTTAAATATTATTAAGTTACGAATAAAATGTTACTAAATTCCTATAAAATACTATATTTCGAATGCCTTTAAGCAAACTCTTCAAATAAAGATAACCGTTCGTCGGTGTATATCTAATAAAAGAAGAATAAAAGGATTTTAAAATCATATTTCACTTTGTGAATCCCGGGTCCGCTATTGAGCAGTTTATGCATTGGCCCAGGCGGTAGTTAAGCAGCAGTAGAATCGTTGGGTTTTTTTTGTTGACCTTCTTTACCTGAATACCACATACTCCTCGATCCTATTAGGTTGAGGGTATTTGTCAATCCTAGGAGATTTTCCTCGAAAAATAGGTATTACTACTGCACATCTTGTATCGGATATAGTAATTGTCTAATACTGGACTATTCCATCCCAGAAAATAAACTGGATTGGTTAAAATATACAAATTAAAATTATTATTAATCATACAGAGGTTACAGCCTCTGAAAGAGAAATGTGGCTTTTATAGCGGCGACTGCTGCGTCACCTTCCAACTCCAAAAAGAAACCTTTCGTCAGCAATTGTTGTTTCAAGCCACGACAATCTTATTAAACCTTTGCACCTTTAATCAGTGTAATCTTTTTTACTAGCTACTTACGTGGGGAACAAATGTCTAGTCCTGCCGCCTCCGTCGGATCCCGGCAAGAGAGGTGGATCCAAAAATTGCTAGCTTGACGTCGTAAAGGGTGATATGTGTGCCAATGGACTTAGTGCCAGGGATGATGACCGTGCGAGGTGGAGAAGAAAAAGTCGGAAAGAGGACCCCGGGCAGCGAAACGGAAATTTGGGTAGCAACCGAAGTTTAATGCTAAGGTGATGGTGATGATACGTACTATAATATTCTTTTACCGTTTTTTTTACTTTTACTGTGTCTAATTTCCATATGTATTGTTCAGGGGTTGCTATTTAAGTTGGTCCCTGAAGTATTAGAATCCGTACACCATAGATCTTTAGTAGCCGCAAATCAACAGTTCAAGTCTGGAATGTTCTAAATGCAAAACGGGCACTTGAAGGGTGGTATTTAATATTGCATACGTTTACTTTACGTATTTGCGGAGACAGGGTGGCAAAGGGCACACGAATTCATGCTTTATTAAACCCAGAAAAGATATAGTGTGCTGCCGTAACTTGGTATAAATAGACTATTAACAGAATTTCCAAGAATTCCGAATTCAATTGAACCTTTGTGGTGATCAATGACTGAAATTCTTATAAACCATTTGTTACATATCTTCTTTCAGTAACCCGAGATTCCAATATTTTTCTATAATTATATATTATAAAATCTTCGTCCGTTCCAATAGATGAACTATAAAAATATTTAAACATTTTTTTTTATAATACAATTTCATAATTATTGTAGTTACAATTACGCAACAAGTATCTTACATGTAATATATCTTTTACATAAAAATGTTGGTCAAAAGACAGCGAAGGATTCAAACGATTTCATCGCACTTATTGTAGGTTCTTTTAATTACTACGATGTATTAGTAGTAGTAGATTTTACTGTTATTTACAAGTAATATAAAAGCAATTAACACAATTGTTTCTTTCATTATTTTTTATAAGTATTACATGTATACACTTAATCATATGCTTTCATTTGTCAAATGCAAAGTAATGAAATATATATGATGTTATATAGTTACACATAGTTTACCCAGTACATTTGTTGTTAGGCATACAAATATTATTGTTCGGGAATTCACGAAGAACTGGCTGGCTACTATTCCAGATTCAAATAGATGCTACCATAAACAAATTGTGCATGATGTGTTTAGGAGCCATTTAACGTCCATTATACATGCGACAAGTATTATCTATATTTGGAAACAAATCAAAAAATTAAACATTCACAATCTTTGAATTAAATGCATTTAGTTAGTTCCTCTTTTCAAAATGACGGTTATTTGCTAGTTAGTTATCGAAAAGCATGAGTTTTTCAATAAATAACTGAAAATGAACTTCTAGTTATTTACCAAAATGTCCTATAGCTTTTATACCAAGTAACACTAAGAAAAGGGGCTCAGAATATTTATACACTCCCTAACTGATATATGAACCCAACTTCCGTTGATCTTAGCGATTCCAACAAAATGGCCGTATTTTTGTTTATTTCCAAAATGTGTCTATAACTCTTGTAGAACAATGTGATAGAAATATATTGTGACAAGACGCGGGGTTGCGTATGCTTTGGGATTCACTAGTTATCCAATGCACCCTCACTCAATCGAGAAATAGCCTCTTTGGGTCCAAGGTTTGTCCGGAAGGAGACGTTAATTTTATAGACTTACAAATGTTAGTCTCATAGATCTGAATGTTAAAAAATAATCTAGACAGTGAATAGTATAAATCAGTGCAATAAAGTTTATTAATATTTTGGCAGAATATATATAAATTCCGTATACTACGCAACTGATGTCACGAGAATATGAACATTTATGTATGACTTGGAATAATTTGACGCGAATTGACTGACCATGAACATTGTCCACTTACGATTAGACTGACTTTTGTCTGATTTTACTTTTTCATTTTGAATTTGGTAAATTTAGTATAAATTATTGCCATGAATGGCAAGTGATCTGGTACGTTTGTATCTATTGGTTCGATCTACGAAAGACATAACGTTTCTACCATAAACAAATTTTGTTTTAAGTTGCTGGGTGTATTTATATTTCACATATTATATATTTGTTAAAAGCTTTGAGGATATACTTTCACCAAGTAACGGGAAAGTTTTCAGTTTACTCTAGTTTCTCTTTCTCTTCGCGCAGAAATGGAGTAAGAATACTGACCCAGTGAACGAGGTCGGTCTGTCGTAAAAGGCGACAATACAACCCTAGGCTACGTGGTCTCCTAGCCCGTCTGGATGTCAAGCACTTTTGATCTAAAAGTTTGTCATAATAACCTAATGTTGTGTTCCGACATTCGTAAACCAGGTTACAGTACTTCTACACGTACCGCGTGTTCGCGGGGCCCCTAGCATCTCAAACACCCAAAGACGACGATAAGAGTAATTTTAATTTAAAAAAATAATATTTGGAATTACGCATAAAAGTGCATCTATAACAATGAACCCGACAGCAGCTCATAACAACCAACTCAATTTAGCTTCCTCTAACTTATAAATGTTTTAAAAACACGATGATTGTAATTGTACATCATCGCAGATCAACAATAACAACAATTTTTTTTTTTAATTTATTTATCAAATTCACAGTTATTACATTGGCTTAATAAAATAATAGCACAAAAAACCACTAAGGTTTGTACAATGCCATCGAAACTTAAGTCTACGCACGTTCAAATGACTGAGTAAATTTAGATTACAATTTCTCTAAAAAGTATTTTTTAAGTGAGGCTTTAATATTTTTTTGGGTTATATTATCTCTTATATTTGTTGGTAAATCGTTTAATAATCTTGGAACTAAGTAGGTAGTTGTGCGCTTGCCGTACATATTTTTCGCGCCGCTGGTAGCAAACCGATTTTGAGCAGCGGCCCGAGTATATACAGCGTGCTTCATTTTAGTTTGTATTTTTTTATTAAAAAAGTTTTCCTTGAGTATCATTTTTTTAAATTGAATTTCTACAGGTAAAATCTTGCAGTGTTTAAAAAGACTGCTTTCATCATCTGCAAATTTATGTTTGATATTTAGGGAAACAATATTTTTTAATATTTTATGTTGCAGTCTATGTATTTTATTCATGTAAGACTTAAAGGTGCGACCATAACTCGTTAATCCATACTGGATATATGATTCGCCTAATGCATTATAAAGCATTAATTTAGTTTTAAAGCGTAAACGTTTTTTTAATATTGTCATATTTGCTAAGAACTGTCTTAGTTTATTACATACATATTCTATATGACTTTCCCAGTTCAGTTTATTGTCGAAAGTAAGGCCAAGATAAGTATGAGTATTTGGTAATTATGTGACATTAATTATGTCTTACTGGTCACCATCCAATGGCATAAGTCATCTAAGACATGAATTTATTGCAAATGTAAAAAAAGAAAGTCTGCCGTGTCTAATTTACTTCGCGTCTACATGTTTAATAATTAGGTTACAGTCCCCATGCGGGCGTGGGCTGCGTACTAACACCGCCAGAGGGCACGCTTTGATTTTCCAAAACCACTCCAACCTTGCAAATTGTTCCTGCGCCAACTGGCTCCTTGTTTCCTTTATGAAAATTAAGATATATATATATATATATATATATATATATATATATATATATATATATATATATATATATATATATATATATATATATATATATATATATATATATATACAATACAATGCAGTCATTCTTATTTATAAAAATCTAGCTTAATTATATATACTTAATAAAAGTATACTGAAATATATGCTTTCTAAGAATTCCATAACTTATAACCTAATCGGTATTTCAAAGTTAAATACAAATTTTTTATTTAGTATAGTACTTTTTAAAATAGCAACCGTTTAAGCTACTAAGCAGTAATTACCGTTCTCTGTAGTCTAACTTTACGTATATTTGCATTAAATATAACCTTGAGGATACCTGCTGTCTGTTTTTAAATTGAAACCATGGTATTCCATGGCACTGCATTCAGCCACAAACTGTAAGTGAAACGTGTAAAACAAATATAAACTAACATAATTTGTTTAAGTTTACATGATTATACATTAGTATTTCAGTGAAAGACAAACATTTTCATTGCGTTTCATTAAAAATATTTTTTTATGCGTCCATAGAAGTTATCAACTACGTTAACGCACTTCGGTACGTTTGTGGAGGTGACGGGTTTGATTCACGTATATGTATTTATTTACAAGTAATGCAACTTAGTTTGGGGCTAGATGGCGTTGTGTGAATTGTTCTGGTATATTTATTTATTTATTTTTATAATTGTGAATCAATTTTTTGATCCAATTCATGCATAATTACATTAATTTAATAATAACTAAAAAAATTGTGACGAAATTAAATAATTAAGTCCAATCAGTGTATGTTACCAGCAAATAAGACGAAATTTACATAACACGTAGTATTTAATTCTATTATCCGTCGAATCAAGTCGAGATTAGATTAACTTCAAAAAACTATAATTAAGAATTGAATGATGTTGTCATTAATTTGATACTTTTTGCTGCTTTAAATTATTTGAATGTAATTTCAATTATATTATTTCAATAATACCTTTATTGTTCTTTTACTCTTAAATTCCTGTACAAATTCAAGCTTTCGCACTACCTGCAACACTACTTGTTGTTCTTTGTTTATGATATATTCCTCAACGTAGATGTTAAACTTAAACGTCGTTTGTAGTAATATGCCAAAGTACTTGCGAGTGACTTCGTTCTAGATACAACTGCACATAATTAACTACATCTACTCACGACCCTTGCTTAAACAAGTTACCTGAGGTGAGTCATTTCCGCCGCGAAATTAAGTGATGTAAGGTTTTCATAAGCAGAAATACTGTAGGGTTGGCAGGTATTAAAAACAAAATAAATTAAACAAAAAGATAACTCAATGCTTAAAATTTTATTTGTGATCAGAAATTGCACTAAAGAGTTCGATATTCACACCGTTTGCATTAGTGCTCATATGTAACGCTACGTCGTCTTATATCGAGAAAATAGTTTTACAGTATGCACAGTTTATAATATTGAAATTGACCGCAATGTAAAACACCTGGTAAAACACCTTATAATATTCGAGTCATTGCATCCATTTACTCCTTCACACTAGACAAATACTTCGCATCCACATTAGCTTTAAATATCTAGGTTATTACTACTGTAATGAAGTGTGAGTGTAATAAAATTTCATAACTAATTACAAAGACTTTTTATTTTGTAGCACTTTCGGAAATAAAAAGGCTTTATTATTATTATCTTCCGTAATAACCCAATCACTATTATTTATTTAACACTTTATTATTTTATTGGTTTTATTTCGTAAATTTTATTTGTTTGTACTTTTTTCACTGCATCTAAATGTTTTTAATAGTCCTTGTTGTAAAAAAGTTGCACTTGAATGTATGTAGTTTTCGCTGATTTGCACTCTCTAAATTATTTCGCGCGGAGATCTATGACGTACATACGTATTTACACTTAAGCCACCGGAAACGGAAATCCGGAAAACACGGAAGATACATGTAAGAAATCTTAATACAGATTTAATAATGGTCATAAAATCCTTTTTAAACTGCTCATCTTACGTTCAACCCTGAACGTGTAAAAGCGTTTCCGTTAGGAGAACTCTTTAACAGGACCCTTCAGGAAGGTCCTCGCTGTAAGTGTTTGTACTCCCCCGCTGTACCACCCTCCACTCATTAGCGTAGCTTAGAGCGAAGATATTAAATTTACCTTAAAAGGAAAAAGAGTGCAGAAAGAGGATTTTTGTATTGATAAAATGAACTTTTGGTTTTACAAACAGTTGTGTAATTAATTACTATAGACGAGTACCTTAGTAATTTTATAGGCATAATTTTTTATATTAGTGAAACTTCGATTTTAACACACACCCCACTGCCCCCTGAACAGAAAACTGTGCATTGAGCCTCGTCAATTGTGTAGCAGGGTGTATCAGCTGTCAGATAAAAAAAAATACCCTCCTTAATAAAACGTCTTGGGGATTCAAAGGAATAGCTTTAGATGCGACTGGCATTACCAAAGCACTACAGAAAACACTTAATACCTTCCACTCAGACATTCGCATCAGGTAAGCACCGGCAATCAAGCAGGTCATTCTCACAGATCGCTTGCATTCGATGCGCTGTGATTCTCAATCAGGCATTCAATTACAAATGGAACCACGACAAGGAATTGCAAACATCTTAATTGAGCTCTAAATGAAGCTCATATTCATTTACTTCCATATTTCCATAAAAGCGAATCTGCAATTTCTACATAGGTATGTGAATTTACTAAACAAATCTCTGACTTGTTAAATATTAATAATAATTAGATCGTAAAACTTAGGTTATTGCAAGATATAAAATATTAGTATTTTTCTTAATTCTTCATGTAGCTTTATTATAAGATAAAGACTTTATTTGCATTTCAACTAAATATATAAATATATATGACATTACTTATGTTGATGAGAAATTTGTAAAGGCATAAATTAATAATTACGAACACACATTCAAGTACATTAAACGCTATAAAAATACTAAATTTTTTATTAAACTGCCATCTTACGACAAATAGCTCTACTACTTTCACTTTTATTTGTTTGGTTCAATTTACTGGAAAAATTTAACATAATATAAACTGTGAAAGTGATACTATAAAATAATTGATTTAAATTTAATTAAATAATTATCATATTAAACTTATATAAAATATAATTGAAAAGATATTATGAAAAAGTATGTAAATTTCGACATTTAGTTTTACTATTGCCCAATAGATGTCAGGAGTAATATTAAAACAAAAATGGCATGATAGATGGCGCTGATATCTTTCAATAATGTTATAACATCTCGTATTAATTAGAATTTAACGATTTTTTTTACCTATCTCTTATTTAAATAATAAAATTACTTAATAATTATAACTCACCTGTATTTGTTCTGTAGCTTTCTTCGCCAGCGCAGGATCAAGGATGGCAATATTATGCTCAGGGGTGCACTTTTTTGCGGTTTCACTAAACGTCACTGCATTCACATAGTAAGTCGCACCTTTTTCGCTTGTATCTACTGGAGAGTTGGGCGACAAAATACCACTATCTGTGTCACTAACATTAACACATTTGCGAGGAGTTCCCGAGTTTTCTCCGATGGGTGATTTTAGGGGTATCCGTGATTTTTCACCACTTGGAGATTTCAATGGAATACGACATTGTCTTGCACTGTCCTTAGGATCAAATCCCGTTTTCGGATCAAAGATAACATAATTATCCTTATCACATCGGACTTTATTGTTCACTGTCACTGTATACTTTTTATTTGGACTAAGATTAAGAAAGGGATCTTCACTATCAGGACTTGCAGGAATAATTGACTGTATTTTTGGGGTGATTTTTGGCACCGATTTTCCATCTATTGTCCGTCTTATAACAGTGTCATTTGTAAATTTTAGTCTAACATATTCGTTTGAGATGGTCCTCCGCACAGGTGAGGAGAGAAAAGGAGAGGGCTTACTTTCTTGAGGTACACCTTTATTTTGAAAGAAATTCATTTTCGGTTTATCCATAGTTTTTGTTGGTGTAAACGGCAGTCTCAATTTTGATGTTACTTTTTTCTTTTGATTGTTTGTATTTAGATCTATATTCGATTGTATTGCACTTTTATAAACCGGTAACAAACTTGATTTTACTTCTATTTTCTTTATTTCTTTTGGTTTGCAACTAGATTTAATGATGTCAAAAGACTTGTTCAGTTTTTTAATAGGAACTGAAGTTTTTATTCTTCGATCTTTACCATTTTTATCTTGCGAATTACTTGATATGTTGTCACATTTCTCGTTATTGGCCGAAATATCTTCAGATCTAATAAAAGTGTGGCTACTTTCATATGTAAAGCTATCATTTTGAGCAATTAGGTCTATATCAATTGAATTACTTAAAATATTATCAATATTAATATCTATATCGCTTGATTCTGAATTGCTAATTGATGATCTACTTTCGTTGATGATGCAAGATATTCTTTCTTCTACGTCGACAAGAGATTCAGATTTGTCATTATCGTCGATACTTCTTGATGTCCCACTTCCTGAGTCAGATGGAGTTTGGACTTCGAGAATAGCTTCATGACTAGCTGTTGGGTTTTCACAATCTTCAGGACACGATCGCCTACGTTTAACCGTACCTGTTGCGGTAGATGGTGAATCCCAGTCCAGACTTTGCATTAAACACTGACTTTCATCATTTTTAGTTCGTCTTGGACTTGTCATTATTCTTTATTAACATTTTTAGAACTTATAAAACTTACGAATTTATTAATGTATTTTCTAAAAGACTGACAGAAAGATATTGGCTGAAATGGAACATCGTTCGTTGACTTAGAACTATAAAATCAATTTTATAAAATAATAAAAAAATATGTATATATAATATTTTATATACTGTCAAAAATTCCACGTCTTATATTCAGTCATCAAAACATATGGATAGACAAAAGCAGTTTTAGTTTGTAAGTTGAGTAAAGGGAATTTCTGTAATAGGCAAGCAGTTTTGGGTAATGGTTATCGATCAAAAACATGCATCGGTGTCGATTGTAATCTAATTACATAGTAGTCGGTAGTGCACATGGGACCAGCGATAGAGATCTGTCTGTTGTTTTATGTAATGGAATAAAATGGTAAAGAATTCTCAACAATTCGTTTATATTTTTATTTTATATTGCATTCAATTCAAAATAATTACTAACATAAAGATTTACAAATCATAAAATTAACCACACGGCTCCAAACTAGACACAGCTAGTATTTTGAACACAAGTAAACATTGCAAACAGCCCAAAATTTAACGACGAGGATCCGAGCTCATGTAGAATGGACGGACAACTGTCCATGTTCTGCACCAGCGGGTCGCCGCTCCCTTAAATAAGTATGGCGAATACGCTTACTCACCACACTTCGTTTAAGGATGCATAGTTTCTCATGTGGTACATGAAAACAAAAAGGCTAAACTCTTCGATCAACAGCTAAACTTTATGAAAGTGCAGATATCTCAGTCAGAATCAGCGTCTACTGTAAGACACACGTAGTTCTTCATATTTGACTTCATTTAGCGTACAAAATTACTATAATTGTCGGTAGGTCAAGAGCACAAAATGATGTTATTTTTTTATTGCTGTAGAACAGCAGACAGGCTGACGACCCGCTTAGAATTTAGCAGCTACCGTTGCCTATGGGTGTTTGCAACGCCAGTGGCATCACAAACACGCTGCTGTCCCATAAGGGTACAGGAACTTGGGTCACTAATGTCGGAACACAACACAAAGTTATTATGACGGCATACTTAAGATCAAAGGTGGTCGCCATTCAGACGGGCTTGGAGCCCTATCACGTATGGTGGGTTGTTTTGTCGCCTTTTAAGACAGGCCGACCCCAGCCGCAGAGGTTAGTATAATTATGAAGAATAATGCAACTAAGAACTGCAAACTGAAACTTTATTGTAAATTACGTTCGTAACATCCATTGTCATAACACTCATAACTTGTAAGGTAATAATTATGTCCAGTATCTGTTTGGATTTCCCCAATATAACATCCAATTTTCAAATTTTAACATAAAAATAAATTGTAACAGTACCAAGATTAAAAGATACACCCTAAAACGAATTCGATGTTAATTTTAGCACTCGTAGAAAATAATTTCCTAATACCCGCTTCAAAGAATACTTCTATATCAAAGGTTTTATTACACAAAGTTATATAGTAGCATTTCTTTTAAAATAAAATTATTGTACATTTAATAAAGATAGTTTACTGTAAATAAAAGTTTCTTTAAATATACCGACATCTTTATAAAATATGTAAACGTTGAACCATTGAGCAACTCGTTTTATCTTTTCTAAGCGAGCATTTAGGTACGTGCTCCTCAGACGGCCTAGGGGATCGACGGAAGGTAGTTTTTATGTTCCCGCTCAGACCCGTTACGTGCCTCAAGGAAACGTTCAAGGAAGTCTTCTACATTATTTAGAACGTTTTGCAATATTTTTAAAGGTTTTTCTATCTTCTACATTTTACATATATTTTTCAAAACAAATATATCTATACAGATGTAATGTATACATAAATATGAATAAATTCCAAAACACTATCGACTATGTGCAGTTAGCAATACAATGTAATATAACAAATATTGAAAAAATCTTGTTTATACAACTTATCCATATTTATGCAAAAAGTAATTGCCAAACATTAATTATTATTTTATATTTCTCAGATATTTCCTCTAAAAGCGATGCTCTTAACTATACATATTTACTTTAAACAAGAAATAAATATTCTATTAAATTATAAAATAGCTACTTAAGATAGGTAAATGTTCTTGTTACAAACATTTCACTTTTACTACAAACCTTTGGTAGCTATCCGGTAACAGAAAATAATTAAATATATATTTTTAACAATGCGTTCTGGTAATCAGTTGATTTCGCTCTATTTTTATGGTTATACACATACACAAGGCGTGTTACATTTATTATAATAAATCACAGTTTTTGACCACAGTTCTATGGTGGACATAATAATAAACCGAAACTCAATAAATAAAGTTAGAGTTGTTGAGAAAGACAAATTGTCCCCAAGCGTCCCAGAGGTAACCTAATTACCCGATAA
Source organism: Malacosoma neustria (assembly GCA_963693495.1). Classification (NCBI taxonomy): domain Eukaryota; kingdom Metazoa; phylum Arthropoda; class Insecta; order Lepidoptera; family Lasiocampidae; genus Malacosoma; species Malacosoma neustria. The sequence goes on from OY856374.1 coordinate 10,001,906, forward strand.
GTTAGAGCAATAAATTTTTCGAACAGCAAGAGGGTAGTTTGGCTTAAGTTGCACTTAGCTTACCAGTCTGAGGCGGAACTAGCTATTTCAGCACCTGTAGCCAAATGCATCTTAATATTGCAGTGGTTTTGATGATTCTAAATATACATCTTGGGTTTTAATCCATTTACTAGGGCGATTTTATCTATTGTAAGAAAATAATTTATGCAAGATTTTAAATATTCAAAGTGATGTCTGATTGTATAACAACAAAGATTAATATACACAACACTTCTAATAAATCCATAAAATAAAAATTACGTGGATTTTTCAATTCATGTTTTAATAACATTATTATATTAAGATTTATAAAAACATACAATCATCAAAAAAGAACCACCCTGAGTAAGCTCCAGTCACCAAACTTTTTTTTTATTGCGTAGGACAGCAGACAGGCTGACAGCCCGCTTAGAATTTAGCAGTTACCGTCGGCTATAGGTGTTTGCAACGCCAGTGGCATCGCGAACACGCTGCTGTCCCATAAGGGCACAGGAACTTGGGTCACTAATGCCGGAACACAACACAAGGTTATTATAGCGGCATACTTAAGACCAAAGGTGGTCGCCATCCAGACGGGCTTGAGGCCCTACCACGTAGCTAGGGTGGGTTGTTTTGTCGCCTTTTACGACAGGCCGACCCCGGCCACAGAGGTCAGTATTCTTTCTCCGCCCCTGCACGGATAAAAATGTTTCGTTAAATGGCCAAACGAACTAACTGATTGTATCATCAGAGTCAACGAAAATAGTATATTTTTTTTTTTTTTTTTATTTTTTTTATTGCGTAGGACAGCAGACAGGCTGACAGCCCGCTTAGAATTTAGCAGTTACTGTCGCCTAGAGGTGTTAGCAACACTAGTGGCATCGCGAACACGCTGCTATCCCATAAGGGTACAGGAACTTGGGTCACTAATGCCGGAACACAACACAAGGTTATTATGGCAGCATACTTAAGACCAAAGGTGGTCGCCATCCAGACGGGCTTGAGGCCCTACCACATAGCTAAGATGGGTTGTTTTGTCGCCTTTTACGACAGGCCGACCCCGGCCACAGAGGTTAGTATTCTTTCTCCGCCCCTGCACGGATAAAAGCAGATAAAAGCAGAATACCGTAAAAGAATAATTAAACGCGTCAATACCGGTATTGTACTTATGCTCATGCAATTCGCGCCAAAATACGCACTAAAGAAGAAAATTACAAAAAAAAATATATTTAAATAACTTATTTTCATGACAATAATCAAATGATACTCGTACGTTCACTGAACGAGCCTAAACAAGTTTTTTAGAGTCTACCAGTGATTTTCTTAACTAACAACAAATTACCTAATGATGATAATGACATGAAATACTAGTCATGAATAATCTAAAATACCCAAAACTTCTGATCATTCACACTGCAAAAATTGCAACACACAAACAGCAGCTGTAAAGAGTTACGTTGTGTTGCTAATATAATAATAACAAAGCATATTAAGTTTTTAATCAGTTCTTACGGTTCGTATTACCTACCTACCCTCATATAAAACTTTATGAAATACATTTAACCCTTAGTCGTAAAAATTTTAACTACGCTGGGCGCCAAGATAAAACTCTTTTCAGATTTTTCTAGGTTTTATACCAAATTTAATCAAGATTGAGATTGAGACAATGGGGGCCGAACCAATTTGAATAATTTACCCTATAACTTAAAACCCATTTTTAACCTGTAATCTACAAAGCGGGGAAAATATTTTCCCTATGGATATTTTAATTGTAAAAGCCGGTCTGAAAACAGATCTAATTTGACGTTTTATTTTAGATTTAGTTAGTGTAAGTAGTAACTTAGTCGAAAGTCGACAATGTTTATGTCAACTAACTTCGAAACGAACTTAAATTAATTAAACGTAGTTATTTTGTTCTTAGATCGTTGTAAGTATTTAATACTCTTAGCAGACAGCAAAATAAGAGTGTCAATATATGTTTTTCTGGGTCCAGAAAAAAGTTGCCCGTTCAAAAGCAAATTAAGCCATGTCCATTTCATTTGTTTTTGTATTCCTCTTCACACAATAAAAATAAATGTGACGTAAAGATACCGACGCAAAAAAGTCATAAATTTTCTTTATGACAGCAGCCTACCAGGCTCAAAATTGGGAAGGAGAAGTAAGTAATAAGAGTTGGAATTTATCATGAAGCTAATAAAATTACTATAACCTATGAGTAAGTCGATGACCAGTGAAGTATATCATATAACCAGTAACTTTTGAAAATTATAGGTATTTAAAGAAATAACCAAGAAACATATTATGATATTCCTTTTTACAGTATAACGCGTCAAGTTCTTTTCAAATAAGTACAAATACCATATTAAGCTTGTTTTGAGCCAAAATTATTGGCATTGAAGTTTTTGATAATATTATTGTTTGAAATCTAAAATTCAAATAAATGTAGAAATGAAGCTGTTCTAAAAAAATTGCTTAAAGAAGTTTGTTTAATAGTTGAAGACTGTCCATTGATCTCAATTTAATCCTGAACACAGGAATTGCAGCAATTTATTAGAACAACACACTCCCCCTTACATTCGACACAAAGTTCCTAATTTGTTGCGACATTGTTACTAACTTTGAGGTCTGGTTAGGGCTGCTAAGTGGAGAAATATATAGTCGTAAATTATTAAATATTTATTACAGGTAGCATTAATGTCATATATAATGTGCTTCATTACTAGAAGTAATTAAGTATGCCGCCATAATAACTTTGTGTTGTGTTCTGGCATTAGTGACCCAAGTTCCTGTACCCTTATGGAACAGTAGCGTGTTTGCGATGCCACTGGCGTTGCAAACACCCATAGGCGACGGTAACTGCTAAATTCTAAGCGGGCCTGTATGCTGTCCTACAGCAATAAAAAATATATAAGAATGTAATTACGAAAAAATTTAATTGGTATTTTATTTACAAGCCAATAATTAGATTTGTGTCTGTGTAACTTGAACTAATTTTTTTTAAAAAGATAGATGAAATAAAAGGCGGGAGTATTTGCCGGATTTCATCCAATTAAATAATGCTGTTCTAGCCCAACCTTTATGATGATTACTTATAAATAATACTCGGTATAGATTTTATTGTATTTATTTGTGAGAGAGACTGCGACATGTCGCTACACATAGTCCACTGACTCACATAATGTAATGTTACTTATTCATATCCCTTACAATAGAAATTATTAGCTCGCTTCTAGGCTTTTTACTATCAGAGTACATTAACTGTCATGTTCTCAATACTCAATTTTTTTTTTGGTCTCGAGGAAAAACCACTCTTGACGGATTCCCCCGGCCCGGGGGGACCGAGGGATATGTGGGACTCCGGGAAAGATGTTCGAACATTCGACTACCCACTAAAAAACCCCGCTGTTCTCCTATCGCCTATGCCCGGGCCTACGGATATATGGCCTGCCGATCTCGTGGCCCGGGCCGGCGCCGGCCCGCCCTTTGTCTTAAGGCTGGCCTCTTATTAAGTGTTGGCGCCAGGGGGTCAGGCTTTCGTCCCCCTGGCGCTCTCCTGTAATAACTCTAGGAGTTGAGGAGGGCCGCGGAACAGCATGCAGCCCTCACCCTTTCGGCAATAGTGCGGGCGGCGGGTCCTCCCCCGAGGGGCCGCCCGCGGCTGCTTTTTACGGCGGCCGGAGGTCGTTAGTTGCCCTCCGGCGCCGCCGACGTGGCCTGCATTGGCAGGAGGGGAGTGTGGTGGTTGACTCCCGCTCCCGCTCCGCCGCCTCCTTTGCGGACATGACTGCCTCGCAGAAGGAGGCGACGGCCATCCATCCAGGATCTCCCCTGACCATGGACAGAACCAGGGCCGGGAGCGACAGGTCCACGCCGATTTGGGCGACGAGGGCGCGGCGCTCCTCGCGCCACGCAGGGCACACGGCGACAGTGTGGTCCGCCGTGTCCTCCTCGTCGCCCGCGCCACAGTGGTGGCACCCCGACGTCATCTCCCGCCCTATGCGACACAGGTACCTCCCGAAGCAACCGTGCCCCGAGAGGACCTGCGTCAGGCGGAAGGTCAGGGCGCCGTGGCGCCTTTCCAGCCATACTCAATGCATTAACCTGCTGCTACCATCCACAGTAATCTATACATCTATACAAATAAATAAAATTGGAGGGTCTGTTTGTAATATTAAAATAACCGCGTTTTACTAAGTTCATTCGGACGTATATACGGTACATATTCCAAAACAACATTTTTTACAATTTTTGTCTGTCTTTCTGTCTGTTTGTTCCGGCTAATCTCTGAAATGGCTGCACCGATTTTGACGGGACTTTCACTGGCAGATAGCTGATGTACCAGGGAGTAACTTAGGCTATTTTTATTTAAAAAATAAATAATAGTTTTTGTTAAAAATGATAAGTTTCGGAAATTATTATTCCAATTTAAGTTGACCTCAGATTTATATCATCAATCATACGAAATTGGGTGCAGCTTAGGCTGGACATTGCAGGCTGAATTTCCAATTTAAGTTAACCTCAGATTTATGTCATCAATCATATGAAATAGGGTTTAGCTTAGGCTGGACTTTGTAGGTTCGAGCGTACGTATTCCGGAGGCGCATGGCGTAACATTTGCATTCGATAACACTTTGCATATTTCATTTATTTACAATTTATTTACATTTATGTACATTTTAGGGTTTAAAGGGTTTGTAATCCAAAATAAACTAAAAGATATATCCAAAAAATGCTGCCCAAAGTCACTATTCCACACAGACGGAGTCGCGGGCACAGCTAGTTATATTTATGATATAATCATAACAATATTTTTATAAAAGAAAAAAACCTGCTAAAAGTTATGTAATATATTTAAAAATAGTATAACGGTTTTTACTTGTTCATGCTTGCATTGCTCCGGTCTCCGAAAAACCTCCAACAGGTTTTTATCAAATCCTTATAAAGTCGCCAAAACAATAAGAACTTATGCCTTTTGTTAACTCACATAGCACATATTTGGTATGGGAGGGGTTATAAAGATGTCGACCTATAAACATCATTCTTGCAACAGATATCGGCACGCGAAAAGGAAAGATTAGAGTCAGCGGTGTGAACAGACACAAAGGCTTTTGGTTACAATAATAAAATCATATGCAGCCGAGATAACTTTATGTGTAACATTTACAAGTAGAACTATTCAGTGGAATAGTTAATCACTGTTCGTAGTTTTTCAACGATGGTAAGTACAGAGTACGTGCTCTGTCTAGCCAATACGAACTAACGTTTACGGGCGAAGTTTGTGTAATTCCACACTGGTCTTAGAATTTGTTACTTGGTCTAAACTCTTGGTTTTCTTTGTTATTAAAGCTCTAGGTCTTCTTTGGTACTGCAACTGCTAATTACAATAAAACAAAAATTATTAACACACAGCGCTATCTAGTCTCACAATAAACAGCAGAGCGTTTGTGTTATGGGTACTAAACAACAGGTATAATTTCCTTTTGTAAATAAATACTATAGTTAAACATCCAGGCTCGGGTGGTAAACGAACCCATTATCTTAAAAGAGCATTTCTATGTGCGAATTTGTTGCGCCTCGGGTGTAATCGTTCAACGGATTTAGAGTGTGGGTAGCCTAGCACCGAATAATGCTTATGTTTCTTACCAGTAAGCTAGCAGAAGTATTAATCCAAATTGTTACCTTCTACAATGCCCTAAACAGAGGTATTTGTTAAAGTAACAGATCGTAGCTCAAATATATATACATACCGTCACGAGTTTTGAGCGCCCGGCGAAAGTAGTGGGGAGACTTGCGCATGTGTACCCTCGCGCTCATAATTACGGTACGGTACGGAAGGTACGCGGGAGGGGCAAGCGGTTGATAAACCAATACGGCGCCGGCGCTGGCCATTTCATCCGTCACACCCCGCTCCTCCCGCCAAACAGACCCATAAAATTACAACTGCGAATTTTAAGGCGAGCGCTCAAAACTCGTGACGGTATGTATACTAATTTGGTTTAATAAATAATAAAGATATTTTCCAACAATACACTACATTAACACTTTTATTTATAATATGAAAATTATATTCTATTGACAAGCAAAAAATAATAATTTTTTTGCTCAAGAACTCCATCTACAAAGATAAATCGAAATATTAATTTCGTATAACAATAATTTGATTGCCTTAAAAACCATTCGCCTCAGTAACCGATATATTTTTGTAGAACTAACATAACACTATGGTTCACTATGTTTAAATTTGCACTTTAAAAAATATACAGCTTAAAACCTACACGCAGAGTACAATAGAATATTTACAGAATATAAATTTATTTCTTTTATATTTAGACCAATTCTTGGGAACACAACAAACATTAAATAATATTCCCCCTCTAATTTAATGAACGGGTGAAATAAAGTTAGCGTTTACCGTTTCAAATATTTCTTATCGCCGCCTTGCCGTTCCCCTGTGAGCAAAAATAGGAACTTTAAGCGCGAACCCCGATCCCGTCCGTCTTAAGTGATTTACAGGCGCACTGCGACCTATCTTGCAGATTAAGGGTGGTGTTACATTGCTTACAATAGTCCAGTTATAGTCACAGTGTACCGTATTTTGTAACAATAATTTTGTCACTGTATCGGCTTTATATGGTCATCACAAAAATTAAGGGAGCAAAAATCCAAATTTTTGGAATATTTTCAACAGGCTGTTGAAGAAAAATGTTCTTACAACAAATTTAAAAAGCGCAAATAATAGATCCGTGTGTCTAGTATTACAATTTTTTTCGATTAATCAGGAAATATTAATCGGACACACAGACGTACAGATTGTTATTGATTAATTTTATACCATTGTGACAAGGACTTCAATAGTCGCTCGCTTTTAGAATATCATCACAAAATAAATTTGGCATTATAACCATGATTATATTGCTACAATTTGTGCAATTTTATTACAAAATGTTTAATTAGACATAATATTTCAAGTAATTATTGCATTTTATTATCCGTAAATAATCTATGATATTTATTATTAAAAGTACATTTGAGTTAGTTAACATTCTTTTTTTTTCTAAAGTAATGTCTCTAAACTTGGTGAAAACTTATATAGCAGAATATTTTTACGACTATCCACTAGACTGGCATATACAACCCGACTAGAACAAACTATTTATATATCTCATTCAAATAATTTGTCCGCTGTGGAGATGAAACCTACAAACGACCGTTAAAGTCATTTACATAGTCACTAAGCTGGTGTTGTCAAGATAATAAAAATAATTACTCTTTGTATTCTCAATAATATATAAAATTGTTAATAATAAAATATTTACGTATAAATTATGTAGTGTGTATATTCACTCTTATTAACTTAGCTAGGGGAGCGACTCCAAAAACTGGCGCACTATAACTCCAGTCTAAGGTTATTTTCCTCCGTCTCTTTTCAAGGTTTGGATAAGAAAAGGACATATAATAGGTTTAACAGAATCGAAATTTGAAACATAAAACCGCCCCTACAATATCCGGCTAAATGGGTCAGGAAGGTGAAGTTTACGTCGCATTTCGACATTAGGAAACCGAAATGCAATAAAATCCGCTCTATGGAGGCGGGATTAGAAAATTATTTTTAGTTTTACCCAAATTATTAAAAACTGTACTTGTTTGAAATCTTCTTGTACTTCCTGCCCTTATCCCTTATGTGGGGTCGGCACAACATGTCCTCTTCTTCCACTCTCCTCTATTAGTCGTCATCTGAACATTCACACATTTTTTTGCCATGTCATCTTTTACACCACCTTTTTATTTAAATTATTTTTCTCGTTTCACATTGAAAGTAGGACACGAATTTTCTTTGCGTATATAGTTATCCATATTTCAATTAAAATGAAAAATTAAACCACAATCGTGTGTATTAGTGTATTTACTTCAAAAAACACGGCGCCAATTTGTAAAACAAAACCAATGCAGGCGTGAAAAGTTTCTGATAAAATAACTCTTCGAAAACTTTGTTTTTTTTTCTTAACCTGCCAGTTTGCTTCCGGGATTGGCTTAGATACGCATTAAACCTATTTGGAAGAAATTCAAACGGCGATTTAAAGTTTAGTTCAAATACAAATTTCCACCTGTAGACCAGAGTCGTTAATTTTTGAAACAAAAAAAAATAATAGGATGAAACCCATTGGAAAAGGAAGAGAATATAACAAAAATGATAGTAAAAATAATTTACGGGTGATCTGACGTCGGGAAGTGGAAGGGGGTGAGTTTTTAAGAGTAAAAAAGGTTTATCTCAATTTCCGGCAAAACGGCAAGTCCTATGGAAAAAAAATTTAATAGCAAAGTTGTAGGTAATAAAAAGATCTACAACTTTTGTATTTACACTTTTTTCACATAATCTCAAATTTTACGTGAAAAATTCAAATAACCAAGTTTTTGATTTTTTATTTACATCTTTTACAAAAACATTGTTTTTTCATGAAATTTGGTGAAAAATTACCTTTTTATGTCCCAAATATACTGCAATATTTTTGATGTAAAATATTTATTTTTATGACCTTATTTTGACTTAATAACTAAAAGCACCCTAATTTTCAATCGAAAATTCTCCCGTCAAAATATCAGTTTTTTTTAAACTGGTGGGTTTTTTGTGTGTTGAAATCTCTACTTTCTGATGATATAAAAAAATATACATTACTATGATAAATGTTCTCAGAAAATGCAAAGTTTTTTTTAGGTAAGCGATGGAGTAGACCTATATATTCGCCAAAACAACACTGTCAGGTATATACTAAATAATAACGCTGTACAGAAATATACATCATACAATGAAGTCATAAAACCGCGTCCACGTCCAATTTAAACAACAGATTAATCTCATAGCTAACAATAGTTACAAAACAAACTGTCCGCTGCCCTTTTCGCGGCCGGTAAACTGCGCCACTATAATCCAATACGCAAAGCGCTGTGGGGTGTTCCGTAAACATTTTAGCGCGGTATTAACAGCAATATTTTGTAGGAAAGAAATATTTGCCATTGTAGGGTGCGTCCCCTAGGGTGCAATGGTGCATTCTTGCACTGTCTTCACTCGGTGCACTACACACACACGAGTAGAATGAACGTTAACCGCAATATTGCGAGGCACAGCTGTAGTTAAGTTATGCGAATGTTGAAATATATGTATTGTTGGAAATTACATGTTCCCTCAGAGTGTATTAACACGTATAATATGTGTAATAACTTTGTTGATAAAGTTGTATAATAAACACCTATAGACAATTAAGCGTTTAAATGGCTTAGTAATATTTATGTAAAAGTTAAATCATCAACCCGCAAAAAATATATTCTTTAGTTATTTTTCTGTTATTTTAATGTAATATAAACAAATATTGTGTAAATTTAGTTAGTATAGTTGTTTATTATAGGTTTTTTTGTCTCGTACATTAAAAATAAATTTATGTATATCTATAGATATAGAATTACAACAGAATTAGCAAAGTAGCCTTCATAAAACGGAGTTCAGTTTTATGCGACGTAGCGGGAAACGCGTCTACGAGAACGCTGCGAAATTGCTGCACGGTGCTAAATTTTTATTATGCAACAAAATTCTATCGATGTGCCCTAAGGGCTGGGACCATTTGGTACACTGATCCAATATTTGAATAATAGGTCAGATTTGTACAAGATAGTGATAGTTTTAAACCTTTTGTATTAACTTAGAATAATAAATTGCCTTAGTTTTAGGTTAGTAAGTAATATAATGTCATTGTCATAAAATTAAATAAAAGTTCTTCTGTCTTCCATCGGGAAAAAATTTCATTAAAGAAACAACATAAACATCAAATCAACTGATTGAAAGTGTTTTGACAGATTTATTCGATCCAACATTTACATCATCATATACATATATGCTACTAAGTATGTATTTGTATTCTTTAACTTATTCTCATTTGAGTAAATATGTGGAGATATTCTCAACATAAAAAATATTGGATATCCTTTCTCATTTTAAATTGTAACAAGACATTATATTTTTCTGTTTTAGCTCTGATATACTGCGGTGATATGGTGTACATATCGCATGCTTAATCATAAACTGACCGATTACGATTTAGGTCTAAAGTGAGTTAATATAACGGGCAGCATTGTATCGACGCCCTTTATCGGCCAAACTAAGATATATTTCGACATCTCTTTCCCACACTGAGTTACCACTATTAATTTTATGTTAATATATGGGATAAGTAGTAAATAACATAACGTTTTTTGCGATTTCCCAAAAAACAGGTTTTTTGAGTTAGGTCAGTTTATGATTAAGCATGCGATATGTTATGTGTGTATGTAAATATTAGAGAAAAGTATAGTTTTACTTCGCATTAAAATATATTTCATATCAGATTACTAGCCAGTATTTAGCGTTCAAACAAACCCAGTATTTCAACATTGGTCCTTCGAGCAGGATATGAACCAGTAACCTATGGACATAATTTTATAGGCGATATGCAAAAACTTTAGACGAAATAAAAATTAAATATTAGGATGCGTTCAAAACTATTTCTCGAAAAATAATTAATAAAAAAAACCGAGAAAAAAACGGTATACAATCACGTATATTAATAATTGTAAAAGCAATGTAATACATGGGATTTCCCTGTCACTGGGTAATGGTTAACACACATACAAACTGCATTCGATGCACAGTAGGGGAATTTCCCATTAAACATTTAGATTAGATTTTACATGATCCATTTATCATGCTTTAATTATATAGGGGATAGATTGAGGTAGCTCTCGCACATACAAACAATGCATTAATCCTTTTGATATGATAATGTAATAAGACGATGTGTTTGCCGTTTCTTGTCTCTTTAGGGATTTTTTTCGAAATCACAAAACGTATCTACAAAACTGAATGGAAAAGGAACAGTACTATAAAACAAATCTTATATTGAAAGAAGATATTATCTAAATTTACTGGAGTTTGACGATATTTGTAAAATATTCTAATTACAATAAGTTTTTAATAAAATATATTCTCTTTTTGCGATCTTGAGACACAGGTATAGTATGGATCATTATAGTAGTATGTTATATACTACTTGTTTGATTGTTTTAATGGTTTAATCAATCTTTTTATTTTCATCGTATTTACTCTGCCATTATATGCAATTGACTACAAAATAAAAAAAGTTTATTTAATAATAATAACATTTACGATTGCATTTAATTATTCTGCTTATTTGATATTCAAATCCACATTTGAATCCACACGCTTTCTTCAAAATACACGTTCAATTCTTTCTCATGCATGCGTTTCCTCATTGTATGGGGACGTGGGGGATCAACATTGCGCTCAGACTCCCACTCGCCATAAAAACCTGTTTTCCTTATTATGTTCTCCCATAATGTGTTTTAGCCGCTTTCACTGGTGTTCCGTGCATTTCCGTAACAATATTTTCCCCATTAACATCGAAAAGACGAATGTTGTGAACAAGGTTTGTTGTTTATTTATATAGATCTCATAGTAACAGTTTATTGGCTTTGAGAAGTTTTGAGGATATTTTTTATACCTACTACTAATAATTCCAAAGTCTATTTTTGAATTTTTGTTACGTTAGTTGAAGCATCAAATAGTGTAGACTGCGATTTTTACGAAAGATTGTCCAATTTACTAACAAAAATAGTATTGTATCAATGTAATTAATCTATTAAAGTAATAATAAAAAGACCTCTAAGTTTTAAGCCAATTTCACCTGCCAGTTGATGAATGAAGTGGCTTTAACGTATGATTTCATTCGAATTCATCGAATTTAGAAGATTAGACAGCAGTTGCCTATAAAGAACCATTTTTTTAAAATTCTAGCTAGGTCTATCAGCTTTGGATGATTGCAACCGGGGTTAAGCACTTTAGTAATAATATGATGACTATGAACCAAGTTAAGGGACTTTGTATCAATTTGATTATTTGATGTTGTTTAGTTTCAGTCATTAAGTTGTAAACATAAAATATGTAAACACTAAACTTTGAATTGAATTTGTTATAAACTACAATATGATATTATTTTATTTCATTTGTGTTATCTATAGATAAAAGGTTATAAAAATCTCTTAGTTACACAAAAACCATGGTCCACTGTAATATTAGAGCACGTTAAACTAAAAGTTCCTAAAATTATATGTGTAAACTTATTTATAAAAATCATTGTTATACAATCGCAGAATAAGGTTAGCGCATTCTAAAATGGTTCCGTTTTTTATTAAAGTCGTACAATGAAATCAGTGTCAAGAGCCTGGTAGGTGCGACGTTACTCAATGTCATTGATTAACATACAGTGGATACCCCAAATTTTCCTTATCTTAAAATAATAACAAGATTTGCCAGTCACAGACATACAATCTGTTTTATTTGTAAGGTAATATATAATTTGGCAACATAATATCATTGTCTATAGAGTTTCGTAACTAAAAGTAAAAGTAACACAATACAAATCTTATAATTATAATCTTATAATTAAATATGATTTAATTTTTGAAGACAGTTCAGTGAACAACTGTTCAAAAAAATCAAACAACTTTTGTATAAACATACAATTTTCAGACACGAAAACCAACCCATAGACACGACTGAATAAAACCTACCATCATCATCATCATCTCAGCCGGAAGACGCCCACTGCTGGACAAAGGCCTCCCCCAAAGATCTCCACGACGATCTTGGTCCTGAGCTGCCCTCATCCAACCTATTCCGGCGATCTTGACCAGATCATCGGTCCATTTTGTGGGGGGTCTACCAATATTGCGTCTTCCAGTACGCGGTCGCCATTCGAGGACTTTTCTGCCCCAACGGCCATCTGTCCTTCGCACTATGTGCCCAGCCCACTGCCACTTCAGTTTTGCAATCATCCTAAAACCTACTAACTGAACACTGAACTCGTTATATTGTCACTATACTTGTATGTTCATTAATCAAACGTAGAAAGTTATTCTATATTCATTTGTTCAATAAACACAAACAGTACATAATTCAACAATAAAACAATTTATTCATTTTAATAGATTAAAAAACCAAACTGGATGTGATTTTTTTACATTTATTATGGTTTTTATATAAAAAGTTGTTGTTGAAAGTTGTTGTTAGAAAGTTGTAAATGTTTGACTTTCTACCCTTCACATGACCAATTTTGACCTATAATAATAAATATATTTCGTCTCCTTTTTGGATGAATAACATTATCCCTCCGTAACGGACCACTTTCCTATTTATATGCAGATTCCATGACCGACCATAAGTTATCCGCTCATGCTACCGGATCATACCCTTAATGATACCCGGATAAATGGATACAGTATTTCACTGGGGGAATTTTTAACAGTATTGGAACTCTGTTAAAACAATATTTGCTCTGATTGTACAATAACCCAATAATTATTGAGAAGTAAAATGTTTGATAAACTAAAAAGTTATTTGTTTATATTACACATATAAAAATTATGTTAAATATTGAGGTATAAAGAAACAATTTCTACTTTATTTAGGCTATATATGTTTTTTTTTTATATTCAGGTAACAATCGATTTTGTAAAAGGCAACTGTTATGTCAACTAAATGAGATCGAGGATTGTGAATATAGTTGCGTAATTGAAAGGGGTCCAATAAGACAATACTGGTAGCATTAATGACACAAATATATAAAGGAGATTACATAATTATATATTTTGAACTATGATAAAACTAAAATTACTTCCACATACCGTTTTATACAAGCTGATCAAAAGCCGCATCAAGACTCAACGGTGCAGAATTAATTAATGCGAGGGCGACATCTTGTTTTATTATTGAAATACGTTTTATGGGATTAATCGGATTAAAATGGGATAAAATTTTGTAAGCAACATATGGCCTGAATGAAAGTAGAATATTCCTAGTTTAGATATTTAGTCAGAAAGCTTAGGCTATTTACTAAGACATTTTAAAGGAACTTCATCGAATTTAAAACGTACTTGTTTTTTTTATCTAGAGTACATGTACATTAAGATAGTATTTTATTTGCAAAATTGACTCAGTAAGCATTTAAAAACTACCTATTCCTCCACAAACTGCTAACTTTTTTTAAAATTCTTGAAATATATTTATCTTTCATTTAATATAATATAAAGTTTTCAACTAGTACAACTTGTTATTAAATAATTCAATGATAGATAAATTAAGTTAAATGATGCACAAACAAAACTAAGTTTAAGATCGGAATTAAAGACATAAATTTATTCTTGTTTTTATTTTCCAAAGCAGTTTATTCAATTGATTAATTAAGAGCCAACGTGAACAAATAGGTGTGCGCGCTTTTAAGAACGTCAGATTTTTTAAGCTGCTACTACTGACCGTAATTACTCCAGAAAGTAAAACTCGCCCTATCAGATACTATAGTATCTACCAGAAAACCTCACCTAAATCAATGTAACATTAAAAACGGCCATGTTATAAACAGATACTTGAAGATTACTTATTTGTACAGTTTTTGGTATAAATCACTAAAATTAGTCATTGAATGTAGGATAACAAATAGCACTTCCGAAAGAAAACAAATCTCTAATATACTTTGATAGGTATAAAGTTTTGAAAGAGTTTGTTTCAGTAGAATCCTCTCAAAATTATGTATTAAGATGTGATAACACTTTTGTAAAGTAATAATAAGAGTACTAAAGCTTAACTTTAGAATAATTTAAAGATTAAAACATCAATCTACGTCGTTTATTATCAGTCGGAGGAGTAAAAGGGTAATTATAAATTCTTGTGTGGAAAATTGCGGTTGTAACGTTCACAGAGTAAGCAAAATTCAGATTAAATTAAGCGATATTAAAAGGGGGAGACGCGTTTGAAGGGAAAATAATGAAAATATTCCTTAGGGTGATTACAGTGCTACGATTTCAAGATTAACAGGTTCATATTAAGTTTATAAGACAAGTAACTTTAATAATACCGTCTCAAATCAAATGTAAGTTAAGTCAGTGATTGTTTCAACACTAACTTAAAATGATTTTCTGTATGCGTGTTATGGTTAAAAAATCATGCGAGGCAGTCTTTGGGGGCTGCCGATAGAAGTGAAAACTAAAAACTAAATAACTTGTGAATTGTATCATCGAGCTATTAGATTATTATTTTCGGTTTAAAAAAATTGTTTATGATTAAGCATTAAAGTTTAAATTGGTCATTAACACTTCTTTACAAACCAAAAATTGTTCACCCAAAAAGTGTTCAACGCGCCTACAGAAGTTTTCACTTCTAAAAATTCAACTGTATTTCATTATAATAAAATCGCAATTCGAATAGATATGTATAAGTAATGCAATTCAATCATTTAAAAGTTACATTATAAAATAAACCTTAAGTCATTATTAATAAGCTTGGTATTACTGGAGCAAAACTCCGTCTTACGAATTTTCGATCAGGACACGTTTAACATTTTTTACCCAACACAAAAAAGTGCACAACGATGCTAAAGAAGTTTTCATTTCAAAAATTCTATACAATTGAATGAATTCTCACATACAAATAATAAATCACAAAACCTTTCAAAGCAATATCGATAGCACGGACAACTCAAACCCGTCATACAATCAATCACGTATTATTTACTTAGTAAATTTTTCAACAGTTCAAGCAATATGCAAATAAGCGGCTACACCATCAATCGTGCCACGTCCTCGTCGGCTGCAAGATAAATAGTGCCACTGACACATGCACATTGCAGCGCCACGTCCAACGGAAGCAAAATGTATAGCTCTGACGCTATTTTTCAAAGTAAAATATGTTCCAAAGACACGATTGGAAATGATGATAAATAAACTTATACCAAAGGCAAAGTTTCCAGATACTCAAATGCTGCTAAATTATGATAGAATTTTGATTTGAAAAACAATTACTCTTTAAGGGTGTTGTTATTTTAAATAGCCACCCACTATACCAACATAAAATCGGCATTTTAATAGACATCAGTAGAATACTGGAGTACTGCTTCTGCACTGTTTCGAATATATACAAGGAAAAGTCCCTTTATATATTAATAATATTACATATTTTTTATTAGAATTTTGATTTTATTTGAATAAGGTGCTATATAAACTTAATACTAAGACAACAAAGTGATACGCATCAAATAGTAATAATAATGTATTAACTGACCACTTCTATCATTTTATAGTTAGATATTGTGTAAATTTAGAATTCCAAAATTAAAGATGAGATATTTGATAGCCAGGTAATAGACGTGTCTCTGTCAAATTGCTCCAACTTTCGGTACCTCGAATCATTTATCCAGAACAACTGTAAGATAAGCCGAGATATGAAAAACAGAGTGAATGCGGGATGGCTGAATTGGCGACAGGTCTCAGAAACAATTTGCAACCCACGAGTGCCGGTTAGGCTTAAAGATAAAATATAATAGACCTTAATAAGATCTGTTATATTGTATGGATCGGAATGCTGGACTACGAACGGGAAAGATGAAAGATTATTACATTCAGCATAGGTGCAAATGTTAAGATGGATGAGTGGAGTTACAAAAATGGATAAAATTAGAAGTGAATATATCAGGGTAAGTTTGAAAGTAGCGCCAGTGATTGAAAAGCTGAAAAGTAATAGTCTAGCCTGGTATGGTCATATAATGCGAAGACAAGAATGCCATATAACAAATAAAAGGCTAGAAATGAGAGTAGATGGATGCAAAAGGTAGAAAGAAAAGATGGATGGATTGTGTAAAAGATGGTATGGCAAATAAAGATGTGAATGTTCAAATGATGACTAATAGAGGAGAGTTAAATGTATAGACATGTTGTACCCACAAAGCTATTGGGGCAAGAAGAAGAAGATTTGATAGACAAGTAATAAATAATATAAACACAATTACCAATACATTATTATACATTATTGTCCAACTTTGGAACTCATTGCCACTTTCTGTTAGAGAAGCTAAAACATGGTCAACATTTAAAAATAAATTATGCAGCCATTATTTGTCTGTAAATAATTATGCATAGCCAACTCTCTAGTTTGTTGTCTCTATTAGTGTCATAGTTGTATTAATTTCGAAAAGTTCAATTATATATATGTATATATGTGTGTGTATGTGTATGGATAATTATATTAAAATTATTTATTTATATTGTTTATGTGTATATTGTATGTATGTATGTATTTCTGGAATATATATATCTATTATTATATCTATATTCCTATATTTATAGCGCCATCTTCTCGCCAGATATTTTATCCAAATTCCTTTTGAGTACGGTTGCCTGGAAGAGATCGCTGTAAGCGATAAGGCCGCCGATTTTTCACCGTCAATTTATTTTATACTTGTGCTGTAATTTGTAATTTTGGTGATAAATAAAGCGTTATCTATCTATCTATTATTAGATTAAAATATTTATAAATCTCTTTAAAATGATTCAACTTACCTCAGCGTAACTTAATAATCAAAATATTAAGTTACAATTAAGCCGCCCTCCAAAGGTCACTCGGGCCACATAAGCTGGGTTGTAACTCAACAGGTATTATCCAGACTGACCGGGAGTTCGTCCGGATGAATTAACATAACATTTTGCTACGGCGATTTATGGCTTTCATTTACACCTTATTCCTGATACCGTTTGTTTATGGAGTGTTTAAATGGCATATTAAACTAAAGTATACTTGGTTCACCTTCTATAGTTAAGATAGCATCAATAAATAACCGTATAACTTAATTTAGCTATTGGATGTAGAAACGGGTCGGTCAGTTTATGTAACTATTTTGGTCTATACAAATAAATAAAATTGGAATGTCTGTTTGTAATATTAAAATAACCGCCTTTTACTAAGTGCATTTGGATGTATACACGGTACATATACCAAAACAACATTTTTTATTTTACAATTTTGTCTGTTTGTCTGTCTAATTTGTTCCGGCTAATCTCTGAAATGGCTGGACCGATTTTGACGGGACTTACACTGGCAGATAGCTGATGTAACAAGGAGTAACTAAGGGTACTTTTATTTTAGAAAAAAAAATTGTTTTAGCTAAAAGTGATCAGTTTCGGAAATTTTGGTATTCCAATTTAAGTTGACCTCAGATTTATATCATCAATCATTTGAAATAGGATTTAGCTTAGGCTGGTTTTGTACCTACAAACGCACGTATTCCGGAGGCGCATGGCGTAATAGTTTCATTCGATAACACTGACTGTTTGCATATTTCATTTATTTATATTTTAGGGCTTATAGGGTTTGTAATCCAAAATAAACCAAAAATATATCCAAAAAATGCTGCCCAAAGTCACTATTCCACGCGGACGGAGTCGCAGGCACAGCTAGTTATATTTATGATATAATCATAACAATATTTTTATAAAAGAAAAAAACCTGCTAAAAGTTTTATTATTTTAAAATAATGAAAAATAATTTAAACGCAATAATAATCACGTGCTCATAGAATTAAATTCTCAATTACCTAATGGCCAAAGTAAGCTTACTGGATTTCATTATCTCTTTATCTTAGGATCTTTAGATCTTAGTATAGATTAAGATTTCAATATTTAGATCTTTTGTCGTTTGTTGATTAACTACAAACTTAACTGTCTTTCAGAAAGGGTTACTTATTAGTTTGATTTGAGCTCAAACCAACAAGCTTACTGGAGTGGTAATAATCCACACTAATATAATAAATGTGAAAGCAACTCTGTCTGTCTATCTGTCTGTTACGTTTTCACGTCTAAGCCCCTGAAACAGTTTTGATGAATTTCAGTATAGAGATGGATTGGACCTTGAAGAAGGACTTAGGCTACTTTTGTTTCTAAATTTATTTGGCAAACATTGTTTTCCGGGTCAGCTAGTTATTTATATTTGCGATGTGGCATTATTTTCATTATTGCCAGACGTCAAAAGCTATTTTATGGAACAATATTTGTAGGATAATTATTATGTTACCCAAAATTAGTTTGTTTTTCAGAACACAGATCCAAGTTCCTTCTGATTAAGACATATAAAATCAGTCCTATAAAATAAATCAATAAAAGGAGTAAATACAATACACATTCATAAATAAAAGAAAAGATTTAAGCCTTACAAAAAGGAGTTATCTACAAAGATGCTATCTCGAGTTATCCAATTTTGTTTTCACAGAAAGCGCTCTTTGTATCGTCTTTCATGATCAGAATCTATTACAGTGAAACACTACCGGCTGGAAGATGTGCTTGAGGGACTAGAACGTTTTCTTTGAACTTTATTTTTAAAGTTAAATTAATAAAATATTCATTTATAAGAATTTATTTTGAGTTTAGTCCTTCTGGATTTTGACATCTCCTGTTAAAAACGAAACTTATTAAATTCCGGTGTACATAGTTAGCTAAAAATTTTATTATTTAATGCCTTTTAAGGAAGTGTCTGCAATTGACCTTTTATCTATAGAGGTAAAAATTATGAAACAAATTTTATTAATTATAAAACAAAAATTTACACTTTGACTCTCAAGATCCAAGCACGGCCCATTACAGGGGTCAGAAATTATGTCATAATATAAATGTAATTATAGAGATCATACATTTATTAAAAACTGAAAAACTTGCAGTTTCGCGAACGAGTATTATCTAGAAAATATCCTATCTGCCATGGTTCAATACTTTAGAACTAAGAACCTTAAAAATATTGTTTAATGGATCTTTAAAAAATTATATATGGAGATAAAATAGAATTAATAAACAAAAAAACTGTCTGTGTCAGCTCCGACGCACGACTGGAGTTTACTACTTAAGTCCGATTGTCTAAACATACGCAAAAAGAGTTTATTTAACTGAAATAAGATTAATACCATATGAAAGGGTAAATTAACAAATTAATGAAAATAATATACATATATAAAAAAAGTTTTAAAACAGTTTTAAGTTCAACCTAATTACAACTCTGGCACCTAGTAATAAAGTCACAAATCTCCAAAACATTATCTAATACTTACCATCATTCGTCATATAAAATGAGCAAAGCAATAAATTACTCTTGTCACTTACAAATGAAAAGACGTATGTTAAACAACATTTAATGTGAAATCAACCTTAAGTTATAACAAATAAAGTATTTTTTTCCTTGAGAGATACATCGTTTTATTTTGTTTAGTGTGTTCCGGTGCACGCGCACCAAAAACGTAACGAGGTCATTCATTAATAGATTTTACTCTCACATTTTTCTCATAGCGGGCGCCTTATATATGAAAATCGATTCTTAAGGAGTAAACTCCAAAAATTAAATTATTCCGTTCTAAAATTCACTAAGTATTAAATCAACTTAAAATTGTAGTTATGTGTGGTAAGTAATGAAAGAAAACGAAGTATAGGTTCCATTGTTGAGTTTTGCTGCTTTGTCTTTCCTTGAGATTTATTTTTCATATAAGAAAAGACAAATAAGTTGTAGATATTTTTAAATTTGGTTTTAAAAGTCGACTTCTTGTTTAAACTCTACACCAAAAAGTAAGACCGAACGGTTCCTTCCTCCCGTTCCATTTCCCTTTCCGTCGGTAAAATAACAAAATACGACAAATATATTCTATTTGTCGCGTTTCATGATTTTACAAACGGTGGAGGGACGTAAATCCTTTTTTTGCGGGACCACATAGTCATATATAGGTATTATATTGCTCTATGCCATAAAGCAATCATCAAAGCATTAACTTGCTTAATAAATATCGACCCGTGAGCATTCTATAATCTATTTACCACAATTAAAACAAAGGAAAGATGGAATTTCAAAATATGTATAAAATGATTCCTACAAATAACAGGCGGCGCATGCAAATAACTTGAATGAGCCAATTATATGTTTCCACGAGAAGTTCTGGGTAAAATTATTCATGAAAACTGCACGAAAGAAAAGCTAATTAAGTTACAGATAACGGCTACTACATTTTTGTTTTTTTTTTTAGTAGCAGGTTCTTGTTGCATATTAGTACTTACAAGTCTGTAAAGTATGTATGTATAATACACGTGTATCATAGATTATTATAGTTAGTAGCAATTTATATACGATAATGTAATAATGTTACGTATTCTTGCTCCGTAGAACTTTGTGGAAAATAATGGAACGACATTTTTCTGTTTGCAAACTAGAAGAAATAGTAATTCACTTGTTTCTTTTACTTTAACAACAAAATAAATAGATAGTGGCCACTTTTTTATATCAGACTGGGGCCCCATGACCTGAATTTATGAGATAGTAATGAATAAAACATACATCTAAAGAAAACATATTTCTATAGATTAAATAAATCATTTATAAATACGAGTATAATAAAATATGTTGAAATGAGATGAAAATATCGTAAATTTTGATTATTGTTACACATGTAGGTATTAGAAAAGTGTATTATCTTGACAAACTTATATCTCATAAAATATTCTACAAAAACATACTCCCCCTTCAGGCTCGCTGATCGACAAGGGAAATCAACAAGGTTTTATGTGTGGCCCGCTACCGTTTCGCCGCGCGTACTCTCCGTGCAAAACTATTCTGCATTTTAATTAAATAATACTATTAAGTGGGGAACCCCGTATTCCTTGATTGGAATACTATAATTAGTTTCTATATGCTTTGAATAAAAAAAAATTACATTTTCATTAGAACATAAATGTTCAACTCTTATAGAGTTCAACCTTAGATAAGAATAATTAACTAAAACTATTAAAACCTACTTTTTGACAGTTCATTTATCTACATTTAAAATCTTGCACACGGAGATGTTAGTATTATTAAGGTATTTATCCATTTCTCTGCTTTTAGGCAGTTCATTAGACTTCAAATTTAAATCACATAGTTTTTACATTTTAAGTACCAGGATATGGACGTGTCTGTGGAGTCTGTGGCTTTGATCTCTATGGAAACAAAATATTTGTAGAATGCAAATAGTTTGTTCTGTTCTGGGTGTAATGTCCGTCAATTGTATGCTTGTGAAAAAACCTACGATATAAATTTTCATTCATAATATAGAATTCTTAAAAAAAATAAGCTCCTCAATTAACAAATTTAAACATTTTTTGCGTAAATTTTAGCATATAACTTATACATAGCTACTGTAAAACTACTATAAAACTACTCATTGCCGTCGGGCCGTCCATGAATTATCTTAGACTGGTGCTCGACGGGCGATGGGACTTTGCGGCGCACTTTGAACGCCTGGCGCCGAGAATAGTTCGGGCGGCGGCGGGACTCTCCCGTCTGCTGCCGAATATCGGCGGGCCGGGCGCAGTGTGCCGCAGGCTCTTTGAAGGAACCGTGCGTTCGATGGCCCTTTACGGGGCCCCGATCTGGGCGGATCGCCTGACGGCCAAAACGACGGCGCTGCTACGCAGGCCGCAGCGCGTCCTGGCCGTCAGGGCGATTAGAGGATACCGCACGGTGTCCTTCGAAGCGGCCTCCCTGCTGGCCGGATCCCCACCACGGGACCTCGAGGCCCGGGTCCTGACGCTGTTGTACCGGTGGCGCCGGGACGCGGCCGAGCGTGGCTCTCGCCCCGCGCCTCGCGAAGTTGAGGTAAAGCGGGCGGAGCTGCGCGACGAGGTCCTCATGGTGGAGTGGAAGGAGCGCCTTGCGCACCCCAGCGCGGGCCTTGCCACCATCGAAGCGGTGAGGCCCGTCCTGGCCGAATGGTTGGAAAGGCGCCACGGCGCCCTGACCTTCCGCCTGACGCAGGTCCTCTCGGGGCACGGTTGCTTCGGGAGGTACCTCTGTCGAATAGGGCGGGAGATGACGTCGGGGTGCCACCACTGTGGCGCGGGCGACGAGGAGGACACGGTGGACCACACTGTCGCCGTGTGCCCTGCGTGGCGCGAGTAGCGCCACGCCCTCGTCGCCCAAATCGGCGTGGACCTGTCGCTCCCGGCCCTGGTTCTGTCCATGGTTGGGGGTGATCCTGGATGGACGGCCGTCGCCTCCTTCTGCGAGGCAGTCATGTCCGCAAAGGAGGCGGCGGAGCGGGAGCGGGAGTCAACCACCACACTCCCCTCCCGCCAACGCAGGCCACGTCGGCGGCGCCGGAGGGCAACTAACGACCTCCGGCCGCCGTAAAAATCGGCCGCGGGCGGCCCCTCGGGGGAGGTCCTGCCGCCCGCACTATTGCCGCAAGGGTGAGGGCTGCGTGCTGTTCCGCGGCCCTCCTCAACTCCTAGAGTTATTACAGGAGAGCGCCAAGGGGACGAAAGCCTGACCCCCTGGCGCCAACACTTAAGAAGAGGCCCGCTTTAAGACAAAGGGCGGGCCGGCGCCGGCCCAGGCCACGAGATCGGCAGGCCATATATCCGTAGGCCCGGGCATAGGCGATAGGAGAACAGCGGGGTTTTTTAGTGGGTAGTCGGATGTTCGAACATCTTTCCCGGAGTCCCACATATCCCTCGGTCCCCCCGGGCCGGGGGAACCCGTCAAGAGTGGTTTTTCCCCGAGACCAAAAAAAAACTATAAAACTACTACTACTATAAAACTATAATGCACTATAAATACAATTATTATGACAAATACAACATTTAGGTTATAGAGTTGTCATAAATAACAAAATATGTTGTTGTTGTAAGTAATGTTCAAATACATTTTTATGCAAATATCTTTACGATTTTTGACAATGCCAGACGTATATTACAAATATTTATGATAATTCGATCTTAGAACTTTAACGGTATTTCAAGACGCGTGCTCAATAGCAATTAAAAGGGGCAGGTAATTATACAGGATATATTTACGATCGTTTAGACAACATGGCGTTAGGGTGAGCAGTGAGCGATAATTTATAGTCGTCCTTGGTATCAACCCCTAAACAAACTAAGGCAGTATTAGGCTTCAATGATGTTATTTGACCGAATTTGTAAATTGTTACATTTAATACTACTTAATGCTGTACAAATTCAGTTATTAATGATAACAGGGATTGAGGTAATAGGAGAGAACAGATTTGTTCTTTTGTTATTTTACATTATTACTATTATGTAGTTCACTTTTAAATTTCATCTAATGTTGTGGTAAAACAGTATATAATAAATACTTCACAAATTTAAAAGTAATGAGATTACTTTATTTATTGCATTACTTATTTTAAATGTAAATCCTAAAAAATATCATAAATATAGACAAATATTAGGCTTAGATATAATCAAATACATACGATAATAGACCTCTATGAAGTGCGATATTCACCAACGTAAAATGTAGGTATTTGTACGTTCTTTGTATGTAGCAACAAAGTCAATCAATATCTTCAACAAACATTGAAAGCATGTCAATATATCGATTTGCCATCAGAAGTTGTGTCGTTAATTTTTAACGGCATTGTCCCACCACCCTAATTCAGTGCGATTATATCTACATTATTGTATCGTTAGGTCCGTTTCTCATTGATGCAGACACGCGTGCTTGAACTCTTTTTTTTTTAATTATTCATTCCTTGGACTGGTGGATGTCATATTTCGAGGAGTCGTTGAGTTAATAGAGTTAATAAAAATTAGAGAAAAAAAGTCACTTAAATATTTCTGAAAAACTGCTATATTACAACATTATATTATCACATTTTTTATTGCTATTATCACACGCTGCCGTCCGCGAAAGGAAACTGGGACCTGAGGCACTTATGCCAGAACATCCCACAATCTTCATTATACCGAAATACAACGTAAAGTTATTACGATGGCATTTTAAGAAATCAGGGCTGATTTCTATCCTGGTTAGGAGCCCTACCACCTAGGGTTATTTTGTTGCATTTTAAGATAAGCTGCCTACGGTACTCTTGCTGGATAAAAATATATTACAATGTAATATTATTGCTATATTTTGGAAGATTAATAAAAGAATAATGAATCAGACAGTAAATTACAAGCGTCAAGGTAGATGCACAGAACATATAATATACGAGTATTATATATTTTCTGTGATTAGAGGTACTACTAAATATCGATGGAAATAATATATGTTACATGAAATTAAATATCAAATTAGGATGAAATGGAAGAAAATGATGAATCATTTTCTTCCATTTCATCCTATCCATCCTTATTTGGGGTCGCCATTGTGAACAATGGCGACCCCAAATAAGTATGAATGAATATTTGAAATTGGAGTTTCAAGTTAATTGAAGGTTAAGTTTCAGTTTATAAAACGTTTATTTTTAAAGGCAAAATATGTGTTTGATTTCGAGTAATATTCTGACAGTGATAAAACATGACTAAAAAATAACTTAATTTAAAACATGCATATTTTACCTAAAAAGTTCAGCTACAAAAGCACCCACTAAATTAAGGCCTAAAGCTACTAATACCGCATTAATTCCACCATCCTCCATTGAAAAGGCCATTCAGAATCGCGAGGCAATTTCATTTCTCCTTATCAAGTACTTTCCTGGCAGATGCTTCGTAGACTTTGATTATAACCGAGTTAACGTCTCGATTTTATTATTCAAGAGCTGAGTTTGCAAAGTGGTTCAACAAGGCTGATTAGTTAAGTTTTGGACGACTGACGGCTACTTACGAAACTGCATTTCCTATGACTTGAGCTTAATTTTGAATTGAAAACCTTATGCTATAATCTTTAATGTAATATAATTTAATAGATAGTATAGGCATTTCATTCCGTTTATATAAATCCTTCGTGGCGCAACAGCTTTCACAAGTCAGAATGCTTTTGATGGCCACGCTTTTGATTCTCGTCACAAGTCTAGGTTTTTAACTGTCATAGGTATCTACATATTCACGAAAGAAGAGTTTATAAGTATAATATCACTTGCCTATTATATTTCCTGCTTACCTTTAGACTAAATCTTCTTCTTCGTAAAGCTCTTGTCAGAGCGGTAGTGGTCGACATGGTATTATTATTGAGGGACTGCTGTGATTCGCCTCACGATATCTCGCCATTTTTCTCTATTTCTGGTAAATACTAGTAAAAACTTACTCCACTCGTGCAAGGGATCGCCCACTGCGGATTTAATCTACCGCGTGATCTAGTGCCCTCCACTCCAACCTAGACTAAGATGGTGTTGTGTAAATTTTCCCTACAAAATAAATATTAGTTATTAAATCAGTCATATTCAAAACTTGCTATATGTTTTATTCAATGTTAAATACATTTATTTTTATAACAAGGTGAGTGAATACCTCATCTCATTTATAGAACGTCGTAGAAGGCGACAAATATCGATTATATGAGCTATTATTAATTGTTCAGAGAATTTATTTTGTCAAATGAACATAATATAGTTCACTTATATGAGATATTACAACTATGCTTATGATTTAAAATATATTATTGATAGTTGAACATAAGCGAGTAGATCTGGTTCAATTTTATAAGATATATTTCTTTAATTTTTTTTATATTTATTTATTACTTAATTTTTTTTTATCTAGTAATCGTACTTATAGCTCATAGAAAGTAAAGAAAGAATATCATTCTATTTTTTCTTTCAAGTCAATGGCAGTCTATGTTGATTTAATCATTTTAAAATGTTATTGCTATAATGCAGTAATTGGTAATTAATAAGTGACATAGTTAAGGAATTTCGATGGCGAATTATGTTTTAAATATGTTTGTGTGCACGAGTATATCTTATATATATGCATATCTTAAGTGTAAATCAGAAATATTGTAATTATTTTATCTATTCTAGTCCGTTATTTCCATCCCATATTAATTCAATCTCTTTTCTTGCTTGGTTTTGTAACAAAAAAGGAAGTGGCAAGGAAACACATTAACGACAAATATGTATACCCTGATTCGAAGTAAAAACCGGTATAAAAAGCTGTTACGATAAATGTATTGTTATATAGAACTTATTATTAAAGTTTGCATAAAGTATAGCTAACAATTGTTTATCCACTTAATCACTAACATATTCCATTAAACTTAAGAAACTATCCTAAAACATTTTCAACATAACTTGCGTGTTTTAAGACGCTATCATTTTGTCACATTATAGCGTAACTCACATATGAAGCCACTGGTTTGAACAAACGGACCACTCTTTGACTGCATATATTGTATAAATATAAAATTTTCAGTTTTCTCCTTCTACTTATCCTGGAAATATATTGATTTCTTCTTCCTGCGATTATCCCACATTATATGGGGTTTGCACAACATATTCTCTTCCATTCTCCTCTGGAAGCCGTCATTTCAACATTCATTCTTTATCCGTGCAGGGGCGGAGAAAGAATACTAACCTCTGTGGCCGGGGTCGGCCTGTCGTAAAAGGCGACAAAACAACCCACCCTAGCTACGTGGTAGGGCCTCAAGCCCGTCTGGATGGCGACCACCTTTGGTCTTAAGTATGCCGCCATAATAACCTTGTGTTGTGTTCCTGCATTAGTGACCCAAGTTCCTGTACCCTTATGGGACAGCAGCGTGTTCGCGATGCCACTGGCGTTGCAAACACCTATAGGCGACGGTAACTGCTAAATTATAAGCGGGATGTCAGCCTGTCTGCTGTCCTACGCAATATAAAAAAATTCATATCGTCATATTATTTTATTAGTCATATCATCTTTTACGTATTTCATCGATTTTTAATGGTCCTATCTTATCTAGAATTTTCCTTGTAACAAGGATCATGTATGTATATCATGTATGATATTCTTTCTTTTGCACTACATGTCTATACCACTCTAGTCTTTAA
This sequence comes from Malacosoma neustria, assembly GCA_963693495.1. Lineage (NCBI taxonomy): Eukaryota > Metazoa > Arthropoda > Insecta > Lepidoptera > Lasiocampidae > Malacosoma > Malacosoma neustria. The sequence goes on from OY856374.1 coordinate 10,029,562, forward strand.
GGTTTTTTTATTGCTATAGGACAGCAGACAGGCTGACGGCCCACTTAGAATTTAGCAGTTACCGTCGCCTATGGGTGTTTGCAACGCCAGTGGCATCGCGAACACGCTTCTGTCCCACAAGGGTACAGAAGCTATGTTTTAGTTTTTCAATCACTGGCGCTACGTACACACTTCCTCTATTATAAAAACATCTATTATTAAAATAATTAATACTGCAAAATAATTAATAAAAAAATAACGTAAATGAGGTTGCAAGTAATAGCTAGTCATATATATAACCCCCGTCGGCCATTTACTATCAATATTGGCATAGAACTAACATTCGCATTAACCGACTGTTACTTGATCTAATATTCTGTAGATGTATATGCAATTACATAGAAATTACCTGACACAACCGCTAGATATTTGATCTAAATATGCCCTTTGTAGAATAACGAAGGCTTGAATGATTTAGAAATATACATTGTGGCCTAAATGTATTTCTTTCACCCGTTCATACACTGGCCTCTAAATTATTGTGTTGATTTTACTATTCAATACTACATACATGTTTCTATTTTTTATGTAATCACATATACAAAATATCTGTGTAATATGTATCACTCAACATGATTAAATATTTTAGCATCCCCATCAAGATCCCCAAAAAGGGTGTAAATGTTGGGATAACTACTAACAAAGGAGAATGGAAGTAGAGAACATGTTGTGGCCACTCCATATAATGTGGGATAAGGGCCGGAGGAAGAAGAAGATTAAGATATACCTAGTCAGGTCATAAGTATTGTCACACAGTAAAAACTTTTCTTTTAGAATGCTGGCCACAAAAAAGTTTATTGAATTCGAATTTCGAATTGTTCATGAAAATAAAAATGTATACTTTTAGAATTTTACTCATTTTTAAATATGGAGTGGACGCTTAAAGAAGACCGTGTTGCAGTTATTGCGTTGCATCGTTGCGGTTACGCGCCAATTCAAATTTTTAACATACTGAAAAATTTGAATATAACCAAAAGATTCGTTTATCGTACCATCAAACGATACAATGAAGACTCTAGTGTAGATGACAGGTCAAGAAGTGGTCGCCCTCGGTCTGTTAGGACTCCAGCAGTGATAAAAGCTGTGAAGGCACGAATTCAAAGAAATCCCAAACGTAAGCAGAAACTGTTGGCCCTTTAGATGGGGTTAAGCAGAACCACGGTGAAAAGGGTGTTAAATGAAGACTTAGGGCTTCGGGCATATCGAAGAAAAACAGGACATCGTTTGAATGCTCGTCTAATGGACCTGAGACTGAAGAGATGCCGCGCTTTGTTGAAGCGGTACGCGGGAAAAAAATATCGGGAAATTCTTTTTTCGGATGAAAAAATGTTTACCGTAGAAGAGAGCTACAACAAACAAAATGATAAGGTGTACGCACACAGTAGTGAAGAAGCGAGCAACCGTATTCCGCGTGTCCAACGAGGTCATTTTCCATCCTCGCTCATGGTATGGTTGGGAGTTTCTTGTTGGGGCTTAACACAGGTACATTTTTGTGAGAACGGTGTAAAAACGAATGCTGTTGTGTATCAAAATACAGTCCTGACGAACCTTGTGGAACCTATTTCTCATACCATTTTCAATAACAGGCACTGGGTATTCCAACAAGATTCGGCGCCAGCTCATAGAGCGAAGAGCACACAAGACTGGCTGGCGGCGCGTGAAATCGACTTCATCCGGCACGAAGACTGGCCCTCCTCCAGTCCAGATTTGAATCCGTTAGATTACAAGATATGGCAACACTTGGAGGAAAAGGCGTGCTCAAAGCCTCATCCCAATTTGGAGTCACTCAAGACATCCTTGATTAAGGCAGCCGCCGATATTGACATGGACCTCGTTCGTGCTGCGATAGACGACTGGCCGCGCAGATTGAAGGCTTGTATCAAAATCACGGAGGTCATTTTGAATAAACTTTAATGTCATAAGAATCTATGTTTTGTTAAGTTCATTTTGGTATATGAATGGTTACGTAATGAATAAACTTGTTACAATTATTTTACATTAAACATGTGACAGAATTTATGACCTGACTAGGTATATCTGGACCCTATACAATGATAAAGCTATAACTGCTTACTTAACCTTTATATAATATATATCATATAACGGCTTAAGGTGGCGCTTTACATTGCGTTTAATCCGAAACAAATTCCGCTTTCGATTACCACTTGTACATCAAAACATAACTCTTTTTTTATCAGATTTCTCTTAAAAACTTTGTTTTGTTTCTATAAACTGAATCGGTCTGCGAGTGAACACTGCGCCGGCTGCGCTCCTCAATAAATAACACCAAAGGGTTCTACGCGTCTAATGTCCTCCGCTCACGCGATCCCTACTTGACAAAACTTTCTGCAGTTGAATATGTACACTGCTTGCAGATTTTTACTCTTTTATAGATTTTCGACATGCAATTTCTATAGCAAAGACATATGAAATACTAAACTATTTAAGATTGTTTCATACGCGCGGTCACATGGGTGAATGAAAGCTGTAGCACTTTTTCTCAAACATGTAATTTATGTACGTATACACTTACGCAATAAAAACTATTTGTATGTTCAGATTTTTTATAGTATAAAATCGCCAACATACTCATACATACACAGTACTAAGCATTCTCAAAATTACTTGATAGATATTATATATATATATTTTTTACTTATACGTTTTTTTCTTATGATATCTTCAAGCACTATGATAAACACACACAGCCAGACCAGAAATAACTTAGCATCATATAAATATTATGCCTTCAGTGAGGATCGAGCCCATAAACACGACCGCGCTAGACCACTAAGTAGTCACTCAGCCAGTCGAATCATCATTAAGTTGTACAATTATTAAAATACACCACAGCAAATATATCTCTTCATTTGAAATCAATAATGAATCGATTTTCATCATCCTTGTTGAGATGACAATAATAATTTTAAATTATCATTTGCCGAGATTTATGATAATACACACACGCAATAATTAGCTTTTGTACGTACTATAAGAAAACACTTAAATTATAACAAGATTTTAAATTACGCAACAAACTATCACTGATATAATATGAACCCATAAAATATTTGAAAATACTAACTTTTAACTATTTTAATAAATAGCAGTGTACACGAACCCTAATGTCTGCATTTTCCAGTTCTAAATGAAGCACTAAAATAAAAAATGTCATAAATTGAATGTATGCAAAGGCTATTATCGCACCGAAATGTTTTCATTTCCGACTCTACTTAGAAGAAAATTACAGGTAATAAAACGCAAAAAGCTGTTATTAACTCACAATGTTCATAGCTACTTGCCTCAATTATGAAAATATAAAAGCTTAACTTGACCCAACGATTAATATAATGCTACAAAAATGTGGCGTTTTATTTTTACAGTTACTGTAGAATTATGAAAGAAATGTTACCTGATTAGTATTGTTTAGTTTTATTCAAAGATCCTTAAGAGCCTTTTTAGGCAAGAAGGCACAACGAATATGCTGAAATAGATGTAGTTAAATTTCGTTTCTTAAGAATGACTGTCGTGAATGTTGATGCATTCTAATAACACTTACAAAATAATAGACACTTACATGTTTCTCAGTATTCTACTTTTATTTTTAACTAAAATAATAATTTTAGGGGTGGTGACTTTTGAACGTAACTGTACCGAACGTAAAATACTACCACATGAGTAACTAAACGTACAGAGACAAAGATTCAACAACCGCGCCACTGTAGGTACATCACTACAAGTATGATGCGCGTGTGTGCGTGAGCACTGGCGGCTCGTCACGTACGGAACGAAACCTGTTTATACTGGTTCGGCCAGTGCTCAAACAAAGGGCTTACTCACCGCTCGCTGTGCGTCGCGTCGTGCGTGTTTGTTTAAATTTGAATTAATTCGAAAGAGTGTAAATATGGTTTATTGTACTGTGTGCATGAACAACAATAAAAAAAATAAAAACATACATTTTTTAATTATCCCAAAGACTCCACTAGGTAAGTAGTAACTATAATTTATTTTTACTTAGATAAGATAGATACCTCATATAATATGTATCTGCCTCAATTTCGAAAGAAACTCATATGGGTGCGATGGTGCAAAAACGTTTTGGTATTGATCATATATGATTTATGTAGTTTTTTTAGTAAGTTGCACGAAATAGGTAATACCTATCTCGTAAACGGTGCGTTCAAGAGCAAAAATAGTTATTTAACAAGCCAAAAGCCGGCGGTCTCTGTTTGGGTATCCTTTAGTGATTTAATAATTACCTCTGTTTATAAATTAAAATACTGACTATTCATGGTTTTATTATTATTTCAGACGACAGGAGTAGTTACAAGCTGTCGGGCGAGAAGATCTCCTTTCCAAACTTGTAAATGATAAAATAAGGCAGCATGTGAAGATCACTTCGAAAAATTCTGTATTAAGTTTAAAATTTCGAAAATATTTCGATCTAGAAATAAATATTGTTAATATTGGTAGTGATATACTAAAACGTATACAAGATTGTAAATTTGATATGCCATTCAAGTGCTTTCCCATTGATTATTTAAAAAAACTTTATATTAGATTTAGAATTTATCATTCGATTAAGAGGTATGATACAAATGATTAAAAAACATAAATTACAAAAAAAACTATTTAGAGTAAGCTATTTGTAAAAAAATATACATACATAAAAAAGCTGACAAACGTTTTGTGTATTTATTTTAATCCTCCTGTGCCAACCCTATCAGAATAGATAACAATTTTGCTCACTCTTTAGAAGCTTGGTCTCTGTACGTTTAATTACTCATGTGGTACTACAAAACATTATTAAATGGAAATGAATGAATAAACTGAAAACAATTCCCAATAAGACGATCAAACAATAACCAATGTATTTGGTATAGAAATGCTTCAGCAAGCTTGTCAGGTGCAGTCGCTGTTTCAGCAAAAGGCCGCCTTTCCAAAGCCTACCCTACGGCGGGGTCAGACAGGCAGTCTGTGAGAAATGGTTACCCGAAAACATTTATTTTTATTGCTTTCTCAACGGACAGTTTTGCCTTTCGGGATATTTCAAAGGCACGCTCAACGTTTATTGCTTTGTTTTACTAATTGCGCAATATGTAGGAATTTTGAAATTAAAATACTGTAGTTTAATGTTCTACGTGAGAAAGTTTAAAACTAGAATAAATAGAAAATAGATTAATACTATAATATTTCTTTCGTTTCACTAAAAAATAAAAAATAAACAAGGACGCTCCAAATCTGTTAAAAATTTAATTATAACACATGTAAAAATATTATATTATCACTGAAATGTGATTGATATATGAAGGCTGGCCACATTGCCACGTAGGTTTGCAATGAAGGAAGTGAATAGAATAGGATAGAATGAATGAATGCGGATAAATTACAAGAGTGTCGGCTCCGTTGATACGGCCACGTTTTACGACAACCGAATGCTTACGTGGGAAACAAATGTCTGGCCATGCCACCTCCGCCGGGCCCCGGCAGGAGGGTTAGACCCAAAAAGTGTTGGCTTGACGTCGTAAAGGGTGATGCTGAAGATCGTGCGAAGTGGAGAAGAAAAAGTCGGAAAGCGGACCCCGGGCGCCGAAGCAAGAGAGGGCTGCCGGGATTTAACGCAAAGATGATGATGAGAATGAATAGAATGATTATAGAATAGAGATGAAAAATAGAAGACAAGAAGTTTATATCCTACGAGTAGAGAAGAGTATTAATGTGCTATTAATAATTAATACCCTACATTAGTTTCTATATGAACCACATTAAGCAATCTTATCCGTGCAGGGGCGGAGAAAGAATACTGACCTCTGCGACCGGGGCCGGCCTGTTTTAAAAGGCGACAAAACCACCCACCCCAACTACGTGGTAGGGCCCCAAGCCCGTCTGGATGGCGACTTTGGTCTTAATTATGCCGCCGTAATAACCTTGTGTTGTGTTCCGGCATTAGTGATCCAAGTATTATTATCTATTTATAAGTTGTGTAATTATATGTTTTGGCACCTAACACCGTCAACAACTTCAGCATACTATAATTTATATATGTTTCAAGTTCCTGTACCTTTATGGGACAGCAGCGTGTTCGTGATGCCACTAGCGTTGCAAATACCTATAGGTGACGGTAACTGCTAAATTCTAAGTCAGCCTGTCTGCTATCCCACAGCAATTAAAAAAATGCATAAACTAAAACTGTGTATATACCTATATATGTATATGTTTCTCTAATATGTAATTAATTAATAATCTGGTTTATAAAAGCTGTAAATTTAATGACAAACAAATGACCATACAACTGGCGAGAAGCCAGCCGCCATCTGCAATCAATGCCATAGATGGAGAGGGTGTGATAAAAATCATAAACTCGTTTATTATTCAAATGTTGCTCCAAAATATTATATTATTTCGTAGTATCACATAAAAGTTACTCAGAATAGACCATAATCGATATCCGCTGAAATTGGTTCAGCGCAGCGCATTGGCCGGATCCCGAAACGAGTTTATTGCTGTCACCGGCTGCATACAAAGCACGTCCAATGTCTAGGCTCTAAGCATTTATTGGTTGATGTCTAAAATATAGATTTTATTAACGTATACTTTAAATATTATCGGTAACATCATATTTATTATATATTTCCGAATGAAACAAATTTACAATTTGAAATTACATACCAGTAACGAATATAAACCATCGAGACACCGAATATTCCGGTAGTTTCTATTAAAACTAAAGCAAAAAAAAAGAAAATGTTAAAAGTAAAGGAATAATGAGAATCTGTTTTAGGGGCAAAATACAACATTTTATATTTCTAATCGAAGAATGGAATGTTAGAAGGGAGAAGTTGTAATTATTTATGTCAAAATGCCATCACTTAACATAAAGCAAAATTTGAATAAGGATTGGTTATTAATTTAGCGGTAGAAGTTTGCAACAAATTATACCACATCATTTTACTCTATTTTTGTGACAATCATTTGCCGAGAAAATAAGGGTCATAAGGGTACCAACACAAGCGCTCAGAACTTTAGCTCTGATATAACTTCTCAGTACTGTACTTGAAATTCTGTGAATATCGGATGTAAATGGGTCGCAACGAACGCCTTTAAAAATAAATTATTCAACAGCAGCACTCTTCTAAAATTATTTTAATTCGAGTAATATTTTATTTATTATAATAACCTTTGTTTTTTGTTTGTAATCTCATTATATCAGAGACCGTATGCTTGAAACTTGACTGAACATTTGAAGTTAGACTAAGTGCACAAAGTACGCATGGGAGCAATAGACTGTGCGGATAATTTGTTTAATCAAAAACAAATGTCGCCCTCCCTCAAGAAAACTTTTCGGGGTTACCAACGTTAATTTTCTCTGATACAAATAAAACATAAAAACTAAATAAATTATATTTAAATAAATAAGATAAATAAATATATTGGGACGTTTCACACATCATCGTCTAGTCCCAAACTAAGTTGCATAGCACTTGTGTTATGAGTACTAGATGACTAATATACTACATATATACTTTTTTTGTAAATAAACATTATACATAAACACCCGTCACCCAGAATCAAACACGTGGCCCTCGGAAGCGTACCGAGGTAATCAAATAATAGTTTAAGTAAATTTATGAGCATAAGATTAGTTTCGATGCCAGTCTTTTAAATTTCATATTCTCAAAAACATTAATTTTATTTACAAATTCATTATGTATTATTTATTGTATTTAATTAAGTCAAGTATAGCAAAGTATACAAAATTATAGTATAGCAACGGTAGGAAAAAAAATTTCACATACTAAGTATTTTTTTGAAAGATCTGATTTAATCCAACTAACTTTGTAATTTGTATAATAATACAAACTTATAAAAGTTGATTGTATATCTATCATTTTTTTTAATTGTTGTATTAAAATATGTTCCTTATTTTATTAGTAGCAACCCCGATCAAGAGCTTTTTAGCCCCTTGATCTCTGGGAATGCGACACTTTTGTTTTGTTTTTTGTCATTGCCCTCTGCGAACGAGATTTATCTCGCTAAAAGATATTGACCCAAAAATTTGATAGGAGCAGAAGCAGAATTACAAATCATTATATGTAATCATTCCATTGTGTTTTTTTTTCAGTTTTCTGATACATTGCTGTGCCTACAAATATATAATAGACAAATACATTACATTCGAGACATGTGCCGACATTCCGATTTCATGTTTCGGACAGCTGTTAGCATCACGAAACCCTTCTTCATCAACGTTAGAGTACGCCAGGAATCTGTCCTTACTTCGTTTCTGTTATAACAAGTATATATTGGTTTGACGGGTGAAAGCGTGAAAGCACTTGAGTACGCCAGTCTGAAACTTAATTTAGCGAAGACCGAGTACTTGGACTGCATCTCTACAGATTTCACCCATCTGGTGACATCGATTGCGACGTCAATGCATAAATTGCTGCCGCGGCCAAATGACGCGAGGTTACTGGTGTTATTTGTGACCACAAGATGCCGTGTCGGTTAAGTCAAAGACATAAGTGTATAGACTATCATTAGACATGTCCTTTTGTATGACTGTGAAGCGTGACCGATGATGAAGCGATACAAGCAAGAATTGCGTGTCAAGGAGATGAATATGCTGCGGTGGATGTATGTGGAGTGACATGGAAAGACCGTATTGGAAACTGCCGCGGCTGCCTTCATGTCCGTGCCATTGTGGACAAACTGCAAGAGAGTCGCCTTCGGTAATATGACCACGTTTTGTAGCAGCAGGTTACTTAAATGGGCAACAAATGTCTAGCTACCTCCGCTAAATCCCGGCAGGAGGAGTAGACTAAAAAGTCTGGTGCTTGACGTCTTAAGGGGCAATATGCGTACCCACGGACTCAATACCAGAAATGCCGAAGACCGTCTAAAATCGAGTGAAAACGTCGAAAATCGAACCCTGAAGAAGAAATTTGGATTGTCATCGGGATTTAACTGATTAGATTTAAATGATGGTAACCAAATGAGAACACCTTGGGAAATGAACACGAATATCAGCGGCAACTCAACTAAATTACGGGCTAAGTGGTGTAGAAGATGCCTACGATCAGCAGTAGCCTACTGTAAGCTGATGATGTTGGTGGACAAATCTACTACATAGCTTCTAGGGTTCTCTGTAGCGTCTTTGCATATGGTAGAAATACTGTATGTCCCCTACAACGACGCCAATTTATGACTTCCCCTTACTTATCCGATATGCAAATAGTTTTTGTTTTTATAAAAGAACATCATATTCTCGTCTGTTACTTCTAACCTTCAAAGGAAAACCGAAATCTCATTCGTTCATAATCAGAGTAGATATAACAAGCTAGCAGCTGGGTTTTGCACTTCCATAAATTTGGTTTGGAAGTTCCATAAATTTTTTCGTTCTCAATTATATTTATATACAAGCATTGCATATAAAATTCCCAACTGCATTCAACAAAATAATTTTGCAACATTTCCCTATATTCTACAATCATCTCGTTAGTTCCACTTTTCTCCCGTACGTTGCGCAAATATTGTCATACCGTCGCTATTCTTCTCACGGCGTTTCGGTCACGTTCCCGTCCAATAATTCTACTGTGACTCATCCCGCGGCGGCTACAATTTTCGCCAGGGAATATCCAATAAGACGTACGTAGATTTCATATATACATATTTGCACAATAGACCTGATTTCGTATACTAGCTGTAATATTACACACACATAATATGTACCTGTGAGTTTGAGTAACTGTATGTTAGAAACAAAGAAATTATTTATATAGGACAATTATTATTTACAAAAACATTATTAAGCTATTGCATAGCTTTTATCACGGCCTTTAAGCGTGGCGACCGAATCAAGAAATTCCGTAACGAAAAAAACCTAACACCCCCCACTCCGCCTACCATGTAGCTCGGCCGAGCGCTCGCTTAACGTGTATGTATATACGACTGTACGTAGGGATGGGCGATATTGAAAAACATTTTAATCAACTTATGCCATTATAATTATTTATTTATTTTTTATTTATGCAGTAATTATTTTCTTTGATATTAATTCAAGTTACACTTTTTGAATGTACACCTATGATACATAAATACCTACATGTATATTTACGGGGCGCACGTGCGGTGAGTGTGGTAGGGATGGGCGATATCTATCGATATTTTTAGACAAGATATATCGATACTCGATGATAAAAACATCGATATCGTAACATCGATACTATAGAAAAAAAATTACTGCATAAATAAAAAATAAATAAATAATTATAATTGCATAAATTGATTAAAATGCTATGCAATAGCTTTACCGCGGCAGTCCCCGAGTGCCATTCATAGTTTTTATATTACAAAATATATAAAATAATTTAAACTATAGCGTCCTAAATTGGACTGGGTTCAATTTAATGCTGGCTTAGGGAAAGCCAGCGCTGATCTTCCGTGAGGCCCGTATTATTATGGGAAGTTGTTCATAGAGATTTACTATGTATAGTATATGTGTAGTATTGTTACTTTTGAGGTAAATAAATAAAAACAGCAACTAAGACAATAAAGTCGACTATAATATACTATCATGTCTACATTAAAATTATAAAGATTTGTTTATATGGATAAAGTCTAAAACTAGTCGATTGGAAGGTTCTATATATCCTATAAGCTAGTAAAATAGGCAATATTTTCTATGCGAGCGTAGCCAAGACGGGTTAGCGAAAAAAATAATTTTAGATGCCGTATAGTAAACAATTTCACCTAAAATAGCCTTTGAATAACGATTTAGGTTGTTTTTAGGGTTAGATTCTTGTTCTGTTTCTGCTTACAAACGCTTAATCTCCGTTGCACTGAAGCAGGATGAATGGCAAAATTATTGCATATATGTTATATCACTTCGGAGCTCATCTATGCAAATAATCCTAAAAGAAATCTTTTACCCCCGACCATGGACAGAACCAGGGCCGGGAGCGACAGGTCCGCGCCGATTTGGGCGACGAGGGTGCGGCGCTCCTCGCGCCACGCAGGGTACACGGCGACAGTGTGGTCCACCGTGTCCTCCTCGTCGCCCGCGCCACAATGGTGGCACCCCGACATATATATCTAGTACCTTTAACACATTTGTTGCTTTCTTGCTCACTTTGAGACTAAATGGTGTTGTGTGAACAGTCCCAATATATTTATTTATTATTTGGTTAAATTCTTTGATTATATTTTTAAACTTCTGTAGACAAAATTAAGTGAATTTACATTTGAACACGAAGAGGTATATTTTATTTACGAAAATCCCGCCCGGGGTTAGCTCGAGTGCAAAAATTATTTAGCTGTTATCACTAGCAAACAAAAGAACTCTCTTCAAGTAAAAAAATTGAATTAGATTCACTTTTTTATTTCATCTGGAACCCACAAACAAATTAATATCTTTATAATATTAATTTTTTTATTGCTGTAGAACAGCAGACAGGCTGATGGCCTGCTTAGAATTTAACAGTTACCATCGCCTATGGGTGTTTGCAACACCAGTGGCATCGTAAACACGCTGCTGTCGCATAAGAGTACAGAAACTTGGGTCACTAATGCCGGAACACAACACAAGGTTATTATGGCGGCATACTTAAGACCAAAGGTGGTTGCCATCGAGACGGGCTTGGGGCCCTACCACGTACCTAGGGTGGGTTTTTTGTAGCCTTTTACGACATGCCGACCTCAGCCGCAGAGGTTATTATTCTTTCTCCGCCTCTGCATGGATAGAAGTTAATATAAATATTATTCCACACGAACACACCAAACGTACTATAAAATGAAACTTTTGTTAAAATGAACGCAGGACAATGCTTAACAATATTTATGCTTTCAATTTTAATGTAAAGAATCGTATATCAAAACTAATTGAATACTTTGTAACCCACCAAATAGCCATTAACATTATAAAAATTACTTTTTACCTCTCTTTCATGAAAAAAATATGTAAATAACACTGCAAAAACAAACTAATGCGTAAAATATACACATTAAACACACTATAGGTAAAAATGTTAAATTATGTAAATTTAACATGTGAAGGTAAGTTAATAAAATTTATGAATAACTGCCGTGAAAGTATATTCTCGGTGAGTCACAACCGTGGTCAACTATCTATCATAATACGACTGAAACCCAACATTAACAAGTTAAATTGCTATTTCTTGTATTTTAAAACTTATATAAGAATAGCTGATCTGACAAACATTACCCTGACATATATAAAAAAATATTTTTTAGTGCACCGAATTATCATATATTGTTGGAGATTTAATACTATCAAGACCGTTTTAATGCTTTTCTCCTAATATGTCCTCCAAGCGCTTTGTTTATTTATGTTTTATTCACACCTATTTCACCTAGATTGAAGTTTTATTTTTGACAAAAAGTAGCCTATGTCCTTCTCCAAGGTTCAATCTATCGCTATACCGAAATTCATTAAAATAGTTTCTGTGCCTTGAGCATGAAAACGTAAGAGAGAGACAGGGTTACTTACACATTTGTAATATTAGTATGGATATATAATAAATTTCACAGAAATAAAATGACGGCATTAAATTGAGAAAAATTCGCCATAAATTATATATAGTATACTTTATCACTTAAATAGTCGATATGGAACCGATGCCACAAATAATACTCAATTTCAATATCACAAGGATTACCTTGTGAGGTTGATTATTTATAAAATGCACAATAATCACGATATACTGCCCAAACGATGTATATCATCGTATGGGATTCGAACACGTGACGGAAATCAACCGTTTTCAGAATTCCGCTTGGCAATAATTAATTTAACACATACATAATTTCGTTTAAGCAATTTTGAGAGAACAAACACAAAATAAACAATTATAATAAAACTATTGCTGAGCAGTAGCTGAATCGTCAACAATTATTGAGATAAACACGCCTATAAAATCCTTTAACTATATAAGACTACAATAGATCACAAAATATTCGTTGAATTGAGAACCTCATATTTTTTTAAGTCATGTAATACACCGACCTCAAAGAAGAAAACTGAATCCAATCTCATGAAATACAAAACTGCATGCCCTTACGATATCCCCTCAGCCCATTTAAGCCGTAAAAAAGGAAAACGCGGAAACTTCCTTTAACAAAATATGACATACATAAATTTTCCCGCCTTCGGACGATGTTCCAAGCCATTACCGGCAATCCTTTTCAAATTATGTTATATTTCTCAAACTTATTTAAAACACGTGATATTTTAAAACAATTCATATACACATCACTATGTACATACGTGCACTATCGGCACACTGTAGACACGTGATAAACTGGTTCATGAAGCACGTATCACTGTTATATACACGTATACGCATGATTAATACATTAAAATTTTCGTAATATGCAAACAATTTAAATAATTCTTAACTACAGCTAATAATCCACGACGAAATTAAAAACAAAAACACTACACAAAAAATATGTTTGCGTAAAAAATTTAATACCGTATCTACAGGACTATAAATGACAGTTGCGTGTATGATATTAGCAAACAGAGGGCGCGCACAGCGATGTCGCGTCAAGCGCGCGTGGCGCACTGCCGCCCTTGAGCCAAGCCATGCAGCCTCCACCCGCCCTTCTGCCGGCGCAACAGCACTCCGAAAGATGCGCATTTGCAGTTATTACCCACCGTTTTGGCAAGAGTATGTTTTGTTTTGGAGTAATGCTAGGCTTACTTTAATTAATTAAGAGAACGTGACACGGTGACTTGCTGAGTGTGGAGTGTGTACTATCTTTGTTTGAGTCTCTACTGAAATTAAATTTCATATTCCATTTGCTATATAGAATATAATGGAAGCTTTCTAAACTAGATTTTATTTTCTTTCTTAGATTCTGGAATATATAAAAAACGATAATATAATTAATAAAACAAACGCTTAACGTTACAACACAAGATTTTTTAATCAATATATTCGTTAAAACCATGTAAACATGAAACCAGTTACTTAATATAGTTTTTAAATTATATATTTTATTGAAAAAATTGATATTCATTACTAATATTATATTATAATTTATTCTTTGAAATAAACACGAAATTTACATCTACAGCGCTATATTTTTGGAAATACAATTGTTGAAAACAGCCTACACAAAATAACTGATCAGATACAAAGCGAAAATATCCGAGTTCGCAATATGCCCAGTCTGTCTGTATGTTACCATTTATTTATGTGAATAGGGAACAATGCGATAAGTGTTCGTTTCAGATTCCTGGCGCGCGGTGAAACGCGGGAGGCGGTTCCTGCTGCGACATGGTGTCACTTTGGCTTATTTTATAGAACGCTGTGGATAGATAGTTGCTTAATTAACTCTAGCAAAGCAGTGACGTCTTATAATTTCCGTTTTAGATCAAAGACTTTATATAGTATATAACGCGAAATTTTTTCAGACATGTAAAAAATAAATATAATTAAAATTTGCCACTTTTGGGGCGGAACAGATTTCCCAGATTATAAAACTTGCCCCCGTAAGTGTTCTTAGTTCGATTCGCACTCTAAATCTTGGCTGTTTATGTACGCGTGTTTATTTATGAAAAATTATACACATATTTAAGTAGTAAATCAGTTATCTAATACCTATAACACAAGCGCTCTGCTGCTTACATTAGAACTAGTTGACACTCACATGTGAATCGTCACGGTATTCAATATGTATTTATTAATATTCACAATAAAACCTCACAGAATGGAAGCTTCTGTATTCTCTTGAATTGTAAAATCCTGCCCTGTTGACTTCAGGCTTCAGCAGTTATCTTACAGTACCACCGATATGAAAATCCGGTAAAATAAGTTCAGTAAATTTTTAATATAAATTTTACACCTTCGCCTCATTGCCGAGCGTGTTTACCTATATAATACATATTTCATAAAAAAATATTTTGTGAACACGCATTTTATTATATAAAATTTTTGGTTACTGATCTTTTCTAGAAGTTTCAACGTTAAGTAATGATCATATAATAACTAGCATACTAGCTCAGAAACATTAACAAAATGGTGAGACTGATGTATTTAAGAGTACTGTGTACTCATAAAATTAATCATAGGTCAACCAATACCCTGCATTCTCGGCGTATGAAAAGTTTTGATCACCTATTCTCAATTTTAGGGTTTCAAAAAAAGTCGTATGATTGATTGGTTAAGATCAAACTCGGAGCCCGACCGATGGATCGTGAGCTCGATAAAACAAAAGCATGCACGGCTTAGGAAGTATTTTTCGCCTAATATGCATTTTATAGTACAATAGTACAAGGTGAAGAAAAACATCGTAACCCATCAATCCGCCTTGAATAATGTGGCGTATACACTGCTAGGTCCTTCTAAAAGGAGGCCCTCAAGTAGGCCCAATTACTCTACTACTGACCTATCCAGCAGTAATTGTATATTTTTCCTTAAGAAACAGAAGTGTCACAACGATACCAGCGTAAAAAGGCATGCAGAACCCTGATTCTTATGTTAAATTAAAAACATAGATAAAATAATAAAAAGATTATTAATATACGTATAAACAAACAGTCGTACAAGTTCATTATAATACAGCAAATCGTACCCTCAACAAATTATCAAATCTCATCTACCAGACCTAACAATCCCATAACGAAAACAAACACCCACACAATGAGATTCACAATACCAAATCACCCCTACAATCGTAAAATGAAAGTTATTGACTATAACACGTTACACAAAGGATGTGAGAGATACAACGCTAATTCAGCGAAATATCAAAGACGACCAGGGTCCGGTCACGTAGCCCATAATTTGAACTGACATCCTTAAGCGGAGAATGGCTTTTTGATCTAAGTCTTAAAGTTCTAGAGAAGTTGAGCACGTCTCAAAACCCGTCGTACGTTTAGAGGATGAAACTGTTGGAAATGAATAAAATCCTCTCTATTCTCTTTGTAAAGTAACACGGCGGAATGCTTGGAAAGCTTTGCAAAAATATTCATGGAATATAAGTTAAGCATTTGTAGAAAAGTTTTGAGCTTGAATTATATTGATTTATTCAGATCGTGTTGCAACAGAAAAATATAACGAAACAGCTGGATCAGTGGCAACGCAACTAGCGTCTGTAT
The DNA here is from genome assembly GCA_963693495.1 of Malacosoma neustria. NCBI lineage: Eukaryota > Metazoa > Arthropoda > Insecta > Lepidoptera > Lasiocampidae > Malacosoma > Malacosoma neustria. The sequence continues at coordinate 10,045,724 of OY856374.1, forward strand.
GTGGATTCGATCCCCAAGCAGAACACAATATCTATATCCTGCAAATAGCCTGATCTGGTTTGTATGTGACTGCCAATTGCCTGACTGCCAAAGCCAAAAGCTGCTGCCAAATCATTTATTTTTATGAAGATGATAATATAATATTTAATGATTTTATTTTACTTAGTTTAATGGAAACAAGTGTACAATCCATACATAAGAATGAAAATAAAATAAATTTCAAAACATAGCTGAAAGGTTTATAATTGAAAAATTTGTATGCAAACGCTCAAATGCAAAGCAGTAGTTGGAACTATTTGAAAAAGAATGTAGAAGATTTGAAATCAGTGAAGATGATACGAAGATCGAGATACTAAGACTATTTCTGGACAAGACAAGATTTTTAAACTGGCGCTCAGCAATACTAACAACACTTACAATAGAAGCCGGGTGATCTGAATAGAAAAATAAGTTCTTGGAGTCATTTGCTGAGAAATGATGGAGTACAGGAATATATGCTATATCTTACAGATATAAAGAAGGTTGACTGATGGAATATGCTGTACTAGCTAAATTCTTCGACGCGCGCAGTTTTAATTAGAATGTCACCTTATTTTTTGGACACAGTAGTATATAGAAATTGATAACAGGTAGAATAGAAAGAAATTAGATGAATTGAGAGTTGAACCTTTCCAAATAATAGAAAAAATATCAGACTCATTATATAAAATATACAAAGGAAGACGGAAACGAGAAATTGGATTCTTTCATGTAACAAAATTACTTCCAACATCAGAACACGGAGATGAAGACTGAAAATTGTGAGAATTTTCACCCTGGGAGAGGGAGATGTAATGAAAGTATACTTTCCTTAGTTTTGAATTTGCCGCGCTTCTCATGCGAGGCGCGCGGTCTTTATTATTTTAATATAAGTAGGTAGGATTTAAGAATAGAACAATAACTAACGTGCGAATTATAAGACAACTAATTGCATATACACATAATTGAAAAATAAAAGTTTATATATAATTGTGAATAGTGTATTTGTAAGTATTAATTGTTGAATAATTAGTAAATAAAATCTGTAAGTAAAAGTAGTAAGTAAAATCTGTAGAACGTAGAAAATCTTAAGATTTCCTGTTTTTACAGAGCAAGATTTCGTTTATTTTATCACCACACATAATAATTGTCTTACATATATATTAAAAACATTATATATTACATGATAGTGTGTCGAAACTAGCAGAGGGTATCCTTTCTGTTTCAGCGCTACTTGGCTTTAATTCTGAAACACAACCAGAACAAGCCCAAAAATGTTAATAATAAAGTGTTATTAAAGTCGTAGCTTCTCGACTGTAGAAACTTGCATATACATATGTATACCAATCAATAAAATTTAAATCGATACTCTACAATCTTAAAATTTTTTCATGTAACTTAAAAATCTTCCCGTAATCTACTTAGTGGCGGGTAGCTGATCCATTTTACGCCTCGCCGCCTGTCTAAATTACGAGACGAGTGCAGTATACCAACCCTAAACAAGGTAATGCCCCCCTAGATGACTTACACTTTGAATGCACATTTTAATGGCGTTTCTTTGAACATTTCTTGTGTGTAATATAACAAGCTCCTATATTTTGAGATACCTTTTTATTTTACAATGAAAAATACATTTACTACATTATTTTATTTATTAATCCCTTCTTAAGAGGGTTTTATCACAGTTATATTCAAAGCTTCAATGCTGTGTAAAAAAAATTCATTTGCGTTATTCTCTCTTTCCTTTCGCCAACGAGACACAAAAGAATAAAATATATTATATACATTTTATTTGTTACTTTATTATGTATTTGTACTACATTATTTATGACCAAATTAGATTTATTACGGGCACAACTGCCATTTGACTTGGAAATCTTTATTACATTGTAGTTATCACTTCCAGAACTAAAAGTCTAATATATCTAATGTTGCAATGTTTTTTTGCAAAGAACCATCTAAATACGTCATTGTAAAAACTTACGTAATAACTAATATATGTAAAGTGTTTGTAACGTATTTGGTAAGTACTACTTTATTAAGTAATTCTATATCTATGTATAAATAAAAATATACATCTTAACAAATACGTTTTATGTATTAGATAAGGTTACTTTTATATTATAAAGTATATTATGTCCAGATCGAAAGTACCCAGTTGACAGAAGTAAGTAATACCATAAACTAAACAACATAATGGCTCTAGCTAAATCAACATATTTTCGAGAAAAAAAAATTATTTGAAGATAGAATATATTTTAAAAAAAACTTGCTACACAAACAAATATAAGGAAGGGGACAAAGACCAATCTGCTAATAAACCCTCGAATAAAGTGTTCTGGGCGGTGCAAGTGCAGCGATGGTGTGATCATAAATTGTTGGGGTTTGATTAAGGCGCGATTCCCGCTCCGAGCGCCCAGTTGGGCCCTATGCACTATGCATGGGTCGCCGGTGCATAAATACAGCGTGTTGCTTGTTTTAACCAATATTTTCTTTAATATCTTTAACATTAACATTTTTTCAATTTAATAATTCACAATGTTCAAAGTAGAGCAAACTATTCTTACATTTCAATAAAACCTGATGTTTTTAATACTAACAAAGTAAATATCAGAGACGATCCTTCCAATTTTGAACAGACTACTTCTGATATTAATTTTACATATAAACAAAAGAGTTTAAATTTAATTGGGTAAATTGTTTAATTTACCATAACTCACCGAGTATTATATTATATATATTTTTTAGTGTTGTAAGACAGCAGACAGGCTGACAGCCCACTAAATATTAAGCAATTACCGTCGCCTATGAATGTGAGTGGCGCCAAAGACACCTCTGACACGCTCCCACTGCTTAGGGGAACTGGAACCTGATTACTTATGCCGAAACACAACACAAGGTTATTATGGGGACATTTTTAAAGACCTGAGGTGCTATTTAGACGGACTAGGAGCTCTACCACCTAGCTAGGGTTGTTTTGCAGCCTTTTGCAATAGGCCGCCCTGGGCCTAGAGGTCAGTATTCTTAATCTGCTCTGCACGAAGAGAAAACTAATAATTTAATTTACTCATACAATTAGCATTGTGACGAAGTCCATATCAATTCTAAATCTAAAAACATGTAACACGCCGCAGTCTTTTAGCCCATGTTACTGCATTACACGTTATCTCAGACTTTCAGCACAACTTTTTACATTACTTAACATTTTGGGTCATACATTTTGCTGTTATGCAAAAATCACTCGATAACTGTGCAATTAATTTCTATGAAGTGTAAACATGGCTGGCTTATCTTGTTTAAGTAATAATTTGTTATGTGGCCAAGTCTACTATGTTGCTATTTACACAATCCTTTTCCGTAATGATATTTACTTTTTTACTTGGTAGTCTTACTTAGTTTTATAGATTTGAAATATTTTCTGCAATAATAATTATTTGCTAGACGAATGATAAATTGGATTTAAAATCAGGCTGTATATAAATTTCACCACACTGCCATCTACTTTTGGGATTACTGTTGTAAGGAGGGGATCATTTATTTCCTTTCTCTTAACATGATTCTCAAACTTTAAAGTAAAAATGTTGCAAATATATCATCTATACATATAGGAAGGGTCATATCAACGGTTTTTGAATCTTTTCGATTGGTATCAAATCCAATCAAAATTTAATTTTTGATTTCAAACGATGTTTGGAGTATTTCAGTATACCTACATTTAATATAACTTATACTTATTATTTAAACATAGCGTGGCATAATTTTAACATATATTAATTATATTAAATTAAAATAAATATTAAAAAATTGGTAAAACTTTTATTTGGAGAAAATATATAAATACTTTTTTCTTAATATCTTGAAATAAACTTTAATTCCGGTCGCCCACTTTGATGATGATGATGAATGTGTCTAAGATCGGATTCTTTAAAGAGTTATAACTTTCGGGAGTCTGTGAAAATGTGTCTTTTATAATTCTACTAAATCAAAGTTGAAATATTTTGAATTTTCAAGTCACCAATTCACGTAGTGAATACTGAAAAGCGTTCAGCTCCCTCTTCGGATCGCACCAAAGACCGCTTCTTCTCTACTCCCCTTGGAACAATTTTTGACGAACAAAAAGCAAAAGTTTACCTATCATTCAGTACTCAATTAGAATCATATCGTACTAGACAAATTTTCCTGGTCTCAAATATTCTCTGGATTTTTAAAAATATATCACCTACTTTTGCACCTAAAGGAACCTCTGTCCAGAACTGATTGCACTTACTATTCGGTAAACGTTCAAGGAGCCGTTTAGGCAGTTAAATAATTTTCAATTTGTATAATGGGAAGTATTTATTCTATTTTAATCCTGTAAAGTTTGAGGACCTGTGTCATATCGTGTGAATAATAGTAGCGAGCAACGTACGGATTTGATGAAAGAATCCGAGAGGAAAGTTTCTAAGAGGGCGAGAGATGACGTCATCGATATGGCTTCACCGTTTTCCGATATTGTGTGGATACATCGAAGGGAAAATTTATGAAATAGTAGCCATAATATTTTAATAAGATACAGCTTGGAATTATTATTAAAATATAAAAAAATAGGTTACCTTCTACTACAGACTCTACTACTTTCCTAGTGAAATCTTATAAGTATCAAGCAGTAAAAAATAAATATTACAGTATATACAATTGACAAAACTCGATATATTCCCAAATGAAGCAGCGGATCGTTTGTATTATGGATACTGGATAACTCATATACGACATACATACTTTAGTTTTGTAAATAAATAAATATATGGACATCCCAAGTCAGGATTTAAATATTATTTCAAATTGGAGTTCTACATATTCTGTATTTTATCATTTAATCGCAAATAAAAGCCTAAAACTTCGCATACGTATTGGTGGTACTTCTGAATTAGTAAAAACTGCACACATGGGTCGTGATTTAGGGCGACGCGACGTATGTGGGGTGCGGGGAGGTCACGAGATTAAGCATTGACAGTTAATTACGACAAATGGACACTATATCACGAATAATGGCCCAATGGCCCCGAATTCAGACCACTATGATATACTCGTCAGGTATAATTTATTGCAAAAATGTTTGTATTTGAATTGTGAAAGCATTTAAAAATTGCATTGTGTAAGTTAAAAAGTTGAAGATTTGGTAAAGAACAGTTGTCTCCCGGATCCCGTATTGATCGAAGTATCTCGAAACTTGGATCCAATCCCTGGTTTAGAAGTACATGTGGAAAAAGACTTCGTAATAGGTGATATACTAATAATAACTAAATTGTTTCACTATAATGAGAGTTGTTTGAAGTATAGGAGTTAACACCGCATGGAAGTCTAAATAAAGACTCCTTAGATTTCTCTTACATCATTAAATAAAATCGATTCGACACTCAATGAAAAATCTATATATATTATGCCATTTGTGTAAAAAAATATTTTATCCTAAATTTCAAATATTCCACTTATATTTAAAACCAAGAAAATATTGTAACAGTACAAATTTATAAATATTACAAGTTTATAGGTATTTTAAGGATTTGATTCTGTAACTTAAGAATATCTTACTCTGCCATCTAGTATCGAATAGCAGCAATAAAATAAAATGTAGTTAATTCAAAACGAACAACTAGATGGAAGTAGAATTTTCTTATTCGCAATAAATAATATATTTTAAAATAATTTGAGTACATTTTAGATATTGTTTAATTATAAACTAAAATTTTGATATAAACTTACCTTTATATTCTAATATTAAAACCAAAATTTATATGTTCTCAAAATTTATAATTCTCATCAAAATCAAGAATTCACCTAATGATAGTGAACAGTGAACGAGTGATTTCGATATGCAAGTTTCGTCGCGATGTTTTCCTATACATAATATACATTACGCAAGAAAAACTGCCTGGGCGATGCGTGCTGTCATGAGCAACCAACCCATAGCCTGTATACTATAATAACCCTACTATAATATTTATATTGTGACACCTACCCGACTTATGATAATATGGAATATATAAAGCAGCCAAATAGTGCACGGCTTGAAAACGTAAATACAAAAAGTAACATGTTCTCCCTCAAAGTCACGATACGCTCTAGAAAACCCAACAAAGGTATATTCGGGCCCAGAAGAGCGGAAAATTCGATTTTCTGGCCCGCGCCTCTTTAATGGGTTGCCTACTGGGCCCAACCCTTGCCGCAACGGGAACTGGGCGTTAATCAAATTCACTAAACCAATCTCTGGCTGCACAGATAGCGAATCACAATATATTGTCTTGGCCTCCGATAAACAATAGAATGCGGAAAGGTAAGTGTCCATTTATTTAACGTGAATTTTCCGCAAAATCGAGTGCTTTCCTAGTTTTACTAAAAAAAAGTTTGGTTAAGAATAGTTAAATATGACGCGTATAAAATGCCTAATAAACACAACATGACGATCTCCGTGCCGCAACGGCTTTCACACATCGGAATACCTGCGGCGGTCACGAGTTCGATTCCTATCCCGAAATTGGCTGTCTATGTATAACAAATATTTATTTACAAATGAAAAGTAAATAAAACTATTTCAATAAATATATTTTTAATAATTAAAATCCTTTGATATTACGCATGTTACAATCTGAAAACAATAACAATCGTAACTAAACCTTACTTTTCACAATAATGTACAGTATTCAATTCAATCGACTCTTGTTATAGTGGTGTACCCGTAAATGGATACAGGAACAGTTTAAAGATAATATTTTATATGAATAAATTATATGATATCTTCTTCCTCCTGCCCTTATCCCACAATATATGGGATCGGCACAACATGTTCTCTCCTTCCACTTTCCTCTGTTAGCTGTCATGTCAAAACCGTTTATAGAGACATCATTTTGTACATACCAGTTATTTTGATCAACAATAAAGATCCCGGCGTAATTTGTACCTCGAAAACATCCGGTTGTTACGAATTTACGCTTTTACGACCAAATTTGAGTAATCCCTTCAATGTTGACATAACAAGTTTTGAATACTATATTTGAAAATATTCATTATTGGCTATGAAATTAATTTTAACCGTTTTAGTGCCATTGATTTTTACTCATATCTACTTAGAAATGCCAAGAAAATCTTTTGTTTTTGATGTCATTTACTCTAGTCTCGAAAACAAACTGTATCTCTTCCAAAAAGTATCCAATTTTAATATTTTCTTCGGTGTTATATTATTAAACACTAGTACAAGAGTAATAAAATACAAAAAACATTATGGAAATATATGTATATTGTGAACAAAAATTATAACAAAAACTCGAATCTAAAAGTAAAAAAGTTAACATGTGTGCTCTACAGCACAGACTCCATGGAGCCCCTTCTTACAGCGGGCACTCCGTATCAGAAAAATAATTGTTATCGTCATTATCATCACTATCACTCAAAATTTGCAATACGCGGTGTGAGATCACTCTCTGACAATGTCACTCCCACTAGCATCTTTCTTCACAACTTGAAGCACGATTATTTCACAGGAAATTTTAGTTAGAATGTACATGCGCGCGATGGGGATCGTCAGCATTCTAACGGTTAAACATATATTGTAAGTAACGTAGCCGCAATTGGATATATTTTTTCCGAATATTTAATAGCTATCAATATTAAAACGGTACGAGTTACATCACTATTGCCAACAGATGTCGAGGCAATGTGGGTCGTCGTGGACTGATAAATGTCCAAGGGCCTAAGGGAACGACGGAGAAATAAAGGTTCCACGCCTACCCGAGATAACAACAGCGACTCGCGAATTAAATCCGAACACTTGTGATGGTAAACGGCACCGGCTACAAAATGATGGTATTATTCATTTTTCCCTCCTTTATTCATGTTATAAAAGAATAAGGAAAGAACGAAATTCATAAATTAAATTATGTATGTAATATAAAAGGTTCATGCCTTTTTTGAATTAAATTATTCTGAATCACTTTTTCCACTCAAGACTTTCTAGTCTTATTCTCTTCTGATCTTGTCTGGGTGAGCTAGGGACAACTCCAAATATTACGCTAGCACATCTCGCAAAACATAAGCTTGTTTCCTTATTGCTGTAGAACAGCAGACACGTAACGGCTTATTTAATAGTAAGCAGTTACCACCGCCTATGAATGTTTGCGAAGCCAGAGGCACTGCAAACACGCTGCTGTCCCAGAGGTACAAGCAGCTAAGTCACTTATGGAACACAACACAAGGTTATTATGGCGACATACTTAAGACCAAAGGTGGTTGCTTGCTTTATGCTTTATGGCTCTACAAGCGTCTATAATAATGTAATGACAAACTAACGTTGAATATTAATAATTAAAGAAGTTGATACAAGCCTAATACTATTTAGGGGAGCGCCGGGGAGTCAAAATCCTGACTCCTGATGCAAAAAGTAGAGACCCGACCTGCCACAAGAGGCGGGCTGATTTGTCCGTGGGCGTGGGCCCAGACACTAGGCGATAGAACAGTGGATATTTTACTGGGTAGTCTTAGGAAGTCTCACATACCCCTTGGCACCCCCGCGGCTGGGACCCGGATATTTTCGTCGAAAATAAAAAAGCCTACTAACATTTATGCGTCAAACTATAAGATATACAGAGTCTGGTCTCGAGTTATTCAATGATCATATAATATGAAAATCTTTTTTTCCACTTCGAAGTGAAAATTGCGTGACATAGCAAGACTTTGGTAAAAATTGCTCGAAGATAGCATCAAGATAACCATAGATCATTAGGAAATAATTTGGGTCATGTTAGACACAATCAAATTGTAAATCACAAGTTTCCAAGTGGCATTTCATTCGCTCACTTTGACCCAAGAGATATGTCCATACAAACCGTTTAAAGGGCACTAATAGGTAGTAAGTAGATACTTCGCCCATTGACCTGTGTATAACGAATGAGATATAGCGAGAATAAGCGCCGGGGCTTGTACCGCATTAATAAAGGTAAGTGCGCCCGTGTCGACTAATGTGTCGTTATGGCCGGTCCTGAAAAACTTCTCAGGCATCCGGAATATTTACGAACAAATTACGTCTTTACGTCTAGCACGTTAGAGCTTAAAGTTATTTAGAGTTTGAAAAATTAGTTTATGGGGTCCTCGGTTAAGGACCTCCGACCTAAACCTTTGAAACGATATTTGGCAACATAAAACCTGCTTAAATGCTTTAATTTTCAAGTTTATATTAGCTTGTATTGCATAACTTTACTTAATATCTGTGTATACCGGCAAATGTAATTAAGTTAATTATTTATTTAACGTAATATATAAATAAAGATCCTACAGTAACAGAAATAAATCATAACAGAAATAAACAGAAATTAATTATTTATATAATGTTTTAAATTAACATGTCCTAAAAATAATGGGTGTATTCGGTATCAGGATATATCTTAAATCGAATAAAATAAATAATTAATCAAAATATATAACAGTTAGCTATAAGATATGTTAGACGTAATTTATATAATTTATACCTGTATGGTCTCATCATATGAATAGTTGCGACTTGTCGCCGCACCACTCATCTCACCGGCACGTGTTCGAGGGCGGCGACATCTGAAAAAGTGTTAATTTTTAAATGATTCTCTGTCTACTATAAAATTCCATTAATGTTATATTTTCTAAAGAATTTCTAGCTATAAATAGATATATCAAAGCTCCTGAGCACGATTCTTGTCTCGTTATATTATTTATACACATTTAGGTAGCTCTATAAAATCTTGTACACAATAAATCAAGGCCTCTTCTTCAACGTCTCTTTTACAATATATTTTAAACATTCGAACTAATTCAGTTATATAACTACATATATATAAAATAATCTTTACGTTTTAACTTACTATTAGAATTGTTATAGCATATAATATGTTTAAACGGGCGTTTTAAGATTGAGCAATTTTCGTTATACATGATTCTTGATTTTGATTAAGTCTTCAAGCAAGGTTTTCCACACAAAACTTGGTACAAAATTACAATAAATTTGTAACAGAATCTTATAAGTAATTAATATGCGTAACCGCACACACAATTCTTGAAGAATTGGGTGCAAATTATTTAATAAAAACAGGCCAGATGTCGGTCTAAAGTCGAGGAAACTTGTCCGTAAACTCATGAATAATTAAAAGCAGGACCAGGGGCTATAACTCATGGCACCGACACCGTACCCGAGCCCGGCACTGTCACAAAATAACACTTCTGTTGAGGAAACGCCGCTTTTTATGACTTAATTAGTTACATCTCGGGCCAGAAGGGCAACGAAATGAGACTTGGTATGCGGAAACATGTTATTTTATTGTACCAAAACATAATTAACTTAAAATGTTGTAAAAATACAGCCTTTTTAATTCTCTGATCATCTTAATAAAACTTGCTAGAAAACTTTTCTGAAATAGAACATTATAATACAATTGAGTATCTTAAAAAATAATTTCTCTAATTATTCCTTTCAATTATTGGATGTGAGCATAAGAGCAGATTTAATATTTAAGATGTTTGATTACTCTTAAAATTTAAATCATACAAAGCTTCAAAGAACGACCAAAGGATTGTAAACGTTAAATATTTATAGACCATTGCGGTTTTTAAAAACTGAATTCTTTTAAATTTAACCAACTCTGTAAACCATAATATGCAAAAAGATTAAATATTGTTCATTAAAAGTAAAACTAACTTTTACATAAACAGTTACTTTGTTTATGTTATATTGAAAAATAAACAAATATCAATTTCAAGGTCAATTTCCGTTGTCTGGGATAAAATACCCCTGAGTTTTTCTCATCGCGCGCAATCGATCCAAAGTGGCTTGACATTCTTGTCACGATGCTGCAGGCCTTCTGCGCCGTCGCCATGACAACGAACCGGAATTAGACAGATCCCGCCAAAAGTACTGCCCTGCTTTGTCTTACTGTTAAAGTTATAATTTTATAGCAAATTTCCTTTACTTAAATACAAATATATTATTTACTTGTAAACTATCAATGTCTCTTGTTCTTATATTATTCTCTATATCGCTATAATTATTAAATTGAAAGTAACGTAATAGATTTGTTACAATTTATCATTACTACTTGTTACGGATTTTAAATACGCTTTGTTCATCGCTGAAGTTTGTTTTCGCCAAAATTAATCACGGGCTTAAAATCCGTAAAAGTAGTATCACAGTATTCTGTAGATCCTAAGCAATTAAAACATATGTTGGCCATACATTTTGTATAACATTTTAAAAGGTAGGTACACAATTTTTATTTCACTAGGTTCTAATATTTATAGCGCTGTCCTAGTTACAAAATATTTACAAAGAATCGATTTTTTCACATAAAATGTTGTGTGTGCGCAAGACGCCCCTGTTAGAACACCCTAAATCTATAAACTATAAATAGGCAACGGGACGCCAGGAAGCGCCGGCTTCCCTGCTTCACCTATTACAGCTGGGACACTTGTTTACCTTAACTGCGGTTTTAAACCCTGTATTATGACACCACATGAAGATCAATGACCTATGCATATAGATTTTAAAATAAACATTTACAGTTATATAGAGTTTAATGAATTTAGATTAAGAATTAATTTGACCTTTATTTGGGCATTTAATATTTTCCAAATATGTACAAGACTTTCCAAAATACTACAATGGCTTGTAAGTGCAACGGAATATAGGACCAAGAGCATTCGAAGTCGCTCGGCACTGCGAATTTCCTATTAGAAGCTCTCGTGACGTACATAGTTGTCGAATGTAAATTATGCACGGACCCGTAAAAGTCAGAGACCCAGCAAAAGTGCCACCCTGCAACTAAAACCGACACTCCGATCTTGTTTACTCAAGAAGAAACCAATAAAAGAGTCGCTTGAGGATATATTAGATGATTGACAACGAAATTTCGTGTCCTACTTGAAATATGAAAAGAGAAAAATAATTTAAAAAAAAAAGGATGACAGATTTTTGTCCAAAAAGGGGTTACGGTCAAACAGGCGGCTGGTTGTAAAACCTAAGCCAGAACTATTACAACATGTAACATGTTGTGCACCCCATATAATGTGAGATGAGAGCAGGAGGAAGAAGAAGAAGCTTGTAAGCATGAGCTTCGCTACCATTTTCTACGTGAAAAATTGGGTCATTGGTTAAGACGTGTCAAGGACTCAAAAATGACGATCAATTTAAACTCAAATCATAACTATAATAAGATTTGTCATCACAAAAAGGTATTTAACTAGCCTATTAGGGAATAGGCATCACAGATTATAATTTAAAAAACAGACGCTTTGAAACGTATAAGGAACTCTTAAAATGTATTATTGCTTGCAAGTGATGTGTTGCTTACACTTAAAAGACCACGTCTCAAAAGAACTAACTGTGCCTATCGATTCAGGAAGTGGCTTGATGTCAAATAAATGCATACCTAATGCAGCCTGTTCTGATAAAGAACTTACAACATGAGGTACAAACAAAATTTCACGCTATAATAATAAAGTTTGTCGTCGTCACCAAAATAAAAAAAAAATAGTAAATAAATGTGATAATATTTTTATAATTTATAAATATGGAGTTGTTGTTTGTAGATGAATTTTTGAGTAAATTTTGAAAATATAATATACTCTATGTTGATACCTGATAAGATACCTTTATCATACTTATTAGTATAAGCTAGTATTTCATAGCTAGTGCTATGAAATAGTATTTACATAAATGCAATTTGTACAAACTATTTAAATATACTCTTTACTTCACTGAAAAATTGAGCATTGGTAGATTAAAATTTGTTTTACCCCTGTTGTCATCGCTTGATAGAAGACCACATCTCTGATTTCACCACCTTATCCAAACACGACATAAAATGTTAACTGTGACCCCAATGTTATAAGATTTATATTTCAATGTTTAGACATTCACAACATGCGACATTTTTCTTCCCTTATCACACAACTTCAAAACTTTAGAACTTATGATCTGTCCAAAAGTTATGTTTATTATTACGTTGAATGATGAAGTGCCTCCCGGTAGAAGTATTTTCGAAAGCAGATAGTTTTACGTAACGTACAAAACACCGCCCTACATGCAAGGAACACCGAAAACTGAACCGACTGAAAGATAATATAGTATAGGTTCTCTTCACATTTTGTTATATAGGTTTTATTCAGTGCTTTATTATTGGTACACCGCCATCTTTGAGTGAATAGCTAAACGATTTAAATGTCATCACTACCATCTTTTATTCCTACTTCTACACAAACCAGTAATGCGGTGATACTACTAACGCCATCTATTTATGAAACCGAGAAGTTTTAAGAGTTTATAACAAGGCTCATGATGTGTCCGTTTGTGAAACATATGATAAAATATTATTGGCAAAGTTAAAAGAGCAATATAATATTTTATTTATAAAATACTTGTTTAAATTCCTATAAATAAAGAATTGAATGTCAGTTCTCACTTGTTACTCAATACAAAACTCAAGTCAAAGAGTAATTGATTTACTCTCTTTGTAGTACCCAAGTTCTAAGAATTTATAGTGAGAATTTACCCAGTACCCACTAAATTCTTTTGTTTAATTAGTTATATCCCCATTTATTACCTGTCAATCTGTCACTTTCTAACTACTACGACATTGGCAAAATCAATGCCAAAAGCGTTGTGACACAATAATTAAAAAAAGAAGAAGATTTTCAATCAATGTCATTCAATGTCAAAAATAAACTTAGTTTTACTTTTTAGGTTAAGATGGACTTTTATTAAAATTGTTTTATGCCCTAAAACGAGCAAATACACTATAAAATGATTAATGTATGGAAATTAGGATTAATGAGTTACGACACTGCCCTTAAGATCCAGCTTGCGGTGGCTCGTAAACACTTGGATGCTATTATGAAGGGACACAATTTAAATCTTGATACAATTCTCTTAGTTCAACATAAACCAGTGTATACTGTTGGTTAGTATTTGAAGATTTTTTAATCATTAATTTAATTATTTAATGACTATAATATCATATTTTAACAGAACTCTTCATTTTAATAAAAGCTGAAAAGTAACTGAATTTTTCTGCAATTTAAAATGATAATTACCAAAAATTGTATTATCATAGAGACTTGGCTGATTAAAGACACTTAATTTAGTTTCAAAATCAGGGATATGCTTATACTCCAGTTTATTTACAGATATATGATTTTAAATTATAATTCACTAAAATAATAATAAACAACTCACATTTAAAACAATGCAGAGTGATCAAATCACCACTAGACAATTATTACACAAATAATTCATCAGAAATATGTTTCTGAACCAAAAAACTATGGTACCTTGAATTTTTAAAATTAAAAAAGAATGTATATTTCAGTGAAAGCTTATTCTCTGAGGAAACCTAACTAAAATGTAATCCTTGTAGAATTTAATTTAACTCAATCTAAGTTGTACATATATACACGATGTGATATAATTCTTGTAGTCCTGTGATTGAAGTATTATTTATAATAAGGAACTCTATCTAAATATTTAGTTTTAAAAGCCAGGTAAAGTAATTTAGAAATAGTGATTTTTTCTGTCTATGTGATCTACTTGATGCCCCTAATGTAGATGTAGTACTTAATTATGCTGATTATTTTTCATTTATCAAGACAAACAATGCAATTTCAGGCATTAGGGATGCTACATCAAAGGAAGAAATACTCAGACTACGCAGTCTTGGGGCAGAATTCAAAAAGAGTAACAGGGGTGGTCTTATAACATTCCACGGACCTGGACAGTTGGTTGCATACCCCATTATTAATCTAAAACATTTCAAACCTAGTGTGAAATGGTATGTGTGCAGTTTGGAGGAAACTGTTATAAAAGTTTGTAATTATTTAGGTATGAAACTACATATATTATTTAATATATTGTAATATTCTCTATGAGACAGCAGCATGTTCACGGTGCCCCTAGCATCGCATACATCCATAGGCGACGTTAACTGCTTACTATTAAGTAGGCCGGTCTTTCTAAACAACTGCTTTGAAGATACTACCATTCTTTATACAGTTATCAAATTCAAAGCACTCTTATCTATGCTAGAATCAGCATCAAAAAGAGCATTGAAAATTGTTTCCCTTACTCTATTTCTGTACTGGTTCTCTACAGTTGGAGGTAGAGTCCTTATTTGTATAGAGGTACACTTGGGAACAAGCATATAACAAGCGGTGGCCAATCACTATTTCCCAATAAACTTCATTGCCCTGATTATAACTAATTTGTTAAACAGAGGCTTTAATTTCTAACAATCTGCTTTTACAATGGCTTTAGAATAACTTTTATATATAAATTAATACAACATTTTTCTTTAATTTTATAGGTATAAAAGCAAGCAGATCACCGCACACAGGTGTATGGGTTGGTGATAATAAGATTGCAGCGATTGGTATACATGCGTCTAGGTATATCACGTCTCATGGTATTTCATTAAACTGTGATATTGACCTATCTTGGTTCAACCATATAGAACCATGTGGTATCCCAGATAAAGGTGTCACATCGCTAACTAAAGAATTGGGAGTAAATTATTCAGTAGAAAAAATAACACCTCTATTCCTGCAGAATTTTGAAAAAGTTTTTGGGTGTGAATCTCGGGAAATGGATATAAAAATGCAAGAGGATATACTTAATAGTGTATACAACAATTTTTTCATACAATCTGCTTAAAAAAAAATTACACTATTCACTAGTGTAATTTTTTTTGTTTTTCATAGCTTAGCAGAAACAACTCTAAATATTATATTCAGTTAAGATATAATTATAGTACACTGCTATTTTAATTTACTGCTCTAAAACAAAATAATTTTTTTGTTAATTTCAAAAAATAATATATGTGTAGTTTAATGCTAGGTGGCTTCTAAATAAAGTCATCGATTTTTATTTAGATTTCTAAATAATATTAATCATCATCATCTTTGCGTCAATTCCCGGCTGCAATCCAAACTTCCGTTTCGGTACCCGGGGTCCACTTCTCTTGTCTACTTCGCATAGTCTGTTAATATGCATATCACCCTTTAAGATGTCAAGGCAAAACTTCTTGGGGTTTGCCCCCTCCTGCCGACTTCCCGGCAGGAGGGGGGTAAATAATATTATTATTTTATAACAAAATGCATACATACTAGTACTACTTATTTTGTTTTCAAAATGAATTTGTATATAATCACAAAATAAATATGGGAATTGTTTTTCTATGATACATAATGGGTTGTTACCGGGAATTGTCTCAATTTTTACTTTTCGAAAACCTAACTTCTTTCTACCATGAGTTTCAATGACCCAGCCATCATTACAAACACATTCATCAGATTTTGGGATTACTATTACTATATTTATATAGTAATAGTATATAAATTAGCTATATATAAATATATATAGCTTAATTATTCTAAGGCTACTTGTTCCATATAAGAAAAACCTTCTGAAGATTTAGAGATAATTTTCGGCACATGTTATATTATTATGATATTATATATTGTTATATTGAGTTTTGACAACATTGAGTTGTTTCTCTTTAGCTATTATATTTAAGTAGCAAATTTTTGTTAGTATTGAATCTTATATGAATCTTAAATAAGTCTGATTGTTAATTATTGAAGGCGATTAAAACAAGTGTAAAATTTGTACATGTATATTTCATTTATTAAAAATGGAAAAATAAATAGGAGTATAAATTATATCTAAATAAATAAAGAAGTCTCAAGTTGGGTTTAGAGAAACTCACTCCTGCCAAATTCGAACACAAAATGGCGGGTGTTTCTTCAAAACCCAACTGAAAGTTCACAAGACGATCTTATGCGCAGCATACATTTTTAATAAGTAATATTTACAACATTTTTATTGGCACTGGATGTAAGTCCTTAGCCATTCAGAATTTTTACTGTCCGATAATGCGCTAAGATTACAGGTTAGTATGAGAATGAAATAAAAAAAATCATTATAAAAGAGAGATATTGTCATTATAATTAAATGTTAAATCTATTAATCAGAATAATCCCATAAAACTTGAACATTCGTTTTAGGGACCATTCCAAATACATATCTTATAATAAGTACGTAAAATTGTACAAAAACTGGATACAACTAGCTTACAACTAATAAATGCATTATAAATTTTGCTATAATACCTGACAACTACAACTCATAAGATAAAATAACTAAGTCGTAGCAGTTTTAAGACACTCGGATTAAGGTTTTTTTTGGCACTGATCTATTACCCGAAATTAAAATTTGAAGGACAACAAAGAAGCTTTAGTACGATGAGATACGCTTTACTGTGTGATAAAGTGGCTCGGAAAAATTATCTGTGTATCATTTTTCAACCTTAATATTAGTAAAAAAAATACTCATCTCCGCCATCTTTTTTATAAATATGTTTATAAAATTATCTGAGCACAAAATACGAGTGTCTTTATACACAATATATCTACTTAAAACTGCAAATAAATGCTTTCTAAATGCAATAAATTACTTCTAAACGTAACATAAATGCAAACACGCGGTGGTTACAGCGATCATACCAAACACGACACAAAAACCAATTTTTCACCACGATACAAAACAGAACGTATGGACGGAATATTTTTTGTTCAGTCGTATCACAAGTTACGTATTGGAATATTAATACCTAAGCGGAAGACTTTTTTAAGTCTCATTATGACATGTTTTTTTATTTATGACATATGCTTAGGAGGAGTTAACCATTTGCGCATGTAGTAGCAGAAGATTGTTGCGATGTAGAGAAGGACCAACAGTGCACAGGCGACGCCCAAAAGCAGTACAGATGCTTTGCTGGGACACGGCTCCACTATTGTCACGGTTTTTTCTGAAATAAATAATATTTATCTCCATTTATTAAACTATATATCTATTTCGTGACCGTATCTTTTATTTAAAAAAAAAACAACTTCAATCTACTCCTTCGTTCATTTGATTCATCCGCTTGGGAGCTATAACTTCTGTTTATGATGTCATACCAAATGGGCACTGATTTAATTTTAAATTTAATTCTTTATCGTTTCAGTATTAAATTTTTTAAACTTTAGTTTAATGGCACGCACCTTTAGACTAAAGAATATGAAAAATATTATACGTGGGAAACGAACCCACCGATGAATGCATATTACTACTACTACTTGGTCTTCTACCCTTATGCAGGGGAGGTTGAGGCGTCGAGGGCAATCTCTTTACCCCGGAACAAACTCGCACACACTTGTATGAGCTATGGGGCATCACGGCGGCCTGTTTAATGGCACTGAAAGAGCCAAGTTTCATTATCACTAATAAACTTAGCAAGTATATGTTTGATTACCTCCGAAGTTAGCCTCAGAGGCAGTGCCGCCGGGTTTGTCCGAGCGCAGGAAATCGGTGCTCTGACGTTCATCTCCGAAGTCCAATACTAGAATCTCTTGGGAAATGTTCATATCTTCCTCTTGAGCGGGCGCCTCAGCGGTATCGTTGTGTGGCAACGAACGCTTCTTTCTGCCCCATGACTCCAACGAATCCCTGCCCCATTCGCATACAGCCTGAAATATAACATCAACTTTATAATTGAATATATGATTAACTTTTTTCATAATTGTACTCAACATTAACATTCTTGTAATTGAGTTAGGTCTAGATAGACCTAGATCTCTTGTTCCATGTTATTTTAAATATATAAACGTCCATCTATTATTGCTACGTATACATCCATACTGAACCTGTCTGCTTGTCGTAAGAGTAGTGGTTTGGAAATCTTCATCATAATATTTGAACGCCAATCGAATCATATGTTTTGCTGACCTATTTTAAACTTTTTTCAGTTCTGTATATTTTATGTGAACTCACCGGTTCGCAAGGTCCAAGACAGTATTTGACGTTGCATTGGAATATAACACCATATGACTCTGTGAATCTGAATGCTTCGTACACTGACTGAAGAGCGTTGCCGTCAGGCGTGAAGGCGGGGAATATCGAAGGATCCACTGGACATCTGCAAGTGTATTATTATAATATTAGGTCTTTAAGGAAACAAATAATACCTTTGATTACTTGAGAGAAGCTTAAAGGTACTTAGAAGCTTCCAATTCTGCAATTTACGTAGTGGAAATGGTATTTACAGATTCCGCCGTTTTGAGAAATGTGTAGTAGGGACCATCGGGACATGCGCCGGTAGACCCCGCACTCTTGGCATAGTATAAGATGATTTGTACCCATTAAAATTACTCTGGTTTTCCTTCATACGCTGAAGCTGCGAGATGTGTTTAAAACCGGAAGAGTACCCTGAGAGTTCCCTTTTGGGATCGAACCCAGAAAATCGAACTTTTAGTGATTTGCAGAAGACATAGCTTTCTACCGGAGATTGTCAATTCAGAGTTCAATGTTTTATGAATTTTACAAATTAAATCTATAGTTAATTTGGAAGTCTTATATAAAATATGAATTTGCGAAACTGTTACAAGAACACAGTAAAGTCGATGCAAAATCGTTTAATCGATTAAACTTAAAAAAGCCGACTAGACTAGTTTATTGTAGAATTATATTAAAAGTTTTCTATATAGCTTAAATCGTACCAATGTAGAAACTCAATAGATTTTCTCTAGTGTTTCAAACATCTTACCCTTCGTCGTCGATGATCTGGAAAGTGCTCTTGGAGTCCTTTGCCATCGCCACGCAGCTTCGAGCAAAGATGCCGTATGGTGCTGCAACAATATTCTTATACAATATTCCTTGACCTTAATAAATATTTAACCACAAATAAAGAAAAATAAAAGAGTTTTGTTTTTGATATAGAGTTTTTACGTTTGCATACCATATAGCATATACTTTTTGTAGGTTCCCAAAATCCCAACTACTAAATTACTTTTGTCCATTAAAATATTGTCAAGCAGACCAAATTCAATATCATTCTATACTTGTCAAAGCTGTATCATAATATTACCCCCAACCGCATCTGTCTCAAAGAGAAAGTACTGGAAAAAACACCTGATCCAGCTTTTGATGTGTGTGATATAGAAGTCAAAATTGCAGATTTGGGTAATGCATGTTGGGTGCATCGACACTTCACTGAGGATATTCAAACTCGGCAATACCGATCTCTAGAAGTGCTGCTTAGTGCTGGCTATGGAACATCTGCTGATATATGGAGTACTGCTTGCATGGCTTTTGAATTGGCTACAGGAGATTATTTATTCGAGCCCCATTCAGGAGATGGCTACAGTAGGGATGAAGACATTTGGCTCATATTATAGAACTTCTTGGGGATATCCCTAAGAGGATTGCTGCTTCTGGTAAATACTCAAAAGTATTCTTCAACAAGAAGGGGGAATTAAGGAACATAACAGGCCTAAAACCTTGGGGATTAGTATCTGTTCTCACTGAAAAGTATGAGTGGAGTCAGAATGATGCAGAGGAATTTGCAGATTTCCTCAAGCCGATGCTGGACTTTGATCCAAACCGACGTGCAACTGCATACGAGTGCCTTCAGCACCCATGGTTGAAAACATCAACAATCATAGAACAAGATCAGCCTGAAGAATAATTTATATATTGCTCTCTGAAATGAATGTTCTTGCATTCATCAAATCAGTAGTCTCAACATAACAAAGTATTTCAGTCTTATAATTTTTAATAAAAAATTATTTATGGATTTCTTTTAAACCTGTTCGGAGTTGTTGAGTGTTGTCGATGACTTTTTCATTTATTGACTATAGAATCAAAAAAACATGTACTTACTGTCTTCAGGAATCTCGATACGGAAGGTAAGCCGGTCTCCAATTCTGACAGTCTCCACCTCCCGTTGACGAGCGTCCAGGATGCGAATACGTGGTGGTGGCGCCTCTGGTGACGCAGTGATGGAAATCATCTCCGGATCTCTGTAAATTAGAATTATAATTTTTATTTTACCATAGTACGACAAATAACTTTTTATGAAACCTTATTAAAATACGTGACGAACGACATAAAACCTAAGCATACAGTTGTTTTTTTCAACTACCCTCAAGATGTTCTCTAAATTTAGTTCGTTTAAGCTTCAATATTTCCAAATACATGTATCCTCTCACGTAGACCTGCCGATGCTAATCATAATAGATGAATAATCAACTGAATTCAATATTCATTCAGAGTAATTTATATCACGTTCCACATCTATACACGAATCTGTAACCTAATCGTGACATATTACAATGCAGCATCGATATTGGGTCAATAGATTTTTAAACTCATCACACGAAGGCATGTCAAAATAGCCCTGCTTTCCATATTACTCTACCGGCTCACGTAGCTTATTGTCTTTTAGTTTTCACATAAGCATATATTACTCGATCCTGTTACTTGACTTTTTGCGGCATACAACACGGTCATTGCAATAAATCAAAAACGAGACAGGTCTCTATTCAAAAAGTAGTAATTCCTTATTCAGTTCCTTCGTCAATCATTTGGTGTATTCAATCCAGATGACATATATCTTTACAAACTTGAATAGGCTTTATAATAGGCCTAGATATTTATCTTTTAATAGGAAAACAAAAAGTTTAAAGAATTCCATTTCAAAATATAGATAATGAATATCATAGATAAAACTTAAGTAACGACTAAAACATAAAAATAATAATTCATCATTTTTTTTTTTATCAAATCATTCAGCTTTTAAATTACCCAGCAGTTACAATGGGTTCAGGATCTGAGCGTAATTAGAACAAAATACTAATTTGTTTCAATCTGCGTGTCTGTCTACATAAGTCCTACTTACATATTATATACTGTAAGTTCTCATTTGTTAATATCCTCATCGTTATATATTTACCACGTATCGACCATAAATGAGTAATTGAAAAATAAGTTTTTTGATATATTTAATGAATGAAATAACTAACCTGATAGGCACCATTCCGAACGTAATATTCTTTGAACTCATATCATATGTACATTTCACTTTGTAGATCTTATCAGCTTTGGTCATCACGACACTATGATGTTGCAGTACCACAGTGTTGGAGTATACTCCAGTCTAAAATTATATAATTATTACAAATAAATCCAGATTCTATGTAAACAATATTGCAATAGATAGGTAGCAACACCAAGGTGGCCAAGCCATAAATCTAAGAAATAAGAACGCTCTCTCTCCCACCAATATTAAAAAAAGTCATGTTGTAGCGAGTTTTATTTTAATATAAATATAAAAACGTCCACCCATCCATCCTACACCTTCCACGTACAACGATACACAACATAGTTATTTCAAAGAAGACGTTATGGAATTTTTTGGTTGCTGGCTGCGCGTGAGCCATGCCTCTGGTATTGCAAACGTCCATAGGCAACGTTGACCACCTGCTATCGGATGAGCCATTTATTTGTCTGATAGACTCCAGCTATAGAACTTCTGTACATTTTTTTATAGCTAGAGTTCAGTAGACAGGCAGACGGCCCACCCTGACAGGTGGTCACCGTCGCCTATGTACGTTTGCAGCACCAGAGGCAATACTAACGCGCTGCCGGCCTCGAAAAAATTTTATAACACCTTTTATTTACGTGGGTATGTCGAATTTCTATTAGAATAGACTTTACGGAAAGCGAATATCAAGAGGTCACGTTTATTTATTTGTACTTACAACACTCTGAGTATTACAATCCTGTCCAGCCATAGTGAGATCCAGCCGGAAAAGATCGCTGTTCACAACATCGATGTTGCATGTTTCTGAGCGCCCCAACGCATAAATACGTCCATTGAACGGCTTATTTGTGCGAACTTGCACTGCTATTCTGGTATCCTTGCAAAGAACTGATACTGTAAAAATATTTTATAGATGCTGTATTGACTCCATCAAATTGGTTTCTGAGTCTCGGCAAAATGTAATTATATAACTATAATTTAAAAAGAAAAACATTATCAACTGAATTTGCTTATTCACCTTTATTTTTGCACATAGTATTCTTAAAATAAAGATTTCTTATTTTTAGGAATTAATTTTCAATGAGATTATTTTTACGATTATCATTAACTTTAGCATTTATATCTAGGGTACCACTTTTTAGCACTTATTCCAATTCCTTTAGAAGAGTTTCAAAAAGTTGTGGATGCGCATACGTTAGGACCTAAATACTATCAAAAATGCTTTTATGTCAAATATTTTCGATTCGTATTTAACATCTACAGAGTCGAAATGTAGACATTGATAGCTATATTAATTCAATATTTAAAGTTACCTAAAAGCTACGGAGCAGACTATATACTACCAACCAGATATGAATTAAATTAATTGATATTGCAAAATATATAAGCTAAAGTAGTCACGCTTGTCGCAGATCTGCCTGACACTGGAGTAAACGAGTCCTGAAGTTAAGACTACATGCCGCCATATTGATACGACTTTGATAGCGGTGATGTATGTACTTGTGTACTTTTACAGCCAAAGTGGGTGTGTAATGATTTATCGATTTTACATACCATCATAACAAGTGCCAGTCTTGTCGCAGTTTGCATCATTCCTAGTCAAGTTGCTGGTAACTTTTTCATCTTGTTGGTGTTCGATGGTGATAGGTAATTCTCCAGGTGGGTTAGCGTTCGTTGCCGGCTCTGTAACAAAAGAAAATATTTATTTTGTAAAAAATTAAGACGAAATTAAACGTTGCTCTGCAGGAATCTGAGACGGTGTAAGTTTTCGTTATGAGTTTCTAAGCTGAACTCTTATATTGACCAGCTTGCACATTTTCTTGAATATTTTTTTATTATATAATTGGAATATCTCAGATAGACTTAGTTTTGATTTATTCTACCTCGAGTAGTTTAATGGAGAAGCCTAGTACTTTAAAAATTATGTACTAATTATCTAAAATTAAGGATATCTGGAAGATTTTCTATTAAATAGATGTAATTCATAAAATGTATCTTTACGGCTCTACGTTAGAGATGAACCTCTAATTAGCATAAATATTGGTGGTAGCATAAAAGTTGGTGAGTGTTGTCTCCATTAATTAAATACTCATAAATTATAACTTGTATATAACAAAGAGTTCAAGAGAGCGTTAGCAGTAAAAGTAAAGCAACACCTCATTTGTATTGAATTTTACATGTAAATTTTAACATGTATAATAAGGTCAAGTTCTCTAAGAGTCATAAATCTAGAATTTACAAGCATTAAACTCTATCTCATCGTGAAATGAAGAGAATTTCACGATTGTGTGCATTCTACTACTAAACGAAGATTTATTATAAATCCAGCATCGTACACGTCGCATTAATTTCCAACGAAATAAATCATTTTCATATGTACATCGATAAGTTCAACTTTACGTCCAACTTGTTACTACTTGATTATACAACTTATTAGACTAAGGTCTAGTTAAGCTCAAATACAGCTCAGTTGTCCATTAAATAAGTTTTTACGATTAACTTAATTATAAATTCTACAACACTATTATAAATAAATATATCTGCGAGTCTGTATCGACTTTAAAGAAAGGTAGATGTAGTTTTTTAAAAAAGTCGTTCACTAAAGTCTATAAAGTTATACAAAGAAGAGCTTTCGTTAGATTCAATTATTTCAACTCCAAAGCGTCGGATTCATATTGTTTCAATATTTAAAAACTAGCTTTTTAATTAGCGGTTTGTTAATAAACTTTTATATTGTCCATTGCTCAACAATATTAACATAGGTACTTATAAGAAGCTAACCAATAAAATTAGCACAGGAAATATCAAGAATTCTGGAAGTCTTTGAAAAAGAAATAACGTGCCAATGGTAAAAGTGCCCTTTTCACGCCATAGAACATTGTTAAATACAATTGTTGAATAAGAATTCGTTTATTGAAATGCGTTGGGTGAACCATTCCTAATCGATTCGTTAGCATAGCAACTTGTCTGGACATATTCGCGACCGTTGCCCCTCTTAATAAGGTGACGTAAACTGTCCATTTGGGTCAATGACTCCTGATTTGACAATGGTGTCCCGTACATAAATCTCTTTGCTGTTTTCAAATCTATGTTAATTATAACTGAATTGGTTAGATTGTGTTTAACGTTTAGAATGCCGATTGGCCGTATTGCTATGGCCAAAGACAACTAAGATATAGCTATCTATCTTTGCTACGAATTTCAAATTTACAGTGAGAATCCCAACGGTTACCCTGTCAAGTTTGATAAATCATTTCTACAGCATAGAACAGTACACTTCATCTATTCTCTTGTAGCTCTTTGCTCAGGAAAATACCGTAATACGTATGCACCGAAGTTAGCAATATCACAGAAATTTTGTCTTTTAACAATATATACATAGATTAAATCTTAAGCTCTGGGTTGTACAATGTGATAATGCAAAAAACATTTTAACAGTAGGAAATACTTACTGAGAATTGAGAAATGCTAAACTCGTGATAGATATAACTGAGTCATTACGATCCGTAGATAGATGCCTAACTAGGTTACAAATATCAATCCATCTCAGCATGAAATAAAAACTGATTAAATGAAAGTCCATGTAACCACAATCTGATATATCAAATCAGTATAAATCAATACTCTCGTTGAATACTTGACTCTCTTTATTATAATTGAAATCATTTTCGTTTGAACATATCTAGGCGACCGTTAATTAATCGAAGTTAATGTTCTTTTCAATAAATTTCACTTAGGCCATCCTCATTATGTCTGTAATGTAACATTGAGCTGATTTTATTTTTAATTATAATATTAATTATTTACTCTTTATTATATGTATGGTTTCACTATTTCCTTTTATGTATATTTTTTATTGCTATAGGACAGCAGACAGGCTGACAACCTGTCACTTATGCCGGAACACAACAAAAAATTGTTATGGCGGCATTCTTATAGACCAGGGGTGGTTGGCATCCAAACGGGCTTGGAGCCCTACCACCTAACGAGTTGTTTAGTCTCCTTTTACGGCAGGCCGACCCTGGCCGCAGTGGTCAGTATTCTTTCTATACCCCTGCACGGATAAAACGCAATAGTAATCGAATAGACTGAAATCTAAAATAGTAATAGCAGGATAAGATAATGTCAGCTGGTATGGTAAGTAAGAATGATCGTGTCTATAGATTCAATCCACACTCTGAGCAAATTATTTAATAATAAATAATTTGTTTTGATTTGAGTGACACCGTCACTTTTGTGTTTTGTGTGACTTTTCATTAATAAAAATTCCAAAACATTAAGAAACACAAAATTAACAAATCTACAAAAGAATTTAACAGTTTATAAATAGTTAAGAGAATTATATAAGAGCGCCGAGGGGACGAAACCCTGACCCCCTGGCGCTAAATACATGGAAGAAGCTTGCCCTGAGACAAGGGCGGGCCGACGCTGACCCAGGACACGAGATCGGCAGACCACATATCCGTGGTCCGGGCATAGGCGATAGAACAGCGGGGTTTTTAATGGGTAGTCGGATGGCCGAACATCTTTCCCGGAGTCCCAAATATCCATCGGTCCCCCGGGCCGGTGGAACCCGTCAAGAGAGGGTTTTCTCGGGGAACCGAGACCAAAAAAAGGTACCTTAGAAATTCCCTAATATAATTATTATTCAGATATATGTACAAACCTTGGCGTTGAATTTGTAACTCCTAAGTACAAATAAAATACGATTACAAAAATTCAATCAGATTAATCTATAAAAATTAGTGTTATCATTCAATAAAAAAATAATCGATTAGCTTAATCGATTACATTACGTTATGAAAATTACTCGGCTCTGGTCACCCTCGGCATGATTACAACAACATTATTCGATACTTCCTAGCCACCGCGGCCGTTGACTTCGCTGCAGCTTCGACAAGCATATTTGCAACGCTTCAACGAATCATAAAAACTTATCATAGAATTCCCACGCTTACATTAAGGATAAATTAGAGATCTCAATATAATGGTAGTATTTCTATATTGGTACAATTTTTCAAAATTTAACAAAAGCAATGAACACGCATTACTTTCAACTTGTACATTAAAAGCAGTTTCAATTAATTAATATAAATCAATATATTTGATTAATAATTAATAAATTCCATTATTACCCTAAACAACCTCTTGAAAATACAACAAGACTTGGTTATTTATATGTTTTTTTTATTGCTGTAGGACAGCAGACAGGTGTTTGCAACGCCAGTGGCATCGCGAACACGCTGCTGTCGCATAATGGTACAAAAACTTGGGTCACTAATGCCGGAACACAAAACAAGGTTATTATAGTGGCATACTTAAGACCAAAGGTGGTCGCCATCCAGACGGGCTTGGGGCCCTACCACGTAGCTAGTAGGATGGGTTGTTTTGTCGCCTTTTATGACCAGCCGACCCCTGCCGCAGAAGTTAGTATAATTTCTCCGCCTCTGCGGGGATAAAAATGTTCTGCTATAGATAACAACTTTTTGAATGTAACAGATAAACTATAATTGCTTTTTGAGTTTTTAGTTATCTGTTTTTTTAATAAACTTTGTCAACTTTTTATAAGATAAAAAAACAAATTGATGTCCCATTTTCAACACTGGATTATAATATAATTTGTCACTACATTGGTTTGTAATTGTCGAATGGTTCCAGACGTTATTTTTTTGCTATAAAAATAAGTTTATAAGAAAGCAAGACTGTGGTGTCTGTCCCATTCTTATTATTTGTTATATTTTTTTAATATTATTTATTTTATTTGCGACTAGTGTAATGGGGTTATGGCCAATTCCAACTTGTTTTTGTATTAATGATACAGTTATGTATAATTCTTCTGAAATTCCCACTCTATATATTGTGGGCTATAGGCAATATATATAATTATGTTGTACCTTAGTATAATAACTGTCGAGAAACCTAAAGCTTCCAATGTTACTATAAACAAATGCCTCGTAATAAATTGATAGATTCAATTGAACCGTTGATAAACCAATCTAATACCGGTATCAGCAAATTATGTTAAACTTAATTTATTCATGGACAACAGTAGCTCGTGGTCCAGACGTGGCGTGGTCGGAAACTGCAGAAAAGATGCAACGTAACGGTCTTGTTGGATATCAAGTACCTATACAATCTTGTTACAGACCTTGTATGCCGTTATCTTTCGTCGGAGGAGATAAACTTGTTTATATGTTTTCCTCTAATAGCATAATTTTAATACTGATTTAATCACTGGCCTCTATATGCAACATTATGTTTAATGGCTTCCTCAGATCTATTAAAGAAGTTTTTCCGTTTAAATATGTGAAATGAGATTTTTATCATTTTAAATTAATTATTTCAATATGGTGACCAAGATTGAGTGCACTGATTAAGATTTCTTTGTACCAAGAGTGTACGGTAAATGAAAAGTATTTTTTTCTTATGGTGTAAATGTCAATCATCATCAGCCAAGGCTTGCCGCAGAGCCCTATCTCGGGATCGTCGCATCTAGTCCTTGCCAGCCATTTTTTGCCAAAACGCGGTATCCACTCGAGCAAACGTTTAACCCATTGGTTATCGGTTCTACGACCGACATGCCGCTGCCTCTACAGCTTGCTCACTCGTGCAGCGATGTCGGCGACTTTAGTTCTTTGACGGATTACTTCATTACGAATGCGATCCCTTATAGAAACTCCGAGCATCACTTTCTCCATTGCCCGCTTAACGACTTCACATTGGTGGACCAACCTTACTATGGATGTCCACGTGGCAGCTCCCTATGTCATTATGGGTAGAACGTACTGATTAAAGACTTTCCTCTTAGTAGTAATCTCGTAGAAATCAATAATACTAAAAAATTAATAGCACAATGTACCTATACATTTGACGGTACGCCGTGACTACGCGAGTGATTTAGTATTATCTGTGGATTCCATCTCAACGGTAGACAAAACATTTTTATAATATAAATAGTTCTGATCTGGGTATATGTGTCCGTCTTGTATTATTGAAAAAGCCCCGCTATACAGATTTTCTCTTAGTACAGGAACATATTATTTAAAAAAAACTGGTATATTCTGCTTTTGCTTTGCATTTACTTATATACAAATTCATCGTTTTTGGAAGATTGATGGATGGCTTTACAAATTAGATTCATATCTATATTTACGTTTTTAAATAAAAATGTTTATAATAAATGCTAGTGGTTTCGATTATAACCTTCAATTACGTTAAATTATGTAATTATCAAAGTTAAGTAATTAAGAACAGCTATCTCTAATATTTCATTTACGCCAGTATTTTTCAAAGTGACGATAAAATCCCCTTCGTTGAAGGGTTATAGATGGTTGAACAGTCCTATTAGTTTAAGTATATCATTTATGATTTATCCCGATAAAATTCATATGTATTAACAGACTATAAACATAGTTATTATATCCTCAGGTAATTAGCTCGTATACGAATACAGTAAATTTTATCGCATCTGAAAGCCCATAAACAGACGCATACATAAGGATTGATAAAATTATTTTATATATAAATCATATATACAACTCCATAAGATTTCAGATAAACTCAATATATGTATAAAATTACCGACACTAAAAACCTAAAATAAAACGTCCGTTTGAGTATAAATTATCAAATAAGGAATCGCTGAAAACAGTAGGCGCTAAACAAAATATGTTTAAGAACCTCTGACGTGCTATATTATAACAAGTGCGTACCTATATACTCGTATACATGTATTAGTGATACTTCGGAGTACATCGGTCAGTAACCCGTGTTTGTAATATGCAAGGCCGGCCAAGGCCGTTATGCCTTTGGTATAATATTAGTTGTGCTTGAAACTTTAATTTAAAGTTATGAACTAACAAGGCAGGTGTAACTAACTATCGATTATTCGATATATTTATCGATTATTTTGTTTAACAAAATATATCGAATTCGATATATTTTGTTAGTATATTATATTAATTAAAGTATCCAAAAGCGGCTTATAAACTGCAAAACTTTAAAATGAATATCTTTGGATTCGAAAGTTATGTTGAAGTGAGTCATCAAAGATTATGAAAAAAAAATCCAGCATTTAAAAATGAGGCGAAAAATTCACTCTAAATAAAAAAACTAGCTATCTTTACAAAGATAGTATACTAAGAATTAAAAAAACAATGCTTTACAAAAGTTCGTTTGTATTTTATAATTTATTTTTTCTTTTTGATTGCGATTTTATTCTAATTAAAGGGTTTTGGGAAGAGAAATCCATCTCGTCCGGTACCGCAAAAACTATTCAATTTGTGTATGACCACCGTTAGGCAGCACGCACGAATGGCGCCGGCATCTAACTTCGATCACCGCCACGACAATGGCCGACGCTTTGTTATGTTTTTTGCACCAAAATGCAGCGAAAATTAGACCTGTTATCTACCAATAGTATTGCTATAATGATCATGAGTAATATGACCCGACCCCGAGGCTTTTAAAATAAATATTTGTATAAATTATATACAAAAGATCACTAAATAAATTAATGAATCCAATATCCAATATTTGTTTGTTTGTTACGTTTTCACGCCTAAACCGCTGAACCAACTTTGATAAGTTACTAGTCATAGACTGGACCTCGGAGAAGGACATAGACTACTTTTTTTTTAATTCAATATATAATTCAACAATAAATTAGCTAAAGATATCAACATTTACAATTTTATAATTTATATCATAAATGTAATCAATAAGGTAATCAATAAGGAATGATAAAGTCGAATGCGATTGTCTTGATTAATTTTATAATAAAAAAAATTAAACTAAAAATTCAGTTTTAATGGATAATGTATGAACTTCGTGCTATTCCTTCATGCTTGATAAACATAACGATATATTTACAAATCTCTTCGCTTTAGCTGGATGTCAAGCCTTCGATGATACAGCACATTCTATCATTGTAGACACAGCTAACGAAATTATGTTGATGTATCGCCAATAGAGCTTCTATTCAGCGGGAATACGTGTACTACAATACTAAATAGGTGCTATCGAACAATGTTCCGCTCGATCAATTTCTAATGAGTGAAAAATACAAGTAGGTATTATTGCGATCAACGCAGCATGCGGTAGGTGAGTGCACTATACAAAAATGACCGATGTCAATTAACTTTAGAAATTTACCATAATACATCATTTCATTTTCTTTTAATACTTCAACATTCTGTTTATCTTTATCATACAAAACTATTTCTACAACACTGAAATTGGAGAAAGAATAGAATGCAAGACTGATGTACACTTTATTAGAAACGAATATTATCTTAGTGTATCAGTCAATAAAATATATTTAATAATCAAACGAGGGTCCGATAAGTACTTAGCCTACAAAAGAAAAACCAAAAATTTGGAAAAATGCCGATTCATTTCTCAACATAATCTCCTTTTAGCTCTATACACCTGGCCCAGCAATGTTCCAACTTCTTTAACCCATCTGAAAAATGCGTTTTCTGGAGGTTTGCAAAGTAGACCTCCATGGTGGCGGTAACCTTCTAATTTGACTCAAATTTCTGCCCGACGACTTGGCGGTGACTTTTTCAAGTTTGGGCCCAAAAAAGATGGCGCACGGGGCTAAATCTGGAGAATACGGTGGATGAGGCAGCAGTTCGTAGCCTAATAAGACCAATTTGGCCGTGGCGATGGCGGAGGTGTGAGCCGATGCGTTGTCATGGTGGAAGACACTTTTTTGCCATCGGGCGGTGAGGCTAAGTTCTTATCGGACCATCCTCATATATATCTCAAATAATCAAAATGAATTGATTAACAACAATTAAAAAGGAATCAATATGCATTATTATTTACTTCTACAAAATGGTAATATATACATATATACAAGTATATGACGAAAACTTGCTCTTACTTGCATGTAATTAGGAACCGCAATCCCAACTATCCTAGTACACATATTTTCTAATCATTATTAGTTAGATAACAGCCTGGTGTTATCCGTAATTGCGTACACGCAGGAGGAAATGCGGGATTGAATTTGCGCATAGCGGTATCGAAACTGGAAATTCTCTAAACATTCATTATAATGTATGTCTAGCATCTTGAAATGAATAAGCCAGCAAACGATGGCAATCTTAATGCCATAACTACAGGTCCACGTAATGGAGTAGCTGGCATCCTGCTTTGTAGCGGAACTACGCTGCTGTAACTCGGGATTGTGGCTAACAAGGCAATTGTTTATAATAAACTTATGGTAGGGTGCTCGGTTTTATTAGTATTTACCTACAAACCATAAAACAGTTGATATTGGTATAGATGATATACGATTGTAAACCATTGTATTGATGATTAAAGCCCTAATGAACATAATGATTCGACTGGAATTTTATTATTTATTTATTTTATTTATTTATTTATTTCAGACAGTTACAAAATCATGTCCATAGTGGGTTAGTAAATTATAAGTAAACTTAAAAATCTATTGTTAGTAAACACAAATATAAATTATATTATACTAAAATAGATTCTCCTACTTTTCCTTCTCCGTGAAGAGGCGGGGTAAGAATAATGATTCCTGCGGCCGAAGGCGGCTTATTGTAAAGGGCCATAAAACAACCCTAGCAGGGCTTCAAACCCGTCTGGATGGCAACCACTCCTGGTCTCTAAATATGCCGCCATGATATTATTTTGTTGTGTTCCAAGTGACTCAATTTCTAGTTCCCACACGTGGACGATAGCGTATTAGCGGTGCCCCAACTTTATATAGGCGTAACAGCTTACTATTAAGAAGGCCGTCAACCTGGCTACTGTTCCCCAGGAGTATGAAAAAAGAACTCGAATGATATAGTGATAGCTTAAGTTCTAAAGCTCATTAATTATCAGGATATGTACTAAAATCAATTAAAACACCATTATATCATTTGATTGAATTAGAAAATTTACAGAATCTCTCCCCTAACTTTATATTTTTTCTTTATTTTATAACACTTTTTACGTCACAAGTTAGATTAACTTAGCGCGTTTAAATCACCAATATTTACTCACTAACAAGCAACATTTTTTCCTTTACTTTTTTGAGTCACGATCTGTCTCGTCGGAAAGCGCTTGTTCACCGGCTTAACTTTGTACATCGAGTCACAAATCGATTATATCCATGTTTTATCGAGTTGAGGTTTCTCGATTAGAACCCAGCGAACGGGTTTGACCCCGACCCGAGTGCAGCGTACTGTGAGATATGGACTCCTATAATTACAACTTGTTAACTAAGCTGTCGATTACCGAATGTTACTTCTTTGTATATCTATATTAATTGACTATATGTTGGATAGAAATGTACCAGATTTATCACAAAACGTAATTTATTTAACATGTTATTATTTTGTGCTCTAAATAAACATTTTTTCTTTCTTTCTTTCTTTCTTTCTTTCTTTCTTTCTTTCTAATTATTACTATATCGTAATATTTGTATTAATATTTACAAGAGAATAATGATCGTTTTTTACACTTATTATCCTTTACTGTAATTTTGCCAACGAAAATTTTATGCAAAAAGAAATTTAATTCACTTTGAAACTGTCTAGCTTATTATAACCAGTGTAAAATTATTAGATGCGTTATAAAGAAACAGTTATGACATTTTTTATATCAAGCTAACATTAAAGAAAAATTATAGGAATAAAATGTGTCAGAAGTTATCTCATGGATTAATAAACTTTAAAAAAAGTTTGCAATGTGATTCTGTTACTAACTGCCACTGCCATGTATGCCAAGATTTAACAATAAACTTCCTTTAATAAATGACGGCGTAATTATTGAGATTAAAATCGTAATTCATTTAGAGCAGTGAATTATAATGTTCTTCAGTTAATAACCAATAATTGTTAAAAGGGGAGTGTTTATACGATATTACTTGCATGAAATTTATACCTTTACATATGATCATTTGAGTGTTGGTTTTATTATTTATTATTATTATAATACTGTTATTACTACGACTATATTTCAAAAGGTGCTATCAAAGTAGTATTAAGTAGATACTTAATTCCGATATATATTGAAACTTTGATGTCAAATTATGTAAGCAATCATATATACAACAAACTGTGTAATTTATATTTGAAAAATAGCAAGCTGGCTTACTTTGAGCCACCATATTCAAGGATGGATTCTCAGTTTTTAATAACTTGGCTTCTTCAACTCATAAATATAATTACTTAGGGTATATGGTGTCGGTTTACGTAATAAAAATGTCCATCCTAGGGCGAACTAAAGAATTGCAAATGGATACCTGATGCTCACGGGCAGTAAAGGACCATTCATTTTTACCTTCTATGTTTGGAGCAATTTACGCATCGGTTCCATTTTTTTAATATACTTCTTTTTAGCGTCTTTGATGGTTGCGTCTGAGTTTCATACTTATGAAGGACAAACTATTTGCATTTTAAAAGGTTAGCTAGTTAATTAGCTATACATGTTTTCACATAGTGTAGAACTGTCTTAAAAAGTTATAATGGCATGGACGCAAAATTATGCGCAAGTTTTTTTAACCCTATGACAGAGATGAATGCCTTTACAACATACCTTAGAATCCAAATAAAAGAAAAATAGTACTAAATTTGATATCATAGTTAAAGAACCATAATATTATAAACTAAGGATGAATATTTTCATCGCTCATCAATCCCATAGGCGGTCCGTTACACGTTGACCACGGACTGGCTTATTGTAAAACGTTACTCAAAGCTGTGCTTCCTACTGTAACTGATTACTGTGCTTAAAGCAACATTTTGTCATAATTTATAATACTATTATTGCATCACCACGTCTTATTTTATTATTGATGATATAGCGTTTCATACAATATTTTAGTATCATATTAAACAAATATTCAACATTAATTAATCTGTTACATGTTTATAAAATAAATATATGATCACAAAATTGTTATAAACTCTACCTAATGTAAAAATATAATTTTTCACAAACTTCTTTTATAAATAATAATCCTGCCTCGTTAAAGGATATTTTTAAGTTTCTATTTTTAAAATCTTTGTAGGGTAGAATTCCAATGTCTATACTACTTTTTACAGAAAAGACATATGCGCCAATATTGTAAAAAATCAAAAGCAATTACGGTATAATTCGTTTCAACAACAAGTTGATTGTCTGTAAGTTTGTTTTTCTCTGAGCTTTTTAATATAAATACATAGTAAATATTTGCTTTAGTTCTGTCGCGTTGCCCTCAAAAGTTTCGTTTGAAAAGGAAATGCTTTTTCTAATATAAAAACCAAACAAAAGCCTACGCGTGAAAGCATTTCTATTATAGGCTTGTATATCGAAAGCGCGTAAATTTGAGCCAATCGTCTAACTGTACAGCAGAGAGCGCCTGCGCAGGCCCGAGACAAAAAGTCCACTTGCGGGACTAATTTCGTGTTATGCTGCCGCCACTAAATATTTCTGTAACTACATTTCCTTATTACGTAAGGGAAATGCAAAACAGAAATTATTTTTTCAATAATTAATAATACTTATTAGAATATTTATCCATCATTTAGGCTACTGAGTAGTCTGAAGTCATATTCATTCGAAATCCCACATAACCCTGACCGATTAAGAACACTCATCAATAGGGTATTTCCTCGATAAAAAAAATGTGTGTGTGCAATTCACATACGGCAGAAATGAAAATTTAGTAAATAAAGTACATTCTAACTATCCTAGCTAATATTATAAATGTGAAAGTGAGTTTATTTGTTATACTTTAACGCCTAAATCGCTAAACCAATTTTTATGAGTTTCGCTATAGATTGGACCTTGGAGAAGGACATAGGCTACTTTTCAGCCAGGTCAGGCCAGGTCAACTAGTTAGTGTATAAAACTAAGAAAGCCAGATCAAAGAAGAAACGAAGATTATAGGAAACACTGTATACTTGTATTCTATTGTATTCTCCTAAGCTAAATGCTATTTATGAATATGTCTGTCTCTTTTTGGTGTCGCTTTTTAATCTAATTTTTGTCGTTTAATCGAATTTTCAAATCACAACGGTGCTAAATAAATTTTACTTTAAAAAGATGGTAAGACACTCTCAAGATATTTAACTACAAGGAATATAATACATATAAAGAATTTCATTTCTAACTATCACAATTCATAAAATGTGCGCAACAGTTATCCGTATTACTTCTCAGAGATTAAACACTCTATCCATTTCAATTGAAAATCATTAGTAACCATTTAAAGGTTCTGTATCCGCGCCTAAGTTCTCAGAACATGAGAAGGAATTCACGTGCCAGGCAAAGAAGGAAGCGCGTTAAAAATATTAATAGCTAAACTTGCAAATTAAGCCCGAATCACATTCAGGGTAGCATTATAATGGTGATAATACAATACAACAATACAAATATTCGTGGAACCCGATTAAATATTTATATTAACGCATTCTTCTTCTTCATCTAAGCGTTGTATCCCGGTCGCAACCTAAACTTCTGTTTCGGTGCCCGGGGTCCGCTTTCCGACTTTTTCTACTCCACTTCGCACGGTCTTCAGCATCCCTGGTAGTGAGCCCATTGACATACATATCACCCTTTACGACGTCAAGCTAGCACTTTTTGGGTCTACCCCTACTGCCGGGGCCCGGCGGAGGCGGCATGGCCAGACATTTGTTTCCCACGTAAGCATCCGGTTGCCGTAAAACGTGGCCTACCATCAGATCCGACACTCCTGCAATTTATCCGCAATGTCACGAACATGAAAGCTGCGGTCCTTTCACATTACTCCATACATCCAT
This sequence comes from Malacosoma neustria, assembly GCA_963693495.1. NCBI lineage: Eukaryota > Metazoa > Arthropoda > Insecta > Lepidoptera > Lasiocampidae > Malacosoma > Malacosoma neustria. The sequence goes on from OY856374.1 coordinate 10,082,409, forward strand.
CGCAGCATATTCATCTCCGTGACAAGCAGTTCTTGCTTGTGTCATGTATTTATATTAATGTGTTAATACGTCAATATAATAAAATATATAATAGTCAATATATCAACAAGTATATTACAAAAGTAATACAATTTCATAATAAATTAAAGGTGATATATAACACGGGTACTCACTTAAAGGCTCTCGCTCATAGATACATCGGAACGTCATGCAAAAGGCAAGCGGTTTAATACCGCTGACCTCTCTCAAAACAACAGTTGATTAAATACGTTAGAACGCCTACAGGTATCACCGTTTCGATTCCCTTTCTATGTCCGTGTGTTTTATATTATACAATTTATTTATTTTTACTATATCCGCCGCTTTTAAATAGATAATTTTTATCGACTTAAGGAATAATTTATTTTTAATTTTAATTGGTTGAAACTATTACAAAAAATATAAAAAGAGGCCTGCCTCGAAAACAATAACATTGTTTGCTTGATGTTATGCTGTTGCTTGTATTTATCGAAAAATTATTCGTTCAAAATTATGCATTTAATATAGACAGAAATTATCCTATGAAAACCGATAATGAAAGATCATTACTTTGCTTATTACCCATGTTTATTTCACTTGGTTACTGGCGAAGGGTAAACGTTTGCGGCAGTTTGAACTCATGTACTAGTTAGCTAATTGCAGGCAAGCAAGTATCGTCAGACTATTCCTGTCTTTATTACATAAATACGAGTTTAGTAGATGCTAAGAATAAAAAGAAAAGATTAGCCTTCATACATTAAATTATATAGGCTGTGTTGTTACTATATTATAGGCTGTGTTAAAAGACTAGGTTGAGAATTTAATATCAATGTATAACACTAACAAATCTATAGTTTTAAAAAGTTAAAATTCGAGTTTATACAATAAATAAGTAGATACTCTAAGATACAGATAAAAACTCAAGCAAAGATTACAAAACTCAAATTATCCATTTACAATCAATGGTGTATCTCAATTATTCGTATAATCTTCTTTTATATTACAAACTTAGAAAAGCGTTCAAAATATTATTTATTCAAAATCCTAACTAAATTAAAAATGCAAAAGTGAGTTTGTTTGTTTGTTAGGCTTTCACGCCTGAGCCGCTGAATCAATTTTGACGAATTTCGGTATATTCATAGATTGGATCTTGGAGAAGGACATAGACTACTTTTATTTAAAATTCATATGGCAGAACAAAGTTTGCCGGGTAACTAGTAAGTAATAAAATAATAATTGTCATAATATGCCATGTATGTGTATCTCAATCTAGAGTATACAGCGATGAGTTGAGAAATGAAAATATCTTTCATAAAATATCTCATTAACTTGCCCTCAAACAATATATCCATGTTGTGAGAGTTATTTGCATCCATTATGCATTATCAACCTGTTTTTAACACTGTAAGAGAATGGCTGCCGCTGGCATTTTGCCAATTTAATATAATTATAAGCCCACTATGAAGTTATTACAAGATTATAAATTTAAACCCTCATTATTTTCCCATTTAAGATGAACGAGTGTTATTATATAAAAAGAATAAATTAAATTTTGCCCTCGTTAATTTTTTCTGTATATTTAAATGTTTTAACATTTCTTCATTCATTTTTTCATATTGAAATAAACATTTTTAGACTTCAACACATGCGAGGATAAGATAATATGCAATAAGAATATACAGTTCTCGACATTCACCCTAGAGGAAACAAGCAGTATAATAAGTATGCTTGTCCAAGAGAGATTGGTAGGTTATACGAATCAGTAATCTTAATTTGCCAGTTTCTTCAAGATATCTTACTTTATCACCACTGTATATCAATTATATTAATTTTCAAGAAATTTATTAACTTCTCCCAAATTTTAATTATTCACAAGTAGTAACTTGGATCTAGTTGTTTAACTAATTTTAAGAATCTACAATGATTGTATATTTCCAATATAATTATCCAGCTAAAAAGATGACACGATATAAAGTAAGAAATTGTAAAGCAAAATGAATTACTGTTAGTTACGCGATTTATATCAATTTCACATTAATTAACCCTAAAAGATATTTCTGAAATTAAATGCCATTCCATGAAATCTAATTTAGTGAAACATTTTCAAGTTCTTCTTCTGATCATTTCGATGATGAGTTTCATTTAGGTTGCACCCAAAGCGTTCGCTGAGCCTTAAGGTACAGGACTAAATGTCATCGCCAAATTTCTGCGCAACTACTACAGTACCCCTCCGTAACTGTTTTTACAACTCCTACGTAATTATTGGGTGATCAATCCTGGTCAGGATTGGTCAAGTCTGGTCTGACTTGCTATAAAGTTCCTACATTATATAAGTAAAACAGTTATCGTAACGCACTATCCGTGCAGGGGCGGAGAAAGAATACTGAGCTCTGCGGCCGGGGTCACCCAGTAGATAAAGGCGACAAGTATTTCCTTTTTTAATCAAAATTCTAAACAAGTAGTTTCCTACTTATTATGCCCCCCAAGATTTAAAAATTTTCTTTCACTATTTGTTTATGTGTTGTACACTCGTACATGTGTTGAAATGTTGCAAATTTTTCGTTTGATTCAACACTAGAGATGTATTAAATACTAGTGATGTATTAAAAGTACTCACTCTCACAGAAGTTCTCGAAATATTTTCCTATTGGTTCACCATCATCGATGAGCGGCCTCTCAGCATTCAAGTAGGCTGACGGTCCATCGGGCAAGGTGTGATGGTCCAAATGGTACAACCGGCAGTTATACGCGCCAGTGTGCGGTGCTCCTAAATACAGGAAGGATCGGCACAGGAACTCGGATTCAATTTCGCATGCGAGTCTGCAAGCTGCCTCGGATGTCACCTGCGTTATTCCAAGTTAAATAATTGATTAATATTGCTATAGTACAGATTTATAACGGAAATAGGACTAATTTTAAATCAATATTGAACAAAAATATCCTGTGTACATAATAGGTTTCCTAAGAAAGAGAATTAATGCAAATAATATACAGAAACTATCTACCTTCTACCTACGCAGTGTGGCAATGGAAACCGGATGCAAAAGACCATTAGGCCCATTGCCATTTTTGTAGCACAAACTTAGGAAGGCATATGTTTGCCAATAAGTGAAGATTAGCTGACATAAGATAATACGAATTAAAAAGTATTTTCTCATGACTTAAGATAAATACTGAGATCAAGTCACCCTAGTATTGGCAGAGGTCGATTCTTCAGTGCATATGTAACAAATAAAATTATATATATCAAATACTTGTGAACATCCATAAACTGTTTTCTAAAGTATAATTTATAGATATAGTCAACTATGGCATACATGCAATAAAAATTTCCAGTTAATGTCTATTCCAGCAAAGCATGCCAAGGAATTTTATGACTAAACGAATGAGTAAAAATATTGCATTTTGAAACGCATTAAACGTAGGTATTAAATTTAGAAAAAGAATTTCAAATGTTAATAAACCCATTGAGCGATTTTATTACCTAATAACATATATTCCATAATAAAATGGTTTCTGGCTTGTAAATATAGAAAAGGTTCACAGTTCCTTTTTACATTCGCGACGAGTTATTGTCACACTCACAAACCTTTTCTTAAACATATTCTAAATCGACATTTTATGTTTATATGGAAATTACTGTATCAATAGTCTCTTTTTATCGTAATAATTACCCAAGTTTAATACCAGCTGCGCTATCGTAGAGCTTATAGGCTCTTAACCATTGCCTTAAAGCTATTTTAGTGAGTGTAGTCTCGCGCCATTGCTTTTCTGTTAATCGTCTTAACCTTGTGCCAACATCATTCACCCTAAGATACACGGAATATGTTTTGCCAAAATTTGTTTCAACAAAGGCAACAGGCGTGTATTCCCCGCTTTTAAGGGAAAACCTTATCAGTGTGGCATTGGTATTTGAGGGGAAGCCGACGCGTTGATGTGAGGGTTTCTGCCATATTCCTGTGATCACTCATCTGGCTACCAACGGACAGCTACCTTGGCTCGACAGTCACCGCGGCATATTCTTTGAAAAATAATTGTGTTGTCACTTGGACCAGTTGGGGTATCGCTGATACCCAAACAGTGAAAGAAAAAGTATGTCCCAAAGTCCCGTCAGATGTTTAGCAGAACAGGCAGGCAGGAACATTGATTTGGTGGAGCCTCTGGCACACTTTGTCTTCTTCGCTAAATAAAGGTATTAAAATTATTAAAATAATAATGCATAGGCGGGTACCTGCAATTCCTTGTCAGTATAGTAATGAAGTCCTGCATACTGGGCTACCTTGTCTTCAGCTACTCCTACCCGCGGTGCAGTGAACACTCGCTGACCTTTACACGCCTGGGACGCTTTTAGGCATAAGTTCTGCGCAAGAATATGTAGCTATTAACATTCAACATACGATATAATATTCTCAAGAGGGCGCTTTGACGCACCCCGATAACCTCTATCGTTGCGAACGATCTTTGTCTCGTCTATAATAAAAGATATGAACCATGTACAATATGTTACGTATTACATATACGTAATGGTAAACGACAAATAAGATTGAAAGTGTCTAAATTTACCCGATTTTAATTAGTTTATGTAATCCTTGAACTTGAAATTGTGATTTTGCCATATACTATGTCAGTTTGCAATATACTTATATTATCGGCGAGTTTAATCTTGGTAAGTTTGAACCTTCCAAAATTTGCACAACCCGTTAGTCTTGTTCGGTTACAAGAATAGAGCAAAATTTCACTATGCCTTTGCGACGATGCCACTTGGACTCTTTTCCTTTTCTTAAACAAGAAGATACGAGAAAGAAGCTCGACAAAGTATAACTATGTAATATTTTTTTAAAGGACGATTTCCGTCTTACCCCGTCCCCCATAGGAAAAACCGAGCAATGCCGTAAACTATCATGCTTTCTTCTCTATCCTTTGCTACTTGTAATATATAAAAAAGAAACAGACTGTAAACTGTATTACCTCAAAGTAATCCGTGCCAGGAGTATCGACCAGTTGTACAAAATGTTGAGCGGTGCGCCGGTCTGAGTCACTGAGCGCACAACGCATACTCCCATATTCGTACTCCGCAGACCGACAGGGGAACTTTTTCTAAAACATAAATATTATTATTATAACATTTGCAAAAAATATCCACGCAATAAAAAATAACTAATTAATTACACTGCTATTTTTGTTTCTTGATATTTTCTAGTTCTATAAAAAAATGGGCCCTTGAGTATTTAAAGAATTGATGAAAATTTGCAGAACCAGACAATGTCACTAAAATAAATTAAATAAATATTTTGTGACAATACACACAGCGCCATCTAGTCCCAAATCAGCACGTAGCTAGGGCCCTAAGCCCATCTGGATGGCGACCACCCATGGTTTTCAGTATGCCGCATGTGTTGTGTTCCGTCATTACCTTGTGTTGTGTTCGGTCATTAGTGTTCCACGTTCCTGTACCCCTACGGGACAGCAGCGTGTTCGCGGTGCCCCCAGCGTCGCAAACATCTATAGGCAACGATAACTACTTACTATTAAGTGGGCCGTCAGCCTTTCTACTGTTCCTCAGTAGTAAAAAATATATATTTATGCACTACCAAATTTAGCTCTACAAATAATTATCACTTTTAAAACTTAATAGTCTAATCACGATTTATCTTTATTAGTCATTATTTATTATCTAAAACAAAAGCACTTAGAGCAATAAACTGGGATATAAACTGTTTATCAGGAAGTGCTTTATAATATAATATGCATTGAACAATCTATTTTATGCTGTAATGTGTGTAATATTCTGTAACAAAGTTGCAGCAGTCGTAATCAACACACCCCTATTATTTATTTTATATCTACAGTCCCGTTACAGTTAGGGCAACCATAAACTATACTAGAATAGACTGCGGACAAACCGGTAAATTGTATCAGCCAAGAATAATATTTGCTTAAGGAATTCAATGAAATCTCTAACGGAAATAAATTCTAAATCTAAATTCTAACCGAAATTCAATATATAGAAATATTTTTTAGTAACTCAATCTATTGTTAGGTTATTTTTTCATTTACAAAGTACATTTAATTAAGAGTAATAGTTGTTACATAAACTTTAATTAAACATATCTTATCGCTGTAATTTACTTAGTAAATATGCGTGTAGCAAAATACAGAAGGTAGGAGCTGGGCTTATTTTGCGTACTTACAGGATTAGATGATATATATAATTTTTGATACATGACAAGTGATTATAAATCTAAATTACTGATGAAAAGAAGAAGAAAATCATTTGGCTAATATACTATTTTAAGTAGATCCTTCCCAACCATTTTATGTACGATGAAAATAAAATAAAAACAATCAACTTACCTCATTCAGACAAGCAGCAAGACAAGCCTCTTTAGTGGAAGTGTAAATGATAGTATTATCCAACCCCCTAAGGGCTTTTCCAGGTACTCTCTCGAAAGCCCAAGGTCTCAAACAAACGCTCTCAGTCCTTACTTGGAGTTTCACCATATAATAAGTGTTCACCGATCTCTGTAACAATAATTAGTTTTTGAAAACATTCGTCTAGCTATTTAAATATATATCGATACGTATTCCTATACCTGTAATTAGTACATTAACTTTACTAGGTAGTAGAGCTTCAACCCCATCCGGATGGCAACCACCCCTGATCTTTAAACATGTCGTCATAATAACCTTGTGTTGTGTTCCGAAATACGTGACCCAGGTTTCAGTTCCCCTACGCGGACGTTGCGTGTTAGCGGTGCAAATGTCTATAGGCGCTGGTAACAGCTTGCTACGAACTTACTCGTATTAAACGTGCCGTGAGTCTGTCGACTGTGACACGCTAAAAAAACCTCGCAAACATTTAATGCAATTATACTTTATATAGGAATTATTCTTCATTTCCAACACCAGTTAATTTTGAAAACAACAGTAAAGGTGCTAGGTAATACGGTCGCACTAGCTGCGGCTTGAAGCTCCAAACAGGTCAATATATGTATGTAATCTGCAAATAGATTGTTCTGTTCTCCAGCAATTTTAATTGTATTCTGGTTTTTACTTACTGTAGGAAACTCTTTAAAATATATATATAAAGTAACGAAATCTAACGCGATAAATATTTCTACAGCCCACCATAGCTAAGCTAAAGGCTCTCTTATTCAAGATCTATTAGATCTTTTCTCATCCGAATACATATAGTACGTCTTCTAACGATTTTATCAAATACCTCACTCGTATTTAACCGCGCCAGTCCACTAATTGGCAATATACTGTACTTTATAGAATCGGAGATACCAAGATTTATTTCACTATAAACATGCCAAGAATCAGCCATCAGGTTCTCGTATCGGAATATCAGGTTTGCCTACATTAAGCTGGCCAAGTCCTACATTATAATTAGCACAGCGCTCCTCTTAATAGACATTCTTGAGATAAGTCTCTGGAGCATAGAATTATTCTAAATTAAATGCATTCGAATATTGCCACATTAATATTTTTATGTTACATTTTATTCTCAAATAAAAAAACGTCTAAAACTAACGCATTGTAATTAATGCATGCTCAGTATTCTTGAATCGTTACTCTATTATAAACCAAAAACTCACATTTAATCAAAGTATGTCTAAAACAAAATTTATATTTAATCTAGTGGTTATGCCAAAAGAAAATTTGATGGGGCAATGTAAAACTTAGTACTTTGTCAAAGTATTATGTGCCACGATAGGAATAACTGAAGCTATAGTAGAAACTAGACCAAGCAATGGTAATTTACCCGACATAAGTACATATTGACACAATTGACTCGTGCAGACGGAGAAGTAATCGTGAGCAACAACAGCAACTAACTACACAACAAAAATACCGTAAGTTCGGGAAAGTGCGGTGAGTATATTTATTCCCTCTGAAGAAAATCCAGATTCAACGGTAATATGTTATGTGCTATTATTAACACTAAACTAAATTTATCCCAGAACAAGTATAGGCTAAATTATAGTTAACTATTAATTAACAATGTTTTTTCTTCGAATACCTATTGGCTAAATGGTAGGACTCCAAGAGCACTTAGATGGCTACCACTCCTAGTCTTTAAATATGCTGTCATAATAACCTTCTTTTGTTTTCCGTCATAAGCGACCAATTTCCAGTCACCCTACGCGAACAACAGCGTGCTAGCGAGGTCACTGGCGTCGCACACATCCATAAGCGACGGTGCCTACTTAGTATTAAGTGGGTTGTCAGCCTGTCTTGCTAGATTTAAAATCAAAAATACAGACTACCCTTACCTGAGACGTGGCCATGGGGTTGTTGGCCTGCGTATCATTTTGAAGCAAACATCGAGTCTCTTGCACCGGAGTCAGCGGATTTAAAACAAAACTGCAACAAATATTTACTATAAATATCATACAGGCCAAAAAGAAACAGTCATTTATATGAAATCAGTAGAATATCTTAAGTTTTACAGTTATTCCCTAAAGTGTACGATATTTAACTAATACCTTTTTCTATATACCTATACATATTTATTATATAATAGATAAATAAAAAAGTAAGATATTACATAAGTTTTCTACATACTATATACATATGACATGATTATATAGTTCACATGATTTTATTAGGTATTTAAGCAAATAATTTATCGGCTTATGGACACGTTCCATAATCTGTTTACCTCTTTGTGTAAATAATCGAACAATCCATATAGATACTTTCTAATAAACTTTCATACATTATTTTCAAATAAACAGTGATTCAAGTGGCAACCAGGAAAACTAAATCATTTTAGTGACTTTTAAAAGGACCAATAAGAATACACTTAGAAATTCTCTCAAGGCATTTCTGAAGTAAATCGAGAACAATCGCTTAACGGTACGGTACATAAATGGCCAGAAATGGTATCGATATCCATTTCAGCACACAAGATCTCGGCCACCGGTGTTTTGCAAAAAAAGCTCTAAAGCGTCTAATTGCAATTTATATCGGCATTTCGTTTTATTGAACATTTCTATTGTAAGTGCTAACTAATAACAGATAACTAGAGAATCTGTGCTAATCTAAAATATAACTGTTCGTCTGATTTAAAATAGACGTCTTTCTAGGTTTGGGACATTGTTTCTATATTTTTTTTATTTAAAACCAGGCTCAACGAAAAATCTATATAGATCTATTATAAATCTGCATGTTTTAACGAATAGATGTTGTTACGTAAATTTACGAGTTACAGCTAGTATTATAAATAAAATAGCCTTTATTTCTTAATAAACATGCACTTTTTATTACAATTTAAAAAGTACACTTCAAATTTAAGTTTTTTTCTTCTTTTCTTCACTTGGCACTCGGATTTATTTCTATCCCAGCTCGTCCATAGACATAGGCCTCTCTCAAGGATTTCCACTTACTTCAACACCATTTTTATTGCTGTAGGACAGCAGACAGGCTGACGGCCCGCTTACAATATAGCAGTTACCATGGCCGGTGTTTGCAACGCCATTGGCATCGCGAACACGCTGCTGTCGCATAAGGGTACAAGAACTTGGGTCACTAATGCCGGAACACAACACACCTCTCTCAAGGAGTTCTAAAATGGGAAACAGCTAGTAATTAATTATTATAAATTAATGGACTATCAGTTAACCGTCGTTAGTTATCTACGCCTAGAATTGTTACTGAGCAAATCTGTCAGATCAGATGTCAGAAATTTATCTGTCAGTTTGGTTTTACAAGGAAAAGGTAATCGTGCTTTTCCCTTTTTGTCTCAAACTTGTGAAAAGAGTAATCTATTAATTCTTTCTGTTTCAACTTTTATATTAGAAAGAGAGACTAAGAGGGCCAACTAATATTTAAAATACTGTAGTTATTGAGAACGTGCCTTAAAACATTCAAACATTTACCAAACAAAAATCAGTAAGTGTGTGCCAACCGATTATTACAAAGACGAATATGATGGCTGAGTTTCATTCAAGACTCACAAAATAAAATGCTGAGCTTCCCTAAGGAAGTTTGCATTTCAAAAAGAGATTTGACTGTTCACTAATTTATTATTTTTTACAAACGTAAAAAGTGGTGACCCTAGCTGGGTTTCAAACACTTTAAGGGCGCCTTCAAATTAGCCGCAAAGTGTCGCGCCGCTGCAGCGCGACTGCAGCGCTGCGGCCGCGTTGTTTTCTAAATTCATATAAATCAAAAACACGCGACTGTAGCGCTGCAGCCGCGCGGCGGCCGCGCATCAATTCATCGATCGACTAGTGACTGTACACACGTAATTTTTGTAACATGAACGAAAATCAGGTTGAAGAATTTTGTATTTTGTAATGTTGTATTTTGTTTTCCAATATATTGTTCTAAACAGAGAAGTAATTCGTAGAATTATTTTCTTGATAATCTTAAGTAATTCTGAAACTTTTTGTCACAGTAGTTCTTTACTTTATCAAATTCAGTTCGTTAACTTAAACAAAATAACGGCAAGATTAGACTTAGGTTTTCTTTTCTTTGTTGAACCTCCTTTTTCGTTTTAATAGTAACACTAAGAGCAGTGTTTCTTCATCAGAGTCCATCGTGAAAATAAATATAGGTACAACACTATGATACTCGAATCAAGCGACAGCAGCGCGTCCGCAGCGCTGCAGCCGCGCTGCTGCGGCGCGACACTTTGCTGCTAATTTGAAGGCGCCCTTACTATTTCTTATCAATCCTAAGGTTGCCTGCCGCCTATTGCTTTTCTCTATATTTCTGTTTATTTATATTTTAACACTCATAAAACAGAAAAAATTATTATAACCCATCGGTCCATATAACATTACACAACTTTTGCGTGTTTAAGATTGAATCTCATTGCAAAATAACATTTCGAGTAGAAACTAATTAATGATACGGTGCGTCTGAGGGGAGTTTCATCGTAGTTTTTTGTATTAAAAAAGCTGAGTATCATCCAACCGCACGTCGGTATTTTTTGCTATCAAGACCATTGCACCAGGAATTACGTGAGAGACCGTCGACTACCGAAGTTGTTGGCGAAGAAATTAACGTAACTTATTAAAAACTTTATTTAACGTATTAGATACTGATTTATATGGGGGTTACGGGACCGACTCCCGTACCGAGTGTCGGTGTTTATGTTTTTTTATAGCTAAGAATCAACAAGCAGAATGATGGCCCAATAAAAAGTAGGAAGTTACCATTGCCTATGGATGTTTGCGATGCTAGGGGCACCGCGAACACCCTGCTGTCCTATAGAGGTACAGGAACTTGGCTCACTTATGCCGAAACACAACACACGTTTATTATGGCGGCATACTTAAAAACAAGGGCGGTTGCCATCCAGACGGGCTTGGGGCCCTACCACATAGCTAGGGTGGGTTGTTTTGTCGTCTTTTAAGACAGGCCGATCCCAGCTGCAGGGGTTAATATTCTTACTTCACCCCTGTACGGAGAAAAATATGAATAATAAATAAAATGTTATAACAATTTATTTATCCGTGCAGGGGCGGAGAAAGAATACTAACCTCTGCGGCCAGGGTCGGCCTGTCGTAAAAGGTGACAAAACAACCCACCCTAGATTCTCAGCAGCAACTTGCAGCGACGAACACTACCCTCAATTTGAAATTATATTTCACTTTTAAATGTATTTTTACCTTCGTAAACTCACTTATCAAACATCCATACGAGTTTAGCTAAAGTCTTCTTATATATTATAGCTACGTGGTAGGGCCTCAAAGCCCGGCTGGATGGCGACCACCTTTGGTCTTACGTATGCCGCCATAATAACCTTGTGTTGTGTTCCGGCAGTAGTGACGCAAATTTCTGTACTCTTATAGGACAGCAGCAATAAAAAAAATTATTAATTTATAAAAGAAAACTATATTATTTTGTGGCCATAAAATAAGCGCTCTGCTGCTTACTTTGGAACTCGAGGGGACTGTCTGAATTGTTATAGTGTTTTTTTTCTGTCTGTATGTAGAATTAAAAGAAGTAGTAGCTAAAATAAGATAGGATAGCCCTATTATTTTAAAAATAAAGCTACCGAAAGAAAATACGATCATAACTTTCAAAGGAAGCACTTCTCCTTCAATTCAAATTGTTGCAATATCCTTTTTTGTATATCGAATCACCATCATATATACAACTAGGTGACGCAGCAAAAGTTATTCTGCCTTATAAATTAAAAATTACTTTCACCCCTATTTCACCGCCTTCAAGTTTCATTTTCGCGACAAGAAGCAGCCTCTGTCCTTCTCCAAGATCCAATCTATCTCTATACCGAAATTCATCAAAATAGGTTCAACGGTTTAGGTGTGAAAATTTAACAGACAGATAGACAGAGTTTACATTTAATAATAATATTAGTTTGGGTACAAAAACACTTCACGTCGGATACGACGTTTTATTAATACAAAACGCCCTATCGTGTGATTACCAGTGAGTTTAATTGAAGAGGCGTCATGCTGGTATCCGAACCGGCACGTAATTGCGTTTGAGGCAACTTCCGAACCTAATGTAAACACCTCGTTTATAGATCACACTATCAGTAGCTGATACTTTCATAATTAATCAAGAGTCAGTAGTTAATTAAAGTATTTGTTATAGTCAGCTATAGACTATATATCAGCTATATATATTCGTCTGAGTAAAATTAATTATAGTAAGTTTATTTAAAAAATAAAAACCAATGTTTCAATTAACTTGGCCCAGAAAGAGTAAAAGACAATCGGAATGAAATAAGTAATGTAAGATTTTAAACCTATACTATCTGATTTTGTTTTGGAAATATAAGCAAAACTGTTTATATTAATGATTGTTTTAGCACCATAAAGAACAAAAACATAACACTTGTATGTAGAACTGATAAAGTTTGTACAAGTAATCAGTACAACATTAATTGTTTTACTACAGTGTCCACAAAATATAATTTTATTCGCCATATAGTATAGATATAGTATAAAGCAAGCTCAGTGACTACACAAGTGGTTGGGTACTAGGAAAGGTTCTAGTACCCACACGAGGAGAAGGGCACATGTGTTGATCCTCGTAGACCCCTAAACCCTAAAGGGACATTTGACGCAGATCACAGAAAAGGCCCGGGCCAGCGCTCACCTGGCCTATCTTATCGTCCTGTCAGTCCTATATACCTCCCGCGACTCCTTTTTTTCCCGGGAAAAACGGCATCTTAACCGTGCCGCGTCGGTTCATTGGGGGAAAGCAGACGTAGGTATGTGGGATTCTCCGCCATGTTAATACGACCACTTAACTGACTAGTACTAATAAAAAAAATTGAAGTAATTAAGTACGCTTGCGTTCATGTTTTCTATCTCTATGGAAGATAGAATATTTGTATGGTGTTAATAGTTTCTTGTCTTGTTATACGATTGTATGTTTACTATAAAGTCCAGAGATATAATTGTTTACCTAGTGTAGAGAAGCATTTTTATTTATTTTTATCTATCCGTGCAGGGGCGGAGAAAGAATACTAAGCTCTGCGGCCGGGGTCGGCCTGTCGTAAAAGGTGACAAAACAACCCACAAGCTACGTGGTAGGGCCCCAAGCCCGTCTAGATGGTGACCACCTTTGGCCTTAAGTATGCCGCCATAATAACCTTGCGTTGTGTAGTGACCCATGTTCCTATACTCTTATGCAACAGCAGCGTGTTCGTGATGCCACTGGGGTTGCAAACACCCATAGGCGACGGTAACTGCTAAATTCTAAGTGGGCTGTCTGCTATCCTACTGTCCAAAAAAATAATAATAATAATTTATACGTTTAAATACCCTATATATCTATTTTCCCTAAATACTTAAATCGCCTAAGTTGAAAATACATCGTTCGCACTTCTAAATATAAAGGCCATTTCAAAGATAGGAAATGCCTACAATCTGTGGTATTAGGCAGTTTGAAATCTTAATCGCCTGCTCAACGACCAAGGAACAAGGTACATTTAGAGCTATCACACGTTCCGATCTATCAGAGCTGACTGTTTCCATTAAAATGTAAAGACAGCTCGTTACTGCGCACTAAGGCGCCTTAATTGTGTGCTAGCATCACATATTCTCTTAATCAATGACCATATTTTTAGATTGTGCGTTTTTACTATACTTATTAAATATTCTTAAAATATTAAGGACTCCACCATGTCATTATCATATTGCCCTAGCAGTTTTTCAAGGTGGTAGGGCCCCAAGTCCATCTGGATTACAACCACCACTGGTCTATAACCATGCTACCATACTAATCTTATGTTGTATTCCGGCATTAGTGACCCAGTTTACAGCAGCGTGTTCGCGGTGCCCCTAGCGTCGCAAACTTCCATTGGCGACGGTAACCGCTTACTATTAAGTGAGCCATGAGCCTGTCTGCTGTTCGGCAGCAATAAAAAAAACCCCTGTTGCCACCCTTAGCCTTCATTAAGTAGTCGCATGATCGAATTCTATTTGTTTGTTTTGTGTGTGTGTGTGTGTGTGTGTGTGTGTGTGTGTTTTGATAACTTCAGTAAGAACGATCATTTGCATGTACTGTTATGACACTTCTTTATATCACAAACACGTTTGAATATAACATAATGATGTACTAAAAATAATACCTAATAATATAGATTAAACACATTTTTCTACCACATCAAAGTCATTTTTAGACATGTTTAAAGCATTAAGTATAGGAAAAATATACAAAACATCCATTAGTTAAAAGTCATTGAATATTGAAAACGAGATAAACATACTTTACGGTCCGTAGCGTTTGGTGACAAATATGGAAAACGTGGGAGGGGATCAGAAAAGGTTCGAATAAATATAGATATGATTAACATTATTAAATCGCACCAATTTGGTAGAATTTGTATGGTATGGATAAATTTCCAAATATATTGAGGCGATTAGAATTCTATCTATTGTAATTACTTTTAATAATACTATTAATTATATTATTTACAATCCGAAGCTTTGATACGGGCTTTTATGTTTGGTCGTTAATGGATTTAACTACTAACTAAACATTTGTAGTCCAAGAAGTTTTTTGAGCTAGATAGACCAGCCTTTTGATTTTATTGAGAGTAAAACATACTTGTGACCAGGTGGAGTTTTGCTGGAAAGATCAAAAACTTTTCACACTACTTCGAGGTTTTAAGCTTATTGAAAACTTTAAATATATTTGTTTTTTTTTTGTGCTTGTGATCTGAACTTTAAACCCTAAATAAAAAGCAGTGCCAGTGCCTCAATTGTTAAGTAGAATGCACCAATTAGCAGGTGAATGCGAGTCCAGCTCCGAAATATTTATGTAATCTCATCAATTCACGTCTCGACTCCTATACTATAAATCATGCAAACCACAGAATATACGTACGCCCACATTATGTGCGTATGTTACAGAATAAATGCCCCACAGAAATGGTTAATAGTACGGCATTCACAAATCACAAAGCATTACATAATAAATAAGTTTTTATATTGTTGTGAACATTGGCATTCCATTAAAATACATTTAATTAATGTTGTGTTTGTAAGACTAATGATGCCGCTTGCTGGTTTAAAAAGACAATTATACATTTGAAATCGATTTTGATAACAAAATTTTAATTTATTATTTTAGAAGGTACAATAATTTTTTACGATTTTACACTAATAAAAAAAAATTTGTTGTGTTGCGTTTATTTACGTGCCACAAAACTTAAGCCGTAGTTAACCTGAAATATTTGATTTCATGAAAACGTTGTTTCAGATTGATTAGTGCCGAAGTTTAATAGCAAATCATAACTCAACGTTTAATACCTCAATGAGATAAAATCATGTTACTTAAGAATTAATTTATTTAGGTACTATAACAACAAGTTTAAACCCTAGAAAAAGTTTTAGACACGTATTTCTATATAATTCTAGTGCTAAACAGTGGTGCGTTTAAGATTAAAACCAACGTGCAGTTTCTATTTCTTAATCCTCAGCTTCTAAAATAATGTCCATTCTGAATTTAGTTTTTTAAATCAATGTCGATCAGAATTTATTCTGTCGTTACAAAAATGAGCTCACGATCATTATCAAGTGGTTGATCCCAGTCGCTTTCAAAAACTTTATAATTTGGAAAGGTGGCTATGGTAGTCTGTTCGACGTAGTATCAATGTGTGCAATAATAAACTACTGTGTTCACCCCACATAAACTATAAAAGTTATTTCGACAGAAACAACACACTCCTCATTTCAGCAAATGCTTTCGCTCAACAAGGTTACATCTATATATCAAAGGGCTGAGCAGGCATAGCAGCATTTAATTTGCCTCATTACAAAACCTGCAGACTATTCTTATTCCTATTTTTACAGCATTGAGGTGCTCATTTAGGGAGTAATACTAAGTTAGCACACTCGTTAAGATGCATAACTAGACCCTATTAAGTAATAGAGCTTCAACCTTTTCCTAGCGACCACACAGGATGCAATTATTGCGTGCTCTTAACACCAGTGCACATTTCCTTTTCTTGTGTCGAGATAATAAGAAAATATATGGAACAAATTACGTTAATTTAGTTCTTACAGTAGCTAATACCGCCTGAAGGCGAATGTTAGCCTTTGCAGAGTCTAGTCTGCTGTTTATACCAGGTAAGAAGGTTTGAATACATCCTTATTAATTTTAGTGTGACTCTATACAACTATTAGATCACGATACTTAAAAGAACTTTACATATTCATTGTGTTGTTTAAGTCTAATAAGCTACTTAATAGAGGATGTCATCAATTCAATTGCATAACCGTCCGTCCGGGTGTAAATTTTATTTAATGACTCCGAAATATACGATAAGACCTCTATTTAAGTATTTTTCATGTGTTGTACAGTTAATAGTAAATTAATACGAGTTTCTAGTATGGAAATGAATCATAATCAATTTCAAAAATAAATAGATCAAAGATGCAAAACTATTTTGTGTTAATAGTGCATTTAAACAACCATCCACTTCCTACATATTGGAAGCATTCATTGGCAAGTAACTTCCTATATTGGCCTTTGAAAAGAAATAAAATATTTTACCTAATTATATTATAATAGAACAGCAGATGATACTATTCCTGGCGACAACTTTTCAGGAAATGAAAACCTTGCTGAAAAGAGTAGAAGACGAGAGTAACGCCATGGGACTTTCTATAAACATGAATAAAACAAATTTCCTGTGCGTCGACCGTGCTGGATTACTCGATAGAGCTACTAACACCATTGCAGATGTTGAAGTTATCGACAGGTTTATATATCTTGGGTCTTGTATCGCAAATGACGGCAGTTGTGTACAAGAAATAAAGCGCAGAATTGTTATGGCGAAGGATGCGATGACTCGACTGGAAAATATTTGAAGAAACCGCTGAGTAAGTCTAAGGACCAAAATATGACTTGTTCGTGTCTTAGTGTTTCCGATATTTATTTATGGTGTCGAAACGTGAAAAATACTTGCTAGGGAAAGGCAAAGAATAGATGCATTCGAAATGTGGTGCTAGATGTGGATGATGCGCATTCCGTGCACCGCCAGGCGTACAAATGTTATATTCTTGACCAACTTAAAGTAAATACCGACTTTCCACCGGTTGCCGGTGGACCGACTGTCCAATTAAAGAAAAAAAATTATAAGTCTTTGTCGCGTCTTTTCATACTTTGGCCATATAGCAAGACGATGGGACAACTTATTTGAAGACTAATCATAGTCGGAAAGGTAGAGGGGAAAAGAGCCAGAGGGCAATCCCCGGCTAGATGGTCAGACTAAATAAGGGTTCCAAGATGTATTGAGGATGGCGACAGATAGGGACCGCTGGAGAGATTTCATTCGTTCCCATGTGATCGCAATATGTAGCGATCACGATCTTCAGTCATGAAGGACCGACCAGAGAGAGAATAGCGGATTGATATGTAAAACATTGTCTCGTTATTGTCTCAGATGTACTTATATTTAATATGATGGTTTCAACTTACAACCATAACGAGAAGAGAAAATTAGTTCCAAAACATAATTAATAATTGGATAAATCATATTTTGCCAAAGAAAAATGACATTTATTGCGCATGCTCTTGATCCTCAAAGGCTAAAAATTTTATAATCTTAAATACAAAATGGATTTTATATGGGTACGAACGAATTGAAAAAATGAGTTCCTATAACAATATTACTCGTATACCAAAGACACCGTTTCTATCATATTATTTCAAAATATAATTTGAAATTTAAAATAAATATTTAACGATATTCCTATTTAAAAGATTAAAGACAAATCTTTTGTACCTTTTTACCTCTTTTTTTTTATAGCTTGAGTTCAGCAGACAGGCAAACGGCCCACCCTGGCAGGTGGTCACCGTCGCCTATGGACGTTTGCAGCACCAGAGGCACCACCAACGCGCTGCCGGTCTCGAAGAAATTTTATAACGCCTTTTTTGAAGAACCCCATATCATACCGCGCTGAGAAAACCTCAGCCGGAAGCTCATTCCAGATCCTGAGAGTACGCAACATGAACGTTCTGGAGAACCGTTTCGTACAGGAAAGAAGAGGCTCCAAGAAATGGGGATGAACACCCAGCCGATGGCGGGCAGTGCGGTGGTAGAAAGACGACGAGGGCACCATCCTAAATACTTCTTCAGAACACTCCCCGTTGTACAAACGGTAGAATACGCAAAGAGACGCAAAGTCTCTCCGAAGTCCAAGCCTATCTAAACCGTCTGTGAGCATGGGATCACCGACAACACGAACTGCGCGCCGTTGGATCGAGTCTAAGGGATTGAGCTGACAGGCCGGTGCACCAGCCCATAAATATGAGCAGTACTCCATATGCGGTCTGACCTGTGCTTTATATAACACAAGCCGTTGCCTTGGACTGAAGTACTGCTTGGACCGGTTTAACACACCTAGCTTTTTGGAGGCAACCTTAGCTTTTCCCTCCAATTGTTCCCTAAACTGCACATCATTCGTGATGTCGACACCAAGGATCCCAATACTACTTGCAATGGAAAGAGAGGTTCCTTGAAACTGTTTAACTGATAACTTCTTTACTGTCACAGAAGTATACGTCGCACCAAAAACAGAAATAGAAGGATTATTATAGTAGATATTATGCTTTGAAGAGTAAATTTCACGTGGATACATATTCCATCCATGTAAAAGTTTTATTATTCCTCTAAGTAGAAGCGTAAACTTTTATCCACTATGTTCGCACTACGAGATGTAAGATAAATATTACGTGCTTGCAATGCATTCCTTTTTTAACATACTATATAAATATCCAATCTTTTAAGTTACTGTTATTAAGCTAGTTGTCGCGGAACAATCAGAAACGTAACGGGCTGTCATTTTGAAGATATTATCACATTTTTTGACAGCAGCAGATTGTAAGGTCATGATCCTGTACATTTTTGATATCAATTTCGTGATTGAATGCGGAATTCGGTCACTCAGTTCCGAAGATCATGTGTCACGAAACTTTTTGCTATATAAGACGATCTCCATGGCTCTCGTGCATTTTACATTAACCTATTCAATTTAATTCTTAGTAGACTACTTCTAATGAACATAGATCCTAAAAGTGGTGGCTATACGTCGTATAGGGTGATGTGCGTGCCAATGGACTGACTAACAAAGATGCCGAAGACCGTGCGAAGTGGAGAAGAATCCGTAAAAGGGCGGAGAAAGAATACTGACCTCTGCGGCCAGGGTCTGCCTGTCGTAAAAGGCGACAAAACAACCCACCCTTGCTAAGTGATAGGGCCCCAAGCCCGTCTGGATGGCGACCTTAGGTCTTATGTATGCCGCCATAATAACTTTGTGTTGTGTTGCGGCATTAGTGTCCCAAGTTCCTGGACCCTTATGGGACAGCAACGTGTTCACGATGCCACTGGCGTTGCAAACACACATAGGAGATGGTAACTTCTAAATTGTAAATGAGCCGTCAGCCTGTCTGTTGTGCTACAGCAATAAAAAAAAGCAAATTAAGCGGAAAGTGGACCCCGGGTACCTAAGCGGAAGTTTAGGTTGCGACCGGGAACTAACGCTAGGATAATGATAACTTCTAAGGAAATAATTTTAGAATATTTTCAATTTTACTATAGCATAATCGTTATATAAGTCATATAGGCTACCACATCTCATCGTCGATAAAATCAATACCGGTTTAATACAAAGCTTTCATTTTCTCCACTATTGATTCCATAAGATAGGAAATACGTAGCTAAATTTGGTTTTTGAACAACTGCCGTCTGAACTCCAACTTCAAAAGAAGAGACCTGACGGTACTCTTCCTTTGTTATCGGTAGGTAAACTAGAAGAAAGAGTAATTCCTAAAAACCCTTGGAAAGGGCTAAACCTTTTAGCCCTGGTTTCTGTCCTGGGCCACATAACATAATAATCACTTGCTAGTTAAAATTTATTAAATATAAAGATTAGAAACCAAAATACAAAACATTAGATACCGCGAGCTTGGCTATAGACTTTGTATATTCAAGTAATGTAATTTTTTATACCATCAATAAAATTTGCTTAAAAAAGTTAAGTTCTTTACGAACTCGTTTTCTTTAAAGAGTCTTATAGTTCTGTTTGCAGTCTATCTGAACCGGAACCAATTAAACTACACAGTTGCCCTGGGCCGTTCAGAAAACGTGCCATATCAGCAGCTCGGTCGTTTGCTCCCGAATACCGTAAAACAGTTTCCGAACGAGTCACTGCCAGCAAACGGTTACCAATTGTTAAAATCGCATCAGTATCATTCTTTTGTCGGATCGCTATTTCTTCGGATAGATTGATTTGAGATACGTACAAGCACAATGCTAGATTAGAAGCGAGGGAAGTGCCGTCTCGTTTAATTGAATACCGATTGATATTCGTTCGATCCCGTTCAAATTGATTTCTGAGAAACGAAGCATTTCGATGTTGTTAGATACATCCCTATTCATGGTAATAGAATTTAAACTTCCTTATACATGTGTAGTAGGGTTGTTAAGGACGAAACAATGATGTTAAAATTTGTCTAGAAGAATGGGCCCATCAGTAAGGCATTGTAAAGGACAATGCATAGATTACTTTTGCTTGTTTATAGAAAGCAAAGCGTGAGCGCGCTCCATTTCTGATCTAAGGGTCAGACTGCTATCGCTGGGATCTTTAGACAAAACTAAACTAGAACAGGAGTCTGAACATCCTGTGACAATACTCAACAGCATATTTCGTGCTTCGAATTAAAAGCTTCCGATACAACTGGAATAAATGGCTTGTAAGAAAAAGATGAGAGTTACTTAAGATATTGGTCGTAGCGGCAACAACCGTACACTACACTATTTGGAGTAAATGTAATATTCCAATATCCATTACTATTAAGTAGTTGACAATATTATTTAAATAGCAATATAAATAGTTTTATATAGTAATAAACTTTTATTGACTTAGAATTATGCTTATTTCTTCTTTAATTTTCAATAAAATATATCTATATAGGTATATTAAAAAATAGATATCTATGAAGAGATTATAAACATACTTTTCAGTTAATAATTAAAACACGAGCTAAATGATAACTGCTTACTAGTTAAAAGGTTTTATCATTTATTAGCCATACCCGTCTGCTTTGCAGGTCGAATAACAGAAAAAGGTAAGTCAAACAAATATGAGAAGTATTCGTAAAAATGTGCGTTCTTGCCCCACTTCTCCGTAGCAAGAAAACACACATCACTAAACACGTAGTGCTTATAAAAATCGTTGTTTCTTAAAACTTTAATAACTTTATAGTAAATGACGATATCGTAATATTTTTTTTAGTTATAGGTCAAGTGTGTACGAAACAAAAGTTTGAAAATTTAATTAGAATCTATCCATTAGTTTTGCTCTAATGCGCGCACAACTGCAAACCTCTATCACTTTATTAATATACATATGTCAAAGATCAAACATTTCATTTACGGAGACAATTGTTTAAGGTAAAACATCGAAGAATCCATACCAATCAAAACTAACACCTAGCTGATAATAATTAATTTAATTTGTAAACTAAATACCGTTTGTTTCATAACCGTTCAAGATATTTATTGGAAACATCTCCATGAATCCTAATGCGCGGTATACACGCGCTAGACGAATTAGAACACGCTATACATAATAACAATAAATTAAATAGCTCTTTGAAACCGCCAATAGTCATGAAATCTATCGGTCCGTTTGAAAATGGCTCTTGGGCAATAATCCATTGAAGATGTATGCGATCACTTTTACTGTTATCCAATTTGGAGCGCGGTGAGGTCGGTTTCCGCTTTTACACGGTTTGTGGGCACGCGGTTTAAGGCATATTGTGCTCCTCCCCGTGGCATTGAACACCATGTCAAGGAACACTGACACAAATACCCAGCTATCGATGGCTCTAGTGATAAACTATTTTATATTTGTCGCGATTTTGATATTGTAAAAGCAAAAACCACAATTTCACAAATTGAATATAAACTACAATAAGTTTAATAAGTTTATTTGCAAAATATACAGTGTAGAACCATCTATTTAATTGTTATCATCCAATTTATTAATACTAGTTGCACCCAAATCTTGAACTTTCTAAACCCGAACTTTTTGACGAGATTTTCTTACACGTAAGAGAGTGATTTCTCATCGATAAGTATGTTAAATGCACAACTACCCGTCCACCGAAACAATAAAGATACCAAGAAACAAATGAAAAAGTTACAATAAAAATACTAACAATTATAATGTAAGAGAGCAGTTCTTAATACTTTTCTAGCTTCAAATATCTCATTGGGTATTTGTAAAACAAAAGCCTCCGATTTTACGCTATCTATTCTAAACATTCAGGCCATGAAGAACTGTTTCGAATTAGAAAAGTTATTGTTTATTTGTTTCGAAATCACTCAAATTTGATTCATGTCTAAATCATCACAGACAAATGTAGATGTAGCTTACTAGGCCATACTGATGTAAAGACTAATCATGATAATTATACTCGTACATGATATGTATTTGAAAGCAATTGGCATAATTTTTATTGAAAAAAGCTCTGATCCAATTATAATTGTTAGACTACATGTTTTAGTGTTCAATAGTATATATAGTATATGTAATTCTTATTTTATTATAGAAGTCTTAGACGGAATCCCTTAATGGATTCAGAATTGTATCTTACAGGTGGTTCGTCTTTCAAACCATTTTGTATTTATTAAATAATGCTTGATTTGTCTTCCTAAGAAATGATTCTGTTTAAACGCCAGAAAAGAAAACCATGATCCAGAGCTTCATGGGCTGTATAACAAATTGGCGCATCAGCTATTGACATGGGCCGCGAAAGTATATATTTAGACTCCGATTACTCTTATGGTGATTTTTGTAAATAAGCACTGTAAACTAGACTACCGTCTTCTTTTTCCTGCCCTTATTCCACATTATATGGAGTTGGCACAATATTTTCTCTTTTTCCACTCTCCTCTGTTAGCTGTCATCTCAACATTCACACCCCTTTTCACCATATCATCCTTTACGCAATCCATCCATTTTTTCTTTGGTCTACCTCTCTTTCTGTATCCATCCACTTCTTCCCTTCGTATTATATGGCCATTCCACGCTTACTTTTTAGTTTTTGAACCACTGACGCTACTTTCAAACTTCCTCTAATTTCTAATTGTATCCAATTTCGTATTGTACACATAATTCGCATCTCCGCATCATATAACATCCTATCATAGAGTGTATAGAATAAAAAATCTCAACAATACATTTCCACAGTTACGTCAGTACTTATAAACGAGATATCGATAATTTCCTTACCTGAACGAAGCAGCTTGACAATCTGGTTCCTCTCGACACCATCCTTGACACTCGTAGAGCGACAAATTTCGCACTGTGTAATATGCTGTTCCACTGAAGTCCACATCTGTTAGCTTCTCGAATGCGATTCGACCTATAATATAAATATTTTCGATAACAAGTCACTCATTTAATCGCATCCGAAGATTTTACTTTCGTACCTGGAGTATCATGCTGGCCATTTTTTAATTATAGGGCGCGTGACTTAATATCGGTACTTTATTATGACACTTTGTACTGTGCAATCATAATCAGTCCGAGAAAGCAATTTGGCTAAATCAGTCTATTAGTTTTAGATTTAGTAGTGACTTCTCATTGATGAGTCAACCTCGAAAGAAATATATTTTTAATGCGTGTGATCTATATTGGCCTTTTATTAGAACTCTTTTGAAAATTCTCCCGGCCTGGATACATATTGTATGACGATATGTGTTCCAATTAGATTACATATGATATGAAGTACTGATTCATTTATTTAAAAGATATTTCCAATTACCACACTTTTTTTGTCAAGAGTATCATAACAAATGTCATGAGATTTATAAAATATCGCACTTACTCAGCACAGATGTAGCTTGCAGCAGTATAAGCGCTACAGGCGCTAACTGCAGCGCCTTGCTCCTCATTACGACTGAACCAACACCTGCAAAAAAGAGAACATTTAAACTAAAACAAACAATTGAAGAGTTCTACATAGTACATATTTTTTATTATACTCGCTAATAAATGCTAGTCGATCTTATAAACAATATAAACTTAACCATTCTGCGAAATATATTTCGCATATAATATATTATATGTATAAACTTAACATTTGACAAACCCAGTCCATTAATACTACTCGTATCATCGTTATAAATCGCTAGCCTACATATGTATTAGATTTTTCTTTGTCTTCTTGTCACACGCCAATTTGTTTTAAGCGTGCAGTCATCATTTATAATTGTCATACCATTTTAAATACAACAAGCAAATACATTAAAAAACATTACAAGAAATTGTTAATTATCTGTATCACCTATATTAATAACTATTTCTATTTTAGTACAGTCAATTATACCTAGTCAGGTCATAAATTCTGTCACATGTTTAATGTAAAATAATTGTAACAAGTTTATTAATTATGTAACCATTCATATACCAAAATGAACTTAACAAAACATAGATTCTTATGACATTAAAGTTTATTCAAAATGACCTCCGTGATTTTGAATACAAGTCTTCAATCTGCGCGGCCAGTTGTCTATCGCAGCACGAACGAGGTCCATGTCAATATCGGCGGCTGCCTTAATCAAGGATGTCTTGAGTGACTCCAAATTGGGATGAGGCTTTGAGCAGGCCTTTTCCTCCAAGTGTTGCCATATCTTGTAATCTAACGGATTCAAATCTGGACTGGAGGAGGGCCAGTCTTCGTGCCGGATGAAGTCGATTTCACGCGCCGCCAGCCAGTCGTGTGTGCTCTTCGCTCTATGAGCTGGCGCCGAATCTTGTTGGAATACCCAGTGCCTGTTATTGAACATGGTATGAGAAACAGGTTCCACAAGGTTCGTCAGGACTGTATTTTGATACACAACAGCATTCGTTTTTACACCTTTCTCACAAAAATGTACCTCTGTTAAGCCCCAATAAGAAACTCCCAACCATACCATGAGCGAGGATGGAAAATGACCTCGTTGGACACGCGGAACACGGTTGCTCGCTTCTTCACTGCTGTGTGCGTACACCTTATCATTTTGTTTGTTGTAGCTCTCTTCTACGGTAAACATTTTTTCATCCGAAAAAAGAATTTCCCGATATTTTTTCCCGCGTACCGCTTCAACAAAGCGCGGCATCTCTTCAGTCTCAGGTCCATTAGACGAGCATTCAAACGATGTCCTGTTTTTCTTCGATATGCCCGAAGCCCTAAGTCTTCATTTAACACCCTTTTCACCGTGGTTCTGCTTAACCCCATCTGAAGGGCCAACAGTTTCTGCTTACGTTTGGGATTTCTTTGAATTCGTGCCTTCACAGCTTTTATCACTGCTGGAGTCCTAACAGACCGAGGGCGACCACTTCTTGACCTGTCATCTACACTAGAGTCTTCATTGTATCGTTTGATGGTACGATAAACGAATCTTTTGGTAATATTCAAATTTTTCAGTATGTTAAAAATTTGAATTGGCGCGTAACCGCAACAATGCAACGCAATAACTGCAACACGGTCTTCTTTAAGCGTCCACTCCATATTTAAAAATGAGTAAAATTCTAAAAGTTATACATTTTTATTTTCATGAACAATTCGAAATTCGAATTCAATAAACTTTTTTGTGGCCAGCATTCTAAAAGAAAAGTTTTTACTGTGTGACAATACTTATGACCTGACTAGGTACTTAATGTAAAAAGCTAACTTAAATATGGAGACAATCATACACATTTGTTATAAGACTTTATTCTCAAGAATGAAAATTAAAATACATTTGCAGAGTTAATTTCAAAAAATATTACAAAAGTATTCAAATTAAAGTTCGAAATACGTAGAAAAACATAAAAGTTTAAAAAAGACTTGTAATTGTCAACCATTTAAGAGTTCAGTATTACGAAGTGTAAAAAAGATAAAAAAAAACAAGATCACGACTCTTTTATGCGCAATATAAAGATCAAGGTAAGGAAACATAAAAAATATACACAAACTTAATAGAAAGTATGACAAAAAGAATAGGTATGTACTATATTTAAGGCTTTGAAAAACGCCTCGTCCTAATTTCGGCACGTGCTCATGCTTTATCTATTATGATTCTGTACTACTGCCATGACTGTTCAATAAAAATATTTACCAACAGTAATTTCACGTAATAAGATCAAAAAAGATTTTTTCTCGTATGTTACCCAGATTAAGAAGTTTTACACTATGAATTTAAATATTTATAATAAACCATCACCCCATAAATTTTATTTGTGGAAATATTTAGCGCAGTGTTTTTATTTAGATAATTATTCAGTGCCCTTTATTATTTGTTTACATATTAAAATTCGTTATTTAGACACTTTTCATTACAATTCAACTTAAAAAATGTAAACGGAATTTTACTGTCATTCTGATGTTCTTCTTCTGTCTCTGTCTATGTTAATATGTCAGTCATATTTTGTTTTCTTCAAGTCTCGTGGGCTTTTTAAAATCGACGTGAAATCCTAATTTGCAACATTACTTGTAAACTTATATTCTTCATTGTATTAAAATCTGTTCACGTATTTATTATTGGCAATATTCCTAATGGGCATTTGCCCAAATACAGGTTAATACCAGTCGCTGCTTGGACCCATGAAAGCCAATAGGAAAGTGAGTGACACAAATTTTCATTACTTTTTTGCATTGCAATATCGCTTTCACTTGTCTTTTATCAAACATCAATGAAAGAAGATTAAACGAGAAAGTACGATTGTTGTATCGTAGGTACATATTTAATACATTTTCTATATATCTAACAAACAGAGCTACTTTCATTTTATCTGTTTTATGCATGAATAATCAATATTAATTTTATTTAAACTTATTTTCAAGCACTTATTGATAGCATTAACATGGCATGATTGTCATTAAATACACTTTTCTTTACTTCAGTTATATATGCAGTTTCTTTTGATGCGTAATACTGACAGTTACAAATTCAACAGGAGAGCAATATTTGTACAACACGTGAACTCTTTAGTCTAGTCGCAATCCATTTGAACATACTCTTTTGTTTATATCTCAAACTCAAAAGTTAATACGAAATGTTAGCTTTATTTAAAGCTAACATCTCGTACGTAATGTAAGTCTCGCTAGCATACCCGCCACGGTTAGGATTGGCGGGTTACACATATAGGTTATCTCCGTACGTGCGTAGGTTTATTCGCGATGTTTTTCTTCACCGTCAGTATCTGGAAATTATGTTATGGATGCACATCACACAACAGAAAGTGCCCAAGCGGTATATACCATCAGACTCGGCATCTGATACCACTAAATTACCATATAGGTTTCGCATCACAATATCAGTATAAAATGTCAGTAACAAGTATACATGGTAAGTTATCCACCAATCCCGTTATTATTGAAATCCACGAAGACCATCGGAGAGTACAAGTAATAAAACAAACATGGAGAATTGAATGTATTGTGTTGGATTCAAGCGCAACCGATACGGATTTACGTTTAACGTACTGATTCTTTGAGGTGTGATCATAAACTTAAATAGTATTTGAGTGTACCGCTATTTTAATTTGGGTTGCTTTCTCAAAAGTCGCACAATTAAATATATTACTTACTGTGCTCATCCGGTTCAATAAATAAATAAATGGACATGAGAACGGCGCAATTCAATGCAGTTATTTTATAAGGGCATCCGATATAACTTTATTGGATTACATTAAGATTATTTACGATAGTGTTAATAGCAGAATTTAATTGAGGGAAGTGATATTGCATAAGCTATATCTAACTACTCTAATAGGTGTGTATATTACGAAATGGATTTTCGAACTTAAGTATATAATTTTAAAAGGTGCAAAGTTTTTCATAGCTAGAGTTCAGCAGATAGGCAAACGATCCATGCGATAGTAGGTGGTCACCATCACGTATAGACGTTTGAGATACCAATGAATTGCCAACTTGCTTCCGGCCTCGATATAGGAAATATTGGAAAAGCATGGATTTTAGAGGTAAACTTAGATCTGTACTTTCTCAGCACCAGGATCATCATTATTGACATTAAATGTCAACACAACCAAAATAATTTATATTTAAGAAGTTAATTATTATTTTCATTTATGTAAATTCGTTTATTACAGGGGAAATGAGTACAAATACCTAAAATACATTTATCACAAAACTAATAGAAAAAAGAAGTTGCAACGTGCTACAATTTTCTAAAACTTATAATTTTATTTCCTAATTCTCAAACAATAGAACATTTAATATTTTATTTTATTTTTATTTATTTGGGAAACATACAATTACTTATTATAAAGAAAATATAAAAATTAACAAATCAGTAAAGTTTCCACTTATAGGTAATACACATATTTGCATCACCCAATAGAACAATAGTGATGTCATAAAATTAAAATTACAAAATACATTAAAAAGAATTGAGAGATCTAAACATATACAAACAATACTTAATACTTTAGACATTTGCATAATTCGATTATTATTATTATTATTTTCACTTCAAAACATTTTAAAAATCGGGATTCGACATTAGATCGTTAAATCCAGTCGTTAACAGAACTAATTACATTCAAAACCAATTTTTTTAAATAAACTCCTCTTGTATGTTATTAATAGAAACTTAACTATTGATAATTCGTTGAATATGCATAACTTGATTGCAATGGGTATAATTGCTCATGTACCCATTAAATGCTAACAACCGTGACTATATGTGGTGATATACAGAATTCTTCTAAAACATGACTTGCGGTACTCCAGGACGGAGTGAATTAATTGGAAGTGTAATCATCAGGGTATAAAAAATAATAGGTAAACGCAATTTTAGGTCAAACACCCACAAACAAATTCCTCTCGAATAAAATATCTCTATGAATTATTACAAATAGTTTTCTTGGGTGTGTTTATCTGTCAATTTGTATTTATATGTTCGGGAAAATTCCCTGCAATACTAATTTTTCACTGAGTGCGGAGAACATGTCAAATTCATGTTATAATATATTGTATATTATAAAATATTATGATTTAATGAGCAATACTTTAAATTTAACCTACTCCAACTTACTCCAAAAGTACTTTGTGTCACATAAATATATGATTAGTTCTTATGGTTACGAACTGCAAGTCTTGCTCATATTCGAACGACAAAGGAGTACACCATTAAAGTAATGATGATTAGGGATTTAATTCGGTCTAAACATACATGAAATAAAGAGCTTGTGTTAGAAATTGACCCAGGTTCCAATATCCCCATGTGGACAGCAGCACATTAGCGATGACCCTAGGGTCGCAAACATCCATAAATTGCGGTAACTGCTTACTATTAATTAGGCCTTCAAACTATCTGCTGTTCTTCAGGAATAAAACAACATTAATAAGTCTGCAATATTAGTAGTTAGGATTACTAAGGAGGACCTAGAAGCCGTTAATATCTTAGGAATGAACGAGTAGTATCGATCAGTTCTATGCTAGAATACCTTACAGGAGCGTAAATCAATGTCGGTTTGTTTGAACACTATCATAAAAAGTAAGAGGCATGTTTCCAACAATTCATTATTAATATATTATTTAAAATAATTGAACAAGTCGTTTAATTACGACGAAAATTACGACTTATAATTCCATGAACTGATAAGGCAAATAAGGTAAATTATATTCAAAATGTATGTGAGATCACAGGTTCTCAGTCGCAGGAGTCTATTACCATTAGCTGATATTTCACGACCGTGTCGTATACCTAAATATGGCGGAACGAGCGCAACAAATGCCTCCGGTACTGTTATTTCACCTATAACACCGTGCAAATACAATGGCTCAACCAACATACTCGCCCTGCGGAACATTGTTCCGATGGTGGTTTTTCATTGTTTACACAATAAATTGTTGCAATTTAGATACAGTGTTTTATTTGTTATTGTGTGAATGGTACTAAATTCTTGTTATCCGTTATGTATTTTCAACATTTTTATAACGGCCCAGTTTCATATCATTACACTACTTTAGCGATTTGTTTTAACTTTTTACAAGTGCGAATAAGGAAAATTGTATAACTGGTATAATTTACTTTTTTATATGGAACTTACTGCAGGTATTTATACTAAAACGTACAATATATGGCACATATACAGGCAATATATGGCACATCTTATCTTATCTTATTTTTGGGGACGAGAAACATCTCGGACACTTCGACCCAATGGGATCTTTTGTGTTCCCCTAGATAGCAATCACTCCTCTCCAATCTCATTGAAAATTTCCCTCATGAGCCTAACAATGAGGTATGGAGATAGGAGCCTATAGTCTTCCGGTGTTGGATATCCTACCCCCAAAAGATTCATTCGCCTCCTGGCCAATGCATCACATGTACATAGTAGGTGTTCCATGCGTTCTGTATGTTCCCCACACAACCTGCACATGGGTGTCGCGGTTAGACCCATCTTCATGAGCATGTTGTTGGTTCCAAAGTGCCCAGTAAAGGCTCCAAGCAAGTAGCGTATTTGCCCCCTGCTCATGTTCCAGATGGATCCTCGTGCTTTGTACGTGGATCCCAAAAATTTTTTGGAGTGTTCCAGACCGATTCTAGTCAGCCAGTGTTATTGTTGACTGCGGTCTGCAAAATCCCTGAATGTGGCTTTCACGAGGCTAGTCGGAATGCCTACACATGGTTCCGGACCCATAAAATCATTAGTTGAGCCCTCTCTTGCCAGTTCATCTGCCATTTCATTGCCATGAACTCCCTCGTGTCCCGGGAATATATGGCACATACACATAACAGGCTACAAAAACCTCAACGTGACGGCCACGACCACTCTGGCATAGTGTAACGCCAAAGAAGAAGATACAATATATAAAGTGACAAAATATTAATATTAAAATTAATATGAAGTACGTGATGAATACTCCTGACTGCTCACAGTGACTGGTTAAGGATTAAGATAAAAAAAATACAATGTGCCAGCAATCTACAAACGTACAGAATTAACTGAAGATGTTAGATTTACTGCACGATAGTGGTTTTGTTCTATTGCATTAAGTATTGCTTTATAAATTCACAATTTATCTCTTCATAGTTTAAAATCATAATAAAATCAACTTACTGACATTATATTATAAAAAAAATATGACTAAACTCTATTAGTAACTGTTTTGAGATGCTCCGATTAAGTCCGTTATTCCATATCTTAAAAGCAATTAAAGCCATATGTGACGTGTTGATGTAACGCGTGTGACACATAATAATCATAACAGTTATATCACAAGCGCAGGCGCACAGCATGAAGTATGGCAGACGCAGCCACCGTGCCGCGCGGTAACAAATTGCCTAATTTAACGGTGTACCCCACTCTATAACGTCGCAGCATTTCTACCGTCGTGAGGTATAATCACGGGATCTACTCTTAGGATAAAGATGCCAATTAATAATGAAAGAAAACAGTAACTGGCACACTGGTAACACACTTCATAATAATAAAGCACATGAAAGATGATATTTTTATAATGGAGTTAAAATGGCCTTTTTTAAGCATATTTAAGGATGGTGACTTACAGTGGCCATAATTCTACTTGTTGAGATATACTAGGGTAACACTATTCTGTTTTCTGACTAAAACAACCAGAAGTAGAAAAAATATAATCAAGGATTATTGTTACCTTTCTAAATAAAAAACACTTCTTGCTTTTATTTCAAAATACAACTGTTAAAAGCGCAATGAACATAACGATGATTCGAAACATTTATAAAAACATTAGAAGCATTTGTTTTCGCTGACTTTAAATGGTCAAGAATAATTGATATCTTTTAAATGGTCCAGAAACAAATTGCTGAACATTAAATTTAACAGGTAACTGTGATAGATATTCTCTGACACCTTATCGTTAACCTACCTTTACGACGTTCATAATATACGTTTTTGAGAATTATTCGAGAATATTTGTATTATTTATTGTTAATGCCGGTCTTATTATATTAAATAAACACTGTATTTACAGATAATGTGAAAAAAATATTTTAATGTGACTAAATATATAAGTAGTAGGTTGTTGTGCTTGGAATGTAGTGATAAAAGACTATAAATCAGAAATAGCGATAAAAAGACGCGAAAAGGCAGTGATGATGTATTTAATATAATATGCAACACCTGTTCACGGCCTAAAACTATCCTTAAATTTTAAATGAATTATATTTATTTATGTCCATTACAGTAGGTATGACTCAGGAATACACAAAATCTAGCTCCGTATTTTTTTTGTAATTACTGTCATTATACTAATAATTTTTATAGGACTAGATGCATAAATAATATTATACTGCAACTTGCGTTCTCACGTATTCTTCATCCAGGTAGTCTTAATTCACGGGAAATGATTAAAAAATGATTACACATATCAAACCCAATTATTCGTATAAATAACAGATTGCGTTATCTACTATACTCAACAAATAATGACCAGTGACCGTGTGAAAACTGGACGGGGAATAGAAAATTATCTCAAATGTGGGTTTGGTTGTAAACCATGATGTCATACAGCTTTATATTTTTGTATACATATTTTAAGTTAGTTTTAAGTATCTGTATGCAATAAAGAGTTTTTCATTCATTCATGATTAACAATAGGAAAATAATTTCAAGTTCAATACAATGTGTTTGATTAGAAATACTTACATCCAAATAAATTTAGTTTCTAAATTATATTCCCAAATTCAAACTAGAATTTAAATTGACTCCGTATTGTTTAATAAAGACGATTAGCAAGAAAGGTATGCTACGACCAAAATATAGAATATAGGTCCAATTTCAATTCTATATTTATCTGTGGAACAGTTTTGATGATAGCAATTCTATCTCATCATAAATAGAATGAATAAAATAGTTTTTATTACACAAACTAAATTCATTTTCAACTGTGTTTAATCCAACAAACCTGTGTAGGTCATTTAAAAAGAAATACTGACCTAATACAATCTTTATTGTCAAATCACGTTCCTAATGAAGGCTTTGAACTCGTATGCGTTAGAAGTGGCTTCGAGAGTAAATATTTGAATAGCGCGAGTCATCACGACATCGAGTCTGGTTTAAAGGATTGAAGGAAGCTGGCGTCATATATTTTATTATTGAGTATTTCATTGATATTTTTACATAGTTTTTCTATAATCGTTAAAACTTAATGTAAAGTATAAGTTAAATATAGATATACAATTTACTTAAACATATTTTTAATATGTTTTAGCGACATACATTTTAAAAATAATTAAGATTACATTCTCGTAAATAATAGACATAAGATTAAAGGTGTATACACCACTAAAATACAAATAAGGAAGATGAGTGTAATATTTTATGTAAAAAATCACAAATATGTTACATATAAATAAATAAATAAATAAATAAATAAATAAATAATAAATAAATTGTTTATTGACATATATAAAAATCCATAACAATTAAATCATTGGTCCCCAAACTAGATTGACCTGTATCTTGGGGACCCGATTCCGATTGATACAATATAATCTATGAATTTACGTAAAACTAAGCTTATTTCTTATTTCTATGTTCTTAGTCTAAAGGTGCACATATATCCGGCATAATGGCTTTGCAGATATAAACTTAACGGTTGTACAATTTTACAGAATAAAATGATTAGGTCAAAGTGATATATTTTATATAAAACTTGTATCTAACATTTTTAGAATTTCAGCACTCAGTGGTGTCAATACTGAGACATCTGTACCACATAGCAAGTCAAGTACCACGAAAGTAGAAATTGTATGATAATTTTAGAGATCTTTTGATGAGACCGGTGGGGTCAAAGCGCACGTGCCTGTCCGCCTTCTTTCCGCATAAAATATGCCCACGTACAAAATAAGTTGCTATCTAAGTCAAATCTGTGCACATTATGCCATTCTTTCTCTTACGGTACTGAAGAGATAAAGATTTTTATTCCATCTGCAACCGAAGCTTTCACTTCGTAGTGCGGTGGTAAAGGCTATTGAGAATTATCATGGGATATTTTCGTTCAATTAATTTTCTTGACCTAAAAGGCACAAAAAAGCAGATGAAGTATGCGTGGCTACATTAGTTTTACTGGACCACTGTCGCCTGACTTATTTATCAAATTTACTCAAGCACCGAATGTAGGTCCCTGTTTGAGAGCCTAATTCATTGTTTAGCAAGCTGTACCACTAGCAGATCAGATTGACTTAGTCTCCAAGATCTTGGTAAAGTTACACCCAAAGAAAGAACTACAATGCTATAGAACTGCATAAAAGGAACTAAGCTCATAATTACAAGAGTATTAAGTCAAATCAAAGTGTAATTTAATGTTCTCAATACAGAATTAATCTAATAGCTAAAGTAATTTACCTACAAAGGTTCTTTTGTTCGGTTATGACGAGACCAATTTTTCATTATTCAAATCATCGGTTACGATTCGGTCAACGGTCAGAATAAATTCAAATGTGACAAGTAGCAGTCACGTCACAATGGGCCGAACTTGACCGAGCGCTAACGGTACCGAGCCGTACGGGCACAGACGCAAGACAATGCGTGTGAGCAGCCGGCAGGTTGCTCGCCTGACCCAATTATCTGCCACAACTGGGCCATCTGTTTTCGAATCCGTGTGAATTTTTACATCTACTTTCTCGCATTGCGGTTTTCGGAATTGCGAGTTCACATAAACATTGTACTGAAGTCAACATTAATCGTAAAGACCACTATATAGTCATTATGAAACTACGAAATATTCTCAATATTCAACAATGATAAGAAATATTTTACTGAGCTGCATATGTCACAAGTGATATTTCCTTGTTGTACCAGAATATTATAATCAACATAAAGAAATACATATTTTTATAGCTGGAGTGCAGCAGACAGCCAAACGATCGACCCGATAGCAAATGGTCAACGTCACCTATTGATGTTCCCATAGGATACCAGGGACATAACCAACGTGCTGTCCATCTCAAAAAAAAAATCACCACTCCTTTTTTGAGAAACCTCATATCCCACTGCGATGATAAAACCTAAGCTGGAGGTTCAAATAATAATAATAATATTTTGTGACAATTCACAGTGTCATCTAGTCCCAAACTAAGTAGCATTAATTGTATTATGGGCCCTAGACAACTGATATACTACTTAAATACTTTTTTTGTAAATAAATACATATTATACATAAACACCCAGACGCGAGACGGGAATCGAACCCGTAACCTCCGCAAGCGTACCGAAGTGCGTTATCCGTTACGCCACCGAGGTCGTAGATGGACCAAGATCAAATGAATCAGCTTAAATATATTTTTTACTAAACCGACTGCTATCGACTTTTTTTAATGTTCGTTTAAATATTCTATTTTCATCTCTAAACATAATGATTAGTTCCAATTTTGAATTTAATTGAAAATATTTTACTTTATATATGTACAATAAAAATAGACATTACAGACGAAGTAGTGATGTCATGTCCTTTGAGAAATTATTGGACAAGTAACAAATAGTAAATTTAGTGGCCTGAAGGGAAAAGCTAAAACGTTTGTTAACAGATTTCGTGTCTTAGAATTCTTAGAGCAGCTTAACTAGGTATGCAGGGGCCGTGTCGTGTTTGCTGTCTTTAACTAGCATTCCGAATAAGGCACAACTGAACTGTACAAGGTATAAGCGATATTTACACGCATCTGTCATAGTTCTGGTTTGACAAGAAGAAGACTTATTTACATATTTATTGATTTACCGAAGTAATTTTCTTCTATCTAACCTAATATATCAATCATAGAAAAAATATTATTCCTACCCAAAAATAGTTCATTATAACAAACTCTAAAATCGAGTAAAATTGTAAAGTACTCATGCTCATAATAATATTAATTTATTATCATATTGTTGCAATCCTAGTAGGTCCTCAATATCTAAGCGATGGCATAGGTTGTAAAATAAATGTTTTTAAAATAAAATTCATGCAATTTGGTATAATTCATAAGAATCAATTCATATTTAATATTACAAACGTTGGATAAACATTTGTGTTACTGTAATAGTTGTATTATTGTAGTATTCATAACACTAAGTTACTATGAGCGTAATATTATAAATACTTGGCGTGAAATAACATAGACAAACGATTGATTACAATTAAATAACATAGGAAATCTGAATGGAAGGAAAATGTCACCCACCTTCGTGGGAGTTTCCCACCCAGCCCCCCATATTTATTACGAATAACGTATTCCTTCGTAGAAATTGCAGAAAAAATGCAAATACAGTTCTGCTATTCAATAAACATGAGTTTGCCTTAATCTCACTCACTAGACTGTATGACTGTTACACAACAATCTAAAAAGGTATAAATATTTTCTAGAGCGGTTTTCAAATATTTTTCATGCTGTAGGACAGCAGACAGGCTGACGGCCCGCTTAGAATTTAGCAGTTACCGCCGCCTATGGGTGTTTGCAACGCCGGTGGCATCGCGAACACGCTGCTGTCCCATAAGGGTACAGGAACTTGGGTCACTAGTGCCGGAACACAACACAAGGTTATTATGGCGGCATTCTTAAGACCAAAGGTGGTCACCATCCAGACGGGCTTGAGGCCCTACCGCGTAGCTAGGGTAGGTTGTTTTGTCGCCTTTTACTACAGGTCGACCCCGGCCGCAGAGGTTAGTATTCTTTCTCCGCCCCTGCACGGATAAAAGCTTGCGGAAACAAGCGAAATTACGTTATTGTTAACGATTAAACAAGTAATGCAAGTTATAGTAAAGATTAAATTTCGAATAATAGACTAAATACAATAACGGCTTTATAAACCTAAACATAATTGAAATATTTTTAGATAATATATTTAGAAAACATATGCATTAAAATCAGTGGTGACTTAAATATTTGGTGTGAAATCTATTCGTACTTGTACCAAACATTAAATAAATGCACCATGCCGTCAACAGGCGCCATAAACAGGCTCTGCTGGTTGTGAAAATGAGAATACTTAACATGATACTAAAACAAGCGCAGCGAAATTCAACGCAAGAATGAAAGCCGGTCATTTATTAGTACGAAACTGAAACTATTGATTTATCATTACTCTGTCATAGAGGTCAGCCAAACAGGGTCACGAATGTGAACATATGATTTAATTATAAGTTTTGATTTGTATATGCAATTTGTTTGATATTTTTTTTTACTAACCATGTATCTTTATACATGGTTAATATATAAAATTTCAATAGTTATAATCATCAGTATAATTTCAATAGCTGACCTTTGTCAGCTATTAAACATTTTATGGACTCATTATGTCAGATTAAGATTTTATCTACCATGTATTTATTTATTAATCATCATTACATTACAGTTTATTTAAAATATACAAAACGAAACATTGAACAATGCAAAATAAGCCCTGTTTTTAACTATTATGCGTCTGTACGCATAATAGTTAGCAGGGGCGTTTTTATCTGTGCAGGGGCGGAGAAAGAATACTAACCTCTGCGGCCGGGGTCGGCCTGTCGTAAAAGCCGAGAAAACAACCCACCTAGCTACGTGGTAGGGCCTCAAGCCCGTCTGGATGGCGACCACCTTCGGTCTTAAGTATGCCGCCATAATAACCTTGTGTTGTGTTCCGGCATTAGTGACCCAAGTTCCTGTACCCTTATGGGACAGCAGCGTGTTCGCGATGCCACAGGCGTTGCAAACAACCATGGGCGACAGTAACTGCTAAATTCTAAGCGGGCCGTCAGCCTGTCTGCTGTTCTACAGGAATTAAAAAAAACAGTAATACGAGAATGTACAAGATGCGAAATATGAGTCTACAAATCTTTCAAATGAAAGAAATATAATCTCGATGTCGAGTACTAACTTTAACAAATAATGCATCATCGAGATTATATAGGTATTATATAGAGAAGACGCCACTCATTAGTGCGGTGCTCCATGCAATTGCGGCGATTGCGCCGCACTTCCTTCAGTCGCTTGCTAGCTACACTCTGTTGAAGCGGTGGCCTAAGCATTTGATTGTTTAAATTTAAAAAGTTCTAAAACTCATGAAATATGCCATTTTGTGTCTTGAGGTATTGCAGTATCTCGATGGTACTCGAGGATTTTTAAAACCCATTATCTACTCTTGTTAAGCCTATTACGTCTTTTGGTTTTTTTCTAATCTCTACATGAGAAGAACAGCTGGGAATGTAAATATATTGCAAGATAGTTTGCAGATAAATGTTTATAGCTCTTATCTACATCATACCTATAACCAATTAAGTTAAAAATGATCAAAGTAGTCTTTTTAAATTTGCGTAATTAAAGCTGGTAATCTATTACCAATTAATAATCAAAATTCAATCCTAATTGTAATGTATTAGAATACGCAAGCCATAAATCATGTGTTTAATGTATTTTTCAAAGAAAAAAACATTTTCATAAATAATTTTTGTAGCTTAAAATTACTATGGGTTTTGATTTTAACTAAAGCTATATGAAAATCAATTTTATTAGTATACAGAACAATAGTAATACAGACCTAGAATATGTCATTACGTCAAAATATTAAAATGCATAAATAAAACATTCGCATTTTATTTACTTTCGATAAAAAAAATCACATGTTGGTCTAGTATTTTATAAGGACATTGGCACATTTATTCAAGCCTTATTAGTATGCAGTAACGATAAATCAGACCGATAGAAACCAGAAATAGAATCACTAGAAAAACTAACCTAATTAACTTATCTTACACGACAATTTATTCTCAAATGTCGGTTTAGTGAAAGAAGTATATATAAACAAATTATTTTTATTTTCCTGTCTATTATTTATGTATTCTAGAAATATGTTAGATTACTGGCAGTATTACGATTGACATTAGCTTTCAAAATATAATTCGTTCCAACCTTATCACAATAGTACTAACTCTACGTAGCTAGAGTCAAATAAAAACCAAACAGACTACGGACTCTAAAGCGCTGAAATAAAGAAATTTAAGGTGAATATGATGACAATGATAACAATGTTTTCCTTCACTAGCATGTAAGTTCAGTTGTAGCCTTAATAATATCGAATCTCGAAGTATCTACCCTGTTGAATGAATTCATGGAGCAATTTTTTTGCTTGAATGTTCTCCGTGCCATTCTTATAGATTTCACTTAAATTAAACTTATACTGAAATAACTGCCACCTGGCTCCTTAACTCTCTAAACGGAAATATATCGAAAGGTATGTGGCGTATGCAACTCCTAACGTCCTGTGGGAGTGGATGTAGAACGCCCTGTCGAAGTATGAAATAGTCTATGAGCTATATACATTTATTTACATCAAAATTCAAAAATAACAAAAAGAAATTAGTAGCACGACTTAGATTTTTTTCTCTCCGAAATAACAACCATTGGCAATGGATAACACACGCCGCGCAGGCGTAGTGGAGCCGGTAGGCTGCCACAGTCCCACTGCTGAGTATTGGCCTCCCCCTGGAGTTAACAGATGGTATACCCCCACGCTTATTCAAACGAATATGACTACCACAGCTAGATGCTTAATGCAATTATACAAACAACTTAGAAAGTAATTTGTACTAATCGGTTACTATGTAACTATAGTTCCATTCGCATTTATGAGGACCGTTGAAAAACGTATACCGTAATACGGTGGGATTTTTTTTCTTAATAGACGGACTAATCACGGCAAGGTCAAAGCATTCTTTAAAAATTGCTTACAGAGTAAAGCTGTTCGTAGAGGTGATTGACCTGCGATAGCAACAGTGTTTAAAAGGAAACTGTAACCTAACTACTATGATAACTTGACAACCTGAAGGTTACAAATCGGATATGTTCTATTATCAGTACCCGTTGTATTCGAAGTATGCTACTAATATTCAAAGCTAAACTTCCTGAGCTTGGAGACACAACAAAATAAACGATATAAATATGCTTCAATTTACAATAATAATAACCTAAGTATAACATCTCACAGCTAGGTTCTTGACTTTCCCTAAAGAGACCGGAGATTATACCGGTGAATTTACGGGTTACACTTACCGGTGATATTAGTGTGCAAGTTTCCTCACTAGATTTGTTTTTTCACCGTCAGTACGTAACAATTATAATATGCGAATTACAAAATAAAATTATAGTATCTATCCACTGCCCATAAACTAGCGCTCTAATGCTTACTTCAGTATATTTATTTTATTTCTTTAAATAACAACGTTGCATAGAAAGTTTGGACTAATACTGGAGTCCGCTTATGATGGCGACAATAGCGCCCTCCATTATTATCCGTTACATAATCAGTACAAAACCCATCTAGGGTTAGGGCTGGGTAAAGTTTGCTTTTTGAGTGGCGACTGACATCTTGCCTCTTAGACTTCAAGAAAACCTGGAATCTTAGCTTCGTGTATCGTTTAGTAGAAGACTAACGTGCTAACGTTGACTTAAAATCTCATCGGGACTATTATACAGGGTGTCCGAGAACTCAACGTCAAGCCGAAACGGGGTGACAGGATTGATTGTAACCATCATGAGAAAAATCAGAAAAAAAATCTATCCCATGCAGTTTCAAAATTATGGGCATTTAAGAAAAACCTAGAAATTTGGTCAAACTGTAACCATTTTTCGGTTATTTTGGTTAATTTTTATTATTTTTGTTCATTTAAACTTTGGAACCGTAACCCTAAATAACATTTCTAGAACCAAAGTCAAAAATAATGACACAATTGCCCCAAGTTTTCTAGAATTAAGACTATTTGTTAAACTATGAATTTAACAATTTCAAAATTTGTTGACTTTGAAAGGCCCTCCTTTAAAAAAAATGTACTAAAGTGCCTTGGCAAGTGCCATTAAAAGTTCGCGCATTTAATCAGGATTGTAAAGTGGTACAATACGTGTTAGTTTCATACTAAAAAAATACGAGTAAAAAAATAAAAACCTCAAGTAACCCGATTTTTGCTAACCCATTTTACTCAGTTCAAATGTTTTTTATTCGCACAAGCTCTTGGTAGGTTCTTAATTTTAAGGCAAAATGATGAGAGAGATGGATAGTGAACATGTTTGCCATGAGCGGGCGAGACAGATAATGACGCCACTTTTATCAAAGTCAACAAAAGTAAGTAAAATTAATAAAATAATGATAAATCTTGACCTAGTTTAGTTTAGATTTATTGGAATAAAAGTCAGATAGGGAAATTACATTTTTTATTACAATAAATGTTCAAATTGTTTGCCATCAAACTCAATACACGCCCTACATCTTCTTAAAAAAGATCTACTTATTAGCCGGGCATATCCTCGAGAGTTGATGTCCTCAGCAGCTTGAGAAATTCGTTCACGAGCTCGGCTACGCTCTCAATAAACAATTTGAACATTTATTGTAATAAAAAATGTTATTTCCCTATCTGACTTTTATTCCAATAAATCTAAACTAAACTAGGTCAAGATATTTCATTATTTTATTAATTTTACTTACTTTTGTTGACTTTGGTAAAAGTGGCGTCACTATCTGTCTCGCTCGCTCATGGCAAACATGTTCACTATCCATCTCTCACATCATTTTGCCTTAAAATTAAGAACCTACCAAGAGCTTGTGCGAATAAAAAACATTTGAACTGAGTAAAATGGGTTGGCAAAAATCGGGTTACTTGAGGTTTTTATTTTTTTACTCGTTTTTTTTTTAGTATGAAACTAACACGTATTATACCATTTTACAATCCTGATTAAATGCGCGAACTTTTAATGGCACTTGCCAAGGCACTTTAGTACATTTTTTTTAAAGGAGGGCCTTTCAAAGTCGACCAATTTTGAAATTTTTAAATTCATAGTTTAACAAATAGTCTTAATGCTAGAAAACTTGGGGCAATTGTGTCATTATTTTTGACTTTGGTTCTAGAAATGTTATTTAGGGTTACGGTTCCAAAGTTTAAATGAACAAAAATAATAAAAATTAACCAAAATAACCAAAAAATGGTTACAGTTTGACCAAATTTCTAGGTTTTTCTTAAATGCCCATAATTTTCAAACTGCATGGGATAGATTTTTTTTCTGATTTTTCTCATGATGGTTACAATCAATCCTGTCACCCCGTTTCGGCTTGACGTTGAGTTCTGGGACATCCTGTATATACCCCAAAAAGAAAAAATATCTATCTGAAACCTCTTTTGCTTTATTATTCTAGTCTATTTATACTAATAGGAGATTAAAGACATTTGTATTGGTTTTAAAATTAGATTCTAATCTACATAACCTTAGTTTAATATTCAAGTCATGGCTATTGAATGCAAAATGTCGTTTAAAGTGGAACAAGGAAGCGCGTAGCTATTTACAGTATTTATGTAAACCTAACCACAGAGGCCATTCACCCAGAACTAGGAAAGTAACACCCTAAAGTGTATATATAATAATTGGTTTCCGCGTGTACAGGGAATGATACCGTTTCTCTGGAAATAGTTTGTATATTCTCATAAAATTGATCTTATCTCTGACAATTATTATAACTTGATGTATCTAAATTGGCTATCTTTCGTTATAACTTGACTACAATCAATAATTTATCGAAAATACACTACGATATATTTCTTACATCCAATATATTAGGGTTTTTACTTATTTACATATTTTAATAAGTAAAATGAGTTCAAATCAAAATAGAACAGTAATGATATTCCAGATTCAGTAAAAATTATTGCTATGTGAAAATTAGAAAAAACTAAGGTTTCCTAAAACTAGAAAAATCTAAAATTGAGATAAAACATATAATTCGTAACTACATACATGTGGGACCACAAAATTTATTTTATAGTTGTAGTATACTTGAGAGAAATTCAGAAATGTCCTGCATAAACTAAGCCACTAACGGGAAACAATCTCGGAATAAATTGGAACCAGAATATAATTTTATGTGAAATCACCTTTTTAAGATTCGCTTAGTCATTTCTAACTAAGGTTAAACAGGTTAATGAATACTTTTTAAAAATTCTTCGTCATAGACATGTCTCTGCACAATCAGTAATATTTTTGGTACAGGTATATTAGATTGGATATCAGTATTAGCTAAAATAATATTGGTTTGAGTATTTTATTGGGACTATAAATATCGTACAATTCCAACAGAGGTTCATATCAAAACTTTTTTTTAATGAAACCAACACTGATAAGGAATTAAGGTTTTTCCAATAAAATGAAATCTACATAGAAAATCCATAATATGCCTATCTGATCCTGCCTTAACCGACTTGGAATATTCTTATCCTTATAAATAATACAAACATATTATAAAGTACAAATAACTATTTATAATACTAATGTAGCGTATTACAACTATAAATTATTAATTCCTCCCATTCACTAATCAACGAATCCCAAAACACTCTACTAACATATAAATAACTTGTCTCAAAATAATTGTTTCTCTGAAACACTTACTAGTAGAAAATTCTCGACCCCAGGCAAATGGCGTGAGACATGGTAGCTGTGAGTGATGTTTAAATAAGAGTGCTATCTCAATAACTTATATTTACATAAAAACGGGATTTGATACTGTAATAAAATTGTCATTCAATATCATTTTGAAAATATAATGTGAACAGAGCTCCGGATAAAGTTTATTGCTTTTTTGCCAAAAAATTTCAAACAATAGCTTTCAATTGAATTCAAATATACATGTAATATACCTATAAAATACTTATAAAATACATGTAATATAATAAAATTACCTTTTGACACCAAGTTTCTAGAAATTAAATATTTATAATCGTTCCGTACTTACTTTCTTCTTGAACAAGCTTTGGCTCATAAATTAATTCAAGGTAATGTTTTACTTAATTTCTGCAGAATAA
Source organism: Malacosoma neustria (assembly GCA_963693495.1). NCBI lineage: Eukaryota > Metazoa > Arthropoda > Insecta > Lepidoptera > Lasiocampidae > Malacosoma > Malacosoma neustria. Next base: position 10,126,710 of record OY856374.1, read on the forward strand.
TTCTCGTTTTTGTTCGAATCGTGCTCATAACTTTCACTAAAAGTTTTTGTGCCTTGTTCAAACGTTGTATTGATTGCCGAATCTAATGGCAAAATAAATTAGCAACGAGTTTTGAGCAATAACGTCGCTGTTTAAACTCGATGCATAGTCTTTCGAATTCTTAATAGACTAATTTAATATAAAATATTCTTACGACTCAATCCAGCTGGCATAAATCGTTAAAGATATTATTATTGTAAAGAAAAATTACTAATAAATCGAGTATGTTTAATTTGTATTGTTTGTTAAAAATACAGCAAAAGGTCAAAATGTAAACATTTCAAGAAAAAGAAACCAAACAAAACATACACAGCGACTCCATGGATATAGCTAGTTGTTAAATATTTTTAGTACTTAAGAATATTCTAGACGGCAATATATTTTTGCAAATTTCAAAGGCTACTAAATCGTACGATCAATGGAAGCGGTATGCTCCACCTACAACTGGCAACTTTAGTGACCATTCATGTTAAACTACTTGACTTGTGAAGTGCCCTCTGTGATGATGGAAGGGTTTATTTAAAGCCTACTTTAAATTTACAACTTTACTGATAAGGAAATATGATATTTCAGTTCTCTGAAATAATTCTTATTATTAGTATGTCTATTAGAAATGTTAATAGAAACAAGCTTTGATATATTTGTTTATAAGTAAAACACCTTAATAATTTTAAATTTTGCAGTCATAAAACACTAAAGTAATCAGAGTTTTAATTTATTTTTAAATTAATATGTTTTATGCAGTTGTTTAAAGGTGAAGAAACAATAAATTAAATAATGCTTCCGTAATATGTAGTCGCCTGGCAAGGGAATTATGACATGACAAACTGCACAAACTTGTCACGACCGAAGCAAAGCAAAAAGTATACAGATAGAGTTCAGAAGCGTCCCACGGAACAACCATTGTTGTTTCCATGTCGTATATAAACTTGCCAACACTTTTCTTTTATCTTCCGTTTATTTTTAGTAATTTGTATTATATTAGCTATACTGTGTTTAAATTGTGATTTTTAAATAGCATTTGATTTCAACAGGATTTGAAACTAAGTTAAATATATATTTAGTTTAAATTGAGTGATTTTTCTTTACTGGTGTATTTTTTTAACTAAATTGAATTGCTTTTTATTCTATCAAACATCAGGGTGATACTTAAATACTACAAAATTATATAAAATGACTAATTGTACAATGTGCGTATTTATTTTTCTTACGCATTATTTTATAATTACTTTATGTAAAAAAATATGTCATAGCCCGTATTTAATTTATATTTAACACATTAAGCAAACACAGTAATTGAAAAATCTACATAAGCTCCTTACCTGCTCTGGATAAAGAAGCTTAATCTTCTTATTTCTGCTCGCCAATCCTGTAACAACAGGTATAAATAATGAATAACCTTTATTTAAACATTAACCTTAAAAATACAGTATAAAGTGTAAATTTTCACATATACAAGCGCACGTAGAAGGAAACCCGTTATCACAATACGAAGAATATTAGCAATGTAAACGAAGTAATTGGTTTAAAGGCTACTTTCTACGCTCCAAATTAATTTGTCGATGAATAATTATCGCCGAACAAGATTAAATAAATCGTTTGTAAACCAATCTTGTACACATACATATTCATAGTGAATTTATAGTATCAAGTATCAATGTCTTCGATACAAGACTATTAGTCAAGTTATTGGGTAACGTTTTTTATCGAAGTACAATTTATACTCCTGCCAGTATGAATTTTCTAACTCAATGCGATTATATAATCGCAATGAGTTAGAAAATTTGTTGTTGTGGTAGAGAATATTCTCTACCACAACAACAAAAGCAATAATCACTGCCTTCCGTCAGTAAGCGGAACAAAAATCAAATTTAGGTATAATTTACATATTAATCATTAATTTTCTTTTCGTCTGCTTCTTGAATAAAATATGCCACGAAAGATCGGCCATACAAAAAGATAGTTCGACTGTCCCGATAGCGATAGATCCTAAATTGCGCAATGAACGCTTATGACGCATCTCGGCTCACTTGTAGAAAAAAATGAAAACTTATTGGTAACGTCCACATAATATTACTTAATATAATTTACTATTTTGCAATATGTATACAAGAAATTTAACATTTTGTTCTTCGCAATCTTATTAAGTTATCTATACAAATAAATAAAATTGGAGGGTCTGTTTTTAATATTAAAATAACCGCTTTTTACAAAGTGCATTTGAATGTATACACGGTACATATACCAAATACAAATAAATAAAATTGGAGGGTCTGTTTGTAATATTAAAATAACCGCTTTTTACAAAGTGCATTTGGATGTATACACGGTACATATACCAAAACAACATTTTTTACAATTTTTGTCTGTCTGTCTGTCTGTCTGTCTGTTTGTTCCGGCTAATTTCTGAAATGGCTGGACCGATTTTGACGGGACTTTTACTGGCAGATAGCTGATGTAACAAGGAGTAACTTAGGTTATTTTTATTTTAGAAAAAAATATGATTTTAGTTAAAAGTGATCAGTTTCGGATTTTTTAAATCCAATTTAAGTTGACCTCAGATTTATATGATCAATCATATAAAATAGGGTTCAGCTTAGGCTGGACTTTGTACTTAGGTTCGAACGCAGTTTGTATATTTCATTTATTTATATTTTAGAGTTTATAGGGTTTGTAATCCAAAATAAACCATAAGATATATCCAAAAAATGCTGCCCAAAGTCACTATTCTACACGGACGGAGTCGCGGGCACAGCTAATGTAAAATATAAACATAAATATAGACATTACGTATTTAAATAATGGCATGCCATTATATTACATTTGTAGTAAAACTTAAAATATTTCTCAAATAACTTAAATTTTGTTTGCATAATCTTCTGCTGCACCCATTTTCCACTTATAATAATGATGAGCATAACGGTCTATGCAAATAAATCTTTATAAGGTATATATGTACCTTTTAGATATAACGATGTAGATCGTTAAAGTTCGTAAATTATCCACGGATTTGACACACGTTTTTATGTAAAAGAGACAAAAAAATTATACAAAATTTACCACAATATTATATGCTTAACGGTCAAATGTGAAAGCTACCATTAAATTCTTAAACACCTGTAAAATAAAATTGCGACGCTATTAACTATCACAAGTTTACGAGTCGCATTAAAAACAAGCAAATATTTTGCGGGTTTACATTATTCACAATCTTATCGTGCTTAGTGTAATAGGTTTAGGAGCAAACATCAATTTCGAAATAACCCCGAGGCTAAGATAGATAAACGCCGTTCGGTAAGCATCGTAAATAAACTATAACGCGGCACGAACAATCTTTTTCTTTATAAGACCATAGAAAATAGCGTTAGAGCACAATATCGCTGGAGGCGGTCGTGCTTTGCGAATGGTGTTCCAAAAGGTAAAAAGAAAATAGGCTCGTATTGAAGTGGGTCCTGTAAACCCTTTATCGGTGGATCGCAGTGCACAATGTGCGGATGACAGTGGACGGGGAAGTGCGGGGTGGGGGGTGCGAGCGCATGACCGCGCAGGGCGCAATGACCTTGCCAGCACATTCCTCCCGCTCTTCGATGCTCCCGCGGCCCAACCACCTTTCTGCTCTATTAAACAACTTCGTAATGGAGTAACACACTCGCATCATTTATACGTTCAATTAATTATTTACTCGAGCACGTTGCGAAAGTTATGATTGTTTTACCCTAAACATATATAAACAAATACTCATATATGTTATTTATAAATAATATATTAATATAAACATTAATGAGCCTAATTTCATGAAGCTCTCGAAGCTCTGGTTTTATACGTAATTATAATTAGGAAAGTAATAAGATTAACTTCAATTTAAAATCATCCATTCTTATCAAACGTTAATAGCAATTTAAGAACTAACGTATTAAAAATTGATGATTCAATAGTACCATTCACTACTTACCAGACCAGAAAAAATATCAGATAGATAATTACTAAATTCACAATTCCAGGACTAGGAATTGACAGACAATTCTATTACCAATAGTCCACACTCTGGTCGATTCGACTTCAAAATTTTAATAATAGGTTATTAACCCTATGGAAAACACAAAAGGAAAGAAGAACCAGCTTATTGTGTAAACATCGAAACACTAGCTGCGTCAATACCGTTCGTTGCAACACAAATCCTAATGGTTTGGTTTAAAAATTTAAATCAAACAGAGACCAAGTGATGACAATAACTTACCGAACTGAGTTTTTTAACCGATATGGGTTGACCAGCTTTAAAGCTAAATCTGCTTACTTGCTTGCTTCACTACATAAGCACACATCACTGCTACGGTAGAAAACAATATTTTACCTAAGTAACTACGAAAACCACCAATGACTCGGCTAGTTACAGTTTAATAATAATATCAGTTTGTTGAATTTTTATTTTGCTAAAGTGTGCAAAACTGTGAACAAAATTTCAATACATAAGTAGTTGCAGCAGAGTATTATCATTGACACAATGTATAACGAATATTTTTCATGGCTTCGCGGTTGCATGCAAAGATTCCACATTTACAGAACTAACATACAGTCTGCCATTATGCGGTACCTCTCGTTAATTCTAAATTTATTCAACTAAAAAGCTTTAATAAAAACGTTGTAATATAATGTACAACGAATGATTTTTATAATACAAAACTAGAATATATTTAATTATAATAGTTATGCGAAATTCATATATCTAGTTAATTATCTGACCTCATCCGGTAAATTACGAAAGTCCTTGCTTTCACCAAAACCATATACTAAGAAAAAGTCACGATTTCATTTCCTAAATTAGGATAAAAAGTGCGCTAAGTATAAGGAAATAACGGATACACGGAATAGTAAAACCTTTTTACGTCAAAAGAACCGTTTTGGACCCAAATTGGTAAACTTCGAACGAAATGATCACAAAGCGTGACATAAACATATAACAAGTTCATGCTATTTCAGTATTTGTTTTAAATTAAAATAAAAATGTGGCTAATAATATAATGACTCAACAAACACCGTATTGCAATCGTGCGTGGGAGGTAAAGAAAACCTGCGATCCCTTATTTTGTTTCAAAGAATTTATCACCATAGATATGTCATACTTCGTGACTCTCCTGATTTTATACATAGTTTAATTTATTGTACAAAATTTAAAGTAATTGAATTATTCTTTTGCTAGACTGATTCTTTTTTTTACTTTTTCACTATCACTTCTTCAGTTTTATAGTTTATAAATAACTGATTTTATATCATATATATTTTCCTATTATATATTGACTATTAATACATATAATGTAAACATATACAGTTTAGTTATGTTCAGTTTAATTAGACTGTAAACTTGACTCAGAAAAATTCTACGAATCTTTAACGAGAAGATCTGACAGCTTATTGCACATATTTTTATATATAAAATAAAATGAAAATACGTTTGCACACGCGACGAGGTGGCCGGAGCAGGTTGTAGCAAAAATTAAAGTTACATATTATCGCAAACTTGGACTATAAATGTGAACTTGAAGACCGGTCTTCATTACGTCAATTACGTATCTTTCATAATAGGTATACTTGAGATGTGTCCCTTATTAGTTCATCTTCAAACATATATGGGAATAATATAATTTACAAGTATTTTTAATTATGTTATTACTTTTACTCCCTTTATATTGCCTTGTGCATGTATTGACTTGTTTCTCGTTTAATGCCTCTCTGTCATTTAGCTGACATGGGTAAATATATTATTTTTTCTTTAATAATTATCTTTAACATCAGGTAAGATGACTTTTTCTGCCAGCTCCGTAGATTAATCTCCTAATCCAGTAAACATATAGGAGCGTTTTTGGCGTGCATTAAAATTTACAATTTTATATTAATTATCAAATGATTTCAAGATCTAGAGACCTTTTCTTTCTCTTCTCCGTTTTGAAACAGAAAAGGGATTTAAGTTCAGTATTCTACATAACCATAGACGGTTATTTCAATCCGACATTTATAACAAGACATTAAAATTTAAATATAAATTGTCTAACTTGTAACTTAATACCAAATTAAATATTTTGCGTCCACTTTTTATGAACATGTTATTTAATAGTGTAATATTACAGTCAAACTTTATGACCCACAATATTAAACTAACACCTCGAATCAAAATTGAATAAATTTGAATCATTAAATTAAAATAATCAAACCCGCTTCTTCAACGCGCCTATGTTGTAATAACTCAATTTGTAATTCAGTAACTGAATGTGTCACGTAATAAAACGATTTAATGTATAAATATACCGTTGCTGCATGTTAAGACAATTTCCTGAGTAGTAATTAAAAAAGATGTTATAACAAACCGTTATAATATTCCCGCGCCAATAAGCCCACTCTTTTGTTTTCTTTTAATCTATGGGAAAATTCACTTTTATCTCCGAATGGACGCATTATACACAGTGCGCATCCATTAGTATACAATTAGGTGTAATTCAAAGTAAAAAAACAAAGCGCACGGTCCAATGGTTACATATTACTCATAATACATAATTGTTCGTACGTTCGCATCCTATGAGAACATAAGAGTAGAATAATAGACAGTAACTGCTGTGCATAATCTTAAGTATCAGCAGAATTACGTATTGAGGTACTGTATGTAAGTTAATGACAGGGATATTAGTGTCCTTTTAATTATAAAACTCTCCAATGTGAGACTAGTTTGCCATCTTATGTTTTATTGTGATGTTTTGATCGGAAAGAGTCAACTAAACTGATATAGATACTTTGAAATATTATACACATATATCGGATTTCTCTTTACGCTACTGTTATTCATCTTTTCACTGACTGCTTTTTTTTTTTTTTTTTGGTCTCGGGGAAAAACCTCTCTTGACGGGTTCCCCGGCCCGGGGGGACCGAGGGATATGTGGGACTCCAGGATTTTTCCGACTACCCACTAAAAAACCCCGCTGTTCTCCTATCGCCTACGCCCGGGCCCACGGATATATGGCCTGCCGATCTCGTGGCCCGGGCCGGCGCCGGCCCGCCCTTTGTCTTGAGGCGGGCCTCTTCTAAAGTGTTGGCGCCAGGGGGTCAGGGTTTCGTCCCCCCGGCGCTCTCCTAACAACTCTAGGAATTGAGGGGGGCCGCGGAACAGCACGCAGCCCTCACCCTCGCGGTAATAGTGCGGGCGGCGGGTCCTCCCCCGAGGGGCCGCCCGCGGCCGCTTTTTACGGCGGCCGGAGGTCGTTACTGGCCCTCTGGCGCCGCCGGCGTGGCCTGCGTTGGCGGGAGTGGAGTGTGGTGGTTGACTCCCGCTCCCGCTCCGCCGCCTCCTTTGCGGACATGACTGCCTCGCAGAAGGAGGCGACGGCCGTCCATCCAGGATCGCCCCCGACCATGGACAGAACCAGGGCCGGGAGCGACATTCACTGACTGCTTATAGTAACTAACAGCAACTTCAACACAATAAAATTCTTCTCAGCCTGTTTATTTTTTAGTAAAATTATTAGTTTATAAGTGAAGAAATATTAAGGAGAAGAATTGGTGTAAAAATAATCTCTTAAATTCTAGTGATATTTACTACTTAAAAAAATAATAGTATTCTTTAGAATTACATTATAAAAATACACTCTTATTTTCTATCAAATAATCCATGATCTAAAACATATGATACCAAGTCGAATATATAGATTTGTTCTGATTGTATTGCTTGTAGTAATTTTACTTAGATGAATAAGATGAGTGGTCATATATGTAGTTAACCACAAACTATTTTCTTTAATTTCTTTAAATAATATTCAAATAAAATCTATGTTAATTTAATTATTTTTCTTTTTTTCTATGAATATAAATTTTAACTACATGAAATGGTCTTATAGTAAATGCTATTGACATTTACATGTTAAATCTCTAATGTTATTTTAAAATGAGGGATTATATCCATATTAAAATATTACAAATTCTTCTTCTAGTATAAAAATAATTAAATCTAAATTAACAATATGTATAATGATAATAATAACTTACATCACACCGCTGCTGAACTTGTGCTTCTCTTTAGAACGGATAAACAACCCGTCACGCATGTTCAAAGCAGGTTTGCAGATTACAAAAACACACCTATGCTCTCGGTGTGCACATTTTCACGATGTTTTCTTCATTGCCAATATGAATTACGTAATAAAACCTCTGAGCTCTGGATTACCCGTCAATTATAATAACACAAAGCTAAAATGCAATAAAGCAATAAAGCTTTTTCGATAATTTCTTATAAAAAATGTCTCTAGATTTCAACTCAGGCGTGTATGTAAAACGAGTATAATTTTTTTTTACTAGTACCTATATTATATTTTTACACTAGATAATAAATAACTGTAAAAAAACTTTCCATCAATAGTCACTTAATATATTCAAATTCATACGAGTATTTATGGTGATATGCCAATTCAAAGCATGTAAACCAATTCTTACAAATGATGTCATCTTAATAAATATTCACGCTTCTATCACAGCTCAAATATATAAAATCATTAAGGTCATTATGATAAAATCTAAATAAACTATTTCTAAGCGTCACTAAGAACAGTTATAACGCGGAAACATCATAAATGTTCCCATTTTTCATTCAGTTTTTTAAGCACCACAACGAGTCACTATTTGCATTTTTGTTAAGTGTTCTTATTAATACATTTTTGATTTTTTCTTATTTCTACTTAAAATGAAGAGATATTTTTATTGACATATGCAAGTTAGTAGTTGTAGAAATGTAAAAATGAAGATGTATATCGATGAAAGCATTCTATTTGAAGAAATAAGTTCTTGTTGTAGTAACGAAATGAAACTGGAAATTATATAACAGTGAATGAATACTTTGTTTTGATCTAAATATACAATGTCCTAATTACAGGTTTTTTATACTTATATTTTTCCACATTTTTTTCTGTGCGAGATCGGAATAAGAAGCGGAAACAACCCTAGCTTAGTGGTAGAGCTTCAAACCCGTCTGAATTACAACCACCACTGATTTCAAGGATGCTAATCTAGTGCTGTACTCTGTCATAAGTGACCCAATTCACCTACGCGGAGAATATTGGCGGTACCCGTAACGTCGCAAACATCTATAGGCGATGGTTACTGCTTACTATTAAGTAAGACGTATACCTGTCTGCTGTCCACAGCAATATAAAACTTTAAAGCTGAAATGCAAAAGAGGAAGTTATCAAATTATTTATTACAAACATGTTTTTATTTCGGATACTCGAGGTCTACGGTAAGTAATGTCAATGGGTGGAAATAGCTGCGCCCATTCTTATATCATTTTTATTCCAGAAAAGAATGAAAAATGTATTGAAAATGAAATTAATGTAACCAATAGCAAAATCCTACAATGACAATTTCTAAAATAAAAATACGTAAACGTATTTTTATTATAACATAGAATAGTGTTATCAATAATATTGTGTACGTAAAAAGCGTTTCTATTATAACAGAATTAAACTTCGATTATAACACTTTTCTTAATATATAATAATTTATTTGGCATTAATGTGTAAATAAATTTGTGAGATCAAACCATCAAGCATCCTGTCCAAGATGGAATTGCAGTCCGTTAGCATTCTTTTCGCGAACACCGTCGTCCGATACGGCTCGATACGCTATTATACCAAATTTTACGCCTATAATTACGAATTAGACGCTAACAGGGACCGGTGCTATCTATGTAACAAAATGCTTTGTTGTGTGCTAACACAATTATTTTTCTATGTACAGTTATTTATTCTTATGAATAGGAGTGTCATTTAAACTTATAATATGGTATATTTTCATTGAATAGAATTTGAAAAAAGCAATATTCATTCACCAGTAAATGGATCACCAATGACTCATAGGTTAGGACTTAATTTACGATAACGTTCATTTTATTCATGTGAGCCTATTAACATACGTCATCAAAATATCAGCCATGTAATAGATAAAATAATAACAGTAAAAAATAACTATCATAAGCTGCGGTTCGTAAAATATATTATACAAATAACTGTCATGTAGCGAAGAATATTTTACTATATACGATTGGACAGATGATGGCGGTCGCGCGTTGATGTCTTTTGCGCTGTATTACGCACACTGTAGTTTGTTTGGGTGAAATTCCATTTTCTTAAAAGTATTGTAATTGTATTATACCTTATATTATTATCAGTTGGGTTTATAATGTTATCCAAAAGTATTTGTTGTAAAATTACCATATATTTTCTTGTATTATGTGACTCAAGAAAGGGAAGAGCACCTACCGAATGTTTTGCCCTGTGACATTCAGAGCAACGAGCATTGATATCAAAACTTACTATGTATAATGGATGAAATTACTTCTATAAGATAGCAGCGTGTTCGTGTTGCCCCTAGCGTCGCAAATATCCATAGGCGACGGTAACTAATTACTCTTAAGTGGGTCGTTAGCCTGACTGCTCTTCCTCAGCAATAAATAAAATAGATTAAAAAATTTAAAAATAAAGTTGATTTTAAAAATAGAATTGGACTATTTAATCGAGTAGCAATGTAATTACATTTTAATATATATTTATCGACATCTGTCGGCAATTCACAAAAAATGTTATAACTACACTTAATAACACCTTCTTTTGGCTTGTTAACGTTTATTATAAAGAAAGCGTTGGCAACCAATTTACGAGCTATAGAGGGTAATGTCCGTGATCTTGTCAAACAATCATAGAACGACGTGACTTATTCGAAATACAACGAACGTTGACAGCGTGGATAATGTTATCTTATTGTTTTCTACAACTGGGATCGATCCAGGTTGAAATCGGGGGTACGGCCAATGACCTCACAGCACGACGTTCTGACAATTGTGATGTAATATTAGTTCAGCATTATCTGTAACAGATCGCAACGCAGTGGGAAAAGTTTTAAAAACATATTTAAAGTCAATAATATATTCTAATCATTATCATCTCGCCGTTCTTCAGTTGGTTCAAGCCGAGCTTTCAACTTCCTTTGGCTAACTCTGAATATGACATATTTCGTTATTTTAAGAAACACTGCCGATAACACTTACACAAGTTTCTACTCAATAGTCTTATTACGCCGTGTTTTCGTCTGTCATTGTATTGTCTTTACCTTCTCAATGTTGTTGTTCTAATGTCACATAATTTTCTACCAGGAATATCTTACGATTAACTTCATATTTTGATAAAAAAATCGATGTAGCTTTTCATTTCGGTGCCCTTCTATGACTTTTCATTTTTCTATATAAATAAGCGCAATGAAAATGGAAGTGTTCAGTATCTAAACTACACAAAGATCTTAACAAAAGAACAGAAAGAGAACTAATCTCTTTCTGTTCTTTCGTTAACTTCATTGCTTAGTCACTGTTTTCCAATGTAATCAATAAAAAAACAGACGAGTTTTATTATTTCGTGAAAAGTTATGATTATTATATTAGTTTTTAGGCAAGTAATCATTTGTTATCCACCACATTACACAAGCGAGACTAATTAGCTCTGTTTTCGTATCTTAGGCAAGAAGGTTAGATTTGTGCCATAATAAATTTGTATTTTTATCCATATCTAATCTATTCTTAATAGTTAATATAATACATAAAAGTCATGAACTTGATATTTTCCATCTATATAATATGACGATTCAGTCAAAATGTGTTTTAAATTCAACTCTCAATTTTATAATTTATTTTAGATAAGCATCTTATAGAAGGCTGTTATAATTTATATTATGTTCATCGTCTGTTAAGTAATTATAAATAAATAAATAAATATTTTGTGACAATTCACACAGCGCCCTCTAGTCCCAAACTAAATAGCGTAGCACTTGTGTTATGGGTACTAGGCAACTGATATACTACTTATATACCTTTTTTGTAAGTAAATACATATTATACATAAATGCCCAGACGCGAGACGGGAATCGAACCCGTGACCTCCTCAAGCGTACTGAAGTGCGTTATCCGTTACGACACAGAGGTCGTCAAGTTAAAGTAATTGGCATATATTCCCTACGATATTACAGTGTATATAACAAGTCCACAAGTCTCGAAACAAAAGTGTGGCCACCAAAGATACACATGTAGATACAAAGTAAACACCGGTTCATATCGGCAGACAATTGTATTCTAAAGTACCGTCACCCGCCAACGATCGTTTCGCTTCATTTGCATCTCAAAGGAAAATAAACACGGTTATGATCTAGTATTACATCACCGTTCACTGTCTGATTATTATGTTATAATCTGACACATAGCTAGAAGCGATCGCATCTGAATTTGTTACATGTGCTACCGGCAACTTAAGGCGTTATTAACACTAGTGGCAGGAGCAAGTGTTATTTGTTATTTATTATGATTATGTCATTCAAATTTAAATGTGGAACTAAACTGCAAGTTTAACTACAGACGATAATTTTTAAGAGTCGTCCTAAAGAAAATTAATCTTTGCTATAAATATAAAACTATTATTTCCCTTATTGAACACTTTATTTGTGATAAAAACAATCTAAATCAAAATTTCTAAATAAGACTGATGTTTTCGTATATACTTAACTATGTGCAGTCTTTCGTATAAAACTAATTGGCATTGTCACCGACCAATTTAAATATTTGCTTACTTGAAGAATATTTACACAAACATTAATGTAACTTAATACTGATGTAAGTAAACACATTCTCTATCGATTTGAAAACATTGTGTTGTAATTTATCTAGTAACAAATAACATTCATCAATGTTGATCTATAGTGATATATTCTTTTCGACACTATGAACTGATAAAATCACAGTCGACAGACATACATCGTATGAATTAATCCTTATCGGATTTCAGGCTTTATTTATTTGTATAGTTATCGTTAATATTACAAAACAAACAATATATTTTATTTGATAACATGTTTTTGGATAATAAAATATAAAAATATGTAGGTTGGAGATTAGTTTCTTTTTATTGTTGTAAAACAGCAGACAGGTGGACGGCCCACTTAGAATTTAGCAGTTACCGTTGCCTATGGGTATTTGTAACGCCAGAGGCACGCTAACACGCTGCTATACATGTAGTGGTACTGGAATCTGGTCACTTATGCGGGAACACAATACAAGGTTATTATGGCGGCATATTTAAAAACCAGGGGTGGTTCCATCCAGACGGGCTTTGAACCCTACCACCTAGCTTGGGTTGTTTAGTTGCCTTTTATGATAGGTCGACCCTGGCCGCAGAGGTCTTTCTCCGCCCCTGCACGGAAAAAAGTAGTTACACACGCTTTTAAAATAATGTATTGTCAAAAAGTTACTGACTCTAACAAATCCTTGAACTGTAAAGTCACGTTCAAATCATTTCCTTTGCCTAAAGAAAATGTTCAATTAAAATGGTGTTTACCATTTCTCGTAAACTCGCCTCGGTCAGTCGCTTCAAACGTCCACCAGTTCCACTCCAATGCGCCGTGTCGTGGGCGCAAACGCACGGCTAATCCAGGTCGTTACTTCGATGCCATGCTTACCAAATTAGCTCACTCAACATTTGTCGAATTACACTTTCTAAGAGAAACTCTTTAGAAACACTAAAAGTAAGTCTATATCTGTTAACTAAAAAGCTTATATTATTATATGCATATCGTCATATATTTACTCGTATTCCTACGGATGGGCATAGCGTTTTGTTAACCATTTATTCATTTTAATAGTCAGTATAGTTCTCTTGAAATCGAATTTCCTAAATGTCGTGAAATTCTAAACGATTACATATTCAGTTTAATTTTATTTTGGTAGTATTAGGTATGGAGTAATTTGAGCTTATCTGAACAGAACAAAATTTTGTTGAACCTCAGTTGAATCTGAGAATGAGTAATATATATGACAGTTTTGGTTTTTATGGGGTAAGTGAACCTCGAAAAGCCTGAACCAAAGACAGTTGCTCGACATGAGATCGGGCTTTATATGATATAAAGTTTATAACAAAAATAAGTCTTCACCTATGGGTAGATAAATGGTATCGCATATACATATAATCAAAATGCTTGGTAGAGCCAGCTAACTCTTATGTCACCGAACTTCTATCTTTAGAATATGTGGTAAAATTAAAAACGAGGTCCAAATAAGAAGAAATCTGTAAATGTAAGGTATTTAAACTTTTTTATTTCTAAGGTACAGCAGACAGGCTAAAGGCCTAAACAATAGTAAGCAGTTACCGTAGCCTATAGGTGTTTATAAAATCTTTCAACGAAACCTTTTATTAATGTGTTTGAATCCGGCTACATGTTGACAAAGCTATTAACATCCATATGTAAGGGTAACTTAAGAACATTAGAAATTCTGTTATTTTATCTCTCCGTTTGCAAATACTATTAATATAGACATTTTACATCTGATTTGTATCTGTAACACTATAGAGACCTCCTTGCTTCTACAGCAAATCAAAATGACGACATAAAACTCGACATGGTTCTCAAGCCGCCACGCGCCAATGACTTCATAGTCAATGACGACTGTGTGAGTGTTACACTACTCTACTTATGGAGAAATTATGGCAAGAAAACACGCAGTGTCATTTCAGTTCATTGATTTCATTTCTGTTCTTTATCTTTTTAAGAAACCGTTTGAATCAAATATAATACACGAAAAACGCCAACCAGAACGTATCTTTAAATATGAGATAATTTTAAACTTCTATTGACTCTATAAATCTATATATAAGAGAAGGTATCCATTATTCATTAGATTTGTTCTGAGAACTTCAGAAAGTACTGAGCTATTCAATAGACATTCATCAAGTAGGCAACTATAGCAAGCTTTTTACATTTCTTAATGCACACATAAATATCACCGTAAGTTTTCTATCTCAGAAAAATGATGGCGGAGACTACCTTACTTGTGTTAACAGTAAGTGATATACAGTAGTTTAAATAGAGTTATAGTTTCTCTCACTTTTATAGCCTCATGAATGAGTGACGCGATTAAGGCGTTCGCTCTTTTACAGAATTTTCCTATTTAGAGCCAGCCTTACGATATTCTGTAGGGTGATTTTTGTAAAAGTTATAATTTTCATAAAACCGAAATAATGACGATAAAAAACCCATAAGAAAACTCTTTAAAAACCTTAACGCCAAAATAAGAGTTGTATTTTCATATTTTTCCTGCTCTTTAGTATTGTAAACGTTTATTATAAGGAAATAGATTTGCTCCCGGCCTTGGTTCTGTCCATGGTCGGGGGCGATCCTGGATGGACGGCCGTCGCCTCCTTCTGCGAGGCAGTCATGTCCGCAAAGGAGGCGGCGGAGCGGGAGCGGGAGTCGACCACCACACTCCCCTCCCGCCAACGCAGGCCACGTCGGCGGCGCCGGAGGTCAAGTAACGACCTCCGGCCGCCGTAAAAAGCGGCCGCGGGCGGCCCCTCGGGGGAGAATCCGCCGCCCGCACTTTTGCCGCGAGGGTGAGGGCTGCGTGCTGTTCCGCGGCCCCCTCAACTCCTAGAGTTGTTAGGAGAGCGCCGGGGGGACGAAACCCTGACCCCCTGGTGCCAACACTTTAGAAGGGGCCCGCCTCAAGACAAAGGGCGGGCCGGCGCCGGCCCGGGCCACGAGATCGGCGGGCCATATATCCGTGGGCCCGGGCGTAGGCGATAGGAGAACAGCGGGGTTTTTAGTCGGTAGTCGGATGGCCAAACATCTTTCCCGGAGTCCCACATATCCCTCGGTCCCCCCGGGCCGGGGGAACCCGTCAAGAGAGGTTTTTCCCCGAGACCAAAAAAAAAAGGAAATAGATTAAATCCATTGGATATTTGTAGTAATTAATTCACACCTCTACTTCTGTTCTTATTTGTGGTAAATAATGCTTGAAAATTAAAAATGTTTAAAACAAATCCTTAACTTAAACCTTGTGAATATGGTCTTTCTCAATTGGTAATTAATTTTAAATAATTTAGTTATATAATATAATTATATTGGTTAATAAAAATACACAGGAAGTTCTTGTATAGAAGCATAGCATGCACTTTCTCGCTTATTGATCAGCTTAGTGGGTCGATAGTGAGACGCGGTGGCGCATGTACGGGTCGCGGCCGCTGCGGGGACGTTGCGTGCCAAATCCATTACATCTCACAATGTGCTTAACGCTCCTTCACTGGCACGCCAATTGAACTGTTAGTGAAAGTCACGTTGGCTACATTCATATCTTTTACCAAGAAAAAGTTATTTTATACAGCTAGACAATTTTACGAGTATATCCAAGGAGTATTAAATATAAACTTCCATTGAAATAAATAATTTCATAAGTATTCATAAATAACATGATAAGGTTTAATGTTTCTCTCATGTTACAGAATAAGTTAAGTATGATATTATATTTATTTATCAAATATGTACTATAAACATTATTTATCGTAATATAATATCAACTATTCTGACGGTATATATTTACCTATAGACAATAACACGATGTTTAATAGAAGTGTCACACTTTGTATTGCATTCTAACAATAGCCTCATATAAATGCCAATATGCATAAAGTAGGGAAAACAAAAAACAAAAGTTATGCGTGTCTTTTGTTAAGCACACATCGACCTTAAACACTTGTGTATACGTTAAGAGTGGAATGTGAAAAATTTCTTCTAACTGTTGTTGAAATATCGAGAAGTCAGAGAATGAAATGCAAATGTTGGTAGCTGGTTTACACTGTCCTGTATTTTTTCCATTAATTATATTATAGATTTTAATTAAGTTAATAATCTTATTCTGAATAGCGGTAAGAATAATTTAAGATGAGTGAAAAATAATTTAGTACAGGACCGAGTGTTGAAGCAGGATTTTGGCGACACCATATTATAATAATTAAAACTAGAACTAATAAAACGTATTATCTTAATTTTTTTTAATTGCTGTAGGACAGCAGACAGGCTGACGGTCCACTTAGAGTTTAACAGTTACCGTCGCCTATGGGTGTTTGCAACACCAGTGGTATTGCAAACACGCTGATGTCCCATAAGAGTACAGGAACTCGGGTCACTAATGCCGGAACGCAACACAAGGTTATTATGGCGGCATACTTAAGATCAAAGGTGATCGCCATCCAGACGGGCTTGACGCCTTACCAAGTAACTAGGGTGGGTTGTTATGTCGCCTTTCATGACAGGCTGACCCCGGCCGCAGAGGTTAGTATTCTTTTTCCGCCCCTGCACGGATAAATGTTAATCTTGGTTATAGTGTAAATGTAGTTAGATATGAGACCACAATTTGCCTAACCTTATTAGCAGAGCTTTGTAACTTTTAACGAAGCAACTACTCCGAAAAGGAAATAAGTAAAATCTTAGACCTTGGCATTAACCTCAATAAGCTAAATTCGTTAATTCTATATGCTTTTGCAACAAATTTAAGATATCAATAATGAGAAAAACATTTGCAATTGATGAAATTTTAAATTGACTTTTCAAATACTTTTCAAATACTTTTCAAATACCACATACAATCATCTAGAGATATCGTAAAATTTAATCACTTCATGTTACCCGCTTAAATTTCTGAAACAAACTTCCGTGGTGCAAATTTAAACTTACTAACCTAAAATCCCCGAGACGTGTGCCGATCAAATCACCTGGAGATTACAATACATACATAGTTCGCTTAATGAATTAGAATTTTATATTTTCCCAAGTTGCTTATATCGTGTCATACAAATTTTTACATTTGTAATAATAATATAGATATCATAAATATCATTGGCTGTAATTATTTCAAATTCACGCAACCTAAGCTTTCAATAATGCTGGAGTGTTTATAAATTTATTTATAGGATGTTAAACAAAACAAACTAGAACTTTGCGTATCTAGATAATCATTGTGCTTAATAAGTTCTACGCATGATTATGTCGGCAAAGTCAAAGAAATGAACGCAGCCTAACAAGATAGTTTATCGATTTTTATCCAATGCGATCCCACACTTCAAGTTTTATCATTAAGTTAAATTAACTGAAACAGATAACGATAATATAATCTGTTTGTATACTACTGTTACGACAATAATTTAATAAGATTAACAAAGTGAGAGATATGTATTTAATTTAATATATCTAAGATATTCCATATCAATTAGGGTCAACGGATAATCTTGCAGCACTTTCATTTTTTAAATCAATTCAAAATTTTGATAAAGTTTACATACTAATATTTTATATAAAACACTTAAAAATAAAATTGATAAAAAATATGATTAGAACACAGTATGACTTTATTTTAAAATAAATATATTTATTCATAAACTTTTTAATATCTCGAACAGTTGTGGTAACTGAAATATTTTTGCCCATTTAGTTTAATAATAGATAAAATGTACTACTCGTTTATTATTTTTCGTTTTAATTACATCGCTATATTGTATATAGCGATGTAACAAGTAACATTTAATGGTATTGAAAGAAGAATGTTTATATCCCGTACACTAGCGGTGAACCAAGTTTTTGTAGGATTTTATTCGACGTAACAAACAATTTTCTTTCTTACATGGCTCTACAAGTGCAGGCGCGATTAAATTACACGGCTATTAGAGCACATTCGAAGATGCGCAAATGCCGATTCGAAAGCGCTTAGGGTTGTCGTACGTTGAAATACTTCTAGCTTCAAACGTTCGTTATTGTTCAGACTGGCTAGAAGCTAACTATATTATTAAATTTCTTATTGACCTTTTAATGACTATTGAACTGAGGAGGTTTATATAGGTATATTTTATATAAACCATCTCATCCTGAAAAGGAATCCTTCAAGAGCATTAAGTGTTGAACTTTAACCCATTGACTAACCTGATCATTATATGATTATTCTAACTATAATCACAGTTCATTTATAATAGAATAGTTATTCCTTTTATACCCAATCTGGATATAAAAGGAATGGTTGCTATAAGAACAGCAAAAATATGTTTAAAGATGATGTATGAAAAACAATCAGCTAAACTGGATTAGGCAGCTAGCTATTGTAACCGGCGCGGAGGCAAATCCATTGAATGCCTGGTAGTGCAGGGCAAGATTGAAGGCATCCGACCACGCGGGAGATCACCGATGAGGTGGACGGACCAAGTGAAAAGCGCCGTCGACGTTCCTCTGCACGAATGCACAAGGAGAGCGACAATTCGCGAAGAGTAGCGTCGTATTGTAAAACAGGCTACGAAAACCTCAACGTGACGGCCACGGCAAGAGTGTAACGCCAAAGGAGGAAGGAGGAGGATTGTAACTGTATTAGCTATGTATGATTAGTGAAGACTTAAAACGACAACCCTATACTGGAAGCGTTGCGGTACGTGAGATGTCGTGTTCCATGTCCAGGCGTCCACGCAACGCGATCACGTACGCCTAAATTGAACCATAACCATTTCGCTACGAATGTAATAATGAAATAATGACTCGAACTCCCGAATGCAATCATGTATCTGGACAATCGCAAATCATAAGACAATGGTGAATAATCAGATAAGTTTTTCAATTTTTATTAGAAATTTTACTACGTGTAAGTAGGATTAACATTTGTAGACAACCAGCTGTACAATTTTAATAATGATATTTTGATTGCTCTGGTCATGAAATTTATTGTAATAAATAATCTTTTAGCTACTTAGATGCTCCAACAGACTAGACGACAATATACGATACATACACAATATATACTTATACTACATATATACGGTATACATATAAATGAATATAAATATAAATGAATATATATATAATGTATAAAAGAAGATTTATTATTTTAATAATATTTTAACATAAATATTTTTGACATAAAAACACGAATTTTCGTATAAAGATTAAACTTTTTTTAGATGAACCTGCAGTTCTAGAGAAACGAGATTCAAGAGATCTATGTACTGTTAAAGAAAATACGCTTGAAAGAAGAATGTAAAAATATTTTCTGATTTTCAAACTAAGGAGAAAAAATAGCGATAGCCGTAAACAATGTTTAATGACCCTCAACCGCAGCAAATCTCAAATAAAATGTGAGACATTACGGAATTGTAAGATTGTGGGTCGGCCAGCCAGGGAGGGCACTGGGTCGCGGGAAAGTAGTGGCGCATGAGCCCGCCTGTGCAGTGCATACTGGCGCAATGACATTACACATATCGGCATGGTTGCCACTTGCACAAACTTCTATTCAAAACCATGAGTTATGTTAATAACGTTAAATTTTAAATACATGTCTAACATAGACTAAAAGATCTAACACAGAAAAAGAAATCTTATAGGTATCTTTATAGTGTGACTAACTAAATATTTATATATTAATTGTGTCATTTGTTTTAATAAGGGAAAACTTTGAATATTAAACTATATTTATATTGTATTATAGTAAATGTTACTTTGCTATTTCTTATTATAAGTTGATCTAATAGTATACTGGTGTTGATCTAATATTTTTTTAATATTTATTCATATTTCAAACGCCAAAAGTATACAAAATTGTAAAAATTTACAAAAATAATAATAATGAACTCATGAATAAAATTATAATTTATAATATATGTATAAATATTATAATAAATTATTTGATATTGTTTATTCATAAAGTTGTTAATAATCATCACAATAGTGAAAGAACACGTGACAAAAGGAATAAAGTGTATTTAAGTGAAATCTTCGGCTTCACTACGAGTATTTGTAACTTTTAAATAATTATTTAAGCCTGCCGTCCCTATAACAAAATACAAGACTACCCACATTATGAAGTTATAAAGATCTATATATAGTATTATTGAAAATTCTATTAACCGCTTATAAAGATTTTATTTAGCGACTATCATTACAATAATAAATTTCAACATCTCCCCGTTTTATGCTTTCAGAATAAATATTTTAAAACATTCACTGAAAAAAAAAACAAAGCGAACATTGCGCAAAAAAGACAGTAAAGATTTAATGTTAATATCATAGCAAACTTATAACTTCTTAACCCTTAGAGCGCGAACTGTCGATAAATCGACTCTCTATTAAAGCGTATAAATTGCGGAGCGTCGGAATATCGACTATTGCGCAGTTTGATTTTAGGTGTCATTCTGTGCGGAAGTGTCGTAGCACGCGCATGTATAACGTTTATAATAAGTTAATAACATTTATAAATAACCATTTAAAATAAGTTTTCTGTGAATTTATCATTGATTTTTGTATTTTTTAAAGTATTGAGGAAGAATGGCTTGAGATAAAAAAACATCCCAGAGACACCAACCAGATCCAAACAAAATATTGGTCTAGAAAAGTTACCAGGGACGAAGCTACGCCGTTGTGTGGTGTGTAGTTAAAAAAACAGGAAAAGGAGTGACTATCTTCGCTAGTTTGTATGCACTGTAAAAGGAACTCCATGGGGTTTGTCTGGGGAAACATTTTGCCAATGATTTTTTTTATTTTCTTGTTTGTTTTCTTTTTTTAATTAAATAATTACAGTTATAGTAAAAAATATCCTACTATAACTATATGTTATGTGTGTTTATTAAAATTATTTTATGTTACATTTGAGTAGTTTGATATGTCCCTTACACACAACAGAAAGAATCACGAAAATCCATCCACATTTGAGGAAATTATTTAAGATTCTGTGCACACTTAATTAATAAGGTACTTTTTTTCAAAACTCCTTTCGCAATTTATGCAAAATATGTGAAAATTAGCTCAGCAGTAAAAACTGCTGAGCTAATTTTCACATATACCTTTTTAGGTTAAAGAATACTCAATTAAAATTCTTATTAGTCTTATTTAGAATACCTATTATCAGATATTTTATGACATATTGCTAGTTTTATCAACAATGATATTAGCAAAGAGATAGAATACATAATAAGATACACTTATTATAAAAGTTCTAAACTAGATCTCGTATGACAAATTTGGAGATCAGTGGACAGTGGAGTTGACTTAAGCTCACTGACTAGAATGACGAACGCTTAATAAACCTTTTATACACCAAACATCAATCTATATAATGACAAATAAATTGCATTAAATAGAAATGTATAACTGTGACCAATTACGTCATTCAATGCTACGTGTTTATGAAGTTATCCTTCAACATGAAATTAAGCCGGTCGATGATTTCTGGTGGCACGTTGATACCCGGTCAAGGCCGCTTGCATTTGTTCGCAAAAAAAACGAAGCAACTGGTTGTGAGCCCACGCATGCTATCAACATTGAGTCACATATACAGAGTAACCACGTTCAAGAAATATTTTCAGCGTCTAAATAGATGTATCATTTGGTGAAATATCTTGCAATTTACACTGTTTTACTTTCTAAACTTCTTTTAGCAGGTTTAGAGTATACCAAAACGCAGTTTTTTTAACACGCTTTTATTAGATTGGTATGTATCTATGAATCTATATATTTATGTATCTATGTAACGGAATCTTTGAACGTGATTTTCACCCCTTTTAAAACGACGGGGTTTTTTTTTATTGCGTAGGACAGCAGACAGGCTGACGGCCCGCTTAGGATTTAGCAGTTACCATCGCCTATAGATGTTTGCAACGCCAGTTGCATCACAAACACGCTGCTATCCCATAAGGGTACAGGAACTTGGGTCACTAATGCCGGAAAACAACACAAGGTTATTATGGCGGCATACTTAAGACCAAAGGTGGTCGCCATCCAGACGGGCTTGAGGCCCTACCACGTAGCTTGGGTGGGTTGTTTTGTCGCCTTTTACGCCCCTGCACGGGGTGAATTGAAACTTTGCAACTTATCAAGGACTGATGACAATGCAATAATCTGTATAGTTTGTATCAATATATTTACCAGGTTCCACAGTATTAATGAATTTTCAGACTGGTTTTCGTCTGATCACCGAAGTTAAGCACCGTCGGAGGCGGTCAGTGCTTGGATGGGTGACCACCTGGGAACACCGCGTGACGGTGGCTTTTTGCTCTTTTTTTACATGCTTTATATTAACTTGACCTGTATGTAACGGAATTTTTAAATTTTTCGGATTTTGACTCGATTTTTACCCACTTTGAACAATCAAAAAAATTCAAAATTCTGCCGAATCGCCATCTGGAGATTAAATAATAACACTGCCAGGAGATGGCGGTAAATTAATAATAACAATGCCGAAAGCTAGCGTTAAATTAATAAAAACATTTACCGACTGTAAATTGACAACAAATAAATTATAGTTTTAAAAAAAACTAAAAAAAAACGCGCTTTTATAGAAAATCAAACTGAGAGGAAAAAATAATTTTCAATAAATTTAAATTAAAGATAGTGTGATTAACAAAAAAATTAATTTAATTATAAAAAAGCGTGGGGTGCTTTGAGATATTTTCAAAATGAACTACTTGTACCAGTATCTATCAGTAAAATACACTTTTCATCAATAAAATCCAAACACCCCTGAATGACAACAAGCACCCCACACCATTTTACAATAAAATTCATTATTTTGTTAATCACACTATCCATAATTTAAATTTATTGAAAACATTTTAGTTTGATCTTCAATGAAAACGTATTTTTAGTTGTTTTTTTTTTCAATTCTACACAGTAGTCGACTGAAAGCAATCGTAATTTACATAGGAAAAGTGTAGACCCTCGGGCTTATGATTATAATAGCTTTTATCTATTGAAATAGATTTTTTTGTATTGATTAACCTGTTCTAGGACATGGGGTGTATATCTCGATGGTTGCCACAGAGTTTTTTATGACGGGTAAACTGGGTGAGGCTAATGTTCGCTTGAAAATTTTTTGTCTAATATTTCTACTATTTCATCTTGATAATGTCAGGACTCAATTAAAAGTAATGCAAGGCGTTAACGTGATTTATTATTGTTGTATTTGTTGATATATTTTTAATGTGAGAAAACCATATTCAAAGAACTGCTAATTCTGGTGTGCTAATACATTATACCTTTTGCTTACCTAAACATATGTTATTATTTTTTAATATAATATACTAACTTTTATTGGTAGATGGAATAATAAATTATTAATTTATTAAAGTTAATACATTTTTATTTACTTTTTACCCTCGAGTAAATAAAGCGTTATCGTAACTAAAATGATCGAATTATATTTTAATCAGAAACTACCGTTCAATTCAAACGCAATATTTCAGCAAACATTTAAACGATTTTGGATTTTTATATTTTATTTACGGAAATAGTTTCAATAATATTTTAATCTTGATAATAAACATTAACTTTTTAAATGTAAACTGCGACAATTCACATAGCACGTTATTGGTACTAGACTTCTAGATTAGTACTTATACACTTTTGTAAATAAATAGTAGATAAACTGAGACGTGTCTTAGTCTAAAACTCCTGACGGAAATCGAACCCCTGACCCGTTCCGACTTGCGAAAGCACTGCGAAGGTTGTCAAATAGTAAATAATAAATGTTTCAGACTATATTCTCAAGAAGCTTTCTCAACTTTAGATGAAATAAAATAAAATTCTTATAATATTTTATGGCGTAGTAATAATCTTTTATTACTTCTAAAATTAGTGACTAAAAAAAGGTCCTATAGCATTTATTTCCATTAAACCTTAATTGCTCGAAAGATTCTGAGTGCATTCTTCGAGTTTAAAAGGCAATAAAACAATAGCACGACCACAACATAGGTTCGTATCTCACGCAAAAGCACGTAATGATCGAAGAACGTCTCCTACAAGTAATTCTGTTGTAATGACGGTAATCATTTTATCGTCTTGGGCCAATAGCTCGAGTATACCCAACCCAAGTCCCTTCGCAGATGAACCTGTACTTACCAACAATTCTAATCTCTTCCCACGGATCCTATAATAGCGCTAAGTAAATGCATTCGGACTTAAGATGGTAGATAGTTAATTTATTTTAATTAGTTTTATATACGAAAAGGCTGTTTATTTTTATAAGCCGTAAGGGATCTGACAAAGTCAGGCTTAATGGATTTAAGATTTAAAGGATGAGGTAATAACGATGTACATACGAGTATATACAGCCTAGGTTAACGAATGATGTTTAGTATTTTGTTCTGTTTTATTACAGCTCGAGTCAGCAGATAGGCAAACGTCTATAGACGTTTACAACAGCAGGGATATTGCCAACGCACCGCCGGCCTTAAACAAATTTTATAACAACTGTTTTTTTTTTAAACCCCTTAGATACTGCGATGGGAAAATCTCAGTCGGAAGTTTATTTCATATCTGGGTGTGAATTTTCTTGAGAACCGTTTCGTACATTACTAGAGCGTCTGTGAGTATGGGTTCGTCAACAACACCGACTGAGTGCCATTGGATGGAGTCATTGAAGGAGTAGGGGATTGAAATGATGGGTAGGTGCTTCAGCCCAAAAATGTGAGTACCCATGTGCCGCCTGAAGTATGCTTTGTACAGCATAAACCGTGGTCGTAAAGTAAAATACTACTTGGAACGATTTAGAATATCCAGCTTTATGAAGGCAAGCTTGGCTTTCCCTGCAGTTGTCCCCTAAACTGCACATTATTTGTGATGTCGACACCAAGGTACCCAATAATCAATGAGATGCTAAGAGAAGTTTTTGGAACTGTGGCGCAGGATTCGCCAGCTTGAGGCACTGAGGCTTTCTTAGCGGAGAATACACAGACCTACGTCTTCGAGGAGTTGAATTTTACAAGGAAAGAAAGAAAATATTTGTTTAGAACAACTAACATAGGTTACAAATTATGTATTATAATAAATATTACAAGGCTTTTTCGTCTCCATTCAGAGACTCTATCGAGTGAGTGTTGTGATATATTCGTATGTAATGTAATATGTATTATACTTTTTAGAATCAAAATCGATTAAATTCAATATGTTCAATATGACAACGTTTATAGAAAAAATATATAGATAAAATAAATAACCCTGATGCTTATTTATTTTTTCAAAACTTTATTCATTCTTACTTATTTATTTTAAAATAATATTTATAGAACAATATCCGATTTATAGAACATAGAACAATATCTGTATTTTAAAAGAAAAATATAGTTTCACTCTCTTTTAATTCAGTTACTTCACTCTTATAATATTATAAATAATGGGCAATATTTTAAACTACTGAATCGATTTTCATAATAATTTAACTATTAAAATATGTATTACTTTATCTATTTATTGGCTTGTTAAAGTTGTTCTATAAAATGTTTAAAATGCAAAGGTAAATACAGACTGTTGCGCTTTTTTAAAAAAATAATAATTTTTAAATCTAACCCAATTGTAAAGCGATGTCATGAAGAGACCAGCTAGCATTTAGTTTTATTATTGGTCAATATTTCTTTACTTTTTGTTTTATATGATATTATGTTATTATTTTACAATACAGGCATCTACCTCACGTAATTATTGATTTCTCATTAATGTCGAAGTAGTATAATATGAACATGGCCTCCCCTAGAAGGAATGGGCAGTATACCCGTCACGTTTGTTAAAGGCGGACTGGCGGGTTACATATAACAGTGATTTAGGCATGCAGCTTTCCTCGTGGCATGATATTCTTGACCAGCATGGTTTCCTTAACCGGCAAAAATGTTATTATATGCACATCAAGAGAAATATTATCTAAGCAGTATACGCTATCTTGAGAATCATACCCGCGTCCTCTAGTAGTTTTGTCCCGATTATTATGAAGCAAATTTCAATTTTTGTCTGAGTGAGATAAGACTTAAAACGAATTCATTCGAATATATAAGGATTTAATCTTTCATCATCTTCGTCGAAGTGTCTGGCACATTGGAGTCAGAGTCCACTAGAACAAAGGCGGAAATGTGCGGCACAATTTGTTCCTTTACTTTTACTAGAGCATCGTCAATCCTTTCAAATGAATAATGTAAACGCCGATTGCCAAAACACAATTATTATTATAAATAAAATGCTCGGTTATATTAAAGAGATATGTTGCACAATCATTCCACGATAAGGGTATGAAATGACATGAAACGATCATGTTAGGAACTGCCGCAGCAACTTCGAGTCCTTGACATTAGTGACAAACTGGGGAGAAATGGCGTATGGACATGTTTTAAGGCAGCCAACAACCTACGGGGTGAATAAAGACCTGCGGTGGCAAACATGCGGCTTCCGTTAAGCCCGTCAGTAGAAATAGTAACTCAAGAAATGCTCGTTTACGAGTAAAATAATCAAAAGTGACACGCAAAATATTGATTTCAATATTACCCCAAATACCGTGCCAAGTGGAGGATTTAAATTAGGTAACTGAAGCTTACTCTGCTGAGATGCAACCGAGATTTAAAGCTAAAATGACGATGAATCATATAAAGTAAATATACGAAAAACATGTACATATAAATATCATAATATGCTCTCGTTCTTGATTTTTATCATAAAAAATATTAAAATGTATTCGACGATGCTGCCGTGAATAACTACATAATGTGACTCATAAAAACAATGAGGACATTACCTTCTAGCTGAGATTGCTGACCGGTTAGCAGGTAATACATGTTAGAATAATATTTAAGTGTAATATTTAATGTCCGTAATATACATGTTAAATAATTAAAATTCTCATACATAATTATAATACATCTTTATATTAATAGCATTATTAAACTACGTAGATAAGTTATCTTTTAGACTTCATATTTATAAATTGCAACTTTTTTTGCCTTTTTATAACACCTTTTACATCTCTAATTACCCTTAGGTTATGTAATACTGTAATATTTTTAGAGAATAATAGTATTATATTTATAATAATAAATATAATAATTGAATAACACCTTATTGTAATAATAATAATATTTAGAACTTAAATAGTAAAAAAGCATACCTGAAACGATCAGCAAACAGCCTAACTATCTTCAACTTCTCACGTGCAATGTTCAAATTTCACAAGAAACAGAAATAGGTCCCAGAACAAGGCGAGCACTAGTCTCTAACCTATCGACCGACCTGCTGAATATACCGAAACGCTTGCAGATCACGACTATTCGTATAAAAGTCCGACACTGTGGCGCGTGCAGACACGGAGGCATACAGCCAGCCAAGCGTCTCAAACGGAATGAAATGTTGAAGAAGACGCCACAGTCTTATATAGACATGGTCGTAACCTGACGCCGAATAACGGGCAACAAGTAAAAGAGTTTCTAAGCAATATCCTAACGTAATGCGTACGCGCAAGGTCCATAGTCGACTTATATACAAAGCCCTTTTCAAAGTAAAAGATACATCGAATTTTCAATAAACTGCCCCAGGCTGAACAACGCAATTTTCCAGGTCTAACGAGACCTAGGTCTATTTAAAATTATCGAGGCTAGTGATCAGGAAGTTTCTTATAATTTAGAAAATTATTGTTACTTAATATAACATTTCTTACAACATAATGAAGCAAATTGGATAATTTATGAAAAAAATAAATAAAAATAATCTTCACAAATATTTATTGATTATAAATTAGACAAAATTCATTCATACCGACCATATCAATATTAGTCTTTTTTCAAACATATATTTTTTATTGCTGAGGAACAGCAGGCAGGCTGACAACCCACTTAACAGTAAGCAGTTACCGTCGCCTGTGGATGTTTGCGACACTAGGGGCACCGCGAACACACTGCTGTCCTAGAAAGGTACAGGAACCTGAGTCACTAATGCCGAAACACGACACAAGGTTTTTATGGCGGCATACTTATACACCAGAGGTGGTCGCCATTCAGACGGACTGGGGGCCCTACCACGTAGCGGGTTGTTTTGTCGCCTTTTACCACAGGCCGACCCCGCCGCAGAGGTTAGTATTCTTACTCCATCCCAACACGGAGTAATTATTCAATTCTTTATTCAATTCAAGCTTTCGATTGTCAGAATACTTTTTTATAAGAACTATAATACTTTTCTTTTTATTCATTTTGACTTTTTCCGCAGTTTCATTCAAATTCTAATATGAAGAATCTCCTTGCAAAAGCGTCAAAGTTTGCATCTATAAACATAATATTTGTCATGACAAGTAACGTTAAGGCTTGTGGCTAGTCGTGCATAATCTGACTAAGCTTACTGAATGGTTTTTTTTAAATTGTATCACATGCTTGTACCCAATTTCTGTTTTCAAGTGCCCAGATGCGTACGGGTATATAACATATTTAAGCAGTCATCCAAATGTTCCTTAAACTTTGAATAGCTTTAATAATTCAATTTCATTAGGTCAAAAATAATCATGTAACTCATTAATCATTGTGTTACTTACCCATCATGTAAAGTGTAAAATGGATTGATTGATACATTAATTAATTTCAACTCTCGATTCTAAAGTTTACGTAAGAGATGAACTTAGATCTACTTTTTTTATAAGTATTTGTCATAAATTTTGAAAGTAATAGATTTAAGTATTTTCTTCACGAAGTAAGGTTCAAAGAAAAGCCTGTACAGATCTAGGGTTAAAAAAATATGTACATGCAATACAAAATGGATCAACCAAATAGTTCAACTTATTTTTACGAGCCTGTCAATGTCCAAAACATTTTAAATGTTACACAAATTTTTACATTTATATTCATTCATTCATTCTATAATATCCCCTTTTTGTGAAAAACGTTGCAAAAAATAGACGTGACTTTGCTTTATAAAGGGTTAATTAAATAGAACGTAGATATATTAAGTAATAATGGGTATTTTGATGAAAATATCACAATAGCCCGAGCCCGAGACTATGAAGATTATTGATGATGTGCCCACAAATATACAAAAAAATATAAAATAATTCTATTTCTCTAATTCCAGTTCCAAAGTTTGTGGATACAAATCCTACAAAGTATGATAATTATTTTTTGTTCATTATTTCATTAATCGTTATTACAGTAAGTGTAATTGACTATCAGTCAGTGACGGTAAAAGCAAATTAAACACAAGCTTCTAGTGGCACCTAATTGCCGCCTAATGGTTTCTCCCCAGCAATAAAAAACAAAGACTGCATGAAAACGATCAAAGTTCCTGTGGTTTCCTAAAAGAGGATTTAAGGCCAACATTGAAGTTGATACAGCAGTGAAAGTAAATGCTGATTCGCACAGACTCGCTCATTACCTACGCGATGAAAATCTTAAATTACAATGCACACAGCAAGCCTCAGTTGATCTATTTTTATTTGTGTAAGATTCAATTACTCGACTCCTAATGATTTGCGCCGAAGGCTGTGGCTAAGAAAATAAGAAATTGCAATGCCGAAGAAAACAATTACCCAGTGGCACTGGATCAAGTGCAGACGCAGCAATCAAAGCACAAATCATATCTACTTACATAGATTATGGTCATGATTAATAAATATCATTGTACAAATTATAAGAATAGCTTAAAATGCAATTTAGCTTACTTTCTTGCAATAAAAATACAGGATTTGTCCATCGTACATAATGTTTCTTATTTCTTGTAATCAGCAACACATGAATAATTTGTAATGGTTTGTAAAGATAGATTTTCTGGTTTTGAAGTTTTCTGAGCCTCATTTTTGAGTCTATATTTTGACTTTTTGTGAAAAACTAATATTAAATTATATTAAATAGTCAACTAATTGTAGTATACTATTTAAAAGACTCTTTAATATCATACTTACCCAGATTGTGTTAAATTTACCCGAATCGTAACAATAATATTTAAAAATCGCATACCTTTGTACTATAAGGTAATCCTAACATATTATAAAGTACAAAACAAGATGATAGGCGTGGTATAGATAATTCATTGATTCGTGATTATCAATGTAACGGTACATCCCGCTATAGTTTTAAGCTTCCGTATTGAACCTGGCCTTTATTTGATTTTAATAAAAAGGAAAAGATTAGGCTAGCTTCAATACCGAAAGTTAAATCCACTGAACAGTAATATTGTATTAAGTATAGTGCCAGCATTTATAGATTTTTAAGCGATTCTCCTACACTAGGCGAATTCCTGTTACATGCATTTTACCGACAGGACGCTGTCCGACGAGTGTACTATCAAATCTCTGGGAGTGGGTAGCCAAATGCCACGGTGATACGGTGGCCGGTCGTGTAGAGGAGTAATTCCGCAGAAAAGTGTGTGAAGAGATACTTCCGTACAAACGTAGCCAAAAATATTTGTGTCAATATTTTTGTGTATATAAAATAATTTATGTATACCCGATAAAATTTAAGAAAGTGTCATTAATATTATTAATTTCTTCAATTATTATTTAGCTTAATAATTAGTTATACCCAATAATATAAATTATAAATAATTACGGAAATAAGCACTAAACTATAATCAAAGATACGTTAATCAAATCTAGTGAGATACATTAAGAACAATATGTATTAGTTTTGAGTGATGTCAGAGAAAGCTTTTCCGAGTGAATTTAATGCACTCGATATGGGTTATTGTGTTAATATCATAAGCACTTAATCCAATGCTTTAAGACTGGTAGAATTCGACGACTAATGTTTATAGATGGTAATTTATAGATGGATAGCTTATAATATAAAAAAATATAGGTAAAAAAAACAAAAAATCACGCTTTTATAAAAAATCAAACTAAAAAGTAAAAAATAATTTTTACAATAAATTTAAGTTAAGGATAGTGGGATTAACAAAAAAAAGAATTTTATTATAGAAAAGTGTGGGTGGGGTGCTTGTTGTCAATTGTTGTTTTGAACATATCTTAAAAAGCACCCCACGCTTTTCTATAATAAAATTCTTTTTTTTTTTTGTTAATCCCACTATCCTTAACTTAAATTTATTGAAAAAATTATTTTTTACTTTTTAGTTTGATTTTTTATAAAAGCGTGATTTTTTGTTTTTTTTTTAACTATATTTTATTTTTAAGTTTTTAGTTTCATTAACTATAAAATAAAAGCGTGATAATATAATTTATTAGTTGTCAATATACAATCGTAAATATTTTTATTAGTATAGCGCCATCTTCCGGCTATGTTATTATTAATTTAACGCCATCTTCTGGTAATGTTATTAATTACGCTCCAGATGGCGTTTCGGCAGAATTTTGATTTTATTGTTCTAAGTAAGTAAAAATCGAGTCGAATCCCGAAAAATTCCATTACATATAGGTCAAGTTAATATAGAACAAATAAAAAAGAATAAAAAAAAGAAAAAAGAAAAAGAGAACAAAAATCCACCGTTCCGCGATTTAACTAGGCGGTCAACCATCTAACTACTGACCGCGCCTGACGCTCCTTCACTTTGATGATCGGACGAGAACCGAAAATTCATTAATCCTGAGGATCCTGGTAAGGATAATGATACAAACTACACAGATTATTGCATTGTCATCGGCCCTCGATATATCTACAAAGTTTGAACGAAATCTGGCCGTTTAAAATGGGTCAAAATCGCCCCCAAAGGAGTCGGTTACAAACAAATAATTACAAACATACTAACATACAAATACACAAACATACAAGTGAAGCTAATATAAAGCGTGTAAAAAGCATCTGTACAGATTATTTACTATAGACATAATACTTTTACTTACCGAAAGCTTTTTGTGTATAAATAAATAAAATAAAAATAAATTGTGACACTTCACTTAGCGCCATTGTACGGTGCCGATCACGGACCAAGATTGCATCGTACAGGAATGAGAATGATAGCTCGAGAGCAGTGGACTGTATGAGAGAGGAGGGGGAGAGGAGCGGTGGTTAGAGAGACGCAATACCTTGCAGTGGGCAAAGAAATTCGCACTGACCTTGATTCCACCCCTTCCTGGTTCGGTTCAGGTCCACTCGCGGAGGAACTGTTGCATGATACCAGCTAAATTCACGCACACTGAACACACAATCTTATGGCATGGCCAATGAGAGTTTGGAGTAACTGTAGGGAGGTCGAACGTCGACCATCCCCCACATTTAGGAGCTCACGCGTTACTGTCTTATTATTTTCGTCGGAGGCGGGATTTCAAATACCCTTTATGCAAGGATCGAACAGCCATATAGTTTCAAACTAAGTAGCATAGCACTTGTGTTATGGGTACTAAGCAACTGATCTACTAATTATATCATCATGATCTTAGCGTTGAATCCCGGTTGCAGCCCAAACTCGGTTCGGCGCCCGGGGTCCGCTTTCCGACTTTTTCTTCTCCACTTCGCACGATCTTCATCATCAATGGTGGTCAGTCCATTGGCACGCATATCAACCCTTACGACGGCAAGGCAGCACTTTTTGGGTCTACCTCTCCTGCCGGGACCCGGCGGTGGCGGTATGGTCAGACATTTGTTCCCCACATAAGTAGCCGGTTGCCGTAAAACGTGGCCATACCAGCAAGGCGACACTCCTGCAATTTATCCGCAATGTCAAGGACATGAAAGCTGCCGCGAATGCGAGAGTTCCTAATGCAGTCTTTCCGCGTTACTCCACACATCCACCGCAGCATATTTATCTCCGTGACTCGCAGTGCCTGCTTGTGTCGCTCCAGCACCGACCACCCTTCACATCCGTATAAAACGTCAGGCCTAATGATGGACTTGTAGACCTGTCCCTTCAATTTAACCGGTATTTTAGGGTCACAGATGACACCAGTTACCTCGCGCCATTTGGCCCACGCGGCAGCAATGCATGCCTTAACGTCGGAGACAGGTTTCTTATAGGCAAGCATGCTACACCGTCGACCGCATCGTCGCTTAACATCAGGTGATACCCTTATGGGATAGCAGCGTGTTCGCGATGCCACTGGCGTTTGTTTGTTTGTTATGCGTTCATGCCTTAACCACTAAAGCAATTTTGATGAATTTCGGTATAGTCATAGATTAGAACTTGGAGAAAAACATAGGCTACTTTTTTATAATCAAATAATATTTATAATTAATATTTTATAAATAATATTAGGTACAAAAAAACAGTTCATAAACACAAACTACAAATATTTACCATACCGAATGTAATTTAAATTAATATGATAACCTTTTTTGTATTTTTCACACCATCTATTTGAAATCATGGTAGTTTTTGTGCGATCAGTCGCATGAATACAACTAGGTCGGTCATTCGAGCTTTGATAATACCCAACACTTTTACTTTGCACAATCATAGATGAAACGTATCATGGCTTTAGTAGAATTTTTATATGGCATGAAAAATTAGTTATTTCTTTCTATCGTCTCTTTCTATCGTTTGTCGTACCCTGTAATCACTTGAATAGTTTTTCACGCGTCCTTCTATTTATTTTATTTCCAACAGTTCACAATTTTCAATTCCATTTAGAAATCTCTTTGAACACATTCTGGTTCTATGTTTGAATTTTATTGTTAATAATTTTTTTAGTTTAATTTTTGAAAAAAAATTCTGTTCCTTCACAACAAGAACTTATTTTTATCTTATTCATTCATTGACTAGTATTAATAATTATATGAAAGCTAAAAATATGAATAATTATCAGAAAATTTTATTATTATTTATTATACGAGTATAATCATTTCAAAAAGAAAATTTATATTGTTTTCCTTTTTTTAATTTTATAATGATTAATTATTTTAAATCCTAAGCCAAATATATATTTTATTATCATATAATTATTAATAAATATTTAGTTTTGTACATGTCTACCAAATAACCAATTATAAACCGTTTACCCGATTTACGTTGTTCAATGCATTGTTGCAAGCTGTAGGTGGCGGTGCGCGGTGCGCGTGCGCAGCCTAATCGCCGCGTAACGGTGGCGAACTGTAAAGCCCGCCACGGCCGGCGGGCTGCGTGCTAAATTTGCCGAAACACCGTGATCACTAGCGGGAATATCTTAAATCACTCAAAAATTGTGTCGCAAGCTCATATAACGTGACTAACACTGAGGAAATTGTATATTTACGAGTGGATCAATTAAAAAACAATATCAAATGGATTATGCCGCATAATGGCAAGAAACCGTACGAGATGATATTGTTACCTTGTGGAATGAGGTACTTTCTAGTAATGGACGACACATTCTTAGACACTTTAGGGGTTTCTCATTTTTCGAATATAGCTCTGCTAGCCGATGCAGCTGCGGCCCAACAAGATGATCTACAACTCCGCAATATATATCCATTGGCAACGGATTCATATTCGTAGCTTTCATTTATATATATATATATATATATATATATATATATATATATATATATATATATATATATATATATATATATATATATATATATATATATATATATATATATATATATATAGATGAGTGTTGAGACTCTGGGACTATGAAATCCAAAAACCTATTTGACCTTTATGAGACCTATCAAGACATTTGATAGACATTTCCCGGGATCCAAGAGCTGGTTTGTATTTGGAGCAAAGGATAAGTGTTGCCATCCAACGCAGTCATGGATCCAGCGTTAAGGAACATTTCCAGTCGATCTGAAATCTATATTATATTCATTTAACTCTTTGTCTGTTTTTTGTTTTAGGTGTAGAAGGTTTTATGTTGAATTTTTTACATTTAAAAAATAATCGAACCACAATTTATATTTTAATCAATTGCAGTTTGTATATGAATCATTGCATTATGTATGTTTGTATTTTACGTCTGTTTAAATAAATAAATATAACTATATCACATTATATACTAAACTCTCTTCTGGGCGTTTAATACTGGTTACATACGAAACATTTTATTGTGGACTTCGAGGGCGGTTCCTAAGTAGGTATTATCAATGGGTGAAACTAACTGAACGCCTTTCCGTTATAGCATTTAAAGCAGGAAAATAGAAAAATGTGGTATGGAAAAATTTGTATTGAATCTGACTGACCACCCAGCAATAAAAAACAAAAGTGCCCTGTTTCCGTTTTCGATAACGTTAAAGACTCCGTAAAAAATAAACTACACTTTACTAGCATGAATATTATGCTACTATAAAAACTGTGTTACAGATATCATATAAAGAAAATTCTCTAAGACTTGTTATATAATATTCGGCTTATATTTTGCAATATAATATTCGGTTTATATACAATTGTTGTGTTTTGGGCAGCTACAAAATGATATATATATATATATATATATATATATATATATATATATATATATATATATATATATATATAAATAATAAATGAATAAATATACTGGGACAAATCACATAGCGTTATCTAGTCATTATTAGTTACAGCACAGTGGTCGTCAAAAGATATATAGGTATTAGGTGTTGTAATAAATTCGTAGCGTTTTAAAATGATATATTATCAATGAAAAATAAAAAATAAACTAATGAAAGTATTGCCCATCGCTTTCTACTACTTTTGACCATCTTTCAGGCAGAGTACTAATACCGTGTCGTAAGAACGCCTCGTATTTTCATGCAATCCACAAATCGACCCATTTTTGACACTCTTCGTAAGAAGTGAATTTCTGCTCAGACAGACTATGAGCCATCGAACGAAAAAAATGGTAATCTGAAGGAGCGATATCTGGAAATTACGGTGGGTGCGGTAGGACTTCCCAGTTAAGTGTTATTAGGTACGTTTGTACCGGTTTTGCGCCGTGCGGACGAGCATTCTCGTGCAGTAAAATGACTTTCTCGTGTCTTTCGGAGTATTCTGGCCGTTTTAAAAAACCTTTTTTTCCTCCCTTTGAAGCAGCAGTTCACATGTCAAAAGACGTCTCTCAATGTCTCTTGGTTTCATATAGGACCCAATGTCCCTCCTTCTGGATTATGCCTAAAATTTTAAAACGTTTTCCTACCGCTGATAAGTCAACTTCCAATAATATAGAAAAGTCTTCATTGAGCAATGCCTCCAACTCTTTATCTTGAAATTTTTTCGGCTGGCCAGGTCACTCTTTGTCTTCCAACTCGAAATCACCAGCTTTGAAAAGTGCAAACTACTTCCGACATGTATGCTCAGCTAGAGCATGTTCACTATACACTTCCACTAAAATACGAAGAGCCTTTAGCAGCACTCTTTTCATAATAAAATAATGAAGTAAAACTCCCCGCAAAAACACTTTATCCGGCACAAATGTTGACATATTTAATAAATTATAAAGTATTGTTGAATACGATTCAAAGAGAGGTTATGTACAGCAAATGACGTTCATTGAGCTGTTTCAAGATGAATACATTACTGTCGGTGACAACGAAATACTGTCCTACCTACCATAGTTGTATACAAAAATATTTAATTTGATAATAATCACACTCTTAATAGTTTTGCAACATTTGAAATAGAAACTCGACGAATTATTGGAATATGGGAATTATTGGAGCAATGAGTAGAATAATTGATACTACATAAACAAATATAATGTTTTCTTTCTATCTTTTCTATCTTTTGCTAGGTGTTTCAAGCCTCTCTGGATGGCAACCTGTAAATATGCCGCCATAGTAAACCTTGTGTTGTAATCCGGTATAAGTGGCCTAGGTTCCAGTTCTCCTACGCGGACGGTAGCATATTCTTGGCGTCCCAAACATCTGTACGTAATATTACTACTAACCCATTAACACACGAAGCCGGTGAATCGCCGGTCAGCTATATTATAGTATTAAAGCACTAAGCCGGCGAAACGCCGGTCTGTCTTTGCGTAATCATTTTATGCATAAAAAATCATTTACAACAACTTTATTCATGTAAATATCGTTGATAAAATAATTAGGTTTCTTTGAAATAAAAGTTGTAATAATGAAATAGTGTTTTTAATTAACAAATTATGTAATATGTTAGTGGTAGAATGGGTTAAGCCTATCTGCTGTTGCACAGGAATAAAAAAAATCGCCGTTAAATTAATTTATGTTAGAGGTGTAGTGTTATGTGGCCGCTAAAGAAAAAAAAATGAAAACATGTTACTTAATGCAGATTAAATCATAAATGTGTGCGTGATACATGAGCATGTATGATATATGTATAATCAACCTCTGCTAAAGTTTTAGCAAATATTTGGATATCTGATATCTCATAAAATACTCTTTTATATGCCGCAAAATCAAGTAAATAGTTTGAATATACAATAAAAGTTTGCGTGTAGTTAATAACCTAACGACGCACTGATGTGTTCGCCAACTCAATTACATTATACCATGAAACCTGTGAGATTTGTCTCATTACGGTACATTTTAATAGTTTTTAGATACGACAATGTTTTGTCATCATCGTTCTCGTATTTCTACTAAAAAGTTAGGGGATTAATCTTCTGGTAATTCATAGAGGATAAGAATTTATTAGATGTTTTCCTGTGGCTAATGCGCCTGTGAACAAAATATACCGATCTACGAATCATTTTCCTTACAAATGCATATATCTGCATATACTGCAGTTATGATATAGACAAGCGTACATGTAAACAATTAATTATAAATTTTATTACTGATTTAGTACACAAAACAAATTTGAAAAAATCGGCAATATCTTATTATATTATAATTTTTTAAAGATTGTCATTGTTTATTTATTTCAATAACTATACTATTAAATCAGATCCATGGCTTGATTCGTATAGGCTATCATTAGCTTAAATTAAATATACGTATTAAATATTAATCTTTCTCTAAGTAGGTTTGAATAAAAGCAAAGATGTTAATTATAAACTTAATACTAAAATCAGATATATTTAAAGTTTTGGAAACAGTTGGATTAAATTATTCTACCACTTCTTAACAAGTATATAAAGTTTGTTTGAAACTTTACACGTCCGCCCCTCATTTAACAATCAGAGCATTAAATTTTCAACACCTCTGATATTTTATATCTGTAAAAATCACATATTTTGTTTAGCTTTATGAAAGCGCGCTGTATTCCACGATGTCTGCTACAACAGAAGAGGCAAGAAGAGAAATAGACAGCACTTTGATCTTGTGCGCGTTCAGCTTGCGTCGCATAGGCCTCTCTTTTACACCTCCCAAAACAGCAGCCTCGTATTTTAGGCAAACACTTATATTTATACTTTCAGTTTTGGGTATCTGCTACCACGTGTTCAGTGAAATCGCGTTCATAGGTCTCACGTTGTCTAATTCGCCACGAGTTGAAGATGTCGTTCCACTTTTTCATACTTTTGGCTACGGCACATTAAGTAAGTATTATTAACAAGACATCATTTTGTTGTAAAAAAAACATATCAAACTCGAGACACAAGTCATACGCCAAGGATTAAATTTCAATAATGCAATCATCACTCACTCAGAGTGCATTGATTCAGACTACCCTTTCTACTAAAATTTGTTACTCATAATTTTCCAAGACAAATTTATCGAATAATTGAGTATCCAGACCTGTGTGAGTGAGAACACAAATAAATCACTACTTACTGTCCGCGTAAAATATTTTTATGAAATATCAAAGAGCTTAGTACTACCGATAGGGAACTATCGGTAGTACTAAGAAATAAAATTATATTATTTTACATAAGTTAATTGTTAAAGTATATATATGCTACTATTTTTCATATCCTCTAGTAAATATTATCTATAGCTTATTTAGACAGTTATTTTTTGTTGCAGGTATCTCTAAAGTGTTTGCTTTGTGGTACAAGAAAGATGTGTTTGGCCAACTGTTCAGTGAGCTGGCTACTATCTGGCCCATGCCACCATTGGATGAAATCGCCCAACTCATTAAAATTAAAAGATTAGATGCGCTACGTATTGCACATAAATGTGAGAAAACCGTCTCCTATCTAACCATATAATATCAACACATACTATATGACAGATATCCTAAGTTGCGAAAACCTTTACTCACCATATTGGATTGCACACGAGCTATCACTTGCTTGATTTTAAAATTTTCTAATAGCAAGTTTTTTTATAACAAGATATTGATTTTCTATGATTCTTATATCGAACGTTAACTGTAACTTTTAATATTTTCAGGGTATTTCGCAATTAACTTATCTGGTGTTTGGTTCTACAACCTGACTCCAATACTCATCTACTTGTACCGTCAATGGCTAGGCCAGGACGCGTCGATAGGCTTCGTCTGGAACTCGTGGTACCCTTTCGATAAGCATGTCCCAGTCACCCACATTGCTGTCTACATGTTTGAAATATTTGCTGGTATGTACCTTTAGTTATCTATCTATATCTATCGCAATCAATAATTACTTTCTTTTTCGTACCCACATAATATGGATTTTTTTATTGCTGTAAGATAGCAGACAGGCTGAATGTAGCAGTTATCGTCGTCTATGGATTTTTGCAACGCCACTGGCATCGCGAACACGCTGCTGTCCCATAAGGGTACAGGAAGTTGGGACACTAATGGCGGAACACAACACAGTTCTTATGGCGGTACACTTAATACCAAAGGTGGTCGCCATCCAGACGGGCTTGGGGCCCTATCACGTAGCTAGGGTGGGTTGTTCTGTCGCCTTATACGGCAGGCCGACCCCGGCCGCAGAGGTCAGTATTCTTTCTCCGCCCCTGCACGGATAAGATTCCAAATATATGCGTGCAGGGGCGGAGTAAGAATACTAATATCTGCAGCCGGGATCGGCCTGTCGTAAAAGGCGACAAAACAACTCTAGCTACGTGGTAGCCAAAAGCCCGTTTAAATGGTGACCACCCCTGGTGTATAAGTAAGCCGCCATAATGACCTTGTGTTTTGTTCCGGCATTAGTGACCCAGGTTCATGTATCCCTACGGGACAGCAGCGTGTTAGCGGTGCACCAACTGCCGCAAACACCCATAGGCAACGGTAACTTCTTACTATTAAATGGGCCGTCAGCCGATCTGCAGCTGTTCCTCAGCAATAAAAAAAATTAATAATTAGGGAAGCAGTAAGATCTAGAATGTATGTGATCTCTTACGTTGTAAAATCAGCATTTTTTTGGGCTTTTTTCTTCAGTAGGGATCATGTGAAGGAGGCAGACATTTGTTATAATTTATTTCTGGGTTGATATTTAAAGAACGTAACGTTTCAAAGTATAGGACAGTTTTGCTATATCACGTATTTGAAAACTGCTGTGAATGCAGGATTTTTTAAGAAGAAGTCTATAAAATATACTACCTATAAGCTTATTATTAATAATTTTCACAAAAATACTACTAATTTACTAAAATATAGCTAATATAAACTAGTATCTAAACACTAAATAGTATCTAAACACAAAAATAGCTATGTAACTCAATATCATACATTACGGAAAAAATCTATTGATTTATTCCTACTTTAATTCATTTTGAAATCCACATCTATAAAAAACGTGTACCTACCATAACATATTTAGTATATTTCTAAGTGGTTGCGAAAAGCATATTTAGTAATTTCTATGCGGTCTACTTCTATTTTCTTCTTTTTAAAAAGAAAACGCAAAAATTTTGCTCTATGAAAATACTCAGCATCACGTCATCGTGATACTGAAAATCATCAAATCAAACTCAAAGAAAAAAACTTCAGATATATCCAAGGTGAAGCTGGATGAATAAGTATATATGCTTGCAATTCCATAAACATCTTCAATGTGCTACGGGCCTCTTAAAATTGCCATTAATCTTTATAATTTATTTTAGCAACGTTCTAAACATGCATTTTACAGTTAGAACAGTTGTATTACGATTATTATAGTCAAAGAGACTTTACATTAAACAAGCCTTAAGAACGTTCACTGTTATTCCCTCAAGAAAATGCAAAGAAACGCACAACAATTAAAACCTTAGACAAAATATTTATATTTTTAAAAATAAAGGTATATAACCTTAGAACTAGTTTGCGAATCGTGTATCACTCGATATCGTGACAAAGAAAAAATGTACAATGCGAATGACGGACAGGTGTGTTTGTTAAGTATGCTTTATTAAACACCCGTTTATCGTAACTACTCCTATTGACATTAGAAATGAGAGAAAGTCTTAATAACATAGAATCAACTCGACAACACCATTATCACATTGAGATCAACGCTATTCAGATATAAGTTCAGATGTAAGTAGCAATTAATCTACTTTAAATGTTTGATTATACACTCGGAAGCTCGAAAACTTAAATCACGAATAGTTAATTGCATTCGAATGTTGAACTTGTAACTATTTTCTCGTCTGCAATTGGCGTTTTGGATGTCTATATCATGCGAGTGTCAAGACTATTAATAATTTACTGTTTTCAAATAATATCTGTAGTCTCTCTAAAGTCAACAATAAATTATTGGTTTGTTGCAAGTTGCAAATAAAGAAGTTTTTTTATCGAATCATCAATTCCCGAATTGGTTATGAAATGGCAAATACGTTTACAAAATTGTAGTGAATTTACACAATGTTTCTTT
The DNA here is from genome assembly GCA_963693495.1 of Malacosoma neustria. Taxonomy (NCBI): domain Eukaryota; kingdom Metazoa; phylum Arthropoda; class Insecta; order Lepidoptera; family Lasiocampidae; genus Malacosoma; species Malacosoma neustria. Next base: position 10,168,879 of record OY856374.1, read on the forward strand.
CGACAATCCGTTTTCATATACTGCGTGTCACGGAGATGAATATGCTGCGGCGCATGTGTGAAGTGACGTGGAAGGAGCGCGTTATAAACACCCGCATTCTTAGCAGCCATCATGTTTGTCTCATAGTGGACAAATTGCAGGGTGTTGCCTTCGTTGGTATGGTCATGTTTTGCAGCAACCGACTACTTACTCGTACATGGGGTACAAATGTCTAGCCACGCCGCCTCCACCGAGCCTCAGCAGGAAGGGTTGGCCTCAAAAATGCTGGCTTGGGAAGGAAGGAAGAAAAGGAAGGAAAAGTCAGAATGCTGCTCTGGGCACCAAAGCGGAAGTCACGGTTGCAACCAGGATTTAACGTTAATATGGTGATGAATCCGTTTTCATATAGTGTCTACAGCAGACACGACCATCTTAATATATGGCTTTAGGCCCAACACATCCCCTTCAGAAACTATTTAATTGTTCTGATCTGTGTGACTATCATTATTTGTTCTCGATTTCAATCTAGATAAATTCATATCGAATTTACTTTTATAGGTCAAACGTGTGTATGGATTATGGTAGGCACAGATCTTCTATTTTCTGGAATGGCCAGCCACATCGGACTCTTATTAAATTTGCTTCAAAAACGCCTAGAAGGGCTCGCTACTCATGATCAAACTCAAGACGAGTATTATCAAGAAATCAAGGAAAGTATTAAACTGCACCAACGACTTATTAGGTATGTCACAAAGCAATTTCTTGAAATCAAATAATAAATAATAACCTAACAAAAAGACACATTACTATGCAGAAACCCGTATTTTAATACCGTCATTTTAAATACCTCACAAGAAAATTAGCATTACTTGGTCTAGGCCTGAGATATTTCATAAACCAAAACAAACATTTCAAGAAACAAAAAGTGTAGAAGCATAATAATAAATAATATTTAATAATGAGGTATTACTTTAGTAGGACGTAGCCAAGGGCACCCGGGTGGAATCACTGAAATCTACCCACTCCCAAAAGATGGAAAGATCCCTGTCTTCGAGACCGCTAAGACGGCGATAGCATATATCGTTCCGGACGTACAAGCATACCCGAGCTTTTGAAAGGAACAAGTGTTTCAAATTATAACCAGGGTAGCAAAGGTACGATGCGTCGGCCGGGGCAGATATCTGCGTCTCCATCAAAAACAGTAAAGCAGGCTTTGCCGTTTCCAGGTGGTGATGAACGGCATTAAGATTTGAATGTATACCTCCGATGTTGCAAAAATCCACTTTGCGGGGCACGGAAGGCCCCCAATCCCTCCCGTAGAATATCGCCGGCTCCACGTCCGGTCTCCGCTCCGGCACGACGATACTCTTCAAAGACATTGCACCAGTTGGCGTGACAGTCTCCTAGACCGGATATTCTGGGTTTGGGTCCCCTACTAACTGGCGGACGGCCAGCGGACAGCCGTTTCATCTCCGCCCCAATCCGTCACGCCTGTAGGGATGTGATGGGATTTTGCACATCTCGGTTCCAAAATTCGTGGGCACTCCCACACTTCGGGTTAGGGAAGCTAGAACCGGTCATGCCGGAATACAACACAAAGTTATTACATGACCGCATACTTAAGACCAAGGGTGGTTGCCATCTAGAGGGGCTTAGGACCGGGTTGTTTTGTCACCTTTTACGACAGGCCGATCCTGGCCACAGGGGTTAGTATTCTTACTCCGCCCCTGCACGGAGAAGATTTCCAAGGTTTGCAAGTTTCCTCATAACATTTTCTTTCACCGTCTGTATATGACAATTCTATAAAATATGCACATTAGGTATGAAAAACTACGTAAGCGGTGCATGCCACGTAGGATTCGAACCCAAGATAATACCACTAAGTTAATGTAATCTTTTTCGAAAACAACTAAATTCAATTTTTTTTATTAATTTTACCCACACCATACACCATAAAATTACTCCTATGTATTAAGTAATCTTATTTATTTGTTTCAGATATTGCAATGATCTAGAAGATGCTTTTTCATTCTCCAATTTGGTGAACATAGTCTTAAGTTCTCTCAATATTTGTTGCGTAGTCTTTGTTATCGTGGTCTGTAACCTTTTTTTATACATAATAGATTTAGATATATATTCCAGTAAAATACAATATTGTACTTAGATATCTTATTTAAAAAAATTTAAATTAATAATTGTAATATAGTCGTTTATAACATTATTTTCATTCAAATTTATTAGAAGTTTACCACTCGTTATTCCTGAAAGAAAAGCGATTTCACGCGTAGCACTCTATTATTCATTTATGATTTAGTTTCCGCATTCAAAAGCAGCTTTGGTTTTATTTTTTTCCAGCTTTTGGAACCGGTGGTGGCTGTAAGCAATAAACTGTTTCTAGGTTCCGCGTTGATTCAAATAGGCATGCTGTGCTGGTATGCTGATGACATTTTTCACGCTGTAAGTTTTCCTGTAATAACTAAAACACACACATATATACCTAGTCAGGTCATAAGTATTGTCACACAGTAAAAACATTTCTTTTAGAATGCTGGCCACAAAAAAGTTTATTGAATTAGAATTTCGAATTGTTCATGAAAATAAAAATGTATAACTTTTAGAATTTTACTCATTTTTAAATATGGAGTGGACGCTTAAAGAAGACCGTGTTGCAGTTATTGCGTTGCATCGTTGCGGTTACGCGCCAATTCAAATTTTTAACATACTGAAAAATTTGAATATTACCAAAAGATTCGTTTATCGTACCATCAAACGATACAATGAAGACTCTAGTGTAGATGACAGGTCAAGAAGTGGTCGCCCTCGGTCTGTTAGGACTCCAACAGTGATAAAAGCTGTGAAGGCACGAATTCAAAGAAATCCCAAACGTAAGCAGAAACTGTTGGCCCTTCAGATGGGGTTAAGCAGAACCACGGTGAAAAGGGTGTTAAATGAAGACTTAGGGCTTCGGGCATATCGAAGAAAAACAGGACATCGTTTGAATGCTCGTCTAATGGACCTGAGACTGAAGAGATGCCGCGCTTTGTTGAAGCGGTACGCGGGAAAAAAATATCGGGAAATTCTTTTTTCGGATGAAAAAATGTTTACCGTAGAAGAGAGCTACAACAAACAAAATGATAAGGTGTACGCACACAGTAGTGAAGAAGCGAGCAACCGTATTCCGCGTGTCCAACGAGGTCATTTTCCATCCTCGCTCATGGTATGGTTGGGAGTTTCTTATTGGGGCTTAACAGAGGTACATTTTTGTGAGAAAGGTGTAAAAACGAATGCTGTTGTGTATCAAAATACAGTCCTGACAAACCTTGTGGAACCTGTTTCTCATACCATGTTCAATAACAGGCACTGGGTATTCCAACAAGATTCGGCGCCAGCTCATAGAGCGAAGAGCACACAAGACTGGCTGGCGGCGCGTGAAATCGACTTCATCCGGCACGAAGACTGGCCCTCCTCCAGTCCAGATTTGAATCCGTTAGATTACAAGATATGGCAACACTTGGAGGAAAAGGCGTGCTCAAAGCCTCATCCCAATTTGGAGTCACTCAAGACATCCTTGATTAAGGCAGCCGCCGATATTGACATGGACCTCGTTCGTGCTGCGATAGACGACTGGCCGCGCAGATTGAAGGCTTGTATTCAAAATCACGGAGGTCATTTTGAATAAACTTTAATGTCATAAGAATCTATGTTTTGTTAAGTTCATTTTGGTATATGAATGGTTACATAATTAATAAACTTGTTACAATTATTTTACATTAAACATGTGACAGAATTTATGACCTGACTTATATATATATATATATATATATATATATATATATATATATATATATATATATATATATATATATATATATATATATATATATATATAAATTATTATCAAATATATATATAAATTATTATCAATTTGCATTAAATATCAAAGGGATATGATTAAAAAGTATTTTATGTAACACTTGAGTAGCATATGAAATATCATACCTAAAATAGCTAAATTACCTAAGAATAGAGACAACAAAATTAGATTTACATAAATACTTATGTCACCATATTATGATGTCAAGGGACATAAAAAAAGATGTTTCAGTTGAAAATTTATGCATTTCATTTATAAATAAATGGCATGGAGTGTTCGGATCGATATGCATAGTGACCCAGGTTCCTGCACCGCGAATATTCATAGGCGACGGTAACTGGTTACTATTAAGTAGGCCGTCAGCCTGTCTGTTATTCCTTAGCAATAAAAAAAAAGTTTAAATGTATTAGTATATGTATCACTTTTATTTATTTTAGAATGCTAATATAGCTGAAGCGGCGTACAATAGCGGATGGTACCGTACAAATCCACGGTGTCGACGCGCCCTGCTTTTCCTTATAAGGAGGTAATAACAGCGTATGCATTTAGCTAATTGATCACTTCTCGATTAATGAGTACTTGTCTCTTTTTCAGGGCACAAAAACCTATTGCATTTACCGCAATGAATTTTACTAATATATCGCTTGTAACCTACTCAGCGGTAAGAAACAAGTTTGTAATATAAATTGTATTGTTATGTGGATTTATTCCTCAATAATATTACAATGTGATCTATCTGCTTTTTAAAACAGTTGTTTTACAACGCACGCTTTTTATTCATCATTAGCATCTACTCTCTCCGTCTTTCTGACAACATTCAGATACCATCTCGAAAGAACTTATTTTACGATGCATTCCAGTTGCCACTAATGACACTTATTGGCATAGAACATGCTTCGTGCACCTTACATTTCATTACATATGATAAATAAGTATGAAGACGTGATGGTAGAACACAATAAAATAAAACGTTATTGAACACTCATACACTACACATATGTTAATTTGGTAGGTACTAGTCGCATTTACTTACTTTTATATCAATAGAGGTATATCTATAGTTTGATAACATCGTACTTGAGAGCATTTATTTCGACATATTAATAAATAATTTCTTTTTCAGATCTTGACCAAGTCATATTCATATTTTGCATTATTATACACAATGTATACAAAAAATTAAGGATTTATATTGCCACACACACATAGTTCAATTGAGATGAAATTGTAATTTTACTACAGGGTGTTGTGTGAATCATCACTTTATATTTATTTATAATTTTCAGTGTATCTCAATTAAATAAAAGTACTGCAAATCATGTTTTATTTATTTTGCAATAACCGTTGTATAAAGACGAAGAGTACTTACATTTGTTTATCTTTTTTTTATTGCTGAGGAAAAACGAACAGACTGACGGCCCACTTAATAGTAAGCAGTTACCGTCGCCTATGGATGTTTGCGACACTAGGGGCACCGCGAACACGCTCCTGTCCCATAGGGATAATTTACGTTTATTTATTTTTTATAAAGGTTTTATAAGCCTTACAATCATAATTAAAGCTCCAGTTAAGACTCAAATTAATAAAATATGAAATATCCAGTTGAAATAAGGTAAATTCTAGCCAGATAAAAACTCAAAGAGGGTCATTCCAATATTTTAAAGAAATTGTAAAAGATAAGAAATGAGTTACTTCTATTTCTAGCTTAAAACGAGTAAAAAAACCCGCAAGTTTCCGAATAATCGAATTGTGGTAATATTATTTATTCTGTTTGGAGATCAGACAGCAGTCGTCTTTGTAAAAACCAACAGGTACTATCGATATCTATTTCATCCATTTTGAAAGAAAAGAATACAAATATTTGTATTCCATTATACAAATATTTTATATACATACGAGTACATACGTCGATAGACACAAATCTTAATATCAAAACATATGAAACCAAAGATACGTAAGACATAAAAGTTATCAATTTAGCAGTGTCGTGTAACTACATAATTATGAAAACGATATAAGTCAATAAAATGAAACTTTATTGAACTATCATTTTGCTCCATGAAAATATGAAGTCCCTGATTTCTGAGATAGATAACCTGTGTTTTGGAAATCAGTGCCTCACCATTTTATTATTATTACATATTTAATAAATCTGTCTTTGTGTTCGTATGTGTGTGTTTAATAATATAAATCCATAGACAATTAACAAAACAATAAATTATTCGCTATGCATAATTTATTCGACTCTCAGCAGCGTTACGCGAACTGTTTCTTAGACCGGTTCGGAAACAAATCTAGAGCAAAAAGGGCATTCTAGTGCTGTTTCTATAGAGTAACCTTTATACGTGAATGAACTCCGTAAGCTCTGGTCTCATAGAGGAATCTATTACGGTTGACAACATTGTACGTGTAAATATTCGTTGATGGGATTCTTGGGCAGAATCCAATATGTATTCATTACGATATCTGAGTAACCTTGAAGGTTCTTTTTATTAGGGAAATTAGATTTGATGATTTGAGTAAATTGAATACTGCAGATAGACCTTTAAAAATGGGAAAGTCTCGTCTTAATGGAGCGTTGTGAACTTCGAATTAGTGAAGTACTTTTTTGTCGAAAGTGCTCCTCATAGTTACATAAAATCAATCAATTATTATTAAATATGTTATATTATTACTAAATATGTTTGTAATCCTGTTACTACAAAACACTCTAATCTCAATTCGTCCAACAAAACAACGAAACATTTAAAATTTATTAATAATATAAATAATATGGGTCAAGATGATTTTCTCTTGAAAAGTCTAAATGGACATTGGTGACACAGTATTGCATGCAATTCAAAGTAAATTTATTAATATATCTCGCAAAACATTCCATTTATGCTTTCACTTGACTGTTCATGAGAAGTTTATAAACTTAGTATCGGAAACTCAGTTTTCCTGGCACTAGGCATAATGAGAATTGATATTCTTACTTTGTATAACGTAGCAATATTATTATAATAAATGTTGTATATGTAAATTTTCATTACTATCGTCCTAATTTTCCACCACATTGTTTGCTATTAGTTAGACTTACATGCATAGTGTCAGTATGCTTGTTTGTATATTAGTTTCATGATTTTGAATTGAATACTAGATTCAAAAAATTCTAAGTTAGTCTATTCTAATTCTAAGGGAGGGGGAAACGTAAAGTCCTCCATTTTTAAGCTAAATTAACGGATTCCTTGTGATATTTTCTTTCGCTGTTTGCTATCAGGTCACAAAAAGCTGTTTAATAGTCATCACATCGTCGTCCTCGTCAGACAGTCGCTGGTTACTGTTAGATTTTGTGTTTCTCTAATTCGGTCTGTAAACCCTAATCTCTTGCATTTTCTATCCAGCCCCGACCGCAGATCCTTGCGTAAATGGTCGACTCATAGAACTACACCACGTATGCCAAGACGCCGTCTCCATTCCATGACCCGCTTGCTCTATCGACTGCCAGTTTTGAAGACGAAAGTCATCGTGCACTTCATAGCGGGATTCAAACATGAGCTCTTTTGGCTTTTATTTATGGCCACTAGACCTCTCAAGTACATTATATCTCATAAATGTGAGGAAAACATACATGACTTGTACAAAATACACGCAGTACAGTTGTTCTGACACATTATACTACTTTCGCTTATCCTTTACGACGAGTCATCATTTTGAAGTGAAAGTTCAACTATAGAGTTATTCATGAATGGGCATTACTTCTTATTTATTTGCAAACATTTGATATTTTAGGTCGTATAGTATAATAGATATATAGATATGTAATAAGCATAGGTACAAGAGACCACTATATCTTTGCGCCCGTTTTCAAAATTCGAATTTACGAGTCCCTCTTAACTTATGGAAAAGCCAAAAGATGTAAGGGCGAACCTTCTTACCATACTCATTTAAAAAAATACCCTATTCTACTACTGATTTGTACCTGGGCCATGGGAAAACAAAACCAATACAAACTTCATGGCCTAGTACGAGCCCGCATCAGATTTTGGGAGGACGCATGGAATATATTACATATGAGCCTCCGCCTTGGGCAAAGGTGTAGGCGACGAGCCTCAATAAGATTAGAGCCAATGCCAATCTTTTCTGTTAAAGAACAGACGTGACTCTGGCGCGATTCAGCAAACTTAAGAACTTGATTCAGCGTTAGTTGTATTTGAAGATTAATGATAAAAAAATATGCATTTTGTTTTTTCTCTATGTATATTTTATTGGGCGAATTACTTTGTCAAAAGAAAATGAAACGCGGACGCGCAGTAATATCATTACCATAATTATATGCGATTAGTCTCGAGTTACATCCAAGGCTTGCATTTTTATTTAAATTTATTATTGATTTTATACTGCAAAATAAGAATTATAATTAATGAATATGTATACAATGGATTGACAAATAAATATTACTATTATTATCATTATTTTGGAGCTCGGGGTTCACTGTTACGTACGATTATTTGAATGTGTTATAAAAATATTGGACTCCAAAATAAAACCTAATCATGCAACGAGAATAGTTAAAACTTTTATTAATAACCGGCATATAGTGACAAAAATCATGTACCATACATACACATATACAGTGCCGGATTAACCATATAGCAAGAGTAGCAATTGCTACAGGCCCCGCGCAAAAGGGGACCCCGCATATTTAAACCCGCTCATCTCGGCCTGAGCGTAATTTTTAAAACACGTGGTAACATAATATATTGAATTTATTTGATGTCACAAAAAGGTGAAACGTTACATCTTTTCCTACTAACACAATCTACGTTATCCAATCCGTAACCCCCATTATTTCCTTGGCGAAAATAAAACAGAATTTCATACGACAAAAGCACATGTTACAAAAAGTCGCTCGTAGTATGAGCTAGAGCTCATTATCGGACCGACTCAAATTCTCTTGTAGACTGGAGACACCACATCAGCAAAATAGCCAACTGCAAGATCATATCCGACGAGACTGTCACTGCACAACACCGTCTTCATGTCATGGACCTTTGCGTGAAGCCCAAAGACAAACGTGTTGAGCGCTTCCATCGCCGAATCAGGTGGTGGCTACTTGATGAAGTCACGTCCCAGGAGCTCGCTTGAGCCATCGGCGACAAGTGCATTGGTGATGTAGTTTTTACGTTGGTGCTGTAGTCTGAGGTATGGAAGCACACTTGCGCCCAGGTGCTTTGAAAAGTTCCTTTGAAAAGATTTGCTACGGGCCCCGCGCTTGCTTAATCCGGCACTGCACATATACATAGGTGAAATAAAAGCTTGTATAATGGCTAATACAGATCTAGCAAAATACTAGAAAGAATGTTCTTGTACGAGTATTAACACTGTCTGTTTAAGCCGTTAATACTATTAAAACTTCGCTTGATATATTCATAATACGTAGTCATGCGAGAACGCCTTATGCGCCGTCTCCCTCTTACCTGTACATCCTATGACACTATCCTAATGCCTATTTCTCACCAAGAGATGGCGTGCTGCCGTGACGTATGTGTTTCAGTGTGTGATTAAAACCGTGAAGCATGGACATTGTCCCTATGCGCGCGCGCCTTTAATATAATTGCAGAATAGTTTCTAGTAATTTTCGGATCACTTTTATTACTGTAATTGTGTACCACGCTAGTAATACAAGTATATAAAGGTGGACAACGGCAGTACAAGAAAGAAGACCCTCGAGTTCGGTGAGTCCTTTTCAATTCCCCTCCTCTATCAATAGCGTGTCTTCGCATTACGACAGAGTTACAAAATTTACCAGAACCAGCGCCTACACTGTCTGTAATCAAATCTGAAGCATCGAGTCACTTGGGTCGCAGCACACATCACACCAGTCAACCACAAAAGTCAAATGGTTTAGCCACAAAAGTTCAAAAGTATGTATATGTATGGCTTATATATTACTATCAAGGTACCAAAGTACTAATTAAACAAGTTTATGAAACAAGAAACGACGCCAAAACACGAAGATTCTCATTCAATTTACGGTAAAAATCACAGCATTCACTGTAGAACTCGAACCCGCTGTGTTGTATTTAAATGTGTGAATTTTCAATTACAAGAAAATGGAATGGAAAGAACGTATGTGAAATTTTTTTTATCTACTCGGATATTAACAATGTGAAGTCATAAAAGAGCGAGAGTGAACAACATACACCTCACACAACTCGCACCCCAGCACTCTAGAACAGTTGAAGTGCGAGAACCATTGGCTGTTATATTCTAACATATTTGTGACTTATTCGTATAGAATTGGAACAATTATTACCACCATTTGTTATTACCGTAATTAACAATTTTAGTGCGACTGCAAAGTCGTGTAGATAGTAAGAAAAAAAGCACATATTAATTTGACCTAACTTCTGTTCTCTTGAGTCTTTTATGACTAAGCTGCATTCATCATACCTTTCTATAGTTTAGAAAGAAATGTGTAACTGTATGTTTCCGCTAATCCGGAAACGCACCCCAGCACTCTAGAACAGTTGAAGTGCGAGAACCATTGGCTGTTATATTCTAACATATTTGTGACTTATTCGTATAGAATTGGAACAATTATTACCACCATTTGTTATTACCGTAATTAACAATTTTAGTGCGACTGCAAAGTCGTGTAGATAGTAAGAAAAAAAGCACATATTAATTTGACCTAACTTCTGTTCTCTTGAGTCTTTTATGACTAAGCTGCATTCATCATACCTTTCTATAGTTTAGAAAGAAATGTGTAACTGTATGTTTCCGCTAATCCGGAAACGCACCCCAGCACTCTAGAACAGTTGAAGTGCGAGAACCATTGGCTGTTATATTCTAACATATTTGTGACTTATTCGTATAGAATTGGAACAATTATTACCACCATTTGTTATTACCGTAATTAACAATTTTAGTGCGACTGCAAAGTCGTGTAGATATAAGTAAGAAAAAAAGCACATATTAATTTGACCTAACTTCTGTTCTCTTGAGTCTTTTATGACTAAGCTGCATTCATCATACCTTTCTATAGTTTAGAAAGAAATGTGTAACTGTATGTTTCCGCTAATCCGGAAACATAAACAACACTCACTTGGAAAATTATTCAGAAGTTAAAATAACATTACAAGGCTTGCTTGAAACAAGTATTTTCCGAGGCTTAATTCATGCAACTTAAGATTTGGTTATGTTCGTCTCCCGCTAACGCAGGATAACGTAGATAGCGGCCGCGGACGGTCCCTTGGAAGAAGATCCGCCGCCCGCACCTATGCCTCGAGGTTGAAGACACGCATATTATTCCGCGTGCCTCTCTCAATCCTGGATTGAAGAACGATTGGTCGAAATCCAGACCACCTAACGCAAGCCGTGGAGGAGGTTTACCCTGACACAAGGGACGAGCAGGCGGCAATCTGGGTTACGAGAACATAGGCGGTTTATTTTATTCGTCGGCTCAAGAACTAGGCGAGTCCAAATAAGAGGACAGTGTTTTTTAGCGGGAAGTCTAACGTCGAACCTCTTTACCGGAGTCCCACATACCTACACAAGTCAATATCAATGTTACGTCGGATTTGATGTTGATACACGTATTTAATCGAAATTATATTTTAAAAGGATTTTTTTCTTCTTACACCGCATCGCACGTACATAATTACATATTATACCCGACTAGATAATGTCATATCGATTTAATATATAAATAGCGATTGATTGCTCTATTTCAGCTCATGTTTTTAATATTTAAAAGACTCCAAGGCATTTGATGAATAAATATATCAAATACAGCATGTAGTATTTGTTATTTATAATATGATCCTTAAGCTAAAAAGCTTGATATGACCAATATCTACGTTGATACTATTCCTATACTCTATCCACTTTACCAAAAAATAAAATGTAAACAAACAAACCAATGTTTCTCAAACAAAGCTAGAATAAAAACAACATGGCGGGTATAATCCGACCTAATAATAAAACACTCCTTCCAATCGACAATAGTACGTTGAACAGTACAGTTATAATTACCAGCATATGAAACCAGTAAGAGATTTGGAAACACTGTCTTTTTAGATTCTTTATAATGTAAGTTATTTATTACAATTAATGTTGTAAATATGTAAATTTTATACGCATTATATTTATCATTCATAATTGTAAAAATAAAATTATTTTGTTTTTTTTTTTAAAAATAAGGAATAATAACATAAAAAAATCAAAATATAGGAGATATGTCTAATAAATAATTAAAAGTTACTATAATAATTTTTGTATCACGTTGATTATTGTAAAATCGACATCCAAAAAACCCTTTTTACGATTTGTGTACATTTTATTTTTTGGTAAAACGGATAAGGTATAATAAACAGTAGCTTAAGGTAATTTAAAAACATAAGACTAATACTACAGAAAACTAAGAAAAATTACCTCGCTACTCCAAGGTTAGTAACTACCAGCGGTATTTTAAGGACAAACATTAAAAACCCCAACGTATATAAGCTTAAAATGAAACAATTTATTGCGTAATTATATTTTATTTCATTCATATAAAAAGTATAATGAAATATTTTATACATCTTAGTATCTAATAAAATAAACGGGAAGATAGCATAATATATAGAAATATAAAGAATGTTTTTAATCAGCATAAAATCACTGTGCTGAGCTTTAATTATTACTTTTCTATAGTGATACCATAAGCTAATATGTCGTTCCAATGTCGTCGTGTATTTTTTATATACTTATTAATAGCAAAACACAATAGTGTTGCTAATTTAAAAAAACTACTTTGTAATGGATGAACAAAATGTGCAACAACAGTTTCTTCTGAATTATATTACCACATCTTCCGCCAAAAATATAACACAAAATTCACAATACATAGTTTAATGAATTAATTATGAACACTTACTTTACACGTGTTTTTATTTTTAAAATTTAATGGTATAGTGAAGAAGTTGTTCTTACTATTTACACAATGTAATATGTAATTTCAGTATTATTCTCTTCAATTCAGTTCTGTACACGCTCCGAAGGCAAACAGTTTTGTTTAAATCGTCTATATCTACTACCATGACTAAACTCGCGCAGTCACACCAACAGCAATGAAAGAAGTTTAAATTCTAAATATATATTTCTCGGTCCGAACATACTGATTAAGGCGTGACACAAGTGACGAAAGGGGTACACTGCAAGCTTACAAAGTAAACTGCTTTACAGTTTTTCTTTAGATTTGGTCATGAGATAATCGCCCATAGACAAAATTTTGACATATATGATCTACCTATTTTCTTGTATTTCACTGAAAAAGAAAAGGAGTATGCCGCAACGCAGCGTATCTTTAGCATCGAAATAAAAACTTTGATTCAACTATGAAACCATTGCAGAAGAACAATATATTATTATTACACGTTGAACACCATGACGGACACCATGTGTCCAACAGTATACTTTCCGTCCGTACTATATACTGATATATATCAAGAACCGTCTAAAAATCGTTGTGGTGTTTGTGCGTCCATGTCAGGTAAATGCCGTGTAGTAAAATCAGCAGAAAAGATTTCTCTTGGCTGCCTAGAGGATGCGGTAGTGATAAAGGGAATGCGGGCACAGAATATTTCGCACGGCCAACTGAGCCTTGGCAATCATAGTCTGGCATTCAATGTTTTAGACAATGTCATTTTGGCCTCGTTGGCCGAGAAGAGAAGAGACGTGGAGTGTTATAATAGTTATGTGTAATAATTTATTTTATAAACCTGATTGTACATATATTATTTGCCAAAAAAAATGTATTTTTTTATTTTTTATGTGGTTTCTTTACACATCCACGTGGGTTTGCCGTATCACATCCTCACGTGAAATTTGCCCGCTTTAGTGACGTACTTGACCCCCTTGAAGGGCTTGTACTTGGCGCCGTACATGTCAAGGCGGCTGACGCGCAGCCCGCTCACCGCCAATTGCGGAATCGTGAAATGCACATTTATACTGGGGTTCGCACCAGACGTGTCCGCCCCTGTAGCCACGGATACCTGAAATATCATCAAAATATACTAATAAGTACTATAGGAAATTTTCTAGAAAATATTATTTTTCTTGTTGCTGTGGAACAGGACCGCTTAATAGTAAACAGTTACCGTCGCCTTAGTACCGTTTGCGACGCTAGGGGCACTACTAACACACTGCCGTCCGCACACAACACCAGGTTATTATTACGACGCTATATTTAGAGACTATGAGTAGTTCCATCTAGATAGGTTAGGAGCCCTATTTCATTTAGTTGATTAAAAAAATAATACAATTTTGGGTTAGAAAATTAATATTAATTTCCACGAAGTCCAGCCGACATCTATAAAATTGGACGACATGGCTGGTTATTAAACCGACCATGTCGTAAGCTTGTAGCTTACTTTGCCATCAGACAAAGTAGATGTTCTTGTATAGTCGCACCGCACGAAGGACGTAATATTTGTATAATGTAAATAATTATTTTAGTCTAGGTGTACGTATCGGTCAATTAGTAGTTTTAAAAGGAACTAGATTTTTTTTAAATTATAAGTTTGTAAAAGAGCATGTGAAATCGATATATTTCACCTAGTGCATGAGAAACTGTCTTTATAAAAACTTACAGATCCTCTTATATTAGGCAACTTCGGTAATTCAATTCTTCCGATATCCCACAGGAGGACCTTGCTGACTGGGTCGTACGAGTATTTGCCCTGGTTCGCAGTCAACGAGCAATTCAGCACACATTTCGGCATACAGATCTCTAGTGCAACATCTGAAACAAATCATCATCATCATCTTAGCGTTGAATCCCGGTTGCAGCCCAAACTCGCTTCGGCGCCCGGGCTCCGTTTTCCGACTTTTACTTCTCCACTTCGCACGATCTTCGGCATCTCTGGTGGTCAGTCCATTGGCACGCATATCCCCCTACCCCTACGACGTCAAGCATATATCCTTCTCCAAGGTCCAATATATAACGCACACACAACACAACATAACGAAATTTACCAAAATTGGTTCAGCAACTCGCTAAGAAGGTAACAGACATATTAGTCGATTGACAGAGTTATTTTCACATTTTTAATATTAGTTTGGATTATTTCACTTAAGTCGTGCTGAATACTATTACTAAATTAAAACACTTACTTTCAAGAGTCCTGCCCATGGTCTGCTTGGGTCCTACAGTGAGATCCAAACGACCCTGGTCCCCATTGTTTCTCAGTGACAGGTTATGGCGTACGTATATAGGTATGGCCACCACGCTTTGCGACCCGATATGGTAGGACATCAGGCGGAAATTGCCATCCGGGGGAATGAACGATAATATCCTTTCTGACTAAAAAAAATAACATACCACCTGTTAGACCACGAGCTAATTATTTTGGTACGCATTTTATTCTGACTTTATAAAAAGAGCAGTTTTTATATACATTAGTTCTATACCATTATCCGTGCAGGGGCGGAGAAAGAATACTAACCTCTGCGGCCGGGGTCGGCCTGTCGTAAAAGGCGACAAAACAACCCACCCTAGCCACGTGGTAGGGCCGCAAGCCCGTCTGGATGGCGACCACCTTTGGTCCGCGATGCCACTGGCGTTGCAAACACCCATAAGCGACGGTAACTGCTAAGCGGGCCGTCAGTCTGTCTGCTGTCTCACAGCAATAAAAAAACCATACTTCGACTGATAAATATCACTCAATTTATTCGTGGCTAGCGTGGCTGCGTGTCATGAAGACGGATATTGCGCCGCGGATGTGCGGAGTGAAACGGAGGAGCCGCGTTAGAAGTATCCTCACCCGCGGCAGGCTTCACTTCCACCATTACGGACAAACTGCAGGATCCCTCCTTTCAAGGGACAACTAACCAGTCCACATGGTCCCACGTTTTAAAGGGATACACGTACAAATGGAACCAAACAAGAACGCTAGAAACAGTAATGTAAATAATAAGACTAATAAAAATATTATTAAAATGGGCCATATAATATGGTCGGAAACTACTCACCTCCCACCTCTTAAACCGAACGCACGGATGAAATGAAACATCATCAAACAACCTTGGGTTTACAAATGTCAATGTCAGATCAGGCATTCCGCTCAGTTTTATACAACAGTCGATCTGTGAATAAAAATATTTATCTATATAATATACAATAGAACCTTTGTAAATCGAACTTGGAGATGACAAAAATCGAGTTATAGAGTTTTCGAGTTATGGAGAATTTCGGCTTGGCGAATTTTATAAGGAACCGTTAGACTTGTGGAGGTTAAGATTTATTCCAACTAATTTTGAGTTAGAGGTGAAATAAATTAAAAATCCTAGTCATAAGAAACAACCCTGTACATTATCGTTATATTATTAAAGTCGGTTTTCAAACAGTCAAGTTTAAAGGTTGTAAAATCAAGTTTTTTCGAGTTATACACGGAAAATAAGTACAGAATTTCCTTATGGGGACTAATTATGTCGACTTAAAGAGGATTCAGATTTCAAGCAACGGAAGTTTAAGAGGGATTGAAGAGAAAGGAACACAACATTTTTCTAAGTTTAGGAGATTTTCGACTTATAGAGGTTCAGCTAAAAGAGATTCTACTATGTATAGTTGCATGATATGATTTTGGATAATATTTTATTTTTCTACCCTCTAAAATACCAGTCAAGGCACAAACCTTGACGGGTTAAATTATGGCGGACGTAAGATGTAGGGATCTATCTTTAGGGAGTGGACCGGAATCAGCAGCGCAGAACCACTATTCCGGATGGCTCAAGACAGGGAGAAGTTTTCAGAGCTAACGGCCAACCTCCAGTAATGGAGTGGCACTTTCAGAAGAAGAATCTTATAAACTATAATTCCAAATTAGACCACACTAGTATCAAACGATGGCGCTAGTGCCGAACGTATGATGATGAGCCATTGTAGTGAGCTAAGAATGCTAAGTTCAAATTTTTACTAATTTGTAACCAGACCTGTTAATGAAATTATGATCAATATTTCAACTAATAATAGTCTAAAATAATCTGTATAACATATTTTTAAAACAACTTCATAATGAACAATTTTATGAATATTTTCTCTCTTATAATTGACACTTTTCCACAGAGCACCTACTATTTGATGCCCTTGCAGATTTTTTATCTACATAATACTCTTTACAGTTTTCTTACGCAAAAAGAATTTTTTTGTTCATACAGGAGCTTTTATTTGACCCGACAAGGTAACTTACTTTCTTTACTAGCAACTATAGCAACGTTAGTGGTTTATTTGCCACTTTTTTTTTTGACATCTTTGGAAAAAGAACGTCCTGGTAAATGATATAAATCTATTACAGGAAGTCGGGTCTTCATGGCGACCCTTCGAATAAACCTTATGTAACTAATATTGCACTTACATAGCCCTGTATCTCAGCAGACACGGTTGCACCGCTTTTGTCGATGATGGCGTCGACTTCCTCGATCACGTCGAAGTACGCTTCGTTGTTGGCGTATTTGACGCCCGAGCGACGCCACGGCACGTTCGACAGCTGACCGGAAGGCAAAATTGACGATACGCTGAATAGTAACATAAACAATAATTGTATAGTTACTAAAATAACATATACCACATTAATAGATGTCTGCCCTTCGATTTAGGGTACTCTTGAGTACCCTAAAAGGGAATAATGAAAGTGGACGAAGCGAAACAAGTATGTAAGGTTCGTAGCAAGTGGAAAGAAGTGGTCTCTGCCTACCCCTACGGGAAAGAGGCGTGATTATATATATGTATGTATGTATAGATGTCACAAACATGACTGCAACCCTACTGGGGTTGAGCAATATAAATAAATATACATTACAATTAATGGAAGCAATAGAGAGCTAGCGTTATGGATAGTAAACAACTGATGTGCTCTTTATATACTTCTTAACAAATAAATACATATTATACATAAACACCTACAATCAGGACTGGAATCGAACCCGAACTCTTGGTGGTGTTCAAACATGCGAAAGCTGTTCGGAAGGCTTACTTTTTCACGATAAATGATTTTTATGTTGTGAGAATGGATGCATTTTACATGCCCTCATCATCAAAATGATTTTTTTAATGCTGTAGGACAGTAGACAGGCTGACAGCCCGCTTAGAATTTAGCAGTTACCG
This sequence comes from Malacosoma neustria, assembly GCA_963693495.1. Taxonomy (NCBI): domain Eukaryota; kingdom Metazoa; phylum Arthropoda; class Insecta; order Lepidoptera; family Lasiocampidae; genus Malacosoma; species Malacosoma neustria. The sequence continues at coordinate 10,186,860 of OY856374.1, forward strand.
TCGTCTATGGGTGTTTGCAACGCCAGTGGCATCGCGAACACGCTGCTGTCCCATAAGGGTACAGGAACTTGAGTCACTAATGCCGGAACACAATACAAGGTTATTATGGCGGCATACTTAAAACCAAAGGTGGTCGCCATCTAGACGGGCTTGCGGTCCTACCACGTGGCTAGGGTGGGTTGTTTTGTTGCCTTTTACGACAGGCGAGTCGGCCGCAGAGGTTAGTATTCTTTCTCCCCCCTGCACGGATACAATGGTTAAACCAGAGCACGCCATTTGGGGCCTTATGTCTACTGTTGAGTATTATAATAAAGTCCCTCCTGGGCTCCGGCTCTCCCTAGACAGAAAGTAAGGACTTGTACTATACCCACCACCACACCACTGATCTGGATATATATATTTTTTTATTGCGTAGGACAGCAGACAGGCTGACAGCCCGCTTAGAATTTAGCAGTTACCGTCGCCTATAGGTGTTTGCAACGCCAGTGGCATCGCGAACACGCTGCTGTCCCATAAGGGTACAGGAACTTGAGTCACTAATGCCGGAACACAACACAAGGTTATTATGGCGGCATACTTAAGACCAAAGGTGGTCGCCATCCAGACGGGCTTGAGGCCCTACCACGTAGAAAATACGGATATGCAGGTTTCCCCACGATGTTTGCCGTCACCATCGATAAATGCAATAATGTAATAATATTCATATAAATAAATAAATAATCAAGGGAATCTGCTTAAGCAATGCATTGGCACAGATTAAAATTGGTGTTGTTTATATCAGTGTTAGTGTAATGAGTATATACTTAGATTTTCCTGTGACTGTGTTAGCAATAGTACGTAAAATATTCGGCGGTTTGATCAATTCCTTTAGTATGTTACTCTCCGTTGCCAATGGGAAGCCATTGTCCAACATTTCATCAAGTAACTGAAAAAATAAATAATAATTTGAGACATTATATAACAATTGAACAATATCCATGCTTTACATTCTTTATCTATTTTAAATATAATATAGATAAAGAATGTAAAGCATGGATATTGTTTTAATAAAAACAATTAAAAAAAACACCAATTAATATTTATTAATCTTATTACAACCTACATTAGTAAATCATAAAAAAATGAGATTTGGACATGATCAGCCAGAATAATTTCTTGAATAAATACAAAGAATAAACTTTTTGAATACGATCAGCAATCATTTCACTTGAGCTGCATCGTAATTGGTAGGACTAAGTATGAGACATGTATATATTTGATATAAATGTATATATTGATGATTATCATAGAGATATCATAGAGATATCCTAGAGAAACAGGGGTGTAAGGGGCCCTACCAACATCTTCGGGGCCCAAGTCAACCTCACCTGCAAGTCGGCGCACCGTGCTGAATAACGGACGAGGCTCTGACGACGGCTTTCCTTTTGGGGTTGGGGGGAGGTCAGACGGCAGTCGCCCCCGTAAAAGCCAAATCTGCCAAATCAACATGGATATAGAAAGATTACGAGATCGGCTAAGGGCTAGGACGCCGCCGCATAACAGCACGCAAGAGCTTCGCCCGGCTCTGGTGAGAAGTGGACAAGGGCTACCGTATCACGGGCGGGCACGTCTAACGACGCAACCAAAAGGTTGTGAGGGTGCTTGTTGGTGGGGTAGTCACCCACTTGATAAGCGCCTTCGCGCCACAGGCCGGTTGTAGCGACGCCGAAAAGATAGCGTTTTGGAAACTACTCGGAGAAGTGCTTCGTGGGATTCCATTGTCACATGGGATCGTTTTGGGCGGTGATCTAAATGGTCATGTGGGTGATGAATGTGGGGAATTTGAGCGTGTTCACGGTGGATTAGGGTATGGTGGCCGCAACGTGGAAGGGGAAGACATCCTCAATACGTGTGCAGCTACCGACCTTGCCATCGTGAACACGTATTTCAAAAAGAGACCCGAGCATCTCATCACCTACAAGAGCGGGAGGAATGCTACCCAAATCGACTTCCTACTCACTAGGAGACACCACATCAGCAAAGTGGCCAACTGCAAGGTCATACCCGGTGAGAGTCTCACTGCACAACATCGTCTTCTAGTCATGGACCTCTGCGCTAAGCCTAAAGACACGCATACCGAGCGCGTTCAGCGCCGAATCAGGTGGTGGCTGCTTGATGAAGTCACGTCCCAGGAGTTCGCCTTAGCCGTCGGTGACAAGTGCGCCGGTAGTATGGGCGAACCAGTTCAGGCTTACTGGGACAAGATTCAGGCGGCTATCCTTGGGTCGGCGAAGGAGGTGCTTGGGGTGTCTAAGGGTGGTCGCAAGTGTGACAAAGAGACATGGTGGACATCGCAACAGAACTGCCAAGCGCGTCATCAAGAAAGCTGTAGCCAGATCCAGACGAGACCACTTACAACCACTTTACGATAAGTTGGAATCGTCTGAGGGGCAGAAGCTCATCTATAAGTTGGCGCGCTCCAGAGTAAAAGCGGCACAGGACATTTCTAAGTGCCGCTGTGAAGCGTGGCCGGTGTTAGAACGACACAAGCAAGAACTGCGTGTCACGGAGATGAATATGCTGCGGTGGATGTGTCGAGTGACGCGGAAGGCCCGCGTTAGGAACTCCCGCATTCGCGGCAGTCTTCATGTCCGTGACATCGCGGATAAATTGCAAGAGTGTCGGCTCCATTGGTACGGTCACGTTTTACGGGAACCGGATGCTTACGTGGGTAACATATGTCTGGCCCTGCCGCCTCCGCCAGGCCTCGGCAAGAGGGGTAGATGCTAAAAGTGCTGGCTTGACGTCGTAAAGGGTGATATGCATGCCAATGGGCTCACTACCAGGGACGCTGAAGACCGTGCGAAGTGGAGAAGAAAAAGTCGGAAAGCGGACCCCGGGCGCCGAAGCGAGAGTTTGGGCTACAACCGGGATTTAACGCAAAGATGATGATGATGATATCCTAGAGAAACAAATTACACTAAACTCATGAACACTTCACACAAAATTTCTAAGTGATTTGATGGTAAACTAATTTTCGTTGAATGATTTGTTACATTTGAATTGAAGTGAAGCAGACCAAATTAACCTGTCTCATTCATCATATCTATCTATTACAAGTTTGATATATGTATTACTTTTTAATAAAAATTAATGTCATAAACTCTCACCTCATAGACAACAACATAATTCTCCTTAATAATAGTTTCAGTGCAGTCTGAAAAATAGTCCTGAAAATTCAATACATGTTATTAACAATAATATATGAAAAAATTATAGTATTCAACTAGATTTGAATTTTTTTGATTAAAACATTTAAATTTATTGTTGAAAATATGAAATGTTCATTCATAATTACATTTATAATTTAAGTTCTTAAAGAATACACATGCAGTTTCCAATTTAGTTCCCGCTTGGATATAACACATACAAAACTATGTGTTATACCTATATAAAGTATCAAATCAATGATATAAAAATATATCAATATTAAACATACCTGGAATGTATCTACAACCCTATGTAAAAATTCAATTACAAATAAAGGAGCCACTTCTTGTTTACAAACTGCGACCAGAGCCACTCCACCCTTCTGTATTGATATTAGGTAATGATGTGGTGCCGCCAACACTGGTGGAACATCCTACAAACATGTGTGTTAATCATTACTTGCTAGTCCTTGGAAGCCAACAATTTACAATATGGCACATTCCAATAGCTAGATGCTAGGCAAAGGGGTGCCTTAATCTTTTAAATCTTTAGAAACAAACTCAGCTTGATTTGCAAGGGCCTCAAATTAGCTCACCAGCTTATTAATAATGTCTGTTGTATAATTGTATAATTTTTAGACTGCTAAAGTTTTAGACAGATAATAAAGTTTTAGAAATCACATGAAAGTCTTAATGTGGTGCCCTTAGTGTTGCAAACATCCATAGGCAAGGGAAACTACTTAATACTAAGTGGGCCGTCAACCTGTCTGCTGTTGAATAATAAAAAAATTATCTCTGAATAATCTTTATCACTAACAAGTATATTAACATCTATTTGTTATATTAACATCAGGACCCCCAAAAGGGAATCTGTCTGGTACCTTTCATTTATTCTAAATATAGATTGGATTTTCAATTTTAATGACACCCTATGAAGAGATGGGGGATGACCTAATTTGTAAGCTGAAAACACATGGCAAATGTATAAAATATAAGGAAGATAAGAATGGATTTAATCATATAAGGAAAATTACTGAATATTTGCAGTTCTCAGTCAACAAAACATTTGCTTACGTTTGGTGATGCTCTCTGTGCTTCCAAGTAATAATCACAAACTGATCTTGGTATAACACTTCTCCAATGTTTTTCTAAAAACACATCCCTGTAAATATATATATAATACTAAAACATATTGTTTTTTTTTATACTAAAGCTATGTACTATGTATGTGGTGCTAAAGGATAATAATGTAAAACTGAACTGAGTACTCTTATTTAAATTATATTACTGCAGAGAAATTAATTTCATAACAATAAAATTTGTTAAATTATATATCAGCTACTACTAAGCTATTTATTTCTGAATCATTTACTTGCCATGTTTGACTTAAACATATAATCAGGTTACACATTACATAGGTAATATATGTGTGTAGTTTTTTCTCATGCATGATTTTAGGAAATGTTATTTAAAACTAAAAAATGTAGCTAAGAAGTGTTACTACTGTCTCTCAAATAATTTCTTCATAATTCTCTCAACTATAAGTGATAAAGACAGTTGGGTTATAGATAAGATTGCTCTGTCCTTTCGCCTCAAAATTGTTAGTGACTTCAAGTGCTTAAACCAGCAAATAATTTATTTGAAGACGATTCTGTGGTCGATTTTATATCCAATTTATGAAAATTGGATATAATATCCGTAGAAAATTAAAGATCCAACAAAATACGTTTAAAGAATATCACGAAACAGAATAGTTAAAATAACAACAATGTTTAAATTCCGAACTTTTATTAAAAAGAGTGAATAATATTTTCTAAGTTACATACCCAGAAGGATTAATTATAAACAAGCTATGTATCATTTTCAAATATTTTATTTAAATAGTCATATGTATTTAATTATCCAACTCTAAAACTATAATACTATTAAATTTTTATTAAATTAAAAATCATTTAAATGTTGGACAAGAAAAAATATATGAAGAAAACAATGCTATTTGGGCACGTCAGCTGTCAACGTCAAATTGTTACATTTAGTAATTATTTTATGGAACTTATTATATATCATCTGCGCCTCTATGGCTTTATAGGACGTTAACGCGTCTCAACAATTGAGACTTGCCCCGATTTTATTAGAGTCCAAACACTAAACTTTTCTCAACAATTAATTTGCAGGCTTCATACTCAATTCAAATTTTCAATTTCATACTTAATCAATGTTGTCGAGTTTTTAAAATCTACTTTAATTCTACACAAAATAATATAAATTGTACATACTGAAGTGGTAACTAAAGAATTGATCTGGCAAACATGTCCGTTTTGTCCCTTTTCACTCTTGATCCCTATTCATCCCATTTTACGGTACTTAGTACATATCTAAAAATGCTCATACATGGTCACAATTCACAAATAAAGAATTACGTTTTGTTTACCCGAACCCGAATTTATTATTACTATGTATGTAATACATAATAGTTTCCATTTAAATAAAAATCTTGCAGATTTATTATTGACTTACACATAAATTTGAATTTAATATTTCGATTTTCTTTAAGATTGAAAAACCATTCATACCAACGATGTTTTATTAACCTTTATACTTTTTAGGTTTTGTTATCTAACAGTTTTAATTATAAAAGTTATGCAATTTTAACTTTAATATTTTGGTAACTAACATGAAAAAATCATCTTTTTTTAATTTAATGCTAGATTTACAGTAACAAATAATAACAATAATTACAACTTGCCAAAAAAATAAAAAAAAAATTCAGTCCACTTATTAACAACTTAGGGAGGTTTTTTTTATAGCTAGAGTTCTGAAGACAGGCTAACGGACCACCCTGGCAGGTGGTCACCGTCGCCTATGGACGTTTGCAACACCATAAGCATTACCAACGCTGTCGGCCTCGAAGAAATTTTATAACGACTTTTTAAAGAACCCCTTAGAGTACTGCGATGGGAAAACCTCAGTCAGAAGCTCAGTTCAAATCCTGAGAATATGCAACAAGAACGTTCTTGAGAATAGTTTCGTATAAGAAAGAAGAGGCTCCAGGAAATGGGGACGAACATTAGCTACGCGGTAAGGCCCCAAGCCCGTCTGGATGGCGACCACCTTTGGTCGTAAGTATGCCGCCATAATGTTGTGTTCCAGCATTAGTGAACCAAGTTCCTGTACTCTTATGGGACAGCAGCGTGTTCGCGATACCACTGATTGCAAACACCCCTAGGCGATGGTAATTGCTAAATTCTAAGCGGGCCATCAGCCTGTCTGCTGCCCTACAACAATTTTAAAAAAATCCATATTATGTGGGTAAGGAAAAGAAAGTTATTATTGATTGTGATAGATATAGGTAGATAGATAACTAAAGATACATACCAGCAAATATTTCAAACATATAGACAGCAACCTGGATAATTGGGGCCCGTCAGCCTGTCTAGTCCAAGCGTGTCTAGACAGTCTGTGAGTATAGGATCGTCAACAAATTGATCTGTGCGCCCTTGGATGGAGTCTAGGGGATTGAGCTAACAGGTGCTAACATAAATGTGAGCAGTACTCGATATGCGGCTTGACCTGTGTTTAGTATAGCACAAACGCAACAAAAAGGCAATGGGCCTTAGAGTGAAATACTGCTTGGACTGATTTAGCACACCCAACTTTGTGGAGGCAAGCTTAGCTTTGTCCTCCAATTGTCTCCTAAACTGCACATCATTCGTGATGTCGACACCAAGGATCCCAATACTGCTTGAGATGGATAGAGTTCCTTGGAACTGTGGTACAGGTGTGAATGGGGTTTTCTTGTCCGAGAATATGCAGACTTGCATCTTTAAGGAGTTGAATTGGACAAGGTTTTGTCGTCCCCATTCAGACTGTCTTTAGTTTTCTACTTCAGACACAAGTCTGACCAGACTTTCTTCCAAAACTAAGTGCAAGAGATTCTAAGATTGCAGCCCAACTTCACTTGCCAGAAGTGTACCCTATTAAATACCAAACAAGGTTTTGGTAGTTTACCTTTCAGAAATCAAATTGCTTCACATAAAAATCAATAGTAACTACTGTCTAATCAAGTAAATAAAAGTATTCCATTAACACAAAATAATAAGTTTGCCCTATAATTTTAATAAAGTTCTGAATATATAGTACTAAAGTTAAAAGTACAAAAATATTGTTTACATAAATGCCACTTCAGAAATGGCAGGAGAAAAAACTTCGATATCCAAATCTTAAAAGTAGGGACCATTCAATTCTTCCTATTCTGTATTTAAACTTGAAAAGAATTGATCCTTTTCACCACAATAATTCCGAATCTGATGAAGTATCATTATTCTATTTCTGATTTGAATTAAAATACTAATTATTATTTAATCAATCAATTTTAACCTAAAAAAAACAAGAAATATATTTAATTTTTTTATTGAATTCTTATAAATATAGTCTTAACGGTTGGACTTAGCAACACGTTCCAGTTCATCCTTTTTCTTGATAGCATAAGAGTTTGATGAGCCCTTAGCAGCATTAATAAGTTCATCTGCCACACACTCAGCAATGGTTTTGATATTCCTGAAGGCAGCTTCGCGAGCTCCTGTGCATAAGAGCCAGATAGCTTGGTTTACACGACGAAGAGGCGAAACATCCACTGCCTGTCGGCGGACTGTACCAGCACGACCGATCCTAGTGGAATCTTCCCTAGGACCAGAGTTGATGATAGCTGTGACAAGCACTTGCAAAGGATTCTCCCCAGTCAAAAGATGAATAATTTCAAAGGCGTGCTTGACAATACGCACTGCCATTAATTTCTTTCCATTGTTACGGCCGTGCATCATTAAAGAGTTTGTAAGACGCTCAACGATGGGGCACTGAGCCTTACGGAATCGTTTGTGGGCATACCTGCCAGCGGAATGAGGCAAGTACTTCGCATACTTCTCTTTGACCGAGATGTAATCCTGCAGAGACATATCCGACACCTGGACATCGTAACAACTCCATCTTCCGAAAAGTTTTATCTCCGGAATGTCAGCAGCTTGGGGTAATGGCATGGAATCAACAGCCATGCCACCTGCTTCAACACCGTCATCACCCCAGTTCTCGTCAGCCATTGTTAGCGCCTAAAATTAAGAACCATATGTTTACTAAATCACTTAACACATATTGCAACTTATTTTTAAGGGATAACTACATACTTTTATATGAAAAATTGATATTTAATAATTTTCTAACCTCGCGTTGTCAATAGAACACGACAAAAAGGAAGTTCAGATGAATGTTGACACACTCAAAAACAATAACCAAGTATTGCCATATAAATGAAATCTAACAAAAAAATTTAAAATATTAATTTCATATATTAACTTACAATATTTATTTTTGTAAACGTAATAATGGCTTGTTGCGCTTTTTGTTATTTTTATATAAATTAACGGCAAATGATTAAAGAGTATGTATTATTTATACTTTAACAATAACTGATCATGTCGCGACGAGCAGTAGCGATTTCCCATTTATGTAAATATCTAAGTAATAACTAGCAACATTTGTTACGATAACCATAGCCATACCAAGGAATGGAAGATGGAAGTAAAACTTTCAGTTCAGTGATTGCCCTCTCACTCAGCTTCATTTTTATTTTGCGCGCAACAAGACTCATTTTATTTTCTTTAGCTGCAAGATGGACAGATAGAGCTCATTCCTGTTGTACGTAGTACTTATTACTTCCATGACGATAACTGACTACACTGAAAATGGTTGCGATGACTGGCAGCACGTAAAGACTATGAAAAGGCTTTCTGATAAAGTTTCTGAAACGAATGCTCTCGTAGACGCAACCCCCCCAGTCCAGTATGGACCAGCCCGACGTAATAGGTTTAGGGATGCCTTCCGTTACTGCCAACATGGCGGCAAAGGAACTATTCTATGAAACGCACTATAAGCAGCACCACGTTGTTGGTAGGAATGAAAAAAAGTCGATATTTCTATATATATTTAATTAGGTCGATGTTTCTATATTTCGTAATTTTTTAAAAGCCTAAAGAAATTCAATGTAATATTTGTTACCTTCAACAAACGTTTAGCCATTATGTTTAGGGATGCAAATTTTTTTAACAAATATCGATGTAATAAATCGAGCTAAGTCGACATTGATATGTTGGTCTAGTAAGCCGATATATCGATATTTTATCAATATTCATCCTTTTTTAAAAGCTATGGAAATGCAATTATAATTTTAGTTACATTAAACATTTAACGATGAAGTTTTTAAAAAATCGATATCGGCGTATCTTCATATCAATAATATCGATAGTTTTCTGCGTCTATATTTATCAATTTTCGATATATCGTGCAAGCCTAGTTGTTGGCAATACTGCATGTCTGTTGCCTTAAAGATCTCGTTACCAGGCCATAAAATCTTATAAAAAACTGTCAGTCTGTATCATAGATAATATCTATGGTCTGTATCGTGTATTTTTCTTTCTGTGAAATTTGCAAATTATTTGAATCGGCGAGTTGGCGACCGAAGTCCAATTAATTACAGATAAAAACATTTAAGAGTGAAAATAAGAATAAATGACATAGGTAGGTTTAATAAATATCGTCCAGTGAAAATCGTCCTCTAATAGTCAGGTATTTCATTTAAAGTACTTATTTCAATATTGCTCAAAACTGATAAGTATTTATTTTAATGGTTTTAGTAAAACACTTTCCATTGCTCATTCAGTATTCGGGGTTAATTACAAAATAAAATCAGTGACAATACACGTTTATAGGCTATTTAAATGCTTAGGAAGCACCCAGGATTAAATGCTTGGATGATAAAATATAAATCGTTCTTCTATTGGTTATGAAATTGTAGAAATAAAGTATACGTATATATGTATTCGGGTTATCATAACCGGCGCCTGAGACTCAGAGTTGATACTCGTTTGGCACCACCCAGAGGACACATGTAGGGTAATGAGAGGTAGCTCCTACGGACGCGAATACCGTCTTTAACTTCTATGGCTGCAGCAGCCATGAGGACTATATGCCCTCTAAAAAAACTGGCACGGAAATACATGGGAATCTACCTTGACTAAAATCACCATGAGCAGTAGCTTATGGTGGTCACGACCCTCAGCCATGAGGTTACGACGAATTCAACTATTAACTATGAATAAGTTTAATAATTTTGATGGTTTTCTTCTAACAATATATTTTAATAAATACATTAGGGACTGTTAAATAATATATTGTTATATTAACAGTCCACTGATAACTTTCCACTGAGCTTGGGCCTCCTCTTAGAAGAAACAGACAGTATACCCATCACTTTAGTCCAATGTGGATTCTTTTTTATTGTTGTTGGACAGCAGACAGGCTGACGGCCCGCTTAGAATTTAGCAGTTACCGTCGCTTATGGGTATTTGCAACACCAGTGGCATCACGAACATGCTGCTGTCCCATAAGGGTACAGGAACTTGGGTCAGTAGTGCTTATGACAAGGTTATGGCATAATAACACAAGGTTATTATGGCGGCATACTTACGACCATATTGATATATATGACAGATTAGCAAACTTCATCTGCATATAGTAGTATAATATCCAGATTTGATGAGAAAAAGCTGGCTAAGCGGTGTATGCCATCATAGGATTTGAACCCACAACCTTTAAGTTAACCTCTAAGTATATATACATATATATATATATATATATATATATATATCATCATCATTTCAGCCGGAAGACGCCCACTGCTGGACAAAGGCCTCCCCCAAAGATCTCCACGATGATCGGTCCTGCGCTGCCCTCATCCAACCTATCCCGGCGATCTTGACCAGATCATCGGTCCATCTTGTGGGGGGCCTACCAACACTGCGTCTTCCGGTACGCGGTCGCCATTCGAGGACTTTTCTGCCCCAACGGCCATCAGTCCTTCGAGCTATGTGCCCAGCCCACTGCCACTTCAGTTTTGCAATCATCTGGGCTATGTCGGTTACTTTGGTTCTCCTGCGAATCTCCTCATTTCTGATTCGATCTCGCAGGGAAACTCCGAGCATAGCCCTCTCCATTGCTCTCTGAGCGACCATGAGCTTTCTTATAAGGCCCATAGTTAGCGACCACGTCTGCGTTCCGTATGTCATCACTGGCAACACACATTGGTTAAAAACCTTCGTCTTGAGACACTGCGGTATTTGGGACGAAAAGATTTTACGGAGCTTCCCGAACGCTGCCCATCCGAGTTGGATTCGACGAGTGACCTCTTTCGCGAAATTGGACCTGCCTAGCTGGATCGTTTGACCCAAGTAGACGTATTCGTCAACAATTTCGAAAGTACAGTTCCCAACTGTTACGGGGGTAGGTGCGACATGGACATTAGACATGATCTTCGTCTTGTCCATGTTCATTTTGAGACCTACTCCTTGGGAAGCTGTATTGAGGCCATCAAGCATATGGCTTAAGTCTTCCATGGTTTCAGCCATGATTACGATATCATCTGCGAATCTAAGGTGAGTGATGTACTCACCGTTAATGTTGATGCCCAGTCCGTTCCAGTCCAGAAGCTTGAAGACATCTTCCAACGCAGCAGTGAACAGCATCGGCGATATGACATCGCCTTGTCTGACTCCCCGCTGCAGTCGGATAGGCTTCGAGTTCTGATCCTGGAGACGGACTGACATGGTGGCGTTTTCATACAAACACTTCAACGCTTTGATGTATCGATAATCAATGTGGCACCTCTGGAGAGACTGAAGCACCGCCCAGGTCTCGATCGAATCAAAGGCTTTCTCATAGTCCACGAACGCCAAGCATAGTGGCTGGTTATACTCCTCCGTCTTCTGTATAACCTGCCGCAGCGTATGTATGTGGTCTATGGTGCTAAAACCTTTTCGGAATCCGGCTTGTTCGGGAGGCTGGAAGTCGTCAAATCTGCGCGCGAGACGATTCGTGATGACCCTTGAAAACAGCTTGTAAACATGGCTCAGAAGTGATATCGGTCTAAAGTTCTTCAAAAGGGTTTTGTCGCCCTTTTTGAAGAACAGCACCACTATACTTCCGTATATATATATATATATATATATATATATATATATATATATATATATATATATATATATATATATATATATATAAATCAGATTCCATTTAGCAGTAGATAAGTGGGAACATACCGTTTTGTTTCATACCTATTGAATTATTATTATACAGATTGTAAAGTTGTCATACTTGCATATTCTAATTAAATTAGTCTAAAATATTTTAGTATCTACATGTTTGTGTCAAATATATTTTTGTTTTACCATTACAGTTAACATCTATAAAATAACAGTTAATTATTGAAATGGCTGCTTTAAAGAACACAAACAGATTTAAGTTTTCATCTGTACTCAGACCAAAGTATTGCCCTCAAGTTCATGTGAAAAGAAATCTCAACTTGCAAGAATACCACAGTAAAGATTTATTAAAAAAATATCAAGTATCTATTCAAGATTTCCGGATTATTGATTCATCTTTAAGACCTATAGCTGATTTAAAAGCCGATGAGTATGTAGTGAAAGCACAAATATTGGCTGGTGGAAGAGGAAAGGGACACTTTGACCATGGTTTCAAAGGTGGAGTTCATTTAACCAAGAACCCCAATGAGATTATGAACCTGGCCAAGAATATGATTGGCCATAAATTAATTACCAAACAAACACCAAAAGAAGGCATCCTGGTCGAAAAAGTTATGGTTGCAGAAAGTGTAAATATTAAAAGAGAAACATACTTCAGTATTGTGATGGAGAGGACTTACAATGGTGCTGCTATTGTGGCATCACCTGCTGGTGGAATGGATATAGAGACTGTGGCAGAAAAAACACCGCATTTATTAAAAACAGTACCAGTAGATATTTATGAGGGTGTGACTGATAAAATAGCAAATGAGGTTGCGGAATTTTTAGAGTTCAAGGGTGCTTTGAAAAATAAATGTGCTGAAGAACTCAAAAAGTTATGGCAGCTGTTCTTAAAGGTATTCTCTTAATTTATAAAATTGTATTCACACCATTGTATTTGTAGTACATCTACTCATTAGCTAATGGAATGTATCAGTCAGACAGAATAGCTTTTCCTATTTAGGGGATCAAATTTATACCTTTTTAATAGTAAGCAGTTACAGTCAATATGGATGTTTGCTTTGTTAGGGACACTGCCAACACTGCTGTCCACATAGAGGAACTGGAACCTGGGTAATTATGCTGGAATATAACACAAGGTAATCATGGCGGCATATAGAACAGGGGTGGTTGTGATGCAGTCAGGCTTGGAGTTTATAACCTCTTAGCAAAACAGTATCATCAAAATAGTATTTTAATTCAAACAGAGTATTATCTCTATTTGATTACAAGAGTCCAATTCCTACTTATATGTATAAATAGAGAATAAATAAAAGAAATATATTTGACTAAATCTAATCTACTACTAATGTTGTCATCACTTGAATCTAAATATGAGTGTGTGTGTGTGTGTAATAAGCTACAAATATATATTATCGTACATATAAAAAATCCTAATAAAACTTATAAAACACCAGGTAGATGCAACACAACTTGAAATAAATCCCCTCGTAGAAACTGATGATGGCCGTGTAGTTGCTGTGGATGCAAAGATCAACTTTGATGACAATGCAAAGTTCAGGCAGAAAGAAATATTTGCCCTCGATGATGTCTCCGAAACTGATCCTAGAGAGGTATGTATAAACATACTAGAATTTGAATTCCTTCTAAAAAGCTGTGGTTTTTTTGACATTTTATATTCCTTTACCAAAAGGCAGGATTTACTGGACAGTATATATTTGAGTGACCACATAGCAATACATATAGGCTAATATTTAATTTTTGTATTGCTGTAGAGCAACAGATAGATTCACAAATTCATGTAGTAGACATTTCAGAACTTAAAATAATATTATTTAAATTAACTGTTAATATAATATTAGTAAGACTTGATTAAAGTCCTTTAATGTCAGGAGAGGGTTTCACTTCAACATCTGTTAACGTTATATCTACATAAAGTAGGGGTGAATTCAGCTGCCAAGACCTTTTCCCTTGGGTCAGGCACTATGCGATAGAAGGGCAGTATAATATTTAATGGGCAGGCACAAAGTACCACATAACCCTGTTTCAGCGGTTGGGAGGACTCCCTAGAGTTAAAAAAAATAGTAAATTCTTTATGAATTTCAAAAATTTGAATTTATGATGAAAATTTGAATTGATTTTATGATGTATTACAATATTATGTTATGTTACACTGTGCTGTGTGCAACTTATAATAGTGATAAAGTATGTTTAACAGATATCTCTATCTAGAGTAAACAAGGTCACTTCTTATTTGATGCTTGCTATTATCTTAACAATATTATCTATTACAACATGAATAATATTTATTTTGAAGTACATAGTTCGAGAATACTTGAGAGCCAGTAAAAAAATTTATAATATTTGATAATATATAATTATATACATTTTAAAATATCTCTGATTACACCAAAATTTTTATGATGGCTCAGCTGATATATTGCAACATAATAAGGTGTAAGGTACCAATTCAAGTACCAACCCAAGAATGGACAAGGTTCTGGTGCTGGATTTTGCCCTTTTAAGCCATACACCTGTGGGTAACAGTTAGTCTATAAATCTATTATTTTAAGTGATGCAAGAAAATAAAGAGTTGCACATTGAATATGCCCCTACACTAGTTCACTGTGGACTCTACACTCCAAATTATACTTCAACTTAATAGAGTATTGAAGGGAGTTTAAATTTGCTCTCCCTCAATAAAGAAATCCATCTCCAAAACACGTTATCACTATTTATCTACTGAGGACTACTTAACTAATTGAAGCCCCTTACAGCCATGCTTAACCAGACCATGTTAACTTTTAAAATGATAATGTATTAATGTCTATTTTAACAGCGTGAAGCAGCTTCACTAAACCAGGTGTATATAGATATGGATGGTAGTATTGGATGCATGGTGAATGGCGCTGGTCTCGCTATGGCCACCATGGACATTATCAACCTGAATGGTGGGAAGCCAGCAAACTTCCTGGACATGGGTGGTGGTGTAGGAGCTGCCCAGGTCGCTGCTGCTATGAAAATAATTGAATCTGACCCTAAAGTTAAGACAATATTTGTTAATGTGTTTGGAGGTAAGTTATTATATACTGTATCTTTACTATTGTTGCTTTCGCCTTCCTAAAACACTTACTTGAAGTAGACAATTTAAAGAAGCCATAGTTTTGTACCACTAAAGTTATTTCTGTAATTTTCTAATTTATTGTAGTGAATTAATTGTTCTCTGAGTGATTTCTTAATCTTGTGTGTAAAAAGTCAAGCATTTATTTGTCCTGGCTTTTGTGCCACGTGAATATATGGACAAGAGAAACTTGCACTTTTCCTAAAGTCAACGATATGAATGGAATGAATCTAGAAATTCCTAACCCGGTACTTTGCATCAATCTATGTATTGTATTCACCCTGTAAATGTAAAGAAATCACTTTAATATAAATAATTCATGTTGTAATTTCTTTCTAGGCATTGTCAACTGTGCAACCATTGCGAATGGTATTGTTGAAGCTTGCAAGAAACACCCACCCAAGCATCCGCTCGTGATACGCCTTGAGGGGACTAACGCTGACCAGGCTAGGAAGATTCTAGAACAATCTGGTATACCCATGAAGATAATCAATGATGCTGATGAGGCAGCAAAAGCCGCTGTTAAATTGGCCCAATAAACATATTTCAACTTGTAATATCTAAATGAAGGGACTGATTGCTAAAAGTATTGTGTAGCTGCACAAAATGCCATAGTTCTTATGTACTTATTTTATAATTAAAGTTAGGATTAAGCAGTTACTGTTTGGAATACAACTAAGTTGTTTTTTCTTAGTATTCAGTTTCTTCTAATATCAGAAATGTTAACATATATTCAAGCAGTAATAATAGTTTAACTTATTTTATTCAATGTACATATACATTTTTGTTGCAATTGTTTTACACTTACATTAAAATAAATATGTGTCATTCAAAGAAAAATTCAAAGCACAATTGTGCTATACATAGTCACATTGTCTAATTGTTACATTTTCTGTAACAACCTATTTAAATAAATGTTTCCAATCTAATCGTTACTTTATCAAGCAAGACGTGTAACTAGACCATAATTTTTTTATAACTAGAGTTCAGCGGACAGGCAAACGGCCCACACTGGCAGGTAGTCACTGTCGCCATGAACGTTTGCAACACCAGAGGCATTACGAACGCGCTACCGACCTCGAAGAAATTTTATAACGCCTTTTTGAAGAACCTCATATCGTACCGCGCTGAGAAAATTTCAGCCGGAAGCGCATTCCAGATCCTGAGAGTACACAACATGAACGTTTTTGAGAAAATTACATGAAAAAGAAGGACAAAATCTGTTAAATTAAAATACACAATATTGCAAGGATCCATGACGTAGCGACTTTTTAGACTAGAATCATTCTAAAATGAATAAACCAACAGACTTCTGAAAAATTAGTCCCTATTGTCAGTAAACTGTATTGGCTAATGGTTTGTTCAGTAACTTTTTAACAGGGTAATGAATATGTTGTCTTTTACAGTTGTGGATAATTAATAGACCCAATGTAATTTGTTCTTGCCAGTTGTCTATAGTACTTTTTTATATAATCCGGTAATCATATGTTTTATAAGACTGTTAAATGTTTTTATTTTAAAACTTGGTAACACTCCCGATTAATAGTGTCTTCCATTAAATATGTGAATCAAATGTTTATTATTAAGAATTTTGTACATAGGAAAGGCAATATTAGATTTAGTATTTGAATAAATTTTGTTTTATTTTGTTTTCCTGATCTACTGTTCTGCTCCTTAGCATTGATCCTTCGTTCCGCTGACTCCTGGAACAAGAGCCAAACTCATACTGCCTGAGGGGTTCATTAATTTATCGCCCTTTTCAATTAACGTTCAGCGTTTTCAACTTTGCTTCTCATGGTTCAACTAATACTTATTAAATTAGTACCAAATTGTGGATACGGCTGTTTCGTGGCCTATGTAAATAGTCCTGTACAGTTGAATTTAATCCCCACAAAATCTTATCCATGCAGGGACGGAGAAAGAATACTAACCTCTACGGCCGGGGTCGGCCTGTCGTAAAAGGGGAGAAAACAACCCACCCTGTCTACGTGGTAAGGCCTCAAGCCCGTCTGGATGGCGACCACCTTTGGACTTAAGTATGCCGCTATAATAACCTTGTGTTGTGTTCCGGCATTACTGACCCAAGTTCCTGTACTCTTATGGGACATCAGCGTGTTTGCGATGCCACTGGCGTTGTAAACACCCATAGGCGACGGTAACTGCTAAATTCTAAGCAAGCCGTCAGCCTGTCTGCTGTCCTACAGCAATAAAAAAAGACTTTATATTTGTATGACCTGCAAATAGTTTTTCACTTGTTTGATTGTATATCTTTAAATTGTGTTAGTAGACACCTGTAATACCGGTCTTTAAAAAAATAACCGAAATAAGATACAGTGTATGGAAAATGATAGTAATAAAACAATGTTTTACAATAAACATACCTGTACTTCTAAATTTACAACAATACACTCATCCTCATTAATATATTCAAAATTATTTTGCTATGATCAAATACACTACAAAGACATTTATTTACATAGAAAACAGTTTGTTGCGTTTAAAATAATTTTATAAGCACAAACATGTAAAATAATGTCAATATTAAATTAATCAACAATTCGGTATTTTTAACAGATTTAATTACTTTATTAACAATTAAGTTACCCTTTTAAAACATATTTATGTCAGAGTACATAATTTCCTTGAAGTTGGGTACAACATATTTTTTAAAAGACATCATGCTGATGACTTTAAATATAAAATACAGCAATACTTGTGAACAAAATAAATGCTGAAGTTTTTAAAAATAAACTATGATTACGATCATTGGTGAAAATGCCTTATTTTCTCTATCCCAATATGAAACAAGTATCACATTCCGTGCTGTCCAAATATAATTGCCAAATGAGAACACTACAAAGTGAAGAAATATATTTCAAGACGTTAATAAAATTTTGATATATGTTACTCAGTGAAATATTTTACTGTTATTTGATATATTTTACTGTTCAAATTAGTCTTATTTTTTTAAGTGTTTTCTACTACTTACATTCAAGCTCGAAGTCAGCTGTTGAATACAGCTGACATGTTGAATAATGTTGCAGGCAACAGCCTGTGACAGTATTCAACATGTCAGCATGACTTTTTGCTGCAGTGTCCTTATTTTTGTTCCTCAAAGAGACACAAGAAAAATACCCGTTAATACGTTGTAACGTATTGTGAACTAGCAAGAGGTTGATTTGTTAAAATTTTATGACCCTATTTACCAGAAACATTTCAAAATAATCAATAAAAAGCATCACCATCGATTTTTTTTGTTTTTCTTTTGTTTCTATAATATTTGAAGAAAGTACTGCACTCAATTTAATTTATAACCATCTTACCAGACAGTATGAATGTGATATTCAATATTTATTTTCAATTGCGGAAGAGGTTGATCTTGCGACCGGTAGCGGCGGGTGTGGAGCTCGCGACGGTGGCCTGCAGCTCCTCGAGGGAAGGCAGGTGGGCTAGGCGGCCGCGCGCCGCCACAGCAGCGCGGGTGCCGAGCATGCGCCGCGCGACGCGCGCTATGTCCTCCGCTGTTATTTTTTCTGTTAATTACAAATATTACAATATCTTTAGAATGCGATATATTATAGTAATAATAGCAGCCCATATATTCACATCTCCTGTAGTTGTACTGGACAATATACCCGCCATGCTAGCCCAAAGCTGATTTGCAGATTACATATAGCGGTGGTCTCATTATGCGGGTCTCTTTTATTTTTATTCTTTTATTATAAAACTGCCTAAGCTGTGCATGCCATTCTATATCTAGAATGGTATGTAATAGTACAAAATTCCTAAGAAAGAAAACATCTCTAAATAAATTTATATCATCATCATCGTAAGGTTAAATTCCGGTTGCAACTCAA
This sequence comes from Malacosoma neustria, assembly GCA_963693495.1. Taxonomy (NCBI): domain Eukaryota; kingdom Metazoa; phylum Arthropoda; class Insecta; order Lepidoptera; family Lasiocampidae; genus Malacosoma; species Malacosoma neustria. The sequence continues at coordinate 10,206,112 of OY856374.1, forward strand.
AAGTACCAGTTTGGTGGCTGGGTTCTGAATTTTTCTTCACTTCGCATGGTCTTCAACTCTTCGCCATCCCTGGGAGTGAGTTCGTTGCACGCATATCACCTCTTACATACGTCAAGCCAGCACTTTTCAATTCAACCCCTCCTATCGTAGCCCGGCGGAGGCGACAGGGCAGAGACAGCGACATTTGTTCCCTACCGTAGGTTGCCGTAATAGTAAAATATTATTACTAATTTCAATTGAAGAAATCAAGCAATGTATAGGAAACTTTGTTAAACCCAGATTATATTTATTTATAAATTATTTATTTTTTTATTGGTGAGGACTAGCAGACAGGATGACGGCCCACTTAATAGTAAACAGTTACCGTAGTGTATTAATATATGTTTGCGACGCTAGGGGCATCGCGAGCACGCTTCTGTCCATATAGAAATAATGGAACTAGAGTCACTAATGCCGGAACATAACACAAGGTCATTATTGCGGCACACTTCTAAATCGAGGGCGATTGCCACTCAGAGGGGCTTGGGGCCTTACTACATAACTAGGGTTGCTTTGTCGCCTTTTACGACAGATCGACCCCAGCCGCAAAAAAATATTATATTTGTGGTGTATTATTTTCTTTTACAATACAATAACACAATGTCTTACCTATTTCGTTGATGAAGAATGAAGGTGGCTTCCTGCGTCCGGTGGCGAGCACCTGTCTGCCCACATCCTCGAACACCACTGGTCTTGCTTCCAGATTCATCAATAACATCGATTGTAACTGAGTTTTTGCTCTCTGAAACAAATATTTGTATAACGACTAAAAGTGTCATGTTTTGAAAAATTAAACAATGATAAATAAGGCCTGCAACATACTCATACTACTTGACCCGTTCAGGAGGGGAATGGAAGTACTTAAAATACTACGCTTGGTCACAGAGAGGAAGGAGGGGCTTAGGTTTTCATCACTTTTTCCGGCTATATTCAAATATATATTTACGAATAAATATATATATATATTTTTTTTATTTATATTTTAACCAAAGTCACGACATAGCCCGGATGATTGTAAAACTGAAGTGGCAGTGGGCTGGGTACATAGCAAGAAGGACAGATGGCCGTTGGGGCAGAAAAGTCCTCGAATGGCGACCGCGTGCTGGAAGACGCAATGTTGGTAGGCCCCCCACAAGATGGACCGATAATCTGGTCAAGATCGCCGGAATAGGTTGGATGAGGGCAGCTCAGGACCGATCGTCGTGGAGATCTTTGGGGGAGGCCTTTGTTCAGCAGTGGGCGTCTTCCGGCTGAGATGATGATGATATACATATTTTATCTGTGCAGGGGCAGAGAAAGAACACTAACCTCCAAAACAACCCACCCTAGTGGTAGTGCCTCAAGCCTGTCTGGATAGCGACTACCTTTGGTCTTAAGTATGCCACCATAATAACCTTCCGTTGTGTTCCGGCATTAGTGACCCAAGTTCCTATACCCTTATGGGACAGCAGCATGTTCGCGATGCTACTGGTTGCAAATATCCATAGGCAAGGGTAACTGCTAAATTCTAAGTGGGCCGTCTGCCTGTCACCAGTCCTACAGTAATAAAAAATATATATGGATGGATGGATGTATATAAATATATACGCGCTGTATTAATAAACACAAATATGAGCCAAATTATAGTTTTTAAACTTTCTATATGCAAAAAATGATTGAAAATTGACAAAAATAGGTCATGTGGTATGGATACCTTCCCCAATTTTAACTAAAAGGAAATGTGTAACAATAAAAAGTTTTATTTCAATTACTAGTTTCTTTCAATCGTTAATACGATAGCACGTGCAGATTTTGAATTAAAAAAATATTAATTATTGACGACACAGCTAATTTAGTGGCTATGTAGGTTCGATTTCCGGCCACAACAAAATATTCAAATGATATAACTTAAAATAATATTTTACCTTATCTACATTAACATAAAATTATCTTAACATAAAATAATATTTGATGAAAATTAAATTGGATCAAAACTTATGAAATGCATACTCGCAGTTCGATGTCGCCTACTCGGCCGGCCATGTTGCTGAGCTCGCGCGCGACCACGAGGGCGGTGTCGTGAAGGCGCGCGGGCGGCGCCGCCGCGTGCACGCAGAACAGCCCCGTGTCGCCGTACGCGTGGTTGTATGCCGTCGCATTGAACATCCAATGGTACCTGGTGTCAACCATTTTTAATCCCTTTAAAATCCAATGTTGCGAGAGTGCCATTTATTCCGAAAATGTGAATTGGAACGCATTATTCTCTATGGTCAGATACGATCGTAGACAACACAGATAAGATCGTTACGAGGGTTAGTTAAATGGCCTAAGTATCATCAAGTCATAGTAGGGCCCTAAGCCCGTCTGGATGGCAACCATCCCTGGTCTTTAAATCTCAATCTCTCTAAATATGCTGCTATAATAATTTTGTGTTTTGGCATAAGTGACCTAGGATACAGTTCCCCTACACGGACAGCAGCATGTTAGTGGAACCCCTGGCGTCACAAACATCCATAGGCGACGCTAACTGCTTACTAATAAGTCACTAAATGGGTCGTCAGCCTGTTTATTGTTCCACAACAATAAAAGAAATCATACCTATTGAGTACGTTGGTGTAGAGTCGCGTGTACATGCCCTTGCCAGGCCCACCCGCCGAGAAGGAGCCGCCGCCGCCCATCATCATGTTTAGCACGCAAGTCGCCACGAAGTCCGGATCGCCGTGAGAACAACCTATACATTACAATATCATGGTTTTTTTTATACATACACAATACAAAACAGTACAATACAAAGGTTATGAGTGCTAGACAACTGATAAATACGAGTACTAACTAAACTATACTACATATATACTTTTTTTTTTAAATAAATACATATTTATACATAAGCACTCGGGGCGGAAATTGAACTCCTTCAAAGCCGAACTCAGCGAATCCCATCGACATTCGTTATCCGCTAAGCCGAATGCAGTCATAATTTTAGCAGTGAACACCCGTTGTATACCAATTCTAGCCGAAATCAGCTTTCGTGTCTACATTTGTTTGAAAAGAAGAAAGCTTGCTCCTGACTCAAGTTTATTCTTATTAGTGTATATCCAATTAAATTCACTCCAGTAATGAATCTTCAGGACATGACGAGATGCATTGTATCCAAACTGTGTACGGGATTATGCGTTACCCCTTATACATTCGTAAGCTTCCTTTCAGTCTTATGAAGAGAGCTGAGAAATGATTACTTCTTATGGCTGTGCGCTTATGACGGACTGGATAACATCACCACTTGGTTTCAGTGGAAGAGTAGCTATTGTCAGAATAACCGACAAGTCACTGAACTAATGCCAATTTAGGAAATATATTTAGATTAATTTATATGTCATAAATAAACAAATGTTTCTCTCTTTTTAACTCAAAATTATTAACACATTCCGCCCACTAATTATAACAAAGATATTATTAATATTCTCTTAAATAAATAGTCAGAAATTAATAAAGGAAAATACTTACTTTCCAGTCCGATGACTACGTGCGACAATTCCGGTAAATCAGACCCAGGATACAATGGTATTTCACATTCTTCCTAAAATGTACAAGATAACGTTATTTTATTATCTTAATTAGATTTATTTATTTTATTATTTATACTTTAGTCCTGTATTATAAAATATAGAAATATAATAAATAGTATTAAGCTACGAGTATTCAACAATTAAAAGAGAATCAAAAAACTGGATTATGTGAAAAACTACATTTATAAAACATATATTCTTAAACTAAAATTTACTAATTTAAAATTATGCTCCAAAGTAAATTTCTGGAATTTTACAGCTGATCAGAGAGTATATAGAAATAATTTATTTTCCAAAATTTCCCCTTTTTTTAATCAATCTGAATCCTCTAGGAAAAGGAAAATGTGCCCACAATCAACACTCGATCAAGGATAATTAGAATTATTTGCATGAACACTTTTTACTGTAAACACAAATTTCTACTGATTACACCGTCTTCTTAAACAACTTCATATGATTGAGGGTAAAGTTGAAAGTAACTTTTTTTACATTAATTATTAAAATTAATACTAATTATGGGTTTAAGTATGAAAATATGCCAAAATACCTGTTCCAATCCACCAGTGTATTGAGCAATAGATTTGTCCACTTTAGGGACAAATTTGTCACTGTCCGAGTGCCACGTGGCTTTCATATCCACAAAGTATTTTTGCACATATTCAACAAAAGGACCATGTTCCACCTGCAAACATTCAAAATATTATTATGATATAAAAATAATAAATATACTATTATAATTCACACAGTGAGATCTAGTCCCAAAGTAAACACTTGTGTTATGGGTACTAGAGAACTAATATACTCCACATATACTTTTCTTTCATAAATAAATAAATATTATACATAAACACAAATGCGGGATGGTAATGGATCTTGTGAGCTCCGCAAGCGCCCCGAAAGTCTTAGCTACCATGTACCTAACTTATTATTTATACATATTTTAATGATTTCCCTGTGTAATTGTCCACTATAATGAATCAAAAATTAACACTATGATTAATTCTATTATGTTTATAGGGATGTTGAAACTCAAGGAATATAGATACAAAGAAATAATATACCATATTCTATAAATAGAGATTCATCAAATACTATGATATATACTAATAACCCTTGAACACATAACTTGAAAGAGGTGGATAATGGATGTGTCAAAATAAACTAGTAAATGCTTAAACTTTACAAAATTCTGTTTTAATAGTTAAAAATTCATAAAACATAGTCCTTTTTATTTTTGTAGAAAATAAATATAATTGTTTAACATAGATTTACAGACATACCCCAACAGCAGCCACAACCATTCTATCTGGGGTGTAATGATTTTTAAGGTAGTTCAATATGATTCCTCTATCAATTTTATTCACATTCTCCTTTGGACATATTTTAGGTAGACCCAATGTATTTCCTTTGTAGGCAGCCTGAAATTAATAGGACTTGAAATTATAAAAGTACTAGCTAACCCTGCAAACATTATTCTGTCATATAAAACAATTATAAAATATTTTATAGTGAACCAAGTTTCTGAATCTAAACCATTCACTAATCCACTTGAATTCACACAAAAAAATCAATCAATCCAGTGTTCAGAATCAGGAGTTCAGTCACATGCACAGAAGAATTATATACACAATGATTTTAGAAACAAAGTATGTCTACATATCACCTAAAACAAAATTCAATCAAATCAAAAATCAAGAAAGAAAACTTTCTAATCTTTGGATAGCTATTTTTTCTTACTGATAAGTAAGAAAAAAATTATAATACTAACATAATCGTGACATGTTTTCAGTATAAAGGAAAACATTGTGAGTAAATATGCACACCAATATCAATACTGGAATAATAACCTGTCAATCTTCCTATTTCTTCTTATTCACTCATAAGAAAGGCATGAGGCCATCAGTAGGTAGTTTCAGGCTATTATTATATGCAAAATGTAACCAAGTTACCCTAACTGACAGACACTATATTAAAATGTACATACAGAATGTATCATATCCATAAGTATTGTCTCTTGTTCAGGCCTCATTGCTAGTGTTTCCAGTTCAAAGGCAACGGCCTGCCTCGCTGCCTCAATTTCTTCAGAAGATAACTGGGGTCTTAAAGTCACTTCTGCTAAAACCTACACATATAGAATAATTATATGACATATTTGGTAGGAAGACTGTTGGAAATTTAAGAAAAAACAAGTAACATATATATGAGATTTTAGCAGTGATTTGATCTCATGGACAAATATGTAAATATACTCAGACAATAAACAAAACGCCATCTAGTCCCAAACGAAGTAGCACTTGAAATATGGGTACTAGATAACTAATACACCTTACGACATATGTACTTTTTTGTTAATAAATACATGTACATAACACTCAGACGTCAGACCGAAATCATAACCATGACATCTGCAAGCATATGGAAATGCCTTAACCATCCCCATCCTCGTACTAATATACTTTAATGAAGATGATAATAATTTAATGAAGTCCAAACATAAATGGTTTGGATAATTCTTGGAGTAAGGATAATTCTTGTTTTTTTTTAACTTGAGTTTTTTTCTCTAAGCTGTATTTGTAAATTCAAAGTGTAGACTTGAGGTTGTGTATTATTACAGGGCGACAGTAGACAACGGGCCTTTACGCATCAGTCATCCTTGAACATTTTTTTTTCATGGTTAAAATTGGTTTTAATACAAGTGACCTAAAGCTTTAATTTGCAAGAAAAAACTGATTAGTGACCTTACTACTTGTAATCTAGTAGAAAGAGTATACACACTTGGGTGACAGCTTCTAATCCTCTTGAATCGGCACTGGTAGCATACACAGTTGTATCACGAGAGCCTTGACAGTCACATATACCTCCATGTCTCTCTAGTTCCCTTAGCATTACATCACGTGTTGCAAATTTATGGGTCGCCTACAAAGACAACAGTACCTCTTAATATATATTTATATAAAAAAGTTTATGTTTATAATGGTAATAATATTTTATCAAATTTCATCGAAATATAATAAAGTTTAGTTTTAATATACAGTTAAAACCAAATATATTAGTGAAATTATTTATAACAATATACCAATTAGTTTGAGCAATATTAAATGCATATGTAATACTAATATGCAATTAAGTTTCAAGTTTATTAGTTTTAAGAATTAGATTTAGAAGCTATAAAGTACTGGAAATGCGACTCTTGTTAACAGTTTCAATTTATTTGAAACATTTAATAGCAAAGGTATACACACATTGCCTTATGTAAATAATAATTCACAAATATAATACACAGCACTTTTCCTTAAAATATAACTTTAAAACTGCATATAAATAAATCATTAGCTACAGACTATACTCACCCCAAAGCTTAATTTTTCAAGAAAATGACATATACCATTTGGGTATGCAACTTCATATCTTGGCCCCGAGTCAATGACAACTGAAAAAGTTTTTAACTTAATATAAGAACCATAATATTAATTCAGAGCCTCAGTAGTTTTTTAAAGAGAATACTAACAAGTTATCTTCCTATCTAAGTCCCTACAATGTCCCATTTACACCTGTTAATATTAACAGGTATATACTGAATTTCAGGTACAGGAAGAAAGAATATACCACACCACTTACACCTAGCAGTAAGACAGTAGCAATCTGATATTATAACCAAAATGACTACTTCTAACAGGTAGTTGTATACATTTATGCCTTCACTCGAATTTATGCAACTTTCAGCTTCAGAAACTTAGAACAGGAACTATTTTCTCTACATAAAAGGTACATATTATATATTTTACTGTAGTCTTATTTTGTGAAATTTCTAAAGTATAAAGAAATCACTCATAATATTATATAAGTAATAATGATATATACCACCAGCAGTGCAGAATTGACCAAACTTCTTTTCTGAAGCAACTCTCAGTCCATTACTCAGAACTGTCACTTCTGTTGTACTGTCCTCAGATTTAGCTGTTGAATATGTCACAGGGGGTAGATTGAGCATAGGCTCTGACAGTGGTGGCAGTGGGGTGACACTGCCTTTGGGCAAACTTTGGATTGGTCGTTCCACATCTTGGCTAAAGTGTCTTGCCCTAAATTTTGTTATGTTCAAGCTGAAATTAAATTAAAGATTTACTGTTATAAACTGCGGTTTCCTGGTTTAAGTTTGTTTAAAAGTTTATCATAGTATTATATTATTAGTATTCTGGTCATAATCTCAACTGTATATTGGCATGGTCATTTATATTGACACAACTAAGAACTGATGTAACCATGTGTAAGGTCCCAGACATCTTATGTATATATTGGGAAATATAATTCCTTTTTTTCGTAAATGGTTATTTTATAAAAATTCTTAATATTGTATAATAAAATTGATGTTTGTTCTTACAAACCTTAATGCAAATTAGGCGGAAAAAAGTAATAAGGCTAAGGATCAAAATGCGATATTTTATAATAAGAATGATTTTAATCGAATGCTTACGTTTTTAAGCAGAAATAACAAAACTTAGTAAAGAAATTCTTACCCGTTTTTTATAGAAAGTAACCTTTTCAGTACCAAATTCATTTCAGGTACGTGAGACATTTTATATATCTGTTAGTAAATATTCAATAGTAAATCTCTATTAAAATTATTTTACATTCAGAACCAACTACTTTATTTACTATTGCATTTAAATTTAATAAATTACTTTTTACTAAAAACAATACCTATTTTTGCACCACCACATACTTTTATATCACGAAGG